>CP092722.1:28209664-29490189 GCA_030273425.1 Microplitis manilae | reverse complement strand
GTATATTTATATACATATATATGTGAAAAAGTTTTTTTTAGACTTTAACAAGTTGTAATTACTGGACAATGTAAAACGTGCCAAAAATTTTTGGTGAAGCACCTGACAAAAGTTTTGGTTTATAAAAGCTGGAGAGTCTGGTACCAAAGCTATAATCACACCATTGACGATTATTCCGCGAGCGGTCGTTGGTAGCTGGTTCTTTCGCTTCCTGGTCTTGGTCATGATCCAACCGAGAGTCCAACATACATAATAAACACACACGAGCCCATAAAAACGAGTATTCCGACCCATACATATCACTTGCTTCTCATCACACGTTACGGCATGCTGATGCACGTGTTTTAACTTATTTCAATGCCTCAGTAATTATTATTTCAATACTGCTGTGATTATTACCATTTTTTATCATCCATTATTATTATTTTTATATTTATTATTTATAATAATTTACAATAAAATTAACGGAGTAATCTGGAGTAAATGTGGAGCGGCTGCCTTCGGTGTAAAATTCACTCCGAAGAGAAGTTTATTTTAATATTAAAATTTCGTACCGGAGTGTGTGGATTTAAATAAAATTCATAATTACAATCCTCTCGGAGTGAAATTTACTCCGAAGGGGAGTTGATAATTTAATATAAAAATTCAAAATCAAATATGAATTTAAATGAAATCTAGATGATTCCGAAATCACTCCACTGAAAGACACACCTTGTATGCGGAGTGATTTTTTTTAAACCCGGAACTCCGAGTAAATTCGAATTGAATTAAAATTCTCAATCACCCAATTTTTTACAGTACACTATTGTAATTCTTTTTCAGTTATGATGTATTAAAGATAAAACGAAACGTCGCAAAATGTAACGTCTTGAGTAATCGTCGACATATCCGTTAACCCATTAAATTATTTTATAACTGGACATAATCACAATGGATATTATTATTGTTTTTCGTAGTAAAAGACTGAATATTAAGTCGCATATATTATATGGTCAAAATTATTAAGCCAAATAAATTTAGCCGGCTGCCCATTTAGGACACGTCACAAATATTTATCTTCACGAGTCCTTAGCAGAATTAAAAAAAGTTTTTTAAATAAAAAATAAAAAAAAAGCTTCACAAATTAACTTCCTCAACTCTCAGCCTTGGACTTTATTTTTATTTATTCGAGAACGGAATAAATCTCTATCCTTTATTTAAATTAGCCGACTGTTGTGTATTTCGTTAAAGATCAATACCCTCCTGCGAACGGTAAGAAATTCTGTGAGCAAAAAAACTTAATTGTTCCTCCTATCCGCCAGATAAGAGATTCTACACAAGAAAATGTTTAATTTTTTCTATTAACTTTTCTAGTTTCCCATTAAAGTTTCATTCTTCATATACATACACATACATATATATATTTATGTAATATTAATTTACGTGCTCGTATTGTGCAAATTAAAATATGTAGTCTATGAGAAACTCGTTCTTACGATGATGCCACCGAATAAGAATAAGTATAATCTCACAAACTGTAAAAGGACATTTTCCCTGTAAGTCTAGACTAAATAGACTCCTGTCTCTTCTCAACTCATTACGACTTCCGCATCAGAATTATTTCCTTTAAGTCCACATAGACTTTCAGCACACTGCCAATAAACCGGAGCGTCTGGCAGCCTTTGTTGCCAGCAAATAATTATAAAATAAAATAAATCATATTAAATAGATTGGATAAAAAGTAACATATATATTTATTTCTTAACACACTCGCCCACATATTCAAGTCCTTAATCCATTTATTTAAAAAGTTAAGTTGATTTAAAACGAGTTTCAATCGACGGTTCACTCCACCGTCTATCTGTATAAAATATAAATTATAAATATAATACGACGATACATCCTCTTAAGCTTAAATATATGTATGTATGTGTATATATGTATAAAACGTAAGCAAGTATATCATTTCCCCTTAGTCCATTCTAGGCGGTTCTATGTATAGAAATTCATTACCTCCCCCTGTTCAACTCGTCTCTCCCAACGTTTCGATCCGGTCGAACTTCTTCTATCTCTTGTTCTATCGCTGCATAACATCGTCCAGTACTTTCAAATGCTCTCTCACTATGCAATGCTGCAACTATCAGCTTAGCTATTCATCTCTCCCCTCAGCTAGTGCACTAGCATTCATCCTCATACTTATGTCCATACCTGTATCCGTACCCGTAGATTAGAACCGATGGGTGGTCTCGAGTACAAATAAATTCCTGATATCTAACCCCTCGGTAACGTCGACTCCGAAGAGTGAATTTAAGTAAAACTTATTTCGTCGTGGCTTTTATTATTATTTTTTTACCTGCTTTGGACGACATCGCCTCTATCATTTTCCTGAAACGTCTGACTCGCCGGCTTGCCCGTATGTTGCATCAGCTAATATTTTTCTACCTCTCTTTTGCTTTCTTCGGTGCATTCCCTGGCAAAAGCTCCCATAACCACAGCCACGAAATAACACAATAAGATCGTTGTTGTCCGAGTTTATCCTTCCTGTATCTTCTACTTTTTTATTTTATTTACCTACGACGGCCCGTCAGACACGCACTGGGATAAAGAAATATGACTTGGGATTCGCCTGACTGCACGTTTATGTATGACATAATAATACATCTGCCTGTTGATTTTATTTTATACATTTTATGTTTTTTATTGTTGCTTTACACTCGAGCTGACACAAAACCTACCACGCTGTCATTCTCGTTGTCATAGTCATCATTATTATTATTATTTTTTAATATTATTCTTGCCTTGATATCAATTTTGAAAAAATTTTACGTCAAAAAAATTTATCATCCATTATAAAAAAAAATATTTTTAAAAATTGTACGTCGAGTTTTTTTAATTTTCTACATGTGCAATTTTTCAGTTTAATTTTTTTTTAATTTCTAGTAAACGTTTGGTCTGAAAATGTTGAAAATTTAAAATCAATAAAATATAACTAAAAAAAAAATTTTTTTTTAATGGATCAGATGGGTCTGTAATTTACACATAATAATATTTTTCTCGATAAAAATAAATATATGTATTAACATATATCATTATTATTAACATAGTAATTTAGATGGCATATAGCTTATATTTATCGTAACCCCATCATTCTCATTTGATAACTCCCCGTCCCAGTTATATAGTAATTTATGTACAATTATTTTTACTATGGAATTCTATATTATAATTCTTGTCTCAGGATCGGGAGTTTAATTCCTATAGCTATTATATATTATATTCTTGCTGGCACTCACGCCAAAGAACCACAGCCAAACGATTACACACAACTTTAGCTTGATTTTACTCCTTAGTTTTCTACAACAACGGCAACAGCAACAGCAACTACCGCAGCATAGCTCTAATGTTTCTTCAGCAGACGCTGTCATACTCTGACGGCGAACATTCATGTAAACAAAAGGAACAAAGCCAAATCAAGACAACAGTTTGTCTCGGGCGACAGCCTGTCGGTGCAACGTGTGTGCCGTTTAATTTTTTTTCCTCAGTGCTGCGAAAAAATGATAAAAAAGTGAGTAAGGGAACGAGGAAAAAAAATCTACTGAAGTAACAAATAAAATAAGTGATAGCGTCATATATATGTATGTATGTACATGCACATATATATGTATATATGAGACACGAAGAGTCTTGTAATGTGCGCGACGATAACGACACACGTGCGTAAAATGCATGCGTGACTAAAAGGAGGGAAAAGCAAAATACAACACAAAGTAAAGAACAGGAGGTAGAGGGAACCAACAAAAGGAAGTAAAGAAGAGCCAAAAGAAGAAGTCGAGGCACTAGAATAAGAATAAGAATAAGAATATGAAGGAGGAGGAGGAGGAGGAGGAGGAGGAGGAGTAAAATGAGAATAAAAAAATGAGGGATTCCGTTCTCTTCCTCGCGCCTTCCTTCTCGCTTTAACTTCTTCCCCGGGTCCTGACTTTATCTTATAGCGTCTTCTCGTCCCCTCCGAGAGTCCTCGTCCCTCCCCACATGGCTTTGTCCGCTTTACCGTCGTCTTAGCTCTCTCCCTCCTCGTGTAGTTCTTCCTCCCCTATCTTTTCAAAAATATAACGTGTCCTGAGACTTTTTAGGATCAGTACGATCGCAGACGCTTGGGGAGGCGGTAATCCCGCTTCACCCGCGTTCGACGCGCCTTCCTTTATCACATATCACCTTTTGTAGTTTGCACCATTTATCACCACCATCACCGTCATTCTTGTCAATACTATTACCATTATTATTGTTAATATTATTTATATAGTACTATATTTTTAACCTGTAATACTGTTATTGTTATTAATATTTTCCCTTTCTTCCCGCCTCTACAATAAATAAAAGTCCGCCTGTCACCCAATTGCACAGTTTTTCTTACGACTCAATCAAGTCTACATGTGTGTCGTGGTACGTGAAAGCTCATTCAACGTATTTATTATTACACCAAACTAGTACCGTATCTACTTAACTCCGGGCAGATCGGACCGGCTTTTTCTACTAGTGCAGTGTAATAATTTCCTAAATCAATTAATCAATCAATCAATCAATTAATTAATTTACTCATTTATACATTTTTTTTCTTTTACTTTAAAGTCTAATTGCCACTACTCTCCACTGGGAGATACGATATCTTGGACACACGGTTTACTGCGCTTGACCTTCTCATGTGAGTACTAGAGCAATTGTCATAATTGTCATTTCGGTTTCCGGCCTGACCCACGGGCAAAGATGTTGTGATAATCTCTTGATTATTATAATACGGGCCCACGCTGTCTCGGATCTCGAAACTCTTCAGTCTGTCAGTAACAACCGCCCGAGTGATTACTGGCATTATTTAAACACACACTTTACTCGATATATTGTTTTTCTTTTTTTTTTAATTCGCATATAAACAAATAGTGCGTTAACTTCTCTTTATTTATTGATATTTATTATTTTATCTTATCTATTAACACGGTGAATTTTTTATTGTTAATAATTAATCGCCAGTTATCAATACTATTTAAAAATAATTATTTATTGTATTTATAACTCGAGCAGAAAAAAATCATATTTATATACAACAATAATTGTTATTATTATTAAATACATTATTAAGTTTTGTTGATGTTGATAAATATAATGAGTATCGAGTATCGAGTGTGATAACGATGGACAGTTATAAATAATTAAAAAAAATTTATTTTTATTTTAATAAAAAAATTCTCGAGGTCAATGTTGAGAGAAATATAATTTGGAAATCCAGTAATTACTTGTATTTTTAATTAAATATTATTTTACATTATCAAGGTTTTTATTTATGACGTCTTTAGATATTTTATAAGTTATTAATTTATTAATATGTATATATACGTACATACATATACATATATGTATATTAGGGTGCGTCATTTCGGAGCAATATTTTTTTTTAGTGCATGTGGAAAAATCATAGTTCAACACAAAAAAAATTTATCAATTCGATTTCCCATTTTAATAACATGGGAACAGTTTTTTTAAGTATTTTTAACTAAATAACAAATTAATAGATCGAGAAGACTAATAGATAATTTTGTAGGAAATTGAACGTTCTACAAAAAAAGTCTCTTATCATTTTTTGATAAATTCCTGTGTTGAAAAGTTATTGGAGCTCGAAGTCAATTTATAGTAAATTTCGAGTTTTTTTTACTTTTCCATCGAAACTATCAGACTTATCACAAAATTTCATTAGATCTTTTTTGTAGAGAATTTTATTCCCTACAAATTATTTCTAATAAAGTTTTTTCAAATTCCGCATTGTTGTCTAGATATTTCCCTTTTAATGTCAAGTACTAAAAAAAGTAGTATTCTGATCGATTTCAAGAGCTCGAGATTGAAATTAAAATAACTAGGAAACAATGCGGAATTTGAAAAAACTTTACTGATAATAATTTGTAGGAAATAAAATTTTCCACAAAAAAGATCTGATAACATTTTGTGATAAGTCTGATAGATTCGCTGGAAAAGTAAAAAGATCGCGAAATTTACTATAATTTGACTTCGAGCTCCAATAACTTTTCAACACATAGACTTATCAAAAAATGATAAGAGATCTTTTTTGTAGAACATTCAATTTCCTACAAAATTATGTTTAAGTCTTCTCGATCTATTGATCTGTTAACGAGTAAAAAATACTTGAAAAAAAATTTTGCTCCGAAATGACGCACCCTAATGTATATATATATAATACATACTAAAAAATAGTTATACGCGTGTATTTAGAAATTATGATTATCGGTCATTCACCAATAACGCAATTAGCCTCGTTTGATAACCCATATATAATGTATTCTATTGTAAATTATTAAATATATATATCAAGTGTATATTATAATATTACATATATATATAATTCCATACTTATGAATATTTATTTTGGATGACAATGAAATTTTGCAACATTTATACGCATACATTAACCCCGACTTTATAACTTTCGCAATACAAATAAAACACAACGTGCGTTATCTATGATAATTTTTTAAAATATATATATGTACATAAATATGTGAAAAAAAAATTGAATTAATTACACTGATAATATGGGTAGAGTATTGCGTGATCTAGTTATTTTTGCTGTAATGAAGTGATTTATTTTTAATTTCTAATCATCACGTGTGGTTTCATACAAAGTATTCTGTAATATAAACATATTTGTATGTATGTAAACACATGTTTATGTAGATACGTTTGAGCATTCGATAGAGGGAGGATAAGATACAGTTAAAATCGATATAAATTTGTGTTTGAGCTAGAGATATCAGTGATTATAATGATTAGGCTGGGCGATGGGTTAATTTACAAAGGACTCGAGTGGTTGTGAGTAATAAATAAATAAACAGAGATAAATTGTTTATAAAGACTAGGCCGACAGTAATCAGCACTTTACTACTGCGGAAATTAATTTTATCGGTCAATTAAAATTTATGCAAGTTAATTAATCTTTAAGTCGCGGCTGATAAGTACTGACTAATGGGGATAATTTTTAATTTTTTTATTTATTCTCATCAGTAAATCACAGAAAAATCAACATGATGGTATTACTTGAAATAATTACTGGTGTTCTGGTGGCGATTTGGGAGTTTGCCATGAGCTACCTGCTCTATTGGATATTTTCTAAAGGTAAAAATCATAATCATCATAAGTTTATTAATTGTTTTTTTTATTTATATATATTTTACGTTTTATTTTAATTATTCTATTTGTCTATTTTTAAAATTAACGAGCTGTTTTTTCCTGTTTAACTAAATTTATAATTGATAATTAAACTCTTTAATTTTTTTATTACTTAAACACTACATTAATAAGTTTCCTTTGACTACAACAGTCTTGTAATGTTAATAAAAAAAAATAAATTTTGTAATTACGGTAATAAAATTTATAAAAATTAATTAGTTTTATCGACGTCCGTTTGATAAAAAATGAAACTAAATTTAAATCAGATTCAAAATGAAATAAAAATTTATTAACGCCGGAAATAATAAAAGTAATTTTTTATAAAAAATATATAAACGAAAGTATAACTATTTAATTTTTTGATAATGCGTACTATCGATAAAAAAAAGGTAAAAAAAATGAGAATGAGAATATCAAAGTCCACATGTTGAAGAAAACTGGTTTAGCAATAGAAAGAGAGAATGAGAGAGTATCAGCAGCATATTATATATATAAATATACAAAATAAGCTTAGGCGATAAATGAGATTGATGATAATGAGCGAATCTGAGCGACGCGATAATCATTATATCAGAAAATATTAGCTGATGAAGCCAGTTTTATAAACATGTAACGGTAACCACGTCGTCGTCTTTAAATTTAAACGTCAGCTGAATTATATATAGTAATTTAATATAAATTTTCACAGAATTTTTTTTTATTTTTTCGTATCAATTTACACTAAAATTTATTCTAACCGCGCACACTAAACTGTTAATTTTATTGTTTATAATTTTAGGGAAGATTCCCGGGCCACTTTCATTCCCGGTTCTCGGGACCAGGTGGATTTTTTCGTGGTTCGGCCGCTACCAGATAGATAAAGTCCACGATGCATACAAAGGTAGGTTTTGTTTAAAAAACAATTATATTTTTAAAAAGCTACGCTGAATATTTAAACTGCAGTTTGCAATTTTCTTATTACCATGTGCCGTTTGTTAAAGAGATAATCTACTTTATAAACAATCATTTAATTATTAAACTATAAATTACAGTTATGGAATCAGTTAAAATTAAATAAGAATTAATTTCCGGAACATAACTCTCAATAGTCCCAGTTACTGACCCTCCGTAATTTTTATTGCGCTCAATCATTTGAGACCTTGATATAAATTATTCGTGTTTCAATACCCAACACTCACTTGAATTGACATTGGAAATTTTTATTAAATTAGATATTAATTTTAAAAATTAAAAAAAAAGTTAAAAGACAGTCCGAGTCTAAAGAATCGAGTATAAATTTTAAAAAATAAGTAATGAAATAAAAGTAAATAAAAGTGAGTCTGCTAACTGACTGATGGATCAACCGGTGACTAATCCCTGATTTAAGAGCAGACCTGAATCGAAGGTACGGCCCAGTGTGCAAGGAGGAAGCGCTCTGGAATCATCCAGTTATATCAGTATTTTCACGGAATGACATTGAGGCGGTGATGCGACGGAGCTCGCGATTTCCTATACGTCCACCTCAGGAGGTCATATCATCTTACCGACGGTCTCGCCAAGATCGTTATACCAATCTCGGCCTTGTCAACGAGTAAGTCACGTTTATTATGTCCTTTATTACTCGCAAACAACCTACAAGGTAATTTAAGGGATAATAGTACCCACTTTAATGCCTCGAACGCATTTTTTTATTACTACAGGCAAGGAGAGACATGGCACAAATTGCGCGAAGCTCTTACGCCAGAGCTCATGGGAGCCAGCACAGTCCTCGGATTTTTTCCTGCCCTCAATCAAGTCTCCGACGAACTTATTCAGCTTATAAAGCATCTTAGGACCGGAAGCACTATCAGCTCCTTCGAGGACATCGCTTACAAAGTTGGTCTTGAAAGTAAATAAAATTATTTTATTATTTTTCTTTGGCTTTCTATGCATTCGCTGGCCAGAGCACTCAGAACTCCAGCTTTTATTTTTTTTAGGTACGTGTACGTTAATTCTCGGAAGGCATTTAGGATTTTTAAAGCCCAATTCTTGTTCTCTGACCTCGAGATTGGCCAAAGCCGTGAGAATTCATTTTACTGCTTCTCGCGATGCATTTTACGGACTGCCGCTTTGGAAAATATTACCCACTACCGCTTACAGACAATTAATAGAAAGCGAGGATGAAATTTACAGGTTCATTTTCTTGGAATAGATACCAGTACTTTAACTCTCCTTTCATTTAACGACAGACTATTAATTATAGTGTAATTATTTTAGTATAATATCTGAACTACTGGACACAACAATACAGGAGCAGGATGAAAATGCCCGAGACGAGCCGGTGGAAGCTGTCTTTCAGTCTATTCTGAAAGATAAAAATTTAAATATCAAAGACAAAAGAGCCGCTATAATAGATTTTATAGCCGCGGGAATTCACACGGTACTTAAATTACTTTTTTTTTAATTAATTAATTAATTATGGTAATTATTAGTCTAGCCGCTAATGGAAAAATTTTAAATCCAGCTAGGCAATACTCTAGTATTTATTTTCCACTTAATTGGAAGCAATTCAAAGGTCCAGCAGGAGCTTTACGAAGAAGTTATAAACCTGGCTCCAGCGGGCTGCAATATCGCGGCGGAAGATCTCAGCACTGCTAAATATTTACGTGCATGTATCACTGAAGCCTTTCGGGTAATCCCCACGGCACCTTGTATCGCAAGAATTTTAGACGAACCAATTAACGTGTCTGGCTACAAAATAGACGCGGGTGTAAGTTACCAGGATATATTTTGTTGCAAATAAAGTATTTACATAAACCTCTAAAATAGACCTCAAAATGAATTATTTTTTGTCCAGTCTGTTGTCCTTTTGCACACATGGATAGCAGGTTTGGAGGACTCCAACTTCAAGAATGCCAAGGAGTGGATGCCCGAGAGATGGCTCAAGCCGACTGCACCCCATAGTCCGCTTCTGGTGGCTCCTTTTGGATTCGGACGAAGAATTTGCCCGGGGAAACGTTTCATCGAGAAAGCGCTGCAGCTCATCGTCGCTAAAGTCGTACGCGAATACGAAATAGTCGCTAAAGATGAGTTGCAACTGCAATTCGAGTACATTCTCGCCCCCAAGGGACCCGTTTCCCTGCACTTCAAAGACCGCCAAAATTTCCTGTAATTACTGACAGACTGTACCGATATTTTTAGTTATTAACTCATTTCATTATTTTTATTTTTATCTGGACCTTATCGTTAGCTGTGTACATTTTTTTATAGAAATTTTTCAAAAGGTACTCGCATTATTTCATTTAGATAACTGTTTATTGTTAATCAACTCCATTGTTATTGTATTTACATTTTCACACTCGCCAATAAATCATTTAAATAAATAAAATCATTGCATGTATAGACACTCCATAAACTAGATAATTTTTCATGAAATATTAATATTTTAAATCTTTATCGCATTTAATACGCAGAGGAAAAATTATGGGACCGACTCCTATGGAATCTAAGAAAAGTTTGAATTATTTTCAAAATTTGTTACTTTTTCCGTCAGGATGGACTCTTATATGACCATAAAAATCTACTGTCTTTTTTACCTTAGCCTGGAAATTTTTGCACTTACCATCGGCTTTAATTTTGAAATTTAGCAAAATTTAAATTTTTACGAGCAAATTGTTTTAAATTTCCTTTTCCAGCGCTAAAAAAAATAATTTATTTATTGATTCAAATTTGAATACAACTTTGAATAGCAAAATTTACTTACTACTGCAATTTATTTTTTATAAAACGAATTCGAAAGTAGAAATCGGCTCTTACTGAATTAAAAAATTGAACAGGTCTAAACTTTCAATATTTTTTTTGTAAAAAATTTTCTCTACTGTCACACTAGCATATAAATTGTATATAAATGATTCCCATATGAATAAAAAAACAATTTCCATAAAATAATGATGTTCCTACAACACTATGGGAATTTATATAACAAATATATGAATATCTTGTTCTCATACATTGAGGAAGATGCTTCCCATAAACAGTAACAGAAATTCCTCTAATTATTTCTCTGCGCAGACCAAAATCACATTAAACTTTAATAATGCACAATAGTTAGATAAGTTACATACATATATATATATTGGCGAGTCATAAATATATAAGGAATTTATTCACAAATTGCCTAATAATGTAATAATGTTATTGTTGCTCAAGTGGTTAAGACTGAAATCAATCCTTTTTGTAAATGTAAATCCATTTTGTCTCATCAAAAAAATTAATTTATTAATTAACCGATCGATTAATTAATTAATTAATTAGTCATGCGCTCGTGCATCACCGACTCGTAGAAGGTATTTAATAGATAATAATTATGTTTCATTGTTAGTATAAAAAATTACATGTCCGAAAACATGTACACTAAACAATGATCTTAAAAATATGTATTTACGTTTAAAGTAAATATGTACTAGTACCTTATCTGCTAAAATATATGTACTCATAGATAATATTAAAGTAAATTTTTGTAAATACAAAAATTTATGTACATACATCAATATTTGTACAACATAAAGGGTTATATGTATAGATATATATTAGGGATGTGCAAATCGTATTCGAATCAAATACAAAAAAAGAGGATATTTTTGGGATTTTTTTCTTTTTTTTCAGAATACTTTCTTTGTTAAAATTTTTAATATTTGTGACATTATTAAGCTTCATTCCCAGAATATTCTACTAAATTTTTATAAAAAAATATTGAAAAATAAGCCAGTGGTAGTGGGGAGAGACGAGTCATCTGAAAAAAAAGTATCCATAGGCAGTATAACTCATGACCATCTGAAATCAAAAAACCAAAAAGATTTCTTTAGTACATAAGTTTATCTTGGATTTGAATGATAGATTTGTTTTTTCAATAACTACTTATGTTTTAATTAAATAAAGGAAGTAATTTTTGGTAAAAATCAGTTTTTTTGACTGCACCTTTACCAAAAATTCAAAAATCAATATTTTGTTTATTCCTTCGTTCAAATCCATCAAACTTATGTACTAAAGAAATCTTTTTGGTTTTTTGATTTTAGATGAGGCAGTCATAAGTTATCCTGCCTACGGCATGGAGACTTTTTTTAAGTGACTCGTCTCTCCCCTCTACCACTGGCTCAATTCTCAATATTTTTTAATGAAAATTTAGGAGAATATTTTTGAAATGATGCTTAATAATGTCACAAATTGTAAGAATTTTAATAATGAAGGTACTCTGAAAAAAAAATCACAAAAATATCTTCTTATTTTTTACTCTCAGACCAGCTTCTGAATTTTTTCATGAATTCGTATCTGCGCTGTATTTACCTCCGATAAAAATTTCAATTAATGAAAAAAATATGACAATTTCAAGTCATTCAAAAGAAAATTCTGTAATTATTCGTACATTTTTAAATAATTCGAATTATTCAAAAACTAACAAAAAATTTGAATGATTCCAATCGAATAGTTGGATTCGATTCGATATAAATCATTCATATAAGTTGGAATTATTCGCACACCCCTAATATATATATATATATGTTATAAAAGTAATGTAAAGTGTTTTTAAAATAAAAAAACACTTGATTTAAAATAACAAATAAAAGTCTTATAATTTTATTTATTACTCTTCAATATTTATTATAAATTATAAAATACTATAACAATTTTGATTAATCCTCTTTAATTTATTAATCAATAATGATGATAATTAAAAATAATTAAACTACCAATGTATAATTATTTATAAATTTTATAAATTAATTGAATGCCTCGGAGATAAAAAAGTGACCGGGAATTACGATTATAAATTAATAAATTTATTGGAGAAATTGTTTGCGTAAAAAATAACCCAGCTCCGTCACAAGTCACATGGCACTTGGATCTTTATAACATTAACATTATTTATTATTTTTATAAAACAATAATTACTCTGCGTAAGATAAAACTCAAGTAAAACTATCTAAGATAATTTTAATTAATTCAATAACGGATAATTACTATCTCGCTCGTATAGAAAAAGACTAAGCAGGCATTTAAATCAGTAGGTTTTTATTGGTTTCGTCAAACTTTGGTAATCGTTGAGTTTTTTTAAATTTATCGACTGTAATAACCAGAACCGTGACATTTTAAATCGTGCTGTAATTTTTTATTATCTATATTTATCATCTATATTTATCTATAGAACGTTCTTACAAGACTACTTTGATTTTTTTAGTTTTGCTTATACTTTATATATGTATACCGACTGTTAGTAGGAGTTAATAAATTTTTTAAAGATCTTATAATACTAGTTTCCTTGATAAACGTGAGAGCCCCGCGATCGCATTACATCTAAAGCATTTTAATCAGTCCGATTTTATTTATAGATAATACGTTACTTTAAAATTTAATTATTTATAGTCGAGTTACTGTTGCTTGATCATTTAACCAGACTTTTAATGCTTCTAGGTAAGTTTGATATTGAACCTTTATTGACACTAGCTGCGGTCGGTCTCATGAAACTGTGGTTACGCGGCTGGACCAATTTACTCCTGCTGGGAGTTGATGTCAAAGTCTTTGAGCTCGGAGTTCGGTTTTGTAGCAAAGGTGTAGTGGAAACACTGCTGCTGCTTCGCGAGACCACAGCTCTTGGTCTTGTGGTGTCACTTGTTCCCTATTAACGGAATTCAAAATTATTATTTAGTCATATATTTATTACAGACTAGAAATTGCACAAGCAGCCATTCATAGAATACGTTCACATTTATGGGGAGAAGGGGGGTCTAAGGAAACGGGTAGTACGTAATAGAAATTTGAATGACTTACTGATTGAATTTTTCGAACAGTTCGCACCACGGGACCAACGCTGCTTTCACTGCTGCTGCTTCTGCTGGCGGGAATCTTTGTGGTGGCGATCCGCGAACTCGTTTGTCGCTTGTCGGCTTCTTTGACGGGGTTAGTAAGTGGACTTGGGTTCTTACGCAGGTCGTTCGTCATTGCGCAGATTGCTGAGGTGTACCCTCGGAGCTGGGGATGACTTGGAGCCAGCTTGCGTACAGTGTTGACGGAGCTCGCGCTGTTCAACGAACTTCTTGAGCTTCTCAAGCTGCTTTTGGAAGTCGATCTCTCCACGGGGTTGCGTGTCCCATTGGCTTTGATAAGCGGGACTATTTTTTTACTAGAGTCAGTTTTCTTCAGTATCTCGCGCTTAGGACTTTCAGATTTTTTTGTTAAGTAATTCGAAGTAGTTTTTTCATTTTCTTGCGCTGGTTTAGTTCTTGATCTAAAAGATTTCAATCTCGCGATTTCGTCCTTTCCTATTACGCGCTTGGGAGGTTCAGCTTCTTTGTCGTACCGCATCTCCGCGGGTGAGCATCGCGGCGAATCATGAATGTCTGTTTCATAATTTCCTGATGAAGTTTCCTGGCTGAGTGTCTCAGAAACGAGGCTCTGTGTCTCCTCAAAGCCTTCGTCATTAAGTTCCTGTTCTTTGCCTTTAACTAACGGTGAGTTTGACGAAATATTCATGTCGGGAATAAACTTACTCCTAAATACCGACGAATTTTTAGTAGGACTAGATGAATTTTTATCATCAGCAGTATCTGCTGTCTTTGAGCTCGTTACTGAATCAACTTTGCCCTGCAAGTCACTAATCCTCGGGGCTTCCTTGACAACGCGGTCGACCTGGTCGATTTGCGGCTCGGGAGAAGTGACACGAAGTGCAGGCAGCAATTCGCGATCGCCATTAGAGTTAACAATGACCGCGTTCGACTCATTATTAACCCGACTGGGTGGATTGCTGGTTAATCTCAAGGCCTCGCGCACCTGACTGGGATCAATCATACTGCGGTGTCTTTCTCGACAAGAGACCGCCCGTTCCGGCCACACTGGAGTAGTTTCCCTTGGCCGAGATTCCTGCATCACCGGACTGAGAACAGTGTTAGTCACAGCAATAACTGGCGCGGGCTGTGTAATAGGCAGCCTAGAACTTCTGTGCCGTGCTAACCGCTGATTAACTTCCTCCGCAGACTTGACAGCGACCTCCGTCAAAGCAGACTCGAAATCATTTGACGCATGCCGACGCTTCAATTTATCTTGCCACAGTCTCAGCATTTTATCTTCATCCAGATCGTTGTCTTCCAGTGACAGAGTGTTCGGTCTCTGAGGTTTATCATCAGCCAGCGTATCTGAAGAATTACTTTCGGGTTTCCCGCAGCTATCTTTATCCGCAGGATTATCCTGGCTCTTTTTATAACGTCTGGTTTTACGTGCCGCGGCATACCGATCAAAATTACCGCTTCCAAGATCATTTTCCGCGACAGCCGGCTTACTGGCACTTACTTTAGTGTACTCCCGTCCCGTAATAGAACTGCTGCATCTCTCCCGTTTGCACGGCTCCTTCTCCACGGGTTTTACTTCACGAGGTGGACTAAAAACTCGGCGTGTCACTGGCGGGGTTTCGATGTTATCTGAATCAATCTCAATCTTATCGCTCACTTTGTCTTCCTCGGTCTTTCTAGCAGACTTCGAAAATCTACGGACAGCTGAACTTGGCGCAGATATACTTGGGGTGCGTAGATAAATAGTCAGCTCGTCTTGTCCATCATTAACCGTTTCATTTGGTTTATTTTTCTTCCGTTCTTCTTCTCTTATCGCTTGCAAAGTACTCGAACCCAGGACATTGTCATTAGTGAGACGGGAGCGTATTCGCCGCGAGTATCTCGAGTCGATTTCTTCGGGACTGTTTAGAACATTGAGGCTCGACTTTCTCCAAGGTGACTTGTCGGTTTCTGCTGAATCTGGTTGAGCTTCTGGAATAATAAGTAATAAATATTTAATAACCAATCCATTATTTAAATTATTTAAAACAAACAAACCTTCGATAGCTTCCATAGTTCGCATTACGTCAGTCTTCTCAACTGAAGGACGCCAGTCATAGACATTTGAGTAGCCAGCGCGTGAATTGTCTTCCGTCGCATTCGTCTTGCCTTCGTTTTCTACAAACAATCCTTGTTTTAAGAACAAAAACTAAACAAATCTCTTTACTATTAAATTAAATATTTATTATTTACCGGAATCTTCGAAGGACTTTCGGTTGGCCTGCAACTGTCGCGCTCTTCGCTGCAACTCTTCACCCGCACGTTCTTCCTTTTCATTTTCCGACAACCAAGCCTCGATTTTTTGTCTCCATGCTCGTCTGAAATTTATTTAAATTAATAATCAATCTCATTTAATTATTTTTTATAAATTTTAAGCCCAATAATTATTACCCAGTAGGTTTTGTTTCTTCTTCCTGCAAAAAGGCTTTATTTTCCGCCAACGGAGACGGGGAATTCGGTCTCTCGCGGTCGCCTGAAAAATCGGCGTTCAATAAATCGCTGCGCCGAGGCTGCCCTCTAGCTCTTCTCGCCCACGATCGGTCTAAAATAAAAATAGTAAATAAAAATAATCATAAAAAGCAATAAATAATCAGTCTATATTTACCCAAACTTCCCCAAGATTTTCGTTCCCGAGTATTATCTTGTCCAGAAGTTCTCAAAAAGTCCATTAAATTGTCGTCGTTGTCTTCGCAAGGAATGCGGCTTCTTCGTCGACGCAGAGTTCCATTGGGAGTTATGTCCGGCGAATAAGTATCTTCTTTGGTAATTTGCTGATCAGGACCACCTGAGCAGGAGCCAAGTCGACGTCTGATGCTCGGGGACCCGGTAATCGATATATCTTCGTCAGAAGTAACTCCGCCATTTTGTAGTCTTTTTATTTTAGCTTCGCTGCGATTATACGACTGTCTAGCGAAACTTTGAATGTCTAATAGCCCGTAATCCATTAAATTGCTCTCAGACTCGGAACCGGGAGTATCAGCCGCGTTATTTACTGTTTTAAAATGAATATTTATTTTACCTTAAATCTTAAATCTCATATTTTATTTAATAGTTAACACTTACGGAGCCGCTTTTTAGCCAGCAGTTGTTCTTCCCGTTGTTTACGTCTGGCAGTCGCTTGCTCCTCTTGTATCCGCCGTCTCTCATTTTCGGCGATCGCTTGGTTGAACTTCAAACAAAACTGATGGAATATTTTAAAACACTCTTCTATTTTAAAAGTATTTATGTCTTCGCAGAAAAATTCAGCTAATGTACGTCTCACGCCTTCTAATTCTTCCATATTGCGCTTTAATTGCGCCATCACCTGCTCTGCCATCTAAAAAAAGTAATAAAAGTAAATGGATACCAATAAATATCTTTATTTTTATTTTTATTTAGTATTCTTCTGATAATCACTTGCAAAAATTGGGCCATTTGTTCCTGAATATCGCTTTCGGTCGACGATAACTGAATTTGATTTTTTATTTTCTTTATTTTCGTATCCAGCGCATTGAATTCGTTTGTCAATTGTTCGATTGTTGTTCTAAAGTAAAGAAAAAATTTTGAATTTAAATCAACACTAAAGTATTTAAACAAAATGAAATAATAATTTACTTGGTAGCCGGCTCCAAAGCACTCATTTTATGAGAGAAGTCAAGTAAATTTTTTTTTTTTCTCTCAACTTGTAGTGCGACGTAATGAATCAGATTCATTCCCGGTTTGTTCGCTCGTATTTCCGTTAATTTTTGTAACGATGACAATTTAACGCCTGCTGCATTCCCAGCGTATCCACCCTATCAATCAATGCTCATTCATTAAAACCCTCGTTAGTGGAATTAAAAATTTAATAATTTACTTAAAAATATATATTTACTGAATTGAGGAAGTTTCCAGCAACCAGAACCATGTATAGCACCTCTTGAAGCTGTTTGTTAGTCATCAAACCTTTCCCGGCGAGTATCATTGAGTCAATACTCGGCTCCAGGTAGTTCATGTTCGCAGCGAACTCTTCTTTGAGCAGCATACACTCTATCCTCAATTTATAGCTACAAAGATATTCATCAGCAGACGTCAGATATTTAGTTTAGTTGATAATTAAGTCGTGTTTGATTAAAAAATAAAAAAGAATTACTTTGGCACTTGAATGAGTTGAAGGAAAAATTTTTCAGCGTTGCCAAGTTTCGATTTGTCCCCATCGAAACTCTTAAGCATTTCTAGCTCGTCTACTTCGGGCAGAATTTTAAGAAGACCGCGTAGTTTTTCAGCTCCGATATGATCGTGGCCTCCATCGCGGATCAGCTGGATTATGTCTTCGTTCGAACTGCGGAATTGTTTCAAGAATATGTTGACGTTTAGACTTCTTTTGCCGTCCAACAGAGCAATCTGGAGGTCAAAAATAAGTTTATTTCAATTAGCGGGTTCAGTGGTAAAGAGATTTGTCAAAAGAAATTTACCTCCATGGGTTCACGACGACGGCGTTCAGTATCAAGACCAGTTCCGCTGGACGAGGTGTAAGTTGCTGGAGGTAAAATAGGCGGTGCTTGTTGACAGAACAGTCCCTCCATTTCAGCCCAATCTAAGTCAGCCATCGGGGAATTCTGATGTTCATTAGCAACTAACGACCAAATGTTTCTCTTGCCAATGACCTACAAGACAAAAAAAAGGTACCACTCGGTAAAACTATTCCTAACTCGTCTCGCACCTAAATAACTGGTAAAAATATCTATCCCGCGTCCTTGAATCAACGGCAATAGACACTCGAACATTCGATTTAACTTGAGTAGAACGACAAGGAAAAGAAAAGTAAATAAATAATGAAAATTACCTTGTGATTGGGTATTTTATTCCAGTTGATCGTCTTCATTTTGGACTTTGGCGTGGGAATTTCCTGCTGAGGTAAAAGCTTGGCATTATTACTAGGCGGTTCGGGTGTTGGGATGCGATTAACTGCTGGGACATGTAGAGGTGGAGGTAGAGGAGGTTCCATTGCTGCATCAGGAGCAGTGACGGTGACAAGAAGCGGCGGAGGAGGCGGCGGTGCCAACGCAATACTTGTGGGTGGACTTTGAGCTGCTGGTGTTCCAGCTGAAGGAACTGCGGGAGCTGGTACTGTTGACGATGAAGTTACACCTGACGGAAGCGGGGGCGGCAAAGGTGCCGGGCTACTTGTCGGCAGAGATGCTTTGCGTGTCGAGCCGCAGGTTTGATCGGCGCCTCGACAATGGCAACATAAATTCGTCTGTAAAAAATTCATTTATTTACTTATTTTTAAATAAAATATTTTAAGAGGGTAATTAATTAATGATTTATGTACTTGAAGACTCGGTGATCTCAAGAGCTTAGTCGCGTCATTGCGGCTCTCAAGAAGAGTCGCTCGGTGCACCAACGTCTCAGCGGTGTCCCAGGCGAGATCACTTGCCGGCTCCTTTGGATCCAGCCGCAACAGATGCTGTAGGATACTTAAGAAAGCTATTTCTTGCGGCGTATCTGCAATCTGGATCGATAAAAAATTTAATATCTGTGTCACACTGAATGCTCTGCAGTAAAAAAAAAATAAAGTACTAGCCTGGCCTAAAATAGCGTAGAAGACGTCAACGTGGGACGAGAGATCTATTCCAGGCGGCCCTTGATTCGCGAGCTCTTCATCAGTTTCTCTCTGGTCGTCGAAGACTTCCAGCTGGACCCTCAGCTCCGGATACTGGCTCTTTTGCTTCCTAAAATTACAACCACCCCTTACTTTCTCCATACCGATCCACTCATTTTATCCTCCCATTTTATCTCTCCTAGCTCTCGTATTATGTCACTGAAAATATTTTCACGCCTCTAATCATTTAAACAAGAGTAACTTTTAACAAATATACTTAGATATATTATTTTTATATAGATTTCCGTTAACTATTAGGAACTAACTGTCACTGTTGATACAATGAGTGTCGTATGTTTGTCACCAAGAAAATGAATAAGGTACCGGCTTACCCCACCCGATTTTTTTAATCCTACTTGACCCGTTAGTCTTCTATGTATATATACATTGCTTATATATATACGACTATTGTCACGACTACGACAATCTAATGACCGATAGATTATTTAAAAAGTATTAATCATCAACTCTTGCTCTTATACAAGAAAAAAAAAACAACATATTACAACTTGAGATAAAATCTAGTCATAAAAAACTATTTCTTACCAATGGAAACTTCCGTATAATAAATTAGTCCATGTTACCACTTTTATCGATCACAAGAATCGACAAATTACAAATATCAGTGAGAAATAAATTAAAGTAGAATAAATTTAAAAAAAAAATAAAACGACACGTGCACTGGTGTTTTTACGTGTTACAAAAAGTCGGAAGTGAGTATATGCCTTTAAAATAAATAAGAATCACCGCGTGTCCAGCATCACATGTAGAGTGCAGGTGCAGCATCACCGCTCGCGGATGCGAAGCAGGAAAAGACTGAGTTAATTTTGTCCTCTCCCTCTTAAACTAAGCTCGTGGGTAATTTTTCCTTTTAACCCTGGGGATATATCTATCTATCTATCCTCTATCGCGGTTAAAAACCCGGCATACTAGAGATTACTCTAAGAATGTGGAGGAGAAAGAAAGCCGAGAGCGGTTCTATTTTTCGCTCCTTCCGCGGCGCCGCGCTTGACATGTTTAATTTTAATATCTTTTGCTCCTTTTGTAAACGACAAATCGCCGTTCCAAATTCAAACCTCCCCTGTCTCTCCCCCTCCTGCTTACACCAAATCATTGCAAACTAAAATAATAATACTTCCGATTTTTACAGTGTACAATTTGGTATTACTTGCCTTAGGTCATTGAGAATAGGAAGCAGTTTCAATCCTAAAATATAAATTTAAATATATAAATAATGAATTATCAGCTAATAAGTTATTTACTCAGTGAGGTAAATATTTATGATAAATATTTAATGTGCATTACCAATGAATTCATTACGCATACGAACGCGGTCCTTGAGGACCGGCGTCGAGATAACCAGGCAATTTATGAATGCCAACAATGTCGCTTGATAATCCTCAGTTGTTGTTTTTTGTAACTCGTCGACAATGACTCTCAGTCGATAGCGTTCGCTCTTTTTATCCTGCATAAATAATATTTAAATTTTTAACAATAAAATTTAATTCAATTCAATTCTATTTTATATCCAACGTCAATCCCTTTGTGTTACAAAACTAAATTCAAGGAAACCACAACTTCGAACCGTTAGATCATTCATATCACATATATAACAACAATAAAATATATAATGAATAAGATAGTTTTTTTTTTAAATAAAACACGTGATCCATTGAAGTATCGTCGAATGTTAATCGTAACTCACAAGTGTCCGTTTACAGTAAACAAACCGTACGTCAGCTCGATTAAAAGTCAATGAATTATTCAAGCCGTTTCGAATTGAGATGTACGCTTGTCCCTCTACTCATTCTCTCCGATAAATGTTTCTTTCTTTGTGTCTTTCTCATACATAATAAATAATAACACAATAATAACCATAAATACAATCCATAAGAATGCATACGGAGAATTATTTTAAGTGCAGACACTGCCTCCCATTCATAAGATATTTTTTTTTTATCAAGGAAATAAATATATTTCCCCAGCGAATCTCATCTTAGTCCTTGTAAGTCGCAGGAAACGGGAAAACGTCCCACAGTTATATATTCCTGCTCGACAATATTATCGTCTAAAGTATGTATTTTTTGTTGTATATATATGTATATGTTGCTCGCGACGAGACACTAAAAAATATTGTTAAGCTAAGTAAATAAAAAATCACCTGGTATATGTGAAGAGTATCGATAGCACGTTGTCTACCATCCTGGCTGTACACACAGAGCGCTGATAATAACTCGACAACTTGTTTCTTCACGGAAGTGCACGCCGTGTCAAGAGCTTTTAACATTTACATTTTTTTTATTATATGTATTAAGTTGTTTCAAAAAAATTTGGATTTTTTTGACTCAGCCTTAGGAAAAAATGGAAAATCTGGAACTTTTATCTTAAATTTGAATTTTAAAAAACGCGCGAAAATTTTTTACATTTTTGAAGGTCGTCTAAATGGCAAAAAATGATTTTTGAATTTAAGCTAACAATTGGTTATGTGATAAATTGTCATCTTAAATTTAACGAAAAGTCAAAAATTTTTTTTTTACCACAAGCGACTCCGAAATTTCATATTTTAAGGTAATTGATTTTATGTAGGGTAGAAGTACATTGTAAAAAAACAAGATTAAGGGTTTTATTTAAATTCGAATTCACTCAGTTCTGGAGTAAAAAAAATTTGCTCCGGAACTTCGAGTGAATAAGGAGTTTGTTTTTCCAGCGGAGTGATTTTGGAGTAATCTGAATTTTATTTAAATCCGCATTCACTCAGATTTGGAGTTTTGAAATAAAATAGACAGTCATCCATTCCGCGTTCACTCTGCAAATTTTTAAAGAGTAGAATTTGTGGCCACTGCTCCATTTTTGAACATTTAATGCATTTTTTACAAATTATTTTATTTTCATTTTCCAAGTCAAAAATTGGCCGAAAACGGTTCCTCTACTCTACCGTAACATTTTCTACAAAAAACGAAAGAATAAAAATTTGATTTTTTCTAATATTTTAAAAATTTGTCGCCAATTTTCAAATTCAAGTTTTTTAACTGAAACTTACTGATAATTTTTTTTTGTCATGTCCTTTCCATAGTAAGTAAAAAAATTCAAATTTTTTTGAGCCACTGATATATTTAAAAAATTATCATTGCTGATAACAGCAACTAAAAAGTATCCAATTAAAAAAACAATTACATACCTGAAGCAAGTTTTTTGCAATAATCCGGGTTATCAACAATGTAGTCAAGACCGACATTGGAGTCCATGGTGAATGCATTTGTGATAAACCTCAACGCAATCTTAAACAGACAAATAATCTCAATACTAATGCGCATTTTGAATGTATAATACATCGCAATTATTATTATTTATAGTAAATAGTAAATAAACAGTAAACACAAGTCCGTTCCTAAAAACAATACGACAGACACGCGAAAATAATCAGTTTCTGGGTACAAAATACGATTGATAAATTTAAAAAAAAGTCTAAAAAGTTTCGGTTGAATTTCGCGATACGGGCAAAGTGTGTAAGTTGTCTTGGCAACTTCTACGTGAGTAACTGATATGACTATTTAAATAAATTCGTGATTGTGATGGGCGAATTAAATAATAAATGGCAGATATAGATATAGATAGAGAGAAAGCGAGATAGGAACAAACTAAAAGTAATGACCGGCCATGAACCTGGCTATCAAAGACTGAAAAGAAGGTACGAAAACGGTGATTAGTCTAGACGTGGAATTTTTTTAGCTTAAATGTTATTGAGTAATTTTGCATACGTTGTTGAGTATGAGTACGAGTGCCAGCGAGCTGGGAGTAGACCGAGTGCTCAGTAGACCGAGAGCGAGGGAGATAGATAACGTTAAGAAAAAAATAATAAATGTTTTACTGTGAATTCAGTCACGGACACCCGGCGATGAGTCGCGCAATAGCCGCAATAGCCCGCACCGGCCCGTAAAAGTGCGATCGAGGATTGCGCTCGAGGTGAACGGGAGAGCCTTTCATGGTGTCTTTACCACGGGTTCCAGTTCCTTAAAATCACTAATTACCTTATATTAACTAATGCCGATCTTTATTTAGCGACACTGATGTCAATGTTTCCGGTTAATTATCCTCAATTAAATTTAATTATATATAAACTTTTTTTCTTCGGCTTTTAGGTCCTCTGGGCTCCGAAGCAACCATCGCTTTGGGCTAATTGACGGTATAATTGTAAGTTTTTTTGTTTACTTTTTTTATTGATTCATCATTCCTGAAACGAATGTGTCTCAAGGATACATAGACTTATTTAGAAATAAAAAATAGTCATACTCATACAGAGTTGTTATTGTTATTGAACATCACGATCATGATCATGATCATGATCAGCCAACAAAGAGTTTTTAATTAAATCAAGTATCCATTTATTTATTGCCGTGACTATGGGAATAAAAAGAGCCGAGTTTGTAATTGTAATTAAAAATAAATAATATTAAGACAAGTTAATAAATTATGAGCGTAAGTGGAGTGAGGTCGCCGTGAACGCGGGATACGAATTAGAGATGGAGATGGAGATAGAGATTGAGATAGAAACGAATATGAAGAGAAAATGATTTAAATTATCCCATGGATTAGCTCACTGACTTTTGTCTATTAAAAATAGTGTAGCCATAACATATAACATAACATAACATATATATCATAACACAACATAATGTGATATTGGTACAGTATATTAGGTAGTTTACCGAGTGAGGAGAGCAATAAGTAAAAGGAACGAATGTGTCATGCTCTTAAACAAGGATTTAACTTGGATATTTCCATTTACGGGTCTATCGGTATCACAATAACTTACAAACTCGGTGTAAAAATAAAATAATTTATTTATTAATGGGCAGAGAGTTTAATGAGCGGAGAGGAGAGGCGGGACCGGTGATAGATGGGACTAAAATCTCCAGCGATGTTGATATGAACAAGTGTGGAGAAGAAAATAAAGAGAGAGCACGGCGATTACGTCAGATTAGTTGCCGTGGAAGCAAGTAAAGACATAACTTGAAGTCACGTTTAAAAATAGAATCTCTCCAGTTATTAAAGAATCCATATAGGCCCTCGAGACCCATCGACTTCTCATTCTCGCTCGTCTTTTAGTTCTTATTCTCGCTCTCTGCTCTCGTATCACCAGCAGTCAGTACACCAGCTTATTATTTTATTTTTGACTACTCCCATCCTGGTCTTGCATTAAATCTCTTGTTTCGTTCATGGAACAACATCTGCTCCCAAGTTAACTTATATTATGTTACGGCTTGATCAGGCTTTTACTCAATGACTCATGCTCTAGTAAATAAACTCGTAGAAAACCCTGCCTGCATGCATGCTACTGTTCCTTATATGCTGATTTAATTTAACCGCTTGTGTGCTGACTTAAATAAATAAATAAATAAATAAATAAATAAATACTACTCATCACACATCAGTTAATTTACCTTGAAATTTATGGTCAAGTGTTAATCTTTAAGTAATTTTTGTTTTTTACTTTTATCCGTCCCGTTATGGCAGAGGCATAAAAAAATTATATCTGATCAGATTTATTAGCGCCCACGTGCTCCTACGTCTCTGTAATTATCATTTGATGTTTATAAATAATAATAATAATAATAATAGCGGGGAAAAAAAATATTTAATCTTCCTGCCGAGTGTCCATTCATCTGAGACTATTTCCGTTGGATTAAATGCTAACGGGGGATTAAATTTCGCAGAATAAAAGCGGAAGCTGATTCCGATCCGAATGAAAATTCCACGGAATATAATACAGCAATGAATTACCTCAAGATTGCAGAACATAATGTAATAAATATAATAGAATAACTAATAAGGCGATCGGTCGAACCAGCAGATGCCAAACTGTCAAAACTTGCGGCGATTTATTTAAGTAGCGTATTATTTAAATAGCATTAAAGTTGACAGCATTCAGGTGTAGGGTCTAGGCTGTTTAATACTAATCGTAGGCAGGTATATACATATATGTATACATATAAAATAGTCACCAGCGAACGATGGATACCATATCGGGCACCTCGCTGACCTCGCCTGTCGTCTCTCTGTTTTCTGTGCTCGGTCTCTCTTTCCGATACTCAGCAGGCTCTTGCCGTCTCCTTTTATCTCTCTACACCTTATACTTTCAACGATTCACTGGACTAATTTATTTTTCGTCTCGCATGTTGGTCCACAGGTACCTCGGCTGCTTGCTTATTTATTATTCATTATTCCGCGGATCGTTTAATTTATTTTTTTAAAAAAATAAATCACGATTATCCAATTTAACAATTAACGCAATTAGCAAAAAATAAATTTAATTTATTATGATAATCACGGGAGCGTTTACGTAATAATTAAATCCATCATTGGTATCATTATATATTTTAATAAAAATATTGAAAATAAAATTGTTATTTAATATTTTAATATTTTTTATGCAATAAACCAACCGGTTATTGCATTGTCATCGTTATTTTCTTTACATAAATGGAATTCATTTACTCGATTATCGAACGATTAAATAAACGGAGATGCATGTAAATGTTTATTAATTCAAGTCGCCTTAGGATGGAATTTAAAATAAACTTGCCCGTCTATATAAACCTCCACGTCAGTTGGCGGCTTTTTTTTTAAAGCAATTTTGTAAAATTTCTCAATTATGCGCCGGTCGGTTTTTTGCCCGCATAAATTCAGCACAAGAATGGACCCTAATTTAGTCCGAGTATAATGGGCTGTGATCAGACAGACCGAAAAAAATTGAGGTAGATCAGTAACGAACCCAGTACAGTAGCAGACAGGAGCCAGGTATCATTACTGACCCGACAGAACGATTCCTGCGGTTTTTTAGTATTATGTATCTATATATATGTATATATAATTTAATACCAATACATGCATCCTGTATTATGTACTTATAAAAACATGTTTATAACCGCTGTAATCCGTCCCACGTGTTCATCACAACACAATGAGGACAGTGGAGAAGCGTGCAGTTACTTTCCAAGATCCTTTACCATTGCGCTGAACCCAAATGATAAAAAGTGAAAGTTTATTTAACAATAAACCCACTTTTAATAACAAACTATTATTATTCTGTAAAAAATTTTGAGTGATTATGAATTTTATTTAAATCAAAACTCACTCCGTCACTCAGAGTTCAAAATAGTCTGGATTTTATTTCAATTCGCATCAACTCGGATTCGGAGTTTTGATTTTAAATCAAACTTATTTTAGGAGTGAATTTTACTCCAAGGATTAAATAAACAGACAGTCATCTGCTCCGAATTAACTCCACGTTCATTCCGTAATAGTTTACTGTGTACTGTAAAAAATCAGGAGGGAATTTGGAATTTCGGAGTCTTAGAAAAATTCACTCCGCATACAAAGTTTGTTTTTTCACCAGAGTAATTTCAGACTAATGATTTTATTTCAATTTCACATTCCGATTCGGGTTTTGATATTAAAATAAACTCCTTTTAGAAGCGAATTTTACTCCGGAGTTAATCTGTGTTTACTCTGTAAATTTTTTACAGTATATTATTTATTATTAACTGTACTCACGTGCCCGGACTGAGAATCTTCAGATTAATCATCGAAAACCGAGAGGAGAGACAAATGTGTCCAGATACTTCTTGACCCTGATAATTAATATTTAACACACAAGGTCGTTGTTACAAACTCCGAATAATCGGGTTTGTTTATACTCGAGCATATCACCGAGGAGCAGCTCATAAGATCGTAACGTTACCTTGTCTTCTTGTCGCAAGGTGGTCATGGCCCCTTCAATAAGTAGATGCTGCTGTAACGATACCCGCCCCTTCACTTTTACTCATTTTCCTTGGGACCATCATCGCAACCAGCAATCATCTGCCACCCACCTCCTTAATAATTATTATTACAATAATAATAATAGCCGATAGATTACGTTACCGCAGGTATGCATCCGTAAGGATCCCAGCTTCCATAACATTCTTTGCGTTACGCCGTGAGTTTTTATCGCTCATGGGATTTACGGCTCACGGACAAGGTGATGTTGAGTGTGACGATGATGGTTTATTAGTGTAAGAGCATTAGGTGTGGAGGAGTCTGCTCTGTACTGGGAAAGTTTCGACAAGGTGACACTGGCAAGGTCATTTTGGTGACGGACCCAAATCAGGTACTTTCTACACCAGACCGCTAACGTCGTTACATTAACGATTCATGGACGGTCTATTAAATTTAATACATTTTATATTTTTTATACCATATCATTTTATAGCTCGGAATTTTATTATCTAATAGCCGCGTTGCAAAACACCAGAGAATATTTAAAGTGTTGGCTATTTATCAATCTAGCTTAGGTACGACCCAAAACTTGTTTTAAAAGTTTAAATAAAAGAGATAAGGGTACATAATGAAATCTAGTGATCAGATGGATTGTAAAAAAAATTAAGTGACAGAATGATAGACGCGCTTCAGAGTCTACACTTATCCCGGGTAACATTTAAAGAGAAAGGAACCGCGTGAATGAATGGAATTTTGTCGTACGTATCTGTCTAGTTTATCGAGTTTGAAAGGTATACGAGTACTTGCTGTTAAGTACTTTGCTGTAAATTCACCCGTGATTACCCTCCTGGTGTTGTTGCTCCACGTCAATCCATCAATTTATTTATTTACCTGGTAATTACACTTGGCGCGCACTTTTCGCGGTTTGCGACACGCACGAGCCTCAATGGATAGCTAATCGGGTTTATGTCGCGACTCCTTTGCTGGAAAATTATTTTATCGACTAAATAGTAAACAAAGTCATTAACTTTTTTGCAGCGCGACTTACGCCGGGAAGTATTGCAAGTGTTTTAAATTATTTGAATAAATAAGTAAGTAAATAAATAAAGTAAAATAAAGAGAGTATATTACCCTCTAGTGTTTCGTCCACCCTTTTCATTCACCTCTATCGACACAGGGCAATCTGACATCCAACATCACCACAGCGCACTACTTATCTCGTCTACTATAGCACGGATTCGCGGAAACTGCGTTTCAGGAGCTTTAAGACCACGGAGAACGCGAAGAAACCAAGTAGCGCGCGGTATATTATGCGCACGCGCGATACTTCTCCCACTAAAGATCCTTGGTGTCTTTTCTTCATCTATGTCACGTCCCTATCCCCTACCTCAACCTTTTGATTGTGGCTGAAATCGGGAGTAGAATCGAACCTGGGCTGGGACAGGCGGACACCCAAGAGCAAGACCAAGACCAAGACCAAGACCAAGACTGGGTTTGCTAATAGTGAGGATTGTTGACGAGGATCGGATTTAAGTAGTCAGTGCGAGTACGAGGAATCTTCATTCATGGCTTATCTTCAGTAAAATTAATATGTACGGCCACGTACGTCCGAGTTATGCACCGGACATCGGCTGCACAGGATGCTAACAGATATGTACTGACGATGATGACCAGCTGGTAGTTTCAAGTCACCAGGAGAAATGGCTTCTCGATAACCGGTGACGTTAACGAGCTGAGTATGCGAGATGAATTAAACAGAACCGCTGACAAGCATTTTCTCTTCCGTGAACGAACGAAATAAGAGTAGAGAAAAAAATTAAATAAATTCATTTGTATTTATAATATAAATAGCATTGCATTGTCATAAATCTGTTGGGAATATACAATTCTATATGATGTTTGCAGTTGACACTGCTGACGTTCAATGTTCCTGATAATAAAATTTAATTATGAAAAAATTATCAGCACGACCGGGCTAGGGACTGGCGGTGGCGGTGGTCGACTAGTAGCGCTGATGAAAGTTTGCGGGCTGAGTTGGTTGGGCCGTAGAGTAGACCATTCCAGGTGGCTGCTGGTGAGTCATTGCATGACTTTGATGCTGGTGGAACTCGGGAGCGCCGTGAGTGCCCAGCCTCGCTCGTTTTGGATTTTGTCCGTGATTATGCTCGTTATTCCCTTGCTGCGGTTGATTCGGTTGCTGTAATAAATGGTTTTACGTTTTACTTCATTTATATTCTCAGGATATTTTTATTTTTAGTTATTATTGTAATGATAACGTTGGCTTTGTAAGTTTACCGTTTGCTGCTGGTTCTGGCGAGCTTTGTTTTCAGTCTTTTCATCGGTATCGTCGTCCGTCAAGAATTCTCTTTTAGGATACGGGATCGGACATCCAGCGAAAATACTGAGAAAAAATATTAAAATTAAAAAATAAATTACAAGGCTAAAGTTTAAATTTATCTTTGTTATTAAAATCAATCGTACTCTTGAGTTGGCAGTGGCTCTTCTTGAAAGTAGGCGTCTTGCATCGAATGCTCAGATGTTATCCGTTTATTGGGATCCATCATCAGCAATTTTTGTAACTGTATTTTGTTATAAAAAAAACTAATGTGTCATTAAAAATAATTACAGTTTATGTAAGTCATTTATTTTATTTATCTTTACCAAATTGAACGCTTTGCTATCTGGTTTTATTTTATGCCGATCCATGTACTTGGTAAGTGAACAATTGGCATAACTGTAAGTACAAATACCTCATTATTTATTATTTATTTATTTAAACTTTGTTATTTTTTTACCGACTTTTAAGTAAATCTCTTACTTGGATCGCTTGAAGTCTTTCAGTAATGTAGGATGCTCAGGCATTTTCTTTATGTCCTCCCAGTCCTTTTCTAGTGGGAATCCCATCACATTAAAAATACTAAACAAAAGATGTATAATATAATTACATAAAAATTAATAGACGAAAAAAATGAGATAATTTAACCTACCGATCCAACTGATCATGATGGTAAGGATTACTAGTTTTAATATCTTCTTGTCTACAATGAAATATTGGCTCGGAAGTTAATAACTCAGCAAATATACAACCAATAGCCCATATATCTATAATTAATTAATTAATTATATTAGTAATTATTTACAAACTCCTAATTTCTGGTAAAATTTTTAACTTCCCGTTGTAAAAATTTAAAATTTTCAAAATTTATTCTAAAAAAATTGGTGGTATGTCACCACTTATAGCCGACATGGCAACAGTTGCTACGGAAACTGTTTTTTGAACTTAAAGAACTCAAAAATTTACTCTTCAAGTTTAAAAACAGCGGGAAGTTTTGAAGTTGGCTTACAGAGTCAAAAGTTTTTCAAATTTTTTCTCTACATTTCAATATATTTACCGATAGCTTTTGTATAATGCCTCGCTCCTAGTAACAATTCAGGTGCTCTGTACCAGAATGTAACAACAACTGGATCAAGATCAGCCAGAGGCTTCAAAGGAGCATTGAACAAACGCGCGAAACCCATATCCGCTATTTTAACTCTGCCTCTTTCGTTTCCTTCTCCCATAACCAAAATATTTGCTGGTTTCTGATGACAGAACCATCGATTAATTAATTAATCACCACCAGTTATAACTGATAGTTAAGTACTTTATTAAACTAAGTTACCAAGTCTCTGTGGAGAACCCAATTGGAATGTAAATAATGAATACCATTGAGAATTTGGTACAACAACGACTTGACCATTCCTTTTGGCACCATCACTGGTTTTTTGTTAGCTTTAGCAGCTCTATGAAATTTAATAATATGCTGTCAATAAATAAGTAACAATTACTGTATGTTTATATTTATTTGTTAGCAAACTAAATTAACTGCACGTAAGTAGATAATTACCCATAGATCATGTTCCGCAAAATCGAAAAGTAATGAGACTTTTCTGTCGTTGTGAGAAAGAAATACCCTAATAAGCGTAATGACATTGATATGCTTTAATTCCCTGAGTAACTAAAATTATAATAAATTATTTTTTGTTGTAATTTAATGATGCTAAATGTAGCAGTCATTAAAAAAATTTATTTATTTTCAATGAACGGAGTAAATACTGACAGGCAAAAATTAAAAAAAATATCTGTCAATAATTTAAAAAATTTTATGATGACAATTAACTGGGTAATCAACACTACAAAAATTGTTGGATGTCAATTACTTTCAGCGTCATATTGATCACTATAAATTACACATTAAATACTTACAGCAATTTCTCTACAAGCGGACATTGACAGTCCAGTTCCTTCGATTTGTTTGAGACCAAAGTCTTTGGTGTCTGGCCTGGACTTGAACTCGCTGTCAGACACTCTGATTAAATAAAAAAAATAAACAATTAAATTATGATCTGCAATACTCATACAAATTGCGAATGAAACTAGAAGTTTGTCAGTTCGGGATTTCGAATTTAATTGCAAAAACTCCGATCGCCCGGGAGTAAAAGTTAAAATTTTATTGCAAAATAAAAAAAGTAAGGATGAATAATTTAAATTGGACAGAGTGTGTGAGTTATGATAACTGACAGACAATAAATAAATTAAAATAACAAAAGCTAACCCTTCTTTTCGGCGAGCCTTGTAGACGTGTCCATAAGTACCTCTGCCGACTTTACACCCTTCGAATTCAAATAAATCCTCGACCTTGGTCCTGTCTTTCTGTGTTTTTATTTTGAATTCGTAATCCATCATATTTTACGTTATCTAAACTCTATTTTTATTGAAGTCATCAACTATTTTTTGAAGTATTGTTTTTCATTGAAATATAATTTACACAATAAACTAATCCAGCATCAGCGCTCTCTTTATTTTTTATTTAAATGTTTGGACGTGTTCATTATTATCAGCAGATGGTTCAAAAAAAGTGCCAGCTGTCAAGAGTGCAGATAAATTTTGATATTCTAATAAATTAGTTAATTAGTAATTATAAATCACATCTATTTATTTAATTACTGAAAAAATTTAATAATTTATTCACAATAAAAAAGTTTTAAATTTTATTCCAAGTAAAGGTCCAGAGAATATGCAAAATTTTTAAAAAAGTCACGGGAGTAAAGATTTTAAATTAGCGCGCGAAAATGTGCTGCCATCTCCAGTCTTTTGAAAGTTGAAATTCAAAAGTAATTTACAATGGCGCCACTTTCGTCCAGCTGATAAATTTAAAAATACGATAGTCAGTATCACAACTAATAAATTAGTAATTAAGCAATTTAAAATTACTTCCGTACTGTGTAATAAAAAAATTCAGTTATCAATTAAAGGCAATAAATATTTTTAAAATTTAAATTTAATTTAATATTTTTTTAAATAAATTTTCACAGATTTAAAATAAGCGCGCTGAGTTTAGTAGTCACCCCCACTAACAATTATCATCACACGTGGGCACGTGTGTTTTTAAAGTAACCTATAAATTTATTTTTTTAATTATGAATGTTTAATAATTAGTTATTAATTAATTATGAGTAAGTACGATTTAATAAAAACAATTGACGATGATGAAGAAGTAGAAAATTTTTCTGATAATTCAGAATTCGGTGATGACGATGTGAGTAATTTTTTTTTACTTTTTATAATAATTTATTAATAACGATACTCTAAATAGTATAAATTTGCACTCATACTTCGGTATCATAATTAATGATTGATAATAATTGTTATTTAATTAAAATAGGTCCAGCCTCACAAAGAAAAATCAGTAGATGAGAAAAAAAAGGATTTTGATGCTAAATTCACATTTGTAAGTGACGCTTCGGAGTACAATAAAGACACTTGGAATGATTTGAATAAATATATTAAGCGCAAAGCTAAATTCAAGCTTGATGATAAGATAAAACGCATTCGACGTGAGCAGAATGTTGAAGAACATCCGATTAAAGTCGATGATGAGGATGCTGATGGTCATCACGATACTGATAATGATAATGATGAAGATGGAGATGAAAAAGATGGAGGAATCTACCTGTCGGACGACGAGATGAAGAAGGACACGTTCAAGACTAAAGAGCGGAAAGGCAAAAAGAAGAATGACAAAGCAGACATCATGGATTTCGAGGAAACGGCAACAGCGGACAACTCCGCGACATTTTATCAAATGAACCTGTCGAGGCCGCTACTAAAAGCTATCACTACGATGAATTATGTCCAGCCAACGCCAATCCAAGCAGCGACGATTCCTGTTGCGTTGATGGGTCGCGATATTTGCGGGTGCGCCGCGACCGGAACTGGTAAGACAGCAGCGTACATGCTCCCTACGCTAGAACGACTACTCTACAAACCCGTGGATGGTCCGGCGATCACTAGAGTAGTGGTTTTGGTACCTACTCGAGAGCTGGGTGTCCAAGTGTACCAAGTAACGAAACAGCTGAGCCAGTTTACCAACATAGACGCTGGACTGGCGGTTGGTGGTCTTGACATCAAGGCCCAGGAAGCCGCTTTGCGTAGAAACCCTGATATTATTATAGCGTCACCAGGTCGTTTGATCGATCATATTCAAAATACTCCTAATTTTACGTTGAATAGCATTGAAGTATTGATTATTGATGAAGCCGACCGGATGTTCAATGAAGATTTCGAGACCCAGTTGGGGTGCATTGTCAAGGAATGCTCGAGGAGCCGGCAAACGATGCTGTTCTCTGCTACGATGACGGAGAAAGTAAAGGATTTGGCTGCTGTTTCTTTGGATAGACCAGTTAAGATATTTGTCGACAGCAACATTGACGTTGCTTTCAATTTAAGACAAGAGTTCATTAGAATTAGGGCCGGTCGTGAAAAGGATCGGGAAGCTATTCTTGCTGCTCTGATCTGTAGGACGTTCAGGGACCACACGATCGTCTTCGTGCAGACGAAGAAACAGGCCCACAGGCTTCACATTGTCTTGGGGTTGCTGGGCATCCAGGTAGGAGAGTTGCACGGGAACATTTCGCAGCCCCAACGTTTGGAGAATTTGAGGAAATTTAAAGACGCTGAGGTTGACGTCTTGGTGGCGACTGATGTCGCGGCGAGAGGTCTGGATATCAGTGGGATTAAAACTGTCATCAACTTTGTCATGCCAGCTACGTTGGAGCATTATATTCATCGAGTAGGTCGTACCGCTCGGGCGGGACGAGTTGGTGTCTCGGTATCACTTGCTGGCGAGGAAGAACGCGTGTTAGTTAAAAAAATTATAAAGAATGCTAAAAATCCAGTAAAGAATCGTATAATTGCTCCTGATATAATCGAAAAGTACAACAAGAAACTCGAATCTCTGGAGCCGGATGTGGAAAAAATACTCCAGGAACAAAAAATGGAGAAGGAAATTGCGAAAATAGAGAATCAGACCAACAGAGCTGAGAAATTGCTCCAAGAAGAGGAGGGTCCTCGTAGAAACTGGTTCCAGACTTCTAAAGAAAGAAAACTCGAGAAAGATAAACTGAAGTTGACGGAAAAAATAAAAAGCAAAAAGGAAAAGAATGACGGGCCCAGTAATTTGGTTGCTAACAACAAATCAAAGAAAAAGAAGAAGGAACCAGAGTTGGATCCAGCAGAAGCCAGAGCTCTAAAGGAATTGGAAAAAGTTGCTGCTTATCAAGCCCGTCTCGTTAAAAGGAAGGGCAAGATGAAGAAAATTCGTACTGTCATCGATGACGGCGATAGAAGAACTACTGACAAAAATGGTAATTGTCATTTTGTTATTTATTAATTATTTTTTAAACTTTTCTAAGTAACTTTAATTTTTTTTAGGTCCCAAGAAACGATCCAAGTCATCATTCACTAATGATCTTACGGATACGAGTAAAAAAGGCGTCAAACGTTTGCGTTATGAGTGAGTTCACGTCATCAATAAAACAAAAAATTTATTATTATTATTAAGTATGACAATTAATTAATAAATAAAATTATTTGATTTACAGCGCGAATAAAGTACAGAGAGAAACGTCTGGTAAAGTCCGAGGAAAGTCAGGAGCTCCTGGGAAGAAACCGATGTCAGGAAAGAGTCCGATGCCAGGAAAAAAATCAATGGCGGGAAAGAAACCATTTAAAAAAGGACCTGGAAGAAATGGAGCACAGAAGTCGAAGAAACGATAGAATAAAAAATAAACTAATTAAATGTAAATTAAAGTTTAATTATCAAGATCAATATAATGTCATTATATTCATAATTGAATATTTTTTCTACTATACTCGTTCATTGTTCAATCAATTTTTTATTTTTCTTCCTCTTATTATATAACCAATACAATTCGTCACGAATCCTCGGAATTCATCAGCTTGCAAGTCCGATAAATAATCAATTAATCACAGAAATTGCAGTGCAATTCAATTACGCGCTATTTATTTTTCTCTTTACTTTAATAATTAATTAATATTTAGTTAGAAAATGATTTTACAAACTATTGTTATTGAGTACTTTCATTTTCAGTACTTTAATTGTTAATTACTATTATTACTATGTCTAGTTATTTACTTAGTCTTACTAAAAAATTTTTATGAACAAGTTTGAGTAGAACTACGCTGCAATTTCTGTGAAAAATATATTAATTAGTTTTTCTTGTTTTATAATTTTAGTTGTCATTAATTAATTAATTATTATTATTATTATTTTACGCGACTTAAATCAATCGTCAAATTCATTCACACATTTGTCAAATTCTCTCATTAATTCATTACATATTATTTATATATATATGATACCTATTTCTTATTTAGTATGACGTTTTTTTTAAATTTTTTCTTAATAAAAAAATTAAAAACTTCAAATGAATGCAATTTGGTCAACTTTTTTTTACAAGTGATCGATTAATTTCCAATTAATAATATTTAACGTATAATAAATGAAATTACTTATATATTTTTTTTTTCTATTAAAGAGTAACACAAGAAAACACTCGCGGTAAAAAAAAATATAATTTAGAAATTACCAATAAAATTAAAAACAAACAATTAAATAAATTTATCATTTATCATCAAGATAAATATTAATTTGACATTTATATTTATATATATATATCTATATTTGTTTTTTAATAATAATTATAATGATGACAGAGAACAATGTGATGAAATAATTTTCCTCTTAATTTTTAAATAAAAATAAAAACTGGTTTCTTAACATTGATATAATAAAGACAGTATAAAATCAAGGGTACATTTAAATCTACATACTTATTTATCTTTTTTTTTTCTTTTTCTTTTTATTTATGAATGAAAATTTTACTTTTTTAAGAAGCGATAGCGACAGTAGTTTAAATTTTGTGTTTTTATTTTAAATATTTACTCAATGAAACCATAATCGCAATCACTCATTAAACTAGCCAGCGCTAATGCCAATCTTATGATCAAAGTTTAATATAAACAAAAAAAAAGTACATAATAAAAATAATTGTTATTATAAATTGATCAAGATTGAATGTATCCTCAACAGCTTATAATCTAAGAATACGCGAACGACTTAGGTATATTAATTGTTGTACATAACCAAAATATTCTGTTTTCTAATATAGTGCTTAGTTTTTTTCTTTAGGTTTGCGATTTATTATCGCAGCAATTAATCCCCATTTCAATTCAATTGTTATTTTTCTTCACTCAACATTTCATACAATTATTTACTTATTTTATCTGATTCTCTTGCTCTTTTCGCTGGTGGCTCATCAATCTGTAATTTTAAAAAAATTATTTTTATTAGTATTTCACTAAATAGTAGATTGTGTGACAAGGGATGAAATAAAATGACTTCAGATCAGGGTAAAGTTGGCTGACATCACCCGCAGTCTAAAATTATGTTTCATACTGAGTTAGATTCTAGATTTTTCATAAATACCTGCACTGGAACTTAAAGTTTCAGTATCAGCAGCCAGTCAGAAACAAGTTAACTTAAGGCCAACTAATAGCTTAAGCGTAAATTGACATTTGCAATTTATAATTAAGCAGAAGCTATAAATACTATTTATCATTCACACCAATTTTTATAAAATTTAATCAGTCAGAACTGTCATTTACGTAAATAAAATCAATGGTTTTAAATTACTGTTAAATGAATGACAAGTATCAGTTTAAATTGCCAAGTCTTTAGCGGACTGAAACTTCCCAGGAAACGAAAGGTAAATATCCGCTGACTAAAAGCATTCACAATTGAAGTATTTGCTAAATCATTCATTTTACTGAAATTAGTTAGTTTCCACTGGCTGTAGACACTGAAACTTCAAGTTTCGATGCTGGTATTATATAGTAGATTACACAGCTAGAGACGGAAGTAGGCCATTCTAACCCGGGTGGCAAACACCCAAATTGGGACGTTCTAACTTTCTCTGTGGTGAGTATACGATTTTTTACCAGATCTGCACTTGAAAGTTTAAACTTTTGCGTGTTTGTGGAAAAATTGGCGCATGCGCTTTTTATAATTTGTTTTTCCTCAAGAGAAAATAACGACTTTCTTCTCAACAGATCAGGAATTCAAACTTTCGATGCAGGTATGGTGAAAATAAAATCGGTCCCCAATTATTTATCGTCATTTATTTGTAATAAAAAAGAGACTGAAGACTAAAAATAAATGAAACTTACCTCTTCTTCCATACCAGGCAATTGAATTCTAGTTTCTGACGCTTCCGCAGGCTAAAAAACAAATAAACAATCAATATTTTTTAAGACAATCAATGAAATTTATCAGCAATTCACAATAAATAACAAAGTAAATCGGTTTTAGTAAACAATAGCCTTTACCTGTGCATCAATACATTCCATTTCTCCGATATGCAGCTTGAAAATTAATTCCGTTATAATTTAAAAAATTTTCAAGCTCACATTTAAATAAACTCGTGATTTAAATTTGTCGCAATTAAATTTTTCATAAATTAATTAACTCTAGCTAAGAAAAATAAAAACAATTAAATACTTACTCGGGCATCAGTTTCATTGGGTCCAATTCCAACTTCTTTTTGCTGTTTAGCCTTCGCTCTTCTGCCGGGTTTGTCATTAACAAGATTAAGAAGTGTATTTTTACCCTTGGGACTTGTCATGTTGACTTGCATCTCCGTGGGCAAGTAGCTCATTGCTACATTAGACAATATGTCATCCGAGCGTTTGAAGTACATCGTTGGGATACGGGATTCGCTTGGGAATTCTTTCATATCGAAATTCGTCGTCTTAGTATAAATAACATTCATAGCAAGATCACATACTGCCCACAACTTGCAGTTCATGTTGTGATCATCAGGCCTCAGCGCATCTTTGTGTGTCTTCATCCGCTCAATAAGATTTTTGTAGAATCCATAACAGTAGTACTCGTTTTTTGTAATAAGAGGCTCGAGAATGAACCAAAGACACGACTGGATTGTCTTCAACTGGCTGGCGTCCAGGTGGTCAGTAAACTCCGGGTCATGGGCTAACACTGGGACAGCAAATACCAGCATGTAGTCCGGCAGAATGTGAGGCAGCTGTCCCATAGCACGCTCACCAGTTCCTACAGACAAGGCTTTAACGTAATCTCTCCTTCGGTTTATATCCGTCTGCATGTGTGTCTTGAGCAGATACTTCAACTTCTTGTCCTGTTCCTTGCCAGCAAGTGCATAGTAGCCCATGAAGTCGAGGGGTAAACATTTGTTGGGAATGCCCGTGCCGAGACCGCGGTGTAGTTTGACGCTAAACGCTTCTCTTACTTCTTTCACATCATCAGTCATCAGTTGTGATAAATTATAAAACTGTTCGGCTGTAAACTGATCACCTACGCCCTTTTGTTCGCATATTTTAAGCATTGAACAACCGGCTTGCAGTCTCAGCCAGCTCATTTCCGCTCGACTGAGACGTCCCTGCTGAAGCAAGTCGCCTTTATTTACGACAAACGCATTCAACATTCTAAAAGTTTTTTGAGCTGACAGATTGTCGGTCTTGAGTCCCAGCAACCAGCGCGCCATGCATTTCAATCCCTCTAATCGACACCGTGTCTCTTCTGGCAGCTGATCTTCGGGACACCAGTCACCCTCAATTGAATTGGCTGTCGACTCGCTGTTTTCCTTCACCAGCAACTCTTTAACTATTTTCCTAGAGACCATATTTTTTATTTGTACATGATATTTGTCTGGTAAATTGTAAGCAATATGACCCAGGGTTACTATTGACGTTCTGTAGTGCTCAGATGTTGGTATAAGAGTTGTCTTAATTCTCTCAATTATTTCAGGGAATATTGTGTCGTGTATGTTTGTCATGTTAACGAAGAGACAGCGTATCGCTTGCTTAGCTTGCTTTGGTGTGCCAGTGAGAGCAAAATTTTTGCACATTGGTACCATTATGTTCATAATATCCGGCGCTACTTCATACAGCGGCCGGTACTTGCCCAGGAAAGTAAATATTGACAGCACCAGAGCTCCAACCATTTCGTCTTCCAGCTCGAGCAAGTGGATCAGCTGCTTCAAGATGTCGTTGTGCAGAAAATGAGGCCCGAATACGAAAGACAAAATCACAAGAAGTCTCAGACCTTTTTCACCAGCGTTATTTGGGTTCAAACCAATTTCTTCAATGGTGTTACCGCCTTTCAAACAGTCCTCGACGTAGCCAATAAGTATTCTGATGGCTTCCTCATCGATAGTAACCGAGCTTACACGTTCAAGTAACATTTTAATTGTATTGTAATACAGATTCGTCATCACCGGCTGTCCTAATTTCTTCAGTACTGTTGTTATTGTCTCCGTGCACTCTTTGCAGGAGACATTTGGCCGGACTATGGTCTCCATGCCTTGTAAAAGTGAGGGATCTTTCTTCATATGTGCGCTGAACTTCTGTAAAAATTCCATGGCTTTCATCGGATCCGGGAGAAAACGCGAGATCTGTAGAATTTTACTCATCAGCTCGGAGTTTGCCTCCGTTTTCTTAACTATTTCAAGCCACTCGGCCACGGCTCTGCGCACGGCCAGTTGGTGCTTCTGCAACTCAACGAAAGCCTTTGATGCATGATCGTCAATGGTACCGAGTAGATGGTACAGCTTCTTCATTCTCTCCTCAGCAGGCAGCTGATAAGGTACAAGGCAAGTGTTCAAAAGTCTCTCAACTAATAATCTATCTTCCATTCCGGTCATGTAGTAGCCGTGCAAAATTTTATCTTTGATCCAGGTGACAGCTTTCTTGGTAGCCTGGGGAACATCTGCGTCGTTTAAATGTTTCTTGTAAATTAACGCCAGCCCGGACATGGCTTCTTTCCTGATCTTGAACTTTTTATCAAGAGTCCTTTCTTTGACGAACTCCAGAAGGTCCTCGCTGTCGGAAACTACTTCAAAGTCCCGTCTCGCTGTTGACACGATAGCCATTACGACTTCGTATCTGACATTCTCGTCCGCGTCATGCTGACGCAGCTTCAGGGTTTCCGTGATGTCTTTACGCAACTCCGGATGATTTAGCAGAAAGTGCATTGAATACTGAACACACTTTGTTCTAATAGCTACACTTATGTCATTAAATCTACCCAAAAACGCACGCCACAGTGATGTGTGCTGTGATGCCAATTGTGAACCTTTTTCAGAAAACATTCGCGCCAAAAGTGCCACTGCATTTAAACGTTCAGTTTCAGATGATGATTTTAATTTACACTCCAGTTGTGGAAGAACTGAGATCAGCACAGATGGACAGATATGATTCAACTCATATATTAAATCGTATACTTTTTTACATATCTGTAATTCTTTCTCTTCTTTGCCAAGTATCAGTACGTGATTGAAAAACTGTAATTTTTAATTTGTAAAATAAACTATAGTATTTTTTCATGTAATTTTATCAGTTCCAGGTGAAAAAATATAAAAAATCTATTTTACAAGCAGAGACCGCGGGTATTTTCAAGTGATACCGAAATTGATAATACAAGTCATTGACACTATTTTTAAATCAGTTAGATAGAGATTTATGCTGATAAATATATACATATATATATTAATTCTATCACACGGTTTCTTATGCTTGGGATTTTTTTATATAAGACGACCTGGAACTTGATAGCAAAATATTAATAAAATTGACAACTTACTGCTTGTATATATGGTTCTAATGTTTCACTACATTTGATAATCAGCTCTTTAGCAAGACAATAAGCATTTTTCTTCTGTGTTTTATTAGGCTCGACAATATTCATTAGAATAATATCCAAAAGTTCATTACTAACAGTATCAGACTCGGTGATCAGTGGACACAAAACTTCTAACATGAAACTTTTTACTTTGCCAGAGTGCTCATCACTAAAATATATAAATGAAATTATAATATTGTATTACAAGGAATGAAACAAAACGATTTCAGACCAGGATGAAGTTGGCTGACATCACCCGCAGTCTGAAATTGTCTTTCATCCTGATTTTTCATGATTACTTGCATAAAATTTGAATACGCTTATGACAATAGCCATTGAAATTTAAAAAAAAAGGGACATTGTCCAAGAATGGCCTTAATAAAAAGTAAAGTACTCACTTGACTATTCTAAACATAAGTGAGAAAAGTGTACAAAATATTTCCTGGCAGTCTTCCAACTCAAAGCACATGTTGAATGACTTAACGTACGCCAAATTCTCAAGCAAATAAAAGTATCTTTTGAAAGCTGGGTCTTTGGGATCCTTAAGACCGGCCAGCTGTTTAATGAGGAACAGAAAAATTCCTTTAACTTGTTCTGCATCTTTGTAAGGCGCTTCTGGCGCGTAGACCCGCAAGACATCAGCTATGCAGCATGCGATCAACAGCTGGACGTCTTTGCTCGGGTGTTGGAGAAAATAATCCTCAGCCAAGTGAAGTGCCAGGGGGATGTACTGTTGGTACGCGCCCTCGTCTTGACCCATCGCTTGCAGCGTGTGAGCGAGTGTCTGAAACAAATTCACCAGCCAGTTATCAATCACCAGCTCATTATCATTTACCAGCAAAAAAAATTATCAATACCTTCAGCCGTCTGATCAATTCATCAGCACCCAAATCTTCCGTAACTGGCCTGCAAGCCGATGGATAAACAATCTCTGACATTGTCTCTGTTTATTTGTTTTCTTTTATCTAATCAAGACCACTAACAGATTTAGAACACCGTCCAAATTCTGAAAAAAAAAAATATCGTCAAGTAAATAAATTATTATTTAAATTTAAATAAATTTTATGAAATAAAGTGAGTGATAAATTTTGACAGGTGGATCCAAAAATAATAGTAACAATAAACAAAAAATAATAAAGCATTGGTCAGGTAAAACTTTAAGGTTATGTCCTTGTCCGCACACGTATACAAACTTATAACGTAAACAAATTAATAGTTTGACTTGATATTGATATAAATAAATAAAAGTAATTAAAACCAATATAAATACGTAAATAATTATTTTAAAAATAATACTGCAGTATCAGTACCTTAAATTATGCATAGACACCGCACGGCCTATGATTATTGTTGGAAAAAATGTATCAATATAAAGCAAATATATAATCTGTCGTATCGTATACAAGACGAATTACTTTTTACTTTTATTCTATCACTTAAATCACTTACTAATAACAATAATTACCCATTTATATAAAAACAATACGGCTTGGCGGTAATGATGACCGTGTTTCAAATAATTTAAACATTTTATTGTTACGTTAAATATCCGCGGATTGTAATATATTATTTTATAAAAACCATTAAATAGTTTTAGTTTATGATTATGATGATGAACGAACGGTTAACCGTGAATTGAACGACGCGAACCTGTGGTTACTCTACACCCTGAAGTTGGCAGTGCATCATTTTTACCAACTAGTACCAAGACAATTGCCGCGAATTTTTATATTAAAATAATCTATATAAAAATATATTTAAAACTTTGAATTTAATTACATTTCACTTTCACTTAATTCAAATTTTAAAATGTCAGTAAATAAAACCGGGAATTATTTGCGGGTGTTTTTATTTGTTTATCCAATTGCTGATTGTTCAAATAAATAAACAATTGCCACATAGACGATGTCAATTTTTTGTTGCAAGTCAACACACTGACCATATAGTGATGACAATTTATTTTGAAAATTAATTTTTGAATTTTTTAACTCATGATTTATTAAGTTTAAATTTTTTAAAGATTTATTTGAACTGGGTGACGGACTCGGGATGCTGGTGGAAATAATTTATTATTGGCGGGTATCAGGATGGGAGAAGTTACCAGACTATAGAGTCGTCTGTTGTACTGAGTAGTTTTGGTGGTCTCTGAGACTTAACTTCCGGCGGCCTCTTTTTACGTTGGCACGTGTACGTGAAGGTTTACTGGTTCAGCGCTGATCAGTTTTTGTTGATAATAAATTGATTAACTCGACCAGGATTAACAATTTAAAATGGTAATTATTGTTAATTATTTTTATTTTATTATTTAAATTATTTTTTTGAATTTTTTATTCGTAATGGAGTTTGGAAAGTAGACTGGTACTAGGTTAGGATGCTGACGCTTGTTGCTGGTCAAATAATTGTTAATTGTTGATTTATTATCATGATTGTGATTTGTAATAATTAAATTTTTTTTTTTGTATTTAAATAGGCAAGCTTGAAGACCGATAACCCTGAGAAACCAGGACAGGAAGTTGCACCAGTTCATCGTATTCGTATTACTTTGACATCAAGGAACGTACGTTCTCTTGAAAAAGGTCAGTATTTTATTTAAAATTTAAAATTTTCTGAGAACTAGGATCAAAATTACATATTTCTGTACCTAGAACTTGAAAAAGTTCAGGTTAAAAGACCACGTGATCGTAAATTCATTAGACCATGTGATTTTGATGATTTGTATGATCGTTAAGAATTTGAAATTAAAATTTTGTTTGTTTTTTTTTAGTATGCTCTGAATTGATAAGCGGTGCCAAGAAACAGAAGCTCAAGGTAAAGGGACCAGTCCGCATGCCGACCAAGATCTTGAGAATCACGACCCGTAAGACACCTTGTGGAGAAGGTTCCAAGACCTGGGATCGCTTCCAAATGCGAATCCACAAACGAGTAATTGATCTTTACTCACCATCTGAAATCGTCAAGCAGATTACCAGCATCTCCATCGAGCCTGGTGTAGAGGTTGAGGTCACTATTGCCAATGATTAATAAAATAAACTTATTTGTACAAAACAAAATGGTTTAATAAAAACAAATACCAATTTAATTATTACGATTTATTAATAAACTCCTTACAAAATTACTCAATTACTCGTAATAATAGTAAAATTACAATAATTATTTTTATTATTGTTGTTGTTGTATAAAGTTTGATAATTTTGAACAGAAGTGTCGATTCAATCGAAATAGCTTTTACACAAATTATTTAAATTGGCTGCTTTCAATCTTCATCTTGCGAATCATCTTGATCTTTATTGTTTTCCCCTTCTTCTCCTTCCTCTCCGCCACTGAAGTCACCCATGCCTTCGACGTCTTCTTCATCGTCGTCACCAGCGATCTCTGCGTTTTCCATTTCAGCTCGTTCCATTTGTCTCATCAACTCTGCTTCATCTGTCGCCGTGACGACCTTAGGCTGTAATAAAAAAATTTAATTTAATATCAAATATATATAAAAAAAAGCAGCAGGCTGCTGCTTAATATGGGTTTGAAAATTGAAATTTTATTGATCCCTAGAGTGTCTGTACCCTGATAGCCTACTGCAGTTAGTCACCAAGTTGGTGGTAAAAGTTGGCATTCCATCAGTTGACGGGAAGCTGCCTTCAACTTTCTAAGAGAATTGGCAACAACTTGCAGTCAACAACTGAAAGTTGTCAACAATTTTATCGTAATTAATTGACATCAATTTTCTGATCAAAAAGTCTTGCTATCAAGGTACTGGCATGAATTTTCTGTGGTTTTTTTATGCAGCTGTACTTCTACCATAAAATGAGATGTAGGTCACTCAATAATGATGAAGTACAGCAGGTACAAGTTGGGCCACAGCCGCAGAAGTTGAAAGGAAAAAAGTACTAGGGAGTATAATCTAAAAAACAATAATGACAATGAATACTTACAGCCATTTGAACATTAAACACACCACCAAGAGTCGTTATTTTCTCTTTGATGACTTCAATAGCGTCATTTAGCGCCTTGAGACCATCAGATTTCTCGGGTGTCGATGTCGTCATGACATACAGAGGTGGTGCGATCAAATTTATCTTGATCGGGAGCTCTTCAGTGGATAACGCGAGTCCAGCTTTCAAAGCTGCTTTCACAGCATCAATTCCTTCGTATCCATAACAGGCGACTTCAACATCCGCGCGGATTTTAACAGCTTGCGATGTTAGCTTACGCTTTATGTTATTCAGCAGCACCGTTTTAGTGTTCTCGTCCAGCCCGCATTCTGCGAGAATGGATGGATCCCTGTAAAGAAACCACGCTTGCAACTCCAATTCTTTTCTTGCTTCTATTAAAAATAAAAAAGTAACTTACAATACAGCCTGCTTGAAAAAGTCATAAGCAGAAGCTTTTTGTTTCCTGTATTTTTCTTCAAAGTGCCAAGCAGTTTTCTGGTACAATTCTTCAAGTTGTTCATCGCTATCATAGTGCAATAATTCCGCTACATGTCTCAAGATTGAGTTTACAGCCTTAGCTTTGGCGTAACGTTCAGTACATTTTTCAACATCTTCAGTTGATACCCGACGTTTACTCAAGTCAATATAACCTGAAAAAAACATTTAATTATCAATGCAGATCCAGACTAAGTATCGATTCTAGGTGTTCAATTGTCTGAGGATCTATGGTATAAATTAATTATAAAAATAAAAAAATTTACCTTTCTCTTTATCAACACGAATAACAACAACGGGTTCAGTCTTTCCTACCCTGATGAGCTTGTTGATGGATCTGATACGTCTCCTGGACAACTCAGACAACAGGATCATGCCTTCAATGTTCTTATACTCCAACAAGTGGACATAAGCACCCATTTCGGCGATACTCCGGACATTGACCATAACCACATCTTCGACTTCCGGATATTTTTGTTTATAAAATCGACACGAAAGCGGCATTTTTATTATTTATCTAATAATATATCTACTGTATATTATTAGATAAATATTTAAATGCGTGCGGTATTTTAAAGGTTAAGTTAAAACGTTGTCTGGTTTTTTTTATCCTCTTCTATGTCAGCTCCGGTCTTTCTTCAACTCCAACAATATTGCCACTGGAAATTGACGTCATGATTTCATCATCCTCCAGGAGCATTCTTGTGACACTTGATGACATCTGCGAATAAAATAACACACCAAGTAATTAAGAATTTGAATGGTAATTTACCCGCGGGAACTTTTAAATTCCGCGCGGGAAATTTGAATTCGGTAAATTTTAAAAGTAATAAAAGAATAAAGTTTGCTGCCATCTAGACTTAATTTATCATTTATTTCAATTATCTTGAATGTTAAATTGCATAAATGACGTGATAAAATTACAAAACATAAAAAAATAATCCGCGGATATGATAACGATTGATAATGTAAGCAGTGATAAATTAAAATTTTAATGACAGTGATAAGACGATTTAAATAAATACTAATAGCTGATAAATTAATAAAATAAGTATTTAAATATACATTTATATTTATATTTATTTGAATTTGCGAATTAAAAGTTATTCTTTATGTTGGTCATTCTGTTGTTTGACGGGACCAGCTGACGAAGGCATATCTCCAATGACAATCGTTTTCGTGGTCAACATCCATACACATTTATGTGGATTGAAATTAAAATTGTACAGCAGGTTAGAAAAAGTCACCACTGATGTAGTGATTGATAAAGACAAAGAACAAGACAAAACAAAAGTTAATTATTAAAGCAATAAGACAAGGGAACAAGATAATGATTCACTCAGCCAGTGACTAAATAAATTTAATTACAAATAAATGGTCAAGTAGTAAATAAAAAGGTCTGATGCTTTGTCTCGGTATTTAAAAATCAAAACGTAATAGAAACGTAAGTAATATTTTTCGAGGATGCCTCTGGTTGCAAGAAATTGTCCCCACATGTGCACTCATTCAGACGTGTCTCTGATCGAGTCGGTGGTTGCCCAGAAAGATAAATTTTCCAAGTGCTACGACTGTGATAATGGTGGTCCGAATTTGTGGCTGTGTTTGTATCCCGGGTGTCGGTGGGTCGGCTGCTCGGAGAACCACTTGGACCACAACACGATCCACAACGCCAAGAATCCATCCCATTGCACCCACATGAACCTCACCACCAACAGAATTTGGTGTTACACTTGCAAACGAGAAGTGCTCGCTAGACATGTGCCGTCACCACCGATATCGCCGAGTCACGTGGACGTTAAATTTAGTGGTAATAAATTTTTTGGAGATGGTCCAGCTAATTTTGATAACAAAGTTGAAGCTGATATGAGAATTTTGGTTGATCGGTAACTGACTACTTTATTTATTGCTTTAGCTTTTAAATATCTAATTGTTAAACTTTATTTTTATTTTAGATTTTACGGTAATGAACGATATTACCATGAAAAATCAGGGGACACTCCTGAGAGCACTGACTCTGAAGACAGCAAGGACTTCCCGAGCAAACCTCGGGGTCTTGTCGGCCTACAAAATATAGGAAACACCTGTTACATGAACGCGGCACTGCAAGCCTTATCAAATGTGGTGCCGTTGACGCAATTTTTCCTCGACTGCAGCCACATGGTGGTTTACATTGCCAAGGAGAGAAAGCCCGGACTCAGTTTGAGTTACATGAATTTGATAAAAGACATGTGGAACCGCAAGACTCGCGGGTATGTGGTGCCAAACGGCATATTGTCGGGCATACGCGCGGTTAATCCGATGTTTCGCGGCTACCATCAGCATGACACCCAGGAATTTCTTCGCTGCTTCATGGACCAGCTGCATGAAGAATTAAAAGAGCGGATTGAAGACGACAAGGAAGCTATTCACAGCTTGAAAAATATGGGAGAGCAGTCATCGGATGAGGAAGAAACGGAAATAGATGGCAATGCCTCGAGTCAGTCGGACGCCGAGTACGAAACCTGCGACTCTGGTGTAAGTGAGCAAAGTTCACTGAGCGATGAAGGGGAGCGCGGCATGAAGCGCAGATACTCTCGGGTTTCACAATCAGATAAGTTGAGAAATAAATTCACGACGCGGAATATTAAAAAAACGGCAAGCGATGATACTTTCTCTCAACCTCAAAGATCTATCCAAAGTTCACCGACTAAACATCGGGCTAAAAAACCAGCGAAGACTAGGAGTATAATAAGCGACGTGTTTGATGGAAAACTACTGAGCAGTGTCCAGTGTTTGACATGCGACAGAGTATCCACGCGAGTTGAGACCTTTCAGGATTTGTCGTTGCCCATTCCAAGCAGAGATCATATTGACATGTTGCATCAGGGTTCACTTACCCCACAGAAAGCCGGTCCATGTTCAGACGTTGTCTACGTGACAAATCAGTCAGGTTGGATATCCTGGTTAGTCCAGTGGATGCGTTCCTGGTTCTGGGGGCCGGTTGTCAGTCTTCATGACTGTCTCTCCGCCTTCTTCAGCGCCGACGAGCTCAAAGGCGACAATGTTTACAGCTGTGAAAAGTGCAATAAACTCCGTAATGGAATAAAATATTGCAAAGTCCTTGAGTTACCTGAAGTACTCTGCATACACTTGAAAAGATTTCGACACGAGCTGATGTTTAGTTCAAAAATAGCCAGTTACGTGTCTTTTCCACTTGAAGATCTGGACATGCGTCCTTATTTGCACAAGGAGTGCGTGTCCAAGGTAGCGACCTATGATTTAATATCCGTTATTTGTCACCACGGAACTGCTGGCGGTGGTCACTACATTTGTTACGCTCTTAACTCTGATTTGAATCAGTGGTTTGAATTTGACGACCAGTGTGTAACTCAAGTCTCCCCAGAAACAGTAAAAAATTGCGAAGCCTACGTTCTGTTCTACAAGAAACGTTCGCCGGAGATGTTCCAGTACCGGGACAAAACGCTAGAGCTGATGGACATTTCTTCGCGGGAGCCAGAGCTTAATTTCTTTGTGTCCCGTCAGTGGATTAATCGCTTCAACACTTTCTCTGAACCTGGACCTATTGACAACTCAGATTTCCTGTGTCCTCACGGTGGTGTCAACCCAGTGAGAGCTCCCTTCGTCAACAGGCTGAGCATGCCACTTCCTCAGGCTGTCTGGGAGTATCTCTATAATACCTTTGGTGGTGGACCAGCTTGCTCCCATCTCTACGAGTGTCCAGTATGCGAAGAAAAATACGAGACGTTACAAAAACGACGGCAGTATGAAATGGACATCTTTCAACGGTACAATAACATTGAAAATCCAACGGCAATTTACGCGGTGGCGATGTCCTGGTTGAGACAGTGGCAAAACTTCATCAAAGGCAAAGAGACTCAGCCTCCTGGTCCTATTGACAATTCGTCAATAATTATCAACGTTAACGGCATTAAAGATTTGAAACCTGGTAAATTTTATTTCATTACAACTTACAAAATTTATTTAAAAATAATTAATAATTAATAATGATCTTTTTTTTTTTTGTAGGATCTGACTGCGCTCAAGTTTCCGAGGAAGTCTGGCAGTGTTTCTTAAATATCTACGGCGGCGGTCCAGAGCTAATGCTGTCATGTTTCAGGCCAGCTCAAGTTCAGTCAAACGCTTCATTACATTCCACATCAGCACCAAATTTAATAGAACAAAGTCCAAAACAAGTTAACGCGGAAGCCAGAACAAACAATACCAAGCCAGTTACTAAAAGTTCCGACGCCATTTCCCAGCAAGACAGTGCAATTGAGAGTGTACCGTCTGACTGTGATTCGCTTAAGTCACAAAGGGATACTAGTACCTAAAATAAAATCTAAACAATTAAACTCTGGCATTTTATTTAAATTGCATTGATTTGTTATTTGTTATTTACTTGGTTTATCAATTTATTTGTACACGAGCGTTTTGAGGGCACCCTACATTTACATAATTAATTACGTTGATCGTTATTTTATTATTATTATTATTATTATTATTAGTTTTACTATTATCACTACAATAATTGAACTAAATTAAATTAAATTATAATAATGTTAAGAGAAATAATCCAAGATTTATTACATTTAACTTTATCAATTTCCTACCACGGAACCGGCTATGCGTTTGTGTATTTAATCTTTTGTAAACTTCCGAGTATTATTATTATAGCGTCTACTTAATGTTTTATAATAATATTATTTTCACCAAGTAAATTGTTATGTGCAATTTTAAACTTATATTTTATAAATTTATTTTAAATTACAAATTAGCACTTGGCGTTTAAGTGGAAATTAATTGATAGCCAATTTAACAAAATTGTTGGGTCCATTTATTGTAATTTTAACTACCGGGTTACCGTTCTTTTTTTTAAATAATTTTTTAATGCACAGAAAAAAAAATTTTCTTGGCGCAAAAAAAAATTTTCATTTGAAATGAAAATAAAAAATTTTCTTAGGACTAGAAATTGTCAAAAAATTTTTTCGCGGCTAAGGAAATTTTTTCTCTCCCCTATTTTTGTTTTTTATTCATAATTCAAAAATTTCTAAGGGGAAGTAAAAGTTTTTCGCATGAAGAAGTTATTTTTTTTTGTGTAATTACACTGTAAATTATTTGTATGTCACACCTCTATGTACAAAGGCATTTCACCAGGCTAACTACACGCCGGATTCCAAAGCAATAAATTTATTTGAAAAAATTTAAAAATAATTTACTGAGGGAGTAATCCTTGACTGATAAAATTTAAAAGTTTAGTTTTTTGAGTTTAAATAATAAATTAATTTATAAAATAAAGTGAAATGCCATACATTTAAATTAATTTAAGTAAAGAACCACTATTGATAAAATTTATCTTCAGATTTTATTATATTATTATTATTATTATTAATATTATAAATATTTGTATGGAATTTGTTGATTTATTATTAATTATTTTGTTTTATTGCGCATGTTACTGCATTTTTAAATTCAAACTGAATAATAATGAGCATAATTGTGGCTGCAGTCATATATCTAATTACTTAAAGTTACGTCTATCGAAAGGAATAAATTAAAAGTTAAATTTAAAAATAATTAAAATTAATTAAGTAAGAAAAATTGTAAATTTAATGGTTAAATTGGTGATTTATTTTATGTGTAACATAGGGAATATAAATAAAATTGGTTTAATTATTTATTGAAATAAGTATTGTAATTATTAACTATTAATTAATATTAATCTAGATCTAATTAGCCGCTAGATATTAGACAGCAGACTAGATTGAGCGATTTAAATTTGAGTGTCCGTTGAACGTACTTGACCGATTAGTAACAGATGTCAAATGTAAGCTGTGTCCTAAAAACAGTCACACGTGAATAAAGTAATGAAAAAGGGAAATAAAATATCCGTGATGTGCACAGTCGTGATTATAAGAAAATGTTTAAGTCGTTGCGCATGACGAGCGTAAATTCACCCTCATGGACCGCACATTGATCGAGGCCTGCGCTAAAAGGGATGCTGGGCATTCTTGTTCCTGACCCCCAAACGCCGCCTCCAATCAATGCCGCGATTAAAAATTTTAAATTATTTTATTTAAAGATATCTTGAGTATAAATAAATTTATTGAGACCATGTGGCTAAATTTAAATAAATAAACTACGCGGTTTAATTATTTTCGTTGATTATTTAAATATACTTCTGTACAAGTGCCTCATATATCTGTAGACAGTGAAAGGACTTCCAAGGACCTCCGACTCGCACGATCAAGTTTAAATTTTATCAAACTCATCCGCCAGATTAATTGACACGTGAGTTACTTCTAATTATTACAATTGTAATTTTAAAAAATTAATATTTTAATTATCGATTGGTCTATTTATTGGAGCGTTTAATTTAATTGGGACTGTGACGATAAGTTTTCTTGTCAGTATAAATTGACGTCCCTATCAATCGATAGATTGCTGAAGAAATAAATTTACTTGTTCTTGTCTTGATAATTATTTCAATTTATTTTTGAAATTATTGTAATGATTAATTTTAATTGTAATTTTTAATTATAGTAGCATAGATATTTAAAAATATGTGGGTATGATTTATTTAAAGCAGATTTAAATGGCGGAGTTCCGAGGGTATCATATCCCGTCATTCGGCGCGACGGTGAACGTGGTGTGGGAGACGATAAAGATGAAGCTGCCGGAAAATAGTCCATGTATGGAATTAATAAGAGGTCCTGAACCGGGACAGCAAACGAGACCAGGAGTCGGCGAAGGGTTCAAGCCCTACGGAGAGGGCGGTGATAATACTGAGATGACGGAGATGAATGGAGAGCAGGCGTTTGGGGGTCCACAGAATTCCGGAGTCGCCGAGGAGTCATTTAGCTATCAACGTAATGGGTACGGCTGCTTGTAGAGTTATTGCTCTAGATTAGACACAATTGCCAAGTTTTTGCTATTGTCTGTGACAATGACGTAAAAAATAAATCGATTGAAAAATTATTATTACTCTTTCCAGAGATAAAATCCGCGGGGGAAGCGTCAGCAGCGGGGGGTTCAGTGAATACGATGACGGGGGCGGAGAGTTTGCATCTGGAGTCAAAATCAACGAGTGGCAAGCTGCGTGGAACGTCACCAATGCCATCCAGGTACTTGGTAAATTCATTTAAATTCTATTCACTTTATTTACTTAATTTGAATTTTTGTAGGGAATGTTTATAGTCTCGCTGCCATTCGCGGTCTTACGTGGTGGCTACTGGGCGATCGCGGCGATGATAGGAGTCGCGCATATCTGCTGTTATACTGGTAAGATCCTGGTGGAGTGTCTCTACGAGCTGGACCCAGTAACCGGACAACGAGTCCGCGTACGTGATTCTTATGTGGCCATTGCGAAGGAATGCTTTGGCCCACGATGGGGCGCAAGGGCAGTAAATATCGCTCAAATAATTGAACTTTTGATGACGTGTATACTCTATGTCGTTGTTTGTGGAGATTTGATGATCGGAAGCTACCCCGAGGGAGCGATAGACGCGAGGAGTTGGATGATGTTGATAGGAATTTTTCTGATACCATTTGGTTTTCTTAAATCACTCCACCATGTCTCAGTTCTCAGTTTCTGGTGCACAATGGCTCACATTTTTATCAATGTTATCATACTCGGCTACTGTATACTAGAAATAGCGGACTGGGGGTGGTCTAAAGTAAAGTGGACCATCGACATCGAGACCTTCCCCATCTCATTGGGTGTGATCGTCTTCAGTTACACTTCCCACATCTTCTTGCCGACCCTCGAGGGGAATCTGATCGATCGGTCAAAGTTCGACTGGATGCTCGACTGGAGCCACATCGCCGCGGCCATCTTCAAGTCCGTCTTCGGGTGGCTCTGCTTCTTGACATTTCAAAACGACACCCAGCAAGTCATCACCAACAACCTCCACTCCGCGGGTTTCAAGGGACTCGTTAATTTTTGTCTCGTCATCAAGGCTCTGTTGTCATATCCACTGCCCTACTACGCGGCTTGCGAGTTATTGGAACGAGCTTTCCTTCGTGGCAGACCCAAAACTATTTTCCCGACGATCTGGACCGTCGACCACGAGCTCAAAGTGTGGGGTCTTGCTTGGCGAGTCGGTGTCATTACCTTCACTATTCTCATGGCGATTTTCATTCCACACTTCAGTATACTCATGGGTTTCATTGGTTCCTTCACCGGGACCATGCTCTCGTTTATCTGGCCCTGCTATTTTCATTTAAAATTGAAAAGAAATTCAATGGAAATGAAAGAGGTCGCCTATGACTGTTTTGTAATTTGTCTAGGAGTTATTTTCGGAGTTATCGGCGTTTTCGACTCAGGCAAAGCTCTTATCAAAGCCTTTGAAATCGGTCTTCCATTTTAAATTAGCTTTATTATACATAAATTAAAAAATTAAAAAAATATACATAAATATATATATATATATATATATATATATATATAGAGTAAAGTATAAATTATAAATTATGAATGAATTATTTGTTTGTAGATTTATCTACAAGTTATTTTACCAGGTTTTAGTGATCGTTGATGATATTCATCAAATTCAAAGAATTTAATTGATATAAAGTGTCTTCCACTAAAAAATTCATAAAATATCATATCCAGACCGGACGTTCTATCAGTTTCACGAGCAATATTTTTTTTTAAACAGGCCCAAGTCTCATATCAACAAACTTTTTATTATAATCTTTTAAATTCGTATTCACTAGCTTGTTAACTACTTGACGTTTAATTACAAAACAGATATTATAGCCGTCGGTCGTTAAAAATATTATCAGTACACAAATAAATATATAAACTGACAATAATATTGTTCGTATTACATGACTAATAATAATAATAATTATACTAAAAACATAAATTTTAATTACGCGATCGAAACACAAACGGACTTTTGCAAATGTGCAAAAGAAAAAATTAAATGTCTTCCATTTTAAAAACAAAAAAAATTAAATGTCTTCCATTTTAAAAATAAAACCGATTGGAAAATATCATTTTATCTGATAGAAAAAAATGGGATTTATATTTATCAAATTTTGAATTTTATTTGTAAATTTATAAATAAATTCATCGGCCTATCAAATAATTTAATTAGATTTTTATTTCAAAATGTTTGACAGAAATATTATTTTTTTAAATTAATTGTTAATGGATTTCTGTACCTCGATCAAATTAAATTTAAATCTTCAGTTAGATCTTATACTGTAAAAAATCGAGTGTAAATGCGGGGTAATTTGGATTTTATTTAAATCCGCATTCACTCCGATTCAGAATTTGAATATTAAAATAAACTCCAGGAGTTAATTTACTCCGAATTAAATATGCGATCACTGCAAATTTTTTTATAGAACATTGATTTAAATCAGTGATTAAAAGTAAAGGGAATCCCATAAAATTTTCTATCGGATTTTCAATCGGAACTAATATGTACAAGATAATAATAATTATATGCTGTTGGCTAGGTTTTTGGATTTTATAACTGTATTACATATAAATAAACAGTTGCGACTTACATAAATGTAAAGATATATAATATATGTATACACTTATAGGTAAATATTAGCGCATATAAAAATAAAGTTCAAATGGTGATTTTGTTGCGCTAAATTAATTAATTAATTAATTTAAAATACTATAGCTAATTAATTAAATAAATAAGACGCAATAATGAATTATTCCGAGCGATAATAAAAGCTGATAAATCCAATGTCTTCCAGATCTTATACGTAAGATCGATAGATCAGTTACTGATTAGATTTAAGGAGTTGATATTGTAGGGTAAATTAGATCATAGCGCATTTATTGATTATTTTATATGACTTATTATTATTCCCGGGTAAAAAAAATTTTGAAAAAGCCTTGGCTATTCTATACTTCAAAATGCGACACAATGACGACCTAATATACAGATAACTAAAATGTCTTTTAGAAAAACAGGACATTAGTCTCAATTTTTTTGTCTCAATGCCAAGTTTTTTTTTTATAGAAATGAGACGAACAGACATTAGTTCAGAAGTTATAGGAAATTTGTTTTAAAAAAGTCACTTTCAATTGAAAGATCATCAAGTTTTTTAATAAATTGAAATTACTGCTACTTGTGGATCTTTTTTCCACGATTTTTAAACTTCTGAAAATACAAAAAAACCATTGACTTGATACTTTAAAAAATGTTTTTTGACTTTCTAATAAAAAATTTAGAGTTCATAATTTTTTTCGAGACAAAAAACCAGAAAAAGTTGATTTTAAACTTTCTGATGGTTTTTCTCGTTGAAATTTCAAAAGTTTAAAAAAAGTTCATCGCGTTTTGGAGCTAAGAATAGTAAAAGTTTTTTCAATCTTTCATCAGCAATTTTTCTACACGGGTTACTCATATTATTTAATATTCACATTATGTAATTGTGAAAAAAAGTAAACCATCAAGGATCGATTGATCATATCGTATTACTTTGCTTTGAGTTTTTACATATCAAAAGCAAATATATATATATATACATAATTTATAAATGTTATAAATTACAACAATAGTTAACTACCTAATGATAAATAAGTATCAATTGAATATATTATTTGAATAATATATCATGTCTTCCATAATAATTATAATGATGATTATAATTATAATTGATTATTAATTTAAATAATTGACAATAATGATATTGACGTTACCTTAAATTCACCAAGATGAATAAATATATATATAAATATATAAATAATAAATATACTATATTTATTGTTAAGATAAATAAATTGAGAGGAAAATATGTATGTATGTTATCATTTATTATAATATATAATGCTAATAATTATTTACGGATAAATTTTACGCGGTAAAATTCTTGTGTCGAGCAAATACTCATTTAATGGTTTCATTTTAATTGCAATTTACTTTATGGCTTGGGTTTACTTTTTTTTGAGCATATGGTTTGTTTTCACATGGAGATTGCGGTGAGATTGATTTTATGGGTCCTTTTACTGCTGATCGATAGACCAAAGAAAGTTATCGGTGCAATGAATTATTGTTAATAAAAAAAATGTATAAGTTACTGAGCGTAAGTTTTATTCGTAAATAATTATTTTAAAAATGCCTGTAATATATTTAAAAAGCCTATGCTGCAAAAAATAAATATGAGTTTTAATTTTAAAAAAATGAATTGAGAAATTAAAAGGCACAACGAATCCATTGTGAGGGTTTATTCCATTCGCCTGTGAAAATTCGTAATGTTGAACTAAAATGTACACAAAATATTATAAATAGAAATATATAAATTATAAATTATAATGTAATGGGCTTCCATGATGAAAAAAAAAGGAAAATATAATGTGGAAATTTGTCATGACTGATAAATATCGTTTTTTATTTTATCTATGTTCCTGACAAAAAAGTTTGTATGCTTGGATGAATTTAAATAATTTCTCTTTCTTTTACTTTCAAATATAATCGATAAAAGACTCGTGCATTTATAAATTTTATTTATAAGACGTGGCAGTTTGATTAAGTCGATATGAAGTATTTGGTAGGTGATTTTAATATTTTTTTATTTGTCATTCAGTATTGAGATTTATGATTGATTTTATTTTTTTTTCTTTAGATTCTTGTTTTTATGGTCTGCGTCTTTTTGACGAGCATCGACGCGGACTTACGGAAGCAGAGTAAAAAAAATAAAATTAACCGAAGGCAAGATGATGACGGTGAGGAATTAATTTTTTTTTTACGTTAAGGCCTGTCATTTATTGTTTTTTTTCTTAGATTTGGGGAGAGTGAGGATCAAAGTGTTCCGTGGACCTGATGACGAGGTTGATGGAAATCAATTTGCGCATTGGGGATACTGGGTTTCTCAGCCAAGAGATGATGAAATCCGCTGAAGATTTAGTCTAGCACTTGGTAATAATTTTTTATACTTACGTTGATAATTAAAAATACTTAAAATAGTTATTAAGTGTAATTAGTTATGATAATTTGAGGAACTGAAGGATTAGTAGAGGAATTATGTAACTAACTTGCAATAAAAATTAAAAAATTGTGAATAAATTTAGATGATTTTTATTTTAATACAAAATGCCGTTTAAAGAAACATTGTTAGAAAAATATGAGTTTCACACTTTGTATTTTTAAGAAAATTATTTTTTCGTTCATTTTTTTCCACCGTATTTTACATCCTGGGGATTTCCCTGGCGGGAGTGATTGTCTAAATCAGCCTTGGTTCCGGTACCATGGTACCCTGCATCGTGCCCTGGCCCAGATGGTGTATGTTTAGGGTTGCACTGGTCTCTGCGGTTATCTTGGGCGTTCTTGTCCATCTGTAAATTACAATAATAATATTTTTTGTGAATTTCTGCGACAAGATCAGTTTAATTTTAAACACTATCAGAATCACTTGTAAAAGTTTCAAATCACAAATTTTTAAATGAATCAGTAATTACAGTAGACAAATAGAATTTAAAAATAATAATTGGAATTAAATTATAAATGAGCCGCGAGTAAACAAAATGCAATTAAATAAATTTAAAAATTGTAAATTAAAAAATTAAATTCGAACCTTTAAGTTTTGGTTTTATAAATTTAAATTTAAAAAACTTGGTAGTAGATGCTTCTGTGGTTGCTTACTCAGAAGTAATATGCTCTGAGGACGACCGTCCGGGTTTATATACACTTCCGCGAGTAATTCCCGCTGTTTCTTCAACAGAGACTTTATTCAAATGGAAACCCCAAGAATCATATTTCAGACGCGCAAACATCCGGCGCATACGCGATGTTATTATGAACATCTCAGGAAATTTAGAGAAAACAAAATGATGTTTTTTAATTATAGTCAATAGTAGTTTTTTAATTAGAGAAAAAAAAATGATTAGAAATCCTCCAAGTTTCAAATCTTGATGAAATTAGATTTCTTATATATTTAGAGTATTTCCGGTTTTTTTTATTCCGCTTTTGCTAAAAATGAACCTCATGGACTCAAAATTTTTGTGTACCAAAAACCGCTTCGGGTTTTCGTACTGTAAAAATCGTTATTAATTTAAAAACATAAATTTCATGGGTAGAAATTTTTAGTTCAAGACAGTGAGTAATTTATTCAATATTTTTTTTAATGTTACCGAGGTTTCAATCTATCATATCTCACGTAGATGGTGATAAGCAGTGGCGAGTTTCATTTTGTTTTCTAAACTTTTTTATTACTAGTATTACGATAAACTAAATAATCGTTTCTTACATTCGTAAAAATACGCGATAACATCCGGTAAGTTTTATTTTGTCATGATAAACTAAAGCCCATATATGTACAATCTAATATGATTCTTTACAAGTAATAAATAAAAATAAGAAGTTACTGATTGCAGTTTTTATTATTGCGTAATTATTTTTAAAAATACCTGCGGGTTTATCAAGAGTAAGAATTAAGATTGTTAATGATCTGATGAAGTCAATAGAAATCAATTTACGTTAATTTTTGATTCTCCAGGCACAAATAATAAAGTCGTAAGTGAGGGATACAATTTTGAAAATAAAATTTTTAATAATTTTTTAGAGTGGTCTATTTTGCCCGCCCTTTTATTGAAGAAATAAAATTATAGTTCTGTAATTTTACTATTTTCTAGTGAGATTATGTACATGTTCAATAGGTGTTCCCGCTATTTTCTACTAGACAATTTACAATGCCGGGAACCCCAAGAATTATATACCAAGTGCAAAGTATTATCAACAAAACAATTAAAATAATTTTTTATAAATTAAAAGTTAAATAATATTGATAAATAAATATTTAAATAATTAAAATTAAATTTTAATACTAATACTGTAATTCAAAATAAACTTAAGATCCAATAAATAATTTTTAAAATTATTTTAATTATCAAAGCGGATGTTACGTATGTCCAATCTAAACAACTTACTAAATAATTATAACAATTAATTTTAAATTATTTTCTGACTTCTTATAATATTACTTATACATAATTATAGCTTAAAATTAATTAAATTAATTTAAAAGTCTAATCTGGATAAATGGAAATAGGTAATTTAATGCTAAAATAAAAAAATATTTCAATTTGATTTAAAAATGAGTATTATATTTTATGAAGTTCATTACAGACATGCTATTTTAAGAAACGTACACTTCATATTTATTTAAAATACATTTCACATTGTCTGTAAGTAGAAAGTTTATTTTTTTTTATTTTTTTGCTTTAAAATTTGAATTATTAGGGTTCAAATTGTTTGCGTGGTTGTTCCTGTCCGCCGAATTTCCTCTAAATCCTGCTGGACGTCCCGGTCCCCCGGCTGGGTTATTCGGGTTGCAGACATTTGCTTTGTTATCGTAAGCCCTTTTATCACCGTACATCTGAAATAAAAAAGTATCACAATTATAAGTTAAAATTTTAAATATCACAAATAACAAATCATCAACACTCAGATTTAAAATTTCAAAATATTAATTATTGAAAGAAATAAAAAAAAGCGTTAGTAGAACACATCTCATTGCTTCGCAAATGAGTTGTGCAAAAAATAATTCAATAAACTAGTATATATGGCACTTACGTTTATAATATTTTATGAGTTCTCTTTTACTCTGTTATGATCAATGTCGAGTCAATGAATGTGCTCCGTTAATTTTTCGATGAGTTTATATAGAGACCAGGAACCAGGGGAAGTTTTAAACAAAACAAAAATTCAGAGAATTGTATATCGATACAAGAATCATATTCTCATCCGGATTGTCATATGAATACGCATATCAAAATAAATAATTAAATAAAGAAGATAACGTAAATATAACAGCTTATCAAAAGTTAAAAAATATGATGGTATTTAAAATAATAAATTTCTGCGAAGCTGGACAGTAAATTATAATTTAATTTTTACCGTAAATTTGACGTTTCATCCCTTTATTACTAAAAAAAGGTTTAGTGGCTGAAGAAGTCCCAATAAAGGGACAAAACGTCAAATTTATGGTGAAAATTAAATTGCAAAGTTATAAATTAAATATGTTATTATAGTTACTTAATTTTTACTTAAAAACAGTGATCAAAATTTAAAAATTGTCTACAAAAACATACCATGTAGGTGAGTAAAAAAATATATCATGAATTATCTTTACTGGAATTTATTTTTTACATATTTTTTAAAAAATTTACTTATTTTATTTAAATTCCCATTATGTCTTTAACTGCGGCATCAAATGATCTGTAAAAATAAAATAGATAATTAGTAATTATAAAATTCAAAATAATTGAGCTATAAAATAAAAATAAAAATGAATACTTGGATTCAATGGGGTCTCCAGGAATGTAAAATGGATTGCAAATAGCATTGCAGTATGCCATGTGTAGTTTTCGAAAAATCTGATAATTTAAAAAACTAATTAATCAATAATCTTATTTAATAAATAATTATTTACAAAACCAACAAACCATTCTGACGTCATTATCTCTGATAGTAGTACTTGGAGTTTGCAGAACTACAACAAACTTAACTTTGGTATTTGTTGCATATCCAAATCTACAAAATTTCAAATGAATAATGAAATATTTTTTAATTTTGAATATAATTATATTACTTACATCTTATGTTCATCTGTAAAATGCAGAAGTCCCAAAAATAATTCTCTGCTATCAGTGGCTGTGATTTTATTACCAGTATTTAATTTTTCTTCAATAATATCTATTGACGTGTGTACTTTGTAATGAAGCTCAACTTCAATGTCTTCTGATAAACATTTAATGTATTGCGGTGAATTCTAATTTGAAAATATTTTAATTTTATAAAATTAGTATCGTTTTTTTATGACAGTGCAAGTTGCAGACTTTCGACAATTTATGATAAAGCTAACAGACAATTAGCAATTTCCGGATTACCTTTTTTAGCAACTCAAGTACAAAAAAAAACTAAAAATATGCACATGTAAAAAATTTAAAAAACTACAGGTGTAATTTTTTGGAATATGTTTTTTTTTTTATAATTCATCATTTTTAACAAAATATAAAAACTATAAGATCACAGGTAATTTCAGTATCATGTAGCAGTCACTAGAAAATTACTTTTGAATAAAGGAACAAAATATTTATGAAAAAAGCTTTGGAAAATTGTACATCAAGAACTTGAAAAACTCTTATTGTGCATAAAAATTTATTTTATTTACAAGTGACTTGTTTATAAAAATTAAAAAAATATCTGATGTTTGCTACTTCAGTATCATGACAATTTTACATGATACTAAAGTTAGCCGACGTCTAATAATTTTTGAATTTTTTTTTTAAGCAGAAAATCATAAAAAAATAATATTTGAAAAAATTGCACTTATAGTTTTTTGAATTTTCTACATGTGCATTTTTTTATTTTTTTTTTTTTGTAATTGATTCGCTGAAAAATAAATTCAAAAATTTTTAATTGTCTGCTAATTTCAGGATCATCAATTTTACTATTTTTAAACTAAAGCATAAAATGACCATTAAAAAAAATATTTTTTTAAATTCATACTTTTGAAAATTTCACATTTTAAAAATACAAAATGCACCAGAAATCTGGAATTTTTATAAAAAATATGAGTGTGAATGTAACTAAGGGAATTTTTAAATTTTTGAATAAAATTAAAATTTAAACAGGATAAAAATTTTAAAATGCGTATTTAGATCAATGAAAAATCCATATGCGCATTTTTTCAAATTTCTTTATTTTATTTATTTAAAACTCATAAAATGTCTCATTCACTTATACAAAAAATATAAATTTATCAACTTACATCTTTGCCAATAACCGCAATACAAAGAATCATTTTTTAAAAAATATATTCAACAATCAATAACTAATAAACTAAATCCATTCATACTAATAAACAAATCAATAACAAGCTTTTTATTTACAAATCACACAAATTATTTATTGATCAGCTGACCATGACAGCTGTGAATTTGAAGGTTATGATTACGTTTTCTTTGTCTATTCTCGAAAATTAACATATTTATAGCTGACATAAAATTCATTAATTAACCATTAAAAAATAACTCGACAGTTAATTTAAAAACTATTTTATTTTGAGTACAAAAATAATTAATTACACATTTTTACAGTTTGTAAATTTATTTATGGCTCGACTCATCATAATATCTCCTCTTCATAGTTCTATACTTTTTCAACATATAAAGTGACTCTATTTCCTTCATCACGTATCTTCCTCTCTCAATCATTTTTTCAATTTTATCTGGATCAGTTTCATATTTATTTTTCATAAAAGCTTTCTTCAGACTCGTCCGGAAAAAATCATATCCTTGGGGATAATCCTTCCCCATATAAAGCATCTACACAAATAAGTACATAAATTAATATATCAATAAATAAATAAATAAATCACTACAATTTATAATAATTTATTTAATAAAATGAGTATTGATCGATAGCTTATTTATTTAAAAAATAAAACAAAAGTAATTACCGCTTTATATAACTCCAAAACTTTAGCACGAGCCATCACTTGCTTGCTAAAGTCCAATTTAATTTTCAATGCCTATTATCAAGGCCTCTTTAATACGAGCGTATAAATGTTTATTTTATTTATCTCTGTACTGGTTGTTTTTTATTTAAATAATTCCCAGCCTGATGCAATTCACGTCTGTAAATTTGAAAATTTTTCTTGTACGTAAAAACCCGCAATTAATTATATTCTAGTCAAATAACAAGATATGATTTATTTATATTTATTTTTAATGATTAATTTTTTTAAAAATTCATTCTCATATTTTGTGCTTCTACATATGATCAATTGTTTGTAAATTTAATTTTTTGTTCGTTAAGAAAAAAAAAACAACTTTCAATGCCTACTTCCTCCAGTATTATCAGTAGTTAATTAATTTTAGCAATAAAATGTTTATAAATAAATGAAAATTAATTACTATAACATTTTTTATTGTCCATTAAATTGATATTTCTAACAAACATTTTTAATTACTTAATTTACTTAAACTAATTAATGATTTTAAGTGAATTAAAAGGAAAAGGATTGGCAGCTTGTTCCCTGAATAATTAATAATAATTTATAAAAACTTTTTTTTAATTAAACTTATGAAGATATAATAGTCTGCTTGAAATTATACACATTAGCAGTATAATATATATATATTTTTTAATTAATTATAATAAAAGTTATTATTTAAAGTTTCAACTTAACGTGAAATTGCACGAAAGGAACGAAAAATGGGAATAAAATATTAAAAACTGTTTTTTATAACCAATTATTTATGCAACAGCTTTAGCTTCAGGTAAGAAGCTCTCCCAGTGTTTTATCAGTTGGTTCTGGTGCTGCAACATCGCTTCCAAGTATTCCGTAAGTTGTTTTTTGAAATCTTCAACTCTCAGTACTTCAAACCGCTCGACTTCCTTTTTGATCATCTTGGAAATGTTGTCAAACTCTTCTTGACCCCGTTCTACTTTAGCTTCCCAATCAATAACTTCAGTAGCTGCTTGAGTTGTTTTGTCACTACGACCTGCTTGTTCCAGTCGCGCTTTATGTTCGCGTTTTTTGTTCAACATCATTTGAGCGTGCTGCCAATTCTGGAATACTTTTACTCGTTCATGGAAAACATCCTGTAAATTATTTTATAAAAAAGTTATTAATAATTATTTTTTTAATTAAACCGACAGAGGTTAATTGGTACGCGTGTGACTCGGGCAGTCACTAAAGTTAAGCAGCATTGAGCAAATGAATGGATTCGAACGGAAGTCTCTGAACGCTAGGTTGGGATGATCTAGTTTGTAGTAAAAATACAAAAATGCAAAAGGTCTGCAGAGTCTGTACACTGCAACCCATTAAAATTTACCTTGATAGCACCAATAAGAGCAACGTAATCCCTCAGCATTTCACCGAACTGATAAAGATCACTATTACTCTGAGCGCGTCTGACAACTTCGACTTTCTCAAGAGTCTCAGCCAGCTGAGCCAAAGCTCGTCCCAAAGACACTCCAACTTCTCCATGACCAAGGACAGCTATCGACTTGGCACTAGCACCCGTACAATTAGCCAGCTCGTGTCTCTGGTTGGTCAGAGTTTCAACCGCAGAATGCAGTGCCCGCAACTGGGTGTCCAGGGAGTCTATCTGAGCCGTCTTTTCCTCGAACCACTGTAAAATTTAATTAATTATTGCAACATATAATCGTGTATTAAAAAATAAAAATGCGTTAATGCAAAAGCAAATGAGCTGGAATAAGTAATTTATGTAAGCGTTTGATGAAGCTGCGGAATTGTAATAAACGTACCTTACCCTCCTAATGCAGGCAACAAAAAATTATGTCACAGTCTTATGATTTTTTTATTGCATGCAGCGAGGCATTATTAGGTTTTTATTTTATTGTTTTTTAAATAAATTACTCTTACCCCGTCAGTTTCGTCCATTTTGTAAGTTATTTTGTTCATTGTCTCGCCTACTTTGTTGAAGAGACGCATTACTCCAGCACCGCTCAGAGCTGATGTACTTGTAGCCTTCGGCAATTCCATATCTACATAAATAAGATTTTTTAGCCCGAGGTACCTGAGCATCAGCATTAAATTAAGTGTAATATCAATTTAAAAAATTACCAGCTTCCAAAAATTCCCTAAAATCAGGATCAACGCTAAGGACAGGATGAGTTGCGGTTCTATTTAAATAGCGTTCCAAAGCAGCTCGACGTCTTTCAATGAATTCTGTTGAACTTGAATGCTGTTCCTGGCTTTTATCACCAGACATTTTTATTTTAGTCATGCCTAAATGTGCATAAAAATAAATTATTTAAAAGTAATAAAATAATCTACAGTTAAAGATAACGAGTATTACCGATAACACTTTTTTCTGGCGCGGGTGGTATTATTCTACCGCTTCTCAAATATTTTTCCACTAGTTTATCATGAAGTCCGAGGAAATCACTGAACCGTCTGATAACGCTGAAGCTTCTCTTTCTAAAAATGGGCATGTTGGTTTTAGTTTCGACTCTGTAAACTACATAGGCACCCATTCCTTCGCCGATTTTCTGCGGTGACGTTACTGTTATTTTCAAGACCGCTTCTGTTGACTCTGTCGGCACCTTCATCACCAAAAAAATAAATAGAAATTTGTATTGACAAAATATATGAGTAATAAACAATAAATTACTTCTTCAAGAGACTGGGATTGCTTGAGCGATTGACCTGATGATTCGTCATTGATCGGCACTTCATGAAGGTCTCCAATGTCACTGGGCATACCCAGAGGTGAACTCAGCGGACCCGGTGCTGGACTAGATACCGTAGAATATGAATTGTCATCCTGGGCATCTCGTAGTGTCAGTTTTGGAAGCTCAGCTGTCACTGATACTCCATTGTAAGATGAATTACTCAATGGATTTTGATCCTAAAATACAATCAACGTATAGAGACTGGAACATTCTTACAATTAATTAAAATAAATAGTAACAATAAATACCTGTATGGCAGAAGCAAAAATATCTTCATCATCATCCTCCAATTCGTTGTCCCTATTAATGTCAACTTGATCAAATAGCGGTGGAGGTTCCTTATTATCAGCCATTTTCTTTACTATAAATTTAAATTTAAGTAAAATTTAAAAACTGGAGTATAATTATTTAGGTGACAGTTATTACCAGGGGATCGGCCCACTTCCAAGTACTATCGCGTTATCACAAATACCCCGTCTCGGTTATATTTTAGCTTTCAGCACGTAATGCAATAATACAATTCATCTAAAACTAATACCGGTTGAGCGATGATTATGATGCTGATGGTAATAATGATGGTGAGCAAATTCTGCTACTGCTACTTGCTTATGCTGCTTTATTTTATTAATTCCATGTCTAATAAAAAAAATAAAAAATAATTACTGACCAATCACCTTCACTAAAATGTCACCAAGTTGAGGATTTACTTTGTCCCTAGAGTTGTTGGTAATTTAAATGTCTGAATGTAGCAGACATGCGAAAGTTTATAAATTTTAAATAATTAATTAAATAAATTACAATAATGAAATTTAAAAAAAGGCGCGAACTGATTTTTCAATTATTTAAATACGTATTTTAAATTTCTATTGCACTTAGTTATTTTTTAAATTCGAAATTTTAAAATTGCCAATTGTCAGCTACATTCTCGCTCATTAGTTTAAAAAATGTATAAGTAAGTATATTTTGTGACTTATCTATACTTTTAAATAACAAAAATATTTATCAGCTGATTGTAAATGGAACTTAAACACGCGCCAGCTTCACATTGACATTACACTCAGTTCTGAGTACTGAGTATTTATTTATTTATATACATCAAGACATCACGCAAATATTAATAAATAAATAGACATTGATAAATTTAAATTACTACCAGTGAAATAAATTTGATAATGTGAAAAAAATTTTTTATAATTAATTGAAAACTTAATTAAATACAAAATAAGTAAGTAATGACAAAATATTTATAAATAATAACTAGTATATAGACAATAGTATTAATAATGTATCTAAAAATATTAAAAGGATGCCGTTCAAATTCCACCTGAAGAAAAGCCGCCAGTATAATGTCGTGTCTAAAAACCAGTATGTGATTTGCGTGGAGCTGCTGGACCAGACGTCAATCGAGTGCACTCTGGGAGTCGACAGTCTAGGGCAAGAGTGCCTGGAAAATGTCACCCAGAGACTGGGTCTGGGTCAGCCGGAGTTTTTCGGGCTGAGATACATCTGCAGACACGGGGAGCCTTCTGCGAGGTGGGTTGATATGGACAAGCCTCTGAAGAGGCAGCTGGAGAAGGAGGCAAAGAGTTTCAGTTTGTATTTGAGGATCATGTTCTACATAACTGATGTCCAGTTGATACAAGATGACATGACCAGATATCACTATTACTTGCAACTCAAGAGCGACATTCTGGAGGGAAGGATCCACTGCAGCTCCAGACAAGCGACTTTGCTGGCGAGTTACTCGATGCAAGCAGAGCTTGGGAATTACGACCCTACAAGACATACTTTCGAATGCCTTCAGCAGTGTGCCTTCTTTCCTAAAGTAATACATAATTTTATTGTCTTTCCTTGATAGTTTCCGATTTCATTGATCTAATTGATCTATTGATTAGGATGTGATTGACGCAGAAGCAAGCGGCAAAGATGGTCTACTGCATTCAGCAATTTGCCAGTACAAGAGCTTAGCTGGAGTGACTCAAGCAGTTGCTGAAGAACTTTACATATCTAGTGTCGTTCAATTAGAAGGATATGGACATGAATCATTTACTGCTAAGGTAATTTATTTAAAATAATGAATTATTTAATTGATTTGTTAATTATCTAATGTGTTTTGATCACCAGGATGAGGGAAATAATCAAGTAGTTCTTGGAATTTCAATAAATGGAATAATGGTCGGGTACACATCAACACAAGCGACCCAATTTTACCGATGGAAAGATATAAGCAACGTAATAAATCATAAGAAAACTTTTCGAATCGAGTGTCAATCGGAGCATGAAGAAGCGAAACAGTTTTTCTTTCGCGATTCACGCAGCGCTAAGTACACATGGCGACTGTGTATTGCTCAGCACACATTTTATATGCAGCATCAGGACTCTCGACCCTCTGAAAGACTAACGGGATACTTTGATAGCGATACTAATGACTCGACTGAGCAGGCAGCTTCAGTTAATTTAGAAAATCGTAATGCTGATGATTCAATGCGATGGACTAGTTACAATGATCTCTCAACGACGCCTTATCCACCAGTGGTATCAGTTTCTTCGACAGATCTAAATAATCTACGCGCTCTCCTCCCGTCCTACAGACCAGCGCCCGACTACGAGACCGCTGTTCAGATGAAATACAACGGCGGGAATCCACCGCAGCCTTATTACGCGAACCAGTCGACGATTGTTGGTGCTGAGCTCTGTCTACTGGGCAATGTCGTCAATAGAAATAGATATTAACTAGTTTTCTTAACTTTTATTACTTTAATCCACCCTCGTTATATTTTAAATGTTGAAAAATTATATTTTAATAATTATATTGACATAAGGATTTTAATCAAACGTTTTATGTATAATCATTTTATTAAATCACGTATCAGTTTTAAAAATAATTTCATTATTTTAATCCACATGATCACGTCCCATAGTTTAGATTTTTTATTGCACCTAGAAGAGACTCGGGGTCTGGTTTCCCAGCGGTAGCAGCAACAGGTAATCCAGCTTTGACCAAAGCCTCTGCTGTCACGGGTCCAATTGCTACAGATTTAACTTTAGCTAATGATAGCGATCGTTTTTTAGCAGCATTCAAAATATATTCAACAACAGACGGACTAAAAAATACAAAAATTTGCCAGTCGTTTGTGATAATTCCCGACAAATCTTCGCTGAGCGATTCCGCGGCTAGAGTTCTATATACATTTAATTTCAAAAATTTAATTTCATTGGTCGTTAAAACTTTTTCAATCGTGTCTCGTGATATTTCGCTGCAGGGATACAGCAGCGGTTTGTTATTTTTTTCAGATTTATTTACAATGTAGTCTGCCAGCTCACGAGAGTTACCGCAATGTGATCCTTCGCATAAATTCAACTTGAGACATTCTCTTGCTAGAGTTTCTGTCGACGGTCCTACGCAGAACACTGGCAATTTTTTCCACAAATCATCAAGATTTTCTACTGCTGAATTTATCGCTTCGATTGTTCTCGGACTAGTGAATATAAAACCTGCGGGAAATAAATAATTAATTTTATAAAAACGTCATCTAAATAATTAAATTTACCAGAGTATGATTCAGGATGGAGCAAACATTCTTTCAGGTGATCTAGATTTATGAATTCAAAGCTCAGTGTCCTCAATACTCGGCAATTGTATCCAGATGTTTTCAAATATTTAACATACTCTTCCTGGCTTTCATTTTTTTCGCTCAATCCTTTACAGAGTATCACGTCATTGCAACTACTTGACATGTTAGTTAATTAATTGGCAAGAAGCTCTATTTAAATTCAAATATTTTCAAATATTTATTGTTGTTCATTACTTGCACTTACTTAAAATAAATACAGAACGTGACACCTCCTAGTGGCTGATGTTCAAACTCGGCACTTTCCGGCGCGATAAATGTAAATGAAATTTATATAAACGTCGAATATATATGTGGAGGTATTGCTTAATTAATTAATGTTAATTATATACAAGTAAATCACTTGTTATTAATTAGTACTGCACATACTGCAGGATAAATTTTATCAGCAGGTATCTGGTGATTCATTTTTGTTAACGGACACCGTAATTTTAAATATCTCTATTTTGAGTCAAAACTGACGATTACTTAATTAATAATCAAGTGGAAAAACTGTATTTATTTATGCACTTGTTTTACAAGCATTATTTACAGTACACTTTTAAATTAAATAATTATTCAAAAAAGCTAAGTATCAAGAGCAAGTTTTTTGAGGAAATTCTCAGACGATACCTCACACTTTTTTAAAATATTTAATCACCTGGAACTGTCATAACAGTATGAAATTTTATAGATTAATTAATTAATTTTGCTGAGACTAATTTTTAAAAAAATGAATTAATTGTTAGCAATTAAGAGCTTAACGAAATTTGAAAAATAAATTTCAGTAAGAACGTCAACTTTATAATTTGAATTTTCAAATTTTTCAGGGTAAAGTTTTGTTTAGCTTCTAATTGATAACAACTATAAGTTTTTATTTAAATTCTATATCTCGGCGAAATTGCAACGCTGTACTTTTTTCAATAAATGTTTCAATTTTTTTTTTATGGTCATTCTTAGAGAATGCCCTCCATATTTTCAAGATATTCGATGACTTTTAACTGTCATAATTATATTACAATTTTATTTATTAATTAAAAAAAAAAAATAGTGCACTTATTAGAAAAAAGAACAACGTGATTACAATTTCGCTGATAGATTTTTAAAAAATTACTGACAGTCATCAATTAGGAGTCAAAAGAAATTTTTAAAATAAATTTTAGCCTACAAAATTTGAAATTTCGGACTAAAATATTGACATAAAGATTTTATTGAAATTTATTTAGAAAATTTCTTTTGACTTCTTATTAATAACAACTGTACGTACTCTTTTTTAAATTTATCTCGGTAAAATTGTCCTTTCAATGCTTGAATTTTTTGTAATTTAATTAAAGAAATTTTAACACCGTGATGACAGCTGAAATTAATTGAAAATTTTGAAAAGGTGGCCTGAGAATGCCTTTAAAAATAAAACGATGCAAAAAAATTCAAACAAAAAAAAATAATGTATAAAAAAAACAATAATAATAATAATTAGTAATTAATTGGGTACTAAAAAAATAATCACTGCTCGGAAGTTTCATCAAGACGTTTTATAACTTTCTTGTACTCGTCTTCGAGTGCGCGGTATTCTTTCTCTAGTGTTTGAATACGCTGTTCATTGGGCAGAAGAATGACATTTCCACTTTCTTTTTGGTCTAGACTCTTGACAACCGACTCCAACTTCTTTAAATCTCTGCGCTCGCGTTTGTAAGGAACATTGAGACGCTTCTTGACTTCTAATCTGTACTCGCGATACTCTTTCTCATTAGCCAGATCGGTGACTCTCAGCCTCAAAATTTCGTAGATCCTCCTGGCTTGTCGCTTGTTGATCTTAAACTTTTCCCGCGCTTCTAGAGCCATAGTTTTGTTGAACTTCTGCTGGAGAAACTCGAGCCCATAAGACGGTAGAGTCAAGCAGTTCAGTGCGTCGACGTAATCTCGTACTCTTTGGAAGTTCGTCGAAGGATCTTCAACTGAAATAAAATAAAATATATTTTTCCATGCAATTGTTTGTCTCCTGATGGTTTTAATTAAAGATATTGATAGTGAGAATAATTACCAGTGATGTCAGTAACATGATTATCACCAATATACTGTCGATAAATGGCTCTCAATAAATGTGCGCCCAGTCCCAGACCTTGGAATGGCGGCAAAACGAGAATTTGAGCAATACGTGGTCTAGTATGATTTGGATAAGCATAATACTGATAGACAGTAGCAAAACCAACGGTTGCGTAACGTGAACACCCGGATGTCGATGTGTATTTTTCAAACATATTGAAGTAGTGCCACTGGTCATCATCGATGTCTATAAAACTAGCAGCGTCTATGTACCAGAGTAAAAATGTCTGTAATCGTTGATGATATTCTTTGAATCCTTTGCAAGTCATGTCTGCTTTAAATACTTCAAAATTACGCGTCTTGTCCTCATCATCTACGAAAATAATTTAAAAATTCAAATGTTAAATTAAATTAATCAATTTACCTATCAAGTTTTTTAAGAATTTAAAATACCAGTGACAGTGAACGAGTGTATCAGTTCTCCAGCGGGTCTGAATGTGTCCTCCTTGGCCAGTGACTTGATGAACGAATCCAAGTTATCGTGAACATGGGGCGCTAACTTGTCCATCAGTTTAGGCAGGACTTCATCGGGCTCAACTTCATCGTCCATTCCTTTACGGAATTTCTCCGAGTAACTCATTCCTAGATAAGTCTCCAAACATCCAGCAGAGTAGTACAGCTTTATTTTAAGATCTTTGTACCCGAATATGGTCTCGCTGTCACCAAATACCTGGTGAGACATCTCCGGAAGAAAAGAAGTCTCTTTATCTTCGAGATCACGCTCATCTCGCACCAGTTTGAACTCTAGAACTTCGTTGCTATCAACTACGTAGCTCCGAAGACGTCCTAGTGTCGCATCGTCCAACATCCTGGTGAAATAATTATCATATTTAATGTCAATACTTGATAATTATTATTGTATATGTGTATATATTTGTTGTTCATGATAAAATATGTTCATTACTGTCGACCCCGGATTTACTTAACCTCAAAAAAATTATTTTATACTTGGAGTAAAAAATTAAACTTAAATTTTTTAAAAAATAATTTTACTGTGTCGATTAATTGTAATGAAGAATAATTGATTAGAAAATATATACGTACTTAAATTTTTATCTGTTGTAATTATTTGCGATAAATGAATTGAAATAACTTTTAGACTGTAAACATACAAGTCTTGGCGCCAATATTTCTATACCTGGACGCGTTTTTTGCGTTTTTATTTATTTCCATTCTGGATTAATACCCTCCTGCTTTTATTGGCGCAAGCGCAGTTTGAAATATTCGGTAGATGGAGAGAGAGATTTCCGAAGTTCATTCAATCATTGGACTAAAAAGTAGCGCCACTGCGGATTAATTTAAATTTCGCCTATCAGATGACGAGATGGCTGATTGTTGATTCGTTTTCATAATTACTAGTAATAAAGAAATATAAATTAAACAAAATAATATTTTTTAGCTTTGTTAGATTCTTGTTTTTTGGTTTTCTTAGGAGCTTTCCCTTGATCTTTCTTGGTAGATTTAAATTTTTGTTCCACGAGTCAATGCATTTTTATGCTAAAACTGAAAATTTTTTTTTTGTTCTAAGAGTTTTTATTTCTTGATATGATATAAATTATTTTTAAGAAGGTGCTAGTTTTTTGTAGCAATATTTTATTTTTTTGTTAAAAGAAAATTAAATTTTTCGATATAAGTATTATTCTGTTAACGTAAGAATTTTCGTATGTTCCAACCGAGAAAAAAAGTTGCTTAAACTAAGAGAAAAATTTCTTGGGAAAAAAAATATATATGTAGGAGAGAGAAGTCACCGATGCTAGACAGTAGCAGCGGGAGTAGTTCGATGTTCGCCACGAGATGGCGCCCACCGTCTTGTCGTGTTCCTGGCAAGATACTTATTCCAGAGTTGATATATTCTCAACTTGGAGGCAATTTATTTGGTATTTTTTTCGATGTCATATCGATACTATCTCTTATGAAAAATTATTTAAATATAATCAGTATTACAATTGCATGAGGAAAATAATAATTTATCATTATATAGTGTACTGTTAGTCAATATCTCCTCGAAGTTGGTCTCTGCTTTGTGCTGTTCTTTCAATAAATTTGTACTAAAAAAAAAAAAAAAAACTTTGATGCCGGACAGAAACGTGGAAAAAAGAAGTGTCCTGACTGTTTGCATCGACGATCTTTTGGTCAGCCATGAGCTTTCGATCGAATTCATCAAGCTCATCGAGCTTGAGCTGCCCTTTTGCATAGGCACTTGCCTGTGGCAGAGCTTCACTAATGCTTTTAGCAGCCTCGGCTGTCTTCTCTGCCGCTTGCTGCATTGATGCGCCAATGTCCTGTAGCCGCATAAAGACCGCTTCCGCATCTGGCGAAACTGGTTCGATGCCATCGAAAAAACACTCGTTGTCGGTAGCTACCCACTGGCTTGGGATTACCTCGTGTCCGCCGTCAATAAGTAATACCTGGTATGATATGGTACTGAGCATGATATTATGAATTAAATATTCGACTATTTTTCAGAGTATTCTCTAAAATACTCGACTTTGATGCGATGCTTAACGTCGAGCTATCGCTCGAACCGCTGTCGTCATCTTCTCTTTCCGGCAATCTCAAGAGATTTTGAGGAAAAATAAAACTGTTGCAAGACAGAAACGAGAAAAAATATTGCAACGACAGTCCTCGCAGTCAGTTGCAGCACCCTATTAACTTCGATTCTCTTCGAATTCACAGCTCTTTTTGGTAGGAGGCATGCTGAGAAAGTTGGGTCTAAACTCCTCACTTCCTCTCGCAACACAAGATGAGGTTTTTTGGGCGCTCATTTGTAAAAATTTAATTGACGAATCGCCTTTTCCACATAAGAATACCATTGCAGTGTCCTAATCAATAACAGAGAAATTAAATAAATGACGAAATAATAATATATAGATATGTAGCGACGCGTCTTTAGGAGTAGATTGAAACAATTACTACTTAAGTCGCTAAATATCAAAGAGTTCATCTTGGAAATGTTATATATTGAAACAGGTGTAGGGACGAGGTACTGCGAGAGGCGCGAGTTGTACAATGCCATCTCGCGAATTGGCGCCGAACCATCACACACATATATATATATATAGCACATGTGTTGCCATAGTATTTATTTAACCATAACTTTGAATAAATTATATTAAATTAAAAATGGATAATAATAATTACAATGAATTAAACATAAAATTATTGAATAAATATTACCAAAATATAAAACAATTACAAAAATCACAGAAGAATAATTGTGACAATGAATCAAATGAACCAAGCGTCAATAAATCAGATCAAATAAATAAATTGATTGAAGAGTCGATACATAAAATTGAGGAGGTTGAAAATAATCAAGATATGGATGATAATAATATAAAAAAATTACTGGGGATGAAGACGACGCTGCTGTACGAGCGGTCAAAACTATTGACAAGCTTAAATAGACAAGATGAAGCCGAAAAACTTTTGGCCAAATGTCTTGATGATATCAATGAATTTATAAGCTCCCGTGAATTAATATACTTGGCACTGAGAATAATTAATAATTATGGTTATCTTCTTTCAAAGCGAGAAGACTATGAAACTGCGAGAAAAATTTTGGAATCCGGTAAAACTGTTTACGAAGCTAAAAAAGATGAAGGATTTTGCAGCAGTGACGATTTGTTTTCTCCCAATCTTTCAACGTCGTTTTCTAGCAAATTGGAACATCTTGCGACAAACAATTTGCAAATGCTAGCTTTTGTTTACAGCAAACTAGAATTACATGATAAATTTGCTGAGTACCACCATCAAGTGTTGGATCGTCAGTTGGAGATCAATGATGATCCACTGGGTTGGTCAATCAAATCAACTACTTTGGCTGCTTATCTGTCTTCAAACCATAGATTTGAGTGGGTTTTTATATTTAATATACTATTATTTATCAGAAATTAAATAGAAAGTAATTTCAGGGAAGCGAAAAATCATTTAGAGGTCGCGGAGTTTGTTCTGAAAAAATATGAGAACGAATTGAAGGCCTTGGAATCATCAATAGAAATCACAGAGAAGTAAAAAAAAAATTTTAACTGCAGGCTTATGTTGAATATTTTTTGTTTGCTATAGATTACAGAGTATCCAAGAAAAATTGGTAATGATCGCCAGAGGTTGGGTGAAGTACAGTCTGAATTTATTCAATGGATCAATAACTAAAATCGTAGGGCATTTATCTCATGATTTATATCCAAATGACGCGCAGGAACGAGTCTGGCTTTCGCCGTTTCAATGCAATGTCGATGTAATTAAGGAATCAGTTGAAGAAAACTCGAACACGAGTGACCATGATGAGTCGAGTAATAAATTAAGTGACAATGCTAATAATGATGATAGAAGATTGCTGTTTAAATTAAATACTGATACTAATTGTCAAGTATCAACGGCCTTGATAGAAAATACGAGTGAAGCCAGAGCACTCTTCAATTTCTCTTATAATTACCTGACCAAAATACGATTATTTTATACCCTCGAAGATCATGCTATGGATTATATCAACGCGATTCTTGATATGAGTGAACTGTATCGATGTCTGGCCTTCTATGAAGAAGACATCGACAGGTATTTGTGTTAAAGTTTTTCGTAAGTTTATGTAGATAATAAATGGATTGTTTATTTTTTAGCCAGTACTCTGTTCAGAAACTCCGAGCAGATGCCGTAGAAACACTGAGTACTATATTACGTCAGGTCAGACCCGAGTGTTATATTGCTGTGTCAATAGAACTTCTGCAGGAGTTAGCAGAGATCCAGCTGGAGTTACTGGGTTTGAACTTTAGAAGAATATACGCTGCGCGAGATGCTGAAGATATTAATCCGGACCGTAAAATTCAAACGATCAAGTATTTACATAATAAAATTCAAAAGTTTAAAAATAATTATAAAGATACTTTGTCTACTAGTTGAATTTTGACCGAGTGTTGAATAAAGTCTTGATAAAAATTTATTTTATGATGAATTATCGATTATTAGGCCTGAAATACACGTGAAGAAGACTTTCCTTGTAAAAATTGGCTTGACACCCGAAATTTAATGTTACTTAATTATTAAAGTAATCAATAAATTTGTTCCAGCTCACCGACGATAACAGCATCATCATCAATAGAAAAAATTCTTGAGATAACTTTGTTTAAATTTTTTTTTTCTCAATTTATAATAAAATAAATTTTTTAATCAACTAATAATAAATGAAAAGGAATAAAATAAGAAATTAATTTTCTAACTGTAAATAAATATTTATCTACTGTTCACAATTTACAAAAAAATTACATTATATTTATAATTGAATTAAATTTCTTTTATTTATCGTCATTAATTAATAATTAATAGTATTAAAATTTTTTTAAAATAATCATTAAACTTAACTACACTTATTAGTTTATGTCCATAAGCTCGCGGGGGATAGTTTTCTCAGCGGCTTCTCTGCTGTTTAGTATCCCGGACGCCGTCGTCCTCTTATGGACGTTATTACTTCTAATGATAGACACGCTGGAGTTTATGCTTGACGTCGGACTATGCGCTGACATGTTATCAGAAGTTTGCGCGCACTGATTAGGTGGCAATTTAATAATTAATACTTCATTATTCAGCATACTCGCATTTTCTGTCAGAGATTTAATTTTTTTTGTATATGACTCTTCGTGATTATTAGATACGCGGCTTTTATCTTGGCTGTCTGACTTAAGATGGTCCAGTTGGTTTTGCAGTTTCTCCACTTGATCTATTTCACGTTTACGAGTTTGACGGAGAACTCGAACTCGTCTACGTAAAACGTTAAAATTTTTTTGCGCCTTTGTATATCTTTCTTGTAAATTTGCTTCTGTTATTCTGTAAATAAATAAATATATTTCATTAATAATAATAAACAATAAATAAAAATATTAAAGATAAATACTTACATTGTCTTCTGACCATTCATATTTTGATTAATCGATTTATTTTTAACATCCTTCATTCCATTATTTAAATCTAAAAGAGTAAACTGGCTGTCGTGTCGAAAATTTCTATTTAGAGGAGGTTTTTTAATCTGACGTTTCGTCTTATTATTAGGAGGATTACTTTTAGGTTCATTATTCAATTGACGTCTGTTCAAAGGTTTACGCTTTATTTTACTATTGTTTCTTATTTCCTCCGGCTGTCCAGTAGTTCCTGGAGGAATTGCGCACTTGGTTACTTTTAATTCGCCTGTCACTGGATCTAAGCTGAATATAACCCGTCTGTTCAAGGCAAAATTGTCAACAAAAACTTGTCCATCATTGGTATCAACATTTTCCGACTTCATTTCCCTCTCACTTTCGTCTTCGACTTTATTATTGACTTGAGGAAATTCTGACAAGTATTGTTCCTTCGTGTAGTATCTATTTACTTCTACCTTCAAGACGAAGTTCTTGTCGGCTAGTTCTGCAGTCGATTTATCTGATTCCACGTTATTACTCGGCTCCACAGGCTCGTTTTTTGGTACCACATGCTCATTTTTTGGCACCACAGGGCAGTTATTTGAAACCGCGGGGCTAAGATTTGACAATGCGGGAGTATTGTTATCAAAAGGAATTATAATTAAACATGGATTAGCTGCATTAGAAGTATTTTGCATGGATTGCGCTGGTACTGGTACTTGTTGTTGATACCCTTGCGGTGAGTTCAGTTTTACATCAGTACTTTGTTCGACTTTAGGTAAAATTTTTCTGTACCTCTGTCCACTCATCATTCTCGGCAGCTGCTTGACTAATTGTGGTGTTAAAATAACAGGTGTCGGGCCTTGGAATGAAATCAATTTAACATCCTGCGAATTACTTTCATTATTACAAGCTTGTTCATTTTTTATAACAAATCCTGGCTCTGTTTTCGGACTGGGAAATATCGTTGGCACAGCACCGTCTTTTAGTTTTTTATATTTATTTGTCGTTGGTTCGATATCTGTTGCAGAAAAATGAGCGGCACATATCTTGTCCTTTTCCTTGGGCTTCCAATCTTTATTTCCGATTTGTGAAATCCATTTTTGCAGTAAATTATCATCGTCAAATGGGAATCTATTGCAAAATATATAAACTTATGAGAAAGTTTGTTTTTTAGTAATTCAGTTTATGTGATGGTAATATAAAATAGAAGTACTTACTTAAAATAACTTATATTATTATCTGAAATTTGTTTGTTACTCTGACAACCAATTACACAACACTTTTGCATTTTTAAATTAAAATATATATTAATAAATTATAATTATTCAAAATAAGAAACAACAAATAGATATTTATTATAAAAAAAATTTTAAGACATATACAATTACTCTTAACCTCAACCTTTATTGCTTAGCTCCATTTAAATAATAATTATAGGTTATCTTTATTACCGGTCGAAGATAAGACATATTTTGATACAATATATAGATTACCAATCGTTCCTCACTAACCATATACTAACAAACTAGTACATCCACATCCACCAAAAAAGTTGCGCGTTCAAAGTAGTTGGCATTATCTACTCGTTGACTAAAAATATTCTTAAGAGAGTGAAACAGATGATTTTCAAATGGTTTTCATAGGTAAAGACCCAAAATAATTGAATAAAATATGTCATTCGATGCGTAAAGTTATTATTTATCGAATGAAATGCTTCCGGTTCGGAAATTTCAATTTATACCTGAGAACGGCTTATTTGAAATTTCGATTTGCTAATGTAAGTGCAACAAGGACCGTTTCGTTTGTTCATATGTGTGTGAGAAAGAGAATAGATGGCAAACCCTCTTAACTTTAACAAAGACAAGATTGATATGTCGTTAGCTTAATATGTAATTTCTCTATCATCATATTGACATTATTCGAAAATGATTCAAAAAGTGTATTTTATATTATGTCTCTTTAAGAAGGTTTGCCATCTATTCTGAGACTTAACATTCTGAAACTTTAGTAAAAAGTAAATAATTATTTTGAAATTTTTATTTTAAATCAAAAGTTTCTTCCCTCAGGTCAACGTATTTTTATGCTTAAATCGCAAATTTTTTTCTTGCTTCAAGAGTTTTAATTTTTTAATATGAGATGGCGCCCACCTTTTTGTGGTGTTCCTGGTGAGATATCTATTTCAGAATTTATACATTCCATACTTAGACAAATTTATTATTTCTCTTGATATTGGTCTGATAAAACCATAAAAATATGGGACGTTGAAGGAATTTAAAAAAAATAATAAATTCTCCCGTCAATATTTTTTCTTGTCGGTGGCATCCTATAACTAAGCATTTAATTGCTTGCGCGGGAGAGCAAGTTCAGCTGTGGGATGTTAACCGAGGGAAGAAAATGTATGCCAACCAGACCAGCATGAAAAATTTAGAATGGTCCCCCTCAGGGAAGACCCTGGCAGGGTGTTGCCGTGAAGAGGGAGTATCCATAATAGATTCACGTGCTGGCGAGGAGAAGACCATCGTGACTTCCGAGAAAATTAACCGGATTGCTTGGTTGGACGAAGAGAAGGTGTTGTGTTGCGGTTTTACACAACATAACACCAGGAAGGTCCTACTCTTTGATCTAAGAAATGGAAAGGTGGAAGTGTCCGATCAGGATCTGGGCACTACAGGGGTTGTGTTCCCACTCATTGATGTTGATACCGGGATGGTATTTTTGTGCGGAAAAGGCAAGTTCTCGACGGAGATACAAAAATTGTATTTTCGAACGGAGAAGAGAATTATGTCATAATTCATTTTTGTATTGACAATACTCGTCAATTAATTTTTTTCAATCTTAAAAAGAGAAAAGATGAAGTAATCTACTTTTTCAATCAATTCTTATTGAGAAGTATTTATAAGACATATTTGTTTTAATACGAATTTACGTATATGTTCATTCGAATCATGAACGAATTTGACTGGTCTTGATTATGAAATGACTAAATCGATCTAAAGTGTAGAATATATTAACTTTGAAATAAGTATCTTATCAGAAACACTATAAGACGGTTGGCGCCATCTCACGGTGAACATCGAACTACTCCCACTGCTACTGTCTACCACCAGTGACTTCTCTCTCCTACATATATATATTTTTTCCCAAGGAATATTCTCTTGGTTTAAGCAACTTTTTTTTGCTCGTTTGAAACATACGATAATTCTAACGTAAAAAGAATAGTACTTATTCTGAAAAATTTTATTTTCCACTCCAAGACCCAGACGTTTTTATGGACATTGACCATGTAATTGATGACTTTGAAGCTTCTGCAGATGAACCTCTGCTCCAGTCTTCGCAATTTTTTTTCACCCAAGTCGAGAGAAAAATGCCCGCGGCACCTGTTGCGCTCAAAGCAAAAGGGAATGACTTAAATAATATTGCTGAAGTCATCTACGAGTCTTTGGAGCAAAGTAAAATATTAAAAAAATGAATACTTTATAAAGGTAGTTAAGTTTAATAATTATTTTAAAAAATTTTTAATACTATAAATTATCAATTAATGATGATAAATAAAAGAATTTTAATTTAATTATAAATTCATATTATATTTGTAAAATGTGAACAGTACATAAATATTTATTTACAGTTAGAAAAGTAGTTTTTAATTTTATTCTTTTTCATTTTTTTGTAATTTATTATCTTGATCTTGAGTTTCATTCGTCATGTATTCAACTTCAGCTTTAGATTCTTTTTCATCAATCATCTCAGTTGTCTCAGGAATTTTTTCAACTGCTAATGATGCTGTCGTCAATGGACTAGAGTTTCGACTCAAAGACTCTGCCAAAGTTATTGGGACTAATGAATCTTGTACAATACTTTTTATAGGCAACAACGAAACTAGTGGTTCGATAATTTTCTTACGCTCTAAATATGTTATTCCCTGTAATTAAAATTACATTTATTACTGATGTTTATTAGGAATAAATATTTATAAACTATTACCTCTTTCTGCAAATGATTGACAGTTATTCCCAAATGAGCCGCCACTTGAACTGGCGGAAAAATAGCGTGCAAACAAAACTGAACATATGGAATCAGTTGATCACTGAAGCATTCAACAAACTTGACCATATTTTCTCTTTCAGTAGTAGCAAAAGCCTGTTGTTCTTGTTTATAAAATACTAAGATTCCTCTTGCAACACTCAGTAATGATTCTTCGATTGCAGAAGTACAGAATTCGGATAAAGCTACCGGCGAGCACAATCTCAATTCATTGAAAGTTGAAATTAATCCATTGCAGTACTCAGCTAGTGGGTAAAAGTTTACTAGTTGATCTGGTGGATTTTCCTGAAATTTTAACAATTAATTTATAATTATTATTCATTTACTTCAAATTTAAATTTATAATAAATATAAATTTAAATTCATTTATTTATTGTAAATTTAAAAACAAAATTACTTACAGATTTAATTCGTGTCTCAGCTTTAATGTCAGTACGATGAATTTTATTAATCAACGTAAAAGTCTCCATGTCTTTATCGAATTTCTTCGTAGCCGAGTTAACATTCTTTATAAATTTGCTGCTGATAACTTGGATAAATATCATGGACATTCTAGTGGTAAAATCAGCACCGACTCTACCGAAAGATAACCCAAAGTACGTGCACTGTCCCAGAATTGAGTCAACGGAAGTAACATGAGGTAGGTCCTGCTCCAAAGTCGAAAGGAATTGTGACAATTTTTCTTCAAGCCAGTGAGGAAAAATAGCGGCTTCATTGATAACGTTGTCACGATTGACGATCAAATGATCATCGTCGTTGAACATTGCTCTGTACTGAGTAATTATGTTGAATAAATGAATACGCGAGAGCTCGATGGTCTTAGTAAGATGAAAATTAGAGTCTTCTTTAGGTATTGCGTTGAGAAGACCTTGGAACCAGCTGTCTCGAGCTTGTAAAAATTTAATACGCAGCTCGGCTTCTGTGAAAGCATCCATAGAACGAAGCAAACCCACTAGCTGAAGACACTTGGCCAGAGGTAGGTCACCGCGAAGTGATCCGACGACCTGGCCGACCATTCCGGACCAGCTGTTCTCAATGTCTTGGACTACTAACTGAACGACGGGAATATCGCTATGCTTAGACCCTAGTTGTCGGGCGTATTGCGATAATTCCAAAGCTTCATTGTACTGGCTGCTACGCAAGCAGGTTTCCATCAGCTGCGGCATCTCCAAGATCTCCAGTATCTCGGCACTTTTCTTCAATGTCAAGTCATTCAGACGCCTGTGAGTGTTTATTTCCTTGGATTTATCACAAAATGACTGACACTTTTCAACAAACACTGGAATCTTTTTTAATAAATTATCCAAATGATTTTCGCTTGAATTGAACTCTCGGAATATCTCATGACAGTTGTCAGCTGTCTGGATGAACGTTTTATAATTTGAATAAGCTAGTTCCTGAGTATTTTGTAATGCCAAATTTTTTTCATCTGTCAAATGATCTGGTTCTTTGTCTGTAATTATTAATAAATAATTACTTTTTATCGTCAAAATAAATTAAAAATTTATTGATCTGCTACTCACTCAGTTGGTCGACATCCAAGCCACCAAGTTTTGTTAGATATTGATAAAAATCTGGATTGTCTTTCCAAGAATCTAAAAAAATTAATAATTCCAAATACATATTATAAATAATAAATTTCATTTTTAAATAATAAATTTGTTAACTTACCAGATATTCCATTAGGAAATACTAATTCTATAACTTTTTCGGTCTCGATATCCATTGTTTACTGGTAATTAAATATACAGAATTTATACTTATTTTAATTATGCATCGATAAATTATACTTTTTTGTAAATAAATAAAATTGTAATGTTGGCATTTTTAACTCTATGTTAAAATACATTATTATTATTAGGTTACTTGTTATTGAGTAGATTCTAAAATTTACTAAAGATGTCTCTGCTTATCATCAATGTTTTTTTTTATTTCCTTTCGGCTATATAGTCTAGACGCTGTATTACCTTTTCGTAAACTTTTGAGGTCGGTGTACAAAATGATATGATTTGTACGTTTTTTGACCCGCTGAAACCGAATATCTAAGTTATTTTTTCGAAATCCTGGGCCATCAATTGTTTATAACCATTTGTTTAAACAATTGTTTAAAAAATAATTTTTGGGGGATCAGATATTTTTTTTTTAATATTTTGGGCAATTTGAAGACGAAAGTTACTCTTATAAAATTTTCCTAAAGTTGATAGTTTCTAAGTTATGAATTTTTGAAAATCGAAAATTCTTGATTTTCACAAACTTTGATGATTAATTACATATAAATAAATTACGTAATAGTAGGTTTTATTTACATGATCGTAAAGAAGAATATTCAAAGTTTTTATTAAAACAATAATATCCCGTGATAATTTGTACTAAATAAAAAAAAAAAGTGATCAAAGTTATTGCATTCATTGAGTAAGTCGTTCGGCTCGGCGGCGCATGCGCAGAGCGACTATTTACTCTCTCCCTTGCTCTTAGGCGTTTAGGTAGCTGTAGGCCAGGCGCTAAAATTTCAAATTTAAATACATTATTTGTTTAATTTACTATTTTATTTTATGTTAATTAATAAACATTATTGTTAACAAATACATATATATGAACCATGTTCATCTTATATTTTATTTTATATATATCTTTATAAATTATATTGATTTACTATTTACTAAATTAATTGTTTATATAATTTATATTTATATAATTTAATGCGGAAGAATTTTTTGAAATGTCTTAAATAACTACAATATTAAGTATAAAACAAACGACAAATTTTAGCGCCTGGCCTACAGCTACCTAAACGCCTAAGAGCAAGGGAGAGAGTAAATAGTCGCTCTGCGCATGCGCCGCCGAGCCGAACGACTTACTCAATGAATGCAATAACTTTGATCACTTTTTTTTTTTATTTAGTACAAATTATCACGGGATATTATTGTTTTAATAAAAACTTTGAATATTCTTCTTTACGATCATGTAAATAAAACCTACTATTACGTAATTTATTTATATGTAATTAATCATCAAAGTTTGTGAAAATCAAGAATTTTCGATTTTCAAAAATTCATAACTTAGAAACTATCAACTTTAGGAAAATTTTATAAGAGTAACTTTCGTCTTCAAATTGCCCAAAATATTAAAAAAAAAATATCTGATCCCCCAAAAATTATTTTTTAAACAATTGTTTAAACAAATGGTTATAAACAATTGATGGCCCAGGATTTCGAAAAAATAACTTAGATATTCGGTTTCAGCGGGTCAAAAAACGTACAAATCATATCATTTTGTACACCGACCTCAAAAGTTTACGAAAAGGTAATACAGCGTCTAGACTAGTTGGAAATACTCTGTATTTGATTTTTTTCAATCATAAAAAGAGAAATGATAAAGTAATCTGCTTTTTCAATCACTTCTTACTGAAAAGTAGTTATAAGACAAACTTGATTTAGTTACGATTATTCGTATATGATGATTCGATTGATGTACAACTTTATCTCATTGTAAGATTAAACAATAATTTTGACTCAAAAGTATTGAATATATGAACTTTGAAATAAGTATCTTACCAGGAACACGAAAAAAAGGTGAGCGCCCTCTTGTGCCGAGCAATGAGCTACTCGCACTGCTACTGCCTAGCATCAGTGACTTCTCTCTTTTACACATATACTTTTTTTTCAAAAAAAATTTTCTCATATTAAATTATATAAAATAATAACTTGAAGCGAAAAAAAAAAAAATTGATTCAAAATAAAAATTTCAATATAATTATTTACGATTTACAAAAGTCTCAGTTGCTATAGAATGTAAAGTTCTTCAAAAGAGTAAGTCGCCGTCGATTTTTACCTCCATTTTTAAAAAATGAGTTTAATTTTGCGAGGTAATTAGCGTCTCGTCATTTTCTACAAAACAATTGTCGCACGCAAGTACTATTATTGTTAAAAATAAAATATCACAGAGCGAGCTCGTCATTTCTAGCGAATAATTATCATTAATTATTACTATTTTATAAGGCAAAATTTAAAAATTTTTCAGACACAAGAAATATTACTATCTAGATGGTAATTATTACTATACGAGAAACAAATAATTAAAATAAAAGCATGATAATAATTATCCCCTATAGATAGTAATCATTCCCTATTACAAGATGGTGATAGTTAGCATTTTTTTTTCAGTGTGTAATAATATGTTACTTGAAAATTCGTGCAAAAGAGATACTCACAACACACGAAATAAATGCTTTCACCTCTTTCTACAAACTTCGATTTGACACAATGTGTATGTGGGGTTTTTTTTTAATGTTCTATAATGTTTAAACGATTCGACCGACTTAAATTGTGTATGCAGCCGTGTTAAAAAATTTATAAAATAAATCCTGAAAGAACGGCTAATTTTTTACGCTGACCACGGATCAATTGCACTACAAATTTGTCTCTTTTTATGTTTTAGGAAAAACGCATAAAGAGTATTGTGACATTGCACAATACTTTAAAAAAACAAATTAGAGGATGTTTCAAGGAGCTTTATAGCTCCGAAGTGATCCAAAAACTCTACGCAAAAAACTCGACAATGGCAGGTGCTGTATTTTTTCAGTACTTGTCGAGCTACAAAATTTTAGAAAGTAAGATATTAAATATTTATTTAACGTAAAAGACTCAGTACCTGATCACTCTATGTATTTGTATAGATGTATTTACCAAATTTTAATAAATGTATTGAGTCTCTTACCTTAGAAAGTATTATTCGTTCTTCAGTATACATTGCTCTTTTTTGCGTTTTCAGAGATATTAATGGAACAGCATAATATGGACGGGACAAGAAAAGCCGAGAAGGACGCTTTCCGTCGTGAGGCGGCGAAAGTTTTATCGGAAATACGGCCTACTTCAAAGAAGAAAAATTGAACAGGCATTTTAAAATGCATATTAGCATCATGTCAAAGCAAATCTCCATAATACAATAATATCCCTTATTTCGTCATACGCGACGAAATAGGGGTTTCAGATCCAACGATTTCTGCGTGACTGCTCCCAAAAAGGGCTGTAGATGTGGGAAAGGCTGAAGTAAATAGGATATTGCAGCCCACGGCAAAAAAACTTAGAAGCGATATCCTATTCTATAAAATCAATGAGAATTGTCCCATGGCACCATGCTCTAAGAAACCAGATTGATACATCTTCAATGATCTTAGAGAGTCGATTTGAGAGTTAATTTTAAGAGAATAGTGAAAATTGATAGAATATCACTCACTACATCTTAATGATAAATCATTTTTAAACATTACTAAGACTGTTACGATTATTCGTATATTATACATTAATAAACGGATATATCAACTTTGAAGTAAGTGTCTTACCAGGAACACGAAAAAAAGGTGAGCGCCCTCTTGTGCCGAGCATCGAACGACTCCCACTGCTATTACCTAGCATCAGTGACTTCTCTCTCTCTTACACATATACTTTTTTTTCAAAAAAAATTTTCTCATATTAAATAATATAAAATAATAACTTGAAGTAAAAAAAAAATTTTTGATTCAAAATAAAAATTTCAATATAATTATTTGCTATTTACAAAAGTCTCAGAATGTAAAGTCTTTCAAGAGAGTAAGTCGCCGTCGATTTTTAGCTCCACTTTTAAAAAACAAATTTAATTCAACGTCGTTACAACACATTGACATTACAAACCGAAAGGTTCCGTCTATTCCCGACAGCGACTTACTTTCCGGAAGGACTTAGTACACGTAAATGTCAAATATTGTTGATTTGATACATCAGTTCACCGACAACCTTTTTTCTAAAAATATAAATAAAAGTAATGAATAATTCAAATAATTTCGGTAAATACACACTTTCAAATGATTCTATAAATAAATTACTCAAGTGTGAAGATTTAATAAAGCCAACATACCAACCTAGTGACTCCACTTGGCACAAGTTATTCATAGAGGTTAGTTACCATTTAATATCAATAATTATTTTAAAAATTGTCAAATAAATTTATTTTAAAATTTAGAAACATGAACTCCAAGACCAAGACTCAGACCCAGACGTTTCCATGGATATTGAACATGTAATTGATGACTTAGAAGCTTCTGCTGATGAGCCTCTGCTCCAGTCGTCGCAATTTTTTTTCACCCAAGTCGAGAGAAAAATCCCCGCGACACCTGTTGCGCTCAAAGCAAAAGGGAATGACTTAAATAATATTGCTGAAGTCATCTACGAGTCCTTGGAGCAAAGTAAAAAATTAAATACTGAGTATTTAAATAATTTGAGTGATCAAGAGGTTTCAGTTGTCATGGAAAAATTGTCTGAGAGATGTAATTTGAATAATACTTATGACCTGTGCAATTTTATTTGCAGTATGGATGCTGATGTAGCCATTCAATACATCAAAGTTATTTGTTCGAAATTATTACTGCTAAAGGTATGTTATTTGTTAGAGTTAATGATTAAATTTAAAAATAATAATTCTTATCGTATAATTAATTTTTTCCGCTGCAGATTATTGATCTAGAAGAACCAACGAGACTTATAACAGTAGTAATAAGTAAATTACTAAGTAAATTTCCTCAAGATATCCAGAAATTAATATTCATCCCTCTAATTAACGCTGATTTGAAAGACAAATCAGTAGTAGTAGAGATAATTAAACATTATCCGAGGCAACAAAAACTTCAGCTTATTTCGTAAGTTATTGATTAAATAAAATATAAAAATTTATTTTTAATTACTGGATGAAGATGTAGCTGACAACTGACAATTTCTTGAATTTTTAAACAAATATATAAATTGTAAGAACTCAAGTAGTACAGAGACAACTTTACGATGACTTTTAAAAGGACAAGGAAATTTTTTTTCGTCTAGTGAATTTTTGAATAAATAAATAAAATGTAAGTGGAATACAAATTCAAAAATGCGTATTTAGGTAAATAAAAAAACTTTACGCGCAATTTTTTTAAACTTCATTATTTTATCAAATTTATTTATTTATTTAAAATTCATAAATTGTCTCATGTCTGTTACATTCGTACTCATACTCATTTTTAATTAACTATTAAATATTTAAGGGACTTTGTAACTGTACAAGAATTAAAAGACTGGCATGTATCGATCATCCCCTCGCTGGTAAATATTAAAATTGATAACAACATGAAGGATCGTTTGATAAAGTTGTTGGTAGAAAAGTCGAGTAGTTTTTCAAAGGAGAAAAATTACAGTAAATTTATTTTGTCATTTATTAAATTAAACCCGCCGTTCACTGAAGAGCAGAAGAGTTCCCTGGACGAGATTGTCGCTGTCAATGAGACTATTTTTAAGAAAGCCATGGAAAATATTTTGAACAACATGTACCTTCATCGTGATCTCTGGCATATTAAATCAGCAAATTAAATTATTAATAAAATTTTAAATATATATAATTATTTTGAGGGTCTAAAGTTTTCTGCTGCTTCGACACTTGTACGAGAGACTGAACAAGGATCAGCTGATGGCAGTCACGTTGTCAATATGACTGAAGAACTGTCAGGAGTGACAATTGTTGTGTTCATAGCTGCTGGTGTACTGACTTTTTTACTTCTATTTATATTTGCCAAGCGTCAGATTATGAGATTTGCACTGAGATCTAGACGAGGTCCTCATATTTCCATTGGACATGATGCTAAAAAAGTATGTTTACATTCTTAAGATTATACCACTAATAAATTAATTTTATTGATACTTTAATTATCAACTATAAGCTTTAAATAATTAATTGTAAACATTAAAATTTTAATTGATAGATTTTTATGAGTGTGAATGTAGCGAACAGGTATTAAATTTAAAAAGCAATTAAATTTGTAAAAAATGCGCGTAATGATTTGTCAATGATCTAAATACGGATTTTTAAATTTTTATTCTACTCAAATTGTATATATTTATTAAAAAATTTTAAACTGTCACTGGTCAGTTACATTCACACTCATGATATGACGCTAAAAAAGTAGATTTTTTTTTATTTTTACTTGTTTTATAGTCAGATAACTATTTTATTTTATTCGTCCGATATTATGACAATGAATTAAAAATTTTAAAAAAATCATGCTCAGAAAAAAAGGATTTTCTGAATAATTTATCATTCATATGATTAGTGGAGGTTTAAACACCAAAAAAAATTTATAATTATAAAATAACTTCAGTCTTTAAAAAGAGAAATTGAATGAATAATCCAAGTAATACTCAAAATACAATATGAACCGCAATTGATTAGCGATCCGAGGTATATTATGGAACCAGAATGTCAAGTGCCACCACATTATTATCGTTTAAAAGTCGTCGATGATGTTAAGTCACTTGGTAAGTATGAACTGAGTGTTAAAATACAAGTAATTGAAATTATTATATATAATTCATTTCTTTATGTTTATAAATTTTTTAATAAATTATCCAAGTGATTTTCACTTGAATTAAACTCCCGGAATATCTCGTGACAGCTGTCAGCTATCTAGATGAACGTTTGATAATTCAAATAGGCTAGTTCTTGAGTGATTTGTAATGCCAATTTTTTGTCATCTGCCAAATGGTCTGGTTCGGTGTCTGTAAGTATTAATAAACAATTATTTTTTATCCTCAAAATAAACTTGAAATTTATTGATCTGCTACTCACTCAGTTGGTCGACATCCAAGCCACCAAGTTTTATTAAATAATGATAAAAATCTGGATTGTCTTTTTAAGATCCTGAAAAAATTAATAATTACAATTACATATTATAAATATTAGATAATAAATTTATTAACTTATCAGATATTCCATCAGGAAATACTGATTCTATAACTTTTTCTGTTTCAATGTATGATCCTAAAATTAGCAGACAATTAATAATTTTCAAATTTTCTTTTCAACAGTTTAGTTTAAAAAATAAATAAAAACGAAAATATGCACATCATGTAGGAAATTTAAAAAACTGCTGGTGCAATTTTTTTAAAATATTTTTTTTTTTTTTATAATTTATATCGTTTCTAAAAGAATTCAAAAGTTATCAGAGGTAGGCGAACTTCAGTATCATTTTCAATGTCCATTGTTTACCGGTGATTGAATATAATAAATGAGTGCTCATTTTAATTGTGAATCGATAAATTGGATTTCTTTTTAATGGATAAAATTGTATAATGTTCGCATTTTTGTTATCATTTCATAATACTAAACTTTTCTTGCGTTAAAAAATCTTTTTTTTCTGTACATGATTTTTTTAGCATCATGTCAAAGCAAATCTCATAATCTGACGCTTGGTAAATATAAATAAAAGTAAAAAAGTCAGTACACCAGCAGCTATGAATACAACTGTCACTCCTGACAGTTCTTCAGTTATATTGACAACGTGACTGCTACCAGCTGATCCTTGTTCAGTCTCTCGTTTAAGTGTCAATACAGCAAAAAATTTTAGACCCACAAAATAATTATTACAAAATGAAATATTTGAAAATTTAGTTACAGTTATTAAAAAAAAGTTGTTTTTAAATTTGTAACTTTAAATACGAATTATAGCTATCCCTAATTAAAAACTCAAATTAAACTCCGTTTGTAACTTAAACAAATTTAATTGGTTAATCAAAATGTTCTCGGTCAAGTTCTGATGAAACGATCGGATTCGAATCGGAGAAAATAAAATATTATTTTTCAATTACTTTCGAAACTGTCGAAGTAATAAATTTATAGAAGACTTTAATAGTGATGTAAGTTGATATATTAAAAAAAGAGTTATATTTTTCTTACTAGATAAATAATAAACATAATAAGTAATGGTACTAATAGTACTAATAATAAAATAATAATAATAACAATAATAATGATAGTAAGTTGATAACTGATAAATGTTTTTGTACTACAAATATGTTATATATAAGTTAAAAAAATTATAATGGTTTCATTAAAGTAAATGAAGCTTTGTAATATATTTGTTCACAATAAACAAGTAATATATTAGCGAAACAATAAATTATTTGAATTATTATTTAATTAATTTAATTACCTTTTCAATTCCTTGTCTTTTAATATTTAATTATAATTAAAATTTATTTCGTTTAAAAATTTAACGACGATTATTAATTAGTAAGATAATTTTAATAAATTCAAGTGATTGATTATTAATAATAGTGATAAGTAAAATTAATTATACATTTAACTGTTTAAATTTATTTTTACTTATTTCTGCTATTCTCTAGTCGAGACTTACCATTTAAAATCTACTTTATCAACTGCAATCGGTTTTGTAGCTGAGCACCGAATGAAATTTAGATTACCAACCGTTCCTCACTAGCCATACTGGGAACAAACTAGTACATCATCCATTAAAAAAGTGGCGCGTTGCAAGTAATTGCTATTATCTACTCGTTGACTAAAAATGTATTAACAAAGACAAGATTGATATGTCGTTAGCTTAATATGTAATTCCTTTATCATCATATCGACATTGTTCGAAAATAATTCAAAAAGTATATTTTATATCATGTCTGTGTAATAATGCTTTATATATTAAATCAGCAATAAACCAGTTATACTTAACATCAGTTGGTATTATTGCATGCCGTTCTTATCAGTCATATGTAGTTTTATAATACCTCTTTAAATCTAAATTTTTCAATTTAATCCTTCCACAACCTGCAATTCGATTAATTTGGACTTAGTTTAAACATAATTTGCCTCACTCGCATGGTAGGCATAATAAGTCTTTGACATTTTGTGAGACTGAAAGAAACTAGCTGTTGGGACAAATCAATGGCACTCGCGAATATAACAGGCATGAGATAATTTATAAATTTTGAATAAATATATAAATTTAATATAATAATAAAATAAAAACAAAACGCGTATTGATTTTTCATATATTCAAATACGTATTTCTACATTTTTTTTTCACATACATTTTATTTATTCAAAAATTTAAAAAATTGATACTTGTCATAAAATAAGTGGGAATGTACTAAACATGAGACAGTTTATAAATTTAAAAAAAAAAATTTTTAAATAATGCATACTTTTTTTATAATTTATCATTTAAAAAAAAAATTCAAAAAGTTATTAGACGTCGACTAATTCCAGTATCATAAAGAATTGTTTACAATTGTCATCAATTAGGAATGTCAAACGAAATTTGTTGAATAAATTTCAGCCTAAACATTTTGTAAATTAAAATTATAAAATTTACATAAAAATTCCACTTAAATTTTTTTAACGAATTTCATTATACGTCTATAAGACGGAAAAAAAAGTTGTCTTGTGTTTTCAAGTCATCGTAAAGTTGTCTCTGTACTATATATATTTAGGTTCTTACCATTTATATATTTGTTTAAAAATTCAAAAAATTGTCAGCTGCATCCTCACGCAGTAATTAAAAATAAATTTTTATATTTTAATTAATAAATAACTTACGAAATAAGTTGAAGTTTTTGTTGCCTTGGATAATTTTTAATGATCTAATGAGGAAGGACGTAGTACACGTGAGTGTCAAATTTTGTTGATTTAATACATCAGTTCACCGACAACCTTTTTTCAAAAAATATCATCCATATCTTGGATATTTTTAATCTCCTCAATTTTCTGTATTGACTCTTCAATCAATTTATTTATTTGATCTGATTTATTGACGCTTGGTTCATTTGATTGATTGTCACAATTATTCTTTTGTGATTTTTGTAATTGTTTTATATTTTGGTAATATTTATTCAATAATTTTATGTTTAATTCATTGTAATTATTATTATCCATTTTTAATTTAATATAATTTATTCAAAGTTATGGTTAAATAAATACTATGGCAACAAATGTGTTATATATATATGTGATGGTTCGGCGCCACTTCGCGAGATGGCATTGTACAACTCGCGCCTCTCGCAGTACCTCGTCCCTACACCTGTTTCAATATATAACATTTCCAACATGCACTCTTTGACATGTAGTTGAATATATAATTCTTATTAATTATTTCACATTACAGATCAGCAGGTTCTTAACACCATGCCCTATATAATTATTCTAATTAGCGGGCGTTTTGCCCAAAAGAAAAGAGAGGTACAATTACTGGACCTGAGTAATCGCACTTCAAAAAGGCTTGAGCAGAATCTTGGGACGACAGGCGACATTTTTCCATTCGTCGATGTCGACACAGGAATGGTTTTCCTGTGCGGCAAAGGGGATTGCGCCATTAGCCGGATCGAGGTGAGCGCCCACAGCCCTCACTTCATCTTGAGGGGTAAAATGGATGGTTTGGGCTCAACATTGGCGGCTTGTCTGCTCCCGAAGAGGGCTCTCGGTGTGGGGAAGCCCTCATTTTATCCTGCTGGATAAAGTGCACATTCGAGTATCGGATCGAGATCAAGCATTTCATCGAATTCTTTGTATTTTCTAGTGGAAAAGATAATTTTGTCATCATTAAATATTCCGTTGAAAATACTCTGTATTTGATTTTTTTCAATCATAAAAAGAGAAAAAAAAAGCAATCTGCTTTTCCAATCACTTCTTAATGAGAAGTAATTACAAGACAAACTTGATTTGTTACGATTACTCGCTTATGAGGATTCGAAGCTCGTACAACTTTAGCTCATTATAAATTCAAATAATTAAATTGATCCAATGTCCAGAATATATGAACTTTGAAATAAGTATCTTTTTTAGCTCATCGTATACGTATGCAATAATTTCGATCAAAAGTCTTGAATATATCAACTTTGAAGTAAGTGTCTTACCAGGAACACGAAAAAAAGGTGAGCGCCCTCTTGTGCCGAGCATCGAACGACTCCCACTGCTATTACCTAGCATCAGTGACTTCTCTCTCTCTTACACATATACTTTTTTTTCAAAAAAAATTTTCTCATATTAAATAATATAAAATAATAACTTGAAGTAAAAAAAAAATTTTTGATTCAAAATTAAAATTTCAATATAATTATTTACTATTTACAAAAGTCTCAGAATGTAAAGTCTTTCAAGAGAGTAAGTCGCCGTCGATTTTTAGCTTCACTTTTAAAAAACAAATTTAATTCAACGTCGTTACAACACATTCACATTATAAACCGAAAGGTTCCGTCTATTCCCGACAGCGACTTACTTTCCGGAAGGACTTAGTACACGTGAGAGTGTCAACTTTTGTTGATTTGATACGTTAGTTCACCGACAACCTTTTTTCTAAAAATATAAATAAAAGTAATGAATAATTCAAATAATTTCGGTAAATACACACTTTCAAATGATTCTATAAATAAATTACTCAAGTGTGAAGATTTAATAAAGCCAACATACCAACCTAGTGACTCCACTTGGCACAAGTTATTCATAGAGGTTAGTTACCATTTAATATCAACAATTATTTTAAAAATTGTCAAATAAATTTATTTTTAAATTTAGAAACATGAACTCCAAGACCAAGACCCAGACCCAGACGTTTCCATGGATATTGAACATGTAACTGATGACTTAGAAGCTTCTGCTGATGAACCTCTGCTCCAATCTTCGCAATTTTTTTTCACCCAAGTCGAGAGAAAAATCCCCGCGACACCTGTTGCGCTCAAAGCAAAAGGGAATGACTTAAATAATATTGCTGAAGTCATCTACGAGTCCTTGGAGCAAAGTAAAAAATTAAATACTGAGTATTTAAATAATTTGAGTGATCAAGAGGTTTCAGTTGTCATGGAAAAATTGTCTGAGAGATGTAATTTGAATAATACTTATGACCTGTGCAATTTTATTTGCAGTATGGATGCTGATGTAGCCATTCAATACATCAAAGTTATTTGTTCTAAATTATTACTGCAAAAGGTATGTAATTTGTTAGAGCTAATGATTAAATTTAAAAATAATAATTCTTATCGTATAATTAATTTTTTCCGCTGCAGATTATTGATCTAGAAGAACCAACGAGACTTATAACAGTAGTAATAAGTAAATTACTAAGTAAATTTCCTCAAGATATCCAGAAATTAATATTCATCCCTCTAATTAACGCTGATTTGAAAGACAAATCAGTAGTATTAGAGATCATTAAAAATTATCCGAGACAACAAAAACTTCAACTTATTTCGTAAGTTATTTATTAAATAAAATATAAAAATTTATTTTTAATTACTGGATGAAGATGTAGCTGACAACTGACAATTTCTCGAATTTTTAAACAAATATATAAATTGTAAGAACTCAAGTAGTACAGAGATAACTTTACGATGACTTTTAAAAGGACAAGGAAATTTTTTTTCGTCTAGTGAATTTTTGAATAAATAAATAAAATGTAAGTGGAATACAAATTCAAAAATGCGTATTTAGGTAAATAAAAAATCTGTACGCGCATTTTTTTTAAACTTCATTATTTTATTAAATTTATTTATTTATTTAAAATTCATAAATTGTCTCATGTCTGTTACATTCGTACTCATACTCATTTTTAATTAACTATTAAATATTTAAGGGACTTTTTAACTGTACAAGAATTAAAAGACTGGCATGTATCGATCATCCCCTCGCTGGTAAATATTAAAATTGATAACAACATGAAGGATCGTTTGATAAAGTTGTTGGTAGAAAAGTCGAGTAGTTTTTCAAAGGAGAAAAATTACAGTAAATTTATTTTGTCATTTATTAAATTAAACCCGCCGTTCACTGAAGAACAGAAGAGTTCCCTGGACGAGATTGTCGCTGTCAATGAGACTATTTTTAAGAAAGCCATGGAAAATATTTTGAACAACATGTACCTTCATCGTGATCTCTGGCATATTAAATCAGCAAATTAAATTATTAATAAAATTTTAAATGTATATAATTATTTTGAGGGTCTAAAGTTTTCTGCTGCATCGACACTTGTACGAGAGACTGAACGAGGATCAGCTGATAGCAGTCACGTTGTCAATATGACTGAAGAACTATCAGGAGTGACAATTGTTGTGTTCATAGCTGCTGGTGTACTGACTTTTTTACTTCTATTTATATTTGCCAAGCGTCAGATTATGAGATTTGCACTGAGATCTAGACGAGGTCCTCATATTTCCATTGGACATGATGCTAAAAAAGTATGTTTACATTCTTAAGATTATACCACTAATAAATTAATTTTATTGATACTTTAATTATCAACTATAAGCTTTAAATAATTAATTGTAAACATTAAAATTTTAATTGATAGATTTTTGAGTGTGAATGTAGCGAACACGTATTAAATTCAAAAAGCAATTAAATTTGTAAAAAATGCGCGTAATGATTTGTCAATGATCTAAATACGGATTTTTAAATTTTTATTCTACTCAAATTGTATATATTTATTAAAAAATTTTAAACTGTCACTTGTCAGTTATATTCACACTCATGATATGACGCCAAAAAAGTAGATTTTTTTTATTTTTACTTGTTTTGTAGTCAGAAAACTATTTTATTTTATTCGTCCGATATTATGACAATGAATTAAAAATTTAAAAAAAAATCATGCACAGAAAAAAAGAATTTTCTGACGCAAGAGAAATTACCACGTGTATAATTTTTTTGCACCAAGAAATATTTTTTTCTGTGTGATTTTTAAACAGATACAAATAGATGTTTCTAAATTTCCTTTTCATTTTTAATTAATTGTCATAAGACGAATGATTCACCATTCATATGATAAGTGAAGGTTCAAACACCAAAAAAAAATTTATAATCATAAAATAATTTCAGTCTTTAAAAAGAGAAATTGAAAGGAGAATCCAAGTAATACCTAGAATACAATATGAATCGCAATTGATTAGCGATCCGAGGTATATTATGGAACCAGAATGTCAAGTGCCACCACATTATTATCGTTTAAAAGCCGTCGATGGTGTTAAGTCACTTGGTAAGTATGAACTGAGTGTTAAAATATAAGTAATTGAAATTATTATACATAATTCATTTCTTTCTGTTTATAAATTTAAATAGAATCAGTAATAATTGAATCTTCATATCGTGCGAGGTAATTAGCGTCTCGTCATTTTCTACAAGACAATTGTCGCACGCAAGTACTATTATTGTTAAAAATAAAATATCACAGAGCGAGCTCGTCGTTTCTAGCGAATAATTATCGTGGGAATTGACAATCGTCGCTTGTATCCGACACATCAGGTCCCAAGACCAGGAGGCGTTTGATTTTTCGGTCAGCAATTTATTCAGAATTATTTTCATGTTACTCAGTAAGCATTTATGGACTCTGCCAACAAATTATTTATTTTTAAATGTATATAACTTATATTATATATAAATAAGTAGTTAACGATTGTAAAACTTAATGATAATAATAAAAAAATGGTGGGAAGCATGAATAAATTTAAAATATATACAATTTCCTTTATTAAAATTTGTTGTTATTTTTTTTTAATTATATAAGTATTTTTTTTATAATTATAAGAAAACTTCATTAAAATATCTCGATTACCAACAAAAAAAAATATAGTTTAAAAAAAAAAATATATGCGCATGTAGAAAATTAAAAAAACTACAGGTGCAATTTTTAAAATAGTTTTTTGTTTTTATAAGTTATTATTTTAAAAAAAAATCAAAAAATTATCAGACATCTGCTAACTTCAGAATCATAGATTGGAGTCGAATTAGTGGTTACGTTGACTCATTTGGGGAATTGAAAGCATTGTTCTAAGTTTTTTAATAAAACAGTATTCCACTATGATCCTGAAGTTAGCAGACGGTTTACAATTAAAAAATTTTTTTTTTTACCAACCATAGAAAATTTTAAAAACTATATGTGTAATTTTTTCGAATTATAAATATTTAAAAAAATTTTTTTTTTATAATTTATCGTTTTAAAAAAACTAAAAAAATTATGATACTGAAGTTAGCCGATATCTAATAAGTTTTGGATTTTTGAAAAACGATAAATAATTAAAAAAAAAAAATTTTATTAAATTGCACCTCGAGTTTGTAAAATTTTCTACATGTGCATATTTTTAGTTTTTTTTTTTTTTTTTAAATTAAGTCATCGAAAAAAAAGTCCAAAAATTGTAAACTGGCTGCTAACTTCAGGATCATTATTCCACTAACAAGAATTAATATTTTTTAAATCCCATTGTGGTTTTTCTGTATATAGCTCGAGACAGGTTGTCTACAGTAGCTTGAGAACCTTGAGAATTAGCTACAGAAGTGGGGAAATGTATTATGGTAGTTCACTGACTCCAATGCTCTTGACCTTGAGCAGCGCGTGCCAGATTTACCAGACGCACCAGACGATACAGTCGAAACAGCTGATTCGGTTGACCTATAGCAGAGCTAACAAAAAACGAAAAGGATTCTCCCGCTATAATAAGTTTACGGATGTCAATGATGACATCTATATCTAATGACCTGAAACAATGCAACGGCTTCTCTGTTCACACATTTAAAAATACAAATATGTTTATTGCATGTGTCAATGTATTAGTAGACAGCGTCTAAACAAGTTAAATCATTTCCGCTTGCTACGCACTTGCGCATTATAATTTATCTATACACATATTCACACATGTATGAAAATTTGCGTTGGTGAAATATATGTGTTGTAACTCCTACCTTCTTCACTGCTCCATTTTTTTTTATTACAGTTTTACATCTCTTTGGCGGCATTTGTAAAAATCGTGATTTATAAATGAAAATTATATTTTCCATTGAAGAAATTAATTTTTTAATAAAGAAAAAAAGGTTTATATTTATAATTTTATTTTTAATAAAATTATTCATTAATTGGGAGAGATAAATGTGTCAATATATCAGTAGACAGCGTCTAGACGACTTGAATCATTTCCGCTTGTTACGCACTTGCGCATTATAATTTATCTATACACATATTCACACATATATGAAAATTTGCGTTGGTGAAATATATGTGTTGTAACTCCTACCTTCTTCACTGCTCCATTTTTTTTTATTACAGTTTTACATCTCTTTGGCGGCATTTGTAAAAATCGTGATTTATAAATGAAAATTATATTTTCCATTGAAGAAATTAATTTTTTAATAAAGAAAAAAAGGTTTATATTTATAATTTTATTTTTAATAAAATTATTCATTAATTGGGAGAGATAAATGTGTCAATATATCAGTAGACAGCGTCTAGACGACTTGAATCATTTCCGCTTGTTACGCACTTGCGCATTATAATTTATCTATACACATATTCACACATATATGAAAATTTGCGTTGGTGAAATATATGTGTAAGTAACTCTTACCTCCTTCACTGCTCCATTTGTTTCATTACAGTTTTACGTCTCTTATGCGGCATTTGTAAAATCGTGATTTATAATTGAAAATTATATTTGCATTGAAAAAATTGATTTTTTAATTAAAAAAAAAACAGATTTATATTTATAATTTTATTTTGAATAAAATTATTCATTAATTGGGAGAGATTATTAACCCAATTTATAATAAAAGGTGAAAAATGAATTTCTTACGCGTCTCTTGACAAAAAAGTTTCCGCCATTACGCGTCTATTCAGAATCCTAAAAAAAAACGATTCAATTTAATTTACCAATTAAATAGTATTAATATTTATTCATTTATTAATTTAAATAATTTTTTTTCCGAAATTTAAGAATTTTTAATTCAATTTAAAAATTTTTATTAATTTAAAAAATTTTTTGGTATTTATTAATTTAAAAAATTATTATTTATTTAAAAATTTATCGATTAAAAAATTTTTTTTTATTTATTAATTTAAAAAATTATCATTACTTCAAAAATTTATTAATTAAAAAAATTTTTTTTTTCCAGAATTGGATCGTCAGGTCACTGATTTCAAAGTAAGCAGCGTGGTAATAAATTATTAATTTTATTATTTTAATTTTAGATATTCATAAAAATAAATAAATACTTTTTTCAATAAATTAAAAGACCTAATACCCGATCACTCCATGTATTTGTATATCTATATTTGGTAAACTTGAATAACTATAGATATACAAATACATGGGTGATCGGGTGCTAGTTTCCTGATTGGGTACTGGGTCTTTTGCTTTAACTTTCCAATAAAAAAAATCTATTATTTTCTTATTATATTGACTGTACTCTCATCTTTTTCAGTAGACTACCACAGCATCTTGGTGTCTTTCTTACAAGGAATCAAATTATCTTCAACGCTTTTTTTCATAATCATTTATGGTTATGAGAACCTTCAGCATTCTTTCTAATCTTCCTATACCTCTTTACTATAAATATATATTATATTAAGATAAATTTTATTCTAATATCTGACCAATGTTTCAAATATTTTACAGTTTAACTGTAATTTTATATTTTTAATTAATAAATAATTTTATTATATACAAAAAATACATATGTATATATATATATTTTTATAATTAAGAACAATATTTCAATTCTTAAGTTGCCACTACAGGTGTAAAAAAAAATGCAAGTCATGCATAGAGTTTTATGAGTTTGTTAAACTCCAGCAACTAGCGACCCCTACGTGACTACTCCAATGTCGCGTCCATGTTCATTTAATATACTTTAGACGTCCAATTTAATTTTTATTCGTCAACATAAGTATACATTTTTTTTTTTTTTTTTTTTTTTTTTTTTTTTTTTTTTTTTTTAAATTTAAGATAATCATAAGAAATTTTGAAATGAACTTTTAAAGAAAGTAATGGCTAAATATAGCCAGAAATATTACAACATGTCCATTCAAGTTGTTATAAGCTTTAATTTATTTTTAAAAATTTGATTCTATATTTTTTTCGGTTTGATAAATATTGAAATTTTATAAAATTATAAAGATAACTTATTTTATTAATTATTACTATAAATATTTAAAGTAAATTGCGCCAGGAATACTTTACATTTATAACATATGTAAATGAAAAATTTTACTAATCCCGAAAAAAAAAATAGCAACTAATAAAAAAAAAGAATTTTTCTTCTAACTCGAATAGAATAGTTTTGAAATAAATAGCTAGTAAATTTTTGGATCTTACGACCAAGACACCCTCGTTGTTACTGATGGGCTTTATCGTTTTGTATCTCCACTTTCTTCATAGCACTGCTCCATTTTGTTGATCTTATTGCATATCCCATGAAGACTAGATCTCGGTTATCACATTGTCTGCTATTCAACTGCAATAAATAATAATAATAATAATAATAATAATAAAAATCTTAATAATAATTTGTCTATTGTAAAAATCTAATTCAGAGTATTTTTTTTACTAAATCCTGATTTAAATAAAGGCGGGTTTATAACCTGACATCTGTAGGCACTAAATGGACTACATTTTAAGTATGTCATAACAAAAAAAAAAAAAAAATGTACAATGTCTGCTTCATTTAGAGCTCTTCAGATAAAATAGAATAGATTTCATTTCTAATCAGCGAAACTGAATCAATAGTTTATGTATCTTGTACAATCGAGTCTAAAACACTCGTATGTTGGTACCTTTGCCTTCGACTCGGGCACCAATCTTCACACCTCTCGTTTTAAATTCGATACATAAACTAGTATCATTACTTGTGTTACAACCAATTCATAAATTTAAAAATAAGAATTATAACAGTCATCATAAGTAAATAATAAATAAGATTCTCTCAAGATATTTTAAAATCAATATTCACTGCTCTACTTAACAACTGTATGTAATTTTTTTTTAATTTAACATCTTCACATAATTGCAATTACGTTATTCTTTTTCAAATCAAGTCCATTCTCTTGCAGCGCCCCTCTTCCCCACTTTTTATAAGCTTTCAATGACTTTTAACTGTCATAAGCGAATTAAATTTCTATCAATTAATTAAAAAGAAATTTTTTAATTAATTGAACAAAGGACAACGTAGTCGTAATTTCGTCGATTCGTAGATTTAAAGTAAAATCATTTACACTTGATATCAATTAGGAGTCAAACAATAGTTCGCAAATAAATTTCAGTAAAATTGTCATGTCAATTTTATAATTCAAATTTTTAAATTTTGTAGGCTAAAATTTATTCAATAATTTTCGTTTAACTCCCCATTGATACCAATCGTAAGTTATTTTGTTCAAATTTCATATCTCAACGGCTACGTTGTCTTATTATCAATTAAGGTTTTCATTATTTTTTTAATAATTAATAAAATTTAAATATGACACTTCGAAGTCATTACATATTTTTAAAAAGTGAGCGGTATTGTCTGAGAATACCCTTGATGCTTCAATTTTTATGTCATTGTTTAACAAAATTTTAAAACAGTTATGACAGTTGAAAGTCACTACTCTTTAATATATTAAAGTTATTTGTTCTTATTATTACTCCGAAAGATATATACTTATTTTGTTATAGTCAACTGATAAAATGAGAAATAATTATTTTTATCATATAATTAATTTATTTCGTTACAGATTGTTGATCTATAAGAACCAACAGGACTTATAACAGTCATAATAAGTGAATTGTCAAATTAATTCACTCAAGATATTTAATAATTAATATCCATTACTCTACTTGATCTTGATCTGAGAGACACATCAATAAGATTGACGTGTGTTAGGATTTATCCGAGGCAGGAAAACCTTCAACTTATTTCGTAAGTTATTTGTTAAATAAAATATGGAAATTTATTTTTAATTACTGAGTGAAGATGTAGCTGACAACTGACAATTTTTTGAATTTTTAAACAAATTTATAAATAATAAGAACCCGAGTAGTTCAGAGACAACTTTACCATGTTTTTTCGAAGGGCAAGGAAAATATTTTTCGTTTTGTAGTTTTGTTCAAATCTTCTAGGCTAAAATTTATTTAACAAACGTCGTTTAGCTCCTAATTGATATCAACTGAAAGTCATTTTTTATTAAGTTCTATATCTCGATAAAATTGCAACTACGTTGCCCTTTTTTCAAAAAAAAAATTAAAAAGTTGGACCTATAGTTTTCAAAAATTTCTACAAGTGCATATTTGTAGTTTTTCTTTTTTATCGATTTTTTGGAAGAAAAAAGAACAAATAAAAATTAGTGATTGCCTGTTAACGTCAGGATCATTATTTTTCAATTATCTATATACGTATTTTTGAATTTTGATTCAATTTAGATGTTATTTATTTACAACAAAATTCTAAAAAGTTGACAATTGTCAGCTACAATTCATACTCATAGTGTTTGCACTATGAGATGTCTTTTTTTCAATTTAGTGATAATGAATATTTTTAATAAAATTTAATTTTGTATGAAAATGATATTTTTTGTTTTCCATAATTTGCTCTAACAATTTTTTTTTTATAAGTTTATCGACTATTAATATTTTTTTTTTTTTTTAATAAAGATTATCATAAAGAAATCTGAAATAAACTTTCAAAAAAAGTCATAGCTAAATATAGCCAGAAATATTACAAAATGTTCATTTGAGTTGTCATAAGCTTTAATTTATTTTTTAAAATTAGATTCTATACTTATTTCCGGTTTGATCAATATCAAAAATTTATAAAATTATAAAGATAACTTTTTAATTATTACTATAAATATTTAAAGTAAATTGCGTCAGGACTATTTTAATTTTATAACATATGTAAATAAAAAATTTTACTAACCCTGAAAAAAAATTACCCAATAATAAAAAAAAAGGCATTACCTTATAATCATTATCATAATCCACGGCTTTAACAAAGAGATTTTTTTCTCCACTTCTAGAAGTTCTTATCGTCCCCTGGTGCAGTTGCTTTCTTCAGCGCAGACATTTCAATAATTTTCTCGACTTCGTCAATGATTATCTAAAAAAAATTATATTTAAAATTATTATTTATTCTTCTAATTCGAATAAAATAGTTTTAAAATAAATGGATAGTAAATTGTTGGAGTTAATGGAATTCTGTGTAGAATGAGTATAAAGAAGGATATATGAATTTCCATATTTTAAAAACGAATTAAAAATAACTATCAGTAACTCCGTTCAATTCAATAATTAAAATCCATAACTTATTTTTACTCAACATGTGCGTTCTACTTACATCAGCAGTCTCAGCATTATAACTCGAGTGAAAAATTATTTTGTTTGGTTCAATGATCAGCTGGCGATTTTCTGCCGCATTACTGATCTCAAGACCAAGACACCCTCGTAGTTACTGACAGGCTTTATCGTTTCGTACCTTCACTTCCTTCGTGGCATGGCTCCATTTCGTTGATCTTATTGCATATCCCATGACGACTAGATCTCGGTTATTACGTTGTTTGCTATTCAACTGCAATAAATAATAATAATAATAATAATAATAATAATAATAAAATAATAATAATAATAATAATAATAATAATAATAATAATAATAATAATAAAAATGATAATAATAATAATAATAATACTAATAGAAATGTGATTTACTATGATTTTGTCTATTGTAAAAAACTAATTTAGTGTATTTTTTACAAAATTCTGATTTGAATAAACGCGGGTTATAACCTGACATCTGTAGGCACTAAATGGACTACATTTTAAATATCTGTCACAAAAAAAAAAAAACTACGATGCTTGCTTTATTTAGAGCTCTTTAGATAACAAAATAAAAATAGATTTTATTCCTAATCAGCGAAAGTGGATCAATAGTTTATGTATCTGGTACGATCGAGTCTAAAACACTCGTATGTTGGTACCTTTGCCTTCGGCTTGGGCACCAATCTTCACACCTCTAGTTTTAAATTCGATGTATAAACTAGTATCATTACTTATGTTACAACCAATTCATAAATTTAAAAATAAGAATTATAACAGTCGTCATAAGTAAATAATAAATAAGATTCTCTCAAGATATTTTAAAATCAATATTCACTGTTTTACTTAACAACTGTATGTAATTTTTTTTTAGTTTAACATCTCCCCATAATTGCAATTACGTTATTCTTTTTCAAATTAAGTCCATTCTCTGGCAGTGCCTCCCCCTACTTTTTAAAAACTTTTGATGACTTTCAGCTGTCATAAGAGTATCAAATTTTCATCAATTAATTAAAAAAAATTTTTTAATTAATTGAACAAAGAACAATATAGTCGTAATTTCGTCGATTCGTAGATTTAAAGTAAAATCATTTACACTTGATATCAATTAGGAGTCAAATAAAAGTTCGCAAATAAATTTCAGTAAAATTGTCATGTCAATTTTATAATTCGAATTTTTAAATTTTGTTGGCTAAAATTTATTCAATAAATTTCATTTAACTCCCAATTGATATCAATCATAAGTTATTTTTTTCAAATTTCATATCTCAACGACTACGTTGTCCTTTTATCAATTAAGGTTTTCATTATTTTTTTAATAATAAATTAAATTTAAATATGGTTATGACACTCCGAAGTCATTACATATTTTTAAAAAGTGAGAAGTATTGTCTGAGAATACCCTTGATGCTTCAATTTTCACGTCATTGTTTAAAAAAATTTTAAAACAGTTATGACAGTTGAAAGTCACTACTCTTCAATATATTAAAGTTATTTGTTCTCATTATTACTCCAAAAGATATATATTTATTTTGTTATAGTTAACTGATAAAATGAGAAATAATTATTTTTATCATATAATTAATTTTTTTGTTACAGATTGTTGATCTATAAGAACCAACAGGACTTATAACAGTCATAATAAGTGAATTACCAAATTAATTCACTCAAGATATTTAATAATTAATATCCATTACTCTACTTGATCTTGATCTGAGAGACACATCAATAAGATTGACGTGTGTTAGGATTTATCCAAGGCAGGAAAACCTTCGACTTATTTCGTAAGTTATTCATTAAATAAAATATGAAAATTTATTTTTAATTACTGAGTGAAGATGTAGCTGACAACTAACAATTATTTGAATTTTAAAACAAATTTATAAATTTTTAGAACCCAAGTAGTACAGAGAAAACTTTACGATGTTTTTTCGAAGGGCAAGGAAAATATTTTTCGTTTTGTAGTTTTGTTCAAATCTTGTAGGCTAAAATTTATTTAACAAACGTCGTTTAGCTCCTAATTGATATCAACTGAAAGTCATTTTTTATTAAGTTCTATATCTCGATAAAATTGCAACTACGTTGTCCTTTTAAAAAAAAAAAAAAAAAAAATTAAAAAGTTGGACATATAGTTTTCAAAAATTTCTACAAGTGCATATTTGTAGTTTTTTTATTAATCGATTTTTTGGAAGAAAAAAGAACAAATAAAAATTAGTGATTGCCTGTTAACGTCAGGATCATGATTTTTCAATTATCTATATACGTATTTTTGAATTTTGATTCAATTTAGATGTTATTTATTTACAACAAAATTTTAAAAAGTTGACAATTGTCAGCTACAATTCATACTCATAGTGTTTGCACTATGAGATGTCATTTTTTCAATTTAGTATTAATGAATATTTTTAATAAAATTTAATTTTGTATTAAAATGATATTTTTTGTTTCCCATAATTTGCTCTAACAATTTTTTTTTTTTTATAAGTTTATCGAGTATTAATATTTGTTGGTTTTTTTTTTTTAATAAAGATTATCATAAAGAAATTCGAAATAAACTTTCAAAAAAATTCATGGCTAAATATAGCTAGAAATATTACAAAATGTTCATTTGAGTTGTCATAAGCTTTCATTTATTTCTTAAAATTAGATTCTATACTTTTTTCCGGTTTGATCAATATTAAAAGTTTATAAAATTATAAAGATAACTTTTTAATTATTACTATAAATATTTAAAGTAAATTGCGCCAGGACTATTTTAATTTTATAACATATGTAAATAAAAAATTCAACTCAAAGCCGAAAAAGAATTACCCAATAATAAAAAAAAAGCATTACCTCATAATCATCATCAGAATCCACGGCTTTAACCAAGAGATTTTTTTCTCCACTTCTAGAAGTTCTTATCGTCCCCTGATGCAGTTGCTTTCTTCAGCGCAGACATTTCAATAATTTTCTCGACTTCGTCAATGATTATCTAAAAAAAATTATATTTAAAATTATTATTTATTCTTCTAATTCGAATAAAATAGTTTTAAAATAAATGGATAGTAAATTGTTGGAGTTAATGGAATTCTGTGTAGAATGAGTATAAAGAAGGATATATTAATTTCCATATTTTATAAACGAATTAAAAATAACTATCAGTAACTCCGTTCAATTTACTAATTAAAATCCATAACTTATTTTTACTCAACATGTGCGTTCTACTTACATCAGCAGTCTCAGCATTATAATTCGAGTAAAAAATTATTTTGTTTGGTTCAATGATCAGCTGGCAGTTTTCTGCCGCATTACTGATCTTACAACCAAGACACCCTCGTAGTTACTGATGGGCTTCATTGTATCGTATCTTCACTTCCGTCGTGTCATTGCTCCATTTCGTTGATCTTATTGCATATCCCATGACGACGAGATCTCGGTTATCACGTTGTTTGCTATTCAACTGCAATAAAAAATAATAATAATAGTAATAATAATAATAATATAATGATAATAATAATAATGAAAATGTGATTTACTATGATTTTGTCTATTGTAAAAAACTAATTTAGTGTATTTTTTACTAAATTCTGATTTAAATAAAGGCGGGTTATAACCTGACATCTGTAGGCACTAAATGGACTACATTTTAAATATCTGTCACGAAAAAAAAAAAAAAAAATACCATGCCTGCTTTATTTAGAGCTTTTCAGATAATAAAATAAAAATAGATTTTATTTCTAAACAGCGAAAAATTTATCAATAGTTTATGTATCTGGTACAATCGAGTCTAAAACACTCATATGTTGGTACCTTTGCCTTCGGCTTGGGCACCAATCTTCACACCTCTCGTTTTAAATTCGATATATAAACTAGTATCATTACTTATGTTACAACCAATTCATAAATTTAAAAATAAGACTTATAACAGTCGTCATAAGTAAACAATAAATAAGATTCTCTCAAGATATTTAACAATCAATATTTATTGCTTTACTTAACAACTCTATGTAATTTTTCTTTAATTTATCATCTCCACATAATTGCAATTACGTTATTCTTTTTCACATCAAGTCCATTCTCCTGCATATTAAATTTTTATCAATTAATTAAAAAAAGTTTTTAAATTAATTGAACAAAGGACAACGTAGTCGTGATTTCGTCGATTTATAGATTCGGAAAAAAAATTATTTACACTTAATATCAATTAGGAGTTGAACTAAATTTTTCAAATAAATTCCAGTAAAATTGTCATGTCAATTTTATAATTCAAATTTTTAAATTTTGTAGGCTAAAATTTATTTAATAATTTTCGTTCAACTCCCAATTGATACCAATCGTAAGTTATTTTGTTGAAATTTCATATCTCAACGGCTACGTTGTCCTTTTTTCAATCAAAGTTTTCATTAATTTTTTAGTAGATTTCATAGAAATCTATCTTTTGCATTTGTCCTCATGGTGGAATTTTCAAAGAATTTTGCCAGAATCTATCATAATTCATCGAGTAGGTTCCAAAAATACCATTGGTTCAAAAGTTTATATATGTATATATATATATATATATATATATATACATATGTAATATAACGCGCCATGTTGCGACGATCGCGGCCACAATTTTTAACAGATCTTAATGAAACTTGGCACACTTATTCTATGAACGATTAGCTTGATTAAGTTCGAAGATGAGCAAAATCGCTCAACTAGTTTAGAAATGGTGGACATTTGAAATTCCAAAAAAAAAATGAAAAATCCTACTTTTTTGGTTTTTTTCGTCAATAACTTTTTAACGGGTATATCTATCTTTATTATGTAAAAAGAACTTGATAGCCGATAGAAAAAGCTATATTTTCCTTTTTTTATTTTTCGTTTTACGATAATTGTTCGACTTTTAATAAGGGTTCAAAGTTACATAATTGACTCATGTATTATTGTGATAATGCAATTGTTTATATCTTTGAAAATTTTTGATGGATGATTATGAAATTATATATATTTATTAAAAGTGGAACAATTATCGTAAGAAATCTACTTCCATTTCGGATGTCGAATGGCCTTTTATTAATAATTAATAAAATTTAAATATGGTTATGACACTTCAAAGTCATTACATATTTTTAATAAGTGAGAGGTATTGTCTGAGAATACCCTTAATGCTTCAATTTTTATGTCATTGTTTAAAAAAATTTTAAAACAGTTATGACAGTTGAAAGTCACTACTCTTCAATATATTAAAGTTATTTGTTCTCATTATTACTCCGAAAGATATATATTTATTTTGTTATAGTTAACTGATAAAATGAGAAATAATTATTTTTATCATATAATTAATTTTTTTGTTACAGATTGTTGATCTATAAGAACCAACAGGACTTATAACAATCATAATAAGTGAATTACCAAATTAATTCACTCAAGATATTTCAAAATTAATATCCATTACTCTACTTGATCTTGATCTGAGAGACACATCAATAAGATTGACGTGTGTTAGGATTTATCCCAGGCAGGAAAACCTTCAACTTATTTCGTAAGTTATTTATTAAATAAAATATGAAAATTTATTTTTAATTACTGAGTAAAGATGTAGCTGGCAACTGACAATTATTTGAATTTTAAAACAAATTTATAAATTGTAAGAACCCAAGTAGTACAGAGAAAACTTTACGATGTTTTTTTGAAGGGCAAGGAAAATATTTTTCGTTTTGTAGTTTTGTTCAAATCTTGTAGGCTAAAATTTATTTAACAAACGTCGTTTAGCTCCTAATTGATATCAACTGAAAGTCATTTTTTATTAAGTTCTATATCTCGATAAAATTGCAACTACGTTGTCCTTTTAAAAAAAAAAAAAAAAAAAATTAAAAAGTTGGACATATAGTTTTCAAAAATTTCTACAAGTGCATATTTGTAGTTTTTTTTTTTTATCGATTTTTTGGAAGAAAAAAGAACAAATAAAAATTAGTGATTGCCTGTTAACGTCAGGATCATGATTTTTCAATTATCTATATACGTATTTTTGAATTTTGATTTAATTTAGATATTATTTATTTACAACAAAATTTTAAAAAGTTGACAATTGTCAGCTACAATTCATACTCATAGTGTTTGCACTATGAGATGTCATTTTTTCAATTTAGTGATAATAAATATTTTTAATAAAATTTAATTTTGTATGAAAATGATATTTTTTGTTTTCCATAATTTGCTCTAACAATTTTTTTTTTATAAGTTTATCGACTATTAATATTTTTTTTTTTTTTTAATAAAGATTATCATAAAGAAATCTGAAATAAACTTTCAAAAAAAGTCATAGCTAAATATAGCCAGAAATATTACAAAATGTTCATTTGAGTTGTCATAAGCTTTAATTTATTTTTTAAAATTAGATTCTATACTTATTTCCGGTTTGATCAATATCAAAAATTTATAAAATTATAAAGATAACTTTTTAATTATTACTATAAATATTTAAAGTAAATTGCGTCAGGACTATTTTAATTTTATAACATATGTAAATAAAAAATTTTACTAACCCTGAAAAAAAATTACCCAATAAAAAAAAAGGCATTACCTTATAATCATTATCATAATCCACGGCTTTAACAAAGAGATTTTTTTCTCCACTTCTAGAAGTTCTTATCGTCCCCTGGTGCAGTTGCTTTCTTCAGCGCAGACATTTCAATAATTTTCTCGACTTCGTCAATGATTATCTAAAAAAAAATTATATTTAAAATTATTATTTATTCTTCTAATTCGAATAAAATAGTTTTAAAATAAATGGATAGTAAATTGTTGGAGTTAATGGAATTCTGTGTAGAATGAGTATAAAGAAGGATATATTAATTTCCATATTTTAAAAACGAATTAAAAATAACTATCAGTAACTCCGTTCAATTCAATAATTAAAATCCATAACTTATTTTTACTCAACATGTGCGTTCTACTTACATCAGCAGTCTCAGCATTATAACTCGAGTGAAAAATTATTTTGTTTGGTTCAATGATCAGCTGGCGATTTTCTGCCGCATTACTGATCTTAAGACCAAGACATCCTCGTAGTTACTGACGGGCTTTATCGTTTCGTACCTTCACTTCCTTCGTGGCATGGCTCCATTTCGTTGATCTTATTGCATATCCCATTGAGACTAGATCTCGGTTATCACGTTGTTTGCTATTCAACTGCAATAAATAATAATAATAATAATAATAAAAATGATAATAATAATACTAATAGAAATGTGATTTACTATGATTTTGTCTATTGTAAAAAACTAATTTAGTGTATTTTTTACTAAATTCTGATTTAAATAAAGGCGGGTTATGACCTGACATCTGTAGGCACTAAATGGACTACATTTTAAATATGTCACAAAAAAAAAAAAAAAAATTTTACGATCTCTGTTTCATTTAGAACTCTTCAGATAACTAAATAAAATAGATTTTATTCCTAATGCGAAAATAGATCAATAGTTTATGTATCTAGTACAATCGAGTATAAAACACTCGTATGTTGGTACCTTTGCCTTCGGCTCGGGCACCAATCTTCACACCTCTCGTTTTAAATTCGATCCCAATCGATATATAAACTAGTATCATTACTTTTATTACGGCCAATTCATAAATTCAAAAATAAGACTTATAACAGTCGTCATAAGTAAACAATAAATAAGATTCTCTCAAGATATTTAACAATCAATATTCATTGCTTTACTTAACAACTCTATGTAATGTTTTTAAAAATTTACATTTCCACAAAATTGCAATTACGTTGTTTTTTTTTTTAAATTGATGTTTCAATTTATATTTGAATGTTTAATGAAATTTTAAAACAGTTATGACAGTTATGAAAGTCACTGCTATTCAATATATTAAATTTATTTGTTCTAAATTATTACTCCAAAAATATAGGGCAGGGCGGGGCTAGTTGATCAGCGGGGTAAGTTGTGCAATCGAAATATCTCGAAAACTAAGCAACTTACAAAAAAAGTTTAAATGGTGAAAAGAAGGGGTTACGGGAGGAGAACACAGAGTGTGACTGTCAATTGCCGTCCGGTGCTCAGATTAATTGACAGAACGTTTTGTTTTTTTTTTTGGCGTCAAAAAAAAAAAAAAGGTCTTCAGAATTTTTCTTCTGTACTCGCATGAAAATACTTTTTTGTGATTACGTGAGTATTCAAAGATACTTTAATTATTGCTCTTTCGATTATATATGGTTATTTATTTTTAACTCTTATTATTTTTTTATAATCTAACTTTTATTTTGCTGTCTCAAATGGGGCTAGTTGTGCAAGGCGCGCTGAATGCTTGCTCAACTAGCCCCACTAGATTTTCATTATAAAAAATTAAATTTTTCTTTACTAAATTAATAATCATCATTTAATTTGTACATGTGATGATTCAATATAATGTTTAATAATTAAAATAACCCATATTGATACTATATTAATAATTATTATTACTGGTTTGTTATGAACAATTTTCTGAGAGCATACACTGAAAAAAAAAATACTGTTTTCAAGTATCTGCGTGCTTGAATCGTACCCAGTAAATATTTGTTTAATTATAGTAAAAATATACTCCAACCAAGTAATATTTTCTTGATTTAAGAATTTTTATACTTATTTTAAGAAAATATTCTTGGTTGAAGTACATTATTACTAAGATTAAACAATTAATTTTCTCGGTACGATTCAAGCACGCAGATACTTGAAAACAGTATTTTTTTTCTCAGTGTACCTGGAGAAGACTGGATTTAGTGCCAAATTTGCAAACAATGGTCCCACGTTACATGTGTGCCGAACGTTGGCTTAACCTATGTTTGCATGAATTGTGATAGTGACAAAAATGATTAATAATTTACAATTATTAATCATCTAGCAATATTTTTGATCTCATAATTAGTCACTACTTTAATTTAATATTTATTTACTCAATAATTATTCTTAAATATATAATTTTTAATACAAAAAGTGTGATAATGATTCAAAGATTGGAAAATTGTGACTTTGATTTTATGTTAAATATCAGAGTTATAATAATAATATAAGTAAATTATAATCATAATAAATAAATATTTGCTTGGTAATTATAATTTTATTTTGTATCCATATCATTTGGTCTAGCCGTTCCGTCTATTTGAGCCATTGCACAACTAGCCCCATCTCATGCACAACGTGCCCCACTAGTGGGGCACGTTGAGCAATTTGGAGCGCTAGCGCATTTCCGGGAATAACTTGTAAATTTTCACTCGGATCGTTTTTGTGTCGCTAGACCGTTTGAAGAAGACTAAATAACGAACCTAACAGCACATGAATTAATTGAATCAGATGCATCGTCTTAAAGTTATGGCAGATCAAACCAAAAAGTGATCAACTAGCCCCGCCCTGCCCTACTTATTTTATTTATTTATTTTGTTAGATGAGTGTGGATGTAACTGACAAAGGTCAATATTTTAAATTTTTGAATAAATGAATAAAATGTGAGCAGAATAAAAATTAAAAAATTCGTATTCAGATGAATGAAAAACCAGTACGCGCTTTTTTTGGAACTTTCATTATTTTTATATATATATATTTACGTATTCAAAATTTGTAAACTGTCTCATGACTTTACATCCCTACACATTTTGTTAGAGCTAATTTATAAAATAAGAAATAATTAATTTCATCATGTAATTAATTTCTTTCATTACAGATTACTGATCTTGAAGATCCGAAGAGACTAACAACCGCAGTAGTTAGTTAATTATTGAGCAAACTCTCGCAATATATTCAGGAATTAATATTTATTCCATTGATTATCGCTGATCTGAAAGTCACATCAGTAGTATTGAAGTTTGTTAGGATTTATCCGAGGCTACAAAAACTTCGACTTATTTCGTAAGTAATTTATTAAATAAAATAAAAAAATTTATTTTTAACTACTGAGTAAGAATGTAGCTGACGATTGACAATTTTTTTAATTTTCAAACAAATATATAAATTGTAAAAAGCTGAGTAGTACAGAGATTTTGTGTTGTAGTTATTGAAATTTGTAAAATAAATTTAAGTGAAATTTTTATGTAAAATTTATGATTCGTTTCATGACTCTACATCTATAATTATTTTGTTAAAGCTAATTTATAAAATAAGAAAAAATTATTTTCATCATGTAATCAATTTATTTCATTACAGATTACTGATCTTGAAGATCCGAAGAGACTAACAACCGCAGTAGTTAGTTAGTTATTGAGCAATCTCCCGCATTATATTCAGGAATTAATATTTATTCCATTGATCATCGCTGATCTGAAAGCTGATCTTGAAGATCCGAAGAGACTAACAACCGCAGTAGTTAGTTAGTTATTGAGCAATCTCCCGCATTATATTCAGGAATTAATATTTATTCCATTGATCATCGCTGATCTGAAAGCTGATCTTGAAGATCCGAAGAGACTAACAACCGTAGTAGTTAGTTAGTTATTGCGCAATCTCCCGCATTATATTCAGGAATTAATATTTATTCCATTGATCATCGCTGATCTGAAAGCTGATCTTGAAGATCCGAAGAGACTAACAACCGTAGTAGTTAGTTAGTTATTGCGCAATCTCCCGCATTATATTCAGGAATTAATATTTATTCCATTGATCATCGCTGATCTGAAAGCTGATCTTGAAGATCCGAAGAGACTAACAACCGTAGTAGTTAGTTAGTTATTGCGCAATCTCCCGCATTATATTCAGGAATTAATATTTATTCCATTGATCATCGCTGATCTGAAAGCTGATCTTGAAGATCCGAAGAGCCTAACAACCGCAGTAGTTAGTTAGTTATTGCGCAATCTCCCGCATTATATTCAGGAATTAATATTTATTCCATTGATCATCGCTGATCTGAAAGTCACATCAGTAGTATTGAAGTTTGTTAGGATTTATCCGAGGCTACAAAAACTTCGACTTATTTAGTAAGTAATTTATTAAATAAAATAAAAAAATTTATTTTTAACTACTGAGTAAGAATGTAGCTGACGATTGACAATTTTTTAAATTTTCAAACAAATATATAATTTGTAAAAAGCGGAGTAGTACAGAGATTTTGTGTTGTAGTTATTGAAATTTGTAAAATAAATTTAAGTGAAATTTTTATGTAAAATTTATGATTCGTTTCATGACTCTACATCTATAATTATTTTGTTAAAGCTAATTTATAAAATAAGAAAAAATTATTTTCATCATGTAATCAATTTATTTCATTACAGATTACTGATCTTGAAGATCCGAAGAGACTAACAACCGCAGTAGTTAGTTAGTTATTGAGCAATCTCCCGCATTATATTCAGGAATTAATATTTATTCCTTTGATTGTCGCTGATCTGAAAGTCACATCAGTAGTACTGGTTCGTTAAGATTTGTCCGTGGCAAAGAAAATTTCAACTTATTTTGTAAGTAAATTATTTAATAATATACAAAAATTTATTTAATATTAAATTTCTAATGATTGAATATAGTTTTGGAATAAAAAAAAATTTAATCAAAAATGATCTGCACTCGACTGCGAAAAATAAAATATTTATATTTTTTTTTTTTTTAAATCAAAAATAATAATTAATTTAAGTGAACCTTTTTATTTTTTAAGCAGTAAAAGTGAAATGTAATTGAAATTTATCATCGATATATATTCACCACAAATTAATTATTAATTTTGTAATTTCACGATGACTATGATCAATTATTTATGTACCTGAAGATCGAAACGTTCTTCGCGCAACAAAAATAAAAATTGAAAAGTAAAAAAACTACTGGATGACTGAAATGTTTCGCATATAGATGCTGGTATGTCAGCTGAAAATCTTAGGCCACCCACAACTTCCATAATTACCCCTAAAGCTTTCAAATTACATAAATTTTATTTTTTTTTCCGGTATGAAAAACGTTCCGATCTTCAGGTACATAATTATTTTATAGAATGATCAAATATTATTTTTCATAAAAATTTACAACTTATTAATTAACGATGTTTAATTTGTTATTTATATCAATGAAATATCTAACACATTAATAGTAGAATATTTAAGAAATTATTATCTTAGATATTGATATTAATTCAGTAAAAGTTTTGTGTTCTCAATACCAAACATTCGAGAATTATAAAAGTAAATGATGCTAAATGGAAATTATCAATAAATTAGATAAAAATCATATCAGTAAGAACTGATAACATGTTACATGCATGTAGTAAACCACGCCCCACCATCAATATTAAAAATAGGGCAACTTACGTGAATATAAAGATGGTATTCGAAACAAAAATATTGTTGTAATCCAATTTTTTAATCTTTTTTAAACTTGCAACTAATTTATACATAGTTATTTATATAAATATATAGATGCATACGAACCATAAAGAATAGAGACATGTCTGATAGGAACAAATGATTTTCGCAACCTTAGCGAATCGACCGAAATTTGTTTCTTAATAAACTTCCAATATTTTATGAATAACATTTAAAAACATATGGCGATAACTTTAATCCATTTCTTATTATTTATACACTATACTTTAGCCAAGCCAACAACACTTAATGCGCTTAATAGTTTAATAATTATACCGGACATTTTGTTTGCGACACGTTGTTCTCTTTGTCGTTGAACACTGGCTTGCAATGGTCTTCCGCCGCGGAAGGAGGGGATAAAATAATTCCACGCTGGCATCACTACTTCCGCGTCCACGTTGGCAGCCAGTACTGTACATAGAAAAAAGCCCGAAGGCCCGAAGGTGACCTTAAAAAAAGCGGTTGATTCAAAAAAATTAAAGGCCATTTTCAGACAGTGCCTCACTTTTTAAAAATATGCAATAACTTTCAACTCTCATAACTGTATTAAAATTTTGACAATTAATTTTTTTTAAAAATTAATACTTTAATTAAAAAAAGGATACCGTAGTAATTTCGCTGACATATAGAATTTAAAAAAAATTAGTTACAACTAATATCAATTAGGAGTTAAAAAAAATTGTTTAAATCAACTTAAGTCAAATCTCATGGCAATTTTACAATTAGAATTTTCAAATTTCATAGGGTAAAATTTATTAAAGAAATTGGGTTTAACTTTTCATTGATAACTGCAAGTTATTTTTTTTTAATTCTAAATGCCAGTGAAATTACGACTACAATGTCCCTTTTTCAATAAAGGATTTAATTTTTTTCTACTTAATTAATAAAATTTTAATACGGTTATCACGAGTGAGTCTTTGCATATTTTTAAAAATTGGGGGAGCACTCTGTTTGAGAATGACCTTAGGTGTGTTCGGACCCCTCGCCCGGTGCACCGGGGCGCCACCGTATACCCGGGAAAATTAAAATTTGTAATTAAATAATTAGCAAAAAAATAAATTACCAATAAAAAACAATGTATGAATTATCAAATGTTTTGATTAAAGTGAAATTCCAGTACACAGAGAGAAAATTATGGTAACCGTTCCTAGTACGTTTATGAAATACCATCCCATATCGTTATGGCAATGATTATTTGAAATTATGAGATATAGGCCCATACTTTCTTGGAAAAGTTCCCATAAGTATAGGAACAATTCCCATTATTATGGTAACAGTTCCCATATCGCATGTGAAAGAATTATGGTAATGATTACTATAATATTATGGTAATCGTTACCATCTCTGATAGCCAGAGTTTCTGATCAGAAAGTTGGTGTACATGAGTTGCCATCATTTTGACGACAAGTTGTCGACAACTTTTAGCTTGTGAAACTGTTGCCGACAAGTTGGCTTCAAGTTGCTCAGAAACTTTGCGGCAGTCTACTGCCGCAACCAGTCACCAAGTTCCTGAGCAACTTGTGAACAACAGTTACCCGAGCTGAAAGTTGTCGACGTTTCTTGAAAAGTTGCCGTCAACTTATGGAAATGCCAACTTCTGCGACCAACTTGGCGACACGTTGGGAGAGTAGGTTGTCGACAAGTTACGGCTAACTTGGCTATCAAGGACAATATTATGGTAATGATTACCATAATTCTTTCACATGCGATATGGGAACTGTTACCATAATAATGGAAATTGTTTCTATACTTATGGGAACTTTTCCTAGAAAGTATGGGCCTATACTTGAATGTCATTTCAATCGAAACATTTGATAATTCATACACTGTTTTTAATGGTAATTTATTTTTTTTCTAATAATTTGATTATAAATTTTAATTTTCCCAGGTATACGGGGTGCCCCGGTGCGCCGGGCAGAGGGTCCGAACACACCATTAAATTAATTATAGTTGTCATAGCTGTCCATTTAAATAGAAACTTAAATGAGCTAATAGATGAACATGATTAAAACAGCGAGTTATGCAATAAATTTATGCTAAAATAAATAAATTGAGATGATAATAATTTCGTACACTGTAAAAAAATTTGGTGTAAATTTTCCATCCGTGTAATTTTAACGAGGTGTAATTTACTTTTTTTTTACGCCATTCTCGATATTTTGTTTGGTACAGCCGAGCCTTAAGTCTGAACTTTTCCTCAATCTTGCTTCCACTACGAGTAACGCCGTCTCCCAACCGATATTATACATTCATATGTCAGACTTAATGGAATTCGATTGTATTTAATTAATTGATGGAAAAGCAAGTTGTACCATAACTATCTGAAAATATTTCATTCAAAATATATGAATTTATATGAAAATAGTTAAAAATGAATTAAAGTATAATGTAAATAGTAAGGATGAAATAAAATGGTACGCCTGAGAGAATCGTATCGAACAATGTGTGCTTCATTTCAATGAGCTTTTTCTATTTGCGTCTTGTAAGAATATGATCAAAAATCAAAAGAGCCATAGGAAGAGAAATTTTAAAGAAGGGCATTTTGAATTCCTATAGAAAAACTTTTCGGAAACAATGAATTGAATCTGCTTCTTTTCCATTTAATCGAAATAATTATTATCTACTCAAGGCGAAAAATGCGTCTGTAATAATTCACTTACAGCATCAAACAGAAGATGAGGGAAGGGGATAATAAGATGGATCCCCGAAGGTAAATTGGGGGCTATTCACGAAGTACGTCACGCAGAAGTTTACCTTTTTCAACCCACTTTCCCCCTTCGTGGCACTATGTCACATTTTCTGCGATCCCCATATTGTTAGCAATATTGCGCCATAAATGATAGACTCCCCCCCTACACAAACCGTACATGATATATAGCAATTAATAGTACGCAAGTTTCTATATTTTAAAATATTTGTCATTTGGAATAATAAAATTTTAATAAATAACTTTAATTTTAAAAAACCGAGAGAATAATTCGAAAAATTGTTTGAGCTGCCAACGTTTCCTTAGGATCCCGTTGTCATACGAAAACCTTAATAATACAAAATTTTAATTTTATACGTAGAATATTTGAGATTGAGTTGTTAAAATTTGATTTATAAGTATTCTGTTTAAGAGCCAAAATACTAGAGGGTTTTTTATGATTTCCTATACAGAACTATTTTAGCATTGAGGATTCAAAAAAATTTGAAAATTTCAATTAATTATAATTCTTCTCAATTTTAGACGTGATATAAAAGGAAAAAATATTTTGCTATTCAAAAAGACTCAGCAAATTTCGAAAATATGAATAGAATTGATATTAATTTACTTCAATTCAAGTCATAACTGAAAATATGAAACTTTTGGTATTGAAAAGAATTCAGAAAGATTGAAAATTTCAATTCATTTGGAATTTTTTTCAATCCAACTTTTAATCCGAAATATGAAACTATTTTGGTATTAAGAAAGAATGAGAAAGATTAAAAACTGTCGATTCCTTTGAATTCTTTCCAATTCCATACGTGACCATGAAATTCAGAACTTTTTTGGTCTTTGAAAGTATTAAAAAAAAATGAAAATATCTATTAATGTCTCATATTATTTTTGGATTCGATGGAATTGGAAAGTATTAATTTTAAGAACAGATTAAAATCTTGTGGTATGGAAAGAATTCGAGAGTATTAAATTCTAATCTTTTTCAATCCTCCCTGATTAAGAAATCTAATTTGAAAGAATTTGAAAAATTTTGATTACTTTATATTGGGTCACATATCATAGAATTATTATTTGCAATCATTCAAAATTATAAACTCCGAATTCTCATAAATCATCAAATTGAAATTGAAAATAATTCAAAATAGTTAAAACTTCGAACTTCGAATGATTTTAAATTATGATATTATAATTCAAAATAATTCAAAACAATTTTAAGATTTCGACATCGAGCTGTTTTGAATCATAAAATTAAAATTTGAAATTATTTAGAACAATATAAATTTTTAAATTATTTTCAATTAAATTGAATAAAAAAATAATATGGTAGTTTTCTATATTTAAAATAAATAATTCAACTACTAGAGTAACAACAAATAACTAACCACTAGGAATTACGTATCATTTTCCAACTTCAGTAATAAAGAAATCTTTATTTTTTTCGACGTATAATAAGATACGAACTGCCAACCTCTCGATAATAACATGAGTTGAGAGATTCTTTGCCTTGTAATAAGAAAGTAGCTATTTTTTACAAAAATATAATAGCTTCAAATTTACCGCGAAAATCCCGCGGTAAATGTGTGGTCCCAAATTGGTGCTATTATTCGGTCATGCCAGCTTATTTTCATTCGACATACATAAAATATCACGAAAAACAACATAAGTTGAGAGATTTTTTGCCTTGTGATAGGAAAAGAGCTATTTTTTACAAAAAATATAGCAGCTCCCGATTTACCGCGGAAATCCCGCGGTAAATGTGTGGTCCCAAATTGGTGCTATTATTCGGTCATGCCAGCTTATTTCCATTCGACATACATAAAATACCACAAAAAACAACATAAGTTGAGAGATTTTTGGCGTTGTGATAGGAAAAGAGCTATTTTTTTACAAACAATCTAGTAGCTTTAGATTTACCGCGGAAATCCCGCGGTAAATGTGTGGTCCCAAATTGGTGCTATTATTCGGTCATGCCAGCTTATTTCCATTCGACATACATAAAATATCACGAAAAACAACATAAGTTGAGAGATTTTTTGCCATGTGATAGGAAAAGAGCTATTTTTTACAAAAAATATAGCAGCTCCCGATTTACCGCGGAAATCCCGCGGTAAATGTGTGGTCCCAAATTGGTGCTATTATTCGGTCATGCCAGCTTATTTCCATTCGACATACATAAAATATCACGAAAAACAACATAAGTTGAGAGATTTTTTGCCATGTGATAGGAAAAGAGCTATTTTTTACAAAAAATATAGCAGCTCCCGATTTACCGCGGAAATCCCGCGGTAAATGTGTGGTCCCAAATTGGTGCTATTATTCGGTCATGCCAGCTTATTTCCATTCGACATACATAAAATATCACGAAAAACAACATAAGTTGAGAGATTTTTTGCCATGTGATAGGAAAAGAGCTATTTTTTACAAAAAATATAGCAGCTCCCGATTTACCGCGGAAATCCCGCGGTAAATGTGTGGTCCCAAATTGGTGCTATTATTCGGTCATGCCAGCTTATTTCCATTCGACATACATAAAATACCACAAAAAACAACATAAGTTGAGAGATTTTTGGCGTTGTGATAGGAAAAGAGCTATTTTTTTACAAACAATCTAGTAGCTTTAGATTTACCGCGGAAATCCCGCGGTAAATGTGTGGTCCCAAATTGGTGCTATTATTCGGTCATGCCAGCTTATTTCCATTCGACATACATAAAATACCACAAAAAACAACATAAGTTGAGAGATTTCGTGCCTTGTGATAGGAAAAGAGCTATTTTTTACAAAAAATATAGCAGCTCCCGATTTACCGCGGAAATCCCGCGGTAAATGTGTGGTCCCAAATTGGTGCTATTATTCGGTCATGCCAGCTTATTTCCATTCGACATACATAAAATACCACAAAAAACAACATAAGTTGAGAGATTCTTTGCCTTGTAATAAGAAAGTAGCTATTTTTTTACAAACAATCTAGTAGCTTTAGATTTACCGCGGAAATCCCGCGGTAAATGTGTGGTCCCAAATTGGTGCTATTATTCGGTCATGCCAGCTTATTTCCATTCGACATACATAAAATACCACAAAAAACAACATAAGTTGAGAGATTCTTTGCCTTGTAATAAGAAAGTAGCTATTTTTTTACAAACAATCTAGTAGCTTTAGATTTACCGCGGAAATCTCGCGGTAAATGTGTGGTCCCAAATTGGTGCTATTATTCGGTCATGCCAGCTTATTTCCATTCGACATACATAAAATACCACAAAAAACAACATAAGTTGAGAGATTCTTTGCCTTGTAATAAGAAAGTAGCTATTTTTTTACAAACAATCTAGTAGCTTTAGATTTACCGCGGAAATCCCGCGGTAAATGTGTGGTCCCAAATTGGTGCTATTATTCGGTCATGCCAGCTTATTTCCATTCGACATACATAAAATACCACAAAAAACAACATAAGTTGAGAGATTTCGTGCCTTGTGATAGGAAAAGAGCTATTTTTTACAAAAATATAGCATTTCCCGATTTACCGCGGAAATCCCGCGGTAAATGTGTGGTCCCAAATTGGTGCTATTATTCGGTCATGCCAGCTTATTTCCATTCGACATACATAAAATACCACAAAAAACAACATAAGTTGAGAGATTCTTTGCCTTGTAATAAGAAAGTAGCTATTTTTTTACAAACAATCTAGTAGCTTTAGATTTACCGCGAAAATCCCGCGGTAAATGTGTGGTCCCAAATTGGTGCTATTATTCGGTCATGCCAGCTTATTTCCATTCGACATACATAAAATACCACAAAAAACAACATAAGTTGAGAGATTCTTTGCCTTGTAATAAGAAAGTAGCTATTTTTTTACAAACAATCTAGTAGCTTTAGATTTACCGCGGAAATCCCGCGGTAAATGTGTGGTCCCAAATTGGTGCTATTATTCGGTCATGCCAGCTTATTTCCATTCGACATACATAAAATACCACAAAAAACAACATAAGTTGAGAGATTCTTTGCCTTGTAATAAGAAAGTAGCTATTTTTTTACAAACAATCTAGTAGCTTTAGATTTACCGCGGAAATCCCGCGGTAAATGTGTGGTCCCAAATTGGTGCTATTATTCGGTCATGCCAGCTTATTTCCATTCGACATACATAAAATACCACAAAAAACAACATAAGTTGAGAGATTTTTGGCGTTGTGATAGGAAAAGAGCTATTTTTTTACAAACAATCTAGTAGCTTTAGATTTACCGCGGAAATCCCGCGGTAAATGTGTGGTCCCAAATTGGTGCTATTATTCGGTCATGCCAGCTTATTTCCATTCGACATACATAAAATATCACGAAAAACAACATAAGTTGAGAGATTTTTTGCCATGTGATAGGAAAAGAGCTATTTTTTACAAAAAATATAGCAGCTCCCGATTTACCGCGGAAATCCCGCGGTAAATGTGTGGTCCCAAATTGGTGCTATTATTCGGTCATGCCAGCTTATTTCCATTCGACATACATAAAATACCACAAAAAACAACATAAGTTGAGAGATTTCGTGCCTTGTGATAGGAAAAGAGCTATTTTTTACAAAAAATATAGCAGCTCCCGATTTACCGCGAAAATTCCGCGGTAAATGTGTGGTCCCAAATTGGTGCTATTATTCGGTCATGCCAGCTTATTTCCATTCGACATACATAAAATACCACAAAAAACAACATAAGTTGAGAGATTTTTGGCGTTGTGATAGGAAAAGAGCTATTTTTTTACAAACAATCTAGTAGCTTTAGATTTACCGCGGAAATCCCGCGGTAAATGTGTGGTCCCAAATTGGTGCTATTATTCGGTCATGCCAGCTTATTTCCATTCGACATACATAAAATATCACGAAAAACAACATAAGTTGAGAGATTTTTTGCCATGTGATAGGAAAAGAGCTATTTTTTACAAAAAATATAGCAGCTCTCGATTTACCGCGGAAATCCCGCGGTAAATGTGTGGTCCCAAATTGGTGCTATTATTCGGTCATGCCAGCTTATTTCCATTCGACATACATAAAATACCACAAAAAACAACATAAGTTGAGAGATTTTTGGCGTTGTGATAGGAAAAGAGCTATTTTTTTACAAACAATCTAGTAGCTTTAGATTTACCGCGGAAATCCCGCGGTAAATGTGTGGTCCCAAATTGGTGCTATTATTCGGTCATGCCAGCTTATTTCCATTCGACATACATAAAATACCACAAAAAACAACATAAGTTGAGAGATTTCGTGCCTTGTGATAGGAAAAGAGCTATTTTTTACAAAAAATATAGCAGCTCCCGATTTACCGCGGAAATCCCGCGGTAAATGTGTGGTCCCAAATTGGTGCTATTATTCGGTCATGCCAGCTTATTTCCATTCGACATACATAAAATACCACAAAAAACAACATAAGTTGAGAGATTCTTTGCCTTGTAAGAAGAAAGTAGCTATTTTTTTACAAACAATCTAGTAGCTTTAGATTTACCGCGGAAATCCCGCGGTAAATGTGTGGTCCCAAATTGGTGCTATTATTCGGTCATGCCAGCTTATTTCCATTCGACATACATAAAATACCACAAAAAACAACATAAGTTGAGAGATTTCGTGCCTTGTGATAGGAAAAGAGCTATTTTTTACAAAAAATATAGCAGTTTCCCGATTTACCGCGGAAATCCCGCGGTAAATGTGTGGTCCCAAATTGGTGCTATTATTCGGTCATGCTAGCTTATTTCCATTCGACATACATAAAATACCACAAAAAACAACATAAGTTGAGAGATTTCGTGCCTTGTGATAGGAAAAGAGCTATTTTTTACAAAAAATATAGCAGTTTCGATTTACCGCGGAAATCCCGCGGTAAATGTGTGGTCCCAAATTGGTGCTATTATTCGGTCATGCCAGCTTATTTCCATTCGACATACATAAAATACCACAAAAAACAACATAAGTTGAGAGATTCTTTGCCTTGTAAGAAGAAAGTAGCTATTTTTAACAAAAATATAATAGCTTCAAATTTACCGCGGAAATCCCGCGGTAAATGTGTGGTTCCAAATTGGTGCTATTATTCGGTCATCCCAGCTTATTTCCATTCGACATACATAAAATACCACAAAAAACAACATAAGTTGAGAGATTTTTGGCGTTGTGATAGGAAAAGAGCTATTTTTTTACAAAAAATCTAGTAGCTTTAGATTTACCGCGGAAATCCCGCGGTAAATGTGTGGTCCCAAATTGGTGCTATTATTCGGTCATGCCAGCTTATTTCCATTCGACATACATAAAATATCACGAAAAACAACATAAATTGCGAGATTTTTTGCCATGTGATAGGAAAAGAGCTATTTTTTACAAAAAATATAGCAGCTCCCGATTTACCGCGGAAATCCCGCGGTAAATGTGTGGTCCCAAATTGGTGCTATTATTCGGTCATGCCAGCTTATTTCCATTCGACATACATAAAATACCACAAAAAACAACATAAGTTGAGAGATTTCGTGCCTTGTGATAGGAAAAGAGCTATTTTTTACAAAAAATATAGCAGCTCCCGATTTACCGCGGAAATCCCGCGGTAAATGTGTGGTCCCAAATTGGTGCTATTATTCGGTCATGCCAGCTTATTTCCATTCGACATACATAAAATACCACAAAAAACAACATAAGTTGAGAGATTTTTTGCCATGTGATAGGAAAAGAGCTATTTTTTACAAAAAATATAGCAGCTCCCGATTTACCGCGGAAATCCCGCGGTAAATGTGTGGTCCCAAATTGGTGCTATTATTCGGTCATGCTAGCTTATTTCCATTCGACATACATAAAATACCACAAAAAACAACATAAGTTGAGAGATTTCGTGCCTTGTGATAGGAAAAGAGCTATTTTTTACAAAAAATATAGCAGCTCCCGATTTACCGCGAAAATTCCGCGGTAAATGTGTGGTCCCAAATTGGTGCTATTATTCGGTCATGCCAGCTTATTTCCATTCGACATACATAAAATACCACAAAAAACAACATAAGTTGAGAGATTCTTTGCCTTGTAAGAAGAAAGTAGCTATTTTTAACAAAAATATAATAGCTTCAAATTTACCGCGGAAATCCCGCGGTAAATGTGTGGTTCCAAATTGGTGCTATTATTCGGTCATCCCAGCTTATTTCCATTCGACATACATAAAATACCACAAAAAACAACATAAGTTGAGAGATTTTTGGCGTTGTGATAGGAAAAGAGCTATTTTTTTACAAAAAATCTAGTAGCTTTAGATTTACCGCGGAAATCCCGCGGTAAATGTGTGGTCCCAAATTGGTGCTATTATTCGGTCATGCTAGCTTATTTCCATTCGACATACATAAAATACCACAAAAAACAACATAAGTTGAGAGATTTCGTGCCTTGTGATAGGAAAAGAGCTATTTTTTACAAAAAATATAGCAGCTCCCGATTTACCGCGAAAATTCCGCGGTAAATGTGTGGTCCCAAATTGGTGCTATTATTCGGTCATGCCAGCTTATTTCCATTCGACATACATAAAATACCACAAAAAACAACATAAGTTGAGAGATTTCGTGCCTTGTGATAGGAAAAGAGCTATTTTTTACAAAAAATATAGCAGCTCCCGATTTACCGCGGAAATCCCGCGGTAAATGTGTGGTTCCAAATTGGTGCTATTATTCGGTCATCCCAGCTTATTTCCATTCGACATACATAAAATACCACAAAAAACAACATAAGTTGAGAGATTTTTGGCGTTGTGATAGGAAAAGAGCTATTTTTTTACAAACAATCTAGTAGCTTTAGATTTACCGCGGAAATCCCGCGGTAAATGTGTGGTCCCAAATTGGTGCTATTATTCGGTCATGCCAGCTTATTTCCATTCGACATACATAAAATATCACGAAAAACAACATAAATTGAGAGATTTTTTGCCATGTGATAGGAAAAGAGCTATTTTTTACAAAAAATATAGCAGCTCCCGATTTACCGCGGAAATCCCGCGGTAAATGTGTGGTTCCAAATTGGTGCTATTATTCGGTCATCCCAGCTTATTTCCATTCGACATACATAAAATACCACAAAAAACAACATAAGTTGAGAGATTTTTGGCGTTGTGATAGGAAAAGAGCTATTTTTTTACAAACAATCTAGTAGCTTTAGATTTACCGCGGAAATCCCGCGGTAAATGTGTGGTCCCAAATTGGTGCTATTATTCGGTCATGCCAGCTTATTTCCATTCGACATACATAAAATACCACAAAAAACAACATAAGTTGAGAGATTCTTTGCCTTGTAATAAGAAAGTAGCTATTTTTTTACAAACAATCTAGTAGCTTTAGATTTACCGCGGAAATCCCGCGGTAAATGTGTGGTCCCAAATTGGTGCTATTATTCGGTCATGCCAGCTTATTTCCATTCGACATACATAAAATACCACAAAAAACAACATAAGTTGAGAGATTTCGTGCCTTGTGATAGGAAAAGAGCTATTTTTTACAAAAAATATAGCAGCTCCCGATTTACCGCGAAAATTCCGCGGTAAATGTGTGGTCCCAAATTGGTGCTATTATTCGGTCATGCCAGCTTATTTCCATTCGACATACATAAAATACCACAAAAAACAACATAAGTTGAGAGATTTCGTGCCTTGTGATAGGAAAAGAGCTATTTTTTACAAAAAATATAGCAGCTCCCGATTTACCGCGGAAATCCCGCGGTAAATGTGTGGTCCCAAATTGGTGCTATTATTCGGTCATGCCAGCTTATTTCCATTCGACATACATAAAATACCACAAAAAACAACATAAGTTGAGAGATTCTTTGCCTTGTAATAAGAAAGTAGCTATTTTTTTACAAACAATCTAGTAGCTTTAGATTTACCGCGGAAATCCCGCGGTAAATGTGTGGTCCCAAATTGGTGCTATTATTCGGTCATGCCAGCTTATTTCCATTCGACATACATAAAATACCACAAAAAACAACATAAGTTGAGAGATTTCGTGCCTTGTGATAGGAAAAGAGCTATTTTTTACAAAAAATATAGCAGCTCCCGATTTACCGCGGAAATCCCGCGGTAAATGTGGTCCCAAATTGGTGCTATTATTCGGTCATGCCAGCTTATTTCCATTCGACATACATAAAATACCACAAAAAACAACATAAGTTGAGAGATTTCGTGCCTTGTGATAGGAAAAGAGCTATTTTTTACAAAAAATATAGCAGCTCCCGATTTACCGCGGAAATCCCGCGGTAAATGTGTGGTCCCAAATTGGTGCTATTATTCGGTCATGCTAGCTTATTTCCATTCGACATACATAAAATACCACAAAAAACAACATAAGTTGAGAGATTTCGTGCCTTGTGATAGGAAAAGAGCTATTTTTTACAAAAAATATAGCAGCTCCCGATTTACCGCGGAAATCCCGCGGTAAATGTGTGGTCCCAAATTGGTGCTATTATTCGGTCATGCCAGCTTATTTCCATTCGACATACATAAAATACCACAAAAAACAACATAAGTTGAGAGATTCTTTGCCTTGTAAGAAGAAAGTAGCTATTTTTAACAAAAATATAATAGCTTCAAATTTACCGCGGAAATCCCGCGGTAAATGTGTGGTTCCAAATTGGTGCTATTATTCGGTCATCCCAGCTTATTTCCATTCGACATACATAAAATACCACAAAAAACAACATAAGTTGAGAGATTTTTGGCGTTGTGATAGGAAAAGAGCTATTTTTTTACAAAAAATCTAGTAGCTTTAGATTTACCGCGGAAATCCCGCGGTAAATGTGTGGTCCCAAATTGGTGCTATTATTCGGTCATGCCAGCTTATTTCCATTCGACATACATAAAATATCACGAAAAACAACATAAATTGCGAGATTTTTTGCCATGTGATAGGAAAAGAGCTATTTTTTACAAAAAATATAGCAGCTCCCGATTTACCGCGGAAATCCCGCGGTAAATGTGTGGTCCCAAATTGGTGCTATTATTCGGTCATGCCAGCTTATTTCCATTCGACATACATAAAATACCACAAAAAACAACATAAGTTGAGAGATTTCGTGCCTTGTGATAGGAAAAGAGCTATTTTTTACAAAAAATATAGCAGCTCCCGATTTACCGCGGAAATCCCGCGGTAAATGTGTGGTCCCAAATTGGTGCTATTATTCGGTCATGCCAGCTTATTTCCATTCGACATACATAAAATACCACAAAAAACAACATAAGTTGAGAGATTTTTTGCCATGTGATAGGAAAAGAGCTATTTTTTACAAAAAATATAGCAGCTCCCGATTTACCGCGGAAATCCCGCGGTAAATGTGTGGTCCCAAATTGGTGCTATTATTCGGTCATGCCAGCTTATTTCCATTCGACATACATAAAATACCACAAAAAACAACATAAGTTGAGAGATTTTTGGCGTTGTGATAGGAAAAGAGCTATTTTTTTACAAACAATCTAGTAGCTTTAGATTTACCGCGGAAATCCCGCGGTAAATGTGTGGTCCCAAATTGGTGCTATTATTCGGTCATGCCAGCTTATTTCCATTCGACATACATAAAATATCACGAAAAACAACATAAATTGAGAGATTTTTTGCCATGTGATAGGAAAAGAGCTATTTTTTACAAAAAATATAGCAGCTTTCCGATTTACCGCGGAAATCCCGCGGTAAATGTGTGGTTCCAAATTGGTGCTATTATTCGGTCATCCCAGCTTATTTCCATTCGACATACATAAAATACCACAAAAAACAACATAAGTTGAGAGATTTTTGGCGTTGTGATAGGAAAAGAGCTATTTTTTTACAAACAATCTAGTAGCTTTAGATTTACCGCGGAAATCCCGCGGTAAATGTGTGGTCCCAAATTGGTGCTATTATTCGGTCATGCCAGCTTATTTCCATTCGACATACATAAAATACCACAAAAAACAACATAAGTTGAGAGATTCTTTGCCTTGTAATAAGAAAGTAGCTATTTTTTTACAAACAATCTAGTAGCTTTAGATTTACCGCGGAAATCCCGCGGTAAATGTGTGGTCCCAAATTGGTGCTATTATTCGGTCATGCCAGCTTATTTCCATTCGACATACATAAAATATCACGAAAAACAACATAAATTGAGAGATTTTTTGCCATGTGATAGGAAAAGAGCTATTTTTTACAAAAAATATAGCAGCTCCCGATTTACCGCGGAAATCCCGCGGTAAATGTGTGGTCCCAAATTGGTGCTATTATTCGGTCATGCCAGCTTATTTCCATTCGACATACATAAAATATCACGAAAAACAACATAAGTTGAGAGATTTTTTGCCTTGTGATAGGAAAAGAGCTATTTTTTACAAAAAATATAGCAGCTCCCGATTTACCGCGGAAATCCCGCGGTAAATGTGTGGTCCCAAATTGGTGCTATTATTCGGTCATGCCAGCTTATTTCCATTCGACATACATAAAATACCACAAAAAACAACATAAGTTGAGAGATTTCGTGCCTTGTGATAGGAAAAGAGCTATTTTTTACAAAAAATATAGCAGCTCCCGATTTACCGCGGAAATCCCGCGGTAAATGTGTGGTTCCAAATTGGTGCTATTATTCGGTCATCCCAGCTTATTTCCATTCGACATACATAAAATACCACAAAAAACAACATAAGTTGAGAGATTTTTGGCGTTGTGATAGGAAAAGAGCTATTTTTTTACAAACAATCTAGTAGCTTTAGATTTACCGCGGAAATCCCGCGGTAAATGTGTGGTCCCAAATTGGTGCTATTATTCGGTCATGCCAGCTTATTTCCATTCGACATACATAAAATATCACGAAAAACAACATAAATTGAGAGATTTTTTGCCATGTGATAGGAAAAGAGCTATTTTTTACAAAAATATAGCAGCTCCCGATTTACCGCGGAAATCCCGCGGTAAATGTGTGGTCCCAAATTGGTGCTATTATTCGGTCATGCCAGCTTATTTCCATTCGACATACATAAAATACCACAAAAAACAACATAAGTTGAGAGATTTTTGGCGTTGTGATAGGAAAAGAGCTATTTTTTTACAAACAATCTAGTAGCTTTAGATTTACCGCGGAAATCCCGCGGTAAATGTGTGGTCCCAAATTGGTGCTATTATTCGGTCATGCCAGCTTATTTCCATTCGACATACATAAAATATCACGAAAAACAACATAAATTGAGAGATTTTTTGCCATGTGATAGGAAAAGAGCTATTTTTTACAAAATATAGCAGCTCCCGATTTACCGCGGAAATCCCGCGGTAAATGTGTGGTCCCAAATTGGTGCTATTATTCGGTCATGCCAGCTTATTTCCATTCGACATACATAAAATATCACGAAAAACAACATAAGTTGAGAGATTTTTTGCCTTGTGATAGGAAAAGAGCTATTTTTTACAAAAAATATAGCAGCTCCCGATTTACCGCGGAAATCCCGCGGTAAATGTGTGGTCCCAAATTGGTGCTATTATTCGGTCATGCCAGCTTATTTCCATTCGACATACATAAAATACCACAAAAAACAACATAAGTTGAGAGATTCTTTGCCTTGTAAGAAGAAAGTAGCTATTTTTTACAAAAATATAATAGCTTCAAATTTACCGCGGAAATCCTGCGGTAAATGTGTGGTTCCAAATTGGTGCTATTATTCGGTCATCCCAGCTTATTTCCATTCGACATACATAAAATACCACAAAAAACAACATAAGTTGAGAGATTTCGTGCCTTGTGATAGGAAAAGAGCTATTTTTTACAAAAAATATAGCAGCTCCCGATTTACCGCGGAAATCCCGCGGTAAATGTGTGGTCCCAAATTGGTGCTATTATTCGGTCATGCCAGCTTATTTCCATTCGACATACATAAAATACCACAAAAAACAACATAAGTTGAGAGATTTCGTGCCTTGTGATAGGAAAAGAGCTATTTTTTTACAAACAATCTAGTAGCTTTAGATTTACCGCGGAAATCCCGCGGTAAATGTGTGGTCCCAAATTGGTGCTATTATTCGGTCATGCCAGCTTATTTCCATTCGACATACATAAAATATCACGAAAAACAACATAAGTTGAGAGATTTTTTGCCATGTGATAGGAAAAGAGCTATTTTTTACAAAAAATATAGCAGCTCCCGATTTACCGCGGAAATCCCGCGGTAAATGTGTGGTCCCAAATTGGTGCTATTATTCGGTCATGCCAGCTTATTTCCATTCGACATACATAAAATACCACAAAAAACAACATAAGTTGAGAGATTTTTGGCGTTGTGATAGGAAAAGAGCTATTTTTTTACAAACAATCTAGTAGCTTTAGATTTACCGCGGAAATCCCGCGGTAAATGTGTGGTCCCAAATTGGTGCTATTATTCGGTCATGCCAGCTTATTTCCATTCGACATACATAAAATATCACGAAAAACAACATAAATTGAGAGATTTTTTGCCATGTGATAGGAAAAGAGCTATTTTTTACAAAAAATATAGCAGCTCCCGATTTACCGCGGAAATCCCGCGGTAAATGTGTGGTCCCAAATTGGTGCTATTATTCGGTCATGCCAGCTTATTTCCATTCGACATACATAAAATATCACGAAAAACAACATAAGTTGAGAGATTTTTTGCCTTGTGATAGGAAAAGAGCTATTTTTTACAAAAAATATAGCAGCTCCCGATTTACCGCGGAAATCCCGCGGTAAATGTGTGGTCCCAAATTGGTGCTATTATTCGGTCATCCCAGCTTATTTCCATTCGACATACATAAAATACCACAAAAAACAACATAAGTTGAGAGATTCTTTGCCTTGTAAGAAGAAAGTAGCTATTTTTTACAAAAATATAATAGCTTCAAATTTACCGCGGAAATCCTGCGGTAAATGTGTGGTTCCAAATTGGTGCTATTATTCGGTCATCCCAGCTTATTTCCATTCGACATACATAAAATACCACAAAAAACAACATAAGTTGAGAGATTTCGTGCCTTGTGATAGGAAAAGAGCTATTTTTTACAAAAAATATAGCAGCTCCCGATTTACCGCGGAAATCCCGCGGAAAATGTGTGGTCCCAAAATGGAGCTATTATTCGGTCATCCCAGCTTATTTCCATTCGACATACATAAAATACCACAAAAAACAACATAAGTTGAGAGATTTTTGGCGTTGTGATAGGAAAAGAGCTATTTTTTTACAAACAATCTAGTAGCTTTAGATTTACCGCGAAAATCCCGCGGTAAATGTGTGGTCCCAAATTGGTGCTATTATTCGGTCATGCCAGCTTATTTCCATTCGACATACATAAAATATCACGAAAAACAACATAAGTTGAGAGATTTTTTGCCTTGTGATAGGAAAAGAGCTATTTTTTACAAAAAATATAGCAGCTCCCGATTTACCGCGGAAATCCCGCGGTAAATGTGTGGTCCCAAATTGGTGCTATTATTCGGTCATGCCAGCTTATTTCCATTCGACATACATAAAATACCACAAAAAACAACATAAGTTGAGAGATTCTTTGCCTTGTAAGAAGAAAGTAGCTATTTTTTACAAAAATATAATAGCTTCAAATTTACCGCGGAAATCCTGCGGTAAATGTGTGGTTCCAAATTGGTGCTATTATTCGGTCATCCCAGCTTATTTCCATTCGACATACATAAAATACCACAAAAAACAACATAAGTTGAGAGATTTCGTGCCTTGTGATAGGAAAAGAGCTATTTTTTACAAAAAATATAGCAGCTCCCGATTTACCGCGGAAATCCCGCGGTAAATGTGTGGTCCCAAATTGGTGCTATTATTCGGTCATGCCAGCTTATTTCCATTCGACATACATAAAATACCACAAAAAACAACATAAGTTGAGAGATTTCGTGCCTTGTGATAGGAAAAGAGCTATTTTTTTACAAACAATCTAGTAGCTTTAGATTTACCGCGAAAATCCCGCGGTAAATGTGTGGTCCCAAATTGGTGCTATTATTCGGTCATGCCAGCTTATTTTCATTCGACATACATAAAATATCACGAAAAACAACATAAGTTGAGAGATTTTTTGCCTTGTGATAGGAAAAGAGCTATTTTTTTACAAACAATCTAGTAGCTTCAGATTTACCGCGGAAATCCTGCGGTAAATGTGTGGTCCCAAATTGGTGCTATTATTCGGTCATGCCAGCTCATTTTTATTGAACATTTTTTATTTAAATGTACTCAAAATAATAAGCGACACTGGTGTCACAGAACAGTTTGAGCTAGTCATTACAACACTTTTACTGCTAGTGAAATTCACATTTTTTATTGCAGATATAGGTCACATTATCAGCGTTTCTGTCATTATTAAATGAAAACCCTTATAATAGAAATGTTAATTTCATATATAAGCATTATTTAAAATTAAGTTTTTTAATTTTGTTTTTTCAGAAAAATGGCCTCAACATTCAAATATGCATCTGCGTCATTTAAAAAAGTTATTAATCATTGTCATGGTCTCTCCGGCGATACCGTTCATGGCAGGATTATAGACGCCTCAACTGGCTATATAGTTTTTGCTTGTAGTCAATCAAGTGAGTACCATTTTTTTCGAAAAATATTTCTTTACATTTTATGATAAGTCTGATAGTTTCGCTGGATACGTAAAACGATAAAAGATCTCAAAATTTACTATAATTTTGATTCTAAGATCCAATAACTTCCAGACAGAAGGATTTATTAAATTGATGAATTACGGTAATGATTATCATAATTTCATGGTAACGATTACTCTAATAGTGTGGTAACGGTTACCACTTATTATGGTAATGGTTACTATAATATTATAGTAATGGTTACCATAGTATAATTGGAATGATTACCATAATATTGTGGCCACGATTACAATAATATAACAATAATGATAACTATAATAAATATGGGTGCCGTTCCTATAATCAACATTTAAAAAAAACCGATTACCGTGCATTATGGGAACCATCTCCACAATATATTGTAATTTTTATGATGAACTTTTCTCTGTGTACAGAGGATACATTAGATTAATTTATGGGAAAAATCGCCATTTCATTATAGAAATATTTTTAATGGATAATTCATTCTTGATTACAGATGTAAATCTTCAGGTGTATGACTTGGAAAATGTTGGCAGGCGGGGGCCGAAAAAAATTATCGAAAGGGCGCAGGACTCTTCTATAACTGACGTCGCCTTTTCTCCGTTCCGACAGGACATATTCGCCACCACCGGAAATGACAAAAAAATAAAAATGTGGGATGTTGACGGAGAACTGTATGACATCCTCGATTCCCCGACGCATATTTTTACTGCTCGGTGGCATCCTGCAGCTGAGCATTTAATTGCTTGCGCGGGTGCGGAGGTTCAGCTGTGGGATGTCAACAAAGGGAAGAAAATGTATGCCCACCAAACAAGATCAAAAAATTTAGAATGGTGTCCCTCGGGAAGAACACTGGCGGGGTGTGGTTCGAAGGGGGAATTTGTTTTCCTCGACCCACGAGCTGACACCCAGAAGATCATCGACCAGTCGATCTCCAGAGTCGCATGGATCAGCGATACTAAACTTTTATGCTGCGGGCTTGGTCCAGAGAAAACAAGGCAGATCCAATTACTGGATCTGAGAAATTTTTCTGTCAACCAGTTCCAGCATGATCTCGGGACAACGGGGATCATCTTCCCGCTTGTTGACATGGATACCGGGATGGTGTTTTTATGCGGCAAGGGAGATTGTACGGTCCGTTTTATGGAATTAAAAAATAATGTCCCTTATTTCGTCATACGTGACGAAATAGGGGTATCAGATCCAACGATCTCGGCATGTCTGCTCCCGAAGAGGGCTCTCGATGTGGGGAAGGCGGAAGTCAATAGGATATTGCAATTAACGGCGAAAAATTTAGGAGCAATATCCTATTCGATTCCTCGTCAAGTAAGTATTATAAATAATTTGGCTCATCCGTCCGCTAATTATTGTAAGATATCTATGATCATTAAAACGATTTTTTTGTATAATCTCTATATTTAAGCTTACAAGTTCCTACAGAAATCTCTGATTCTATGTTTAATAATTTCACATTATCGTAATAGATGTGGTTCTGATACGACTTTTTCATAGATCATACAATTTTTAAAAAAATTTTAAAAGATTCTTGTAAAGATCTCAAATTAAATCAACTATAATTTCTTACAAAAATTAGCAAACGGGTAATCTAAATAAAAATAAAAAATAAAAAAAAAATGATAATTAATAATGATTCCAATTGTGATAGGTTGTACGTGAGTTCCATGGGGAAATTTACCCTAAAACAGCGGGTAGTATACCTGCGTGTTCCCTAGAAGAATGGTGGAGCGGGAATGATACTCCAATGGCGAAGGTATCATTTAATATTTCCAAGAATGAAACTTTTAACGAAGTAAGTAATTTTGTAAAGAATGCAGTTTAGATTTGTGTAGATCTCTATGAAGTAAAGCTAAAAAAAAACAATAATAATAATTAAACAATACACATTTTAAATTTGATTTTAAAAGTTATAGTCTAATCTGATGACATAGCGAGTCAGATCCAGATCTAGTAAAATCTACATGGATCTAATCAGATCTATATAAATTAATCTAGATCTTAAAATAATTAAATTTGTATTGACTTGATTTTTTTTTCAATAATTCAGTTCCGACATTTAATAATTTTTTTCTATTTCAGCCTCGACCAGCCCAAGACGATCCAATGCCGAGTACGTCTGGAAGCGCGGCACCATATCTCCAGGTGCCAGGAATGGACGACGATGACGGTTCGAGCGACAGCTCAGTTTCCAGCATCGGATCTAGCATTTCGTCGAATAGGGATAAAAGTATGTTGAGTTTATCAAGATTTAGCCAATAATTGTTCAATATGTAGCCAATAAGCGTTGAATATTTAATTTATAATAATGATTTCATATTATAGATCTACAGCTTCACACCATGCCCTATGTCATAATACTAATGAGCGGTCGTTATGAGGTTGTTCCGACCCAGTGGGTTCAACCAAACAACAACCTTATTTTTTTTGATGACGCCGAGAGGGTTAAGCAGTGGTCAGTTGACCACCGTACAGCAAAACCTTTGGAATTAATGGAATACGACTTAATAGAAGGTTCAGCTAGTAAGTATTCACAATTTTTTTCTTACTTTGAAATTTATTCTCATCTAATTAAAATAAAACTTTAAATATTTTACTTTCAGTATCTTACAGCTCAGCAATAAAATTTCGCGATGCGCTGAATGCCGTTCAACCAGGTAATAGAAGTTTTTCATATTATTCATCGAGATATATTTATCATATGAATAATATTATTTTAAATAATTAATCATTTTTTTTTCTCCAGATGCTGAAGCGGTTTTTACGCGGCTGCAGGAAATTGGGGCAGCAATGCAGCAAGCGGCAGAAAAGACAGCCGGGGCTGCTGATAAAATCGCAAAAGCTCTGCCACAACCCAGCAAGTGGAGCAAAGGGCAGCTCAAGCTCAATGAACTTGATGACTTCGACCAGAAGCTCATGGCTGACCAGAAGATCGTGGACGCATTGGTAAATAGCAACTTTATTAATTTTCATATTTTCACTTATAAAATTAAGAACAAAATATTATTATTGGTATCCTTTTGAGTTCTGCGGAGTCAAAAAACAATTGGATCAAAAAATGCATTTCATTGAAAAATAGTAATTGTTGGCCAACGATATCTTTAGAAAAAACTGACTGATTTGCACGTATTCTGCGGAAATCGAAAGAACTTATTGAGACTTAGATTTGATCAAACTTTTAAACAAAAAGGTCAAGTGATTTACGTTTTATGCAACAAAAATAAAAATGCTTTTAATTTTTATTTTTTATACAACTTATAAACTACTCAATCGATCGACCAAAGTTAAAAAAAAAATTACGTACCTAAAGTTCGTGCAACAAAAGAAATATTTTTTAAAAAAATAAGATAAATTTAATATATCATGTCGGGTTTTTTTTTGAGAGCTTTTTTTAGCCTCTCAAATACCCTCGAAAACTATCAATCAAATAAATTGACCGAAACAGCCCTTACAACCAACCCTAAACTTAAATAAAAAAAGGAAAAAAAATATGCAATACATAAGTAATTGATTTCAGTTAAATTAAAAAAATTCAAATTTTAATCTCAACGAAGTAACTATATCCATCCTTACATTTTAATGACTCTCATTCTTTTATGTTCACTTTTCCTATGGGAGATTGCAAGCATTTTTATCTAGATGGTAACTATATCGAAGGTAGTAACCATTCTTATCTGTAATGATAATCATTACTATATTATAAGGCAAAATTTAAAAATTTTTCAGACACAAGAAATATTACTATCTAGATGGTAATTATTACTATACGAGAAACAAATAATTAAAATAAAAGCATGATAATAATTATCCCCTATAGATAGTAATTATTCCCTATTACAAGATGGTGATAGTTAGCATTTTTTTTTCAGTGTGTAATAATATGTTACTTGAAAATTCGTGCATAAGAGATACTCACAACACACGAGTTAAATGCTTTCACCTCTTTCTACAAACTTCGATTTCACACAATGTGTCGGTGGGGACTTTTTTTTTAATGTTCTATAATGTTTAAACGATTTGACCGACTTAAATTGTGTATGCAGCCGTGTTAAAACGTGTTCAAAAACTTATAAAATAAATCCAGAAAGAACGGCTAATTTTTACGCTGACCACGGATCAATTACACTACAAATTTGTCTCTTTTCATGTTTTAGGAAACACGCATAAAGAGTATTGTGCCATTGCACAATACTCTCAAAAAGCAAATTAGAGGATGTTTGAAGGAGTTATATAGCTCAGAAGTCATTGAGAAGCTATATGCCAAAAACTCGACAACGGCAGGTGCTGTATTTTTTCAGTACCTGTCGAGCTATAAAATTTTGGAAAGTAAGATATTAAATATTGATTTAACGTAAAAGACTCAGTACCTGATCACTCTATGTATTTGTATAGATGTATTTACCAAATTTTACTAAATATATCTATACAAATACCTGGAATGACCAGATACTAGTTCCCTGATCACGTATTGAGTCTCTTACCTTAGAAAGTATTATTCGTTCTTCAGTATACATTGCTCTTTTTTGCGTTTTCAGAAATCGTAATGGAACATCATAATATGGACAGGACAAGAAAAGCCGATAAGGACGCTTTCCGTCGTGAGGCGGCGAAGGTCCTCTCGGAAATGCGGCGACCTAGTAGAAATTAATTTAGACCGGCTGCTACGCAAGCAGGTTTCCATCAGCTGCGGCATCTCCAAGATCTCCAGTATCTCGGCACTTTTCTTCAATGTCAGGTCATTCAGACGCCTGTGAGTGTTTATTTCCTTGGATTTATCACAAAATGACTGACACTTTTCAACAAACACTGGAATCTTTTTTAATAAATTATCCAAATGATTTTCGCTTGAATTGAACTCTCGGAATATCTCATGACAGTTGTCAGCTGTCTGGATGAACGTTTTATAATTTGAATAAGCTAGCTCCTGAGTATTTTGGAATGCCAAATTTTTTTCATCTGTCAAATGATCTGGTTCTTTGTCTGTAATTATTAAAAAATAATTACTTTTTATCGTCAAAATAAATTAAAAATTTATTGATCTGCTACTCACTCAGTTGGTCGACGTCCAAGCCACCAAGTTTTATTAAATAATGATAAAAATCTGGATTGTCTTTTCAAGAATCTGAAAAAATTAATAATTACAATTACATATTATAAATATTAGATAATAAATTTATTAACTTATCAGATATTCCATCAGGAAATACTGATTCTATAACTTTTTCTGTTTCAATGTATGATCCTAAAATTAGCAGAAAATTAATAATTTTCAAATTTTCTTTTTAACAGTTTAATTTAAAAAATAAATAAAAACAAAAATATGCACATCATGTAGGAAATTTACAGAACTGCTGGTGCAATTTTTTTAAATATTTTTTTTTTTTTTATAATTTATATCGTTTCTAAAAGAATTCAAAAGTTATTAGAGGTAGGCTAACTTCAGTATCATTTTCAATGTCCATTGTTTACCGGTGATTAAATATAATAAATGCGTGCTTATTTTAATTGTGCATCGATAAATTGGATTTTTTTTTAATGGATAAAATTGTATAATGTTCGCATTTTTGTTATCATTTCATAATACTAAACTTTTCTTGCGTTGAAAAATCTTTTTTTTCTGCACATGATTTTTTTAGCATCATGTCAAAGCAAATCTCATAATCTGACGCTTGGCAAATATAAATAAAAGTAAAAAAGTCAGTACACCAGCAGCTATGAATACAACTGTCACTCCTGACAGTTCTTCAGTTATATTGACAACGTGACTGCTATCAGCTGATCCGTATTCAGTCTCTCGTATAAGTGTCAATACAGCAAAAAATTTTAGACCCACAAAATAATTATTACAAAATGAAATATTTGAAAATTTAGTTACAGTTATTAAAAAAAAGTTGTTTTTAAATTTGTAACTTTAAATACGAATTATAGCTATCCCTAATTAAAAACTCAAATTAAACTCCGTTTGTAACTTAAACAATTTTAATTGGTTAATGAAAATGCTCTCGGTCAAGTTCTGATGAAACGATCGGATTCGAATCGGAGAGAATAAAATATTATTTTTCAATTACTTTCGAAACTGTCGAAGTAATAAATTTATAGAAGACTTTAATAGTGATGTAAGTTGATATATTAAAAAAAGAGTTATATTTTTCTAACTAGATAAATAATAAACATAATAAGTAATGGTACTAATAGTACTAATAATAAAATAATAATAATAACAATAATAATGATAGTAAGTTGATAACTGATAAATGTTTTTGTACTACAAATATGTTATATATAAGTTAAAAAAATTATAATGGTTTCATTAAAGTGAATGAAGCTTTGTAATATATTTGTTCACAATAAACAAGTAATATATTAGCGAAACAATAAATTATTTGAATTATTATTTAATTAAACTAATTACCTTTTCAATTCCTTGTCTTTTAATATTTAATTATAATTAAAATTTATTTCGTTTAAAAATTTAACGACGATTGATAATTAGTAAGATAATTAATAAATTCAAGTGGTTGATTAGTAATAATAGTGATAAGTAAAATTAATTATACATTTAACTGCTTAAATTTACTTTTTCTTATTTCTGCAACTCTCCAACTCTCTAGTCGAAACTTACCATTTGAAATCTACTTTATCAACTGCAATCGGTTTTGTAGCTGAGCACCGAATGAAATTTAGATTACCAACCGTTCCTCACTAACCATACTGGGAACAAACTAGCCCCTGATAACCAAGTTGCCCGCAACTTGTCGACAATCTACTGCCGCAATATGTCGCCAAGTTGGCCACAACAGTCAGCATTTCCATGAGTTGACGGCAACTTTCCGAGCAACTTGTCGACAACTTTCAGCTCGTGCAAATGTTGCCGACAACTTGGCTACAAGTTGCTCAGCATCTTGTCGACAGGTTGCAACAGTAGATTGTCGACAAGATGCTGAGCAACTCGTAGCCAAGGTGTCGGCGACATCTGCACAAGCTGACAGTTGTCGACAACATGTCGACAAATGGCGCGCAACTAGTGCCCTGATAGCCACCTTAACCACAAGTTAACTCCAAGTTACTGCCGCATTATAAAAGGTAACTTAAAGGTAAGTGTTGGAGAGCAAGCAGTTACCTTTAAGTTGTCAGAAAATTGACTGTAACTTGCTATTCAATTTGACTACAAGTATTAAACGGTCAGACAATGACGTTAAGTTGATTAAAAGTTTCACTTCAAATTGACGGCAAGTTTTTCTGGCAAGTTACATTCAAGCTACTGCCGTATTCTGAAGCCAACTTAAAGGAAAGTATTATACTGCTAAGGTTTGCCAGAAACTTTCTAGTTAAGTTACCCGAAAGTGTTGCTCTACAACACACTTGTAGAGCAATGTCTGGCTATCAGGGTGCCGTCAACTTTTCTGACGAGCAACTCGTACTATCAGGGAGTACATCATCCATTAAAAAAGTGGCGCGTTGCAAGTAATTGCCATTATCTACTCGTTGACTAAAAATGTATTAACAAAGACAAGATTGATATGTCGTTAGCTTAATATGTAATTCCTTTATCATCATATCGACATTGTTCGAAAATAATTCAAAAAGTATATTTTATATCATGTCTGTGTAATAATGCTTTATATATTAAATCAGCAATAAACCAGTTATACTTAACATCAGTTGGTATTATTGCAGGCCGTTCTTATCAGTCATATGTAGTTTTAAAATACTTTCTTTAAATCTAAATTTTTCAATTTAATCCTTCCACAACCTGCAATTCGATTAATGTGGACTTAGTTTAAACATAATTTGCCTCATTCGCATGATAGGCATAATAAGTCTTTGACATTTTGTGAGACTGAAAGAAACTAGCTGTTGGGACAAATCAATGGCACTCGCGAATATAACAAGCATGAGACAATTTATAAATATTGAATAAATAAATAAATTTAATATAATAATAAAATAAAAAAAAACGCGTATTGATTTTTCATATATTTGAAAACGTATTTTTACATTTTTTTTCCTCATACATTTTATTTATTCAAAAATTTAAAAAATTTGACACTTGTCATAAAATAAGTGGGAATGTACCAAACATGAGACAGTTTATAAATTAAAAAAAAAATTTTTTTAAATAATGCATACTTTTTTTATAATTTATCATTTAAAAACAAAAATTCAGAGAGTTATTAGACGTCGACTAATTCCAGTATCATAAAGAATTGTTTACAATTGTCATCAATTAGGAGTGTCAAACGAAATTCGTTGAATAAATTTCAGCCTAACTATTTTGTAAATTAAAATTATAAAATTTACATAAAAATTCCACTTAAATTTTTTTAACGAATTTCATTATACGTATATAAGACGAAAAAAAAATTTGCCTTGTGTTTTCAAGTCATCGTAAAGTTGTCTCTGTACTATATATATTTAGGTTCTTACAATTTATATATTTCAGTTCAAAAAATTGTCAGTTGTCAGCTACATCTTCACTCAGAAATTAAAAATAAATTTTTTTATTTTATTTGATAAATACCTTACGAAATAAGTTGAAGTTTTTGTTGTCTCGGTTAATTTTTAATGATCTCTAATGCTACTGATTTGTCTTTCAAATCAGCGTTAATTAGAAGGATGAATATTGATTTCTGGATATCTTGAGGAAATTTACTTAGTAATTTACTTACTACTACTGTTATAAGTCTCGTTGGTTCTTCTAGATCAATAATCTGCAACGAAATAAATTAATTATACGATAAGAATTATTATTTTTAAATTTAATCATTAACTCCAACAAATTACATACCTTTAGCAGTAATAATTTCGAACAAATAACTTTGATGTATTGAATGGCTACATCAGCATCCATACCGCAAATAAAATTGCACAGGTAATAAGTATTATTCAAATTACATCTCTCAGACAATTTTTCCACGACAACTGAAACCTCTTGATCACTCAAATTATTTAAATATTCAGTATTTAATTTTTTACTTTGCTCCAAGGACTCGTGGATGACTTCAGCAATATTATTTAAGTCATTTCCTTTTGCTTTGAGCGCAACAGGTGCCGCGGGAATTTTTTTCTCGACTTGGGTGAAAAAAATTGCGAAGACTGAAGCAGAGGCTCATCAGCAAAAGCTTCTAAGTCATCAGTTACATGCTCAATGTCCATGGAAACGACTGGGTCTGGGTCTTGGGCTTGGAGTTTGTTTCTAAATTTTGAAATAAATTTATTTGACAATTTTTAAAATAATTGTTGATATTAAATGGTAACTAACTTCTGTGAATAACTTGTGCCAAGTGGAGTCACTAGGTTGGTATGTTGGCTTTATTAAATCTTCACACTTGAGTAATTTATTTATAAAATCATTTGAAAGTGTGTATTTACCGAAATTATTTGAATTATGCATTACTTTTATTTATATTTTTAGAAAAAAGGTTGTCGGTGAACTGATGTATCAAATCAACAATATTTGACATTTACGTGTACTAAGTCCTTCCGGAAAGTAAGTCGCTGTCGGGAATAGACGGAACCTTTCGGTTTGTAATGTCAATGTGTTGTAACGGCGTTAAATTAAATTTGTTTTTTAAAAGTGGACGTAAAAATCGACGGCGACTTACTCTCTTGAAGAACTTTACACTCTGAGATTTTTGTAAATCGTAAAAAATTATATCGAAATTTTTATTTTTATTCATAATTTTTTTTCCTTCAAGTCAATGGATTTCTATGCTTAAATCGAAAATTTTTTTTTTTGCTTCAAGAGCTTTTATCATTTCATATGAGATGTCGCCCATCTTTTTATAGTGCTCCTAGTAAGATATCTATTTCAGAATTTATATATTCCATACTTAGATTATATTATATTCTATACCGGACCAGCGTAAAAAATTTGGAATGGTGTTCCTCGGGAAGAACACTGACGGGGTGTGGTTCGAAGAGGGAATTTGTTTTCCTCGACCCACGAGCTGACACCCAGAAGATAATCGACCAGTCGATCTCCAGAGTCGCATGGATCAGCGATGATGAAATTTTATGCTGCGGGTTTGGTCCAGGAAATACAAGGCAGGTCCAATTACTGGATCTGAGAAACTATTGTGTCAACCAGTTCCAGCATGAGCTCAGGACAACAGGGATCATCTTCCCGCTCGTGGATTTAGATACCAGGATGGTGTTTTTATGCAGAAAGGGAGATTGTACATCCGTTTTATGGCACAATGCTCTAACAAACCAGATTGATACATCTTCAATGATCTTAGAGTCGATTTGAGAGTTACTTTAAAGAGAATAGTGTAAAACGATAGAATATCAGTCACTACATCTTAATGATATATCGTTTTTAATCATCACTAAGATTATTACGTTTTTTCGTATATGATATACATTAATAAACGGATCCAACACATCTCCAAGTTGTGACAAAAATCTCTCATGAGTTGGGAATATATGAACTTTGAAATAAGTATCTTGCCAAGAACACGAAAAAAAGGTGAGCGCCATCTCGTGGCGAGCATCGAACTACTCGCACTGCTACTGCCTAGCATCAGTGACTTCTCTCTCTTACACATATACTTTTTTTTCAAAAAAAAATTTCTCATATTAAATTATATAAAATAATAACTTGAACAAATATATAAATTGTAAGAACTCAAGTAGTACAGAGACAACTTTACGATGACTTTTAAAAGGACAAGGAAATTTTTTTTCGTCTAGTGAATTTTTGAATAAATAAATAAAATGTAAGTGGAATACAAATTCAAAAATGCGTATTTAGGTAAATAAAAAAACTTTACGCGCAATTTTTTTAAACTTCATTATTTTATTAAATTTATTTATTTATTTAAAATTCATAAATTGTCTCATGTCTGTTACATTCGTACTCATACTCATTTTTAATTAACTATTAAATATTTAAGGGACTTTTTAACTGTACAAGAATTAAAAGACTGGCATGTATCGATCATCCCCTCGCTGATAAATATTAAAATTGATAACAACATGAAGGATCGTTTGATAAAGTTGTTGGTAGAAAAGTCAACTAGTTTTTCAAAGGAGAAAAATTACAGTAAATTTATTTTGTCATTTATTAAATTAAACCCGCCGTTTACTGAAGAACAGAAGAGTTCCCTGGACGAGATTGTCGCTGTCAATGAGACTATTTTTAAGAAAGCCATGGAAAATATTTTGAACAACATGTACCTTCATCGTGATCTCTGGCATATTAAATCAGCAAATTAAATTATTAATAAAAAATTTAAATATATATATAATTATTTTGTGGGTCTAAAGTTTTCTGCTGTATCGACACTTGTACGAGAGACTGAACGAGGATCAGCTGATAGCAGTCACGTTGTCAATATGACTGAAGAACTGTCAGGAGTGACAATTGTTGTGTTCATAGCTGCTGGTGTACTGACTTTTTTACTTCTATTTATATTTGCCAAGCGTCAAATTATGAGATTTGCACTGAGATCTAGACGAGGTCCTCATATTCCCATTGGACATGATGCTAAAAAAGTATGTATACATTCTTAAGGTTATATTACTAGTAAATTAATTTTATTAGTCCGATATTATGACAATGAATTAAAAATTTAAAAAAAATCATGCACAGAAAAAAAAGATTTTCTGACGCAAAAAAAATTTTGTAATATGAAATGAAAGCTAAAATTTTTTTAAGTCTATAAAAATTTTCTTGACGCGTATAAAAACTTTTTGCACCAAGAAATTTTTTTTTCTGTGTGATTTTTTGACAAATACCGATGTATATTTTTAAATTTCCTTTACATTTTTAATTAATTGTAATAAGACAAATAATTTATCATTCATATGATTAGTGGAGGGTTAGACACCAAAAAAATTTTATAATCATGAAATAATTTCAGTCTTTAAAAAGAGAAATTGAAAGGAGAATCCAAGTAATACCTAGAATACAATATGAACCGCAATTGATTAGCGATCCGAGGTATATTATGGAACCAGGAAGTCAAGTGCCACCGCATTATTATCGTTTGAAAGCCGTCGATGATGTTAAGACACTTGGTAAGTATAAACTGGGTGATAAATTACAAGTAATTGATAATTACTATATATAATACATTTGTTTATATTTATAAATTTAAATAGAATCAGAAATATCAAAATACGACAGTTGCTTAAAACGTCATCCGACTGAAAACTTGCGCGCTTATTTACTGACAACATTAGCAGCCGCATTGAACGGCAGCGGACAGCGAATGATACATCAGTTCTGTGATTTGTATGAACATGCGAGACATGATCCCACTGAGTTTACTGATGAGGAGTATCAAGTTTATTCCAGACTGCACTTGAAACTCATTGACGCGTGAGTATTTAATGAATAGTTTTTTTTTTTTAATTTATTGGTTGATGATTATGATTTTTTTTTTACAGGGCGCGGTTATTAAAATCTTATCCCAGCAGTAGAAAGTCGAGCCCGAGCCGGACGCCGATTAAAAAAAATGTCGATACGAAGAGGAATATTTTGGAGCCGCGAATGAGGCCACCAGAAGAACAAGTGCTCAGCGGATCGCGGCCAAATACTCTGACAGTGATGGCGCTGGACAATACGGAAACGTCCGTCTAGCATTATGAGTATCGTCACATACAACATATGTGACGAGATTGTAATAACAATAATTATTTTATTTTATTTAATTAAATTATAAGTTTAGATCTAAGGTACTGAGTAAGGGCGCACAATATTAAACACTATTTTAATTTTTAATAATGATGTATTCATTTTGACAATTGGATCGGGCTTTTAATAGACAAGTACTTGGTCCACAAGTCATTAAGATGCCGCTGACCTTTCAGTGACACGAGTGTGTTGTGAAAAACAATTTTATACGACGTAGGCAGTGTACTAGTCCTCATAAAGTTCAGCCACTCCATAGTCTGCAATAATTGTTGTTGTTATGATAATTAAATTACTGTAAATTAAACTGGTAAATATTCAAAAGTGGGACTGCGAATATTTTAACAGAAAAATTTTGTTATTTATTTTTTTTTTTGAATCAAGAATTTTAATTTGAAAAATTTAATTATTATTTGTTAATATGAAGTTAACAGAAAATTAAAAATTTTTGAATGTTTTTTTTGACAAATCATTAAAAAAAATTGAAACTAAAAATATACACATGAAGGAAATGTGAAAAACTATTACAAAAAATTTCATGTCTACATTAAAACTGAGTTCAAAATTTTGAAAATTTACCGCCGTCTTAAGTAACGATGCATTTAATTGTAATTTAAAAAAGAAAAAAGTAATTTTTTGAATTTAAAATTAAAAATCAACGTCTTCAATTAACGATGTAATTAATTTTGATTTAAAAAACTTAATTATTATTTGAAACTTTAAAAATCCCAAGGCGATTTTTTCGGCTAAAAACCATCAGTTTCTTTCCAGACCAAAAAAGTTCTGCCTGCTAAATTAATTGCTGACTTTATTTTACTCTTTCTAAGTTCCAATGCAGATAACTACAAAAAGTATAGAAAATGACACAAAATAGATGACAATTTAGACTAGGTCTGAAGTCAACCTCTTTAGTCCTTTGCAATACAAAATATTAAAATTTCTTTTCCCACTTCTTAATATTCACCATAAATTAAAATAAGATATCATATTAGTTATATGTAACATGTAGTTATTAGTGAATACCAATTTTTCAAAATGCACGTGTAAATATTGTATACCTGTTGGGTAATTTCCTTCCAATATGGCATCGAGACAATGGTGGCCATAGCATGTGGAAATAATTGAATCCTCATATCGTGCGAGGTAATTAGCGTCTCGTCATTTTCTACAAAACAATTGTCGCACGCAAGTACTATTATTGTTAAAAATAAAATATCACAGAGTGAGGTCGTCGTTTCTAGCGAATAATTATCGTGGGAATTGACAATCGTCGCTTGTATCCGACACATCAGGTCCCAAGACCAGGAGGCGTTTGATTTTTCGGTCAGCAATTTACTCAGAATTATTTTCATGTTACTCAGTAAGCATTTATGGACTCTGCCAACAAATTATTTATTTTTAAATGTATATAAATTATATTATATATTTAAGTAGTTAGTGATTGTAAAAGTTAATGATAATAATAAAAAAAAATAATTACCCAGGCTCAGATGATGACACACGAATTATTTCATTCATCCAACTCAGGGGAATCTCGTTGTCGCGCTTCAAGACCAACCCTGCGCGTATTTTTATTGCTTTTTTCAATTTATCATTTGAAATTACGTCCCAGACACTCGGCAAAGTTATTCTTTCTATTTTCTCCGCCGTCATTTCCAGCAGAGCTCGAGTGTAAGCTTCAAAAATCCTGCTGTCAACGTCTATTTTATCAAACAACTTCTCCAGTATCTCAGTGATCAGTGTCTTGTTGTCAAAGTGCACTAGGTCATCTGTCAGAGCTTTTGAATAAAATCCCATGAGCTCGTCGAACATTTTTACCGCCGTCTCGTCACCGACAGCCGCTTTATCAACAATGCAATTAAAGGTAACGTCCAAAAACGGACCGAGAACTCCGGAAGTGACTCCGCGACATATATCATCCAGGTGAGTACACAAATGCCAGCATTGTTTGAATTCCTCCGAAGTTATTGTTGTATCAGAATTATTAGCACACTTGGCCGTCATCTCGGTCAAGTATTTACTGACAAATTCTTTGGCTGAGGGAGAAACTGCTGCCTGGTGACACGCCAGCGAAATGCCCAAAGTAAAACTCTCTGGAGACACGTTTATCGCTTTGCTAAATAGCTCCCACTTAATGGGCGGCAGCGGCTTGGGATATTTGTAAGAAAATATTCTCAAACACTCCATTAATATTTTTTTAGTCTGCGGGTTCAAGTTATCGGAGCTGTAGCGTCTCAAGTACTCGCCGACAGCTCGGACTGGACTTTTCTCCGGCAGATACTTAAAATTTATCGGCTCACCCATCGCCCACATGTAGATCCCCGTTTTGAATCCATACAACTCGTCAGTTATAAATTTTATTATCAAATCTCCCGCCAGCGACAGCGCAGGCTCGTAAATAGTCTCGAGCATCGTGATCCAGCAAGTGCTGGGTATGTAAGTGAGGGCTTGCTCAGCCTTGTCTTCTTTTTCTTCTACTTCTTCCTCTTTTTTTTCTCCTTCTTGGGCCCTTTTATAAGAAGGCAGATCCTTCATAAATACTTCCGGGAGTACTGTAATTTTAATCTGATTGATCGTGTAGGCAGCAAGTGCTTTGAAAGCCGCCTCAACGATTTCCAAGTTCCTCGTGGTCTCAAAACACGTTAGCTCCCACAGTTTTTTCAGAGACTGATCAACCAGTTCTTCAAACTGCTCTTCAGGATGCGCGACATTCGAAGGTATGTCGGCAAAAAAATCACACATGCTCTTAATCACAATAGATCGATCCTCTTTGTTCATTTTCGGCGACAGCACTCGCCAGGTCGAACAAACGTCCGCGATACCAGCGACGCAGAGCGCAGAAATTCCCCTCAGAGCGAGTGCGCTCGCAGCACTTCCTACTGTGTCTCCGCATCTATTCAGAGTTTGCGATAACAAGGGAACCAGTTCAGCTCCATGCTCCGGTTTGTTTTCGCAGATGAAGACCATGGCCTTGGCGCAGGTTACGTCGGCTTTCGTGCTCTTGTCATTGCGATTCATGTCAATCAAAGCTGTAAGCAAGTACCTGTGGCATCGCGGCTCCACCATCCATGCTTTCAAGAACAAATTTATCGCCACGTACTTCAGAGGTTCGTCAGCGGCGACCAGTGTCTGCAAGGTCTGTACAATAATCGGTACATTTTCTTTGGAGACTGCAAGCTCTGGTAAAATAAAAAGCAGTTCTTTAGTTTCCTCGATTTTGCGCGAGTTTGATAATTTGTACAGCAGCATCGAAAGAACATGACCAGCAAAATTATTATTTTCTCTGGCTATTCTTACCAACAGACGTCCAGCTTTCAGAATAGTCTCGGTGGATTTACTCTCAAGAAATATTCCTCCGATAATTAATTTAAATCTGCACAAAAATTCTTTGGGAATATTTGACAGGGTGTCCAAGCAAATGTTTAAATTAACGCACGACTCAATTTGCACGCAGAGGTTCGTGTAGAATTGTAAGTGCCGATTTGCGTGGTGGAGATGACTGAACAAGGTGTCGTTGTAAATTTTCTCCGGGTAACTGTCGCATTTAAGAGGTCTGTCAGTGGTGGCAGTGATGACGTTGATCAAATTGTCAGCAATTTCAAGCGCATCGGATGATAAAGGTGTCGCGTAGGCCATCCAGGGTAAAATCGACGACACCAATGAGTGAGCAACAATCTCATTACACTGCAATTTGTTTATAATTGAAGCGGCGATTTTAATTAAATCATGCAAATAAATAACCGGTGTTATGATCAACATTTCAGATAATATTGATACTGTGATATTGGCAATTAAGTTGTCATGTGGGTTATCAGGATCAGCGTGCTCGAGAATGGACTCGATCATTACGATGTTCGACCTCGGATCGTAGTTGTGTTTCAATAGATCTAGAGCCAGAGCGGCAATCAGTGGCCCCAAGGCTGTAAATAATTTTTTATTATTTTTAGTAACCGCAAATTCTGTTAACTCTAGTACTAAATTGTTGGTATTTATGCAAGAGTTTAAATTATTTGTACGCAACCACTGGATTATTTCTAACTGGAGCTCCAAAGTGCTGCTGGTTTTCATGAGGAGGTGCCAGGTCTGCTGACGAAAATTTTCTGCAGATGGATTGAACGTTGGGTTGCCCAGAATGTACATAAATACGGGCCTCAGAAGTTCCACGTGGTGGTAAACGGACTCGGGTTTGCAATCGTGGAGCATTGACTTCATTTCCCCGAGGACGTTGCGCCAGGAGTCGGTTTTCTCGTTCAAAACTGTAATGAGCGGGTGCTGAGGAGCCTGAATAGAAAACGGACATTCATATTTAGCGGCCGGGTGTCGCGACTTCAAATCCAGGGCCAGCAGACTGCAGATCGCTGAGGTTACGGCAGAATAATTTTTAGTCTCTCCTAAAATCGCAATTAGTTTTGAAAGCGTGGGAGATATTTCGATCAGTCCAGACTCCACTAGGGCGACCACTGCGTGACATGACACCAAACTTACAACCGCGTTTTCGCTTTTGCATTTTGTGAAGAGCGACTTCAATTCTGATATCTGTCAAATATTTTAATTGATAATAAATTTATTCTAGTAATTAGTAATTTATTAAATTACCTTCAGTGGGTCTTCATTGTTACTTATTTTATTTTTTGTTATTTCTAGAATTTTTGATATTCCCTGGACAAAAAATTTTATTTTATTACTCCAGTATTTTGAAAATTTATTTTTAAATAATTACTTACGTGGGTTATCAGAATTGAATTATTTGAAGATAATTTGTACTCTATTTCGTCCATTATTTTTATTTATAATTAACAATATAAATATATGTGTATATATTTATAAAAATATGTTTATTTTTGTCTAACATCTAGACATCATAACCTTTTTAAATTGTTATGACTAGAGTAGCGACACTAGCGTTTTTTAGTGAGTACTAGTTTTTAATGGGCGGGAAAATTTGGATGAAAAAAATTAATGAGTGAATGTAGCAGGTGTAAGACAAATTTTACGTGAGAAATAAACGATTAAAAATATAAAAATAAAGAAGTCCACATACTGATTTTCAAATTCTATAGATGCGCATTTTTTTATTTTGTTTGAATTGAATTTAAAAAATAAGTATGAATGTTGCAAACATGAGAATTTATAAATTTTAAATTGTCTGTTAATTTCATGAGTGTAAATACAGCAGACATCAGACAAATTAAAAAATTATAAATATATAGAGCAAATAATTAAAAAGATTTATTTATAAAAAATGCACTTATTAATTTCAAAATTTTTTAAATGCCTATTTTTTTTAAATTTCGTTTTATTGATTTTTACTCAATTTGTTAATTATTTTAAGTTTGTAGATCATAATTTAATAGATATTTCAATTTCTAGAATGTAAACTGTGTAACTAAACACAAACATAGTCGGCCGACTAAGCTACAAAATAATCGAAAGATATTAAAAGTTGATTTAGGAAATTATTGTTCGTTTTTCAATAGCGGCAGAGGCAGCCGTTCGGCACTCGCGTGGCTCGTGAGATCACCGAAGTTAAGTAGCATCTAGTAGGATTACTACTTGGATGGGTGACCGTGTTTAGCCACGTATCGGGTTCGAACGCAGGCCTTTGATTGTTAGGCGCGGAATGAAGATCCAGTGATTGATAAAGTGGGAATTTTATCGATCACTGGAATTTCACCCAAACCGAAACTGCACTGACTAGGTTTTCTCTGTAGACTTCCTATACATTGAAATAATGAAACAAATTTTCGTTCTTCAATATTACATAGTTCTTTGTTGTGTTTTCAGAGGTAATAATTGAAATGAACGAGATGGATAGAACGATTAAGGCGGAGAAAAGGAGTATTGTGCCATTGCACAATACTCTTAAGAAACAGTTGAGGGCATGCTTCAAGGAGCTGTACAGCTCCGAAGTAATCGAGAAGCTGTGTGCCAAGAACAGTACCACGGCAGGTGCTGTATTTTTCCAGTACCTGTCGAGTTACAAAATTCTTGAAAGCACGATATTAAATATTGATTTAGAACAGTATTATTCGTTCTTCGATAGAACGAATAAAAGGAAAAAGATTCTTTTCCTTAAGAAGTCATAAAACAAAAGAAAGTCAACTCAAATAATTCCTTTTTAATAGAAATTAGTTTTAAAACATGCACTTGTATTGATGCAATACTTTACATTACATGATTTCGATCCGGTGAGGATCTTACTTCTTGTAATTTTAAAGTAATAAAATTGCTTCAAAGCCTCGAATATATGAACTTTGAAATAAGTATCTTATCAGGAACACTACAAGACGGTTGGCGCCATCTCGCGGCGAACATCGGACTACTCCCACTGCTACTGTAGAAAATTAAAAAAACTACAAGTGCAATTTCTTAAAATTTATCTTTTTGAAAAAAAAATTCAAAAATTATAAAACGTTTGGTAACTTCAGTATCACACATTAATTTAAAATGAACCTGAGAAAAAATATATAAATAAAAAAGTCTACATACTGATTTTCAAATTCTATAAATGCGCATTTTTTTATTTTATTTGAATTAAATTTAAATCACTTATTTAAAATTTTTGAATTTGACAACTGTCAGCTACTTTGAGACATAAAAAATTTATGGATTTCTTTCATAAACTAATCAAATAAAAAAAAAATATATATATATATACACTTGTAAGAAATTGAAAAATGTAGGTGTGTTTTTTTTTTTAAATTTATCGTTTGAATACAAATCCAAAAATTATTAAACGTTGGCTAACTTCAGTACTTGTTTGAATTAAATTTAAAAAATAAGTATGAATGTTATAAACATGAGAATTTATAAATTTTAAATTGTCTGTTAATTTCATGAGTGTAAATACAGCAGACATAAGTCAAATTTAAAAATTATAAATAAATAGAGCAAATAATTAAAAAGATATTTATAAAAAATGCACTTATTAATTTCAGAATTTTTTGAATGCCCATTTTTTTAAAATTTTATTTTATTGATTTTTAGTCAATTTGTTAATTATTTTAAGTTTGTAGATCATAATTTAATAGATATTTCAATTTCTAGAATGTAAACTGTGTAACTAAACACAAACATAGTCAGCCGACTAAGCTTCAAAATAATCGAAAGATATTAAAGGTTGATTTAGGAAATTATTATTCGTTTTTCATTAGCGGCAGAGGCAGCCGTTCGACACTCGCGTGGCTCGTGCGATCACCGAAGTTAAGTAGCATCTAGCAGGATTACTACTTGGATGGGTGACCGTGTTTAGCCACGTATTGGGTTCGAACGAAGGTCTCTGATCGTTAGGTGCGGGATGAAGATCCAGTGATTCAGTATAATGGGAATTTTATCAATCACTGGAACTTCTCCCAAACCGAAACTGTACTGGATAGGTTTTCTATATAGATTTCCTATACATTGAAATAATGAAACAACTTTTCGTTCTTCAATAATATTAAAAATATCGAAATAGTCTCATAAATAATTTGAAAATTTATTTACAGATAACCAACTTAGACATCGTGTGTCAAACGCCTGTTGAATCAGCATTTAAAATTAATGTACCTGGGAGAAAATTGATTAGCTCACAGATGATATGTATTATTAATATATGATATCATATGTACTTGATGATTATTAAAAAATGATCATAAAAAATTATTTTTTCATGCGTAAATAATTTTTATTATATAGATGTTCTTGTCAGAAATGCGGCGACCTACCTCAAAAAAATAAATTGATGGTAACAAATGATAATGAAATAAAATTTTTTAATTTATGAATTATATCTTATTTGAGAGTATTGTGCCATTGCACAATACTCTTAAAAAGCAAATAAGAGGATGTTTCAAGGAGCTTTATAGCTCAGAAGTTATTGAGAAGCTATATGCCAAAAACTCAACAACGGCAGGTGCTGTATTTTTTCAGTACCTGTCGAGTTATAAAATTTTGGAAAGTAAGATATTAAATATTGATTTAGAAGAGAATTATTCGTTCTTCGATAGAATGAATAAAAGGAAAAAGATTCTTTTCCTCAAGAAGTCGAGAAAGTATTTATAGAAATGCGACGACCGAAAGCAAGAATAAAATTTGATGGTTACTGTTGATGTTATTATTTAAATTGTATGATTTGTTATTATTGAGAACATCCATACAGTTCTCAGATACTTTAAAAATTTGATTTCGATAAAACATAAGAAAATCAACTTATACGATTTCTTTTTAATAGAAATGAGTTTTAAAACATGCACTTGTATTGATAAAACAAGTCACATTCAATGTTTTCGATCCTATACGGATCGTACTTCTTGTTATTTTAAAATAATATAAATTGATTCAAAGCCTCGAATATATGAACTTTGAAATAAGTATCTTATCAGGAACACTACAAGACGGTTGGCGCCATCTCACGGCGAACGTCGAACTACTCTCATTGCTACTGCCTAGCTCTCTCTTACATACATATGTTTTTGATATAAAAATAGAGTAAATTTAATTTTACCTTTAAAAGTATAAACCTATTGAACTTGTGTCTGACCATAGCTCAAATTTATCACAAAAGTAACCAGAATCTATTGATTTTATAAACTAATTAAAAAATAAAGATTTGAATTACTTGACAATCTACTGTTCTATCAATTAAAAATTTCTACTGCAATTGAAAACAAAAAATTGATAATACATTCGATTAATTTGACCGATTAAATAAAAAATCAATAATTATTAAATAACAACCTATTTATCATTATCTTTAATTTTAAAAAATATCATGGACATTAATTACGAATCTGAAATAAGTAGACAATAAAAATTTTTGTAATGTTTTTTTCAGCAAACCAATTACAATAAAAAAAAAAAAAAACTAAAAATATGCACATGTAGAAAATTTCAAAAACTACAGGTGCAATTTTTTAAAATTTATCTTTTTGAAAAAAAAATTCAAAAATTATAAAACGTTTGGTAACTTCAGTATCACACATTAATTTAAAATGAACCTGAATTGACAATAAAAAATTTTCGGACTTTTTTTTCAACAAAATAGTTGCAAAAAAAACAAGAGCTAAAGATATGCATATGTAGAAAATTTAAAAAACTATAGGTGCAATTTTTCCAAATATTTTTTTTTTATAATTTATCATTAAAAAATAATTTCAAAAGTTATTAGACGTCAGTTAATTTTAGAGTCATAAATTTAAATAGTTATTCTAATTACTATAAAGTAAATTAAAAAATAATTAAAATAAATAAGAGTGTGAATAAATAAAAAAAAATGATTGAGATTTTTCAATATATTTTATTTGTATGGACAAGTCGGAGCATAGTGCACAATATATTTTATTAATATATATAATAATAATAATAATCATAATTGTCTGGAAAGGGAATCAGAGTACATGATCTGGATCTGAACACAATATCTTACAATTTAACGACGAGATGTCTGTATTTCTGTATTTGCTTCTGTACGTTATTAATTTTATTTCCATTTATTAATATGTTGATATTTTTGTTACCTTTTAGAGTTATTATACAAAGCACAAGTACAATATTTTATTCTAAAAAAGTAAATAATAAAAATAATCAGCTTGTCAGTTACAATATTATTATAATATATTTCTCAGTCATGTTACGATTTGAATAATTCGTTTAATTACAATCCCCACGCACGTGTTATTTACCTCAATATTAAACTTTATTTATTTAATATATAAATGGAATTATTCGTATTTAACTTAATATTTTTTTTCTTTTCTAATTACATTATTATTTATTACAAGGATTTATTTATTACGCACTTTATTATTTATATTTCCTCTATTAACTTCGTAGGTACAATAAGGCTTTGATGCGAGGGTATAACCGAATAAAAATAGCTAAATGTCAAGAAATTTATCACTGAGTTTTTTTATTAATCAGCAATTAACTTCCTTTTATTAATAATCAATAGCAAGGCATCAGTTGTCTACATTGTTTCTGATAAATGTATCAAATGCCTATCATATTTTTTCATATATTTTAATTTCTTACTGCTGTCTACTAAAATTTTTTTTCCACGGTTTGCCTACTTAAAAATATTTCATGTGTACTCAAATTAATATAAAAAATCTCCTGATTTTGCAGAAAATTCAAATTCTTTTTGAGGAGAAATGATTATCTACTAAATCTAAAATTAAATTAAAAAAAATTAATTAAGTGTTACATCGCTCATATTGTATTTTTTTTTGTATAACTGACTAAAGTTGTTTATATTATTGTTTTATCACTTAAAATTTTTAAACTATTGTAAGATCATCTGTAGACATTTCGGTCTGTGCCGGCATGAAAAATTTTAAATAAAATGATCAAAGTTCAAGACGATCACTTGATAAAAAAATATCAGAACTCTGGTGTCTAGAATAGTAACTGGAGAACTTGTTTTCATCAGAAATTAGTTACTTTCAAGTGATTCTCTGCATCGACTGTGAGATTTAACTCAGTGTTTTATTTTGCACAGGGTAAACTATAATTAAGAAGACTGGTTTTGTTTTCTCAAGTACTCGGACTTGAACATTGATCATTTCTTTAACAAATACAAATTTTCTTAGCAAGACCAAGAGCTGTACATTAATTTGAGAATACAGAAGTCATAAAATATTTATTAAGTAGGCAATAGAACTGTAGAAAAAAAATTTTAGCAGAGAATAGCAGTAGGAAATTATGATGTATGAAAAAATATTACAGCATTTGATACATTGATAAAAAAGAATGTAGACAGATGCCTTTCCGTTCAATAACAATCTATTTATTTAAATTTTAAAAGCAAATACATTGTACAGCCTATACAATTTTAAAAATCGTGTTTGGTTTAATTTCGTAAAACTCCTGAGCGGAGACAATAGGGCAGGATCCAGGTACTTAGGCTATCTGTATATTTTCATAAAAAGCTTATTTATTTTTTAAAATAACTTTTTATTTATTAATTATTATTATTATTATAATAAATAATTAAATCAAGTCGTTTAGTTTCGTTAAATATTTTAAAATGTTTTTTTGTTATTTTTAAAATTATTTTTTATAAAAATCACAGCACAGCACCAGCATTTATCTTTAAAAGCCCAGTCCTTTCTCCGCCGACAAAGGGGTCATTAAAACTGACCCCTCTGTTTAAAACCGATTTAGATATTTTTTAAATTCATACAAATGCTTGTTTACTTTACTCTGCTATTACGTTTTTATACTTTATCCTGTTTTAGATTTTTTGATTTGGCATTTGCGACACTATGCAGTCCAATATTTAAACTCCGCGTATTCTGGTACAGGATACGCAAAGTGTTGATACATTTTTGTCATTTCGCAATGGCAATCATAATAAAAATAAAATAATAATAAAATAAAATAATAATAATAATAATAATAATAATAATAATTATAGTTACCGACCTAGTTATTATGTGTCCTAAATTTAATTTTACATTTAATTAATAATACGTTATTTTTTTTTTTTATTTTTCTTCATATTTTTCCACTACTTAATTCTTTGCCTCTCTGTTTTATTTTATTTATTTATTTATTTATATTCATTATTATCATTATTTATATATTTAAAATCTACTATCGCATCACTAGCTATTAATTTTTTTTGTTATTTATTTATTTTTTTAATTATTATTTTTGTAAACAAATAGCATTCTACTTTTATCATACATTAATTTATACTTAACGCTACTTAATTATTTAGAATCATGATTTCTGCCTTAACAAATATCCTCTATATATATGTATATATAGACATATAACCTTATTAATATTTAATATATACCTATCATTACATGTATTTATATTTCTATATAAATTTAATAATTAACGATTACGGATTTATATTTCGAAAGAAATTAAAGTATGCAAGTTATCTTTACAGTAAAATACATTATTCGTACAGCGTATTATCATCAAAAACACACTCACACTTGATTTACAGACGTTAAAAAATCGTTATTAAATAATCATTTACAAAAAACAATCGATTACTTTTTTTTTTTTTGTTAATTTGTTTAAACTCACGGCTAAAAAGTGTCTGACCCGTGAGTGTTTTCAGTCTACCGGACTTGCCAAGCAAAAACAGCAAGTCGTTAATCACCATTTTATTAAGAGACTTTGTTCTTTACCCTCTCGTTATAATTTAAACTCAGTTTTTATTATTTAAGATATTATTTTACAGGACACTTCATCAACGTATAGCTTTTTCCCCGTTATTTGTTCAGCACATAGCCAATTTACAAGGAGTTTTTTTTTAAATTTATATTTAAATGGATGTGAAGTGTCCGTTATGGAGTAATATACGTCTCATTATCATTTAGATTACAATAATAATAAAAATAATAATAATAATTACAGTAATAATAATTTGCACAGGTGAATAATACATTAGTATGGTAGTACCATTTGTTAAATGTTCCCTAAAAATAATAATTCATACAAATATCTATAAGTTTCATTACAGTTATGTATACATTAACTTATTGTGTACTTTTTTATTTAATTACTCTTATTAATTATAATTACTTTAATATCTTTGATACAATATTTACAGAAGAGGACTCGTTGGTTCCCCAAGGCGAGGTTGCCGGACCCCAGTCCTTTCTAATTTTTTTATTTTTTTTTATTTTTATTAGAGTATTAAACGTTTCTATTCTCTTTTATTTTTCTTATTCACTCAATCAAGTCAACTATAAAAAACTGTCGGTTTAAATAATTAATCACAGTCGATTAATGACGGAAAACTCATGCTAATTAAAATAAAAGAGATTGTAAGTGTTGCTAAAAAAATAATTTAATTAAAAAAATAAAAATGGTAATATAAAAATTACATAATTAGTTTTACTTTTAAAAACAGGGTGCTTTGGAATTGCGTGGTCCCCCTCTAATTTATTTTTTAAAATAAATGCCAGAATCGCAGCTTTTTTAAATATATATTTATTTTATTTTCAAAATAATTATATAAAGACACGACCTGAGTATCTTTGGCCGGGTAATTAGGCCCGGAAAAAAATATTTCAAATTTTTTACCGTAAATTACATTTCTTTGGAGTCGAAACTCGATTGCAAGCCGGAGAAAAATAAAATTTAAAATTTATAAATTTTATTTTGGACCAAAGTTACCCACGTCTGTTAATTTTTCATAAATTTAAGTAATCGCCTAGCTTATGCTGAGCTGCATATAGAGATCTCGGTTGATTTTCTCTACGCAACCGTATATTTATTTAATATTTTTTATGATAATTAAAAAAAAATATATACATATGTAAATGTATATGTATACTTTGTGTCTAGTAATACAATGGCTAGCTAAAAAAATTTCGCACATACGTATACCTTTGGAGTAGTCCCGGACTAGGATGACTTGAACATGACCCCGCGTTTAAATTAAACTCAATAATTATCAATTATATATACAGTGTAGGTGTACTGCGAGTAGATTGACACGTGTCAGTGCGAATCCTCGATTAATAATAATCAACACTGTCACAGTCATCATCATCATCATCATCATCATCATCAATATTATTATTGTGATGATCGTGGTGGCAATATGATGGATCCATTGCCTCCACAAGTCCGTCCTACGGCTGCCTGGGGTTCCCGTGCGAGTGTCCCGCACTACCAGCAGCGGTTGCGGTGCCCGAGTGCGTGTGGTGGGTTTGTGCAGAGTTTCCGGTAGTGCCGACGGGAACGTTACCGGGGGCCGCGGGTCACTTGGGCGGGAAGGGCGAGATCACCGAAGCGGCTACCGCGGCAGCCTGCTGACTCGCCAGCACGGCCGCTGCAACATACATACAATTTATATTTATATATATATATACATATACAAACATACATATATATATAGTATACATATATGTATACATATAAACGTCACGTTAGATAATACAGTATAGTATTAATGGCTCTTTGTTTGGACCTCGTGCACGACTGCGGTCCGACATGCTTTGCTAGTCTTGTTAATCAACACCGAACACCAATTACATTTCATACAACCCTCCTTGTAATTATAAACTATTATTTTATGCATGATTATTAAATAATAAGTCTACTTATATATTTTTTAAAGATAAGACTTTTTATTTATTATTTATAAATTACTAATTTAATTAATCAGCAAGCGGATCGTCAGTCGGCAAGAGGTTTCATTTATTTTTTAATTAACGTTAGAAATTAATGAAAAAAAAAATGGTAATTTATCAAATAGACTATCGGCAATCCCGCCCGACTCCAGCTCTTGTTGAAAAATATAAATCGATATCGCCCTCGGTTGGCCATGCGGGGAATTTTTAGGGCTGAGACACTCGGGGTAACTGTTGAGGATAATTATCAATGAAATTTTTTATTTTTTTTCAAGTTTATTTGAGGGAGAGACGGGAATTTACGCGATTTAAAGGGATCCAACTCTGGGAATCCTGGCAGTGAATGGCTTTTATATTTTTTAATATTTATTTATTTGAAAACGCGGATCAATTCATTAGAGGGAATTCAAAAATATGAATGATAGTTAATTAATAATTGATAAAAAAATGTCGGGTGTTGTGGAAGACTAAAAAATTCTAATGAAGGAAACGGCGTATCGATTATCTGTCACGTTCGTGTTTCGCAATACAAATTCAATACGTATGTTCATATATATATTTATATTTAAAAATACACGTTAGCTCGTACCCGAGTTTTTATTCATACACGAGAGTATTAGAGACAAAAACACGAGAAATTATCACAGTCTCAACTAGTCTAAGTTTCGAACCTTCGATAATTTTTTAAATATTTTAAAATTAAATAATTTGTATTTAAATATTCTTACTAAGTATTAAAGTATCTGATGCCTTTTTTTAAACAAAAAGGTCAATTTATTTACGCGATTTTAGCCTTGGTGCTGACTTGGTTTAATTTTCTGTGATGGTTCATCCATTTTTATTTCTCACAGGTCTCGGTAGAAAAATTGAAAATTAAAAATTTAACAAAATTACTCAATTGCAATTGAAGATAAATTATGAATCATCAGCTGGTGGAAATGAAAATTTTAAATTAATAGGCATTGCAATTGACTAGACTTTTAGAGAGGCCCAAGTTCCAAGATAGATAAGGATCTTTCTTAATAAAAAATGATTTTTATTGAGATTTAGCAACACTTGGAAACGCATTTAATAATAATAATGATAGTTGTATCAATAGTAATGATGAAAAGAAAGAACATTTATTACTAGAAGCCTCAAGAAAATCGCGTGTTAATTTTGTTAATAAAAATGGGGGCATTGTACCTATCGCGTGCCAGCAAGTAACCATTAATCTCCTGGTATCGTCAAGGAGTGTCTCAAGTGGTGTACTTAGCAGGCGCATCGGGGATAGTTTGGCCACCTGGATTTACTGACAATATTAATTATAAATTAATTGAGTTGGAGCCGCGGCCGCGGATCGCCTGAAGCCTTACTGTCAGGGTCTGACGAGTGGCTTACCTCCGTAGGGCGCGGGATACTGTCCCCCAATTAGAGGGTAGCCCAGTCCGACGTGTGTGTGGTGATGAGTGTGGACGTGCCTCTGGGGAGGCGGAGATCTGCTGTCTTTGCCGAGATTCCCGCTGCTGTTGTCACCGGGTCCTTGTTGCTGGGGGTTATTGCTTGGCTGCTGCTTTCCTCCTTGCTGGGGCCCTCCCTGACCAGGAGGTGGCCCTGGTCCCCCGGCAGCTGACGTCGGAGGACCACTTGGAGGCCTCGAGGGCGTGGGACCCGCAGAGGATGGACTCGCTGAGGCGGCAGAAGTCTTGGGGGTCGGTGATTTCAGTGCGCGCTCCTGGAGCTCGTGGATTTTGTGCGTGGAGTAGTATTGGCTCGCGTGGTGCTGCAGCAAGTCGAGAGCTTTGCCACCAGGAGGTCTACTTAAGTCTTCTGGGGCGTGAAACCTCGGCAGCTGGAGGTAGGGGTTGCCAGAGAAAGGGCCTGGTACCAACATTGGACTGAGTCCGCGGTAGACAGGATGACCTGGGTCAAAGGGTATTCCGCCGTAATGCTGCGGAGGCATGTAGCCTGGGTGATGGATATACGCGTACTGCGAGGTTGGTGGTGGTGGTGGTCCCTGTGTCTCCATCGTCGGCTTGACTCCTTCCTGTTTGTTCTTGGACTCGTCATTTTTACCGAGGTCCTGGGGTTTCTCCTGCTTCGGCTGGTGCTTTGGACTCGGGGGTGGAGGTTTAGACTGCTGCGGTTGCTTCACTGAGTCTTCTTTCCGCCTCTGTTCACCCGGGTACAGATAATACCTTCTGTCATCTTGAACTGGTCCAGGAACTGGCGGACCCCTCTGGTTCTGCGAGTTGTGATAGACATGGTAGGGACTCATCTGGCTCTTCATTTCTATACTCTCTTTAAGTATTTGGTGGTTCTCATGCTGCTTGTCTTTTATACTCGACTGCTGCTGTTGCTGTTGCTGCTGCTGCTGTTGCTGCTGCTGAGATTCTTGTTTTATTTTATTCTTTTGCTCGTGATCAATCATCTCCTGCTGGGTCTGCTGCTGCGGCTGAGGCGGTTGCGAGACCGGCTGAGGCTGATACGAGTAACCAGGGGGAATATATCCACCGTAATTACTGTAATAATGTGGCTGCTGCTGAGGCGGCGGTTGACTCAATTCTTTTTTGTCCTTTTCAGAGTTTTGTAAACTCGCCATCAAAGGCATTTGCGGTATATTGAGAGGTTTTATGTCTTGCTTAGGTGTCAAGTCACTCGGTTTTTGTTCATTAGGCTTGTCCTGTACACTGGGTACCAGGTAAGGTGGCTGTCCGTAATAAGGAAACATTCCATAGTGTGGAGGTACATGCGTTTGCATTCCTGTCTTCACATCTTTCTCTTGGCCTTGTTTCAATTTGTCAGCAGATTCAGCCTCTAATACTGGCGCACCGTCGTCCGATATGTCAGAGTAAGCTGGACTCTGTACGTCTTCCCTCGCAGAGTCAATTATTGGAGCCTCTAGTGGCGAAGGATGCGGACTACCACCCGGTGATTTACGTGATTTCTTTTTGTAGCCTTGCGGTTTTGACGAACGTGGGTCTTTGCTTTTGTCTTGCTCGGGCATCAGCGCAGCGGTTGGCTTAACTTTGAACTGCGGCATCTTGGCATGGATTCCAACACTAGGATACTGCATGTGCGACTGGACAGGGTGACCAGAGGGTGTGGTGTTTTGTAAGCCAGGTTGCTGTGCAATTTGCGTGGTGAGACCTTGAAGACCTGGATGTTGGTTTAAAGCTTGAAGACTTGGTTGTTGGGGTGGTGGTTGCTGTTGTTGTTGTTGTTGTTGCTGTTGCTGCTGCTGCTGTTGCTGCTGTTGTTGTTGCTGCTGCTGCTGTGGTGGAAGACCTGGTTGATGAACCATGTGCGCAGGAGCTGGCTGGCCAAGTTGCGTTTGTACAGGGTGTTGAACCGGCTGCAGCTGATGCGCGGGTTGGAGCTGCGGTTGTAGCTGTGGTTGCGGACTCATCAACTGTCCAGGTTGCATCGGCTGACCCGTTAAGTTCTGAGGCGCTTGTAGCATTTGATTCTGCGCTTGGTGCTGAACCGCTTGGCTCGGTTGAGGAGGCTGAGGTATATTTATTGGTTGAGGAATGTTTGTAGTGAGATGAGGTGATGGCACAGGCCTGGGGGACTGACTTGGGTGCGGACTTGGGTGTGGACTTGGATGAGGGCTCGGACTCTGTGGAGGCGGATTCGCTGGTGAAACCTGTTGGACCTGAGGCCTTGGACTTGGTTGTACCACGGCCGTCACCGGTGGCACCGTCGTCGCAGCAACTGCAGGTGCTGGCAAATCGTCTTGCCCGAACCTCAACACTCCTGGCTTTACTATACTACTTTTGTCCGCGAGAATCGGCGTCGGCTGATCTGCCGTAGGCGATGGGACTCTCGGTGGTGGGGTAGGTGTCGCTGGGGGTAACGTCGCCGCTGGAGGACTTGTAGCTCTCACCGGTGTACCTTCCGGTTTATCAACCGGGGACTTTACAGGCGTCGCCGGACTCGGTGCCTCAATATTGCTCTCATCGTTCTCCGACATACTCGTGACGCCTTCTTTGGTGTCTTCGTCGTCGGCAGAACCATGCGCATGGTTCTGATGATACTTTAGTCCATTTTGATTTTTGTACTTTTTACTACAATTTGGTTCTGGACACTCGTATAACACAGGACTTGCTGGTGGCGAACCGCTGGGCGGCGTAGGCGGAGGCGCTCTTCTTTTACTCTTTTCTTCCTCCTCAGGACCTCGTGATTTCCGCTTGGCAGCTGGATCTGGTCGTGGGGGAACAAACGCCGCAGGACTCGGACTCGCTGCCGGCGATCCTTGAGCACCTCTGCGTCCTTTTCCGCCATTTCTCAGTTTACTGTGCACCGAACTCCTCGTTTCGGTGAAATTGCTGAGGTCATTTCCAGGTGTCGCGTTAGCAGCTGCTCGACCACGTTTCCCTCGTCCCTTGGGTGTCCTAGCGTCCAGGTCACTCGTCGGCGAATCGCAGAATCGTGGCGGCGCCCAGTCGTGTCTCGTACAATCCAGCAACGTACCAACGTACGTCTTTCCTCGCCACGTGACATTAACGACTAATACACCTGCAGCAGAAAAATAGTATATCTTAAATAGTAATTGTCAGTTGAATTATGTATATTTATTAATGCTATTACTATTACTATTACTATCAGTTATGCTAAATTGTTTGAATATTTTACTGCGGTTATTGTTGACAGAATAAATAAAGTAACTGTTTTATTATTTACAAGAGAGAAAGAAGAAAAAAATGCTGATGTTAATAATAAGAATTCAAGGTAACCGAGATTCAAAAAACAAAACTTCTTTGTACATTAATTCTTATTATTTATAGTTGGGATCGTGAGAAAAATAAATTTCTGCTGGGTCTCGTCATCGGTTGGCGAATGACGTCACTTGCATTTACCCGTAGAGTAAAAATAAAAAAAATAATAGTAGATAAAACGACGGTTGATATTGTAGGATAGGATAGGATGGAATCATTTGTCCTCTTCTTACTTGTTATTATCGAGCATCTGTTCTCTACTTCTCTTTATAACTCTCTCATAATCTTCACTGAACGTGTGATCAACGAGGCGGATAAATAGCCGTTAATGGTTCACGAGTGTCCATTTACAGAGGTCGAATAAGACACATGAGTACGTATTATAGCCACGATGGCTTCTCCTGGCCTCTACAATGACTAATGAACGAAATATAAATTGATGATGCAGAGATTAAGTATATATATTTTATTTCTTTGATGCTGAATTTAGTGCAAGAGAGATAAATTGCTTATGTGGGAATTAGGAGTAGTAATGTAATGAAATTAAATTTTTTTTATACTGCGTATTTATTTAAAAGCGGAGTAAATTCAAATTTTTTAAAAATCTAGACTACTGCGCTGGAGGAACAAGCTTAGAATTTACTCCGTATCCGGAGTGATTTTGTCTAAAACTCTGGATTTAAATAAAATCTGTAGCCACTTTTGATTTTTTTAGAGTGTAGGTATTGCAGACAAAATTGGTTCGACAGTGAGAATATTTTCAGATGAAAAATACGATTCGATGAAACTTGTATGCGTCTTTGAATAGCATGAAAGTCCGATTGTACGTCGTGTTAGCCGGTGAACCGCGACGATGGTACGGCTCGATGGGATGGGAAACAAATCTCAGGCTGGGATTTATGTTTGTGGTGGTGAAGTCTGCTGGTGTGCACTACGGCAAAGTATCGAGCAAAGTAAAGGTGGTCCGTGGAAGAGAAAAAGAAAAAGGAATGAGACTGAGAACAAGAAAAAGAAACAAAAATAAGAATGAGAATAAGAATGAGTAGGAGACGAATGAACGAGAAGAGAGAAAAATGGACGAAATGATGATGCTGATGGTGGAAGTGTGTGAGATGAATAAGGAAAAGAGACCCGGGTCGGAGAAGAAAAGAGGAACCCGGAGCTCGGTGGCAAAGGGGCGAGAGGGTGGTCGCTAGAGTGCTGAGGGGCTTGCTTCCAATAAAGACCCAGCCGCTATATAGACCTCACCTTCTGGTAGAATCCCAAGCGAAATTTTACCATCTGCACACGCACACGCACTCACACTCTCACTCGAAATTGAGTATTTGAAAGACAGATATTTTAATTTATATCGTTTTAATTTAAATAAAATAAAATGGAGTTATTATTTTTATTGAATTAACTCTATTTGTGAAGTTGAAGCTGAATGAGATAAAAGGAAGTTTGCTGAGAGTCGGTTGATGAAGAAGATGAAAAATAAAAGAAGGAGAAGGTTTCATCGGCAGCTGTAAATTCGATGACGAGTATACTTGAAAGAAGCATCAGAGTCCCTTTCATCCTCGTCGACGTTCACAGGGAAGCAAGGGAGTCAAGAAGGCTTCTACCTCCTATCTGCTATGCTGGTCTCTGTGTACACTATGTCTTGACTCGACGAGCTGGCACAAGGGAGACCGAGTACGAGAATTCGCCCCAAAAGGATCGATAACGAGCTGCGCTTGCTTGCAAAACCCTGATACCCTTAGCTATTCCGTGCAGATCACCACTTCTATCATCTTCATCAACGTCTCTGATATCGACAACGTCTTTCAAACTACTGCTCCTATATAATACTGCTACTCGTACTATTATGAGAGACGTCTTTTATCAGACATCCTGTTTGCAGGACAACTTCATGGAACATGCCACATTCTTATGTATATTATACAAATATTTACATCTCACAAACATCAAACAACCTTTTTTTCTTTTTTCACCTTTTTTATTTTTATTCCGCTAATGCCGACATCTATTCATTGAAATAAAAATTTTTTTAAGACTACAATAATAAAAAAAAGATAAAGTTTATTTAGTTGAATAGCAGTAATAAAATGTAATCTCGAGTCATAAAGAATCTCATGAATTTGCCGGCGATTAAATCCTAATTGAAAGTTGGCACGAACTTAAATCCGCGAAAACTGATGAACATGAAGGAGGAGAAGAAGAAGAAGAACGAATTCTTATCATTTCACACTACTGCTGATACTATTGAAAGTTTTTAAATAAAGTGAAAAGAAAAGAATTTTTTTTTTAGTTGAGAAGACGGAGGGAATTTTAAACTTGTACGTCTTCTTATTATATGTATATTATTTCACAAGAATATTTAACATTCTGGTGGAATGAGAGCTGAGGAATAAGTCGCTCTTCTCGGTTCGGAGAGAAAAAAAATAAATTGAATGAAATGAGAGTATCAGAGATAGGGAAAATTATAGGTGGATTGAAATAAGAGGGGTAAACAACGTTGGAGATGAAAGGAGATGGAATAGAAGCGGATCGTGATGGAAGAGACGTGGGTCCTCGGCAGAAGCAATGAAATCAAAATGAATGATGGGCATCAACAGATTGCGAGCTATTCTATTGAGATTCGATGAATATATGGATTTCCTAATTCTTATATTCTTATAACTATTCGGAAATCCTTGACCCGAAGTGTTCAATCTTGAGAAATAGTTTTTCTAAAATGATATTACTTTTGTTTGTTTTTAGATATCATGGAAATTTATATTACATTTATCTTCATGGTGGAATTTTCAAAGAATTTCCCATAGTCTATCATTCGTCATGTAGGTTTAAAAAATACCATTGGTTTAAAAGTTATCATATCTTTAGGAGTTTTCGACGGGTGGTTATAAAATTTTATCTACTTTTTTTTATAGACAATTATCTTGTTCGTGAAAAAAATTTTAAATCGGTTGAGTACTTGGGGAATGGCAATTTTGAAATTTCAAATTAATGGAAAATTTTGGTGCCGCTCTCTAAACATGAATTAGTGAAAATAAGTAAATTATTACTGATTTAGAGTGCGAATCGAATCACTAATTCCAAAAAGTGGTTCGATTGGCACTCTGAAAGTAAATATCCATTCATTTCATTAATCCATGTTTAGAGAGCGTGATTTTTTTCTTGAATAACTTTTTTTGCAGAAATTTCTATCTTCATTATGGAAAAAAAATGTCAAAGTTAAGAAAATTATTTTTTTCTTTTTTACTTTGTGTTTTAGAAAAATTTTTCAAATTTTAATAAAGGTGTGAAGTTACATAGTTGGTTTCTGTGTTACACAAAGAAAAGGTCTTCTTGCCTCAAGAAAATTTTCATTTTCAATTTGTAATGCAAAGAATTTGAGGTAAGTGAAAATTTTTTTTCTATGATTTAAATCCATTATTTAAACTTTGGCGGTTTCGGACCTCGGTTCTTTGAAAATGTCAGAAAAATTGATTTTTCATTGAATTTCATCTTGAAATTTGAAAATGTATAAATGATGAAAAATCTACTTGCATTTAAGATACCGAATATTCTTTTTTGTTTATAAAGAAGTTTAACGTCGTACGATAATGTTATTGTAATGTAAGCCGTTTGATTAATTATCAAAGGCATTTCATAGTTGAATATATAATCGGTTTCTGTTAAGCCCAAAGAGAGTATGCAAGCGGAATAATAATGAAGAATATACATATAGAAGTAAATGGAACGTCTAAAACCAATCCCGAGAGATGCTACGAGAGCTCCAGGACTACAAATTACATGAGTTAAATTATTATATGAAATATGAAAGATGGAAACTACGCTCGAGTAAGACGTACTTTCCTCATCCTCTTACAAACTTCATCTATTGTCTCCTACTGATAAATTGGTCTTTTTAACTATTATAACTTTAATAGCATGTACCGTAAATTATTAGTCGTGGTTTATTATAAATATATAGATATAGATATGCTACCGTCTTTTTAGATCATTAATTTATTGACGAAATTATTTTATCTAAAATTAAATCAAGATGTAGCAATAAGCTGAGATAAAGAGCTTTAATATATCAAAAGTTATTTGATGATAGTTTGAATTAATGTTAATTTGTAATTTATAATTCTAGTTTACGGATATGCGAGAAGGCTGGCAGAATAGTGGATATGAAAATTGCCATGAAAATTTATTAATAAGTTTTTGAATTTTATTAGAAAATTTTCAATTTTCAAATTGAATTGAAATTTTTATTGATGAATTTTGAAATGACGTCATTTTGTTTGAAAATGAAAAAAAAAATTATTCGCGGGAAATTAAAAATTTTCCATTACTTTAAATATAAATTAGAATTTTTATCGTTAGGATCAAAAATAAATTTTCAACAGCATTATCATTTTGCTAAGTTCTGATAACTATAATTTTCAGTACAAAATAATGTCTACTTCGAAATAGATCACAACCTTTTTAAATGAAGATTCATATCTTCCTTGAATTTAAACTCAAGAATAGGTCAGTTGTTTTCAAATGGCTTTAGTCAAAGTAATTACGTCTGAATAGAATGGAATTAAGTTAACAGTGAGGATTACAAGGGACAATTCAATCCCAAAAGATAATTTTTAAGTAATTAAAGTGTCAGAAGGTTTTAAGAAAATGAGAAAATTAAATTTTAACAGATTTAATTACGGCATGTAAGCGTATTTAATTTTAATACTGATCTATAAGCGCTTATGAATACTTTACTATCGCTAATTTATGTTTCAAATCATAGAAATCCTTTCTTTCATATTTATGTATTCAAATTAAATGTTATTTTTTGCTGTCAATAATAAATGATCGAGAAAAACAAATTATGGGTGTATTTTTGGCTCAAAAAAATTTTCTTCTCACTCAAAGAAAATTTTCATTTTCATTCCATGATGCAAAAAATTTCTCAGAGCGAGTAAAATTTTTCTGCGCCAAGAAATCCATTTTCCTTGTGTAAATAAATTAAAATACGCATAGAAATCCATAGAATAAGCTCTTAAATATTAATACTGAAATCCGTCTGGTGGAAAATGGCAGCGGAGTTTATCAAGCATAAAAATAAGAAAGTTAAAAAATAAATAAATAAAATATTAAACTGAGTGATTCAGCTCTCAGAAAGTATACATCAGTTTGAGTCGAGAGTTTAAAGTCAAGAGAAAATGAATTTCACGTTGAAATGCATGTGAAAACTTGAAAAGGGTGAGAATACTCTTTTATCTACATAGAACTGGATTTTATCTGATTTGCCCCGTAGCATTCATTCGCGTTTTCTTTAGAGTTTTTCAAGGGCTGTATAAAAATAATGCACTCGACTCTCTATTGTTCCATTAAATTTCAATGAAGATGTCGCTCTATACTAAAGAAAATCTACGTTACAGAGCTTTTCTTGGCATTACTGCTTATCAGACAAAAGATCAGGAAATTCATTAAAATTGCTTTGATGTTTTGTTTCGTTGGATCTTTTCAATTGTGTTCTACTCTATTATTATTAATAAATTGTCTTAGATCCTCACCTCCTTCAGTCTCGTGCCAAACAATGCCTTCTAGTGTCACAGAGGTTCCAGGTTCACATGGCCCCAGACATTCTGGTTCTGTGATTGTTCCGACACTCGTTCCGACGCAAACGTCCGACATGTCCTGCAATAAAATCAGAAATTATTAAAAAAAAATGTAAAACAAGATGGTGGTTAACAGCCAGCCTCACAGCAATGGAATTACGCAAATAACCGGGCGATTGGATTATTAATAATCCGATGATTATGATTATGGTAAGTGGAGGTGAATTAGTAGTCCATAAATGGGTACGAGGGTAGTAAATTCCGTAAAACGTATGCGCCTGGGTAATGGGCAAAGAAATTGAGTTAATAGAGAAATCCTTCGCAAACTCTTACACTCTTTATTCATATGTACATACTTCTGTTGGGTTTGTTCTCTGCTAAACCCCGCGGGGATTACAATGGGAGTTTTAAATGCAAATCGTTGAGTTTATGCTGAGGCTTCCATAATTACAGAAGCGGTCGCTGCCTTTACTTCCATAATGCAAACTACTGAGGTCACGCCTCCTCAGAGTTTATTTTCCACCGTGAAAACGCTTACTATCCAAGTACTTTATGAGTTATGGGTTACATTTTTTTTATGTCACGGCGCTTAATAAAAATTTCTAAAACTTTTGTTTTATTTTTTAATCGACCGGTGGAAAATTTTATTTTACAGTAAAACAAGATAAATGTACGTCATATATTTATATATATTTATAGGCGGGTGTTTTATGCCCGTATGTGGTATATGAGCTTTGCAAGTGTGTATGTCGAGGCGCATATGAGGCTTTAACGATCGGTTCTTGTCGAAAAAGGTTTATGTTACAAGTTTTCGAGGCACTAGACTCTAACAATACAAAAACTGCTAAGCGGTAAAGTTAAAGTTTTATTGTATAAAAAGTAAATCTGTATTGTGTGAGTGAAAATACAGAAGCAGCAAAAAAAGGAATGAAACCTTTCAACAGATAATGCGGGAAATGTGAGGGAATAAAAACAATTAACGAGCAGCATTAAAAAAAAAGTAAATGAAATGTCATTTGATGGGGTAATTTTTCGAGGATTATATATTTAGCTATGAAAAGTACGTCTGCAGACTCAGGTTTATAGACTTGTATGCACAGTTTATGTGATGAGAAAAAAAAGAGATAACAGTGAGGAAAAAGAACAAAGTATTCCTGTGAGATGTCTTGTCCTTAAGAGCCTGGAAAACAATTTTATGGGAGGAACAGGAGAGCCGGAGAAAAGAACCAGACGTGGATGGGAAGAGGAAAAATGTTGCGGTACTTACGAACAACTTGAGTCTTAACTCGAGTTGTGAAACAAAAAAAATGAGCCGAGACTAAAGGTATGAGATGTATATATACATATATGTGTGTGTGTGTGTATGTGTGTTTGGTAGTTGAGACATATATATCTACATTCACATACATGCAGTGCATTCCTGTATCACATTGTACGGTTGATGAAGCACAAAAATTCAAATCCACCTGCAGTATATATTATTTCGATTTATTGGATAAATATTTGCTCGAATAAAAACAAGTCGACAAAGTATTTTTTATAAATTTATTCCTATAAGTTTAACTTTTATATGGTAAAAATGAGAGAGGTGTTTCGCTGGCACAAAGAAGAAAGCAGAGTTGAAAGACGAGTCTCGAGGAAACCCGAGGATTGAGAGTCCTCCTCCTTCATGCCTTTTTTTTCCTTTTGCTTCTTCTGCTTTTGCTTCTTTTTCTTCTTCAACACTCGGCAGCCATGTTCACTCTCTCATGAATATATTCATGAATTTCTAGCAGACACAGCTACAGAGTACGTGTACTAGTACTAGTACGTAAATGTGTGTAAATATATAGTGATATATAAATGTATGTGGTTGAAAAGGGAATAGTGTGCGGCAAGATAGTTAGCAAGTAACTCTGCATAGTCTAGGAGCTTTAAACTCTGCAATTATTACCCGGTTAATTCGAAAATTTTATCTGCAACTAAAATATCTCAATCTAATCTTGACTTGACTGGTTAAGACGTCTAATGTTTAATAGATTCCAAGGATTTGGATTTGAAAATTCAAATTTTTTTTTGTTTTTGCTGCAGAACTAATTCAAGATTTATTGGCGGGTTGATTACCGAGTTGTTATACGCATACGTGACTGGATATAAAACAGTTGTTATGAATATTGTAGAATATATCTGCGGTGCATCTGGGAACAACATCGGAAATAGAAACGGTAGCCCTGCTGGCTAATTGCGGGCCAATTACCGGGCAGGTTGCTGCGTTACTCGCAATCACGATGCAAGGCGGCGATAAAACCTCGACAGTGTTGCTGCACAGGCACACTTGCACACTATCGCTGTGCAGATATATATAGATATATACGACCACAGATAAAAAGACCCAAGGGCAAAATAAAATACTAAGCCGTATAATCCTGATGCGCTTTTTCTTCGGTGGAAAATGGGAAGACGCTGTCTAAGATAATTATTTCGTGACATCCAACATTAAATATATTTTTTATCTTTTAAATTACAGACCAAAAGTATATTTAAATGCCTGTCTCTAGTATTGTCAAGTTATTTCGTACAATTAAATTATTTTAAGGTAAAAAATTTATCCTTCTACTTGTTTTCTTAACTTTTTTTCCATTAAAATAAAAATTACAGGATTAACTTAATTTATTAATGACAAAAAAAATATATGATGAAAGAGCTCAAGTTAAAATTGTTAGCGCTATATAATTACAGAAGCAAAAAGACAAAACAAAATAAAATATATAGTAATAATAATAATAATAATAATGATAAAAAATAAAAACTCGTCTTTTGTTGTTACTCCGAAGAGAGAGCATTACAGCAATCAACTTTAATGGAAGCAATAAAATGCAGGTGGCAGTACTACGTATTATTCTTCTTAGTTTTTATACTATTATTATTATTTTCTTTTACTGGGTTATTTTTAAAAACCGCGAGAAAAAGCTTGTCAAGTTGTCCCACCTTATATATTATTATTATTATTTTTATTCTCGAGAAAGCATAAATGTAATCGCATTTTGGCATATCTAAATCCATTTTGTAACTTTGCCAACAAAAAACTCCTCTGGCTCGTTTGCGGCTAAACTGAAAAGCTCGTTTACTTTTTTTCTTTATTGCATTTGAAGCTTTTACACCGCGTAATTTTTATTGACTCATTAATATCATTATTATTATTATTATTTTTGCTACTACTGTGACAACTCTTCATATTTTATATTTTTCAATAATCCAGCTATTGTATAAAAAATAAATTTGCTTTATTGATGACTTTATGCGAGCAATTTAAATGTCATTTGATTTTAACTTGTCAAAGTAAATATAGATTTTATTTTTTTATTTTATCAGACTATAAAACCTACATCGCTCGTTTGTAACTATGTAGTCACTTATTGTCTATATATCTATAGCTGTGGATATAGAACGCTCGTTCAAGTATATCGATTTTAACCCCTCAACTATTTTATTATTATTACACTAACGCGAAGCGATATTTCAATGACTTAACAGTGATTTCATAAACTATAGACATTGATCGATCGCCAATTATTATTTGCCCTCGCAATTAATTCTATAATAATATACATTGTTATTTATTATTTATTAACTACTGTTTTATAAATATTTATATTATGAACTAGGAAGATAAATTTACTTGAAATTGTGACATTGTAATGCTCAATGATACGTGGGAATAAAAATTATCATTACAAAAAAAGAATAGGTTGTTCATATATACCGGAAATAAGAATATTTGAAAAAATACTGTTTTAGTACACGCAGAAAATTTTACAACAAAAATTACCCATAAAGTTTGGCACTGTAAGGACATCTAGCCAGTAACTAAATTCTTACTATGAGTATGGGAAAAATTTAGATATTTTGTACATATTCTCACAATATCATATTTTTGGGTAATTTTTACTAAAAATTTCTCTGCGAGTAGTAAAAACAAGCTTTTGAACTCGAAAGTATAAAAATCGCAGCTTATACTGTAATTTTCACTATATTATTAATAATTTCACTATACACTAAGAAAAAAAACATCTTTTCGAAATATGGTATACTTTTACCACAAGAAATTATGCTATTAAAAATTTCAATTTAAATTGATGTAAAAATTTGAAGATTTCATATGTACTTGAAAATCGGAACGTTTTTAGCGCAACAAAACGAAAATATTTGTGAATTTGCTGCTGAAAAGTGACTAAAAAAATAATTGGAGCTGGCTATAATTTTTTGCTGATGTACGAAACATTTAAGAAATCAAGATCTGGATTCTTTTCTTTTCTTTTCATTTCGTTTTTGGAAAAACATGCAATGCAGCAAATACATGTATTTTTGTTTTGTGAAAAACATTGCGATTTTCAAGTACATGCTTCATTAATAATAATTTTCTTAATCGAAGAAATTCCAGTATATTTCAAGGTAAGTATTTTCAAGAAAAGTTATTTTTTTCTTAATGTAAGCTGCAATTTAAACTTTTGAATTTGAAAACATTATTTTTACAATTAAAATTGTAATTTTTAAAGTTCATGGTAAAAAATTACGAGTACATTCGGATTTTTTTAAAATCCATTTCGTTACTCGGATTTCCAGTTTAAAAATAAAAACAATCTACACACTGAGTAAATAAAGAGTTTTTTCAGGTCAGTGATTTCGCAATGATTTGAATTTTATTTCACTCCGATTTGGAATTTTAATATTAAAATACTCCTTTTAGAGGTGAATTTCACTCCGAGAGCATCAAATAAATGAAAAATTATCCGTTCCGCCAATTTTTTACAGTGCATTGTTTTTTTCCATGTATATAAATCCACTTTGAATGAATCCAATACCCAAGTTAAAAATGAGTCATTCAAATAGCAACATATTTCTGATCAGGAAACATCCAATTATAATAATAACTATTTGCAAAAAGTGAATACCCACAATTTGTCAATATACTTTGTAACAAAGCGTGTTTATAATATTAATATTTGTTAATAACATGTGACAAGCTAATGAAAATATGTGCTGGGACTGGAATGCAGTCAGCAAGCCAAGAATCATTCAATCAAAGTTATTTTCAACGGGTACAAGAACAAATATATATGTTGCAGCAGCAATAATAACAATAATAGTAATAGTAATAGTCATAATGTATAATGTATAATGAAGTGAGATAAACAGAAGTATATATCTATATGTACAGTGGTATAAAAAAAGACAGAAAAGTTTTAATAGCGTTAACGAATGCCACGTACAAGTTTGATGGAAAAAAACAAGACGGACATGTTGCTATACCGCGAATCGATCAAAGGCCCTTGGGCGACACTCAACAAGAAACTGTGACGTGTAAAACGTTGCCTTACTTAACTCCGAGCATCTATCTCATATATATGTATGTATATATAATATGTATGTATCTGTTACTACTGGTTTGAGACGATTAACTCGACAAGAGTATGCCCCTGAGCGGTCGATGCCATCTTAAGAGTTGTTATCAACTATAGTAATTAAACACTTGGTTTTTTAATTATTTTTTAATTAATTACTCAACGAATTTGTAATTAGTTTCTCTTAATTTAGGTTTGAATAAAAAGATATTTTAAATTTGAGACTGTAGAGTTCTCTGTTGAGTAAAAAAAAGAATAATGATGATGATGATGAATACAAAAAAGTAAAGGGGCTTTTAAAAATATGTATATGAGGTCTATAGAAATTTAAAACGAGTTTAATATCTTAAACATTGTTTACGCAAGAGCGCGTCGTTTAACATATATTTATGAATGCATAAGGCTGGCAGCAATTTACAATTACTCGATAATTAAGAGCGGAAGTGAAGTAACACTAATTCATCATAAGCGAAATAAGTATTTGCATAATTATAAATAAATATGCATATTAAATAGATGTGCTCGATAAATAATATTTATTAGTGTGATTAATTAAATTCAATTCAATTAAATTCACTGTATATATCAATACATACATAGGGGAGAGGGGCAAAATGGAATTACTGTTTTCGAGGACTCAAATCCATTACATTTTTTTCATGATATTCAAAATAAATAGAAACATTTTTCAGTTTCCATAAAAAAAAAAATCTGGATATTCGACAAAATCGATTTTTGAAAAAGTTTAATAGAAAAAATTCAAAAATTGCTCAATCATATTTACAAAAGTGGTTTTGAAGTATTCAAAAACCATTTTTTATTTTCATTTTAATGTTGAGATTTTGAAATCGAAGAACCACTTTTTCAAAAGCTGGAAATTAAAATTAAAATAACAAGAAAACAATGCGAAATTTGAAAAAACTTTACTGATTATTATTGGCAGAGAATAAAATTGTCAACAAAAAATAATCTACAACATTTTGTAATAAATCTGATAATTTCACCGGAAAAGCAAAAAGATCTCCAACTTTACTTCGAGCTTTAATAACTTTTGAACCGATAGATTTATCAAAAAATGATAAGAGACCTTTTTATAGAGCGTTCAATTTCCTACAAAAATATATTCTAGTCTATTCGATTGATTGAATTACTAAAGAGATAAACCCCGCGAACATTTTTTTTTGGGTTCAACTATGATTTTTTTCTACATGCACTTAAAAAAAATGTTGCTTCAAAATGACGCACCCTAATATATGTTTCGAAACTATTGGAGTGTGGTATTGCCGTCGTTTGCATATTTAAAAATAACTAAAAGCTTTAAAATAATTAGTGAAGTTGTAAATGTTAAATGAATCTCCGACATTTTATAAAATAACTCGGCTATTCCCATGGTTACTTATAACTCGATCGCCGAGCGACAGGTTACATAAATACATACGGATTATAGAGTGACGGCATACATGATATACATGTACAAATACATATGTACGTTACCTATATATATATTTATATATATGCCTCGACGCTATAAATCAAGCATACATTTCGTTGAATAAACTTAAACTTATTTATAGCTTGTTAATAGTATTCCGTTGGTTAAAACAATATTGTAACTATGTTACAACATTAACTCGAAATTTACTAATAACCACTTGGATCACGTAAAGTGATTAATCAACAACTGTTACTTTTCATTTTATTTAAATTCGTCCAATCGGATTTAATATTTATTAAAGCGCTTTTTAGTTTTTTTAACTTTGAATTGGTATATTTCCAAAAGAGTAAATATACATATATACGTGGTTTATATATGTATCGGAAACATTGACACAGGTACATAACTAGCGAATAAATCTGATCGGAAATTCATCGACCGTGTGCCACTTTCATGAATTTCCAAACAGCTTGATTGAATATTGGATACTGTTATCTCTACTTGAATTATTATCGTGTTAAAAATAAAGAGGACAAAAAAAGGTATAATGATAAAGAATAAAAAAAAAAAAAATTAATTATTCAAGTAATAATGAAGATGAGCAAACGTCGATGACAATTAGCTCAATCAAGTGTAGGGTTAACATTTAATGTCAAGAGAATACATTTGTATATATTATCGATACGGTTATACGTATATGTAATAGTGAAACATATATGTAATGTACATGTGGATGTGGATGTATTAGACATATATGTACACAGATGAATGATTAGGGAGCAGAAGTGATGCATAACCAAAGAGAATAATTCCCTGGAGGCCACGAGAGACATCAATGTCAGTGTTCTCGCAGCATCATCTAGCAAACTGTCTTTGTTCCTCTCATTTGGTTCCAAGTTGAAACGTTATATTGAAACATCGATATTCAACAATCTCATTGCGCAGCATGGATGTGGTCTGCTAGACTGCTAGACTGCTATTTACATTAGCGAAAAGAGTGCAAGTGCAAGTGAGAGGGCATATATGGATGTATGTGTGCTCAATAGTCAATATTGAACAGCACCTTCATACCCATCCTCTTTTCATTTCATCCCATTTTCAGGTGAGCTCCATTCGACATTTCGCCCACGTACTACGCGGAGAGCCAACCAGGATCGTGGATATACACCACCGACGAGGGAATATTGATTCATCGGGTTGCGCCATCTGTCAGCAGACCAACGTTTTGCTCTCTCAACATTATTCCCGTGGCATTGCATTACAGTGTCGTACATGGATGGATGCTACTGGTGTGCTGTTATGTAGTAGCTGAATGTGATGCTGGAGACTCGGCTCAGCTAGCTCTGTTTCGTAAGCCAAATGATGAATAATATTTGCATTCATGTGCAAATAAATATATATATGCCACGTTAAGTAAATCTTATGCAGATGATAAAAATAAAATAAATATTTAATTCAAGAGCCAGCGGCAATTTACCGCTCGATTTCATAAATTTAACTTTTATTATCGTTTAATAATAAATTATTAAATGTATAATAAAAATAATTGATACGATGATGTAACGCCAGAAAAAAAAATAAATATATGAAGTTATAATGATAATAATATATGTCTTTAAAGTTATGACTCATAAAAAAAGACCGGATGGAGAAATTAGTGCAGATTAATGGAGACGAATTGAGATATTTGTCGTACACCCGTTTATAAAATTGATTCATATATTCCCATACAACTTTCGTCATAAACTATATATATATATAAGCTGAGGTCATTCAACTGAGACAACGAGAAAGGCTACACATGTGGGTTACAAACGTTAATAAAAGATTTTACGTTAAAAGTTTCTTTGGTTACAACATATATAGATATATAAATATATAAATCTATAGAGAGATAATGATCAGGTTAAAGATTATCTAGAATTGATAGGAAAACTTAGCGCAATAGCTATCAAAGAATAATAAATTTTAATCATCAGCAGTGTGGACAAGTATGTGTACAGTTGATAAATATTTCTGTTTGGTGTTTGTACATTAAACAGCACGGGAATAGCAGCGGTGGTGTAGGACAACTTTTAGCGATAGGGAATCAAATACCATCAGAGAAACTTGCTCACATCCAGCCGCAGTTGGATCGAGGCAATGCACAAGTTGCGTTAACGTGTGGGAGAACCTGCAGAACAAAGTTACCAGCTCGAATGCCATACCATGCCATGGATACGGCATACAGCGTACGTTTAAAGCTTAGGCTTTAGTTTAACACACACATGTTATACACACACGATAATGCCCGAGCTGTAGTGAGTATTTAATTCTGTAGTCTGTACTCTGTAGTCTGCAGTAGGTATCTCACAAAGTTGTTTACCCAGCTTGTACTTTTCCCTTATCTTCGGCGCGGAAGACTGACAACACTTTTATAAATTTACCTAATGTTCGTCTACATATATGTGTACATGTACAAATATATATGTATGTATGGGTACATGTATATCAGTAACTAAATGCTGCAGACAGAGAAGAGATTATGGAGGGTCGATAGTTGAGTCTTTCCGTTCTGATGTGATACCAGCACTACTATATACCCGATGCTGGGCTGGGCACTCCAATATCACGACGCAACTTGAGAGCTTCAACAAAACATCCACCAGCAAAACTTTCTTATAAGCTTCCTTTGGCTTAAATAGTTGCCGGTTTTTGAGCACCAGAAAACTCCATTGAGAAAATTTTCAGCTCAATTTATGCCCAGTTCTCGTGTAAGTTTATAAACTTTTTTTCTTCATTATTATCTTGAAACTTTGGTACTTGAATGATGATAATTGTCAATTCCGAGTTTATAAATATGATAAATACTTTGTTTTTATCAACAGAATATTTTTTAAATGACCGATTTTTAAAAGCAATGTCTTGTAATTCCAATTGAGGATTTTGATAACAGAGAATATTTTTGTATTGAAGTTTAAATGTTTGAATAATCTAGAAGTATTTTAATTTGTGAGGTATTTTCATTCCTCTTGAATATTTTAATTATTCTGAGAGATATTTGTTGACTGGAAATATTTACTACGCCTGCAGATATTCAACAGAGATAGGTTTATATATGTATACATATATTTTGTGTGACTTGTATAGTATGTTGTCTCGACTCATATTATATTTAATTTTAATATAATATACAGGCACATCACATCACATACTTGACATGAGCGACATTATCACAACTCTTGATCTTTTAAATCAAACTTAATACCAACGGTAAACTTTCTGTTTATTCTTTTAAATTATCACTCAGCTCGCTCGTATGTAATAACAAAATAAAATAAAAAAAATTGAAATAACAGACGCTGAAATTCTTAAACACTGAATATAAATGAATCAACACACATGACTACTGTATAAATAAAAATATTTCCGAGTTTCGTGGAAGAGAATCTACATGAGCCAAAGCTTTATGCAACCAGCAATTGACATAACGAGTGTGTGTTTCAGTTACTCTTTCAGTATCTACTTTGGTACAGCTCAGAGTCTCCAAGTACTGGTTAGTTTCTCTAATTGGACGCGGGCAAATTAGTTGCTAGTTTCAACAAATTCTGGACTGAAATACAGACACGAACAAAATATTTGTACATAAACCTGCAAATGGGACTGAAATTAAAAATGTCTACAACACTATTTAATTCTGAAAGCAGTTGACATAAATTTATTGCCTCAGTTAGGCACAGATTTGCTTAATTTACTTGGTGATGTTAAAAATTTAGTCACGTTTCATTTCTTAAATTACCCGGGTCAAAAAACGAGGGAAATTTGAATTTTTGATAAATTTAAATCTGTTAAGCGAAAATTGAGTAAAATTTGACTTTTTTTGACTTAAATGGATACTAAGTAGGACAAGTCAGCAAACAGCAAGTCAAAGTCAAAATGTTTTTCATTCATTTTTGGCTAACGACCTACTCAGTATCTATTCAAATCAAAAAAAGCATGTTTGGCCTAGTTTTGACTTTTTTGACTTAAATGGATACTAAGTAAGTCAAGTCTAGGATAAACACGTTTGATTTTGACTTACTTAGTATCCATTCAAGTCAAAAAAGTAAAATTTAAGTCAACTAAGCCAAAACTAAGTCAAGCTTAACTTTTTTGACTTAAATAAATACTGAATAGGTAAATTTCACCAAAAGCAAGTCAAAAATGAATGAAAAACACATTTGATTTTAACTTTTTTTTGAAAATTATTTTTCTCAGCACCGAGTCTAGATTTTCTACAAGATTTCTCTAATCATTTCTGTCAAAAATTACTCAATAGTCTGCAATCTACGTTTTCATTTTTGAAAATGTTCATTTATCTAAGAGAAAATCGTTTCCAAAGTTTCCATTTACTGCGCAAGTGCAGCCAGGATATTACTGTTCATCGACTTGAGTGTGATAGAGAAAAAAGTTCAGGCTCTCTTAAATCAAAAAAATTTACTTGGTTTTGGTCATAGACAGATTTTCAAAAAAAGATAGTTTTAAATCACTTTTGACCCGGGTCGTTAGAGTATATTGTTGCTGATAACCCGCAAAGCAAATTAAGTTATTTATGATAACAATAACGATTATGATGATGATCGAATTAGTTTTTATTGGATTAAATCTTGTGGTCTTTGATAAACTGCAATGCAGACAAGTATTCAAAGTAGCTAGCTAACTTGTTAACCGGTGAAACTACGACGCTAATTACCTGTGCCAAGACGCAGTTGTCAGGCGAGTTGACTTTAAACTACGCGATGAGGCATGAAAAGATAATAATGAAAGACATTAAATACGGGATTCAAACTTTTAAAATAGCGTTAATAATGTGTGTTACTTTGTGAGCAAATGAATATTTAATGGCCGATGATAAATTGCAGGGTATTGGCAGAGTATTAATAAAACATGTTAAAGTTAAATATTTATTTCACGTTGTGTGCGTAGTATGAGCGGTGATTATTATCAACTTTCATTTACTGTTATCGAAAACTATGTAAGGAAAAAAAGTCAAGTGAAGTAAAAAAAAAAAAAAAACTAAATATTGAGCGTGTATTATTCGTTATTATATCGAAATACATCAATTCCGTGCCAGTGACCGGGCAAATAAAATGTGGGCTCACGCGAGAGTTACATTTGCACGCGATATCGCCCAGTTTTCAGGCTAAATAACGGCGGCATCACTCTGTAAAATGAGAGTAAACTGAGTTGAGCGTTGCTAAAAAATATTTATATAATAACTAAATCCTTAAGGAAAGAGGTTAAAGGAAAAGGAAAAGGGTAAAGAGGAAGTGAATGAGTAGAGCTAGTAAAATAAAAAGTGTTAAGTCTTTTAGCCATCAAATAGTTGTCAAGAGAGTTGAAAAAAAAAGTTAAAACTCGAGTGGGAGATAATCTGTAAAGCCTCAACTCACTATCAACACTTCCGTTTGGCTTTTATATTCTCGGGACACATTGAATGTGCTTTGAAAAAGTTTATGGATCGATAAAGAGGTCGCGTGGAAAATCGACATGAGAACAAAACTCCATACATCTCCGAACGGAAGCGGAAAGTAAAGGAAAGAGAGAGAGATAAAAGAAATAAACGATCAAGGAAAATGTACGTTCTATTAATTTCAACAAACTTCCATCCCTTTTTCCATGTTTTCAAACTTTACTTTTTTCTGAAAATTTTATCTCCATCATTTGACGTCAAATTGATAATTTAAAATTCCGCGATCCTGTGATGAGAATGTCAATCTTCCGGCGCAGCTCCAGGATGCCGTTTTAATTATAACTGACGGTTAATTACTGTAATCGGTATAGGAACCCTCGGGTTGTGAGTTGAAAGGGGCTGTTACTGCTGACGACAAAACTGTATGACAAGTAGTAAAGTAAGAGTGAAAAGGCAAAAAACCATCCAGCTAAAGCAAGTCCATATATACGTATATTTTCCATCTGTTACTCTCTCCTTTCTCTTCACTTGCTGGCTACATAATTCTTTGTACATCTACATCCTTTTCCTCTCTCTCTCACGCATGTCCAACTGCTGTGTGCTAATTTAAAATTTCCCTTCAGGACAAACTTGTCTCTCCCCTTTATTTAGCTTCACTTCGGCTTCATATTCATCCACCAGAATTCTCTTTGTATTTTATATTCCTCCAGTCTGCAGACGAATCTCAACATATCTCCGTAATATATATATGGACCGTATTATTGTTATTTTTTAGTCTCTTTTTGTTGCTTTAGCACGGCACCGTGACTACCTTTTGTGCATCAGCAAAAACAGGAGTCCTTTGAGTTAAATTCATTCGTCAAACTTAAAATTAATGTCACTAAGTACAGTCTATATATATATATATATACATGTATGTAATACGTTCATATATTTTTTTATTACGTATTAATGTATAAAGTCCATTGGAATGTTTATTTTTGTACGTCAAAGGTGAATAATAGCGTTAGTTTGCCCAAGGGTGTGGCGTCGTGTGTAAAAAAGTATCGAGGGGAAACACAAAGAGGGAGAAATAAAAAAAAATGGAGAAAAAAAGGCAACGATGCGGAAATTTATCGTGTTTGAGTTGAGTGTGTGTATAACTACTTAATTTGATATTAGTATTAGTATTATTATTATTAGTTTTGATGGCATGATTGTGATTATTCGTAATAATAATTTTTATCCAAGGGTCGATGAATAATTCAATCAAGTAGTGAGACTGGGCTGCTCGCAATTAGCTAATGCGAGGTTAAACACCGTTAGGTTGAATTGCCAACAGTATACTTGAATAGATTTTATCGATTAGTCGAGATTAATTCAATGTTATTATTGTTATTATTATTATTATTTTCTAGTAGTCGTTACAGTAAAACAAATTGAATATTACCGGCGTTATTGACGCAAATATTTAAATAAAAAGGTTTGAAAAGCGAGAGGTATTCAAACAATTCGATTATTGATATTGATGATATCGAGTTTTTGAAATAAAAGGAAACTAGCTTTTGTATGAACGCAAAGAAAGCCTTGTGAGGAATCAAGGCGAGGATGAAAGAGAAATAGGTGTGAGGAAAAAATAAGCATTAAAAAAATATATGAGAAATAAAAGTGAGCAAAAGTTGTGCTTGAGAGCACCCCGGTTCTTCGTTCGAACGGAAGGTATTTAATTTAGAGAGAGCTTTTACGTTGGTGTCGCTATTTTGTGCGAGTCGCTCGTAGGGAAGAATGGGAGAGAGGAAGTTAGATGAAGAAAAAAGGCGCAAGAGGAAACAGAAAGAAGAAACAAAGAAGCAAACTCGAGAGTAGTCCCAAGAGGACTCACTGGGGAAGCAAAAGACTTGCGAGTGGCTCTAAGAATAAACGAGTAGGAAAGAGAGTGCAGAGAAAAAAGATAAAAAGAAAATATAGTATGCCACCCCCGAGCGCCTTCACCTCCTGCACTTTCGTGTAGTTTCGCTCTCGTGTTTGTTCGTGTATTCATTCCTGTATTCGCGGGGGCGGAGACCGCAGAGTATTGATTTCAGCCCCTCAGCTCAGCAACCCCGGCACACCCCTTCGCGCTTCCCGGTTCTACTACTACTACTACTACTACTACTGCTACTATTACTACTACTACTATTGCTACTGCTGCTGCTACTGCTACTGCCTTTTCCCTAGCCACCCCAATTTTACTCTACCCACGTATACTACTAACACATCGAGTGGCCTCTGTACTATGCTGTCTAACCATTCCCACGTCGCTACTATAACCATCCATCCTCTATTTTACTCTCTCGCTTTCGCCATATCTACATCTATACATGTGATGCCGCTTTCCCTCGTCATCGACCAACCCCAATCAACCCCCGGCTGTTCGCCAACGTTGTCACACAATTCTCGTGAATTAATATTGAAAAAAAATAATAATAATAATAAATAAAAAAACATGAGCAAAAAATAAAAAAATGAAAACGAGAAAAAAATGGGATGACATATCGATCGGCAGACATTTGAAACTTGATTTGTAATTAGAACACCACAGCCAGCAACCTCGAAGTCTATTATCTTGAATAGGAAGTATTTCAGTAGTAGTCGTTAAAGCGATTAAATTAATTGGCGGTTGTATTATAAGTACTAGAGTTAAATTGGAGTTTGCCATTAAATGTGACTTTAAGTGGACGTTTTCAAGTAGATGTATTGTTGTTGATCAAGACCACCGAGTGGTGATGTTTAAATATCAAGTGTTTCGATACTAAATTTACTAGACGAATGACAATTAGCGAATAATAATAATAAAGATGGTAATTAAAATTAGAGACTTACCTTTGGCTCTGAATTTGAAGTTTTCAACTTTTTCATGGGTGGCGAACTACACGCGGCCGTGTCCATGGCCTCGTCTACGGTAGTGTTTAGGGTAGGTCCAGGTACTGCTGCAACCTTTGTCTGCTCGGGTTTGGCGGCAGAGCCGGCAGCCGTCGCGGAAGCTGGACTGGGAGGTGGACATGGTGCTGCGGCACTTGTCGCGGGCGGTCCAACGCCCTGTGAAACGGGAAATCCAGTTCTCGAACTGGGTGGTGGGCCTTGGGGTTGTTGGGGTGCTGTCGCCGCGGGAGTTGGTCCTTGGGACTGAACGGCTGCACCCGTTGAATTTTGACTTTGAGACACTGGTCTCGTGGTTCCATTCATCTCGGGTTTATTATTTTGCTGGGGACCGTGACTATTACTCTGCGGTTTGTCGTGCTTGTCTCTGGCTTTGTCCCTCCTGTGTCCGCTGGATCCTCTCTTGGAGCCTGCCGTCGACGATGCAGGGGGCCCTGAGGTGGCTGACGCCGGCGAGTGGGGTTTTGATTTGTTTGAGGACGAGGACGACGAGTTACTCGTGGCCACGTCGGAATTTTGGGATGACGTTGATGATGACGAAGACGTTGAAGAAGCTGAGGAGGTCGATGAGTTTGATGAGGTCGAATTGCCGTTGCCGTCTTGTGACGTTGTTGTCCCGTTTATTTCGTTGGACTTGACAATTTCGTGCTTAGCCTCGCTAGTTTTCGTTCCAGGTTTAGTGCGTTTGATCTTCATTTTGAGGCCTTTATCAACGGTAGCAGAGTGTTCAACAGCCATTTTTCCGGGATTGCCGGAGTTGAGGTGTACCGCGTTAACAGAACCGGGTTGTTGCTTACCACTAGTTGGTCCGTTACCAGTACTCGAGCTGTTGGCGTTACCACTGCCTGTGTTTTGATTTCCGCTACTGGAATTAACCGAATTTGTTTGATTATTATTTGACGTATTTGATGAATTATTAACGCCGCAGGACGGCGACGACGATGAGGACGAGGACGACGACGACGACGAAGAAGATGAAGATTGACTGTTGTTGCCGGTGGCAGTTATGCCTGATGACGATGAATTTTGTTGCGTTACGTTTTGTTGCTGTAACTGGTGATTCTGATTAGTCGTGGCTGCTGCTGCCGAGGCAGGCGTTGAAGCCATCCCGTTTCCCGAGCTCAATTTCTCGTCCCTCGTCTTCTCTATATCAGCATCGAGGTCGATTATGAGATCGCCTATGCCAATGTCCCATTCATTGTCGTCGTACTCGAAGTTGTTGGTCACATTCGTCGTGGCCGTGTCCGTTTCTCCAACGTTAGCAGCCACTGTGCTTGCTTTCGAATCACGACGCGCCACCGACCTATCACCCTGTTGCGGCGGCTGTTGCTGCTGCTGCTGTCGTTTTTGCTGCTCCTGATGATCCCGACTCGTACGATCTCGTCTACTTGAACTAACACTGGTACTGTTCGTCGCGCTACTGCTGTTACCACCGCAAACACCGATTCGCGTCGATGATGACGATGATGGCGATGGCGATGACAGAGATGATGCTGCTACTGCTGTTGTTGCTGATGCTGTTGTTGTTGTTACTGATGTTGTCGATGATAACGATGCTGATATCGCTGATGCTGGTACCGCCGCGCACGGCGAGGTTCCTTTGCGATTAACGTTAGGGAGGCGACCGCCTATTGGCGTGGTCGCCATGCCCTTGGAACCTTTTCCCCGGCGCCCGCCAGCCTGTCCACCGACGACACGACGTCTTGTCTCTTCGGTGACGAGCAGAATCCACTGCCTGGAGTACTTGAACCCGGACCACCGCCCGCAAGACGCTCCTCGTCCATCGAACACATTACTCTTCACCGATTACTACACACCCTACTGGTATCTCTTTCTTCTACTACTCTTGCCTGCGTCTTCACTGTACCATCTACAAACTACGTCTCAAGAACACTTAATCCTTCACTTCTACTCCCTCTCAACAGTCGTCACTTATTCAAAATATTATCCACCACTGCTACACCTTTTAACAAACATCCACCACTTATTTACTCACAATCACTACAATTCATCACACCCACTTATTTTATATCCACGATCACAAATTGACCACTCAATTGTATAAAAAAAAAAAAAACAGAACAACACACTATCAATCAATCCTTGAGAATCTATGGGAACTATTTATCACCATATATCCATTCAATGCATCCTCGGAGCCCCAGTGAGCTCCAGATCCAGGTCCAGGCCGAGGTCCAGGTCATCTGATGCTGATAGCCTCGTCATCAGTTCAGATCTGAAACAGCAATTAATTTTTCTGGTTAATTATCTGAATGAGAAGAATATAATTAGCTTGTTACATCTACAAATATATATGTACATATATCTATCAACATCAGCGTAACTTTTGAATTGAATATAAATTCGAGATTCATTAATCTCTAAAAGCAGATGGCTCTCACGGGGGACGAAGAAAATACTCGAGCAGTTATTCGTCTACTCTAGCTTTGCCAACAAATTTGTATTCCCACTTGGGGTGGAATTCGTGTCAGAGAGCGATTAATTTTACCGGCGGCATTTTGGCAACCGTCCAAACTTACACTACACACATCGGATCGCAGTAGACGCTCTTTACTCTCTATCTGTGCAGTATCTTCTTTTCTCTTCTCTTCTCTTCTCTTCTCTATATTACCGTCCACGTCTCCTTCAAGCCATGCTCAACGTTAATACATGAATTACTTTTTAAATAAAAAATGTGAGCAAGAAGCAGCTAAAAGAGTTTATTGAAAGGCTTATTTAACTCGGCACTTAAAACGTCTTTTAAATAAATTATAAAACTTATTATTTGTTAATCTCGAAACTAATTAATCAATTAAATTTATGCGATAACTTTCTTTTTTATCATGTTGGAAGCTTATTAAAATAATCATCAACTTGCCGAGCAAGTGTTTTTATTTTAAATTGCTATCTTACAGATGTCAATGTCAGAGATAACATTATATAAAATAATTACTTCCTCCACTGAAAGTTTAAAGTCAAAAAATAAAATAAAACTCGGAATCTCCATACAATATCACGGATGGCTTTGCTTGTAACGTTCTAACAGTTGGAACTATATTTATATATATATGTATATTTATTTAAACTACGCATTGTATCGCGACATAAAGTGTGGCGTCTGCAGCTCATAAACAATAGCCAGTCAATGGGTACTTGAGAATAATGTTGTTGTTGTTCGCGATTTACAATTGCTGTGCAGTCGAAATGCGCTATCCGAGAATTGATATGCAGTAAAAATCTCTACTAGCATATGTATGAATATATATGTGCACACGTACACGCGAGCCAGCAGATGCATTCTGTGCGAGTGTGAGTTTATAATGATACGTTACATTAATCAGCGGTACGGTAAAAACAAGTCAAGAACAAGTAGATATATAATATAACTGTTTTAAAAGCCAGTAATACATCAAACAGACTGGAATTAATAAATGTTTAAATGGAACAAGTCTTTGGCAGTAGGGTTTAGTTGGTTAATATTATTTTTAAATGATCTATCAAAAACCCATTTGCATTATCTATTCATGTTTGTAAATTTAAAATAAGATGAGATGAGTCGACGGAAGAAGAAGAAGATGAAGAAGAGGCTGGATAAGAAGGACAAAAGTCAAGTTAAGAGCTGAACGACTGGTTGTGGTGACATGATAAAAGAAAATGGTATTAAAGCATTTAAAATGTCATTCAAACCACTGGTTGACTGAAATAACTGAGTAAAAAAATTAACAGAGCGAGAGAAAAATAGTTTTAGTTTTATTAAAACTTGGGGACCAAGCTGGATAGAAATATGGTATTTATTTAGAGGGCTGGCATGTGATGAAAATGGTGAATGTGGATAAGGAGACGAGAGACGAGAGGGGAGATAAAAAGAGTAAGGTTAGTTTTTTCTTTCATCCCGGTTTTTTCATTATTATTATTATTATTTTCTTTTTTTTCATACTCGTAATAAAACTCGGGTCGTATACGCCATATGCCTGCAAGCTGGAGATGTCCCTCATGTACTCTTGTGTTCCGTGATATCCCCTATGTTTCAGAGTCTCTTTTTATATGCACTGGTGTCTCGACTGTGGGCGAATGAGTGAGAGTGTGTCGTTGAACAACTATATACATTTATTTATGAGTATGTGTATATTTTGGTGTATATATATGTGTATGCAGCATACAGACACGGCAGTACGACCCGACCCCAAAAGTCACGAAGCGCAGATGCTCCTGTGGCCGTGTTCGCTCATCCGTTGCACGCTCGTTCGCTTATTCCGAGTCTTAGGATAGGATAGAATATAATGTGTTGCGCCCTCGTGTTATGTATGAAGCTTAAACGTGTGTTCGTGTCATACGGACTATGCATAATCGACCGAATTTTAAATCACAGCCCTCTTTTCGGGCGATTTCAAACCGATTAACAGGGACGATCGCTTTTCTATTCATAACATTGCTATTATATTCACTGCGTCAGCACAAGTCATCACTTTCAACGCTGTCATTATAATAATAGCTTTTAAGATACAAACGCAAATGGCTAATTAATTGGCTGAGATATTAAGTCGAGTAAAGTTTTAGTACAACCTGAAAGTTTGTTAACAAAATCCACAAGTTCTCACAGCCGTTCCCACCTGGCGTGCAGGAGCCAATGGCTTACGAGAAATCAATTTCTTTATCTTTCTCTCGTGAAATGCTGTTATATACATACATACCCACTCACACAGACATGAGCTGGTGATTTATATCTCTTAATCAAAACAGCCAGCTGATGATACGTGAGAAATACCTATAGACTTATTGCTTTTAAATTATTGTAGCTGCCGCACTGTTAAACGAACGAATGAACGAATGAACAAACCAACCAATGAAACATTAATATACAGCTGAGACGAATTGAAATGGTATAATCGGAAAATCAATTTTCTCTTGGTTGCCGCAACGCTCGAGCACACAAACTAAAAAGTCTAGCTCACGTTCTATATATATACATATATAAACCAACTGAATCATGTATTTATATTTAACTTTAAATTACCTGGGAACAATGGACTCGGGCATGGATTATACTTTAAATAATGTCAACTTGATATATATTTCGAGCGCACCTGTCTCGTCGAGGATCGAGAACTCGTGTGTCGATAAGAGGTAAAGTGAGGTTGTGCCCGTTGAATAATTTAACAAACGTGGAAACCGGAGTGCGGCGAAAGGCCGTTTCCTTTCTAAACGAATGCCCGGGGTCTACAACAACATCAACATCAACAACAGCAGTAGCAGCAATAACAACAACGGCAATGATAATAACAAACTAAACAAAACTACTGCTGACATTGTCATGGGTCTCAACGACTCAACCAACAATTGACGTCCGTTATGTTACTACCTGTACCGTTGTTACTTGCACGAGCATTTGCTACTTCGTGTAGTGTCGGTGCACCTTTGACTGCCGCTACCAAAGCATCCTCACCGCCTTCTTCCTTTGCTACTTTTCAACTTTTATGTCCATTTCAACTCCCTCGGAAAATGTAACTAATGAGTTTTACTTAACACGATACAAAAAGTCCACAAGTAGCAGAATAAATGGACTGAGGCTGGTAGCGGCTCGCGATGCTGCTGCTGCTACTCATCGCTACAGACAAGATTAAATAATCTTTCGGATTTTAGTCTATGAGTTTTATTTAAATCGGGATAAAAGATAAAATATCTTAATCTTCAACTCGTTGTTGAAGATTTAGTTTTTCTTTTATTACGAGAATAAAGTTTTTATTTGCATAAATTACAATAACAAATGTATTAATGGGCAATTTAAAGTAAAGGTATTAAAGTGGGTATAGGTGTTGCTGAGCTTAATTTTACTAAAATATTGAAATTAATGTAAAGTGGCACAAGTCGAGCAGCGAGGTATGCGTAAATAATTAGCGGGGAAATTGCTGAGATGAGTATTATATATATGTATAAAAATATATATTGTATGTGGTGTGTTGTTATATGTACTAATATGAAACAGAGAGAACATTCATTATCAGTGAACAGTGTACAGGAAATGACATTAAATTAGCCACGAGTGGGCTCTGAGCTTGATCTCCCTGGCACCAGGGGCCAAGGGTCACCATGTAAACGAGCATCTCTGTTCGGTTATTACGTTACGTAGGTTATTTTGTGTAGCCATACGAGACACTACATGTATATTCTATAATAAACACGACAAGTATGTGAAGCCTTTCCTAACACCTGATTGGATAGAAACAATATAAATTTAAACAACGACACATGACCTCTAGCTTTCTATTATTTTACATTGGAAGAGCCTCGAAAATAATGTGGGATGAAAAAAAAAGTAAAAATATGCACATGTAGAAAATTTAAAAAACTATAGATGCAATTTTTTATAATATGTTTTTTTTGTAATTTATCGTTTAAAAAAAAAACAAAGAATTTTTAGACGTTGGCTAACTTCGGTATCATGATCAATAGGCAGAATGGAAAAAAATTTAATCGATTGACAGAGAGGAGATGCCCAGACACATGCTTATAAGAAGGATCTAGGATTAAAAAAATTTTTTTTTCCAATAAACTATAATAGAAAGGAGATGAAATGAATATGGTCTCATTTCCGAACACCTGATCGACTAAGGACAGCATTGAAAGATACACAATTTACACAACAATCCACATTAAAATGAATATATGAAAAGCGACATGCGCGCGAAACATGAATTGTTGTAAATATGTATATGTATATATTACATGTGACATGTTACATGAGAAGCTTCGGATAGCAAAGAGGAGGGTGTCGGTGGGACTGAGCGGAAAAACAGGTCGGCTTGACTCGCCATATGACGGCTGTCCATTATCTTTATTGCAGTCGTCGTCGTAAATGCTCTTTGCCTTTACATTAATGTAATACATACACACGTTTTGATAGCCAATAAGCCTAATGTAAAAAACCGATTTTGTTATCTTACTTACTCTATTTTATTATTTACACAAACGTTTTGTCCTTCACCCATTACACGCTTTTAAATATCCGTAACTACTATTATGTATTTTTTAAAATATTTTTCATAATTATGTAGTTTGTGTCTATTTAACCATACGGTATATTTACTTCATAAATATTTTCGATCCATTATTATTATATATCTGGTTTTTTAAATTTAACAACTGAGTAAACTTTTTATTGTCGATAAACAAAATAATAAAAAATTATCATCATCATTATTATTATTATTATTTTGCTGAAATTGCACAATAGCGAAATTCAAGTTTCAATGAATAGTAGCAAATATGGCTCACATAAATGCACCAGAGAATATTATTCAACGGTGGCCGAATGAAAATGTACTTTCTGTTAAACTAAATCCGCTTTAATCAAATCTACATATATACTTATACATATATATATAAATATATATTCTCGGTATACAATTTCATGAGTAATAATTTAAAACTTTAACATTAACGAACTATAAGACCATAATAAAAAATATAAATTACTCATGAAATTATTCTCACTAAAAAAATATATATACAAGTATATGAATATAAATATTTTTTTTATAACTTAATCTCTACGCAGAAAAAAAATCTTGACTAAAAGTAAATATTTTCGATTCCAAAATTTTTTTTGAAACTTCAATTTCCTCTGACCAAGACAGATTTTCTAGACATGATTCCCGAAAACGTTAGTTTTCCAAAATATTTTCTTTACTCACAACTTTTTTTCTGTACACTCGAAAATTGCTTCTTTGAAATGCTATGGTGTCAAAAAAAACCGGATCACATTGACCACCTTACAGAAATCTAAACATTTTTCAAAAATTACTAGACCACAGTAAAATTGACAATCACATTACTGCAAGTATTGTAAATTTTACTATGGTCATAATTTTCGTGTTAATTTAAATTTTTGTCAGACGACCAACATGTTCCAGCTTTACTACAGCATAAAATTTCAAACGAGATTTTCTTTATGCAATGCGATTAATTGTGTAAACAATGAAAAAAAAAGTTTCATCTAAAGATCTGAGTACGTATCTACGTTGTTAGTTCGCGAGTTTTTGTTACGTGTTGCAAGTAAAGACCCATAGGCGAAGAAGGAAACGGTAACGAGAAACCCAACGTACGCCTGCCGGAAGTACTTGTCAAGCACTTAAGCAGAGCTGATATGAGGGGGATGACGCGTTGCGATGAGTATTATTTCAACGTGTATTATAATAACTTAACTAGGCTCGTGCTCAAGTTCATATACAGGCAGACATTTAATACAGACATAGACATAGACAGCGACAGAGACAAAGACACTGAGGCGTAGACGCAGACATACCCACAGACAGTAGACAGCAATATTTATTTTTACAATAAACTTTATACAACATATATCTGTATCTATAACCGTGATAGGTATATACGCAATAGTGTTGATTGTAATGAATTATAGTTCCTTCAGCGACCACGTGAATAAACTGTTCGTTTTAATTATGACGATTTAATATACCAACATATATCAAAGCAACTTGTGTATACATTTGAATACACACAATTAATTAATATTAATAATCTATAATTATTAATTCAAAATATGTATAATATTATATTATATACATACATATCGCGATAATATTGATGACATACATCGAATAATATTTGCTTGGTATATAATAAAAATTAAGAAAATATGTGCGCGAGTGTGTAAACATGTATGTGTATAAAGAGGGGGCAAAATGGAGTACTTGAGTAACTGTTTTCCAGGACTCAAGTACTTTAAATCTTTTTTTTTTAATGACATTCAAAGTAAATAGAAAAAATTTTCAGTTTCCGTTGGAAAAAAAAATGTAATAGTTTTTATCATAAAACAAAAGTCATTGAAATTTTCCCACCGATACGCAATTGGAAAAAAAATTTTTTATACAGTTTTAGGATACCCCGTTTTGCCCCCACCCCCTCCGTTCCCTGGATGAAAGTTATATATAAACATATATTATAAATAAACAATTCAATAGGTACGAAAGCAAGTGTACGTGGGTTTGGGTGTAAGATGTATATGTATATACATATATATGAAGGCATAACGTAGTAGTCGGTTAGATGCCTGTACCGTGGAATAAAGCATAAATATTTATATGTAGTGAGAGACGTGCAGTGCATAAGCGCACGCGTTTGCCGTGTACAGAATACTTTGGCTTTGGCATGATATCACTACTACATAAGCTCCGGGATATAATACACAGCAACACACATCACAAGACTCGACAAGAGCAGACTTTAGCTATCCGCGATTGCTATGTCGAGCTTTTCTGCCCGCGAGTACTGCAGCTCTACTATACCCCATCACCTCGACCTGCTCGCGTTCCACGGCAAGTCTCCCGAGACTACTCTAACTCGTTCCATACAAGTCTTGGAACGCGCCAGCAGACATACACTATCAACTTCTATCAACTATGTGCTGATATTTTATATACATATACTGTTGCCAGCAACACACACATACACTATATAGAGAATATAATAGACTGCGCGAATTTGTTTGCGATTTTAACCGTGAGAACGTCAATACACTTATCACTTATTACATACATACATGGACAACATATGTAGAAATGGACGTGTATTGTATAATACTAATTTATCACACCGGTAATTTATCTTTATATATATATATATATATTTTTTTTTTTTTAAATATTCCATATTCATTTAAATGATAAATTTAGTTTTATTTCGGCATGACAAATGGTTTTTAATGTACAGAGCCAGTGATTCTCATTTAACGGAGGGTAAACGTGTTGGAAATAACAACTCCCAAGGCACCGGAGATTCTTCTTAAGCAGAATTGTCTGTTGTGTGTATATCGTATCGTATCGTCTTGTCTTTTCTAGTTTCATACAAGGACGTAATTCACTCACGGGAGCAGTTTATCTCTCGTATCGCTTCTGGTCGTTATCTTGAGCCAGATCTTCTCGTCACTTAGTCTATCAGTCGAAAGCCTCTAACACCACCAGTGTGCAGGCAAACTCATCCACCTTTTTTTACATTACCTCCCCTTTCTCTCGCTTCCCTCGAACACACACAAGCACATACATTGATACCCACATGTACAGCATACACAGCCGCTCGAGCCTCGAGGTTCTCCATTAAACATTCTCCGAGGTTCTCAATCTATGACTCATCACACAGCAGAAACTTGGATTTCAAATGACTAGAAAATTGTAAAACTGATTTTTTGATTACGGGATTCAAATTCAAGACCATGATAATAAATAATGAGGAAATTTTTGAGGGAGATTTTGATGGAGGATTTTAACGGGAGCTGAGAACCACTGGCCGGTTACTCGACTGCACCTCAGGCCGCGAGAATACGCTCCGATATAATTAGCGTGTTTAACTCTGATTTATAATGACGGTGGAAACGCCTACCGGTAACCCAACATGTTGGTTCTATAGAATAATCTCCTCTTCCCTTACACTATATTCTGTACTTACATTCTGCCCGCACGTATGTCACATGGACGACTAGACGGGTTTCAACGCTTCGTAATTGTCACTTGCACTGGCAACATATAACATATAACCTATAGACTGCTCTCCTCACTTTGATAACAAGTTAATAAATTTGAATCAACTACACACTAAAAAATGTAAACTCAACATAACAGTCTTTTTTTAACGCTTGTTTTTTTTCTTTATCTTGACAAGATTATCGAGGGCGACATCGCGATAATTGCCCGGTGAATTATGGCCACGAGGTGGATTTTATTTTTGTTGCTCGGAAATATTTCTGAGACGTTTCGATGCTTGTAAGACAACCTGAAGACTAACTCAAGACTCTGAATGTTGAGTATTTTCTGGCCTATACTTGAAACTCTGAACCTAAACTCGGGGCCTAAACTATACTAGTCAAAGATTATTCTCATATCCGTATAATCAAAAAGGGACTTAACCTGCGCACCTTTTCTGTCAGGTATACTCTTTGCCAGGGATCAACTCCCCCAAGTATCCAAAAAGGTTCTTCTTCTTGTTATTATTATTATTGTTGTTATTCCTTTCTTTCGTTTCCATTCCAAATTATTCCAAGGTCTTGCCTAAAATCTTTAAACAGCCGGGCCATGCCTCCGAGTATAATTCCAGGCTAGTGAAAAATAAATTTCAAGACAATAGAAATTTTATACAGAGACATTTTTATTTAACAGCCCGGCTATTAAAGGTTTAATTTTTTTTCTTTCATCCACAAAATTACGGTACACGAAATATAATTCTATAAGTACTACAATAAATAATATAATACTACATGGACTATTTGTCTTTTTACTTTGTTTAGTCTCTATAGCTTTAGGACATTATGCTCAAAAAATAATTTACCGAGTCGACAAAACCCGAGTTTCGAATTAATATTTCCTAAAAGTTGACTGCTATAAATGCTTGATAAATATTTTATGAATGTTAACAATTGATGACAGTGTACTGTAAATATGGCGAATTTAAATACCACTTGTACATACACTACATACTTTTGGGCCTTTCACACATTGCGGAACTGTAATAAATTTTCGGAGTTAATGCGGACGATGTATTTATTTAATCCTCTTGGAGTAAAATTCACTTTGGAGGGGAGTTTATTTTAATTTAGAAACTCCAGTTTAGAAAGAAATTTACTCCGAACGGGAGTTTGTTTTAATATACCTATATATCTTTCACTGTAATAAATTTTCGGAGTTAATGCGGACGATGTATTTATTTAATCCTCTTGGAGTAAAATTCACTTTGAAGGGGAGTTTATTTTAATTTAGAAACTTCAGTTTAGAAAGAAATTTACTCCGAACGGGAGTTTGTTTTAATATTTAAAATACGGTTTCAAATAAAATTTACTCCGAAGGAAAGTTTATTGTAGAATTGAAACTCCGGTTTTGTATGAAATTTACTCCAAAGGGAAGTTTATTTTAGGATTGAAACTGTAGTTTGAAATTAAATTTACTCCAAAAGGGAGTTTATTGTCATATTTAAGCTCCGGTTGGAAATGAAATTTACTCCGAGGGAAATTTCATTTAAATATTTAAAGTACAGTTTCAAATAAAATTTACTCCGAGCGGAAGTTTATTTTAGGATTGAAACTGTAGTTTGAAATTAAATTTACTCCGAAAGGGAGTTTATTTTAATATTTAAACTCCGGTCGGGAAGAAATTTACTCCGAAGGAAATTTCATTTAAATATCTAAAGTACAGTTTCAAATAAAATTTACTCTGAAGGGAAGTGTATTTTATAATTAAAACTGTAGTTTAAAATGAAATTTGCTCCGAAGGGTTTATTTAAATATTTAAACTCCGGTTTAGAATTAAATTTACTCCGAATGGAAGTTTATTTTATCATTAAAACTCCGAATCGGAGTAAATATGGATTGAAATAAAATCCAGTTTACTTTGCTATAAAAAAAAACTTCCTATTTACTCCATATGCGAAGTTTTTTTTTACTCCGAAACAGTGAGGGACGAAGTGAATTCGAATTTAAATAAAATCCATAATCTCCGAATTAATTCCCGCATTTATAGAGTATTCGAATATATATTTTTATTCATATAATAGCCGCCTTATAATTTTTTAAAAGTCATAAAAATACTTTCCATTTAAAAACTTTCTTTTAATTAACAAAAAACTGTTTTTAAACTTTTTCATTCAATTTAAATCTCACGTCTGATATTCACAGTATCTCCATATATATACCCGCATATATAAATGGATTCAAAGTAGAGGGGGTAACGTAAACGTCGATATCTCCAGCTATAGTCTCGGATCGTCACGAGGACCAAATAATAGATTAGCTTCGATTGTATTAGATTACGATGACATTCCTAATTAACTGTTACCGATATCTCCCTTTAATTAGACATATATATACATGTTATAAATTAAATATATATACATACATATATATAAATATCAAGCATGAGAAATTGCAATTGTAGATACAATGTAACAACATTGCGACAATAAATGAGTTAATATCGACAACACAAATGCGGTTATGTCATCCGTTGACGTTTGTCCGCAAATTGAAATAATAATTGTCGGTATACATGTACATATATATACATATATGTATATATGATAACCAACAACGCATAAGTTTTAATTTCCTGATAAATAATCTCTAGTGAACTTGTTTTTCACTAAATATATATTTCTCTCTCTCTCTCTCCCTCTATATGTATATATTTATATATAATACATCGAAAATTTATAATTATAGGAATAATAAATAATATATAATGATAATCACAGCGTTATCTTTTAACTGATACAGCTTGTTATGATAATAAAATAAAAAATAAAAAGTTTTTTATGTCCGTGTTACTGGATTTAAAAAAAAAAAAAATTTAACAGATATATTAGTAAGTGTGTGTGAGTTTGTACGCATGTGTGTCGTATGTGTACTTTAAATAGCTGGTTTTATCAAAACAACTTTACTTGGACTTTAAATTCATGTTAATTATTCAATTAACTCAATATCTTTATTTATTATTACTCCCGATAGCCATATTACGGAATTAATTGGTCTTGGTATTATTTATTCGTTATTTAATTATTGAGCGGTAGAAAAATAAAAAAAAAACAAAATAATAATAAATAAATGGTAAGTAAAGAAATCATTACAAGGACATGACAAATCGAGGACGCTGTTGATTAATGACTAGAACAATGTATATATTTATGAATGTATGTAAATGTGGATGAGTGTGTGCGTGTGTGGATTTTTATTTTTTCTTGAGAAATAGTTAAACTACTAGGCTAGTTAAAAACACGAAAACAATAGCGATTAGATCTTAATGTTTGCAGTGTGCTATTGAAGTCTAAGTAGTCGTTAATTTATTTGATAAGACAGACAATACTACACGATTTTAAGTAAGATTGAGTTTAACGATTAAAAGTCTCAATGACCGGAAGTAAGGGGTTTCATTTGCGTTAAGCAGAGCAATAAAAAGAGGAATAAAGTAAAATGTAAGAGACGAAATTCAGTGGTGAAGAGAAAAGACGAGGAGAGACGACGTTATATTACGAGGAAAATGCTTTTAAGAATCAACAGTGGAGTATAAAAGTGAGGATGACGTCAACGTTCTTTGCCGTTTAATACAGAGGAAACTTTCTAACTTCCGACAACGGTAATTCAATGGTTACAAGTTTTAGATAGTGGGAGTGGAGTTGCGATAGGAAAAGTTTAACTAGAAGGTGAAAACCTTTTCAAGTGCATTTTTTTTAAAAAACTCAGTTTAATTTATTTTTAATAACAAGGTGAATACACAGGTTTCATTTTTTTACTTTAAAAAATTTAGTGGATTTAGAGGCTTAAGTTTTTTTTTTTTATTCAAGTTTATTTGAATGCGGATTGAATAATAAAAAAATAAATAAAGAAAAATGGTTTAAATTTAAAATTTTCTACCTTCACTTTTATACTCTACTGATTTGAAAATTTGAATTTCTATTATGTAATTTTTTTTATCTTAATCAGCTTTAATAAAATAATCGATAAGAGATATTTTTATAGTCGAGAAAAATGTAATTCCACCTCTGCACTTACCAATAATGATAATAACGATTATTTATTATTATTATTGTTATTATTATCATTAGTATGGCAATAGAGATAATGTAGAAAGTCGTGAGTGTATAAAAATAATAAATTTATTAGATGAAAAAGGAATTTTAAGTACATCGTTGTATAGATTGTTGCGAGTGACTGTACACGCACGTGCTGAGATATAATCACGTGGAGGGGCTATCGTTACGCGTAAGATGGATCGAGCTCTAATACACTGCGAGGAGAGAAAAAAAAATGAGTTAAATAAAATGGAGAGAAACCGGAAGATTTATTAGAAAAATTAATGGATAGAAGTACCGACTCGAGCAGCTGAAGGAAAAATCTAATTTGTTATTGTGAGCAGGTAAATAAGATGATTAGGTCCAATTAAGAAATTAATAAAGATAATTAGCATTAATACCGGAGTGGGTTTTAATGTGATTTAGATAAATGGTTGTCTACGAAGATGAAAATGTATGTCGAGTTCCAAAGGCACATATTTTTGAATTTCAATAGACTAATGGGCGTGGACGAGTTAATGAGTGGAGTAAAAAGTAATCTTTTAAATTAAGAAACCCTTTTATTTGGTATCCAAAAGAACCCTACTCGATGATCGTGTGAAGCAAACGAACCCCCTCGAGGCTGTCTTACTCATGCACGTGCATCAATAATAAAAAATTCACTGTTCGGTACAATGAATTCGCACACGCAGAAAGATTCATAATTGATTCCATTCATCAGGGCTTTGACGTTCCGACGAGTTTCATTAGCAGTTAACACTTAACTACATCTAACCATAGCAAAGGATATGGGATAAAAAATGCTCCTAGAGATTGGAACTTTTTTCGTGCAACGAAAATAAAAAAATTTTGATTAGACTGATTGGAGTGAGAGCGGCTCAAGATTTTTGGATGATATATCAGCATCTATATGCGAAACATTTCAGAGATTTAGTCATCCAGTAGATTTTTTACTCCAATTTTAAAGTCTACGGTTTCCATGGCACCACCAAATGACCTTGTAAAAAAATGGACTAACTCAGACTTTTTTTTGTTTTTTCAAAGTTTTCGTCTTATATCTAATTTCCGGAAAAAAATTCAAAATATTAAAAACTATGAAATTTTTAACTTTTTTCAAAAATTCGCATTTTTATAAAAAACTAAGTGATCTATCGAAAAATTGTATTCTTCAAAAAAAGTCTCATCGAATTTTATAAAAGTTTGACGTAATTCGGCGGCGCCACAGAAACCTTAGAATCCCCAATTTTTTTTCTCTGCGCGAAAAAAGCTCCGATCTTCAGGAACACGATGCTGAAATAAATTTTCGAACGAGGTGAAGATTAAAAACATTTACGGTAAATCGATAGGACAATGAAGCAGGTAGAATAATAAAATAATCGGCGGTATAATTTAGCCGTGGATTCGGGTGGTAAGTAAAGATACGGTCTGAAAGCCGTTACGTGGTTAATAACGCTCGAGTCCACCGCGACGACCGAGGGTTCCAAGCACTTTGGAGTACATATGTATGTATATATGTATATATATGTATATGTATATATATATATATATATATATATATATATATATATATATATATGTACACATGTACATATGGAGTTTGTGTGCGTGAGTCTGGTGGCGATAGGCGCAGGAGCGGCTTGCCCGTCGAGGCATCGATCGGAGGACGGAGCCAACAAGCTTCCAAGCATGACAGAGACAGAAATAATATGATGTTGCTGTTCTCTAGCTCTATAGTTATATCTGTAATAATAATAACAATAATAATAATAGTATTACAAGTAGTATTACTACTACAATGATACTCGTAGCCGATAAAACACGATCGACGTTCTTAGCTAATGCGCCTATCGCGAGGCCGCACTTAACGCCAAATTGCTATAATACTTTGGCGCAGTCTGGTGGCAATACGCCTCTACTCTCTCACGTCTCTCACCTTCTGCCTCCGTACTATACTACTCCATACTCTTCTCTTACTATTCTCTCATACTCATACGTCTCCATCTTCGTCACTTAGACCTCCGTCTCTGTTTCAGTATTCTGTATGTATCCTAACTCTGTAGGCGCACTGACGTATCCTTTGTCCCACGCCGTAATCCAATTTCACGGACTGGCACAACCTCCACCGGGTAGACCCAAGAGGGGGTACTTTGAACACGATGACTGAAAAGAACACACGGTGTATGCGCGCCAAAGAGAAAGATGGATTTATTAATAAATATATACGTATACATCCATATATATTGAGAGCCAGACCCGGAGTCAGAGGGAGAGACAGAGACAGAGATAGAGAAAAAGAAGTGGAGAATGATCGAGTACAGTTTGTATCTCGACTTTGACTACTGCATCAAAACGTCAACGGTTTTTTAAATTTTTTTACTCCGCTCCAACAAATTAAATATCATTTTTTTGTTGGGTAAATTATTCTGTAAATATATTAAAGTTTAAAGATACAAATATGTATATTATAAAAATAATTTATGAACTTATGAATACTGACGGATGTTGAAAACTAAAAGATATGTCTCGGATACTCACACACTGTAATCCACACACGCATGTCAACACACACTAGCAAGCATGGCTGCATGGCGAGTAACTGCACAGAAATGTCGACACTGAATAAGAATATATATGTATATATATGTATTTATATATTTATACAATTATAGATAGATATATATATTCACTTAAGTTAACTCAACGTACACACACATTCAAATCACCACACATACATTAGGTGCACTAATAATGAGTATCACAAAAATCCAATGAGCTTCGGAGTTGCTGGTGGGTTTATGCCCGCGAAAATGAAATTCTTTATTTAGTATGACTTTTTTAAAAAGGTTTTATTTGTTATTTTCTGGGGAATCAGACAAAACTCGCGTCGCCGGTTCGAGCGCTTGGCGCTTACTGAGGCATCGCGCTCCCCCTCTTGCCCCGCCACCGGCTGCCGTCGTTGTGGAACGACCCTCAGTGGCGTAGACCCGGGGGGACTTGAAAATTCCTCATGCTCGAGTAATTTTATAAAATTTTCGTCGCTTTTTTTGGAAGACTTTTCATTCGCGGATTTGTTTTTTTTTTATTCATGAGGTATGTCGGTCGGTCTGATATTTGAAAAAGTTTTTATTGGAAGTACCTGAAGTAATGGATAAAATTAATTTGATTGCAGCTGAGTGGAAGCGTCCCATTGACGCCGACTCGCCGGGACTTTAAATTATTTTCATCGATTGTTTTCTCAACTGCTGAACCAGCGTTTCAATTAAAATTTAACTTTTCTTATGATAAAGTAATTACTTGTCAAATCAATTATCTTCATTTTATATTGTAACAATACTTTGTTTATGTGTATACATATATATATTTATAAACGCGAATATTGTTTTTTTTTTTCGGAGCACGAGTTGCAAAAGAAATACAAGTTTTTTTTTATAGATAATTTAACTTTACTTTTATTTAACGAATTTATAATCACTGCAATTTAAAAAATGATTTTTTTTTTGTAAAATGGAGTACAAAAAAACTGTTTTAATTTTTGAGTGATCCATTTTATTCCAAAAATGTTGTTTTGCTCCGAAATAAGTAAAACAATTCAAAATTTAAAATTTGTTTGCATTTTTTACAAAATTCTGTACATGCCCACAGTACCCCACTTTTTCCTGAATAAAAAGTAGAATAAAGTACTCCAAAAATTTGTGTATTAATTTCTAAGTGACCCATTTTACACTAAAAATTTTGTTTTGCTCCAAAATTTACACTAAATTCAAAAGAAGTAAAAAAAATTCAAAATTCAAAATTCGTTTGCATTTGTTACAAAATTCTACGCATGTCCATAGTGCCCCAACTTTCCCTGCACAAAAAGCAAAATAAAGTACTCCAAAAATTTGTGTATCAATTTTTAGATGACCCATTTTACCCCAATAATTCTTTTTGTTCCAAAATTTCCTATAAATTCAAAATAACTAAAAAATTCAAAATAAAAAAATTGTTTTACATTTTTTTTACAAAATTTTGTACATGCCTATAGTGCCCCACTTTGTACAAAAATTCAAATAAAGTATTACGAAAATAATTAAAATTTTGTTTTAATTTTAGACCGACCCATCTTACTCCAAAATTTTCAAAAAACTCAAAAAAAATTTCGATAAATTTTTTTTAAAATTTTTATAAAATTTCGTAACTGCCCAAAGTACCCCAGCTTTACTTGTACATACCCTAAGTAGTACATACTTGAGTAAACATTGAATAATTATTTATTTATCGATAAAATTATAAATAAATAACAAAGTTGGCGAATGTAAATAGCGCCGTAAACTGACACGTGCTTTTATAAACTCGGAATAATTTATGACAATACCAACACGCCAGTACGTAGCATTAGACCTATTATTACAAACAAAAGTCTATAGACTCGATTTGCATTACGTACTTAAACTTAATACTCAGTAACGATCACAGTCTCAATCTCTACTCCCATCTGTCTTTATCTTTTAATGTATACTCGCTATGCCACATACTCACACACCCTCACACACATACATATTTATCTATATATTAGTTGTAGTGTGAGTTGTATATAAAATAATTCACACATTTATAAATCAATTGATAAACCCAGTAAATATTAACTCAAGCTCAAGCCATCAGAGACTGAGCTCTGTCTTATAACGAATTGATTGTCTTGTTATTTCTGTGCACGTACATGTGAATATTGAGTGTAATTGGATATAAAAAAATATGAAGATAAAAATGAAATGCAGAATAAAAAAAAAATGATATGATATGATATGAATAATAATTGGTAATGAGAAATGATATTTATATAAAAGTAAAGAGGCAGAGATCGAGTCTTGGGTTTCCGATACTAATTGCGTGACCTTAAATGAAGCATCTTGTATTGCCACGACAACGACAACGAGGCCGAGCGTTGCGTGAAGTAGCATCCGCTGCAGCTAGTTGACACGCAGACTGAATGCTCGTGCGACACGTGATCCGGACATTAGGCGTAACAAACGTCAAGTGCCGTGCCAATTTGAATAACGAAAAACTTAATTGAGTTGTAAACTTTAACGATCTTACACTAGTTTTTTTTTAACTAATGTCTAATTACCGATTTTTGAGTCGGCTTGCTAATGTCATGATGCTGCAACGATTGGAAACCTGGGACTGTTAACTAGAACAAGTCATCGGTTATAAATCTATTTTTAGAATCAGAAAATGAAAAGCAGATCAATGGAAAAAAATATGATTACGATGTTAGATAATTAAAAGTTTATGGATTTTTTTTTTAACAATTTACAGAAAATTTAAAAAACTACAAGTGCAATTTTTTGAAAATTTTTTTTTTTATAATTTATCGATGGTAAAAAAAATTCAAAAATTATTAAACGGCTAACTTCAGTTTCATAAAAAAATCAGTATTTTTTTTAAACCTTAGTTTGAAATTCTTCAAAATTTTTTTTTACGGTAATCGATTGGATTTCGGAAAATTCAACTTCACAGCTATGGAAAGTGTGAAATTGATTTTTTTTTACACATTAATAAAGTAACCTGGGGCATTCATAACAATAGATATTTATTTGTAGCATTTCTATATATAAAAAAAAATTTAATTCAATTTTTGATCCCTGGATTTTTTCATAAATTAATCTCTGGATTATCGGTAATGAAATTTAATTTAAAAATTTTTAAATTGTTCTAAATTTCGGTAAATTAGGTCACGAATTACCAAAGACAAGCTATAAAAAAAAAAACAATTAAAATAGAATAATATCATAATTTATTTTTCCTGATGACATTTCGCGCCTTCTATTTTCAGGCGACTGAAGGGTCAATAAATAAAAAATAAAATGTAATGATAAAGTGTCGACATCGTATTTTCTGTCGGTTGTTATTTAAACCCGCAGAATCCTGCTTGTGAAGAATAAAAAAATATTGCGGGACTATAAACCGCAGACTAGTACTGATAATACTTATAAGAGTCTTGACTATTTCTTTGGTTCGTACTCCATCTCCATCCTTCTCCATTACGTCCTTTAGCCGTAGTTTAAACGGAAGGATAAATGAGACCAGAGGGGGAACAAGATCAGCTGGTTACGGTAGAAGTGGCCCGAATTTGTTGCAAAAGACTGCTGGTATACCAGAGCACCTGGATGTAAACGAGGGAGAGATCCTTTATAAAGCGATGAAAACAGAGGATAAATTATATCGACCTTTATAATATATATAATAACAACAACCATAATAATACATATGTATGAACAGTACGATTGATGATAATAAAAAATAGACGAGCAATAAATGAAATATCGAATAAAAATAAAGTGATAAAACGGTGCGAATGTGTTATTGTGACGGTAAATTTGTAATTAGGGGACAATTATCACAGATGGGATATTTCCGGTTAATCAAGATGATCAACAGAGCGTAGAATGCCACTAAACGATTACGATGTATCACGCCCGAGTGCTCCCTTCATTGAAAAATTAACTACAAAAATAACTATTCGCCATTACATTGCTTCCATATATTCAGAAGTAAGATTTATGTGTTTAGTTTGCGGGCACGAGGCCGTAAGAGGTCTAAGTAAGATTCAAGATGGTTAGTCGCGGACTTTTATTATATCGCGATACCATACATTCACTCCCTACTCGGTATGCTCACGATATCACGACATTACACGCACGCACACACATTAAAACAACCAACGTGTGTAGCTGCACGCACCTTTCCGAGCCGACGACTCATCAAACGACCACTCATCGAAACCAAACTATTATCTGCTGAATTCTCTAGTCTTAATTATTTTATTTTTACTATCGTGTTTTTACTGCGAGACCGATCCGCGGGTTTGTTATGATTCATGATAAATAATTCAATTAATAGATATAAATATTTATATATATATATAAATAAATGAAATGGGGATTAATATGAGCTGTTATGATTTATTGTTCTGCGAGAGATAAATATAAACAATAATAATAATTATCTCAAGTTCTTGGGAAATATCTTCAGGCTCTATTAAACATTTACTTAAACTTTAGGTAGAGCGTCAAATGGTCATTAATTTTTATCAGGATATTACTAGAGCGCTTAATCCAATTAGCCAGAGGGTAAAGTAACAAAAATTGTATTTTAATTATTATTTTTTTTTTGTTTGTTAATAAGGCCACGGTTAACTAATTTAAAAATAAGCAAATAAATATAAATTGAGTCTGCATTAAAAGTATAAATTCCTGACATAGTTACGGAAAATAATTTATTGTATAAGAATTTTTAATTAAAAAACCAACTGCCGTTTGTTTTTTACGGACAATTAATTGTGTCAAGAACAACGGAAATGTTTAGAAAATAGTAGAATAAATAAAGAAAAAAAATTGAAATGATTTAGTAGATGGATAATTTTGTTGAAGAAAATATGAAATTTTAAATGGAGAATAGAAATGAGTGGATGAAAAAATAATTTTTGATATGGGAAAGTTAGCGAGGACTTGGTGTAACGAAAAAGCTTTTGTGCTGGAGGTGCATTCGCTGAAAAAAGTAATAATGGATGAAATAAAAAAAATTTTGAGCGCTTTGACTACGTGAGAATTTTCCTGGGTAGAGAAAAAGAAAACGATTGACGGAAAAAGGGAGAGAAAGAGAAAGAGACAAGTTACGAGTGGCATTGCCAGGCAGCTGCAACTTTGCCTCGAAAAAATCCACATACCCAGCCAGCAGCAGTTGGTGCATAGTAAGTGGCTGCAGAGCCAGTGTATTATTTTAAATCTCAACGGCAATGCCGATTAGGAGTTACTCATGCAGTTTTCCAGGTTAATACGACACGTCAACGGATCACGGATCTGACGTACGATTGATCTAATAATAAAATGACAATACGCTTTATTGTTTTTTCGTTTTTAGTTGGGTCCTATAAAAATGGGGCATTAAAGTTGCTAATAATTATTGAAGTCAGTAAGGATTTTTACTTGCCCTGAAAATTTTTTGTACTAGTTAGCCGTCTAATAAATTTTTGAAATTTTTTAAAAATGATAAATTGTTAAAAAAAAAATATTTTAAAAAATTGCACTTACAGTTTTGTAAATTTTCTACAAGTGCATATTTTTGTTTTTTATTTTTTCGTAACCGGTTTTCAGAAAAAAAAATTCGAAAAATGTTAACTGTCTGTTAACTTGAGAATCATAAATTTTTGTTTTAATTTCAAAATAAAAAATTTTTCTTGTGCCAAGAAAACGTTCTTTTTTGTGTAGAAAATAAAATTTGTAATGAAAAAAATTCAATCAAGGGATTTCAAAATTTTAATTACGATATCTAATCTGTAAACTGTAAAATTCATTAATATAGATACGATATTAATTACTAATTATTATGTACGTAAAGGAAATTTTTGTTAATTTTCTTTCTATCCACTATTCCTCCAATAAATTATCCGCATTTAAAAACCCAAGTATGCCATTAAAAAAAACATAATTCTAAACTTTTCCTGCTGATAAAGGTAATTCGATAATTTGTTAAAATTACAATGCAAATAGCTAGCAATTACTTATTCAACAATAATTATTCTTTCAATATATAACAATTTCACTATCGACAATTAAATTTAAACCTTAGGATATTTATGACTCAGCAATTTCACTATCTCCCAGATAATCTTTTACTCAAGAGAAAGGAATAGAAGAATCACTTGATTTCGAACGTTTCTAGTTTCCTAAGTGTATGTGGCAATTTGTTGCCCAAATGTTTCTTTTTTTTGTTCTTTTTTTTTCTTTTTTTCGTGGGGACCGGAGACACTGATGGTTAAAAATGAAAGAAAAGAAGTATAAGGATGCTTAGCCGAAATTGAGGCAAAGTAAAAAATAAAAAAGCATATATGTATATACGTATATAAAAGAGTGTAAAAAGTGTCTTGCGAATTTAGCATGTTGAAAGATAATTGCCAGCGCCCGAGGCTAAACTGGAACGTGGTGGTCGTGGCAAAGAAACGATATAACCGGTTCAAGTGTGCGTAAAACACGCACACAGCATAAATACTTGTAATCTCGCTCTCTCATACCTAAAAGTGATGCCGACAGAAAACCGGCAAGTAATCTCTTCCATCCAATGTACCCGGTACCGGGGTATCCTCGTGGCCTCGCGTTACATATCCTTTGTCCGTGTGGTAATCCTATGGCCAAGCACCACCATATATATTCCTACATATATTCCCTCATATATATGAGCATACAAATGTATGTGCATGAACCGGGAGCTCAGAACTACACGGTATTGTGGATATGTTGCGCGGTAGCTCGTGCGCACATGCGCCAGAGATAAACCAACTCGGAGTAAAAAAAAAGTAATGATGATAATAATAATAATAAAATTAAAATTGATATTACAGATATCGGAGTGACATCTAATCAGCTTAATTATCTGGTTGAAAAAACCAAATAATTTACTTTACACAAATGTTAAACAAAAAAAATCAGTACAATGTAAATTATAATAATAATTTAAAAAAAGACATACACGTTAACAGCTCTCGGATCCTGGTTACTAATTAACGAATATTTAAAAAACGTGACACTGTTTTCACATTAATGTATAAGGTGTAATCACCATTCAATGTCGTCGAAGAAGAGCCTGCTATGCCCGAGTATCTTTAACGATAGACGGAGATAGAAATAACACGCTCGAGGCTCACTACCATCTACACACATCCATATCCATGAAGACTTACACGAGTGCACACAGCTCGCGGTTAACAGAAATGCGAGTCACGATAAAACACTATCACATGTGTACAAGTACATACACATGCGCCAACACCAATACGCCAGTCATTCGACAGCACGAGCTGGCATTTGGACACGATACAAACGAATAGTCGGCTACAACTCTCGGGAGCTTTAAAATCCTACTCATATATTTATATATTTTTTTTTTTTACTATTCAGCGCTAAATTTTAAACACTCGTGTCAATGTGTACCTTTTTCATTTAAACTTTGCGTCAGTCGTATGTACGTACAAGTAATGTCGTATTAGATGATACTCAATACATGCATGTACATGTGTTTTTATAATATGTATATATATGTTAACAGACACTTTTATTTAGATAACTGATTGGTAACAGAGTGGATCATTGATAAATAAAAGTTGATCTAATGCAATCCTGGTAAAAGCTCGCCGCCAGAGCAACCGCTTGGCGTTTACTGAACACATCGTGCTCTCTCTTGGCTCCCCTTCCGCTCCTATCGAATACATGCCTCTTCATTGGCGTAGCTTAACCAGGGACTAAATCCATTTAAATGTTATACTGTTTGCCAGTATGGCTACAGAACACATGTAAGACAAGATACGGCCAAGACATGTATCGAGACTCTGACATCTCATCATAAAACTCACATTTATATGAAAACCGAACCGATAAAACCCTCGGAGCATAAAAATAATTTATAAATACATAAATATAAATAAATAAAATATATTACAGTACATTGTGCTGCTATCGGAGTTTGCTCTTAATTTAATTCCCAGCAAGTAATTATTTTTAATTACACAAATCCGAGCGCTTTGGAGTAATGGAGATAAGTGTGTTAAAATAATTATGAAAAGATAATGATAATGGTAATGAATGGATTAGTAATTAAAGTGAGCTGTTGATTTAATGAATTTAAAAATTATTAGTTGAAGTAAATTTTGATTTGCTGGCATGGGCATTGCATCGAGGATAGAAACCGAGTCGACACCAATGTTTTATGGAAGACCGAGTGTCTGTCTTTGTTTTCTCAACCGAGTTGGACAAGACCGTCCAATTCTACCTGAGCTCCTCGGGAAACTCTGTCTCTGTCCAGTCTATTGGCTCTCTGCCTTACCTCACTCCCTCGCTTCTCTCTCGTTTACAGGCACTTGCAGCGGCAGCATAAGCACACGTTTGCTTTACTCCTATCCGACCGAACGAAACTCCCTTCTCGATCTCGCTCTTACGCGGAACGATGTCGCTTCCTCTTTCCATTCCATCGACCCTCCCCACATACATATACATATACATATACACATACATATACACATATATGTATATATATACCTACAAATGCACATGTACTACATTATACACTGGCTGATACATAAACGTATAACACTGGATCTGCAAAAGCCAAGAAATCCAACCCTCCTATCTGAGCAAGTAAATTTAAATTTACCGCGTCCACTAAAAAATGAGTAATTATTAAACTGAAATGTTTATTTCATTAGCCATTTTTGAAACAGTACAAACAACAAATAACAATAATAAATATATTGTATGGTCTGTTTGTCTTGATTGTAATTTTTTTCTCACGTTTATAAAATATTGCTATTAATCACAAGACTATATTTTTACGCAAATAAAAATAAGTCACGCAAACTTTTAAATACAGCAATTACGACATCTACTTTTATTATAAACTTCCGTCTTAATTGTCGAAGCCATTGAAAGGAGCGAGGTCGTGGGTTTTTGCCCGGGCATTTATGTTCTCTTTCTCGCTTATATTACTACTCTTCACTCCAATATATACATATATAGATATATATGGGAGGTTCTCTCTTTCATTCGTTTTTCTCTCTTACAATAGTGAACAGACGGCTGCCTCACTTCAGCGCCTTCTTCGGCAGTTTCCCCCTTCGGCTTCTGACATTTACGGCATTATAGTCACCACTACCCTGATATCCTCTCGTATATATATAAATCTACATCCACATCCTCATATATATACTCAACTGAACACTCGAGTACTTACTACACATATATTTTATCTTCTATGCCTCTACTGAGATAATCACTCGACTCTCGTCACTCAGAACGTTTAGGGACTTTATTCCCTTTACCCAGCCTATAAACTTGTCTATATATTTTTATATATTTATTTTATTCCCACACCGACACTCACTATTACACATTTGACATTACATACTCACATCCGCCTATTTATCAACTATGCGAGCGTGTTTATCAACAACTCGTTAACGATAATGAATAAATATGTACGTACTTAACCTATACACATTATAAATGTAATAGATAGATAACTGACAAATTATTTATCGCAGGCTTATTTGCAACATCATCTACAGACAGAGACAAAGAGCCGTTTTAATGGACGGCGACACACTTTCGGTTGATAAATAAACTAAACGGGGTTGACGTAATTAAAAATTATGTTAAATGTATAGAAATATATATACATATATAGACATGCAGTTAAATTAATTTTTAAAATTATATAACGGCGATGCGAGTTTTTACTTGGCATTGTTTTTACGAGACGTTGCAATTACGGAGTAGAGAGTAAAGGTCGTTGTTGCAATTATTATTACTGTCTTTATCTATAATTTTAAATTCCTTGATGTTTATTTATCAGGAACAATATTTTTGAATAGTAATTAAAGAGAAAACGGCTGCGTCTCAATATCTCCCGGAAATTAAACAAATAAAAATATAATGATCCAGTTCACAGACAATTAAAAATTTTTGGGTTCATTTTTCAACAAATGGATTACAAAAAAAAAAAAAAAAAAATGCACATGTTGAAAATTGAAAAAGGTATAAGTGCAATTTTTTCAAATATTTTTTTTTGATGATTTGCTGCTTTAAAAAAAATCCAAAAACTATTAGATGTCGGCTAACCAATATCATATAAATATAAACAATGGAGTAAAATTGTTAGACAAGATTTAAATTAGTGATACAAAAAAAAGGATTTTTTGAGGCGAGAAAAAAAATTTTTGAGCCAAAAATCCTTTTTTTCTGTATAGTCAAGAGCTTTGTCATATAAATAAATTGAGACAGGTGTGAAATTACTAGACACGATAATAAACCCAATGACTTGATGAGTAATTACGACGTACATATACATGATACTGCATACTTGAATAACTTGATACTTTGTATATAATTGCAGTGATTTATAAACAAATACTGCGCTCAAGTAATTTAGAAATTTAAACTCAAAATAACGTCAACGTTTATTAAAAAATAGCTGACGTTTTTTCATCTGGGAGACGGCCAAATAGTCGAGTACCGTGCCCACTTACTATACTAGTCTCTAGCGTAATGTATATGTCGTATATATAATATGTATGAGTATACACATATATATATACACACACAATATAAATAATAAGAAACCCGTAGTTTGCTCGTGACGCCAGAAAACTGTCCAGAGTCATAACAAGCTCAGATAAAAATTTTTACTTTTATAAAATCTAAACACGCGATTAATTTCAAAAACAACAACAACAATAATTAACCATCAAATGTGTAAAGAGACATAAAAACTGACATATAAATAAATAAAAGATAAACAATTGTCAAGATGATGGAAATTGGGAATTTGATTGACCCCAGTGGCTTTCACTTACGAAGGTTATCTTGTCGCGTACGATAATTATTCTCTTTTGCCGTAAACCATACATACATATATATATATATATATATATATATATATATATATATATATATATATATATATATATATATATATATATATATATAGAAGACGTCGGTGAAGATAATAGACAAGGCTTGGAAATAAATCAGCCGTTGGACACACGATTGCCACCGGGCAAACGGGGAGATATGAGGGAGAAAATCAAACGGCGCGTGTTCATTCTACTCGGAAAAGTATCCATGCCAGTATGTACTGTAGTCAGCAGTGTAACATCTACTGCACCATCACACACACACATACATATACACATACACATATATATGTCGTAGCTACAGGTATAGTGTAGGTATTTACATTGAATATGTGTTGGTCTCACATACTAACACAGCATTATGTCGGTAGTCCGTAAAATTGCCTCGCGGTTCGTCGAGGCCAAGTGCTCCCTCGCTATACTCCTATCCTATAATAATGGTTCTTTGTACGTTCCGGCATACTTGACTACATATATATCAGTTGCTCGATATCCACTATGCCCATATATACTTACACATACGAACATATATGTATATATGTTTACACATACGAACCCCAGAACTCCCAGCTCACCTTCCATTCCATTCGGCAATCCATCCCACGCTACACTACATTTTATCATCATCAGTAAGTTTTCCCCTCTTGTAATACAACAAAACAACAAACTTGATAAATAACGAACTAAAATTATTATAACATTTTACCCTCTACTCGCGTTATGTTATTTTATATTCACTAACTCACATATTAACGACAATGACTACTCTGAGTAGGTGGGAAGTGTGAGGTGTGAGGTGTCAGTCGTTGCGCATCAGAGAAAGCGATAAGATAAATAGATTTAAGTCTTGGTGTACCCACGGAATGTAGATAAATTTCTCGAGTTATTTCTCGCGATGTTTTAGATTTTTATTTAACCTCTTACTCCGAGATACAAATGCGATGCTGCATTCTCCGGTTTGGTAGATCTTAGCAGGAGACACCACACGCTCACTTCTATTTCCGTCACCAGTTAATAAAACGCCTGTTATGTTCGCGGATGGAAGACACGACGTCACGGATTAAAGTTTAATTCGGTGATAGCTCACAAGACTTATGAACAAAAAATATATTGCTAGTAAAGTTGTGGCTGTCGTATCTATTGAACAATTTTTTTTTTTTATATTATTATTGAAATGTATAGAAGGGAGACAAGTTTACGGATAATTTAGTCGGCTGTCAGAGGGCAATTACAATATGTTATGCAAAACAAATAAATCATCCAATTGATTGCTATTATAAATACAAACGATAGCCTTTGGGTTTAAATGTTAAGTTAACACCGCAACAGTTACATGACCTATTATATTTATATTTCTATGTACAAATATATAAAAACCGGAAATTCCCACCTAGAGTAATCAATTATAAATATATATGTATGTATGTATGTATATATATAATGTTGAGCTCGCAAGGTTTTTGAGGAGAGTCGATAAAGTAAAACCGTACAATTAGTTTAAATTGGAAAAGCAGGAAAAAAGGAGGATAAGGGGTCGGGACAGGGGCTTAGATCGTTGATGCGACTTGCGATGAGGTAGAGGTCGAGCTGACTCGGACACAGCCAACGATCGAAAGTATAACGGGCTGGCATTACCGTGTAGCGTGGTCGGTAAACACAGTAATTGAGCTGAGTTAGCTAGCACGAAACGCACGCTATGGGTAACTCTACCGAATCGATCCGGAAACACGTTTTTGCGTGACACGTTATGTATATATATTTTATATTCTCGGTTAGGTTGCACGATGTCATCAAGGGACACCCAACACCCAATATCGTTATTATTGAAATATTAATGCCCGAGGAAATAAATAAATAAAAATAAAAAGACAAATAAAAAATGACTACATTGAAAAATAACACCGAGGTCAGTTAGTTACTCGAATTTCCATTTACTCAAGAAAGCTTCACTTTTTTTGTTTAAACATCGTAATTTAATCTTATCATTATTTGCAATAAAAAAAATTATGATAAAAATAAAAGGAGACTGTTGACTGGATTTTTTATTTGCTGTATAGAAAAATTAAGAGTTTCTCCTCGTAAAAACAAACCACACACTGTGTATATAGATATATATGTATATATATATGTGATATTATAATCCGTGCACAAACATTTGGCACATGGTGTGCAGGCGTGAGTACGTAAATATACTCGCGTTGGTATAAACGCGTAAAATAAACGCAACTCAACAAATGCTGATCCCAATGTACATGTTCAGTTTATATATATGTACATATATATGAAAATATATGTACATGACATGACTGCATACATTACTTTTTACAAAGTCAGCATGTGTGTATGAGTGTAGTCGCACTTTGGTTTAATGTCACTGGTAGTAAGACTGTGAGGATGTGTGGTAAAGTATTATTAGTATCGTTAAGGCAGCACACTATTGTATGTATGTGTTAGTTGTATTAGTGATGTGATGAGACGATGAGAAGAGTGTGAGTAGTGTAGTAGTAAATCCTTAACGATAGACGAAGAAGATAAAATGTAAAACCGCACAGCCGGTGGTCTGTGTGTTTGTGAGGGTGAGGAGCCAAGACAGGGAGAGACAGGGGAGAGGAGTTGAGAATGAGAAACCGTAGGCGGCCAAGTTGAGAATGGCGGAAACGAGCAGGGATTTGAAGTAAAGACGGTAAAGACCCTCTCTCTCTTTCTCTCTCATTCTAGAGAATTAAATGTATGGAGTAGTAGTAGTACTATACTCAGTCATAGTATTACACAGAATGGAATGGAGCAGAAGTGAATATTGAGGTCCGAGCAGTCAAAGGGAATAGACAAGGCCCCGCTCACATGCCAGCTAGAGAGGAAGAGAAGAAAGAAGAGGAAAAAAAATGTATACCTGGGGATTCGGAAATTGTTTAGCTGTGTGACAGCATTTGGAATATCTGTTTAGTCTATTTGTAGTGAGACACGGATGACTAAATTCTTATTGAGTTAACACGACTGTAACAATAAATAATATGTCATATTGTATAATAATAATAATTGTATATATCTATGTATGTATAGAATAAATAGTACATGTACATTGTATAAAGTATGAAGTATGATGTCGAGTTTTATTTAATTTTTTTTACGTTCTCACACTAACGCCGCTTGACGGTGAATCCAATGAAATGCTCCGAGTTTTTAGCATAAATTTAAACTCCAAACGACATCGATACCGTGTATATGTGGAGAAGATTATACTGTATGTATAATATGTCACGTATTGTATATTTATACATATATATATACATAGGCAGTAATATCGACATAACGTAAGCTGAGATTAATTTAAAACTTGTCACGCTCTTACGTGGTTTCCAGCTGATAGTCTAAGAGCCAGCTTAAATCTGACAACACATATTTTACGGTATCTGAAATTTCGTCCAGTGAGACTTCTATACCCAGTAAACAAGCAATGGGTACTAGCTAAGCCCGGCCGCGGTAGGTTCGGGGTTCCTCAGGTGAGCCAGGTATGAAATTAAGTAAATTTTTAAAGTATTTTACGGCGTCTGCCGTTTTAATATGTTATAATATACCTCTAGAAAAATTGAAAAGTAACTATGGCTGCCGATTTTAAAGGTTGCAACATCACGGCAGTCACTTTTCAAAATTCGAAAAAAAAATTTTTTTTAAAGTACTTTACGGCGGCAGCCATTTTAATATATTATTTATTGAACTATCTTAAGCTAATATTGAAAATGGCTGACATTTTTTCCGGTTGTAACTATCCAATTTACAGCGAAACCTTACCTGCAGACCGTGCATATAGTCTAGTCGAGAAGTGAGTTTTCTGCGAAAAATCGTTAAAGTTCTCTTAAAAATATGACGATTGGTGCATTGGCATCAGAATTAAATTCTAAGAAACGGTTATTTTTTCTTTTATCCGCCATCAAAAATTTCATTTGTTATAAACAAAAAACAAAGAGACGAAAAAGGAGTCTCTGTTTTGTAGCTATAACTTTAGAAATATTAAAGTTATCTGAAATTAAAAATAAAGATCCTAAAATAGGAGAAAATTTTAATAAAATAAGTCTCGAATCCCCGAGTTGTTGCTCCATTATTTATAATTTTTATTTAACGTGGAAAGTTGGGCTCCGCGCAACCGTTTCGATTTCTGCGCGTCGCCGCCAAGCAAAGTATGCAACACAAAATAATTTTTTTATAACATTCAATATTAATTTAAAAATCTGAATAAATTATAGTGTCATCTGGACACTTGAAGGAATATAGCCACGCAAAATAAAATTATCATTGTTTTTTTCATTTATCTACCATTTAAATTATTTATTAAGATATCATTTTTTTTTTTAATCATCATTTACAATTCTCAATATAATTAGGAAAAAATTTTTTTTTTTATTTGAATTTTCATTCTTTATTTTATAAACAAATTTCCATTTTCTTTATATTTTTGTTTGTTTATAAAAAAATGCACTATTGGAATTTTTAATTATATCTTTGAAACTATTGAAGTTACGGCTTCTATGATTCTGGACAATTTTATAGAGTAATTATTGGACTATTTATTAATAATTTTTTTTTAAATTTTTAATTCCATTTATTTATCTTTTTCTTTATTTATTTATTCATATTATTACAAGGTTAAGGGTACATTTTCTGAATTTCATTGACTATATATTCCTACCTAACGCCAATAATTTATGTTGTTCTTGCTGTTTTCTTTTAGTTTTGGAATTTCCAATTTATTACTTAACGTTTGTTGAAGCGAAAACTCGAAATTTTTGACCAGTAGTGCAGCCTGTAAGGCATTTACAGAATCAATTGAACCTTTTACAATTTTTTAATCAGACTTTTAAATTTTAAACATTTGCATGCGTTAAAGTCAATTTTACAACTTTAGTGCTCATAGCTGTATTTGTAATTTGTTAATGCTACGGAAAAAAATATAAAGAAAATGGAAATTTGTTTATAAAATAAAGAATGAAAATTCAAATAAAAAAAAAAATTTTTTCCTAATTATATTGAGAATTGTAAATGATGATTAAAAAAAAAAATGATATCTTAATAAATAATTTAAATGGTAGATAAATGAAAAAAACAATGATAATTTTATTTTGCGTGGCTATATTCCTTCAAGTGTCCAGATGACACTATAATTTATTCAGATTTTTAAATTAATATTGAATGTTATAAAAAAATTATTTTGTGTTGCATACTTTGCTTGGCGGCGACGCGCAGAAATCGAAACGGTTGCGCGGAGCCCAACTTTCCACGTTAAATAAAAATTATAAATAATGGAGCAACAACTCGGGGATTCGAGACTTATTTTATTAAAATTTTCTCCTATTTTAGGATCTTTATTTTTAATTTCAGATAACTTTAATATTTCTAAAGTTATAGCTACAAAACAGAGACTCCTTTTTCGTCTCTTTGTTTTTGTTTATAACAAATGAAATTTTTGATGGCGGATAAAAGAAAAAATAACCGTTTCTTAGAATTTAATTCTGATGCCAATGCACCAATCGTCATATTTTTAAGAGAACTTTAACGATTTTTCGCAGAAAACTCACTTCTCGACTAGACTATATGCACGGTCTGCAGGTAAGGTTTCGCTGTAAATTGGATAGTTACAACCGGAAAAAATGTCAGCCATTTTCAATATTAGCTTAAGATAGTTCAATAAATAATATATTAAAATGGCTGCCGCCGTAAAGTACTTTAAAAAAAATTTTTTTTTCGAATTTTGAAAAGTGACTGCCGTGATGTTGCAACCTTTAAAATCGGCAGCCATAGTTACTTTTCAATTTTTCTAGAGGTATATTATAACATATTAAAACGGCAGACGCCGTAAAATACTTTAAAAATTTACTTAATTTCATACCTGGCTCACCTGAGGAACCCCGAACCTACCGCGGCCGGGCTTAGCTAGTACCCATTGCTTGTTTACTGGGTATAGAAGTCTCACTGGACGAAATTTCAGATACCGTAAAATATGTGTTGTCAGATTTAAGCTGGCTCTTAGACTATGACGTGTGCGTGTAATTGTAAACCTAACGACACTCTTCTTCCTCTCTAGCTCTTGCTTTAATTTTTTGTTTTAGTTAAATAAAATAATTGTCTGTCAGTATATTTCTTTATACAAATATATACATACATACATATATACATATAAAATTATTAAGCGAGGGGAAAATATTAGGGTCGAAAACTACAAAGACCCGGCATTAAAATTTCGTTTGATTTCGAACCCTTTTGTGTGCACATGATACATCATAATAATATATATATAACGGCATTTATTTTTTAGTAACTAAAAATTTCATTTAATATACGTCTGATGTAATTATCTACAAGTTATCTTATCAATTATATTTATATATATGTATATGTATATATACATGAATTCTAAAAATAATTTTCAATATCTATTTGTTATTGTGCTCGTATATATTTATATATTTATGAGTAAAAGTAGAATGATTGTTATCACGATGAGAGTGGACATAAATAATATATAAATTAATCACGTATTTGTTATGTTACAGCAAACATTAAAATAAGTTGACGAAGCAATTAAGATTAGACCTTTCTATTGGCTGCAATAAATGTAATAGAGAGGATAGAAAGTATTAATTGACCACGTAGTTGATAAACAGGAAATGTTTACGACACAAATACCAAATAAAATAAAATTAATTAACTTTAATAATAATGATAATAGTATTAATAATAATACGAATGATAATAATAATAGTAATAGTTACAGTAATGGAAACAATGCATATTATATTACCAGCAAGTAACACGTAATTAAAGCGAATCCGCGGTACGACTCGCGTATGCATTATTAATTTAGTCTGGTTTGAAAATAATAATAAACGCGGCCATTAAACATATTTGTATATCTATATATATGTGTGTAATAATAGTTACACGTATACGAGGTATACAAAGAGCCAGAGAAACAAAGCCCTGTATGACACTTGATCATCTACTAGGATGAATGTTAATGGCAGCAGAATCTTGGGTGTATGGCTGTGCAATAACGCGTGCACATAATACCAGAGACAATGTAACTCGTCAGCTAGACCGCACAATTAGTGTATGTGCAGTGATGTGTGTTATAGGAATAGAGGCTGCATCTGCATGGATGATGACCAGTTTCAGAGCCAGTTCTGCTATTCCACACTCTGCGATTGCGCCGCACTGGATTTTAGTCTGCCTGGGCTGATATATACGCGAACATGTATATACAACTGGTGTGTATGTACGTATACTCTTGTGTATGCATAATAATAATAATAATAATAATAATGCATTCGGCAATTCATTGCCATATAGAGTTGGGGTATGAGTTCTTGGTGTGTGTGTGTGCGTGTGTGTGCGAGGATGAGCGCGTACTCCCTCAGGAGTTGACGATGTGTTGGCACAAGATGTTGATAGCACGTCTGTAATTGTGCCTTTCCATGTCGCCGCGGACGTATCGTCAGAGCAGAGATATATCCCAGTAATCGGAAACATAGCTCGTTGGAGCGAGAACGAACCAACAGAAACTAGAGAGGGAGCCAAGTGGAAAAACATACGTGAAAAGAAAATGACACAAGCTGAATATGGACGTAAACGAGTTGGTTTCCTTCTATTCCTATAACTATAACTTCAACTCAAACTCTGACTCTGACTTTAACTTTGGCTGTCTATCTGTTTTTTTTTCTTCTTTTTTTTACTCTTGGTCTCGCTCTCTATGGTTGACGATATTAGGAACGATAGTGTGGGTATAAAGGCTGGCGCGAAAGACGAGGGGAATTGGTGGTATAAAGCAGAGTGAAAAAAAAATAAAAGGAAAAAAAGTAAAAGACCGAGTATTGAAGTTACGGCTAAGAGGATAAGGACGAGACGATAAAAGTTGTAACCAGGGAACTGAGGCGAGTGTCGAAGGACGAAGGGCTAGACGCAAGTTACTAACACATTTACTATATGTGTGTATGTATAAATGAGTGAAGGTTTGGTATACAGTAAAAGACGAGAAGATATATATATATATGTATGTGTCTGTATATATATATGTAAGTGGGGATGAGAGTTGAGGCCCCGCGCACGCACACTCGATCGTTTCTACCGGCAGCCATTTTGCTGCGCTCGTTCTACTCATAGACCTGGTAGATTTCAGACCTGGGAAAATATTGCCACGATCCTTAACCATCGTCAGAGAATATATACATATACATACATATTTCTCCCCAAGTGCTGCAGGGCCTTCACGTAATCTCCGGATTTTGCACATCCTCAAATCTACTAGTTTAAGATACAAGTATATATATATGAAATGAGAACTCTCAATGATTATACAGTTTTAGAGAATTTAAGAGAAACGTGACGTCGCGTATCACAGGAACAGCCTTTTCGCAGTACCCAGGACAATATAATTCCAGTTGTCTTCACACTCCGTCACTCCATCGCTCAGTACAGCTGCAATGTGAGCATGTAAACTCGACAGACGTCAACTCGATTCAAATACTCTAAATCCTTGTTTATCATTCTTTTTTATTCTATTCAAGCTTTTCAATAAAAAAAATCCTTCAAATGCACATATCGTTATTTAATAGAATAATTTGTTATAAAAAAAAAAAAATAAGGATTTGAAGCATCGATTTTTGTCATACGGGTTGCAGTAAATAAAAAAAAAAAAAACAAATAACCTCAGGGAATATTTGTCAAATAAAATTGAATGAATTGGAGTAAAATACGTATAACATAAATATAAATAAATAAAAAAAAAGTGTATGGAAATTTTTCGGTTCGTTAATTAGCGCATGACAATAATTTAGACCGCAGGACATGGAAAATCGGAGGCATGTACGATAAATTTACCGATGTATAATATGAGATCACTCGATAGTGACTCGAGCACGATAGACCGTCGACGCGAAAATAACTACGTTATGTCCACGGGTAATAGTGTGGACATATATGTTGACTATATAGATATAGTGGAGAGTACATAGATAGAGTAGAGAGTGAGGTACAGAGCATAGAGCATAGAAGCAGAATAGGAGCTGGCAAGAGGCAAAAGATAGTCTAGCGGATAGACCTGATGAAAAGAGCCACGTCATTTCCACAAATTTACTGGTAAAAAAAATAAAAGGCCTGGCTGTAAAAACCCACAAACGATACATTCATTAAATAAAAAATACCCGCCTCATATGTTGCCGTATTTATTACTTTTAAAAAAATTCCTCGTCATCTGCCACGTGGGAAATTAATCAAGTCTGCTTGTACTTGCAATCGATTGATAAAAGTAAAAGTTTATGGAGTGTTAATGCTTGTTATTAATATTAAAATATTTCCTTTAATCTCCATAGACATCGACATAGACATAGACATAGATATGAACAGACATAATAGTAAACCGGAAATAGCTAGCGCGCAAACGAACGGAAAGCCTCGTCAATTCCGGATTTAACTGGCGATTAAATTTTATCCAGGGTCCGAAACCGTACATATGTATAGGTATGTATATATGTATGTATGTGGAGAAATATATAGCATGGATATAGAGAAAGACAGAGGTATATACATATATATTCTCTCGCGGGCGTTCCCGTGAGCATATTACCGGCGTCATGTTTTATGTATATCGCAACGCACGTATCGACTACGGAGGAACTGAACTACCAACGAAAGAAGTATATATATATATATATATATATATATATATATGTATATATATATACATATGTGTATACGAGTGTGTAGTATATGAACAGACGGAGGTTACATTTATGCGCGCCATCGCCTTTTGCCCGACAGAAATTTACCGTTCGTGACTGACGTAGCGATTGAGGCGGACAAGACGCGATACAACTCATCTCCAGGCTTTAATATCTTTTTTTAATTCCATTATCGTGTTTCTGTCTCGGTCCCACAGGGCCAGGAGACTGTCAAGTCCCTTCAGCACCGTCAGTCCTGATTCGTGTTTCAGATACCGATCGGAAATCGAAACTGGACAGGGATACCACCAAATGAGGTGGCAACGACGACATCAGCTTGACAAAGAACCATCTCAGGTACTGAGTTAAATAAAAAAAGAATAAAAATATCAGAGACCTTATCGCTGGAGATTGTAAACAAGTAAGAGGATCAATAATTTTTATTATTGCACAGCAGATACGTGTTTGTCAAGGATTGAATTATCAAGATGACGCCGACGTAGTGCAATCGAGCTGAGAGCACTCGGATTTAGTTTAGATACTAATCAGACTGATATCGTGATAACTTCCGGCATGTGTTAATGTTATCTCGGTTCTTTGTATTTTAATTATCAAACAAGCGGATTTTGTAACGACGGAATGAAAGACAAAAATAATAATGATAAAAATAAAATAGTGTTGTTGGTGAACGAGAGATAAAAAATAAAAAAGTCTGATAATTTCTGTTGTGCAGAGAACAATGTTTCTAGCTCGAGACAATAAAGGTATCGTTTTATTTCGCGTCCGACAGCCAGCCGAGAGTGGACAGCAACCACTCGCGGAGTCTGCCCCGATAATAACAAACCGCGGGGAAGAGAAACCTCAAGATCTATCTCCTCTTGATACTCGAGAAAGACGATTGGATGCCAGATGCTGGCATTAAATCCAGAGGACTTGATTATTACGAACCGAGTTTTTACATCCAGACACATCATTGTACATCATGATAACTTTTATCCGATGATTAAGTACGAGTGGATGAGCACGCGATAATGCGCCTATCATATTCCTATTTATAATAATAATAATAATGCGCGATAGTGTAAAGGAAAAAGTAGCCAGCCGATGAATAAAAAATATATGCAAATATTATCATGATTATGTTTATTAAAAAAATATTTTTTCCGCTTTGCGCAACACACATGAATAACTTAATTTACGTCAATCAATCAATAGCCTTACCGGGGAATTGAAAGCCGTAATTCCCAGATTATTACTGAATTATAAATTCCGGATTATTAATTTAAATTAACATATGTTGGAAAACTACATATTTATATTTATGAAAAAATGTAAGAAAAGTAAAAAAAAAATGTTTTTTTTTTTCAGGGCTACACTTAGTGTGATTATATCCGAAGGAAATAGAAAAAAATAAACGGTTAATATACGCTTTGAAAAGAGTGACGCACACATGGCATGAAAAAAATGTGTGAGTAGACATGCGTACCGATTAAGAGTCTCCAGTAAAACATCTACGAGCAAATATATGTATATGTGTGTATATGTAAATATGTGTACTAATACTAATACTAGTACGGGAACAGAGAGTGTAAGCGTATATGTATATAAATATGTACAAAGTGCGAGGTTTTACATTAGATATAGCTCTGGTGAGCAGTGATGTTGACAGTCGTACTGTCGTGGTTGTTCGGGCGTTAATTAATTTCCTTCGTGACTTGTGTGACACTCTTGGAATTTAAGAATGGAGTTCACACACTAGTTTATTTACTGATGAATGAATTTATATACATATACATTATGTACTTTATTAATTCAGACCGATGAATTATAACTAATTGATAAGACTCGATCAATAGCCGACGTTATTGTTCGCGCGTTATTTACTCAGGTTATTTATTAAATATTTAAATGACTTTTTATCGAGTTAAATAAGTTTAGCTGTATGGTTATAAGCGTAGAGTAAATAAATTATTGGAAAAATTCAGCAGCGCGTGACGAATGACCGACCGGAACGACAAAATCGCTGTTTGCCTCAAATGATCCGGCTCGAAATGCCGCAAATGTTTGCTGCGTCAGCAAAGTTAGGGTTATTATCTCTCCCCCTTACGTCGCATCCATTCTTCATACATACATACATACACACACATGACATACATCTCACATATATCAACTCTTAATATGTGAACATATAATCCTCATTTTTTTTTTCGCTTTACTTCGCGAGCATCGGAAATTAAAACTTCTTTTTTAAAAAAAGCCCGCGAATTTTAAAAAATATAATTTGCATAAACATTTATCAGAACTCGTTGTCGTTGTCATCAACAAAATGCTGAATGGTAACAAGAAAACAATAAAAAATAAAAGCCACAAATTACTCGTCGGCTTGTTTTACTTTTTTATAATCCGAGTTGCTGTACATATGTAAGAATTTATTTACTTGGAAGAAAAAAGATAGTCTGTATGAAGTTAGACACGTTATTATATATGAGCGAGCTAGTATAGTATGTTATGATATATATGAGTTTAAATTGGCTAACGTAAATAATTATGTTAATAACTAAAATGAAATAATCGATTGTGAATTAATGATACGGGCTCATAAAGCCAACGAGCTATAAGAAAATTTATATACACATGAATAAGCTAGTATTATACTACTTTGTTTAACGTCTTGTGTGTGTGTGTCACACATATGTCATATATATGTATGTGTGTGTGTGTAGAAGACTGCGTGTTTCACATTATTTACAGAGGCTTATAGACAGAGTTATGCGTTACAGTTGGTGAGGGGACGCGATATGCTCATATACACATACATTATATATATGTATATATATATATGTATGTATAAAAGCAACTTTTCTTGACAAATATTTCCAGCAATGTGTGAAGAATGTCCAGCCAGTGCCAGAAAACCAATGTTATTTCTCGCATCAATGCTCACATATTTTATTATCATTTATTTTTATACTCCGGAATAATAAATAAAATAAATATATATGTATATACATATGTAACATATATTAATCGCGTTAAATGTATATGTATATACTCGGCTGTAAATTAAAACGCTGATTAAATTATCTGGGAGAGTATTAAAAAATAAATATAAATATAAGTAAACATATAAATTATTCTATGTAATGTATGATTTTTTGGGAACAGAAATTTTTGTACGGAAGTCTATGATAAAAAGTCTTTGACTCCATTTTTAAATTTTGAATTTCGAGGAAAAAAACCGCGAAAATTTTTTTTTAAATATAGATGTTAGTCTGATTGGTTTTTAGCGGGGACATATTTATAAACCTCTTTGCTATTTTCTAGTGTCAAAGGTACGTCATTAGCGATTAAGCTCATGAAGCAGCTCAACCATCGACACAGCAAATGATGACAAATCGATGCGGATTACTCGAGAATAAAATTTAAAAAAAAATGCAAGACGATAACTGAAAATAGATTTTTCAACAGCATTATATGTATATATATAATTTTTTTTTGTTTTAAAGAAATATATGAGCTGTGTATATAATTAGGGTTTTACGATTTCGTGTCAGAAATCGGTTTCAGCAATTTAGCGTGAGCTTATATGCAACTAAGAGCCGAGTTAGTCATATCCAATTAGCGCGTGCGCTATGCGATTACCAGAAGTCTTACTGGGCATAGCACTTTGTTGTTATTTTTATTTAAATTAAAATAAAAGGGATAAAGAGCTGAAGTTTCGCATTATATCCAAGTAAACGAGTATGTATGAAAAGAGGTAAAGATTTTTAAAAATGAATACTCATGCAAAAGCCAAACGGTAAATCAGAGGGAAAGTAACCGACTGCCGGCTCCCTACAGAGCGATGCATCATTTTATTATGTCAAGTATACTGTATATATATTATACAGTGTATTTTACTTGCATATATTTATCATCTGCGTACATGTGTATTTATATACATGTATATATATACCCATTTATATGAAAGACGCATGGGATCATGCGAATAACCGCAAAATCGTAATTACAAACGTTATTCCGTCTCTCGGCATACGTGATCAGAAAATAAACACACATGTACATTCCCCGTTGTAGCAAGAATCAAATAACAAACAGCCAATTATTGATTTATGCCGTCATTCATTGCTCGTTAAATAAATAATATTCCATCTAAAATACATGAATATTTATCTAAAAGTCATCCCACCATCCTCGCTATCATCATCATTACTATCGCCAGATATCAAACAACAGCTTGAGAAAAATAACATCTCGGTTTAGATTTTTTGCTCAATATTCACTTTGTATGCACATACTGGGACGTACGTTGGTGTAAGAGTCAGAATTCAAAGAGAACGAGGACGCTGTTGAGGTTCCCTACCGCGTTAAGCCTCCAAGTGAAAAGCCCTTTAAAAATTCTATGCACCTCCTGTAGCGTACTTGCTCTTGTACATGCACACACACCCACACACATGCACATACACGTACGTATGTACATAAATGTGTATTTTGCGCACGCGCAGCTAAATATATATCGTTTTAAGAGACAAAGCTTTATTATATACTCCAACATTGTATCTTCTGTACATAATATCTATGTTACATACTCGATTGTCAGAGTATGCGTTAATATAAAACTCTTACACTCTTTATTTAAAGGATGTACGTGTGAACAGAAATAATATCGCCACCGCAAACACGATAAGTAGCCTCTAGACTCAAGTGACAGCTCTTGCAGCTCGTTAAATTTTTTTTTTAATAAGGATAAGAATAATAATAATAATAATTAATAATTACTCGAAAAAAAACAATAGATTGGCTTTGAGAACTGATGATAAATTAAACACGCAATTTTTTAGCCACATGGGTCTTGAAGTAAATTATCCTCTGGTAGGATAAGAGCGTGTGTGATGATAATGATAATAATAATGATGTATGGTAATGATAATAATAATAATGAGGTTTAACTGGGTTGAACCAGCACTTACCATTGTGTCGATCGTGTCGAAGGAACACTCGAGCGAGCACCGGCTGCAGTGCACCTGCTCCATTTCTCCATCGCGACTCGGATCGTATTTGCTCGCTTCGGTTTTTATTATTATTTTCTTCTATTATCGACTGCTAAGACTTAAATTCCGTGTAATCCACAGCTCAGGTTGATCGGTTGTTTCACTTAATTATGAATCCGTACACTTGTTATATTCTGTAAATTAAAAACGTCGGTGAATTATTTTAAATGCACAGCACACACTTTGTCTTTGTGGCACACACATATCACTACTGCTGATAACTAAACGAGTGTACAGTCATTAGCTTTAATTAATATCTTAAACTAGGATTATTATATATTTTAGTTTTACTTTTAACACGGTTTCGATTTACGCACACACCCTTTTTTCACAAACAGCGGACGCGTCCGCTGCCTTCACTCGTATCTCTCTCTTAATAATTCTCTCTCTTTCCCTCTTTCTGTTCGCGCACACTTATTCGTCACACCCGGCGCACAGAGAAGTTTGCACACAAGCGCGGTAGCTCAAGAAAAACATTCGTTTCATACTCATATCCCAACAAATATCTTTTTTTTACATTACAACTAAGTTGACTTCTTTTTTTTTATACTTCGTGGTTCACTTTTTTATGCAAAAAAATTTTTTTATTCCAACCAATTAGGTCTCAGTATAAAATATATATATATAACAGGATTTTTGCGACATGACTCGTGATTTATTGATCACAGAATCGATTTATCATTTTTTCATTTCAAAATAATTTTAATTTCCGATTAATATTTCATACATGTATATGATGACATAAATATAAAATGTTTCTTTACAATACCTGGACCATGAAATTTGTCTTGTATTAAATATATATGTGACTATTACGAATTTATGTTAATTGCAATAATTTGTTTACGAAAAAGTTCAAAAAAACCAAATTTTAACGATTCTGAAGTGAGTCAAAGTCTAATAATTTTTGAAGCTGTTTATAAACGATAAATAATAAAAAAAAAAAATATTTTAAAAAATTGCACTTATAGCTTTTTTAATTTTCTACATGTGCATTTTTTTAGTTTTTTTTTTTAGTAAATGATTCGGTGAAAAAAAAAATCCAAATGTTGCTAATAGTCTTTTAACTTGAAAATCATTAATTTGATGTTTGTTATATCATATATATATGTATATATTTAAACTACCATCATGATGAGGACTTATGAGAGGTGCTATTAGTAGTGACATCTACCAAAGATTAAAAAGTAGATTTTTAAACATTTATATATATATATATATATATATTTTACGGAGGACAAGCAGTCCTTGTCAGCCGGTTCTATTTTGAATTCACAAATACAACCCACACACCCATCCTATCTATAATATATATGTATATATATGAGACCGGTATTTCTCTCACATCATCTCCCTCACACACGGTGGAGATACTCGCTGAGACCAAGTCACACACATAAACATCAGCTCAGTATGGAGTAGAGTGAGTTGTGTCTTTTAACTCACTCACTCCCTCCCTCTTTCTTATTATTATTATTATTATTATTATGTTTATCTGAGTTTATTCCCCCATATCCAGCGTTGGCCAGGGCCACACAACTGCATATCTGCGACTTTTTGTCCTTTTACTCCCTTGCTAGCAGTACGCTCATGAATGTCACATGACAATTGATGATGCTACCAACGCGCTGATAAACTCTTTCAGCTAAACGACTGAGACAGAGTCTGAAAGGCAGACTGACCAAGTCAAGGAAATCGGAGTACGACCTCGAGGCCAGTTGCTCTACTTAGACCCACCCAATGACTAGACCTCGACCAAAGTCCGTTTTCCGTGACAAATTTAAACTAAATGGAGCAATCTGCCGATGGAAAATGTCAATTTTCCGTAACTCGATGGAGATCCGGATGTGGAAAAAATAAATACCAAGACTGCGCCTCCCGCGTCACAAAGCACTTGGTACAACACATGGGTTACCAGTCGGGTTTAACTCGGAGAGGTTCGTCGGCATTCGAGCAGCCTCGGTTTCAGGGCCGTTCGTTGCCGCACCAGTCTGGGTGCTCAAGCTTAACTCGTTTTTTAAAATCTTTCTCTCTTATTTTTTTAAAACATTAGGTATTTTTGTTTTTTATTTACTACCGACAAATTATCTTCTCAGATTATTTTTATTTCAACTTGGGCAAAATCCAAAAATAAGCGGACTTTGGAACCTGAATTTTTCTCAACGATTATTTTAAAGTTTATAAGACACTTTGCAAATTAAATTAATACTTGATCACGAGGACCGCGGATTTAAATCCGCGTTTATTTATACGCGTCCTTAATTGACAATCTTTAGGCATTTTACCCGCAACCTTTCTCTACTGGGCTAAATTTTAATTTTGAGTCTTTGTCCAGCCACACTGTAAAAAGAGCGGTGTTAAAAATGGACTCATTTTAACTCCGCCCGGTGTAAAAATGAAATTACACCGGTGTAGGAGGAGTAATTCACCGGTGTTAAAAATACCGGTGTTAAAGTGGGGTAACCGGTGTAAAAGCGGGGTAGAACCGGTGTAGAAACGGGATAAACTGCGTCTGCTTGGAGAATCAACTTTAAAGACTATAAAACACAAAAAATGCTAGTTTTTTAATGAAAATTAATAAAAAATATGATCTATTAACAAGTATAGTGATCGAGTAAGTAAAAATATTCACAAAGTAAAATATTTTAACATCGGTAAAGAATATCTACACCGGCGGCGGCGTTATTTTTACACCGCTTTGGGTGTTGAAATTTAACACCGCTGATTTTAACACCTACACCGCTTGGACTTACCCCGGTGAATTTTTACAGTGCAGTTCTTAAACTATTTGACGTGAATTAAAAGCAGATATTTTATTTACCAAACCGTAAAATAAAAATGGATACAGTTCAAGTAATTTCTTGACACTCGAGGGTTCTCAAGTGCTCTTAACAATTTAACTCGTACTTGTGTATCCTCAAGTGACTCTTCAATCACAGCTAATTTAAAGTTATTTTAACATTTCAAAATAAATAATAAATATATTTATGTACATATACATAAATATATAGATGGATGGATGGAAGAAGGAATAAATTAAACCCATACAGAGAATGGAGTCTATGAAAACGAGTTAACTCTAGATCTCCGTTCTCTGTTTTCTGCTCGTATCAGTGAGAGATGAAAGAGGAGAAAGAAGAGATGAGAGATGAATGATAGAGTACATGGCGTGTTAAAGATAACTATTATTTTAGCTAGCAGATGGGAGATCGATAGACTAACACTACATATCATCCTCTCGAACGTCGTCGCTATTATAGCCAACACTCGTCATCATTGACGTCGCAGCTCACGTCGTTGAACAAACACTTGTATTGGGGAGACATGACCACGTGAGATAAATTTACGGATCGTAAAATTTCGAGTTAATGCTTCTCGCAGTGCTGGAGACTGAAACGCATTTTAAACTGTGAGTGATGGAAAATGAAAAAATTGAGAAAAAATAAATATCGTTGGTCCATTCCACAAAATCCGTAGCTAGTGTTATAGCATTGGCTATTCGGACGTCGATTTAATTTCCATATTCACCGAATCGATTGAGTTTTATCCCTACCAACTAGCTGTGCATCACCACAACTGGGCTTTTATATATTTTGCTCTTCATTCATCTTTTTCATGCATGTGAGAATTCGCTCATAAACACAATCTGCATACGTGCATACATGGAAAAAGAGAAATGAGGGATTTTTATTCATATTTTTTTGTTAAATATTTGGAAATGAATAAAAAAGTAATAAATAGTACTGAGGATACAAAATATCAATCAATATGAGCGTGTAGGTAACAAGTTTGTGTATATAGTAGAGGGTACTACTGATGTAAATCGAATTTGGGATTTATCGCATTTGAAATCTGTAATCTGGACTCTTGACTTCGGGCTTTTAATGAGTTGCTAGAGAACCCGCGGCATAAATCGTGTCTCTTGCACGCACAGAACCAATAAGGAGGTGCGTGGGTGGTCAAGTAGCGGATGTTACTTTGTGAACACGCGACTTTTGTGTTTGCAATCAAATTCTCGGTGCAGTATCGAAAGTACCCTACCCTTTGTGTCAAATAATAACAAATTATTCTTACCAAGCAATGAGGTACTGATTTAAATAATATAATTGAGGCGTTAATTAAGAGCTGCATGTGGTGAGAAAGGTTGAAAAAATAAACAAGATGGCTGAGCAAATAAGAAGGGCCTGAAAAATTTTATTTATAGGATTGTTTAGTGTGAAAATTTTTAAAGAGCCTACTGAGATCGTAATCAATTATTCCACCCCATTTTTCGCTAAGATAATTGAAGTAATGTTGAATAATATATTTTGAATGGGTTATTGTTCTGAGTCACGTATTCGTATTGAATTATTGCCAAAAGGAGCCAAAGAACTGGCGATTTTCCTAACGAGTACGTAAGCAATGTCATCTTCATATAGGTCTCAACTCAAAAAATGAATTATTACCAAGACTTTTTATGGCTTTTCTCTCTATAGGGCATCATAATCAACGAAAAACGTTGATATTATGATAAGTCATTCCCAACTGGAGCAACGCTACGGGCTACTCTTCATAGGAAACTATCTCCACCCATGTACACCCATCTCCAGCCATCTTAATTTATCCTAATATGGGTCTCAACTCAAAAAATATATTATTTCCGGGACTTTTTGTGGCTTTTCCCACTAGGGGGCATCATAACGAACAGAAAACGTTAGTGTTGTGATAAGATATTCCCAACAGGGGCAAAGTTAAGGGCTACTCTTTGGAGAAAATCATCCTCACCCATCCTCACCCATGTTCACCAACGCTCCTATAGGTCTCAACTCAAAAAATAAATTATTCCCAGGACTTCTTATGGCTTTTCCCATCAGAGGGCATCATTATGAACAAAAACCGTTAGTGTTGTGATAAGTTATTTCCAACAGGAGCACAGTTACAGGCTACTTTTTAAAAAAAATGTCATCCTAATTTATCTTCATTTATCCTGATTCATCCTAATATGGGTTTCAACTCGAAAAATAAATTATTCCCACTCTCTAAACTTGAAATAGTGAATTATCACTAATTCACAGTGCATATTCACTATTTGCCACAGCTAAAAGTCGACCACTTGGAATTAGTGCATATACACTCATTTGCCCAGTGAACTGATGCTTTTATGAAAACAACGAAATTCGCTGTAATTATTAGTAGTAAATAGTTTTAAAGATAATTACTTATTAAAAAGTAATGTTTTAAATCTACTGTGTAAAAAGTAAAATTTTCACTATTTATACATGAAATTCACTTTTTTCCAGTGAATTAGTTGATCACTAGGAAAAACAGTGAAAATTTCACTATTTCAAATTTAGAGAGCAGGACTTTTTATGGTTTTTCCTACTAGAAAACATCATAATGAACAATAAACGTTCATATTAGGATAGGTTATTCGTAACAGGAGCAAAGTTACGGGCCACTCTCCATCGATAGTCATCCTCATTTATCCTCATACGGGTCTAAATTCAAAAAATGAATTTTCCCTAGGACTTCTTATTGTTTCTCCTACTAGAGGACACCAGAATAAACAAATAACGTTAATATTGTGCCGAGTTATCCTCAACAGGAGTAAGGTTATAGCTTATACCGACATCATTACGGTTTACAACATCGACTGATCTTCAGTACAGAAAACTTGAGGCAAATTCTCTGCACTAGAATCGACCAATTTTTTTTTCCAAGTTTTCATCCCAAAAATTTGCGCTACAGTATCGCAAGAACCCTGAGCTCCTTTTTTCTATCATCCATTTACTATACTTTTCACTGCTCTGTGGAACATATTGAGAAGGGTATCAAACTTATGCTGTTCCATTTTTAGGGCAATTTCTAAGATTTTTCTGCAAGTTTCCGGTGCAACACTTGCTGCATTATAAACTTCCATACTCAGTCAAATACTGCTGCTACTTTTTACAAGATATTTCTCCAAGTCTTTTACAATTCCGCATCAAAAGCTTTAAACTTCTGTTCTTCAACATTTGATATCTTTTGCTTCAAGTATTTGGTCAGTCACTCTGCCTAAGCAGCTTGCATAGCATCATTTCTTCAAGGGTGTATACGCAGTCGTTTCGTTGAGTATATATTTAACACTGGCACTAGATTTCGACTTTATTGCGAGCACTAACATTTTAACATTCGCAGACTCGGGCTCTGATGCGTATCATAAATTTACGTCAGCGACAAATGGACATATTAAGTTTAAGTATTTCCCATTAAACCGGGTCTTAATTGTGATGTCAACTGTGAATATTAGATAGATAGAATATTTAGGGAATTTATGGGGGGAGATACGAGTTGATTCGAGATGAGATGGGAAGAGATGGGATGTGATGAGATGAGACGAAATGAGTGAGCGAGTGATGAGAGAGTAATTAGATTGCTGAAGGGATAAAGCAACGAAGAGGTAAATAAAATTAGTGGGTGACAAGCCGGAAAGCCATGGGATACCATCTTCAATTTCCGGACAGCACAGCAAGACTGTTAGGGAGGATCAAGGCAACGCGCCAAAAAGTATATAACGCAATGTATGTCTCACATTGCTAAATAAAACCCAGAGGTATGGGTAAGGAGAAGAGAAGAAGAGAGAAGGAAATGAAAGTTTAAGGGGAATAAGCTGTGTTCTGTGTGTTCTGAGCGTTTTGGGGGAAACCAGCTTGTGTATCCCTTTTCCCTCCTGCGGTTTTACTTCCACTCTGTGCTGGTTCTCTATAGACAAAGGCGTCTCTATACTTGGACTCTGTATTATGTCCTCTGTTCGGTCCTGCAGAGCCAGCGACTGTCTCAACAGCAAAACAAAATAATAAAAATAAATAGAGGGACTAAAAAAACAAGAACGTACACCCCGAGTTCTGATGAGAACCTCCGAGCGACAAACGCCGTTGTATATATACGATGGCAATTAGGCGTGTTCGGGTGCATTCACCAGGAGGAAACTTATCACTTTATCCCAGCAAAAGAGTCCGATAAACCGGCGACCATTAGTGATAAAATCATAAATCTCGGAAATTATTCTCGCTAAATTTTTTTTAATAACAGCGAGTACGTCATGTCAAAATGGCGGCGCTCTTTTCATGTGTTATATTTTTCCAGCGCGTTTGGTCTGATCGATATTATGAAATTTCCCGAGTGGTTTTTTATTTTTTATTTAATCAAAAAATTCTCGTTATTTATTTTATTCTCATCAAGCTTCTCCTGATCTCAAACGAATAACTTTTCGCATCAGTTGCTCAGCTGAATGCCCGGAGGTTTCATCAGCAGATACGTTTTCAAAAAAATTGATAAATATTTGATGTTAATGCCAACTCAAGTGTCATAAATATCCAATAAGAAATAAAAACAGAGTTGAGTAAACAGATAGACCGTAAAAAGATTTAAATCGATTAATTAAATGTATTTACGTATAAAATCGGTGGAACGTGTCTTTGAGTCCTCATGCAATAGTCGGGATTTATTTAACGGCTGAGTGATTAAACATTACGGACAATGAACAAGATTTTATAAGCATCATCGGAACACTGAGAGCTACTGTAGAGTATAACATGTATATAGATATATACAAACATGTGTATATGTTTCAAATTCTATCCACGTAGCACATGAATCCCAACCGGAAAGAATAATATCATCTCCCCTGGTTGGCTGTGTGTTTCTGGCTTATCCCTATCCCCTGGAGAACTCACCCCACACCCAGTCACCCTGTTCTCTTGAACCCCTTTTCACCATCAGTATCCTCTGCTCTTCTTTGGTTAGATACCGGTGTTTTTGTTCTTCTCTCTCCGTCAAACATACCCGCAGAGCCCACAATCAACTGCTTTGCTGAGTACAGTAGAGTATAGAATAGAGGAGTAGAGTGTCTCGTGTCGAGGACAAACGCTCATCCACAACGACCACCCCAGTGTCCCTTGTATTATTAATAGCTTTTGAGATCCTTGCCTTTTTAACAGTCTCCTCATCAAAACTAACTTTTGTGTTCCTACTCGCCTACTCTTTTATCCCCGGGATGTTTAATTCTTTGTCTATTAGGTCACATTCCTCGGACAATTATGTCTAGTGGGCTGATAAAATCCACACTCGGTAGTAATCATCAGGAAGATGATTGCATTGAAGGGAAAAATGTCTATTGAGGAGGATATTTTAATTTACAAAAGCCGCTGAATAATTCAGTGATGTGACGCTTAAAGAGCTTTGAGTTTAAAAAGTTAAAATAGTATATTGGGGCAACTCTCGGTTGATTCTTGAGAAATAAGACTCGAGTCAGATGGAAAGACTCGCAGAAAGAGTGTGGAATGAAGGAGTGTGAGATTGTAAGAGTGTTTGTGTATTCGTGGGTTTAGAGCGATTTTGGATGGACGTCGAATAAGAGGCGAAGAGAAAGAAATTCAGAGACACGACCACGTAGTATCTGTATACAAGGCACTCGAGACTCCTGGGGGCTTTGGGCTTGGGCTTAAGCTTCCATTCCATTCGTGGAAGGTAACAGCATCCAGAAACGGTGGACAGAGAGAGATACCGATACTCGAGCTCGAGTGCTGGATAACCATCGACTCGCCTGGTTTTTCTCCCTCTGATCGCTCTGGCACTCGGATCGCGGGCACGAGAAAAAGCGAGAGAGACCCAGGTATTGAGAATTTTCGAGTGAAATACACGGTAGAGTGAGTCGTGCAACGGCGAGAGAGATAAAAAACTTCTTGAAATAAAAATAAAAAATAATGTATAAATAAAAATAAAAATAAAAATAAAAAAGGGTATAAAGATAGCGAGCGAGAGAACAAGATGAAGAGACAAAGAAGTATAATCCTTGTTCGCTCACGGGAATGAACGACTGAGAGCTAAGAGCCACGAAAGAAGAAAAGTTAACAGATTGGTAGCGATTGATCTGAGACTTGAGCGTGCTCTGAATTTTATATTTATCGTTTTATTTGAATTTCCAACTACGAGAGACATTTTTCACGAAATATATTTCTAAATGGTAATACTATTCTGATAAATATATATAAATCTGATATGTATTACTTTATATAAAATTGTTTCAAATAAAATTATTGTGTCATTTTTTTCTACGCCCTCAAATACAATCCGTCTGCTCTATATCCTTTGAAAAATTATCTCAAAAATTCTTTTATCAAATAGGTATTTTAATAACAAACCAAGTTTTTTATTCCTTTTTTATCGATCCATTCGAATGCTTGTGCAACAAAATCAATAATAAGCAATTAAGTAACTAAATATTTGTTTTTCATGAATTTTCAAAGCCCGCCATTTCGTTGCATTTTCAAAATAAAATAACAATCTCACCGGGTCAAAAAAATAATTTGATTTTGACCACTTGCTTTTTTTAACTTCAATATGACGTTTTCGACTTGAAAATTAAAGTCAACTGAGTCAAATTCAAGTCGTATGACTCGGATTCAACTTATTTGAATTAAAAATTTACGTCAACTGTTTAATCGAAGTCACGTTGACTCAAATTTGACTTCAATTTAAATCAACTAAGTCAAATTCAAAACAACTTGAGTTGAATTTGATTTAGCTGCCGCAAATCAGTACTAAGTAAGACAACAGTCAAAATCAAATGTACCCGGGTCAAAAAAAAACAGCTTTGACTTTTTTGACTTAATTTTGACTCCTATATTTTTTTTGACTTGTATTTGACTTGTGATTGACTCAGTTAACTTAATTTTGGCTACACTTACTTTTTTTAACTTTAATATGACTCCTTTAACTTAAAGATTTAAGTCAACTAAGTCAAATTCAAGTTTGACTTGGATTTGACTTAAATTTAAGTCAACTGAGTCTAATCCGAGACTACTTGACTCAAACTTGACTCGCTCTTGTCTTGCTAAATTTGCTTTAGTTTCAATTTCCAAAATTACGTCAAAATCAAGTCATTTTTTCGACCCGGATGGCCAATCTGCATTTCAAACTTTTGTTTACTAAATATTTAAACCCAACCACGTTTGATTAATTATAAATCCATTATAAACGAATAAACTTGTCGTTATGTAACCGAATGTAACTTTGAGATAGATGGGACACATTATAATAGAATAAACAATATATTTAGTAGCAACTACCTACCAGCTAGGATATCGATACACACACAAAGTCTTTGGAATCTATCCTACACACTGGTTCTGTTGGGGTATAAACATATACATATTCAACATATATCCTCTCAACTCGCTTGCTCCTCAAGCGGGATCCTCTATCGCCTGAAATATTATTAGCCTATCTATATCGTGAGAGTTTGCGAGATTATATCCCCCACGGGATTAATGTGTACTTTAGCCCAACGTAAACGATAGTCCAATAGTAAAGCAAATACATGAACGATATAGGTATCTAAAATATGTATATATATGAACATACGCAATACATATATACTCACATGCATACAACTAGATCGACATATTTCACATTCACAATAAAAATAAATATGAAATAAAAAAAAAAGAAACAAACTCATAAATACACTTTTTTATTTTATGTCTGCAAACAAAGCGCGCTTATAACATGACTAGCGAACTATATTTTATTATCGAGTTTATGTATGATCGTTATATATAAATTTGAAATAAAATAAAAGTTTTAATAGGCATTTAATTTGATTTTTATAAATAAAATTATAAAACCATGAATTTTATCCATTAATATTTTATGCGCGTTTCAATCTTATATATATATAAAGTTTTTTATAAATATTATTGCTAAAAAATATGAAAAAACTTTTTGGCATATTGGCGGATTAAAAGTTGGATCAGAGTGAGCAGAGGGCGTGTGATGAAAATGTGAATTATTTAGAAGATGTTGATAAGAAAAGAGATGCATAAAATATGTCGGGTTTTGAAGATTCAAAAATGAATTTTTGTTGAGATATAAGAACAAGACAACAAGGAGTGCATAAGACGTGAGAAGTTACCAAATAGTAGGAGGAAACTTGCGAATCGATGCAGTCGGTTGCCATTTCCATTGTGTGGAAACATTGAAACGTGACTCCTGGGAGTTAAAGATGCCAGACGATTCAAATGGATAAGCAAAACCGTTGTTATTCAAGCAACTTTGTTTCTGATATTGCTAGTGTAATACATTTTAAATTTATATGTATATTTACGAAAGACGCCGAATTGCTAACTCTATATAAATAAATGTATCAAGAGAATGGATATTTTCGACACTTCACAGAACAAAATAATTCGTCGAAGTGTAAAAACGAGCGTTAATATCTTGGTTGATCAGTTTTAATTGATGTATTTTTTAACACGAGAATGTTATTTTATTCGAAAGTAACACTTTAAATGTTAAGCTCAAATCAACAAAAAATATATGATAAAAATACTCTTGACCATCGACAAAAGAATTCTTGCCCGGAAAGAAGAAACTTAATTTTTGAAAAATGAATTGATATTATATATATGTCTATATTTTTGGATTCAATATCCAAATCTATATTTGAATAAATGATATTTATGAAAAAGTATTTGAACTTTAAGCCCGAACCTGGGTGCCAAGTTAGGAATTCTAACAGACCAAGCAATAAATTTTATAATCAAGTAAAAGACCCAGTACTTGATCTCTCCATATATTTATATATCTATATTTAGTAAATATAGATATACAAATACAAGAATGATCGGGTACCAGATTATTCATATTTTAAATTTAGGGTCAACTTTATGACCAGATACACTGAGAAAATTAAATGATTGTGTTTATTATCCTAAATTTTTAGCCCCAATCATCTAGGATGATAAGAACGATTTTAAATGCAAAGATAGTTAGAGTTATAATTTTTGTTAATAGGATTAACAATCATTGGATGATAACAGTTACCATCAGAATGATTACAGTTACCATCAGGATGATTACTGTTACTATCAGGGATGGTAATTATTATTATGAAAAAATTGATCGAAAATTCAATAAATTTTAAGTAGGGGAAGGGAGGGCAAAATGGGCCCCCTGAAATTTTGGATGCCTCGAAATATTTGGGGGCAAAATGGGCCGCCCAAAATTTTTAACGTGAAGTGTTTGAGGTGGAGAGTGGGGCAAAATGGGCCACTCAAAAAAAATTGTAACGGAAAAATTAACTAGGCGGAAAATGAAAAAAATAATCTTTTCGTTACAATTTTGTTTTTCGAGAGGTTCATTTTGCCCCACATATCACATATTGACCTGAAATACAATAGAAACATTATAGAGGTCAGAATTTGACGGAAAACGAAAAAAAAAATTTATTTTAGAGTGATCCATTTTACCCCACATATCACATATTGGCCTAAAAATATGATTAAAACAATATAGAGGTCATCACTTGACGGAAAATGAAAATAAAACTTTTTACTTAATTTTTGAAAGGGTCCTTCGTGCCCTAGGCTCCCCTATTAACATTTAGTATTTTTTTACTCTTGTAAAATGATGGTTTCATTGTAATCGAATTAATTGTTATTCTAATTATCTTTGATGGTAACTATTATAATTTCTGATGGTACCAGTTACCATCAGAAATTATAAATATAACTATTTAGGATAATAATCCTAATTAACTCGAGTTAACATCCATGATCGTAATACTTATCATCCAGATGGTAACCATTACAATCTAGATGATTTACACAATCATCTAGATGATATTCATTACTATCAGATTGATAGTAAAAATTTTACCATCACTAGATGATAACTCCAATCATTTAATTTTCTCAGTGTAGTAGTTCCCTGATCAAATACTGGGTCTTTTACCTTACTTATCAATTTTTAATGTTTTAGTTACGATTTTTCCTACACTGTAAAGATTGGGAGTGAATTCTGGATGATTACGAATATTATTAAAATCCGAATCCACTCAAAGTTCCGAAGTTTTTTAAAAATTCACTCCGTATACAGAATTTTTCAGCAGAGTGATTTCGGAGTGATCTGAATTTTATATAAATCCGCACTTACTCAAATTCAGAGTTTTAATTTCAACATAATCTCCTTTCAAGAATGAATTTCACTCCGAGGGGATTAAGTAAATACAATTATCTGCTTCACATTCACTTCGCAAATTTTTACAGTGTAAACAATAAATTTGGGTATTTATCTGATCATTATTTACATTCTAATTATAAATCAAAAAAATACTATTCATAATGATAGTCTTTACTGATCACTTTATCACTGCATTACTTATCATTTTTCAATTCGTATTCATATTTTTCCCATGGAAAATTTGTTACTTTTAACTCTCTAAACATGAATAAGTGAAAATAAGTGAATATTCACTAATTCCAAGTGCAAAACGAACCACTAATTTCAAAAAGTCCTTCGGTTGGCACTCAAAATTAGTAAATACTCACTTATTTCACTTATTCATGTTCAGAAAGAACATACTCATATAACAATTTTTACACGATATGAACAGATTTTGGCGAATCTTTTTTTACTGTACTATTCATCTAACAAAATTTCATGACATTAAAAGATTATTTTACATTCTCTATAAAAGCATTATCAGTTCAGTGGATTCTGTTACCTCTGAAAAACATAATCCCTTATCAATAATTGTAATCATATTTAAATATAGAAAAGTACACAGAAATAGTATTCTATGGACTTGTTATACATTCGTCCTGTACATATTTATACATATATATAGTACATGGAACGGGGTATTATTGGCTCTCTAAAAGGTAAATTAATGTCGGTTGATCAGTGCAGTCAGTCAGAGCAAATTATAAAATGTAATGATTATTATGTTATTGATCAATATCATAACTGACGTTCACAATTAACGAGCTAATAATGATGGTAAAAATACCATCCATTATATAATAACCCACATTGAATATTAACTACATCATGTTTATTAATTTAATTAAAGTGGTATTTACGCCATTATATAATCAGTAGTGGTCTTCAGCAAATTACAGTATAAATATATATAAAAATATAATAATATCCCAGTGGTTACGATAAATAATCAAATGCGGCAAGTTTGAGTAAATATGCAGTAAATTATTCAGCGGTTAAATAAATTTCGAAGATGTTATCGTAACCGAGTTATGGGTTTGTTGTGTATGATAGCAAAGTAAAGTTTAAAAATAATAAACCCAGCAAACAATAAACATCTTGAGAAAAATATATCAATGAGTATATATTGGTGTGGGTTTTTATGGAATTCAAAAAGTTAAAAGGTATTTTATATCTCGTCAGAGACAGGAAATATCGGGTTTACTATTTTCCCAGGTCTTGGTTGGCCGAACAAAAGAAAAGGAAGAAGCGAAACAGGGGAATTAGTGCTGAGATTTCTCGGGTGTAAGTGGAAAAGAAGTTGAAGTAGTGGCTGAAGTTTAAGAAGTTCAAGTAGTAGAGGTAATAGTTACAGTGATGGTTGTGGTAGTGGTATAGGTTTAAGAAGACGCGGATATGGAACAGAATACGAGAAGTTGAAGTAAGACAACTCGCGATTTTAATGTCCACGCCCACGGTGTTCGCGGTTATGACGGATTAGGTTGTATAAGTCTTTACGTGTATGTAGGTAAGGGCGTAACGTGGATGTAGATATACATATATATATATGTATATATAGATATAGATATAGGTATAGATGCAGGGGCGCAAGTCCATCAGCGGCAAGGGGCACATGAGCCGCGACAGCAACAGAGAGGTTAAGAGATGAATAGTGAGGGGTGAGAGAGCCAGCATCACCGATACGACTGTGACTCGAGGGTGCAGAGCTTGTTTCACTCAGGGGTGGTTCATATCGACCGCCACATGGCTCCGCCCTCGGTGCAGGATTTTATGGGTCTAGTGGTGCCCCCGTGTGGCGCCACTCTGCAGCTATCGAGTCAAAGTTCCCTCCCGTTAAACTTTCAGCAGATGAAAATAATTATTGTGTTTTACTAACACCATTACCAGCATTATGTCTCATTAATGATTATTATCATTATAATAACATCCCACAAATCCTGGAAATTAACTGGCTAGTACTGCTAACAACGTAATTTTTTTACGACAAATTTTTTTTGTTTCGCTGTTTAGTTGGTTTTCGTGTTTTTATTCGAGTAGAGTTAAAGGTGTATATATATTTCCATTATTGGAAATGTCTGGGGATAATCGGCGGTTTGGATCCAGAAGCACCGTCGGGGTATAGGCATCAGCGGGTGGCCGACAATTCGATCCTAGACTTTACACAGCTACAACTACAACAGCAAGTTTGTAGTTGTAGTGCTCCCTGGCGCTTGGCAATGATGAATTTCGTGAGGATCAATGACAAATGCATGGGGGAGTGATGGAGTCACAGTTGGATTATTTTAGAGTGTAGTGATGGTCTGATGGATAAACTCAGCAATATAGTTGTTGTATCGACGAGCGTAATGTATACATACACGAGGGTAAGGGTGAGGATGAGAGTGTGGGCGTAATATGGGAATGGAGAGACAGAGATGGAAGAAAATGGCTCACGCCTATCTTCGTTGCATGGAAGGTTGACGTCAATGTGTACGAGCAATCTCACACATTCCCGTTTTATGCTCCCACGAGAGATAGATATTCTGGTGCTGCTACTGCCACCACCGTCACTAGGTTCAACCGGAAGAGAATGTCATTCGCGAGTAAAGCGATCGACCGACAAATGCCTCTCGTCCTGCGACGTTTTTTCATTTCTACTGGGGGTTCAACTTTCATATGACGTGTCTTTTTTATTCTATTACAATATGTTATTGATATATATGACACAATATCACACTTTCGATATTTCTTCTCTTTTTTTTCACTTTGTTCTTTTTTATTTGTTCTCTTTATCATGTATTAAAGTGGAATTTGTTGGTTTTTATTTTTATTTTATTTTTATGTTTCGCAGTCTTTTGCTTTTGTTTCCCTTGCCTGGGGCGAGTATCTGCACAGCCAGTGCTAAGTAGTACGGATGATGGAACACACTGTGTGGTAAGAGCCATACGGTCACTGAGACGAGAGAATGAAAGAATATAAGTAATATAAAGGGAATATAACAACTAAACGTAAATGAGAAAACAGCTGAGAGAATAAGGAATGAGCTGTTGGTTAAAAAATTAAGACCGAACAAGGAGAGACGAGGGACCAACTAAAAAAAATGTTAAAATAAAAAAAACATTACTGAGTAAAGTAGCCGGACTAAAAATGCTCTTGTATGCTTAAAATTCATAAATTATTTGGAGTATGAAAAAAAAACAAGAGTAATAACAAAACAGCGAAAAACGGAAAAATATTAGCGAGATAAAAGAGTGGGCTTACTCGTGAATAGACAGTTGTATTAAAACGTTATAAAAAAAAGGTAAAATAAAAATAAAAATCCACCAGTTGCCAAGAGGCAAAATAAGAGCGACTTGATTTTTATATGCAGGTTTATTTCTTTTACTGTTTGTACCTCATTCACGTATTGCAGTTCGTCTTCCTCACTCGCATATTTTCCCTCTTAAAGGATCTGCTCCTCTCGCTGGCCCATTAAAATTCTGAGCGCCAGCCTGCTGAAAAATTACTATAGGACATCTGTGTCCTCTTCTTTCCCACATTACCCGCTATTTGCCATCTGCCTCGTACACCTTTCAGTCTCTTCTTCCTCGCTCAAGGCGATACTGCTCGATGTTTATCTCCCTTTAAGATTCGTCGCCTTCCTCTTTTACACCGGCTCTCTCTCTTCCTCACTCGCGGTGGTCCATCTTCCCCGTCGTTCTTCAGCATCGATTTCTCGTGCTGAACCTTTCTCTCTCTTTGGCTTACTCTTTTTATTCCATCCACTCCTCACCTCCTTTCATTCCATTCTCGAGTATCCACCGAGCCCTCACTCGGTCTCTCTCCTTTCCTCTTTAGTCAGTGAACGGCTCACTCGTTTTCGTTCTCCACCAGCGCCCGTCCGTTTATATATCTGTTATGTATCTAAGAACCGAGAACCCTTCTTCCGAGATAAAATATCTATTCCACTGTAGAGGCCACGGCAAGTAAAGATTAGATGCGCTCTGTAAGCTTTTTAAAATACGCCGACAAATCGCCAGCTACCAAACCTTTTTTTAATTTATATATTTTTTTAAGCCTCAAAAACTTGTTTCTCACTCATATGTATACATATACATATACATATGAGTAATATTCTCATATTTAACATCAAACTCTAATAAACTAATTAAGATTTTCCTCGTTTCCTTAAACGCCGCAATCTTTCGAAGCGAGGGTTAATAAACATGTTTTTAATTTCAGTTTAAAGTGTTTGCGACACGGAGGATATTCAGGGAATACCAGATAGGATAGCGAATAGCTGATAAAAAATAAAAGTATATAAAAGTGATTGGTATATATAACAGTAGAGTAGAATCTGGAAAGAGAAAAGAGCTCGGCTGTGTTCAGTGACCGATAATAGTTCCCCGGAGGGCTAAACCAGGCATCCTCGTCGGGCGTACGAGAAATGAAAACCTGTCGAGTGCTTCTCGGTTTCTCATTCTCGTTTGCGTCAACCCCCAGGCAATCAATATTTATGACATGTCAATTTATATAAGTACATTGTCAATTTTATAGAATTATCAATTGTAATTAATTTATTACCATCAGCAGAACCTGATCTCACAAAAAGAAAAAAAGTTGCGAGTCTATGTCTAGGTCTGATTAATTTTTTCAACAGAATATTTATTTGAAAATTACCCGCCGGAAATTTGAAATTAAAATGCGATGCATTAAATTTTCAACATAATGATGCTATAAAATTATGTATGTACGAGAGTATAAATTGTATCGACAGCAATTACATGTCAATAAATTTTTCAGACAAAAAGTTATTGGAGTTGGACAGACTAGACTACGGAACGTCTTTGGGGAAAAATCTAAAAACAAAAAAGGTAAAAGTAAAATAAAAAGGTAGAGAGTGTTATTCGAAAATCTCGTCACGTTTCGACGCCGAAGGGAACGAGGGGACGGGGTGTTGACGGCATGTGGTCGCACCACGCTTTTATTTTCTCCTTGTCACTCGCTCCCTTTTTCTTTGCTACGCTTTTATAAGGGATAAAATATATCTCTCTTCAAAACTTGAATTTTGTCCTTTACTCCACTCCATTCCACTCTACTCTACTCAACTCTCTTTTATACTCAATATATATAACTATATATACATATATAATATATACCACAGCACGATATAGAGAACCCCGGCAAGCTCACCCTTGTTATAAATACTAATTGCTCCATACAAACGACTGAAATGTGTTTAACGTTTCTTTAGCACGTGTCTCATCCCTCTTTGCGCTCCCCTTTCACTGCTTTATTCTCGCTCAAAAACCATCTTACACTTTTTTTCCAATCATCGACGTAATTTCGACGTCTCACGGTGACATAACGTTATCATTTATATTGTTAATTATTACACAAACACATCATACTGTGTCTATAAAAGAGAGAGAGGGGGCAAAATGGAGTACTTCAGAAAGTACTAAATTTTCGAGGACTCAGTTAAATTTTTTTTTTTATATTCAAATTAAATAGAAAAAATTTTCAGTTGCCGTTAAAAAAAAAAATCATTTATGTGGGCAAAATGGGAAACCCCCGAAAAAAGGTAAAAAAAAAAATTTCAAAAAAGAAGAAAAAATTTAATAGTTTCTATTATAAAACAAAAGTCGTTTATATTTTTCGACACACTTGATTTTTTAAAAAGTTTACCAAAGAAAATTCAAAATAATGTTCGATTATATTTACAAGTGATTTCGGAATGTTTGAAAAACATTTAACAGGGGTTATAAGATACTTCGAGTTTTTTTCGGAAACAAAATCTCTGAATACAAATTACAGACTGCAAATTGATGTACTATTGTTTAATCTAGTAAAGTGCGCTTCCATTTTTCGATAATAGTGGTTTGTTTAAGAGAATATACCATCTATTCTCTTTTTCATACATATGTGAACAAACAAAACGGTCCTTGTTGCACTTACATTAGCAAATGGAAATTTCAAATGAACCGTTCTCAGATACAAACTGCAATTTCTGACCGATAAGCATTTCATTTGATAAATAATACTTTTACGCATCGAATGGTACGAAAACGGTCATTTGAAAATCACCTATTTCCTTTCTTAAGAGAAAAACGGCCAAAGTTACTGTTTACTGCGCAAGTGCAACGAAGATAGTATCATTCGTGGACTTGAGTGTAACAGAGAAAAAGGTTCAAACTCCTTTTGGAAAAAATAATTTTTTTTTATAAAATTTTGCCCCCTTACCGTCCCCTATATAGATATATGAATGTATGTACATAAAAAGATTAAATGCTCACATTGTTTTACGGATACAAGTTTAATAAACCCCAGCGTCTGAACTAATGCCTGCGACTATGATGGGATTATTGGTTTATGTGGATTAAGGTTAAACACATTCTCTACAAAACCCTCTTACTATCTTTATCTGGTTTACTGTTTAAAGTAAAAATAAATGGATTTAGTTGTTTATTTATTTCATTGTATGATTATTAATTTTAAATTATAGCTTAACATGAGAGTCTTAAGAAATACGTAGTCACTTAAAAATAGTCGAGTGTAAATAAATAATAAAAACACATATCGAGGCAACAACAGAGTGAAGAATTGATCGTCACATAAAAAACGTGTCTGATGATCGATGAATGGGTTCTCTAGAGCCCTGGGGATACGAGCGGAAGACCGATACAAGGAGAGACCGTGTAATGAATAGCTGTTGACCTCTGACTTGCCCGCGTAAGAAGTGAGAAAAACTATCCGAGGAGGAATGGTTTAATAAACGAGATACTAAAAAGACTAAACTTGTCGTAAGTTTCTCTCCCGGGGGATCCCACGGATAGAAGACCGACTATAGAAGGGTGTCATTGCCAGTGTAACGATGCAGTAAATTCTTTCCGCGTCTCTACACTCTTTCGACAGTTTTTCTTTTTGATTTACACTGTCAGTCTGCAGTATATATATTAAATATAGGGAGCTAGGAATTGAAAGTGCCAACACTGAGGCGAATAAAGTCTCCAGAGAAACCACAGTCATACATATACAAGTATATTTTCGTGGGTTTCTGGATTCTCAGAGAGAAATCTCGTGACGAATCGATTTGCAGATTAACGACACTGATGTCGAAAAGGAAATTGATGTATTGAAAGACAATGGAAGTAAAATTTATTCTACTCGTCTACGTAAAAGTATACAGCACATAGTGATACCCCTTCTCGGATGAATTTGTCAAACAATAGAGTTGATAAGTGCGCTTAATTATCCTTTCTTTGAGCGAGCTAGAGCAGCCGCATGTGCTAATTGAATTTCGCTTTCTCTACTGCCTATCTCTCTCTCTCTTGTTCCTATTAGTAGTACACTTGCCTATTGGTAGAATTCGATCACAATCAAATCACCAGCACTTTGAATGCCAGTCGCTTTCAACCCGCACGTTCATTCATGGCTTAACCAGTCAATCGTTAACTACTAATTGCTAATCACAGAGATCTTTTTTCATTGTTTCGTATTTATAACGGTTTCATCGGTTCATATCAATCAATTGGTTTAATAAATCGATTAATTTTTAATTCATTAATATCACTATCGATATCAACCGAGCGTTCAAATTTTTCAAGTGTTTTTTTAGGCTTTCCGCTATGAAAACTGCCTTTATTGTAACGAATTACAGTCTTTGTAAAGCGTTAATTTTTATATCTAAATCCTAACCAATCATTATTGACATATGGTCAGCATCTGGACGATTTCACTCTATTTAAACCAGGAAAACCCTAACTGCTAATAAAATGGTTACGGAAATTTTAGGGTCGGCGGTTAAAGTATCGTTAATTTTTTTTTTTATTAATTCCTCAGTTTTCAAATTCCGATCAGAAATAATAAACATAATTATAATAACAACTCTGCTGTTATTAAATTTAATTTTTCGTGATATGACGTTCCCACGAACCATAAATCACTTTATTTTTATTTTCGACTATCAAACTTTTTATAACCGTTTTAAATATTCAAAGCTGTTATTCATTGCAATTGGAACACAAATATAAATTGAAATATTTCTTACATGTGGATAAATATTAATAGTAAAAAATATATTTATAAAGATATTAAAAACTTATTTCTGAAGCATAAGTCACTTAAATTTATAAATATCTCAGGCATTATTTATCAGATAAAAAACTGTCAGAGCTGAGCAGAAATATAAATTTATACATAAAATAAATTAGCTTTATCGCCTAAATTAAATATGACACACAAACGGAATTTATTAATGATCAGCGAACATACAATAAAATAAAAAAAAATTATTACCGATCAATATTAATTTAAATAGTTTTATCATCTCTTGAGATCTTACTGACCGAAATGGTAGTGTAGTTAATATAAGTATAAGTCAACATAATTTGCGTGCCGGAGTTGAAGACTGGTCGAAATCGATAACCGCGTAAACCGGTCGCCGAGTAGATTTCCATGTTAATCTGACAATGTGTTGGCCGAGGCCCGCGTATATTCGATCGCAAATGGGTCTCGGTTGGTTGAGCACGTGCACTATATACACTCAGCACACATCCACACAAACACATAAACACACGAGAGCAGAGCTAAAACGAGCTGCTACGGTAATCCGGTGTGGTGAGAATAAGAATATTACGAGTGAATGAGACAACAAGATTAGGGTACAGAGACTCAGAACCGAGACTAAAGGACTGGGAAAATTAGCTAGGGGAATACCTATTACAGTTACTACTATCATAGTTTAAACTTAATTACTGCGATTTGTGAGAGCTAGGCAGTTTGCATCCATCCTCTGTACATTAACTATTCTTGAGCAAGAGTTTCATCTTTGCTCAGTTTCCCCAGCCTCAGCCTCTAAATGTGTAATGGGCAATGTGTAGGCTCGGTTGTCTAGTTGTTTAGATGCCTAACAACTCTAAATAACCGGCTAAGTAGCAGTCCTCAATACCTCAACGATAATAAAAGCGAATTATCACAATTTGCGGTTGGAATTTTTTCCTCTATTTATATTTTTCGCAAATTGTCTAACCACATTCCCATGCACTCGTGCATTTATTCTGGTCTACACAGTAGTAGTAGTAGTAGTAGTAGTAGTAGTATTGCCATATAAGTTTAATGTATAGATGGCTGAGCCATACGCACATAAACTTTGAGGATTTTGGAAACAGAGTCGACCGTAATTCTCTATACCGCAGAACTAACTCTGTATAAATGTGTTATATGGATGTTGTGTGCTGTGTATATATAGTCTTGGACTAAAAGCCTTAGCTGGATAGTGTACAGGGACAGAAATTCAATAAAGCCGTTAATCTTGACTGAACGCAAGTTAGTAACGCACGTGTCGACAACGTCTACAAGTGAAGGCTAATACTCATAGTTGATATTGGAATTAGTATTGGTATTGGTCTTGGTCTTAGTCTTAGTGTTTGTGTTTGAGCTGCCCAAGCGAGAAGATGAATTTGACAAACCAACAGCACGATCACATCAACACTCTGATTGCTCGATAAATTGAAATATTAAGTTATTATTTATGTTACCTTCATTTAAGACACCACCGGCAAGTATTAATGACCTTAAACTGCCGTGTGATATTATCAGATAGTTTAAGAGCTGACGGAAACCCGATAGCCTATATCTACTGGCTTAAGTATATGATTAAAGTTTTATGTTGAATCAGGTTTTATTATTGAATTAAATTATACTTTAATGCTCTCTTTTACACAACATTCGATATCAGAATTCATGTTTACAGATCAAGCGAGGGGTCTTTTTTTTAATTTATGATGATGATAATTATGATGATGATGACGATAAATAACTAGCATGAGTTGCCCATTAAAATAAACTCGAGTTTATATGATGACGATCGAGTAATCTCGTGATGACAAATGAGAGATCCTGGATTTTAATTGGACTCTCATCTATAAATCCCAGGATCAGTGTAATTTTTTAAAATTTTATTTTCATTTTAATTATTTAGAAGCGATACTTGTCAGAGCTTCGGTATTCAAGTACCATCACAGTTCGCTGGCATTCATCAAGAGGAGTGAGAACACAACCAAACCCATGATAACGGGGCTCAAGGCGTCCTTGTTACGTCACTGGTCTTACAACCCCTCGAGCAGTTTCGAGGGTTGCTAGGATACACCCCACGGTCAAACTCTTGAACTCTCTCAATGCAACAGACAAGGATGCTACTCTACGTATTTCTCCTTTAAGATCTTATACCTCTATACACATCTACTAACTAAAACTTGACTACAACTCTACTACGCTGAAGAAAACTCTTGTCTTTATTTTTATTATTTTGGATCTTGAAGGAAACTCGCCCTTGGCTATGAGTACGAAGATAAAGCCCCTGGGATTCAACAGTAACTTACATTAAAAGTACATCTCAGTTGTTACACTATAGATTGATATAGATACTCAGTATCTTCTGAAAGGATATCCGGAATTTCAATACGACCCGCGGACAAAACTTTCCCTGTCGACTTGTTTATAACAAGATTTTTATAATAATTTTAATCCAAATAAGATAAATACTTTTTTTATCTCAACAATAATCTGGATAATTTTATTGACCCTTTAAAATTTAATCAGAAGCGAAATTTGGTGAGCAAGTTTTACAAGAGAGCGGCAATAATGCATTGGAAGTGGAACAGGTGATGGCTGATGAGATCTTGGGGTCAAGTTCGACGAGTGGATGAGAGTAAAAAATTTTAAGTAAAATTAAAAATAAAAAACGATTTGTCTTGTTCTTTTTAGTGCTCGGTTTTCTCCAGGTTACTTTTTTTAAAATTTTTATTCTCGTTCGGTATATGCTCGTAAAAATGCTCGAGGCAGAGCGATGAGCCTGTAGATGATGATGGCCGCTTAAAATCTACAACCGTAGCTAACTCATCGTGAATAAAATTGTATACGTTGGGTATTAGTATAATTTTTCCATTAACAATAATTCCGACGGTTTCTAAAGTATGCCAGGAGATATACTTTTCGGTATTATAAATAACATGTATTGTGTTTATTATTGTAAGTGAAAAGAACTTAAAAGAAACATTTGGCTGCATTGGAAGCAAGGAATACGATAGCAATAGCAGTAACAATAACAACAGTGGACTAATATACAAGAACGGAGAGAGAATACGGGCATGACGGTCTTCCGGTTTTCGAACTCATAAAAGTCACGGTTAAGGGAAAAAGCATGTTGCCAGGTACACTTGAGCGAGAAAATTAGTAACAGAAGATTGCTTTAGAAACACCCAGCCCGAGTTTCCAAGACTCATTCGTAAGTTGTAATAGCTGTGTCAACAAAACTAGAACCGAAATTTAGTCTATAGTAGTACTTGAGTTTAAAGATTCTTTCGAGTTTCCAAGAGGGTCTTAAGTATCTAGACTAGTTCTTGTTAAATTTATCAAAGTATCTGTTTCAAAGACCCATTATATATTCTTTGGATTGTGAAAAAATTTAGTTTATCATAATTTTAGGGTGTCTGTAGTAGCACACTTTTAATATCGTTTGAAAATTCGTCTATTGGAATTTCGACGGATTTTTAACTTCGGAAATGAGACAGAATATTTATCAAATTGAAATGAAAATTTTTGCCAACAGATCGAGTTGAAATTTGACTTAACCTCGAGGCAGATATAAAAAATTCCAAAATATTTTTTAAAAATGTAATTGAACATTATTTTGAATTTTTTTATGAGAAAAACTAATGACGACTCACAACGAAATTGGGCATTTGAGGGTCAGTTTTATAAAATTTTAATTTACTTGATCTAAGAAAAGCAAAAGTGTGTTGTATTCCCTCCCATCATAATTATAATATTTTTTATTGATGGTTAAATTTTTCAGATAATTCTATTCTCATTAGCTCCTCACGAAATGGCTTTCGAGAAGTCTACTGTATTTCGTATAATAGAAATCCAACTCCACAGCTAGCAGGTATATTGTATATATAGATAGTCAAGCCCTGATGACTGTATGAAGAAACGGTGTAGTGGCGATAGAGAAGAGTGTGGTGCTTTAGGACCAGTAGAGACGAGAGAAGTGATGAGGAGGTGAGAGACGCGGTTTGCCTTGGTACAAGATAAATAAGAGAAAGAGAAAGGAGTTACTGGCGGTTGTCAAGAGAACGTAGGAAATAAAAAAAAGCTGATGAGTCGGAGACAAAAGAAGACACTTGTTAATTTTTTTCGCTCGTTCAACTCGAGATTTAATTTAAAAAACTAAATAAAATAGTAATTAAAGCCTTTGGGAATTTATTTAAAGTAATGTTAACATTAATAAGTTGTTTTTTTTCTCTTTACATTGTATCTGGTGTTCTAGTTAGCCTGAGAAGCGTGAGAAGCGGAGGACTAAAAAAAATATTGTGCTGAAGATATTCTTCACATAATATGCTGTTATAAAAGGCTGATAAAAACGCCCAAATGAGAAATAATCACGGAGAGCCTGGCGTAAACTGCCGGGCACTGTGATTGAACAAAGAACAGGAAGATGTAGAGGTGGAAAATGCCCGCAGGCTGGGAGTAAACCCTGACAGTATTGCTGGGGAATAAGGAACGAGAGGAAGAGAACAAGATAAAGAGAAAGAGAAGGAGCAATGAAAAAAATAAGTCGAAAAGAAAGAGAACATGAGATGGAATGAGAACGTTTTGAGAACAGTATACTCGCTCCCACCCGCTGGGTGAACTAATGGAAATAAGTTTTCCACCCTCTTGTTCCACTCTGAGATATGTGAGTGTTGGGAGTTGACTGCTGCTGGATGCTGTACAGAGTATATAGGAAAAGAGCGAGAAAAACCTAGAAAGAATCGGATATCGGACTCTTGTACTGCGCTCTGCCCTTGGGAGAGACAAATTCACCCGCTGTAGCTCTCAAACGAATTACGCGATAAATATCTCTGATTTAACTCGACTCACCTTTAACACTCTTACTCTCTTATTCATTCTTTATAATTAATTTATGGGTATTTTTATTTAAACTACACGGAAGCTACAGGAAAACAAATCTACAGAGGCATTAATTGTCTCAAATCATTGATTTTTTCAGCCTCACAACTCCGTTAGTACATAAATATTATAATTTATGTTTAAAAAAACAACTCCGAAGTGAGAACGATAGAAACACGTTTTGAGAAAGTTTTAAGCTATTTAACTTAACAAGTTTTAAATTATTTTCCAACCGATCTTCGCAGATAGACAATTGAAAACGGCCGTTAAAAAAATCCAGAACATTTTTATGCCCCGAAATAAATTTAAAACAGCCGTAAAAATGAAATCTTGTAATTTTATAATTTATTTATTTTTACTGCTGTTAATTCATTGACATTTTTACAAACCGGATACTATTTATACGTGAATTAAATCCCAACCGTAAATGCACAGTAACACTGACGGATAATAACAACAATAAAAGTAATACATAGATATAAACATACACTGTGAATGTGTATAATATATATAATATATTAATATATAGACAGTAAATTTGAATCATCCAACTGTTGTATATTTCTGTCTTTGTCTATTGTCTACTCGGATTGTGTTAGCGAAACATGACAATAATACGATATGAGTCTACAAGCCCACAGAATATAATGTAACGCGCCCCGACAGCGCTCCCTCAAATCGTTTCTCGTTCAACTTGTATTCATATATATATATATACAACATACAATATATATACAATACTAAAAGAGACATTGCATGTGTGGTAACTCATATGTATTAACTGAGAAGGGGAGAACCGGCCACGACTCGATATATATATACATATATGAGTAAGAAAGAATAAGAATAATAGTGTGAGAGAAACATGAAAAAGATAAAGTACGCATGAGAACAACTGAAAACGATTGTTCGATCAGTTTAATTGAATGGAAAGAGATAGAACTGAATGTCTATCACAGGTACAAACTTTTGCAGAAATAAAAAATTTCTTTCAACTAATCTAAACTCCAATTAGTATGTAAGTCAATGTATATTATTTTTATCCATGTAATTTATATATTTATTTTATATGTTTTACAATTACAGGAAATGTTTATTACTGTGTGTTTTAAAAAATGGCGAAAGAAAATAATAATTTTAATTGAGAGAAACGAAAGTGTTTTTATATTTTTTTCAGCGGCGGAAGTTCTTTTGATAAAAAATAATGTTGAACGGAAAAAGAAAATGAATTGTAGATAAAAATAATTACGGAGTGGGAGAGTTGTTTTCGAGGAGAAATTGTCATTCACGATGACTTTGATGTTTGTGCAGTTAGTTTACGTAATAAACCGGCGATTATTGTCGACATGGATATTTAATTGAGGGACTGTGCTGAGAGTTGTCTTGTACCGCGGATTAAAGTCTGTCCTCTTTAGCACTTTGTATCTTTACAAACTCACTGGCAATTCGTGTAATTCATTTATTGACAGACAATACCGGCCACCTGCTCCAAGTAATTTCAGGGAATTTTAAATGACAGACGAACAATACGCGATTTTGTAAGCTTGTACATTGTACAGTTATCATGCAAAAAATATTAGCCAACAAAACAACACACTCGACTTGATAATTACAAACTTTATTGTGTCCATAATGGGCACTCATAAAGTCGCTCAGTTGTCCCCATTTTCTATGAAAGTTTGAAATTTTCGTAGAAATAATTCCATTCAAATTTTCATGAAAAATAAAATTTCCACTCGAATTTATTTCTAATAAAAATAAAAAATGTTTACTAAATTTTCATGTTTTATTTAAATTAAAACCTACTGATCAATAAATTCTTATGCGTGATGGATTTTTAATGACTTAACTGATTAAGAAATTCAATTAGCGACAAATCTACTCCTGATTTCGAAAACTGGAGGTTTAAAAATCAGAAAAGTTATAAATCTGACAGCCGATTACAAAATTTCATTATTGAAATTAAATAAAAAATTCAAATTAAAAGAGGGTAAAAATTTTCCCGCTACATTTTAAATATTTATAACCCATAAGAAGCTCCTTAATAAAATAAATATAATATTTTTTATGAAATCCTCATTAATAAAAAATAAACCGGCTGATAAATTTATTATGCATCTAGAAAAAAGCCAAAAAAATTTAAAGCTTACGGAGAAAAGGTAAAATCGTTTAAAATGAAAACTCTCTCGTCAGCGGTCGCTAATGACCTAGAAGTTATGTATGAAAAAAAGTTAATAGAAGATATTGTAGCGGAGTTTCTTGGAGCAGCGGTAGTCTGGCAGAACAGAGCACAAGTAGCAATAGCAAGGTCGGCGCCAGAGTTTCAAACTAACAGTAGAATACAGAATATAGAATATAATATAATGGGTTCCATAAGCGTTACTAATTCAATTCCGCAATCGCTAATCAGTATTCTCGATTAAATTTCTATTCCACTTTACTTTCGCTTCATTAGTTTATACATTAACCAATGAAACGATTCTCCAACAAGTTATTATACAATAATATAGTAATTTAAGGCCTGCAAATGAATAATATTCATTATTATTATCATTATCCATCACCGGAGTTAGAGAATAGAGATTCAAGATTTTAAAATCCCATGTCACAGTCGCAGTCTCAAGACCATAAGACTTTTTAGTGAGCAGAGTAAAAATAAATGTTGATGCTGATGTAGACGTTGATGTAAATGTAGATAGAAGTAGATGTGTAGTCATAGCTCAGTGTGTGAGTCTCTACATGTGAGAGCGTTAACGACCGTGCGGTAGACCCATGTCGAGCTGAGCTTAATCTTACTCAAAGTAATAAAGTGGAATCCGAGATGGCTCGGCGATTCGAACGAACCGAGGGTCGTAAATTCGCTGCCCTCGTCTTTCTCATCCATCCTAGCCACCAAAACCAACCAGACTTGCCAGCAGCAGCACCACCACCACCAGAGCACTGCAACTGCCCGGTTTACCCCATTCACTCATTCGAGTCCTCATCCTCTAGGTCAGGCCACCCTTTACCAATTCCCCTTTCCTTTTCAAGCTGACAACAACCAGGAAAACGTTTCAAATAACAAGGATTACAATGGAGAGTACACACAATCCTCACTCTCAATCCCGAAATATTCTGGGATTATTTTCAGTTGTCCACCACCCAGGACACTGCTACCCGACCTCTAAGTCTATCTACCTACCAAACTCAGCACAATATATTGTGTGTACAAATATATAGATATAAATGTAGAATATCGTTAATGGCTTACGCTCTGTCATAATTACAGCAGTTTGCGCATTGTTTGGTAAATCTGTTTGTACTTACCAATCGTGTCTTGTCACACACACTCTTGACAAACGACTCCAATTATTTCGCATCCAGATCCAGTAGCTCCCAGTAAAATTATTATTTTTTTATACCTTGTAGTTATTATTAATTAACCTGCAGAAAAAATAAATTGATCAGAATGGAAATTTAAATTTTCAGTGTGAATGTAGCGGCAACTCAGTTTTTTAAATTTCAGAACAAATAAATAAAATTCTAAGTAAAAAAATAAAAAAATACGTATTTAGATAAATGAAAAATCAGTACGTGCATTTTTTTAAATTTATATATTTATTTATTTTAAATTTATGAACCGTCTCATGTTTTCTGCACTCACACTCAAATTTTCATGAGTATGAATGTAGCAGACATCAGATGAATTTAAAATTTTGAATAAATGAGTAAATAATTATTAAAATAAAATTTAAAAAAAAATGCGCATTTTTTAAATTTTCAAATTAATAAGTGCATTTTTTGTAAATATTATTTTCTAATTATTTACTCTATTCATTTATAATTTAAAATTTGTCTGATGCTGCTACATTCACACTCGTAAATTTTCCGAGTACAAAATAAAGATTTTAAAAATGGATTTTTGAATTTTGTAATTATAAAAAAAAATTTTTAATATCGCAAAAAAAATTCCTTACGTTTCCGGATTTTTAAGATCGAGCAACTCCCGGACAATAAACGATTTTTTACGATAGCACGCACTTTGAAATAAAAAAAAAAAACAATTTAATTACACTGCACTTTCTTTTAATAACTTTAAACTCACTCACAACTAATTAAACTCTAAATTAAATAAGAATATTTAAAAAGAAAACTCAACGAATATTTAAAACTCCGACTACGTGTTAACAGCACCGAGTAAAGAGACAAACTGACGCCATCTTGTAATGCTCGAGACAACTTACGAACATTTAAATCACTCAATGCGCGCGCATTTCTTTATTATCCACTGCCCGTAATTTATTTTCGCTTTTAAAAAAATTTATTTTATTTTCTAGTATTTAAATTTTTGAATTAAAAAATAATAATTGTTGTTTATTTTAAATGAAAAATAATTAGGACACTTTATGTAAATGTACCAGTAGTTAAATTGTTGTATTTCCGGAATAACAATTCAGAATATTGGCCGCCATTTATTTCCGGAAGTGACGATCGCTTCCTGTGGACGCTTGAGGTAAGAATTTTGTACAGATGATTTATTTATTTAATAAATTAATACATGCTCATAAGTCTGTAGAAAATCCAAAAACATATGATTTTTTTTTACACCCAGTGATGATAAAAACGCATGTGTTTGTGTACGAAAGCTACCGGCTTCGTAAAACAAACGGATGTAGACCAGCCATGTGCGTTTGAATGTTAGGTTACATGTATGTTATATATATTTAAATATATATAAATTATTTTCTAGATAATCATGACGGACATAGAGCAGTATGACGACGTGGTGCTCTCCACCGTCGGTGCAGAGACAGTGGCTCTCGCTCCGTCAGCAGAACTGCCGGAAATAAAATTGTTCGGGCGGTGGAATTGCGATGATGTGCAAGTCAGTGATCTGTCTTTGCAGGATTACATAGCAGTGAAAGAAAAAAATGCGAGATATTTGCCGCATTCGTCAGGACGTTATGCTTCCAAACGGTTCCGCAAAGCTCAATGCCCAATCGTTGAGCGATTGACCAACTCCTTGATGATGCACGGTCGAAATAATGGTAAAAAATTGCTGGCTGTAAGAATTGTCAAGCATTCATTTGAAATTATCCATCTCCTCACTGGAGAAAATCCCCTTCAAGTGAGTAATCAATTTGAGGCCATTCCCAGACAGCTCCCCCACTTTTTTAAATTTTCAATGACAGCTGTCATTAACGTTTCGAAATTTAATGATAATAAAATTAGTCGACGTCTGGTAATTTTTTGATCATTTCCAAGATGATAAATTATTAAAAAAAAATATTTAAAAACATTGCACGTGTAGTTCTTAAAATTTTCTACATGTGCATATTTTTTATTTATTTATTTTTTTAGTTGATTTGTTGGAAAAGGAAATTAGAAACTTAGCAATTGTCTGTCAACTTGGCATCATTGTTGAAGTCATTGTATATTTTTAAAAAGTGGAGGGCACTGCCTCAGTTTTTGATTAATTATTCATGATTGATAGACTATGAATTGTCTAATTAATTAATTTGTAATTTTTATCATTGTCTAGGTTTTGGTTACTGCTATCATCAACTCTGGTCCTCGTGAAGACTCAACACGTATCGGACGTGCTGGTACCGTTCGTCGTCAGGCCGTTGATGTGTCACCCCTACGTCGGGTGAACCAAGCAATTTGGTTGTTGTGCACCGGAGCACGTGAGGCATCATTTAGAAACATAAAAACAATAGCTGAGAGTCTTGCTGATGAGCTCATCAACGCTGCCAAGGGTTCTTCGAACTCCTACGCGATTAAAAAGAAAGATGAACTTGAACGTGTTGCTAAATCCAACCGATAAGTCTCCTTCTTTGTAATGATATTAATAAAAAATTTTAATTCTTTACAAAATAAATTATATTACTCATCCTTAAAACTAATTAAAGTACAAGACCTAGTACCTGATAACTCCATGTATTTGTATGTCTAATATTTAGCAAAATATATTAAATGTAGGCATATAAATACATGAAGGATCGGGTACTAGTTCCATGATCAGGTATTAGGTCTCTCATTTTTTAAATTTTAATTAAGATATTTATTTACTTTAACTCTAATTTTAATTTGAATCAATTAATTACCTACTACCTGTTGATAAGTAAGAACTCGTCGGCTATTACCCTCAGTTTTACCTCCACTATATTTTGATCTCAAGTGCGCGCGCATTGTCTACTGACTCTAATTTATTTATACTTTAGAAAAAAATAATTTTATCTTAGAATTTAAATTTTTGAATTGATGATAAATTATAATTGTTTTTTAATTATTTAATGACATGAATAAAAGCAAGTAAGACACTATTTGATTATAAATAGTAGTTGATTTGAATGACGTACTGTTTCCGCAATAGTAATTCAGAAGACTGTCCGTCATTATCTCTGGTCGTGGCGATCTTTTCCTATGAACCCTTGAGGTAAGCACGTCGCACAAATAAGTGTTTTTTAAGCTAGTGTTTTCAGGTTTTACAGGTTAGGATCTGACTGAATAGCAGGCTTAATAAATTAAATATTAACCATAATAAATCCGTAGAGAATGAAAGAATAAGTGATGTTTTTTTTTGAATCTGTTGTGATGATCAGAATGCAAGTGTTTGTGTACACAAGTTGACGGCTTGTGTAAAATGAGCGAATGGAGGCCAACCATGTGGACGCATGGTTATGCATTGAGCGATTGGATGCTAGGTTATATATATATATATCATATATATTTAAATACATAAAATTTATTTTCTAGGTAATCATAATGGACGTAGAACAATACGACGACGTGGTGCTCTCCACTGTCGGTGCCGAGACAGTGGCCCCCGCTCCGTCAGCAGAATTGCCGGAAATAAAATTGTTCGGGCGATGGAGCTGCGATGAAGTACAAGTCAGTGATCTGTCTCTGCAAGATTACATTGCAGTGAAAGAGAAAAATGCGAGATATTTGCCGCATTCATCAAGACGTGATGCTTCCAAACGGTTCCGCAAAGCTCAATGCCCAATTGTTGAGCGATTGACCAACTCCTTGATGATGCACGGTCGTAACAATGGTAAAAAATTGCTGGCTGTAAGAATTGTCAAGCACGCACTTGAAATTATCCATCTTCTTACTGGAGAAAATCCTATTCAAGTGAGTAATTAATTTTAAATATTTTATTTTTAAACAATACTGCAATTAGTCGACTTTTAATAATTTTTGAATTTATTTAATAACAATAAATTAAAAATAACATTTTTTATGAGTGAATGTAGCAGACATCAGTCAAGTAAAAAATTACAAATAATTAAAAAAGTAATATTTTTATAAAATGAACTTATTAATTTTCAAATTTATTAAATTTAATTTTATCAATTATTTATTCTACTTATTGATAATTCAAAATTTATCTGATGTCTACTACATTCACACTCATGTTTTTTATCCGCCAATTTCAGGATCATATTTTTACGCTACTGAAGTTAGCCATGAGTATGAATGTTATTGACAAGTGAAAGTTTCTTTCATTTTTCAAATAAATAAATCAAATATTAGTAGAATAAAAATTAAAAATGCGTATTTAGATCAATAAAAAATTTGTCCGCGCATTTTTTTAAACTTCATTATTTTTAATTTATTATTTATAATTACATTCACACTTATTTATAAGCCGGTATCTGATAATTTCTAAATTTTTTTGAAAACAATAAATAAACAAAATAAAATATGTCAGAAAATTGCATTAATAGTTTTTTAAAATTTTCTACGTGTGCATAATTGTAATTTTTTTTTTTTAAATTCTTAAAGAAAAAAAAAAGGAAAATTTTTGCCTGCTAACTTCAGGATCATATTTTTTAATAACTAGTCGTGATTGATAAATTATTAATTATTTAATTAATTATTGTCTAGGTTTTGGTAACTGCCATCATCAACTCTGGACCCCGTGAAGACTCTACACGTATTGGACGTGCTGGTACCGTTCGTCGTCAAGCCGTTGATGTGTCACCCCTTCGTCGCGTAAACCAAGCTATCTGGTTGTTGTGCACCGGAGCTCGCGAGGCATCTTTCAGAAACATCAAAACAATCGCTGAGAGTCTTGCTGATGAGCTCATCAACGCCGCCAAGGGTTCTTCGAACTCCTACGCGATCAAAAAGAAAGATGAACTTGAACGTGTTGCTAAATCCAACCGATAAGTCTTTTCCATTGTAACCACATCAATAAAAAATTTAAATTCTTTACAAAAATAAATTTTATTACTTATCCTTAATTCAAACTAATTACAAATTTTAATTATATTATATTATTTACTCTTACTCTTATTTTAATTCGCATCAATACCTACTACCTGTCGGTAAAGAAGAACTCGCTTGAAGTTATCCTCAGTTCAACCTCTAATTTTTTTATTTTTCAAACTTCAATCAGCTGCAGTACAGAGCTCAAGCTGTCGTTCTGTAGCTTCTGTCTAATCATTTAATTTATTTATTTATTAAACAATGGCTGGTGCTTTAAAGAAGGTAATTATTTAAATTAATTAACAAATAATCGATAAATAATTTGAAAAATTTTAATCTTGCTAGTGATTTGTTTGATTACACAACTGATCATAACCTCACTTTTGTATTAGTAGCAGATATGCGACAAATTCAAAATTTTAAACAAACAAAAATATAAGAATTTTAAAAATTCGCTACTAATTTAAATTCTATAAACGCGTGGTTTTTATTTTTATTTAATTAAAATTTCTATGAATTTAAAAATAATTTTTTAAATGTCTGCTGTACTAACTTATAAATTTTATTATATCAATTATTTATTTAAAATCTGTGTATTTTTAGACAACCTTTTTAAAAGGACTTGAAGTTGCAAAAACTCCCCACCATTCTTTGACAAATATTTACACAAGAATCCTACGAGTGCTTGCTAAATTCCCGTCTTCATCAGCATACCGTATAAGTACTGAGCAAATTGTCAAGGAACGTGCCGCAATAGTTAAAGAAGTATGTAATCATTAATTTATTTAAAATATCGCAATTAATTATCATTTATTATTATGATAATTATTAATAAGTATAACGGTGATGTTAATTAAGTGTCTAATTAAAATGTAACAGACTCCCGACGTAGAGGCTCTGGAGAAGAAAATAGGATGTGGTCAAGTAGAAGAGCTAATAATACAAGCTGAAAATGAATTGCTGCTGGCTCGTAAAATGGTCGTATGGCAGCCATGGGAGCCTCTGACTGAAGAACCGCCCAAGGATCAGTGGACTTGGCCACCTCACAAGTAATTTACCCACATTTATATACCATACATACATTTAGTAAAGATATATGTATTTAATATAGGCATTGTTTAATAATAATAATGATATAAAATATAAACTTAATTTAATGTAAATACAAAACTAAATGTCATGGCAGATTAAATTATTGTGTGAACTGGAACCCTCTGAATGATTTGAATGTGGAATGTTCTAGGTTCCAGGTTGGTCTGAAAGTCGTTGAGTTTTAGAGTTTGGCGAGATTGACTGATGAACAGAACGAGCGATAAAAGTTTTTTGGTTGTTAAAATAACTTAAAATTAGCCGGTGTAACGAGAGCCGGTCTATTGGTCTTGGTCTTGCTCTTGGTCTCAGTCTCGCTCGTATATCGGATAGCGGGAAAGTGCAGAGGCAGTGTGTAAGTATTGCTAAGTCGTTGGAGATAGAGTTGGCAATAGGAGAAAAGTACTGAGGAAAAACAAGTGGCCGCGAGGATCACGGTGTGTACATATACCTGGTGCTCTTGTATTGGCTCGTTGGTCTCTACTATAACCATCTCTATCCTCTATCTGTAATATCCTATGCTATTGTATGTACAGTCTTAAGTTGTAACAAAGTTGTAGTAAAGTCTGTATGTGTGTTGTGTGTGTGCAGAAGCCGAGTTGAGGGGGATAGGAGCGGTGGAGCGTCGGCGAGGAAGAGAGACAGCGCGAGTACTATCCAGGTAAGTCTTGAGCGAAAGGTGATAGAGGGGATGGAGAGAAAGAGCAAGAGAGATTGTAAGTAATAAGAAGGAGTAGAAAGACTGTGTCGGTGAGTCGGTCGGTCGTTGGATGCTCGCAATACCATGTCTTAGAGCTCTTAGAGAACGCTTTGCTGCCGCACTTGCCTCCGAGACATCGTCGACGCAATATCGCGCGCGTGTTTCTCGTCGAGGATGTAAACAAAGTTACGATCGTGCGTTCATGTTCACGCATGTTTTCATTCTTTCTCTCTTGCTCGCTCATTCTTATCGTTACCGTTGTCTTACGCGGGCTCGGGTACTCAGTATTTATACGCCAGTCTCGTTACACGCTCGTCGAGATATACGTGCTGGAGTTAATAGTTACAGTCAATAGTGCGCTAAAGTTTAAATTACACCGCCTCCGTTGCCAGCCACGACCGTTCCAGCGAGTACTAGTGCCAATAGTTTATGGCTATTCCTTTGCTACCAGTACCGACGACATCAACGTCGACATCAGGAGCCAGCTAGTCAACTGGTGGTCACGTCCGCGGGTCAGTTAACTACACGACCAGCCTCGAGTTTACTACAACTGGTCCTTTGTGAAACTTAGACGCGATTATTGTTGTATTGATTCGTAATAACTACTGGAGTAATCGCGGTACGTGTTGTTACTGTTGTGGAACGGTTTTGTATTATACACAGTGAATAGTATTGTTATTGTTGTTGTTGTTTTTTTTATTGTTATTATTATCATCATTTGAGTTGGAATTGTAATCTTTGTTCCCTCGGAATCACCACCAGTTGCAGTAGCAACAGCACCAGCACTCCGGTGGACCTTTTACTGTCGAGAGGCTGAGCACAACCAACTTGGGTACAGTGAACCCCTTGGCCGTTTGTTGTCAGTCTATCTGTGTCGGATTGAAATATCGGTGGCGCCGTGGGAAAGGGATCACCGGCACGCCGTTGGCTCCATTATCGGTAAGTGTCGATTTCGTTCTCTACTCGTATCGTGGCTCTTGTAAACTCGCTTTCGGAGTGATTATGATGATGCCCATACATTTTCAACAGGCATTTCTAGTATCCTAGACCTAAACTACTCCAATCCTATTTGATTGATCTTCAATCCCCATCCATTCTTACATCAACAACTAATTAAATCTAAAAAAACAGAGTGTCATTTTCGCTTAGTCATTTCCAGTCGAGTAATGTCGAGGATTCACTGACATTGGATTTTTCGTGGCATTAACGATGTCCTTGATTAACCACAAGTCACCTCGATCTCGACAATACAACACAATACATTGTATTAATATATGTCCGCAAGATATTTACACTATGTCATATTGTTTTCGTTATCTATTTACATCGGTATATTATTTCACACTCGATGTCACGGGTTATTTATTTATTTATTTAAATTTATCCATGTTGTTATTACTGATTACTGACTATTGATGTCTATGCTACGTCATATTGTGGCCAATGCTATTTGCCAGCACTCAGCTGTGTATTCTAGGATAGTATTGAATATATATAACTTTCACTGGCGTGCCAAAGTGTTATGAAACGATGTCGATTGTCACTGTGTGTACAGCAGTGTGTTGTATTGTATAGTCGAGTGTGCTCATGTGTCTCCACACGGCATACCAATAACTAAACTCGGAAATATATATAATAACTATAATAAAAATACTGTATACTTGTATACATTTATGTACGTATATATGTAGGATATAGAGTATAGAGTATAGAGAGTAGAGGCTGTTCATTAAGCTACCGATTGCGGATGAGGTATAAAAGCGAGAGGATAGGAATAGATGGAATGCAAGTCGGTGTATGAGATTTTATCAGTAATGTCAAGCGCCCTTCGAGAGAGCGATCTAAAGGCGGTATATCGTCGATTGCAAAAGTAAAGAGGAGCAACCGAGTAGAGGGTCTACTGTCTACTGTGGTGAGACCCTAAGGAATTTACTCTCCCGCCCTTCTCTTCTTCTTCGTCTCTTCTCTCTCGGACACCCTGGAAAATGAGCCGCGGTCCCAGCCTCCGTGGATGTGCAAGTAGAAGGCTGGAGCAGGATAGAGCAGAAACTTAGACTCTTAAATTCACTACCTGGCGATCTAACGAGCAGGTTTAGGTCCGAGTATTCGGTGAGTCCCGGGCTCGTTAAGCTCTGGATTATTACGCCTGGCAAATTCTGTATACCCGCGGTTACAATACACGAAATTAGGCCATACGATAGATAGATAAATAGTTTTTTCAGTAACTTTTTCTTCTTATCTCTTAAAACTCTAGGCTACTCATCGCGCATTATAATAATTAGTGGCAACGTGACTTTCCAACTTTGACTAAAATCTTAAGAAGCCTAAACACACAAAACATCTGGCTCTCACTAAAGAAAATTTTTTAAGTCTACTGCAATGCCGACTCACTTAATTTCTCATACCGATTCCCATTGTAAGACCAATCTTTTTTTCATATATATATATATATAAGTACTCGAACTTTTTTTCACACGACTTCATTTCCCTTCCAAGACAACAAATACCTCCGCTGTTTATCTTTTAATCATAAATTAAATGACAACATAATGCGCTCTAAATTACTCATAAAATATGTTGGTTTCTAGTTTTTTTTTGTTTACTTTTAAAAACAAATTTTTTATTTCCCTACAAAAAATAAATTATTATTTATGAAACGGTAAAATTAACACTGACCTCACAGTAATTACATTCTTGGTTTATTTTCTCTTTAACTGGAGTACTCGGCAATTATATATAATATGTATATATATATATGACACAACATATAAATCATTGGAGGTTTCTAATTGATTTATCTCACATCTTTTGAATAAATAAAAGTATCGCGTCAATTGTATCGTCAGTGCAGAGTAGGGAGTAAAAACACTAAATTAGTCTATTTCTCCACGGAGGCTAGTGTAATTAAGTGTTTCTCTTTTGCTAGAAATCGAATAATCGCGGCATGAATAACAAGAAAACATTAAAACGTTAAGCGGTATGGCACTTTCCAACCTTATCTAGCTCTAGCGGCTGCAAAAAACCTAGTCTTCAGCAATGCGATTTCGCATCACACATTCACCTAATATATATGTACAAATATATATACATATATATATACCGCTGGTGAATCGACACTTCTCGCGTTCTTGCGTACGTAAACACGCCAACCGTTACTATTTTTATTGGCTGCATTCATAAATCCATATATTAAATAAAATAATAATAACAACAACAACAACAACAACAACAACAACGATATGGACAATAAATATATGATAGATATATACGCAGGATAAATGATAGAGTACAACACACGTGGTGTGAATGGTTTCTCGCGCACACGTGTGTGCTGATACGTGAAGCAGGCCGCACGCCCTATTTCCAACGCATCTCTTTTTTTTTACCAAACATTTATTAATTCATATGGGGTGGGGGGGGAGTACCCACAAATTTTTTTTTTATAGTTTTGTTTAATTAATTGAGCATCACTTTGAAGTTTTTTTCGTTACGCTGTAAAAAATCGTAAGTTGATTCGGAGTGATTGCGGATTTTATTTAAATCCGAAGTCACTTGGAGTTTCGGAGTTTAAAAAAAAAATCACTCCGCATTCGGAGTAAAAATAGGGAGTTTGTTTTTTGAGCGGAGTGATCTAGTTTTATTTCAATCCGCATTCATTCTGAGGCGGAGTTTTAACATTCAAATAAAATCTTCCTTGGAGTAAATTTCACTCCGAGGGGATTTAAATAAATAAACAGCTATCCAAATTCACTCTGGGTTCACTCCGCAAATATTTTACAGTGTAAACTTTTTCAAAAATCTAGTGTCAGTGGAAAAATGTTAATGACATATTTTATGATAAAAGCTCTTGAAAACTTTTTTTCCGTTTAAATTACTTACGAAAAAATTGAATTTAATCAAATTTATTCATTATCCAGAATTTTTTTTTTCAACCTTTTTAGGGAATACCCATTTTGCCCGCAGAGATGAATTTTTTTTTTTACGGCAACTGGAAACTTTTTCTATTTACTTTGAATATCATTAAAAAAAAAAAGATTTAGCGTATTTGCGTTCTTGAAAACCTAGTATTTCCTTAAATACCCCGTTTTGCTTCTCCCTCCCCTATATTTACGTGCGTCATTCAATATACATCGACTACTAACTCTTATGTGGATTAATGACCGTCTAGATCGTTAAATTCCCCAGTTTCATGCTAATCGATTTTTGATGATTAATAAAGTACTTGAGCGGACATTATAGTCGTAACAGTAGCCTATAGCTATATATTTATGTATAATCCCGTCTGCCAAGATAGTAATAATCATAATATATATATGTATATATAAATATAAATATATACAGCATCCACATAGACTGAGGTATCGCAAATCCGAAAGTGTCGAATGACACAGACAGCGCACGATACGAGTAGTCCTGTTCTGGAGCAGCGACTCAGCTTCAGTAGCAGCTTATGACGACGCGTAAGGCATGTTGAATTTATCGAGGTCGTTTTTGTGCGTTATTGAGAAACAACCGTGTCTACAGTAAATTCCTGCCTGCATCACCATCTCCACATATTGATTTTAAATCCGTCCTGATATTACGGCATTACACTACTCCATTATTACAATCCCTGATTCTTTTGTACCGTGTTTGCTCTCACAAGTCGCGTAACTCATAATCGTAATCACGAGCCTCAATAATCAGTCATTTCTTCATTACACTGTAAAACAATTCCCGATTGAGATTTATTTGAATATTTAAATTTCGAATCTGATTCTAGTTTCCGAGTGAATTGAGATTAAAACAGAATCCAAATTCACTACTGATTTTTTACGGTGTACAGTATTAATACTATTTATTTTTTATACAGCAGTAATATATATCTGACTGCTTGTAATTTATTTTCCGGAACTTTCAAACTATTCGAGTATAAACGATCAATAAAACATGTACAGGATATTACTGAAGCCATCGATAGACACTTGACATTTAATAACATCCGTTAAATCGATGCATACTAGCACGTATATATATATTTATAATTATATAATACCGTAGCGTAGGAGTGTAGGAGTAAATGATGAGTTTATGTGATGGTAAATGAATAAAAGAGACAAAAGTAAATGGGATTTTCCAGGTATTCGGTATAGTATGTAAGAGTTGTAGGCAGGTATCGCGGGTATGGCGAGTACCGGAGAGAAGGTAAATAGCTGCATAGATATTTTAAAAGTATAGTTGGTTAAAAGAACAATGGTGTAGTACCGAATGGTACCAGCACATACTATAAGAGCATCTTTCCGCTGGCAACCAAACACAATGCGTAATTTTTATGACTCAGGAAAAAAGGAGCCTGGTACTTGGAAGTCGCTTTCACGCCGGCGCTGTCTAGTCCATCCACTAGGATATCTAAGACACACAATAGTTTTTAAAAAATAGTTATATAAATAAGTATCGGATTGCGGAATGTGGCGCGGGTGTGATCAATCCCCGGGGTAATAATTTTTCGCGCCAGATATAAATACGTATCCCTTATACCTGTTATTAAATGCCCAGGTTGTGCACACAGTGCCGGCGGTTATTTCTGGGAAAACGTTTGCCGCGTGACGAGATGACGATGGGTGAGTCGGGTCTTTAGTTATGAAGGTCCATCAGCACAGCATCAGCACGTGGATGGAGTAGGCGTCACGGTATCGAGGCGAGAAAAACCTCGTACTTATTATTTTTTTTGTTACTTAGTAATCGAGTGGGAGTTGTTTAAATATTGAAAAATAGCTCCGGCTGGTACAGACTAGTGTAGAGTAAAGTAATACTTGGCGGGAGTTGTAGAGTAGAGGAAATTGTGGAAGTCGTCTGCGAACGTTAACCCGACGAGCGAACTCACTAGGTCCGTTAGTTGCTCACAATTAGACTTGGACTCTCTTCTTATTCTTCTTCTTTTCTATATATATGTATATATATATTATATATATATACACAGATACACATTACAAGGAGTATTAGGCATTAGGTCTCGTTCTCATGTCTATTATTATAAAAGTATTAAATTATTGATTTATTATTTTTACCCAGTGATTTATAGTTTGTGTATTAAATTATTATGTTTAGTATAATAATATATAATATATTAATACGTCTTATTCGGAGTGTAAGGATCTATCTTTGGATGACCTTACCAGGGGGTTAAGAAAGTCAAGGTTACGGCTAACGATTACATTAATTCTACAATAACAACAACAGCAATAAACGGATGGTCCATGAGAACTGGAGAAACATTTTAATTATCTAGGAATGCTGGCTGACCGATGTGTGTATGACGTAAACAAGTAGGTACGCAATCAGCCAGTAAGTAATTGGGATGATATAATTATCCTCGAGATTTATACTGAGATACAGCCCAGCATCATCATCATCAACACTTGTAGCCATGGAAATACACGTATCGCGGGAATTAAAATTAAAACTTGCCGGAACAGCCGTGAGATTTAACGATTGTATCACTTGACATTTCACGTCTTCGCTAAAGAAAAAAGAAGAAAAAAAATAAAAAAACATTCCTTGAAAAAATACCCGAGCGACTGAAGAATTCAGTTATTTATATTTATTCAAATTTTAAAAAAAATTTAATAACGCGCGTCATCGCGGTGTTAAGTCTGGGCTGGTATGGCGAGACGTTTGACACTTGAGCAAACCAACTATTTCTTTAAACTATTTTGTGTACGGGTGAGTCAAAGCGATAAATCATTAGATAAGACGCGACGATTTGCACGTGGATTTTATTTATTATTTTTTTTTAATTCTTGGTTTAAAAAAAATGTGAGTAAAAAAAAAGGTATTTATAGGATGTACACAAACGAGGATTTATTCATCGGCAGTATCTATAACTCACGGTGAGCAGAAGGCTGCAAGCGATAGAAAGGTATTTACCTAATTGCGCAAAGACGCATGACTGGACTGGCGGTGTAAATTCTTGGGCGTTATCATCCACCGTCACGCCTTGGCCTTATTTTCATCCTTATTTATTTTATACAAACTATTTCACGTACGCAAAGACTACTACACTAAATAAAGGTACTCTTTACGAGGTATACCTGTACCTAGGTCTTCTAAGTGTTGTCTGGTGTACGTACATTGCACATACACCATATGGTAATAACGTGGCCAACGGAAATGTCAATTTTTTAAAGATCGCAATCCAATATACGTGATGTTGCTGTTGTTGTTGTTGTTGTCGTAGTCGTAGTCGTCGTTTAGTTTGTTTAATTCTCTTATTGTGCCCCTGTTTCTTTAGCGGGGTTTCGCGTGTGAGACTATACCCCGATGCAGTGACGATTATACTCGTAAATCATGGACATGGGGCCAAAAGACGATTCAATGCGAGCCGGTTTCTTATTATTATTCTTCATCCACTTATATACATTTATATATAGATATATGTATGTGTGTATAGACGAGACGAGCTATTAATCGTAGATTATTATGATTAACAATTCGACGAAATTTCATCGGGATGAAATCAATTATTTTTTATTTATAACCCCGTTTAGCCACCAATATATCTTGTTATTAAATTCTTAATATTTACTCAAATAAATCAACAAGTAGTTGGATAAAGATTTATATCGGCGTATTATCATCATCATCATCATCATCATCGTCAGAAATACTAAATTTTTTTTCCCAACGAAATATTTAATCGCGCTGAGCCAACCAGCTTACGATTGCTGGGAAGAATCAATGTAACCCCATAAAATATATATGATATATGTAAAAAAAATATATTTTTGATAGCTAACTTTTGGCCGATTTTCATATATATTTTAAATTTATTAAAAATAAATCTTAGAGTATATAAAAAATATACTAAATATATATTCAATATATTTTTTAATGAATGTGAATGCAGCAGACATTAGACAAATTTAAAATATTAATAAATATAGTAAATAATTGATAAAATAAAATTTAAAAAAAATGCATATTTAAAAAATTTTAAAATTAATAAGTGCATTCTTTCAAAATATTTTTTTTTAAATTATTTACTTTATTTATAATTTTAAATTTGTTTTGTGTTTGCAGTCACACTCATTTTTTTTATATTTTCTTATGGATATTTTTTATATATATTTAAATTACATTCAAAATATATAAAATATATATGAAAATTGGCAAAAAGTTAGGTACTAAATACATACTTTTTATATTGTAACATAAATTTTTTCATGGGGATAAAAGCTGGTATTCAGATACATTTTTGTAATAAAAGTAATAAAAATTAACAATAACGACGATAATTTTCGGAGTAATAACTTCCGGATAATTCTTTTCTCGCGATACCCGATTGACTTTATCGGTTCGATTACATCGTTCCGCTTAATCGCGGGCGTTCAATTCAAAGAGGATTAATCAATCAATTTAATTATATTTTATCGAGTTCTCACGCTTACACGCTCAGAAATATTCACATGGTCAAACTAATTTGTTACTCGGCTCTGGGATTTATTTCATTTATTATCATCATTATATTTTCCGTTTCCATGTGCACATGGCTATCTCCCGTTTATAAGTAAGCAATAAAAATCGAAAAGCTGATAAAAAGCGGTTGAAAAATAACGTTGGGAAATAGTTATTGGCGAATTAAATCAATGGGTTCACTTTCACTTCAGGTAATATTAATTTAATTGATATAAGCAAGAGCTCGATGACTCTTTTCAGATTTTTTTGCCTTTATTTATTTTTATTTTTAAAATTGATCACGATGTCTTGAACAACTGCTTCAATATAAAAAAATATTAAACTGGTTCTCGGGAATCGTTCAACTTGAATTTATTTACGATTTAACGTTGATCCTCAAAGAATATTAACTACCATTGAATCATTTATTTATTATTTATTATTTTTTAAAAAAGATTTTAAAATATTGACGATGCGGATTGGAAAGTCAGTGAATTAATTTAGCAAACGAAAACAACCTGAGAATTTAATGCCCGATTGACATTCACCGAGGTGTCAGCTGCCATGAATAATATCTACTTAATAAGTCACGATGATGTTTTTATAATCATGCTCGCTAATAACTTGGCATTGTACTGCATCAATAGCAAAAAAAAAATAACGACAAAATACGATGATGAATATTTGGTAAAATAGATGGAATCTTAATCGTAAAATGAATCCATGTTTTCTCTGCAATAAATTTCTGTTGCGGTACATGGAACTAGTAATCGGTGGTGCTGCTGATGATGATGATTATGATGATGGTGAAGACAAGAGGCATGATCGAATGTTAATAGGAAAACATGAAGCTCTATTGGTTTAGCTCATAGAAAATAAATCTGTATAGACAGCAGCCCGATATTTTATCCCCGGTTTATGTAGCCATGACGATATCTCTTGATGCTCGTTACCATTTTCCAGCCCATGCCGAGAGTGGTGTAGAGTAGAGACCAAATAAAATAGACCCAGCTATTCTGAGATTATCACAAGATAACAATCTCAAGAGGTGCAGCAGCCAGCAGTGGAATTATTGTTACGAGCTTCGGTAACATGGAAAGCAATTCTCGTGTCTACCCAGCAGCAGCATCACCATCACCCGCCATATAAATTCTTTATATCATTTTTAAAAACTAATTTCCATCTAAAAAATATCCGTCCATGTGCGCGTCTATATATCTATATACATATAGTTCAAGAAGCAGGGTAGAGATCTTTATTTTATTGCAAATCGAATCATATCTCAGGTGGAACAAGGAAATAATCTCACGATGGGAAATTCCCAAGATTGCCAATTGCCGTATTTCGTCTAGCCCATTGTTTAGTTCTTGTGTTCACTTTCTCAATATAATTCCTAGTGCACTGTCGCAACATAACTCTATTCGCGTGTAAAAATATCACCTGTCTGTCTGCTGATTAATGCTCCCAGATTCTCAACAATATCTGGAGATTATTTTACAACTCCTACTTGCCCGGTATGCCCGCAAAAAAAATAAAACAAACCAACAGCACATATCCAACTCCACCTTTCCCTGGTATCAATTCTGATACATATTTAGTGCCACTACGCACACACTCTCCGCTGGTATTATTACCCGTATTATAGATACTAGAAAGTACATCGGTACTTTACTCAGTGGATCGTGGATTTAAAATAATAACCAGCAAACCGTTTATTGTAGTGTTCATCAGTAAGTGAATTACTGGTGGCTGAAACCTAGAAACTGAACAAATATTTTCTCATCTGTTAGCAGTTCCTGGTATTCGTTCTGTGGATTCAGCAAAAGACAGTATTTTCCAGCAGTCACGTACGCAAACGATTTAGAAAGTCCAACAATCATATTCCGACAGAGTCATTACGGATCATTCCATACGTAGATATATGATATTATAAATATAAATATATATAAATGCGATAGGCGATCGCGAGAGTGATGTATGTGAGAGTTTGCTAGTCAATGATGCACTTATCCTCAGTACGTGCTCACGCGTGTCTATCTAATAGATCCAGCTAAATTGTTATCGGCAGGCATAGCAGGGAAACTGCAAGAAGAAAAGGAAGAGAAAGAAGAAGAGGAAGAAGCGTGTACGCGTGTAGCCACGTAATTATATGACCGTATATATATCGGTATATGCAAACGGTGAAGGTGCGTAAATCCCCAGCATAGTGCTGCAGTATAGTACCGGAGAGTCTCATAGCTCTCAGGAACCTCTCGGGAACGAGAATAAGAATAAGAGGAAGAAAAAGAACCCCAAGATTCTCTTCTATTTATCTCTTTTCACTCAGTACACTGCTGGTTGTATACATACGGCACAGAACAGAACAGAACAGTACAGTACACTAAGCAGAGAGGATATTGGCTAATCGCAAACACGAATCTCGCGTCTTGCGGCTGGCGTTGTTTCTTTATATATATTACGACTAGTCTTTCACGGTTAACACAGGGTTAAAAGATACCAGTCGACTTCTATTAATGTCCGTGTCAATGAAGCACCAACTTCAGCCTCTGCCACAGCCGGGGCTTCTTTATCGATAATTATTATTTTAAAAACCTGGATGATGTATCCTCGGATGGAGGAGCAGATCTATGTCCGTTCATTCACAAGTACCCTCATACTCATCCTCATAGTCTGGGTGATGGTGATTGAGTAAAAATGAAACCTTAGTCTTACCCACGCACTACTGTGTACATAAGTTAGACTGTGTTGTGAGTCCATGGTACGTTTTTTTGTTATTTTTATAAATTTTATGTCTTTCTCCGGCAAAGTTTCCTTGAGCAAAGTTGCCAACGTTGCGAGCCTTTTCCAGTTCACGAGCGTGGCATACCAATTGCTCTTACGCGCATAACTACGTGTGCATACCTCAGCCAATACCAGAGACATGCTGTATAGTGCTTTCCATGTACCTGGAGGACCCTTTTTCCGCGTTTATTCCCTACTGATGCTGATGCCGTCTTGCTGTCTTCCTGCCAATATTTTTTTTATTCATTTCATTTTATTTTATTTTATCCTTTTTTCTCTGTCTGTCCACGTCCACATACATATATCTGTATTCAGCACAATAATACTGCTGAGCTAAGCCACCTTTTCCTGGCTTGTGTACTCACTCACTGTTATATTTAAATAGTGTATTTATTTATTCATTTATCGTCGGTACATTAATAATGAGTGTGCAAATTATAATTCCCGGTCGGTTGGCATTCGACTGGGTGGGAGTAAACCAAGGAGTTGAGTTAAGCTCTATAAGCTTAAGCTGTCTTAAACGCAGCACGTAGGTAATAATAATCGAAACCGGTGTGAAGTAACTCGGAAGGTGCCTGAGGATGAAAGAGTGACGAAATCCTTTAACTCGCCTTCGTTCATTCGCGGTCGTTTCAATCCACACACGCACGTCCACGAACACCGATCCGCAAATATAACGTTTAGTTGCTGTAAATATATATATACTGCAAAGTATGTCTGATAATATAGGATGCAATAGAGCGTGCAATAACGCAGCTCTTTCTTCGTCTCTCACCAGCTCGATCTCGTGCCGCGCAAAGTGGATAAAGTCGATAGAGAGTCTTGTGTGCAACTTACCCACGCACCAGATATCTACAGCGAAGCTAACCACTGAATCGGTGAGCAATCGTCCATGTGCCAGCATCTTTCAAAATAAAACCGATCCCGAGCCTTTTGCGGTCCATGTTTGCGCATACCGATTGCATTCATACCTTGATTGCGCAGACTTACCCTACATACCCAAAAGACCTGCCGGTCCCATGGATCTCCACTGAAAGCTAAGAATATATGTACAGAAATATGTGACCGCTTGTAGATTACGTCAATGTGTGTCAGGGAAAGTAACCGGTGGATGTTTAAATTTTTAGTAGGGACAGAACTCTCGAGACTGATAAACCGACGAGCTCATCATCATAATAATAATTATAGTCGGTCGCTGAAAAGTCAAAAGTCACAGCTCTCCAATTAATTACTCTCACTTGACGGTTGACGCATTATTACATCGTCCATATAGAGACCTTCGGGCAAAAGTTTAAGCATGAGTCTGATGCATGAGAGGACGTACGAGTTGCAAGCAAGATACGAGAGTAAAGTGATGAAAAGTTTAATCAACAGGTCGTTCCTCGTGTCTGTGTCTGGGTCTTTGTGTTTTCGGGTCAAGATACTCTCTCTTTATGTCAATATTTAACCAGTACAGCGAATTCCATCTTACATCCATCGGTTATATATTACTCGCCGGAATGGCAGCGGCAACCTTCTCCTCGTCTAGTACCAACTACCTCTCGTGTTGAGAAACCGTGTTGTTATTTATTATTATTAACAATTGATGTATCGATATATCACACACAAACTTATATATATTTATATATATATATACATATATGTATGGATTACTACGTGTAACCGTTGGCACGTATATACATACACCCGATAAGTAGTTGGACTATTTGGAAACCTGTTGCTGAAGGAAACACTCATGTAGAATTGTTTGGTCGAGTAGTGGAATGTGCAACCTGATGTATACTTTTACCAACTGGGAGTATAATCTCAGCAAATCCTTTCGGGCAATAATACTTATATACCAGCCCGATCTATTCTCACGACTGTAATAATAACAACACACGGAATATTCGATCTGCTAACCGACAAAATCTTATTTATCCTTCCCTCAGTTCTCTTTCTCCTTCTCGGGGTTTTTATTAAAGAGGTGATGGATAATAAACACTAAGATTAATATATACTTGGGCCTCATATATGTATGTATGGCACCTGCAACCTGGCAATTCCTCTCTACTTGACCTTCTCTTCCCTCACCTCGCCGATAAAGGAATGCGACAAGCTTTAGTACTATCCTGCGTACTCTCTCTTGCTCTGCGCACATACACTCAGAGTAACTCGAGAGAATCGAGGAGATCGAGGACGTAGAGCTGCACTAGCTCAGCCTCCTAGGCGGCGGCCTGCCGGCTGTTTTACATATTCTCTATCCTCTGTCTAGCCGGGGGTTCTCAACTCCGACGGCCTAGGAGTTCAAGGGACTCAGATGACCACCTTCACCCATTACATGCGTCGTCCAGGAAGGTCGTACCTAATAATACAACAGCCTTTACAATGGACACGAGCCCGGTCTGCCGGTTCTTCGCCACTACCAGCCAGTAGTTGTAGATAATCACCTGGTAAAGACATCCTCTTGTCTATTTACGATCGATTGACCCGTGTGTGACACGTTCCTCATTAATTGCCGCCCACGTTACACAGTACAACCTGCAACCAGCCATTCAGATCACCCAACCACCAGCTCCTCATTATCATAGATTAACCCCTCCCTTGGTAAATTGTTATCTCGATAATTAGATGAATAATCAACTTGTTAATTTTACCCGCGATATTATAATAAATAAATTAGTTGACCAGGGAGTGGATGCAATAATCTATCGGGTATTCGCCTAAGGTCCATGCTGTTCCACGGAATGCGGTTGCGACCGTTGCAGCAGCAGCAGCAACAGCACCAGAAGGAACAAAGCGAAAGTAAGTCGCGATCGCGGCCGCTTTTGCTTCCTATCCCTCTTCCTCTTCTCCTGCTCTTCTTTACTCTTGGACACACACTCTGTACATATATTTATAATATATATATACATACTGAGAGCAAGTATCCTATTCGCGGATCATAGATCTCGGAAGTTTTTAAAAATTTAAATGCTGCAGTTGATCCCCGGCTCGTGTGTGAGCGGAATGAGCTCAGATGTGTTGGTACATATGGTGGTTTGATCTGTCGCGGTGTAAGCAGCTCAAGCCAATTGGACCCGTGGGACCGTGACCTTGGCCCAGGATCGTGTACGTCGATTCGATATATCTCGCTTCCAAGTCCCCAATACGGTATTTTCTTTACGGGGTCAGCATCAGTCCTGAGAACTCTCTTTTCTTCTTTACTCTCTTTCACTATCTCCGTGGACTTGTATCACTAAATTAATATAGCCATACATTTATTCTTTATTCGATTATTTATTTCCCCCTTTTTTCAACCCAGCATTAATTTTTTCATCCGCTCTGGCCTTCAACAAATCTACCACGCATTACTACCGCGGACTATACTCCACAGTTAATTGGGTCTTTAATTAGACATTTTATGACGTTATTATCAACAACAAAAACTCGTTCTCGAGGGCTTATAATCGGCTTTCTGCTGATTCCTGGATCACTTAAAGTTTCATGTTAATTGATAGAATTATATTTATTTTTTATCCACACTAAAGTTAATTCACAAATTACCAGATTAACCATGACCATATCGCCAGTTTCGCAAACTCAGTACCTTTATTTACAATTATTGGTATTATTACTGTAAAAAATTGTGGATAATTCCATAAATATTTCAAATTTTTATTTCGTCAGACACTGTATTTTGAAATTTGGCAGCTGTCCTTGTAAAGGAGTGCAATAATTTTTTGTAAAAACTTAAACTCCGAGTGAATTAAAATTTGAATAAGATCCGAATTCACTCCCGATTTTTTTAAGTGTAAAAATTTTATTTTAAACTCGACTTTCGCTGCGTGAAAGGATGCGACCAGTTTTCCATTGTGAAGAGAAAAGATACATATCACTTCACGCATCAGTATTATTTGATTATCAGAACGTATATTCTTATCCATAAATATATTCGCAAATTATTAAATTATACTTTCATAATTATCCACGAGCCACAGAGCAAAAATAAAAAAATAAAAAAATCAAGCTTTACATTATTAATATAAATATTTAAATAAAATGAAAACAAGTCGAAAAGTAAATTAAACTCTTCATTAATTGCATTAAGGATTGCAATAAGACCGGGAAGACTCTTCCACACGCACACGTGTCTCTGCAAACTTGATCCATATTCACATATAATTAATCTTCCAATCCGCTTCATTAATCTTCTCTGGACTTAGTAATCATCATGTTGGTGTAAAAAAATAAAACGGCTTATACACGCTCACACTTGGGTACATTGACAGACAAATATAAATATATATAACACCAGCAATTAAAATAATAATTAAATTCCTGGTCGTCGTAGAATAATTTAATGTGGCCAGCTCTGAAGCGGAGCCGGGTATGATATCGCCGGGTTCTCCAGCAAATGAAACGTGTTAATCGTAACGTATCGATCCCAGATCTCGATTGCTCGTCTCTTGGCTGTAGGTCGAAAAATCATGAACAAGCTCTGCCTGATACCAGCACAGAGACAATTCTCCATCATCAGACATATATATGTTGCTTTTAATGTGTTCTCTACCCTGTCATGTTACTTTTATACTCTGCGCTATGCGCTCCTTATATATATATATTATAGCTGATGTATAACTCTTGTATTATATTGGTTGTTGTTGTTGTTGTTGGAGAAGTATACAGAACATACCCCATGTGCTCACGATGATAAGAGACTCGTGGAATAAATAAAAAATAAATAAATATATCTAGGATGGTATATATATAAATATATATGTACTCTATAACGTATTGCCATATTGCCTCGCACGCTAGACTGATTATCTTGGGCGGTACGTTTCCGTGGCGTTAATTGGTACGGAGAAATCTACCAAGTCTTCATTTATACATTCCGTAAGTAAGGCACATGATATTGCAATAACTCGAGTGTACATACATATATATATAAGTATATATGTGTATGTGTATGTATATGATAGCAGTTGACGGTGAAAAATAACGTTAGGGTGTAGGAATTTCACTGGATTTAAATATTTTGTTATTGTATGCCGTAAATATATTAATATGCTATTAATATGTATTTTATATTCTATATTCTATATTATATATAATATATTTTATATTGTGATTATTTTTTCTCAGACACTTTGTTGAACTGGGGTATTATTGTTATTTTAGAACCGATCGAGCTTGGATGTTTATTCACAGACTTTAACAAATAAAAATTTATATGTATATATTTTTACAATATGTATATATGTGTGTATAGATAAACGCACTTCTAATGTGTAGAGCGCGACTTGTACCGGTGCTTTCGCTCGAGTTTTAGTTTTAATTAACGAGCCCGAGTCTCACGAAGTCTACGAACTTCCTTGAGAACTTTAGCTACGAGAAAAAATTTATAAGTTTGTTTGCACGATTTTTAATTTTCCAAAATCTTGGTTTCTTCTTTCAGTTTTTTTTATAAATTTTTATTAATTTAATTAATAAAAATTAATTATAAAAAATTTCTAATTAAAATTTTATCATAAATATTTCTATAGAATTTGAAAAAAAAAAAATTCCGATAATAAAAAATTCAAATTTTTAATTTTTCAAATTCCTTTTTTTTTTTACAAATTTGTATTTATTTAATTAATGAAAATATTTTCATAGAAATTAATAAAAACTTGCCAATTAAAATTTATATAATAATTTTATATCAAATATTTCTAAAGAATTTATAAAAAAAAAAAAATGTTTTTATTTCAATTCCTAACTTGCAAAGATTTCAATTAAAATTAAAATTTCTGCTATTAAAATAATTGGCTAGGTAAAAAAAATTAGAATCGGTAATTTAAAAAATTGAAATAATATCAATAGACTTTAATAGTAAGTCGAGGAAGTGATTCGAGATGGCTATTATAGGGTAGGTTTTTTTTGACTTTCTAACAATATCCTTGGTAACAATCGTCGGATAATTTGAAACGCGATGACGGCTATTGAATTGTCAATGAAAAAGAAAGTCATTTAATTTGTTATTCATGCGCGTTGTTTTTTATTTTTATTATCATCATCATCATTATTATCGTTGTTGTTATTTATTATTTTAAAAGTTTATTGTCTGTGACCGCAAGACGAATTAGCGTTTGAAGAAAACGCTGACATAACATAATTCAAAAACAATTAATTTATCAGCCCAACAATAAAAAATTAATTGACGAATATAAGGGGCCTTTTAATAGCAAGAATGATGATTACCTCAAATAGTTTGTAATCATTAGCTTTATAGTATAATAAGCCGGGTTAGAATTTATTTTAGAGTACCGTCTCGGAATGACAGGAGCTGGTTTCGTTCTCCGGGTGGGGTCGGCAAAAAATTTACCAAGAGAATGGCAACTTTCGAATGTCGCGGGAATTATTATGTTCCCTGTGCTGATGCTGGTGCTGTCAAGGAACCAGCGAACGAGGTAGAAAGAGAGCCGAGTTATCAGCCAAGAGACTACAGGTTTTGCTGGATGTGCCGCCCGAGAAAAGAGAACTCATCTTCTCAAGCTCTTCCATATTCAGTATATGTACATAAATATGTGGGATTCGCCGGTTTCTTGACAGCGTGTACGCCAGTGAAACAAGTGTGTCTTCCCTTGGGCATATCACCTTATCTGGGTCATACAGACGCGTATTAATACTCGACGAAAGTCCGAGTTTTAGCCCCGGGCATGATTTAGTGTTCGATTGACCGGAGAGAAAGACTTTCCTGGCCCGAGGCCATCTACTACACTCTCGGTATACAAATACACCATACGATGTATGTAACTTGTAAGTTGTTACTTGTTACTCGGTACTCGTATTGCTTGACCAGCGAGGCCAAAAGATATCATCGGTATCCGTTGCCGGTGCGGCTTTTACGACCTTTTAATTCCGCCGATGATCGACAGTGGAAAGTGGCTCTATATGATAGATAGATGACCACGCTAATTTATTTTAAATTACTTTAATCACTCCACAGTATTACAACTTTTAAATATTATTATTTCTCGTCATTATTTTTTTTTATCAATTGTGTTTCAGAATGATCGGACGTTAGACCCGAATTAGGTGGATGGAAATAACTCGAAGATACGAAAAAAAATCGGTGAGTAAAAAAAATTTAAAGTTATCATTTTTTTTATTACTCTGCTCTCAACACACGATTATTTCCGCACGATTGATTCCGCCAGCTTTTTTTTTCGTTGACTTTTTTTTTACTGTGGATTCCAATCCGAGTTACTTGGGCATTCACATCGTTATAAATCCGCAGTTACGATATGCCGTGTTGCAAGGACACGGTATCGAAAAAAATAAATAAAATAGAGAGTAAAGTAAAGCCGTTTACATTCATCATTGGGTGAAAAAAAAGTTTAATACACGGGTTAAAAATTTATACGTGATCATGATGATGTTTGTTTTTTTTTTTTTTTTATAAAACTACAAGTACTATAAACAAATTAATTTTTTAACGCGAGAGCTGAGCAAAGGTGGAAAAATAAATCCTCGAGATGATCAGTAACAGCAGCTGCAGTGCCAGGATCAAAGGAATTAGCTGGCAGTGGTCTTCTTCAGCAGATCGACTTCGGTTTTACAGATTCCGCGAGCTGGACTCTATTTCTCCGGTTGGAGTCAAAAGACCAACGAGATATTAGCCACGGCCGGTTACGATTAGAGAGAGTGTAACGGAGCTCAGTATCCTGGGCTCTGAAGATCCAAACACGCGACTTGGCGTGTCGCTGGTTCTGGTTTTATAATTCCCGATCTCTAACGAGAACCGATCGAGTTCGGGTTAAACATCGGATAAGGTTAATTACACCTTTAACTATACGTGATTTACGACATTTATTTTCTACTCAATGACACATGCTCCCATTCATCCTCACTTTTAATGTAAACAAACAAACCCAGCTGGGCTGCGAAAGAAAAAAAGAAAAAAAATCTCTATCCAGAGATTTGAATCTTAAATATTAAAGGTGAACTTGAGCACTCCGGAAGATTATTGAGTGTGTGAGAGCTGCTCGAGACTGATTCACAGTAGAGTATAAACAGGCCTTGGGGTCCTGGTGAACAGCTGGGCGATAGGTGCACCTGAGAGTCTGCTCTCTCTTGCATCAGAGACCCGTAAGAGCAGAGCCGCGTACACACTACTGAGGTAATTTAATTTATGACCTAGGTAGCAGTCATCAGCGCGTGCCCAACCAAGGAGAAAGACCGCCCGAGTGTTGTTGTTGCCCCTGCTGTTGTTACTGCTCACACGTTTATAACTAAATTGACAAATTAAATGTCTGCATGCGCGGGTCCTTGAATAGTGCGCATAACATTCATTAAAAATTTTTTATTCCACTTGTTGCTGGCATTACCATAATTTAACACTGTGATTTTTATCGAGGACTTTATTATTCAGTCTGTCGTGCTCTGATTGGCCAATCGGGCTCGCCAAGGTGAAAGTGAAAAATCTTTATGATTAGCCGATGATGGAATAAGAAATCGCGTTTGATTACAACCGGCGATATGATGAAGTGATGAGCGGAGGATGGAACAGCAGGCTTAGGAGCAGGAGCAGGAGCAGGAGCAATAAGAGAACAACCTGGGTTTATATACATTATATTGTATAGTATAAAAGAAAGAAAGCCATAGAAGAGAGAGATTACAATCTGTGCGGGAATCCGCAATAATCGGGAGACATAATCACTGGTCAAGCACACGAAAGACCTGCGTGCTTGCAGTCGGTAGTTACACTGGGTTAAAGCATGGGCTCTCGTTTTATCTCCAACTTCCCACCTTTCTGAGAATTCATCATTTTTATATTATTTTTTTACTTTATTCCCGACGTCAATTACATGTAAACGGCAAATATCCGGCGCGGGAAATAGCGCCGACCTGATCTCTCTCGGTGTCCCATCCTGAGAGGGACTCGCGCTCTCTCCCTCCCGCGGTCGGTCTTTATATCCACCCAGCGATGATTTTAACGATCGACGTCATTTTACAGCATTCCTCGAGCACTTTTACGCGGAAACAGGGGAACAGAAATGTGCGGCTAATTTTTAAAACGTCATCCTCCTGGTGATGCGCCACCGCCACCGCCGCCACCTCCAATGAGATTTGCGGCATGGGAATTATAGGAGTATAAAATAACAAAACAAAATTATCATCATCTAGTCGTAAACAAAAAAGACAATACAATATCATTTATATTTATATAGTCATAAATATATAAGTATATAAGTATACAAATACCTACACCTACACATTGTCTAGAATAATGATAACATCCGATCGTAATGAGCGCTGGCATCTCAGTTGATAAATTTGCATAAGTTCGCTTTCACTACCTCGTCACTTTCTACTGGCATGGATAGAGTGTCTGATATCCATACCCAGGCCCAGGCGAGGAGTCCCACAGCTTTATCTCAGTTTTTCATCATCTTAGTCGAGACAAAAAACAAATTACCGTCTCACATGTCTGCTCTCCTCTGTTGTTGCTGGAGTGAAGAACCCGAGGGAGAATCGTGTCCCGAATAATTATGAATAACCCGACTATAAAGAGAGTTGAGGCAGGACAAGCAACCAATCCTTCTGTGCTAGAGCCACCAGCATCTTGTATACCCGTTTCTTATTTTATTTTCTTCTTTTTCTTTTTCTTTCTCTTTTTCTTGCTTGGTTGCTCGGTTGTTTTTACTCCGACAACGTGTACGTTTGTTTAGTGCGGGTTTTTAAACTCATTTTATTTTTATTTTATAAGTGGTGAAACATCTGAATAGTTGAGTGGAAAGGAGTAGAATGGAAGGAACAAAGGAGATTGTCTTGGCGGGCGAGAAGACAAGATCGTCGACACCCGGTTTGCCCGGTTGAAAGCTGATCGGTTAAAAGATCGCACGGTCCCGGTATGCCGAGCATTTAGCCGAGACAAACGCAGCACCAGCACTGGCATCAGCACCAGTACCATCACCGCCGGCAAGAGAGAGTACGTACGCGGGAGTACAATAAAACCCGCGAATAAGACGACTGGTCGCGTCTTGCTCGTCGTTTTCATCCTCGTAGTCTTAGTCGTTGTTCGCGGGAGCGATGCTGCCATCAAGAATTTGCCTTTCAACGCGTGAGAATCTTGCGAGATATTTTTCCACCGGCCTTTCAACACCATCACCCGCTTACGGAAACCGTATGGAAAGCTAACAACACCATCACCAACAATAACAACAACAACAACAACATCAACAGGGCCCAGCACTTTCCTCGACTGTCTCCGTCTTTCGGCCTCGCTGGAGCTGTGATCCCACCGGCTCTCTCACTCTCTCTTTCTTTTCCTCTCTTTCTCTCTTTCATCCTACCAAAGCTCAAGTGCGCTTACCCATGACGTTGATTGCTCGCCAGCAACAATTTCAGGAGACAATTTCCCTCTCTGGTGCTTGGCGCTCGTTTTCTTGCCTCCTTCTCATTCTCTTTGCCGGCCGATTCTAACCCACCGCCTCCATTAATCTATCTATCCATCTTAGTTCCACCTGGGGAGAGAGAAAGAGAGAATACGATAGCAATGAAGCTGAGAAAATAAATAAAAAATAAATAAAAGAGCTGGTGAGACGAACAATTTCCCTTTCGGACGGGTAAATAGGTATGGTGCGTTTCATCAGGATAACATTTTATAAAAGCGATACATTACTCTGTAATTTATGCATACATTCTACCACATATACATCTATATATTAATGTGTAATATATATATGAATGTACACACATGATTGCCCATGGGAAATGACGGAGCAGTAGTTTACAAAGCTCAGAGGATCGGACAATATATTCGTCATTGATCCGAAATGTCCCATGACAATCGTGAATGGAGGAGCTTCCGGCTTTTATCTCCCACGAAGCTATTGCCCGGCGTTCGAGATGCTCGCCATAGATAGACTCTCGTGTGCGATATATAAATATATATCTATATCTATACCTATAGTGGACGTAATGTCTCGAGCGTGGCTAATCAAACCAGTCGAGGATGATCCGGGCGCTCTAAGAATCAGCCTCGGCGGATCTACGGTCTCTCCGGACTCATACTCGTTCCCAACCGCGACACGAGGAGTCGAGTCTAGTCAAGATGATAAGATGATTATGGGATTCCACGGTGCGTCATTGACTTGCCAACTGACGTTTTCTCATTCTCTCCTCTACTCTACTCTGTACACGATGCAGACAATTATTGCCGATGGACCCCGGCTTGGCTCAACAGCCTCGCCGCTCACAGCAAACACTCCGAATAAGTCTCTCGATAAATATTTCAGTCAGCATCAATGTACATATATATGTAGACATGTCCGTGTAATGTATAAATGAGAGTTTAAATACATTTACGTTAATGAAGACTCGCTGTTGTTGAGTAGTCCGCGTATAGGAATAATTTTCCGGCGATAAGATTGGTAGATTCACGGATCGATGGATGTCGTGTCGTTAACCTCACCTCTTACAGGGAGTTATGTTAGGGCTCAACTCGAGAGTAGTGAAACAGCCTGTAGATTGGCCTAGGTGCGGGCATTATGGCTTGTTTGCAGTTGCGCATACCTCTGCTCACTGGTCGCGCATCTTACTCAGCTATCCCGATTTATACTCTCTCTTTCCTCGTCTGTACCCATCCTTACACCGGCAGTACACCTCCTTAGCTTACCTCCGGTGCAGCGGCTCGTTTCTCTTCTCCACCTCTTTATCTTATTCTTCCCAAGAGCTTCTTATCCTTCTTCTCGGTCGCTGTTGTTGTCGTCTTCTTCTTGATCTTGCTCTTAGAGAACTTCTTAGTCTTTGCTCTCGGTCTTCTTCTCCTTCTTCTTATTTTTCTTATTCTTCTTCAGTGGCCTTCCGCGAGGATTCACGGGTGTTGCGCTCTCGGCTTTCATTATTCCCGAGTTAGCACAATACGCACGTGATTACGTACTCGCCGGTTCGACGTTCCGTCGTTAGTTACGATGCCTCGGCCTTTCTTACATGTCCCTCAGAGAGTCTTTTACTCACAGGTCTGCTCTCCTCCACCACCATCACTCTGCCTATCTACTATTTTTCCTTACACATTGATATACCCTTACCTGTCTTGTAATACCTGTTTAATTACATTTTTTTATCTTCCCCGTCATCCTCTCCCTCTCTCCCCTCTATATATCTACACATATATATTTAAACGTGCCAACACGCGTTGTGTTGACTAGTACACATCAGACAGACGATTCTCCGCAGCAGCCGTCGATGGTACTGCTACAGTAACAACAAAATGATCGGTTTAAATGCCGACCAGCAGTATGAGCACAAGCAGACCCAAGCAGAAGTAGAAGCAGAAGCCTGAGTAACAAGAACAAGACGAAGACGACCACGACGACGTTCTCATTACAGGCGATGAACAATCGACAGGTGCGATGCGTCATTCACGACAATGAAATCTCATTTGTCATTCAATCACGGTAAAAATAAAAAGACGACAATCACCGGGCAGATGGGACAACAATAAGCGAGACAATTAACGTTGCGTAAGACGTGATGCGAATAACAACGTGACAATCATCATCATCAACATCACACTATCGCTCGAGTAAAATATTGTAATAAAATTAAATTGAATTACATTAAATTAAATGGTGTTTGAGTTGTTGTAATAGCCGAGCAACAGTTGCCGAGATTTAGTGTTTAAATACTAGACCCCGTTATAATATTACCAAGAAGGATAATTTTAGGGGCGTGTTCTTCGATCCTTTGGCAACGCGTGCAGAGGAATCAATCTAACAGACAAATTATACGGTTGATGGAAAAACTTACGACGAATACAAGGGACTTATAAATACATTAATCTTTTATATTTATATCCATAGACATATCTATCTGTATATATGTCTATGGGTGTAAAGGTCCCTGATACTTTTCTTGAGTTCTCTCTTTTATTTTAATTAACAATTGACAATAAATCCCGCACAAGATATCCTTGATAAAGATCTATGAGTGCGTTGCGTAGAGGGCAAACGCTGACGGAAGCGGAAGAATATTTATCAGTAAAAAATAACCGATAACCGTTTTATCTTTGAATAATATTACATAGACAACTAAATAAATATCTTGGTTGATAATAAAAATAATTAATTAAAATAAAGCGAGCTATTGAATAGACAGAGCCATAGATTATTGTTTTAATTCAATAGAGAGGAGTATAGACTTTAGACCAAAGCCGTAGATAGAAACAAATGTGGCCAAGGAAAAAATATATAAATAATTAATTGCTTAGATAATGAAAAGCGGCACAGTAGTAAATAAAGTTTAGCTCGTGCCATCGACGGCGGTGTTGTTAGCTTGGAAATGTCTAGATGCATATGCAGCCCTACCACGGAATACGGATAGAATATGCAGCAAAGAGTTTCAGCCTCAGCACAGGATCAGAGGATCAGAGCATCTGAGAGCTGTATAAGAGGTTGGAGGTACTCTCTCATTGCTAAGTTATTCGCAATCTATATTCTGTTCTCGCGCCAAGGTCACGGACAACGCAATTGGTATGCAGCAGACCGATATCCTGATGTAGCCACTCAAGTCATTTAACGCTCGTTGTCCACTATTCAATGGTGATTATTATCCGTCCCACCATCTGGATCCTTTAGCTCGCTACGAAATAATAATAAAAGTCAACGTCTATCTGCTGCTTCTGATAGTCATTGCGACTTGCAATAATTGTCATCTTCCATGGATAATTGTTATTCATTTTGTACTCTCTCGATACGATCCCGGCCCTCTGATTGCATTTATCATCATCATCATCATCATTACTATTATTACCACCAGCATTATTATAATCCTCATTATTATTATCATCGAAATGCCAATGAACAATCGGTTTCTGTCTCAGACATAAATTATATTTTCCCAAAGAAAAATTAATAAAACCGAGCTGGTATTTTATTCTTGTCGTCTCACTTCCTGACTTGATATTTCGACTCCCATAAATCGACTGGACACCGGCGATAAAATAATAATAAATATCAGCCAGTAAAAATGAGCATAGAAGAATAGAAGAGATGATGGCTGGTCAGAGTCCAGAGTCCAGAGTAGACTTCTATCTGGAGTGGACTCTTTTGATAGGAGAGCTTTACCTGCCATCAGAAGATTACACCCGAGAAAGAGAAAGAGTACCATCAGTACTATACTCTGGTATATCGCATCGCACCGCTATTACGTCGTCAGTCGGGGAACGAAGATCGATGATAAGCCACGAGATACAAGATAAATAATAAGACAATAAATAACGGCGACAAGAGAATGGGCCCGATGCTCGCGAATAGTGCGCGTGCACGTCCGCCGGCAGATGGACACAAAGGCTAAATAACAATGAGCATCATATATCCCTATATATCTATTCCTTTGCTCTACTCTCTGCTCTCTACTCTATATACCTACCAGCCATATCTATAATAATAAATTATTCCCGACGAAAAATTTACCACCTCGGTATTACACGCTGACTATATTACTCACTTTTTTTGAATGCACAGCAATACATAATAATAAATATGATGATGATAAATTATTTAGCATTATGCTGACAATAATTTAACAATAATAACATTCTCGGTGACATATTTCCTACACGCGTGTTATTTTATGAATCAAACCCGAGTTATAGCGTTAACCGTACGTACAATCTCTACTCATTTGAGATAAGGACGGCTTCGAGAACCTACTGTGGACTAGACTCATAGACCATTTATATATATATCTATATATATATATATATATGTAATGGAGTAGTATTATATAGTATAGAGTACTGAGTAAAAAGCGTCGGCCATCACTGGCCGCATCAGTGCACCGTGAGTCGAGTATTGAAACCAACGACCGGCTTCTCCAGTTACTATATAATATAACTATAACTATAAGTACAACTATAACTATATAACTATATCGGCATCTATGGCAGTAAGATGCTTTCCTTCCGCATTCTCGAAATTTTAAACCACGATTATTCCCTATGATCTTCTATTCATCTTGCCTTTTTTCACATTCCCACTAAAAACAAAAAAACAAAATTTTACTTTTTTACTTCAAACTTAACTCGGCTTTTATGATTCTCTCATTTAACTTTAGCTGCGTTTATATTTTTCACAAAAAGCCTCCGAGGCCTTTGGCAAACTTTTTGCACTAATTTCGAGTAGAGCTATTTTTTTATCGATTCTCTAACAAGCTTCCCATAGTTGGAAAATAAACTGGAAATGGTGCTCTAGCCTTAGACTAAGGTCTATTAGCGAACCCAGCTGCAGAAGTAGTTTAGCTAAAGATGAGGTAATTGATATTTGGGTTCAACAACGTGAGCCATGTTCTCGCTACGGGTAATTACTTATTATTAAATTCTCGCTCGTGCGAGGTAAGTATTTAGCAATTTTACCGTACACTAAATAGACGGCTATGGATAGAGAACATTTATTATAGACTTAGCTTATTTAATATTATTCCCATTGAAAATGTTCGTTATGTAAGAGATCAAAATCGGGTTTCCAGTAGACGAGATACAGCCAGATCTTAATCACTTGACAGATGACTAAAATTGGAGTATTTTATTGTTGAAAACCCGGATAATTGACTGGTTCTGAAGGGTATTGTACCTATATATACATATATTATATATAAGGCAAAAAATAACGGGTTAGCTGTTAGTTGTTAACCTCGATTCTTCATCCCTCACGAATGACTCGGGCTGCAGTTTAACGTATGGCTTTTTTCCCCTTTTTCCGGTTATAGACAACGAGAGTTCGGTCAATTGAACGTGGGTATCTCTTTGGTGGCATGCAATCCTTCAGATAGGATCCGTGACGAGGTTGACGTGTGCTATCGAGTCTCAGGCCTGGTCTTAACTTAAGTCACGTAGAAAGCATGGAATTATATATTTATCATATGCGATGGCACCGAAATCGTGACATACATTCGCTGATCGAGGATTTGTGTCAAGATTGTTACTTGTCATTATGCTAATCGCTTGTAATTTTTAATTTCTAATGCGCGTTTCAAAATTTCGAGGACTCGAATTAAAGCCTGGGTGATATTTTTATTATATATATATATATATACTGCAAGTATTTTTCGTTTCTTCCTTCATGGCAATTTAAATAATTGTGACTATGACGACTTTAACTCGACTTAAAAATTGCGTGCAGACTGAAAACTAATTGGTACGTAGATCGATCGGTATCTCGCACCTCCCGTGGCTCTGCGCACAAAGGTTCTGTTTTGCAAGGCAAACAAAATTTTAAAAAATTACAATACAAATAAAGAAAATAACACAGAAAGGGATGTAAGCGGATAACGGAGATTGAAATCAGAACGACGATTTACCCTGATGTAAAGGACCGTGAAGATAAGACGGTCTTTGCCGGCTCGTGTTTCTCTCTCGTGAATCCTCCTGACCTCGTCTATAATTGAAACTACTACTACCATACATTTAAATATAATATACATGTATATGTATGTATGTCTACATTGTTGCTGTCAGTATTTTTTTTAACCAGGTGACCCTTGCACGCCATTAAAATCCCGCAAATTACCTCGAATCATGCATATTCTTAAATTAACCCAATTTTATTTACTGCATCACCGTATTATTAATATTCATTTTTATAATTACACCTTACTTGTTTTAAATACACGAGGTTGTACACTTTTTTAATGAACAAGTTAGTGTACGCAGAAAAAATTTTTTGCTGCAAGAAATATTTTCTATTATGAAATTGAAACAAAAATTTTTTTCTTGTCCCATAAAATTTTCGTTTTGAATTCATACTGCAAAAAATTTCTTAGGACAAGTAAACATTTTTTTGGAGGAAGAAGTTCTTTTTTTCATGATTCTGAAGTTAGCAGACAATTAATGATTTTTTAATTTGTTTTTTGACTAATTATTTACAAAATAAATTTGAAAAACGGTTGACTCTGCAGGAAAACTCCAAAACTTCTAGATGTTTTCGAACTCAGAGAGCTGAGTCTAGATTTTCTACAAGATTTCTTAGACAGCGATCTTGATCAAAACTAAGACGTCCGTGGGATGTTTGGAAGCCTCGGGGGTATCAGGCAAGTCTTCTGAAAAAATTCTAGCATAGAAGTGAAGGAAAAATCTTCCTACGACCTCAAAACGTCGAAATCTGATGAAAATTCGATTTTTGAAAATCAGACCGAAACCAATAACTTCCTTTAATAATTAAACGTCGGCTAAATTCAGTATTATTTTGTTTCTGTGCAAAAGTGCTCAGTTCCGTTTTTATGCAGAGTCTAGATAAAATAATTTCCTGGTCTAGATCTGCATAGAGCAACAACGCAACCAGCCGTTTTGCCTAATACTGGTTATAAAAAAAATATAATTGCATAGATTAAAAAAAGAAGTTAAATAATAGACGTAGGCTGTTATTTATTTATCTTTTCTCCTTATTGAGCGAGTCTCTGTGTGTCAGGGACTGGCTCCCTAGGTTGCTGATCGTGTAACGGAACCCGCAACATCGCCGGACGGAAGTTCGAGGTCGGTTTGCGTCCTGCGTGGCGCTCTCTCAGTTATCGAGTACATGTATCTGTATCTTACTCTCTTCCATTACATTATTCGTGGTCCCAGGGTATATTTGATCAGATGAGAGATTTAACCGACAAATTCCCACCAACCAAGATACTGCGGTTTTTAAACTTGTCCAACATTATTTACCCAATTACTACCACCACCATCGCTCGTGTCAGTTGACGTCAGTTAAAATTTATAAATAAATCAATTTAAATCTAAGGCATACTTTGACCCTAAATGAGCATTGAAAACCTACAGTACACTTTTTAGGACCTACTTAGACTCACTGAGGCATGAATCAGACCTACACAGAAAAGAATGCTACGAAAAGGTAAAATTTAAAAATTCGCGAACTACTGAAGAATTAAAACAAGTCATCTAGTCATCTCTCCAGTGGATTAATGACACCCAAGGGTGGATTGGGTCCCACAAGGTAGCCTGGGACTAGCAGAGTCGATTTTAAAAATTCATGCCTTTGTAAGTAAGTTGGTTCATTTAAAGCTTCGTGATTATGTTCTAAAAAGTCTAATGTAGATTTTCTATGCTGATTTAGGTTCAAAGTAAACCTTAGACTTAAACTCAGTAAATTATAAGTAAATAAATTCCATTAGTATTTCTAAGCTGTAATATAATATAATAATATAAAATAAAATATTTAAATAGATTTGAATAATAATTGAGTGTATACTCGGAAGTGTACAACACATATATATAAGCAAGCTCATTTTCCTCGGCAACGTCATGGAGTAATTCCGTTTGGAAGTAACGCCCATAACAGTCCGTTTCCGCGTTCACGCCCGAGTACGTTAGACCAGAGCGTCCAGACTATCCTATTACCCTCGGCGTAGTATCACCATCACATCATTTCTCTGTTATAAGTTAACTTATATACATATACATATATATATTTATAAATAAGTATGTGTAGTTAAAGTTCCACAGCACATAGAATAACAGATGATGGTGGCATTGGTGCAGGTCGGTATTTACTGATCCTCTGTGGAGTTGATGCCGAGAACTGGGCACGGGCACGCCTGTCTACTTGCCAGCGGCCTCTTCCTCTTCCTTACACTCCACTCGGGCAATACAACTCTACTAGCGAGTGTTTATACCGAGAGCATCGTCCTCGGACTCGACTGTTCACTCAAACTACATAAAAGTAATAGTAAAAGATTTAAAAAAAAAAAAAGACAATTAAATAATTTGAAGCATTTTTCAATTGTCATTCGGGCCATGAGCATGCACGCAGACTAGCAAGCTGGTAGTCAAGGACCGTGGTAATTTATGTAATTAATTATAAATATTTAACGTCGCATTGACAGTACCCATTATCAGCCATCTATCATGTCATACAATTTAATTGATATAAATAGTTTGTGGGGAAATAAAAATATATATGAAAATGTCAAACTCTAGGAACACATGGGCTCTGATGCTGTAGATTAGAGCGCTATTGTGGTTGATATTAAATAATTATATGTTGGGTTTATAGCTCGGTAGATGGGCAGCGTTGGTCCGATTGGTGTAGCTTCGGAGCGGGACGGTGTTGGTGTCGGAGTGCAGAGCATCGTCCGCGAGACCGCACACCGTAGCCTACGCTTAGCTAATGGGCACATAGACCGAGTAGAGGCATCAGCGCGATTTATGCTTCCATATAGCAGCCACGGTTAAACTAATCGTAATTCCTAGCTCATATTCCATCGTCCCGATGAGGAAGCGACTCGCATCGCTAGCTTCGGGTAGGAGACAACAACAAGGAAAGAAACCTCTGGTACTTTGGCTGCTATGCATCTACCAACGGGTTGGTTACTTGCTGGGTTGCTTTGACGTCCTCATCTTCCGCTTCATATAATACTTGAGCATATTACAATCTCCATTCTCCGACATATATTTTGTTATTATATTGTAGTTACTCTCTAGTCTAGTGCTCGAAAGTACTTACAATATAATGTGTCGAGATGTGATCTTGTTTAAAGATCTCCATGTCAACGCCGGGTGTTCGCTGTGTGATACCACCGGTACTCTGGTGAACGTTGCCTGCAATGCGTCCGTTGGAATAGACAGAGAAAGAGAGACTAGAGAGCAGTTAAAGGGAACGGTATCAGGATACGGAACAAGGACCGGCACCTTGGGAAAAACAACGCAAATGTGTATTATACTTACCTCGGACAGCCAGCCGCATTGTACGCAGTCTCCTGGTATATATGTACATATACATATGTATATATATATATATATATGTATGTATATAGGATGTCTGATGTGGCAGCAAGCGCGAAAGTAAAGCTAGGTGAGTTTTACTCGAGGAAGGATCCCCGTTATGATGATTATCGTGCGTCGGACGCCGGTCGTGGTTAACTCTCAGCATCAGACCCGAGCACTCGGTTATCCTCCACGAGAAAGTCTGTCCAACAGTTACTTTACCGCCAACACTGTGAATTTTCTGCCGGTGGTATTTATTTTTTAAAAATTTAAATAAAAATGTTTGTTGCAATTTTAAATACCGTCTGACCGGGTCTCTGACCAATGCAGGACAGAACAGGACTGGGAACGTTTTATCTGAATACTTAAAGACTGTGGAATTTATTTAAAACATTATATTACTTGTGCAGAATTACGGTATGCTGTAGTATATGATATGATATGATATTAATATTCTATTTTCAATTCCTGCCCTGTACTTTCGGGACGCGAATGAGTGCTTTGGTGAATAATTTAGTAGCGGTAAAAAATGAGTAAGGATGATAATAATATATGGAGGAGACGGTGAGTGAATTTAATAAAATACATCAAGATATTGGAGGAATTATAAAGTAGGATAGTTAATTGATACCAAGTGGACGAGATTTAACCACAAGCTGACGATCTGATGATGCACCAAAAGAAGGTTATCAAAGCCTATTACATTAATTCAATGTACATTGGGCGTTTGAACGCACAAAGTGGGCGTCCAGTACGTGATGGACATCATCCATGGCCGTAGCTCATCACACGATAGCCAACTTGCCAAATTGCTCCGATACGTTTCGTTAAATAAATTTATTTGATGCACGGTTATCCTTTATGCCGCTGGCATAAAACTCAATGGCCGTACAATTTGCGTGCATCATTGGCCCTCTTCCTCTTTTCGGCAAACTCATTCGGATATGGGAATACGAGCCACCGACCGTCAATTTTAACGGCCATCAGGAGCACTTATTCTCGCAGCAATACACATCACGAGATTCCCGGTCGTTCGTGTACATATCAACGGCACAGACTCCACTGCTGCCAACGAGACTTATTTAAGAGTAAGTATGTGCAGTATAGTGTTGCCCGTGAGAATAACCGCGATTCCGTTCAGACGTTAAGGAATCGTCGCTAAATCCCCGACGGCATAATTCTTTAAACACTTCCATTCGCTTGTACCAACGACCACGCACGATATTTATATATTCCAACACGCTCACATTACATTACACTGCATTACATATTATATATAATATATATATGTAATGCGTACATATCGGCCGGCTTAACAACGAAATAAGTTTAACAGCCTCGAGCACTGTTTCCTTATTCCTTACTCGCATTCCATAACATTACACCCGCATCATCATCATCATCATCATCATCATCACATCATCATGATCGTCATCATCATTCAAACCCCCGGGGTCTTCACTAGGATCTGCGGTAAAACAAATGTTACTTTCCGACTCTATATGATACAGAATAAATAATAAAAATAATTAACGCACTGTGCAAGCCAACAATCATCAGCTCATCGATATTCCATAGCTCACTCGTCATGGCCAGCAGATGCTTTGTTTAAGTTATTTGCAGTATTAATCACTCGGCAAACATTCATCACTAATATAAATTGAATTTACATTTAATGGCATGCCGGTGTATGGGTGTTGCTATTTGCGATGATGATTTAAAGACACTATTTAAATATTTTAAGTGAGTTTAGCATTACATTATATCAGTATGACCTGTTGAGTAGACAGTCCTTAAGTAAATGGACAAAATAATAAACAGATTTAAAAGATATGTGCGTAAATATTGATGGCTCTCCTTAGGATAACCGAGTGAGTAGTTTCGCATTTGTCTGGCTTGCCGTGGATCGCGCAATTAGGTTTCATTGTGTGTTGTGCAGCAACGATGTAATAGACACGAGGACTGAACATCGTGTACACGAGGCTCATGTGTTCATGTGTTCCAAGGTATATAACCAAGCAAACACACATGTGGGTCGGTAAGATTGCAGCAATTGCCACCGCGTATACAAAGCTAAATCGTCGCGTGTGCTTTCGCCATACGCGTAATTGCTTATGCACGTGCTGCTGATTTTCCAGCTCCAGCTCAGGTAAAACTCCTGCCACTGCTTATACTCTTCTATTGCCTCTTACACTCCTGTCTTCATCTTTTCCTCCATTATCCTCCTCTATTTAAAAACCCTCGGTAATTCCCAGTATTCGCTAAATATTTACAACACATTCAATTATTATTTTATTATCCGCTTCTTTATTACAACTTAAACATCTCAATTTGCAATTCCTCTGTCTACTTTAAATAATTACCGTATTATAAAAATTTTCGTCTAAACAATTTCGTAATTCTACGGTCTCATTTTGCCATCATGTTGCGAATCACGACATCTTAATTTTTTAGATAAAAAAACATTTTTTGTAGACTTAACAAACCATAAATCATGAGGTTTATCAAGAATCGTGCCGATTGTACAAATAAAAGTTGAATAAATATATAATACCTGGCAGGAGAACCAGGAGCGAGTGAGTGTGCAGGAGCAGTGTGGATGTGAAGAATGCCGGGAATTTAGTACGGCAGCTTAGCCATAGGTCTGCTACAGCCTTTACTGCTGGTAAAAGAGATATACACAATTTTAAACCCACTGACTACACTCCGGCACAGCTACTCGTAGTCGTATTATATGCTCATGTTTGTTGCTGCTGCTGCTGTTGTTGTTGTTGTTGAACGTATGTCGACCGTATAACGATAATGTCAACGTCCTTGCGGTCTTTCGGCCCTACCTATGTTTGCTTGGCGCACATTAGCGCTAATTAGCGCCTTCCTACGAGCAACGTCGCCAGCCGGAGTAAAGACGATTACATATAGAGAGAGAGTCTTCACTTAAGACTCGTTCGGCTTTACAAATATAAAGTTATATATTTATATACGTATATATATGTATTCTCGGAGGATTTTATCCCTGTAGAATCTTCAGTTGACTGCGCACGAATCTCGAAAAATTACCGTCTTGTTTCTTTATTTCTTCACTGCACCGCGGCCACCGGACGTAACAGTTTTATTTAATCATTTATTTCTTATACATCACAACCACGAGATCATATTACCGGCAATTCAATTTTGAATTCTGATGTAAGAAATTTAACAACAATATTCGGGTTTTACTTTTTTTTATCAATTATCTTTACAAGAGAAGACAACATCAAGGAACCTCAACAAGAGCACGTGGCTCGTGGTTTTGATCCTCTGACCTATAATACGTCTTCACTTTCCCTCCGACGCATTCACCCAATAGAGGCTAAACGGCTTTTTTAAAACAATTCCCATTTCCCGCGTCCCTCGGCTGTAAAAATAAAGAATGATAATCGATCGTTAAAACAGTACCGCGTTATCCCGAAGAACGATCGGTGCAACTCCTCCCTCGAGGTGGTGCACCCAGACCGGAAGTTGCTGAAATAAGTAAATCGTAAAACGCAACATCATTCAACGGACTATAAACAGCTAAAGATGTTCTCTAATTTAAAACCGAGGTTTAAAGACTCGGAGCATCGCAGCCTTAATGATTAATAAAATAATTTAAAACCGAGAAAACACTTAACTTATCGATACCTGGTCAATTATTTTATTTATTTAGTTTGTTGTTATTATATTTATTGAGTCTGCGGTTGAGATTCGCTTGATCATTGCACGTGTTCTCGACTGCCGATGAAAAATAACTTGGTGCTGAGAACAGACGAGTGATTAATAATTAAAGTGTTTCACCAAGGACTTGGTGTAAGGGAAAATATACCGAGGGACTAGTGTATCCGACTGGTGTCTTGTTTACGGGGCATAAAGGATACGTGCAGTGGCAACGCCGATAGATGCTGCTGCTGTTGGTGCAGAGGCAGAGGATGCTGGAGGACCAACTGCTGGCGGGGTTAAGGGAGAGATAAACAAGAGATTGCAATCTGGATAATAGTAAATTGTGAGCCACCCTGGGGATTTCCATCGTGTGTATGTACACACTATTGGCTAGCTGGCTAGTGTTATATCTTCCTTGTCCTGCATGCTCCTACTGGTGAGGCTGCTAAGGAACGTATATGAGGAATCTTTAAAACGATTATTATACTCGGATGAAACGATTCTCGTGCGAGCTTCTATAACCTTGTTGTCGTAAGAAACCTCGTGCTGCAATGCAGTTATCCGAGATATTATAGAGCCAACACCGGGATCGCCAGCTCGCAAACACCATCAGCTTGCCGCGTAGGTCAATAGAATTTTATATAACATCCCAACGTCCATTGCGGCGACGGCAGCTTTATTGTTGCTCTCGATAATCAACAACGTACGCAACTTGTGCCGATACTTTTATTGGTCTGTATATATACATGTGTGTATATATAAATACTATCTTACAATAAATACTTCATTGTTTCTTGTATAATTGCTTGGGCTTTAATATCTTTGTTCCGTTTTATTTATTTTAAATTAATTCCTCAGGAAAATGCTTGATAATCATTTATGGTTTATTGTTCGCTGCATTTTTCTGAAGAGTTCCATGACCTCTGATAAAATATTATAGGGTAGAGATACCGTTTTTGGCCAGTTTTGGACACTTGGAAATTTTAATAAATTTATTCCTAAAAGGCGCGATAGTATATTCAATTTTTTGAATATATTTAGAGATACTTTGTCCCACTATCGAATGAAATTTTATTTTATTCTTTTTTATTAATTAAAGTAAAGAATTAATGTCCAAAAATGGAGCAGTAATCAAATGGTACATCTCTCGTATCTACATTGAAGAAGAGAAATTCTCCAATTTTTCTTGAACACCCATACCAGGAAATCAGAGTCGGCTCAAAAATTGAAACTTTTGACATATTGATGATGTGCAGTATATATGAAAAATTTCAGTCCAACTTTTAGCCCTCATTTACGTAAAAAATATGTAAATTTGACGTAAAATTAAAGCTGTGATTTTACATAAAGTTTACATGTGGAAAAGAGCAGAAAATTGAAATGAAATTTTTCATGTGTACTAGAAGTCTGATGTCTCTTGGATTTGTCTAGGATTCAGAAAAGTCTTCTGGAAGAATGCTAATATATAAAAAAATAGAGAAAGATGATGTCTCTTGATAGATCTAAAATGTTTTATATGGTCATGATCGAGGTATAAATTACAAAAATATATAAAAAAATAAACTTTCTCCTGAATAGTGTTGCGCACTTGTCTAAATATTAAAATTTCCGAAACGACTTAATTACAAACCGTACTTATCTATAATTTAATCAATAGATCAAACAGATAAATCAAATTTGTAATTATAAAAAAAAAAATAATAAATATTAAATAGCAATAAATTACAGAAGTTATAAGTTTTCTTATGGTCTAAAAGTACAACGTAATTAATTTTTCGTAATTAATCATGGGGATATTGAGGATAAAATTAACTGTGGTGTAGATTGGAAATTTAGCTGGTGGTTTATCCAATCTTTAGCTACCACAGTATGATATAATGTTTCCTCTGCCTCTACCTCTGCGTCTACCTGCTATCAAGCTATATTTATATATATAAACATATATATATATATATATATATAATACAACTATCGCGTTTACTCGGTACGTGACAGATTCAACGACGAGATTCCTCGTCGAGTTTCCTGACCGTAAATAATAACGCTCGTGAGATTTTCTCAGATGATTCGACCCGCAGCCGAGACCCACGAAGAAGTAAACGCACCAGAAGAACAAGAATAAGAATAAGAAGAAGAAGGAGGAGGAGAACAAGAAGAAGAGGAATAAAAAGTCCAAGCCCCCGCACATGGCAGATCTTTCTCCAGAACGTTTCTATCATCAGCATGACATACAGAGTCTTAAAAATATTTTTTGCCGACCCGTTTAATTGTCATTTAAAATTTTTTAATCCCCGAGCAAAGGATGCAGAGGCAATAATAATTTAACCCCTTCAAGTAAGAAGCACAAACAAATGTATTAAGTAATTTCCACAAATAACGAAACCCTGATGGCCAGTTTAAGAATAAGAAATAAGACGAGTAATAATAAAAATACAGTGATGAGTATTGTCGGGAATGCTGAAAGAAATAATGGAGAATCTAGTTAGAGGTTATTAGTCGGGTTGGAATGTTTTGATGGGGTGATGATCGAGGCCACCGGCCCCATAGATCGTCACGGGCTTGCTCTCAGTCCTGATGCTGGATACGTTTCTGCTGATGCTCCTGATGCTGGACTCTTTTTCGCGAAATCATTAATGCGACGCACGGGTACTCTTGTACGATTCTATACGACATCAATGATGACAACGACTCTGCACGAGCAAGACCATCACCGCGAACATAACACATCACTTTCAGTGTACATTACTTGTCTTTTTTAGCGGCAGGGTCGCTGACACCCAAACGACACATTACCACTCGACACTTTGTGTCATCAACTTCAAGAGCACGTCTTATTCATACACTCGATTTAAAAGTTAAAAGCCCAGTTACTCGGCTATTCTTCAACTGGACAATTGTCTCTAAATATTCAATTACATCATCATCATCATCATTATTTTTACTATCGCTATTATCATCACAAGTCACTGACCTGGTTCATTCAGACAGCATGAAATTATTGTCAGTTGTAAATCCACCGACGACAAAGAATAATTTCCGATCTAATAGCTCGCGACTATCAACAACAACAACAGCAGCAGCAGCAACTTGAAAGCAATAAAAGTAATAAAATGAAAATGGCCAGTAGATGCAAAGTAGCACTCGCCTAAAGGTTAAATCCTCTTCCGAAACAATTAAAAAGCATTAATATGCAGGCACGAAAGAGTTATAGCTGCCTAGAGGAAATTCCTGAGCAAGGAGGGAGCTATCTATCGCGCTGAGAACGAGTTACTCGTTCTCTTATATATCTATACTCTGGTAATCTCCCCTCCCACTTTAGACCTGTATAAATTCCAATTTATTGGTTCGAGCATATTAATTATGCCGCGACGCGTTTGCAGGTAATACCGCCGCGGGATTACTTGCTACTAGCTACAGATACCAGCAGGTGCACCTGCATCTGAGGATTAGTTTACCCATTCGTGAAAACTTTTTTCCAGTGTATATAGACGTCACACCGAATTTATTCCTCATGTCTGTTGACAATTTGCGGAGCACAACTAGCGCAGTCTCCCGCCAGCAATAATCATCACTATTAATATTACTATCGTTGTTTTTTAAAAACTTTTTTAGCAAATTCTCATCCTCGTACGTACTATTTATGGATAATATACTTAGTATAGCCTGAGAGACGAGGATTCGCGCGACAAAGTGGCGTTAAATGATTAATTAAGAGATGCCAAGACGCGCCACGTGATTTACGTAGTTTAATCACGCACGCAAGGGACGCTACCCAGCCATTGCTCCTCTCTTTCTGTCTCTGTACACATAAGTATATATATATATATATATTTGTATGTACATGTATTTGGATGAGAAGGATTGCCATGAGAATATGTAGTGTAACATCGACGTGAGTTGACACCAGACATACATCATGTACCGAATAAATTACGTCACCGTTTCCTTCAACATCGTGGTACCACTTTTAGCTTTATTCTAATACATGAATAACCACTTCCGTATGAGGTTTGTCTACCCCGCGGGTACGTGGAGTCTTCTGTATTCATACATTGATATACATAAATAGCGAATTAAATAGAATGAGAGTTACGATTGTTGACTAATTAAAGGGCTCGGTACTAAGAGACAACGATGATGATGATGATGATGATGATGATTCTTAACGAGGAAAAATTTCGCCTTAGGCTTGCTTTCTCTTTGCTGGTGTATATGTTAGATTAGTTAGTACAGAGTACTATACAGAGTGGAGGTATTCTCTACTCAGAATTGGCGTTGGCGCGATATATTACTCGCGCGTACTATCCGGTGGTTGCTGGTCGATAGTCCCGGCATTGAGCCAACGAGCAGAGAGAAAACCCGAGCTCTGGACTAGACCGGCCGGCGAGGAGCCATCCGGAGGATCTCAGCGTCAATTAAGCAAGAGTTGCGAGACAGGCTTAGGACGTATACTCGCGCAATCTCCATTTACCTCGGCGTGCCGAGAGTTTAAAGAGTTGATTTCGAACCGAGAAATGTCCTCTGCCTCTTTCTTCTTGTACTCCATCTTCTTATTCTACTTGTCTATATACTTGCTCTATTCCTCATGCTGCTGCAGCAAAACCAACGGCAGCGAGATCCACTCTATACTTTTACTTTTTTTTTTAAACTCGATTTACTACAATGTACGAGGCACTTCCTCTCTATTTCCAAATTACGAGTGCACACGAGACATGGATTTATCTGTACGGGTGGTCTTGCCATTTATATTATATACGTATAAATTATCTTATCTTCTACCCTCTGTTTTCATTCTCTCTCTCCAAGTCATTAACACTCACTAATCTTTAAATATGATGTATTTTCCGGCGGATAAATATCAATAGTCGGATTTTCAAAATCCATTAGCTACGCTGACAATTAAATCGCGCGTTATTTAATTTAAAATATATTTTTATTTTTATTTAACATTCATCATTTATCGCTGTGAACTTTTTCTGCCTCGTCATCGCACCATTCATGTCAAGAAAAATAACAAAGCCGAAGAAAGAAGATGGTGACTCATTTAAATGATCTTTGTGTGTTACACAATAGCTGTTTTTCCCCGACCTCGACTTTTACTGAGGCCTTGAGATACTTTCAAACACGCGATTACTCCTCAGCCTTACATTTACGTATAATTATTTTTTAAAAATGGGCTGTGGTCTATCACTATTAACGTGATGTCTTAATCCGCGTCATCGCGTCGACACTTTCGGCTGTCTTAATATTCGGGGTAACCGTAATTCGAGTAAAAGGTCCTGGAACTTTACCTGGACCTGCTAAATTTTTCTTAAGGAAATTGAAAGCAATGAACATGACAGAACATTTTTAAAATTGAAAGGAAAAGGGGAGAGATAAATTACGACTGAGAAAGACCCATTGGCATTAGGGCATCAAGGCATGAGTCACTTCACTTCGGGGAGGGAAAACTTCCACGGAAAATTATAAGCGAAACTTTCTGAGCCTCAGTTTTCAAAGATCTTTACAAACAGCAACTTCGTGTACAGAATCTGTGACATTTTTTTAGTACTAGTAAGTAATTTAAACACTTAATTAAATTTTTAAAAAATGGCGGGAAAAATTCAAAAATTTAAAAATATGAAATTGCAATTTTTGAGACTTTCTCCAGAAATAATTCAAAATTCTTAAGAAAAAATTACCAAACAGGTCTACTATTGCAATTTTTAAATTTTTTAATGACCCATTTGAGTTCGGTAAAAAATCCGTTGAATCAATGAATCATCAAAGATTGTCAGAGTTTTAAACAAACTGCAAAAATATATCTAAAGATACCAAATGATAATATTTGTTGGCATAACCGATAGCTAGATAGCACGCGAATAGCGTAGTGAAGATTTACACCAACCAGTGAACGCATCAATGAGCTCAAATAAAATAATTAACTTTTTTTACTCGCAAATCCGAGCGGGTTTAAAAAATTATCTATTTATATTAAATAAAACCCATCGGATCCGTTCCGCCCGAACGAAATTTCCGGGAGTATTTGTCATTGGGTTCCCGGCATATGCATCATAAAAATAAATAAAATTACAACGAAGCGAGTAAAGTGAAGTGGAGACCGGAGAATGGAGATGAGAGTGTAAAGGAATGAAATGCAAGTAGAGGCATTTACACTGCATCAAGTTACCTTCCTGGATTCATTCACTTGAGAGCTTCAGAGTCGACTTTCATGAACGCGCAAGTATTAGATACTTGGTACCTCGTAGCAGACTAATGCAAGACCGGTACAGGAACAGGTACAGGTACAGGTACAGGTACAGGTTCAGCGGATTCAACAACTAAATCTCTCTCAATTCACTTCCGTTCTCATAGACTTGGGTTTATTTATCGGTTTTATCTCCGCTACATAACACTTATTACTTTTATTTATAAATTAAAATATTTAATTATTGAAGAACGGGGGTCAGTAAACCCGTTAGCCAAGTGTCATTATCACCCGTCATTGCTATGCATAATCTCGCATGCTCAATGCCTGTTAAGCTCGCGACAAGGTGCCTATACCGCAATTGATTATTACATACATATCCCACTATTTATCCTATATATGTGCCGTAATGTACTGTACCAGGTACCAGGTACCGCATCCATACCGGCACTAAACTATGAATAATAATATTAATCGGGATACTTTATTCCCAGGAGATAAATTTTATTTACATACTTATATATGTATGTATGTATGTATGGATAAAAATACTACAATACATAAAAAAATAAACGGTGCTAAAAAAGCGTACCTTGGCAATTATTTTTAAAGGAAGTTTAACAAAAAGTAAGAATAAATAAGCCCGGAAGAAAAACAAAGCGTGTTTGTCTAGATGAATCATAATAAAAGAATGAAGGCAAAGAAATTAAAGAATGAAAAAAAAATTATATATATATATATGTACAACAATGATGATGATGATAATAATAATGCAATAAAATAAAGATCGGTCTTAAAGAGGAAGTAAAGTAAACCGGTTTCAATTGATTTTAAAATATTAAAAGACTCGTCATTCACACTATCGCTCTAGAGTGTGAGAAGGAGAGAACATAAGTGTATGTATGTATGAAAAAGTATGTGTGGTTATAGTAATTATTTGTCACGCACGCGGTGAATTTTCGAGCCGAATGGAATCGAGTGGAATTAAATGAAATGGAGGCATGGCAGAGCCAGAGGAGTATGAACGATGAGAGCTAGTATATAGGGAATACACCAGGACGGAATGGAAGAGAAATCCGCAGCTGGAAGCGATTTAACGCACCACATTAGACACGCTGTCGGCTAGTTCAGATACAGTCGGATTCATACACACACTCACACACACACTCACTTGGTACTTGCTGGTGAGTGGAGCCGGAATAAGATAGATAGAACGAGACGAGATGCTGCTCTATGCCTAAGAGGAGATTCCACCAGAATCCCTCAAGCGTTAAAAGAAAAATTTAGCAGCCTCGATGCTGATGGTGCTGGTGCTGGTACTTGTAGATGTGCTTTAAGCCGTTGGAGTACTTATATATATATATGGTACATATCCGCGATTCACGATCAACCACGTGCTCTCAAAGGCTTTAAACCCACGCTTACGTTGGGACGGTGATGTCTGAGTAATGCCGGAGGGAATACGAGTAGGCGTTAGATATCGAGGATGGCGCCACGAGAAACCGACCACCATCATTTCAACTTGTTCATTCAATCACACCACATATCAACACCATTATAAACAAACTCGTCCATTTATTGATAAAACTATATCGAGATTATGGTGGATCTGGTCAAAATATAAATCGATAACCGACTACTGGACGGATACCAAGGAACTGGATTACTCGCGATTCATCTTCGAGGGTATTATGTATGCTAAACCGATCCCTTGCCGTCACTCTCGGGCTCAGCTCTAAGAAACAAGCAAAAAGTTGAGGAAAAAATAGTCCTGTAGTCCGCACACACGACAGAGTTAAGAGTTCGATGACTTCTCGACAGGATCCGGAAACTTGAGTTATTATAACCATGCAACATATCGCCTTGGCACTTTGTGTTCGTCACGTCAACTAAAGAACGCCCGCAGTTATCTTTAACGTGTATCAAACTCCCTGGTCTCTGCAGTGCTCTGTATATTTCGTCCGATACTCGTTCCCAGTCAGTCAGTCAGTCAGTCTCTGATATGTCAATTGTAAATAAAATCAATCCACTCATTAATATGTATTTATGGAAATATGTAACCTTTTATGCGCTGCTGCTGCTGCTGATTCTGCTCCTGCTCCTGCTTGTTTTCCTTCATAATTATTATTATCTATTTATACTTTTTTCCGGTTATTATTTTTATGACGTTCATTACGTACGTGAAGAAGCCTAATAGCAATTAAATAAATTTATTGCTTATGAGCATCTTTACTATTCGCAATGGCTAATTACTATCTGTAGTTAAAAATTTTAATTTAAATTACCAGTGACTTTCAGAGACATTCCAGACACATGTTTCTGTGAATGTTCTACGGTTTTTTATTTTCTTTTCAGAGGCCTTAGTAGAATTTCGACTGCTGACGTCGATATTTAGTAAGCAAAATTTTAAATTTGTTTATCAATATACTAATTTTTGCTAGACTGTTGTTTATAAATCGCGTTTACTCCCAAGAGCATGGTATGTACAGTAGTTGGACTTGAGCTCTCGAATCGCCCTTGAGTCGTCGGGCGAGCATTACATCAGTACAGATATAATAGTAAGAGAAAATACAGAAGAGCAAGAGGCGACCCGATGGGATCCAGACCCGGAGAGAGGCTACCAAGTTGAGGGGGAAACGTGTCGTACGGGTTGTTGCAACTCGCTCTTCCCGTACTACCTGAGGGGCACGAGTCACATCTCTTCCGACTACTACATCTGACGCGAGAGTAAGATAGAGAGATTGAGATGATAAAAAAAATGAAAACAAAAACAAGATAAATACTGGAGGAATAAAAATAATAAGAGACCAGCCAGACACATAGGACACATTCTACTCGTACTGCCAGCAGCCAACATAAAACGCTTTACTGACCTCTACCTCCGCGTAACTCTATCTCTGACTCTGACCAAGACAACACAACCACTTACGTCACGCATTTCCGTTAGCTTCCCGATCTGTCAGAGTCTTTTTTGCTTTATTTTTTATTTATCTCCGATAAAAACGGCATTGTTGGATTTGCTGCTGGCTGGGTTATTTTTTGCCGAGGATTCTCAGACCTCCAAGTCCATCGAGGAAATCCACCTCACTATTTATCATCATATATATTTATTTTTACTTCCATTTCTTAAAAATTTATTCGCTGGTTATTTATCTATCGCCAGACTTACGAAATTTGAAAACTTAAAAGTGAAACCTTTTGTTGCATTAATTTTTTTAACATTAATATCTGTAGTAATCTGGAGACTGGCATCATTTTCCGGCGGATGGAATTGCGCACGAGTGCCTCAAACATCTGCTACACGAGTAATTTTCTCTTGAGCAAACATTTATCATTCTGTGTGCTGCTGTCATGCTAGACCTCACCAGGGATAAATAAACTTTTAATTTCAGACAAGTTGATTGACACTATTAATTATCTATCGGTATTATTATTCAAATATTTATTCCATTTGCTCCACCAGACGAGTGTAATTTAAAGTCCGACTGGAATACTCACCTCAGTTCGATGCATTTTAATCGATAATTAAATGCAGGGTAAAACACTTTCACCGCTGAAATATCTATTGCTCTAACGAGTTGGAAATGAAATAAATTAAAGATAGAAACACCTGATCGATACCCCAGGGAGTTGCTCTCGACGTGGTAATCTTTTAAAACTATCAGCCGAGCAGAAGCAATTGCTGGAGTTTAAGTTCCACCAGTACCAGTACCAGCAGCAGCAGAAGCAGCAGCAGCACACAGTATCGCGAATGTTGTTGGGATGCAATGTCACTTAGCCGGCCTTGCCACGCTTCATCAACTGTATCTACTGCTCGGCAGCTTACAGCCGGATGTTGGAATCTACTTGTAACCTCCAGATCGCGCGAAAAGTACCATCGTCATTCAGCCGTAACGTTCAGATGAAATTCTATCTCACCGCTTTACTCGCGGTTAAGTCTATCTCCTGCACGTACACACACTCACACATCCACACATTCCCACATAAATCCATACAGATGAATACGGAGGGATTCAAACACTTGGTAAAGCAATTATTCGTCTCTCGTAAATTCAACATGAGTTAAAAGAACCGGGGAAAAGTCATCGACATTCAGGTGTCTCGGCGTCGTTAAATTAAATCTGAGTCTCATCGAAGCATCTGCTCAGCTGACGATACCTGGATACCTGAATACTCTGACGGTTTATTCTTTACTCAGACTCAAAGCACGACCATTTAATTTTTTATTTTCCTTTCTGTATATAGATATAGATATATATATATTTATACTGTAAGTTGGCATGCCCGCCAACACGACTTTTCTTATTTTTCCCGGCGTGTCCGTGGTCACGAGTCCGGCCTCCCGGTCGGGGCCACTCATCGACTAGCGGTACTTGGAGTCTTCTTAGTGCAGGTTGGGCAGGTGCGCTGGTGCCTCTACTCTATACTCTCGTCTCTCGTGGCTCTTCAATGGAAACGAGAAGGAGAAGAGGTGTAGAGAGGCAGAGGGCAAGGTGGGCTTACTTTGGAAGAAGGTGCATCAGATACGCTCCGCGGGGAGCGCGAGACAAGAGGTTAATCCGTGTCTAACTGTAAGATAACTCGCTTGTCCGGATCGGCCAGACGCGGCTTGTATTCCTCATCCTCATCCTCTTGTTCTTGTTTTTATTTTCTTTTACGTTTTTTTATTATTCTCCTTCTGCATGCGCCTCTTTTCCGAGAGTCTCCAACCAACTACTCCACAGCTACACTTATTTCTTCAATCAACTTGTCCCAAATTTATCTCCATTGACAATCTCGTTGCAAGACTTGTAGAGTAATTGCTTCATGATTTATCATTTTTTTTTCAGATCCACAAAAATGTCTCAAGATCCTGCGAGCCCATAATTACTAAAAGGCATTAAAGACGACAGACAAGTCTTTTATTCTTTTAAAATGGGAAATAGTAGTTCACATCACACGGCAGCAGTGTCTCAGGAAATGGGACGAGGATGGACCCAATCATTTCCACGTGAACTTACAAGACACCATCACCATTCCCAGGCTGCTGGGCACAAAGTTCTGCCCGAGCCTCCAAATCAGCGGCTACGGGCTACCAACAATGGAAATATTATCCACAATGGTGGTACTATAAGTGGTCGAAGACCATCAGCATATACTCTGCCTCACGATCTTAATAAGGTATCAAATTTATTTATTTTATCACGTAAAGATCTCAGTCATTTGGTTTTTTATGCTCATAATCCTAATTAAAATTTTAGCAAGGGATATATAGAAGCAGAAGCACTTCAACTTCACATCTAGGCGAATCCCGAGCGCGAAATGACTCAGGAAACCAGCACTGCTGTGCAGGTCACTATCGTCCATGCGACGGAAGCTGCCGAGAAAACGAGATGGTGGAGCTCAAGAGATTTGGCAGCGAGCCGGACTTGCGTTACTCCCCATCGGAGTCGCGACATCCTCCGGCTATGGATCGCGGATATCACTACCCCGAGCGCGAATCGAGAGAGCGCGAGAGCCGGTATCGCGGAAAAAAGAAGTACAAAGCTCCGGCACCGCCGCCAATGAACGGCGACGGGTCATCGCCGGACTCCTACAAATGGGAGGCTATTGGTCCCGATCGCGACAACTGCTGCCGACAGGAAGAAGATCCTGGGTCACGGGGCATTAAACCACCGCCTCGTAAATCCCGGCTGTTCAAAACACGGGCTGAGACTAAACGTCAGCAGAGCAATTGGAGCCAGCCCGCACAGCAAGACTCCACAGATAATGGTGTTGAAAGTGAGAGAAGATGGATTAATGAGAGACAGCAGCAGATGTCTAATGGTAAAGAAAACAGCAGACCGTGGAGAGAGTACCAGGAACAAGATCAATGGACGAGGGATGAAAGGAGAAGATCCTCTAAGAAATTCGATGGGAAGAATACCCTTCAGAGAAGCCTCAGCAGTCCCGAGTTCCAAGCAGAGCTGATGCAGGTAGCGAAAAAGGTGCGCAATAAACTCAACTACAATCGACGCGTGGGACCTGTAGGCGCACCCACCGCTAACACCGAGTTGAAACATGAAAACCAATTATCTAAGTCGACGACGTTTATTGATGCACGCAAGAACAGTCCTGGGGACAAAAAATACTCGAGATCCAAGCAGCAGCAGCAGCAGCAAGAAAGTTGTGTAAATGATTGCCGTGTTGATAGACGTAAAAGCAGAAGTATGGAGCAGTTTGATAATAAATGTCAGGAGGTTCGAACTTGCTCGCGATTCTACGAGGAAAGAACATTCCAGGAACGCACCAGAGGTGAGAATAGAGTAATTAGGAGCCAGGAAACGCGCTCGTACGAGGAAAGAAGAATGGATAGCCCTCGCGGTAGCCGTAATGGCTTGGCAGAAAAATCAAGCGATCACGTTGACGAACGACCTGTGGAAAACGGCGTCAACAGAAGACGTAAGGTCTTGGAAAAGTCAACGACCTATGAGGAAAGTGTTGTTACAAATGGGAACACAGAGCCCGCTGTCACGAGAAAATTTATAAACGGGCGGCTGGAGGACTTTGGTCACGCGCAGGACGAACGAAACTCAGAGAGGCTGCGCGGGAAAGAATTCGACCGGAGGAATGACCGCGGGAATAATAGGTCCAGCGATATTTTAGTCTCCAAGACAAGCAGGAAGAGTGAAGAGACTGCTGGCAGTGAGCAGCACACGAGGACGAGGTCAGAGAGTCCTGCGACGCTGCAATGCAGAGACAGAATAGGCGTTAGAGGTCAAGGCTCCGGCCGGGAGAGCACACCAGAACCCCCAAGGGGCAAAGAGAACAAGGTCGCCGCTGCTGCTGCCGCCGTCGCCGCTGAGAACACCAGGAGAAAAAGAACTGATGTCAAGGACAAGAATTATAGGGACAGTGAAAAAAGATGGTCGGAGAGTAATCCCGTCAAGAGCGAAAAAATAAAAATAAAGTCTTGTGAAAAGAGTATTGTCAAGGAGTCTAAGGAAGTTGTGGAGAAGAATTGGAATTTGAGTAATGGTGTGTCACCCAAGTCTAAACAAACAACAACAACTACAACGACCAAGACATTTTATACCCAAGATAAAGATTACACGGGATCCCAGCACCAGCAGAATAATTTGCTAAATGAATTGGACGACCTTAAAAATAATAGTGAAGATATTGCACTAAAATTACGTCCAACTCTGCCTAAAAAACAGCTCGAGATACCGAGATTTTCGCCGTCAGCTGCCTGGAGATTGCTATCGGCTCTAGAAACCCCGGGCCCGAATATGAGCACCGCCAGCGAGGAGATTCCGGTGATGTATGAGGAGAGAATTGAACGTCTCTCGAGACCACCGAGGCCTCTAATTGCTCTGGGGCCGCGAAGTTCTCACGACAAGTCCGGCGACTCTGGTGTCTCGTGCGACGCCGGAGTGCCCAATGATGATTCACTCGACGTCACTGTCGGCAGATTAAAAACACAAACGGGCAACACGGCTCGACCGGCCTGGACACCGCAGCAAGATTTAGGCGAGGAATCTAGCAGCGATGCCGGCGTTGATTCCCCTCCTCCTATGGCACCCAGCGCTAAATTTCCTCCCCGTGCTCACGTCTTCTCGCTGTCTTTGCCGCGCGATGACAATCGCCACTGCGTTTATACTGCAGAGAAACCTAAAGATTCATCATTTAATTCCCTGCAAAAAATCAAGCGCTCAGTCTCGGGGGCTTTCGGTTTAGGAGTCGTCGAGTTTGAAAGAAAACATGGGGAAACACTTGACGACAACTGGTTGCTGTCTACAAGCGCGCCGACTTCTCTGCAACACAACCAAGCTAATCAAATTAACAGCCGGGATGTTAACAACGGGATCAACGGCTCGCCTGGTTGGGATGCTAATTTTCCTGTTGAAGATTTCGAAGACGAAGCTCTGGATGACGTTGACGAAAAAACGAGTTTTCCTGTGGTGATGAAGCCTCCGTCATTTTCGTATCTCGCTTCTGGAGGACACGTCATGTATTTACCGGCGTCCAATGACACCGAGCACCGAACCCAGAGCTTGAATTACAGAAACTCTGTCGGAGAAATAAGCGTCAAAATGAACAACAATATAAATATCAATTCAAAAAATCTGAAATCAAATGACCAGGTCAAGAACTGTAACAAAAACGGCTTCATAAATGGATTCGCCAACGGGTACACCAACGGAATCAGCAACGGATACAGCAAGTTGTTGAACGACAAACCTAAAGACCTAGGACTGTATCGCGAGAGATCGTTCACTGACTTGGGCAACAAGGGCCGCAAGGCTCAAAATTTTTCAAAGTCCTGTGAAAACATATCGGAAATGAAGCAGCGCAGCTACTCCCCGGTTAACAACAGCCCCGAGAGTCTCCAGGACAAGAAGAACGACATGAACAGCAACAACTGTACCAAAATATCCATCAAGCCGAACCCCAAGAGCAAGAGGTTCACGTTTCAATCGACAGTGAGGCAGATCGAGCGACGGAGATTGGCGGAAAAACTGTCACGTGAAGCCGAGGCTAAAGAACGTCAGAGGAAAAGTGAGTTGGAGGCCATGCGCAAGGTGGAGGAAGAGTTCCAACGGAAAAGAGCTAAAGAGAAGGCTAATATCAGACAGCAGCTCAGACTCTACAGTATGGATGAAAATTCTAGGTGACTATCCATTTAAATTTATCAATTTTCTCATTACCAATTACTCAATTATATTTATTTAATTTTCAGTAGCTTGCCTCTAGCATCGGATAGCTCGCACCTGTCTCGCGCGGACCCAGACGGCGCCCCTTCTTCGTCAGCTTCCTCGCCCACCTCAGCACCACCCGGAAAGCTCGTGAACAACCGGAAAGGAAGCGTCAGCAGCGACGAGTACCATCGCAAGAAGGAGTGCCGGATCCAGCAGCAGAACCACCAGAAACAGGAGCCCCGAGAGTACAAAGACTACCGCCCGAAATACTACGACTGGGCGCCAAACGAGTCGTCCTCCCACCTCGAGGTCAAGCAGACTACGGTACATCCAAAGATTGTGTGCGACATTCCCAAAAGCTCTCATGTATTCGTCGACACGAATATTCATACGGGAAAACATGCTAATTTAAATTCAACGCCACGTTCAGACAACTACAGGTAATATTTATTAAGCCTCATCGTCATTAATATTAATAATAATAATTACAGTTAATACTTTAATATTTTTTTATACTAAACAGGAAAGATTTCGCACATGGAGCGGTAGCTGCAAGATCCTCTTTAGCCAGCAGTGACAGCGAATTGTCACAACCAAATACCCGACCACACTCGCGACAAAATGGCAACAATAAAAATAGCAAACCTGCTCGTACTAGGTAATTTATTATATTTATTTACTTATATATATTTAAATGGATACGTTTGCTTCGTCCCTATGACCTCTAATTTGAATTTTAATGACGTAAAGATTAGACACTGAGATATGATACAAGTAAAATTACGCTCGAGGCATTTTATTATTAATTAATGCGTCTAATTATTTATGTTGATGACATCTCGCTGCCTTGTGGTTTTAAAATAAATAAAAAAGCTATTAATTATTATTAAGTAAATAAATAAATAAATCTTGTATCTCGTCTCGCTAATGACCCACTTCAGTTATAGTAATGCTGCAGCATGTTGCATGACCCAATGACTTTCCCATCGAAATACCACTCGCTCCTGACATCAGGTTACCAACAAATTTTTTATATTTAAATTTTGTCGTTCGTTTTATTAAATTATGACACTGACTGTCTGTTACCTAATTTATTTTTTATTTACATCCACTAGTTTCACTGCCATAAACATTTATTTATTTAACTGCATTATGAAATAGTATTTAAAATTTTATTTACATATATTGTGAAATTTTATCTCTTAGTTATGACATAAGACGGTAAATATAGTGATGACATTTAACTAGACAGGAAAATGACACTGACGTTAGCTGACAATAATTTTTGGATTTATTTAAAAACTATAAATTATAAAAAAAAAAATATTTTGAAAAATTGCACTTATAGTTTTTTTAATTTTCTACATGTGCATTTTTTTAGTTTTTTTTTTTTCCTCATAGATTTGTTAAAATAAAAATCCAAAAATTTTTAATTGTTAACTTCAGATGATACTGACGTTCGCCGACATTTAATAATTTTTGGATTTTTTTTAAACAGTAAATTATGAAAAAAAAAAATATTTGAAAAAAATGCACCTGTAGTTTTTTGAATTTCCTACATGTGCATATTTTTACTTTTTTTTTTTTTGTTATAAATTTGCTGTAAAAAAAAATCCAAAAATTTTTAATTGTCTGCTAAGCAGGATAATGACAAGAAACCTTTTTTTTTAAATCCTACCAACAAACCCGCTAATTCTTTGCTTGTATTTTTTATTTCACGCAGGTTTTAAATGATTGCTGTTTAAGTAAGTAGTCCTAACACCTCTAGTCATCTAACAACGCTTCATTAAAACAAACAAACAATTTAAAAAAAAAAAAACAAAAAGGTTTAAATTTAAATGAGTGGAATGATTGCGCTTAGTAATAAAACAATCGGGTTTTAGTAACAAGTAAAATTGGGCTGAGAATGCTGATGATTTAAGTTAAAATTAATGGTTTTGAAAAAAAAAACTAGCGGGTTGATTTAATCTAATGAATAATGGCAGCTGATACCTAAAAAAATAGGGACGAACCAGCGACGAAGCTCGAAAATGATCTGGATGAAAAGTCCCAGGTGACTTTGACCAGGTCAGCGAGTCCGGCGAGAAGTTCTGAGACAGCGAGTTCTGAAGAAGAGACACCCGTGGAACCAGTAAACAGGAATCCATCTGTCAATGTCACCACCAATGGTTTTATTATTAATGCCGTCCAGCCGTTCGTTAGAGAAAAAAACTATCGCCCGATAGCTTTCAATCCTCAGCCACCACCGCCGATTCCCATTTGATTTAAATTTTAAATATTTCTATTATTTCATTTTTATCATAAATTTATATTGATACTGATATTTAGCGGATAAAAAACTAATACAAGTCACCACTTTAATGTAATACTGTAATTACTTAATTATTAACATTATTTTTTGTAACTTAGTTTTTAAATTACTAGGGTAGTTATTGTGTTTCATGTTAATAATTAATTGTATTTTGAGTAATGACTAATTATTTAATCCAGAGTTTATAATAGAGATCAGCAGAAATAAATTGAATATAATTGTAAATATTTTACGTGGGTTATATTTAATATAAAAGAAAAAATAATAATTCGGAATTCACTCAATGAACTCGAATTTTTTATTTTTTACTCAGGAATTTTTTTTGTTAGTATGGAAAACAAAAAAAATATTTGTGGTTATGTCAAAGTGGGCGCGCATTTTTTTTGAAGAAATATCAATTTTTTTGCAATTTATATATTCCAGTCATTCATTTGATGTCAATAAAATTAATAAATAATTACCAAGTATCGAATTTTGAAAACTCCCGACTTTGAAATAAGAAATAATGGCAGTAAAATGGCGCCCAATTTTTCACTGACCAAAAGTTCACTCAGTATTTTTTCCCTTATTTCTTATTATTATTATTTTTATTTTTATTTGAAAGTCCATTATTATTTTTTCTTTTAATTTCATAAATGAATGAATGAAGATGCCAAATTATAAATTATTTAAAAACTCGTAGAAAATTTTCTACTAATCTTCAAGTAATATTTTAATATGGCTGAAGTTTATGAGTGTGAATGTAGCAGACATCAGACAAGTTTAAAATTATAAATAATTAAAAAAATAATATTTACAAAAAATGCACTTATTAATATTTTAATTTTTTAAATGTGCATTTTTTTAAAATTTCATTTTATTTACTCATTTATTTATAATTTTAAATTTATCTGAAGTCTGAAGTTTGTAAATAATTAAAAATTTTTGGATTTTTTTTTCAACAAATCAATGGCAAAAAAAAAACTAAAAATATGCACATGTAGAAAATTTAAAAAACTATAAGTGCAATTTTTCAAAAGTAGTTTTTTTTTATAATTTATCGTTTTTAAAAAAATCCCAAAATTATTAAACATCAACTAACTTCAGTATCATTATTATAAGTGAGAATGTTACAGGCATCAGACAAGTTTAAAATTATAAATAATTAAAAAATTAATATTTATAAAAAATGCACTTATGAATTTTTAAATTTTTTAAATGTGCATTTTTCAAAAATTTCATTTTATTAATTATTTAGTCTATTTATTAATAATTTTAAATTTGTCTGATGTCTGCTACATTCACGCACAACTTCAGTATCATCTCAATTGGATTATTAATTATAAACTGTACATCTATTTTATTAATTACTTATTTATAATTTCCTATTATTAATGTCTAGTATTTTAATAATCTCTAACCAAATGTGTTCGTAATAATTTTTTTCTTAATAAATTATAAGTATTTACGTAATTAAGTTCTAACAAATTGTCCAATCAAAGATTCTTAGTCGGATTAATCAATAATAATATTAATTAACAATATAATTAATAATAATCATAATAATAATTATAATTAAATAATAATAATAATGTATGTACTCACAAGTCGAAAAAATTAACAATATCCTGATTTTTTAACGAAAAATAATAAAATCTATAGCATATATTTTATATATTATATATATAAGTAAAAAAGGTTTAGGGAAAATATATTGTAATTATGTACAGATAACAAACTCGAAATTTGCTCATCTAATGTAATCAAATAAATAACTTTGTTATGAAAAAATAAATAAATTAAAAATAAAAATATTTCCAATGATTCTGACGTTAGCAGAGAATTAATAATTTTCCAATTTATTTTTATCAAATCAATTAAAAAAAAAAATGCACATGTAGAAAATTAAAAAATCTATAGGTGCAATTTTTCAAAAATTTTTTTTTTATAATTCATGATTTTAAAAACAAATTATTAAACCTCAGTTAATTTCAGAGTCATTTCTTTTTAATTTGAATTTACCCGCCAAATTTAAATTAAGTTTTGTTAAGTTGCCTACACTGTCAGAAGCTAATTTAAAAAAATTTCAATTTTTACTGATACATTACGAGCAAAGCTCGCGAACAAGATGCAAGGTCTGAACAATGAACAATCCCCATTCGAGTAAGTATTGATATTTAGTTTTAAAATCAATTAATTAATAATCGGCATTATTAATTAAATACGACAGAGACGGGCGTGGATTTCAATTCGATAAATTACTGGATACTTCATCAGAAGAAGACAATGAAGAAACTGATACTCCCAATCAGCAGAAATCATCAGGCGATTCGGAACTAAAGGCACCACCAACATCCGGTGGTCCAGATCAAGTAAACAAATGTTCCAATAAATTTAATTATTTAATAAAATTATTTTTATTGCTAACAATTATCTATTTTCAGACGATTCTAGCATTGGTGTGGAAGAAAAATTATATTGGAGCCGCTTATTATAATTTTAGTACGTCGCAGTTATTTGTGATGGACGATGTGATGGAAGATGACTTCAATTATCAAATAACAAAAGCTCTGTACAAACAATGCCAGCCCCAGTGTGTTCTGATACTTAACGGAGCACCAGATTCCTTTATAACATCAGTAAAAAAATCCATAGCCCGAGATCTAGCAGCCGAAGACAATCAGTCTCTACCATCGACATCAACGGGTGTCACTCGTATGGTCCAGCCGGTTTTGAAAATTCTACCGAAGAATGAAAATAATTACGACAATTGTTACCATCGGGTTCGTTGTCTTAAGCTGGACTGCGAGCCCGAGGACGCGACCAACGCAGACCGAATTATTTTTCTCAACTCTCTGCTTAATTTCAAGTCCCGCACGATGATCCATTCTCTGGGTTTACTCCTCAAGTATCTTGATGAGAACTGGAACAAGTTGGCGTTGACTCCTTCAGGCCAAGCTCACTACGTTTATATTAATTATGTTTTCCTACAAGATTTAGTTATGATCGAAGATGACACTTACAAGTCACTAAATATCATGCAGTCTCGTTTCCACCCGAGTCTTTTTAAATTCGGAGCCAGTCAAAATCAGGGAAACGACTTGTACACATTTTTAAATCGATGCCAGTCGCGCCCAGGCGCTTATCATCTCTGGTAAATTATTCAAATAAATATTTAAATATTATCTATTAAAGACTTCTTTTTTTTTTAGGAAACTTATGAAACATCCAACGAGAAATATTAAAATTTTAGAGGAACGTAGCCAAGCAATTGAATTTTTTTTGAATATCGACAACCAACATGTCGTGCATAATTTGAAATCATGTTTGAGACACGTCCATCGACTAACACCGGCTATTTTAAATAAATACTCAACTGCCCAAGCCAAGACATCTGATTGGGGAAAATTTGATACAGTATTTTTATTTTATTTTTATCATACCAGCATCGAAATTTAAAGTTTCAGTGTCTTCAGTCAGTAAAAGATAATTCCAGTCCAATGCCGCGAATTATTATCAGCAATCACGTAAATTGTGAATCCCTTTAGTTAGCGGAGAAAAGCTCGTTTCGTCCCTTGGGGAGAGACACGAGTATATTACACACCTAGGGAGGAAAGTAGGACTTCCTCCGTGGTGTCTGTACAATTTTTTACTAGATTTGCACCTGAAAGTTTAAATTCTTGTCTCTGTAGAAAAAAAGACGACGACTTTCTTGCCTCTAAACATTGCAACAATTTAAACTTTCAACACAGGTATGGTAAATTAGTAGATTAGACACCTAGGGAGGAAAGGGGAGCATTCTAACCCACATGTGTAGTGGTCTATTCAAGCCGAAGACAAATCAAACCTTCCTCCTTGGTGTATATACAATTTTTTACCAGATCTGTACCTGAAAATTTTAACTTTTGCCTCTATTTATGGGAGAGAACGACTTTCTTTCTTCTAATCAGCGTAGGAATTTAAACTTTTGATAAAGATATGGTAGAAATAATATTTTTGCTCGCTGACTGACATTCGCAATTTAAACTCTGATAGTTGGTCTTAAATTAACTTGTGCCTGACTGGTTGCTGATACTGAAACTTTAAGTTCCGCTGGTAATCCTGAAAAATATTGTGTCTAACTCAGAAAAAAACACGATTTCAGACTGGGGATGATGCTAGCCTAGACTTAAATAAAACAAAATAAATCAATTCTTATTACAGACTCTAGTAAATATAATAACAATCGGAGAAATTTGTGAGCAGTATCGTGACTCAGTGGGAATATTTGCTAAAATAACAGATTCGATAACAGAAGGAATTCACTATGCCCATTATTTCATCGACTACATAATAGACTTTGAGATGAGTAAAAAACAAGGAAAATTTATCGTCAAGAGAAATGTTGACCCAGAGCTAGATGAATGTTATTATAAATAATATTACCGAGAATGTAATTAACTAAATTGTGTAATTAATCTATTGGTTATTCTTTTCAGTAAACGATTTAAAACACTCGCTACCCGAACGCTTGACAGCCAAAGCGACTGAAGAATTAGAAAACCTGCCTTCGATAGTCGAGAAATGTATAATGGTCTACATACCTGATATTCAGTACTGCTTGGCAATCACTGAATGGAACGGAACTCCTCCCGATGATGAAATGATACCTGGTTTGGAGTTTAAGTTTTCCATTAATGATATTCGTTATTACAAAAGCAAAGGCGCGCGAGGTAAATTTCCCAGATAAAAAATTATAAATTATATTTTATACTTTTAAAAGTCATTGATGTATTTACTTAATATCTATAGAATTAGATGCAGCACTAGGTGACATTTTATTAAAAATAACAAGAAGACAAAGTCAGATAATGCTACGACTTGTTAATTACATTAAGAAACACATAGGGCCGGTACTTAATGCAATTGAATATTGCGCTGAATTAGATACGTATGTATTTAATATATATATACTTATTTAATTGTAGCTGATGATTGATAATTAATGTGGTATATTTTTGTTGCAGACTTCTGTCATTTGCAACAGTAGCGGCCTCACACAATTACGTGAAACCGGAGATGGTTAAATCCCATGTAATCAACATAAAAAAAGGACGTCATCCTCTGAGTGAACTAAATAAAGATTTCGTAGCCAACGACACGCAATCTGGAGGCGGAAGTAGTCTCGTTAAAATATTCACTGGACCAAACGCTTGCGGGAAGACTATTTACTTAAAACAAGTTGCCCTGATTGTCTACATGGCACACATAGGCTGCTATGTGCCCGCGGAGTCAGCGAAAATAGGAGTGATCACGCATATTCTGACTCAGATGCCCACGATGGAGAGCATCGCGCAGAACGCCAGTGCGTTTCTGATTGACTTGAGGCAGACAAACAGCATTTTGTACTCGTCCACCCCGAACTCTTTGATAATAATGGACGAGTTTGGCAAAGGGACTTCGGAAACTGATTCCCTGGCTCTGCTCACCAGCATCCTTGGGAGTTTCATTTCAAGAGAAAACTACTGCCCGCATATTTTTTGCGCGACTCACATCCATCGGGTCATTGAACTCTTACCAAAGACACCTATACTCCAAGCAATGGTACATTTGCATGCTAATTAATTTAAGTTACAATTAATTTAAATTAAATTTGTGTATGTATTTATTTATGATTGTTGCAGACATTTGATTATTTGCTAGATGAAGAAAACTCGTTAGTGTTTCTCTATGAATTAATATCCGGTAATGTAACTTGTAGTTTTGCTCATGCAACCGCAATTAGTGTTGGTCTTGAAGAAAACGTTGTTCTACATGCAATTAAAACTTTCATGAGCATTAAAAAAGACAAATTACCACCTTGTAGTCCCGATGAAGACCGTGCCAATGTGTAAGTCATTTTTTTTAATTATAATAATTTATATCCTGATAATATGATCCTGGTTAGTAGTCTACTGACTATTAACAATTTGTTGATTTCTTTTTAACTAATCAATTACAAAAAAAAAAAAAAACTAAAAAAATGCGCATGTAGAAAATTGAAAAATCTATAAGTGCAATTTTTCAAAATATTTTTTTTTTTATAACTTATCGTTTTAAAAAAATCCTAAAGTTAATTAAATTTTTTTCCAGAGTTAAACATATCGCCGAGTTGGCCAATGAACGGAAGTATCAAATTGATATGCAGGAGTTCAAGCATTGGATTCTTCAAGCAATCAATCGAAAATAAAATAATCATGTACTAATCAATATCTAAAATAAAACATATTTAACTGTTAAAAAAATTAATTACCTCATTATAAGAATTTTGTAACCAAAATTGTATTCAAATTTAAAATTAAAACAATTCAAAAAACTTACAACTTTTTTATGAGTGTGAATGTAGCAGACATCAGACAAATTTAAAATTATTAATTAATAAAGTAAATAATTAAAAAATTTGAATTTAACAAAAAAGCACATTTAAGAAATTTTGAAATTAATAAGTGCATTTTTTTAAAATTTTATTTTTTAAATTATTTACTCTATTTATTTACAATTTTGAATTTGCCTGATGTCTGCTACATTCACACTCATAACTTTTTTTCAAAACATAAAATAAATTCAATTATTATAATTTTCCATCACAATAAACAATTATTCAAATTTCCCGCCCAAGTTTAAAAACTAGTTCCTACATACCCCGCCATGCGCGCGCAGTGTCGCGGCAAACTATTGCGAAATTCAAATCCGTAACGACTATTTGACAGTACCAAGAAGAAGGTAAAGATGGCAGAGGAGTAGTTCGCAACCGCGAGCCAGCGCTCGTAGTCTTTCCGTTGTCAATAACGGACACTGGTAGAGTATTATCCCGGCACACAAAACGTTTGGATACTGGATATACGGTACACACACAGCCCACAACACACATAATCTCGTTAAAAATAAGTTAACTTAAGTAACAATTAAATAATTAAATGTGATATCCACCACCGAGTTTAATTTCGCGGTGTCTGACACCAGGTAGCAACAATAAAACCTACGTGTGTAAAAGTGAGTAATCCGAATTATTTTATTATCGAGTTTATTGGCATTAGTGCGGGCGTGCCTAGAGTCCTTTTTCCCGTACACAAAAGCTGCTCGGAGCTCGGTTGATGTCATTATATACATGCATGCACAATATATACAATCACATCAGCTCACATGATATTTTTAATGCCTCAATAGCTGTCAGCTCTCGTTATTTCACCAACTCGCCGGTTTCCTAAACTAAAACCCGTGTGCTCAGCATCTACCACCAGTTTACTCGGACTCGGACACCAAACCCGTAAACTCCGCCAATAAAAATACTAATAACGGTAATTGTAATTGTAATTGTCTTCAGGACAATAACCAGTGGCTTTTATGTCGTCCGTGTCCACGGCAACCAATTGATTAATAAATGACCATGGACCACAACGCGTGCAACATCGCCACTGGCACCAGCATAAACATCAAGCGGACTGATGGTAAGTTTATCCCGCCAACTATTTTTTATTTACAATCCACTGGTACTCATCATATAATATCATAATTTGTTGTCATATTTTTTGTCTAACCTTGTTTTTAAAGTTTCACATTTAATACAGACGGTAATAATTACACCTGTGTAACGAGACTAGTGGTCTCACGTTACCGTGCGTGCGCTGGATAATTTCATTGGAAAATTTTAGAAAAATTATCACTCACTGATACTGAATGCCGACGTCTATTTTTTTTAAAATGACAAAGTGGAAAATTGCACGTGTAGTTTTTTTAATTTTCTACATGTGTATTTTTTTATTTTTTTTTTTAGTTTAATTTGAAAATTTCTAATTGTCTGTTGAACGGAATCATCTTTGGTCTTGGTATAAAAGACCGCGAATTTACTGACAAGTTGTTGTCTATTTGGGTATTGGTCTATCAGACACTAAAACATCAACCGGTTTTCCATAGCGATTTACCGTTTCCATATTCGGGTGATCATCTCCCTCTACGTATTTTTTTACACGCAATCATGGTCATTTTATTTTAACACTCGTACTCCAGACTTTTATGGTTTTCTCTCGTACATTTAATTTTAAATTACTGTCATAAAAAAAAAATATACGACCGCGAATATTTATTTAAATAATTGAATTGTGTAACTCTATTTAATCTAGATCATTCAGAGATCCTTTCACTATCTTATTTATTACAAATCTTCATATTATTACTCTGCAGTCTAATTACGAGTAGAAAAAAAATTTTATTTAATTTTTTAAACATTCGGATTTGAGAAAAAAATATATTTAAATTAATGATAAATAAATTTCTCGGTTCACTATTTCATTATATATCTATTTGCGTGTTTTTAAAAATATATATGTATATAAATGAATGTATACTAGTCATAATCTAGAACGCTGATAGTTCTAATGTAAAATGCCGTTACTTATTCAATTTGAATCAGCTGCTGCTGTTACTGCTACTAGAGTTCATGAAATAACAATTACACATTTAATTACATTCTCACCAGTTACCTCAATCTGTGGGTTGACTTAAAAATTTAAACTACGCTATTGATATTTAATTCCACATTTAAAAAAATATGAGTGTAAAAGTAGCAGACATCAAATTTAAAATTATTAATAAATAGAGTAAATAATTAAAAAAATAAAATTTTAAAAAAATGCACCTTTGAAAAATTTAAAAATTAATAAGTGCATTTTTTTTAAATATTAGTTTTTTAATTATTTATAATTTTGTCTGGTGTCTGTTACATTAACTCATAAAAATATGATACTGAAGTTAGACGTCTAATAATTTTTGGATTCTTTTTTAAACAATAAATTACAAAAAAAAAAAATATTTGAAAAAATTCCACATGTAGTTTTTTAAATTTCCTACATGTGCATTTTTTTAGTTTTTCATTTTTTTCAAGGATCAGACAGGAAATTCCTAATCTCTAATTCCCTCTTATCATTTTAAATGCATAGAAATTTACAAATAAAAATATCGTAAATAATTACTGCTTAATAAATAAACAGGCATTGTCTGGTATTAAATACAATGACGGACTTACGCAACCGACTACGATAGTCCTACGTTAAGTCAATAATTTTATTAAATGACAATGCTGGTAATCAAAGTCCTGCTCAATCGGAAGATTATTAATAAAATTTATGAATGTTATTTTTATAAATAGTTTCCGAGTCAAAGTTTTAATAAAATAAGTGAGTAATTGCAGGTGACCTACAGAAGGATGCAAGTGAAACGGGTCAGTTAGTAAAAACGAGACGATCAATATTACGCGAACTGCAATAACTCCTCGTGTCTAACGTCTAGTCGATATATTTATGTGCTTACCATTAACACAAAGTATCGAAAAAGAATGAAAAGAAAGAAAAATAATAATCGTCAGCTGTGGATCCGGGTAACATTGACTTAAATATTAACCATCAAGGCAATTACTGTCCCAAGGTATCGGGAATCATTTTTACCGCGAGTATGCAAGCAAAAATAAATTCATTTGCTCATTTAATTCTCGCGGTCAATTCAACCCTTGGGAGATTAAATTATAATCCTATTAGCAGACAATTAATAATTTTTTAATTAATTAACTACGAAAAAAAAAAAAATATGCACATGTAGAAAATTTAAAAAACTACAGGTGGAATTTTTTTGAATATTTTTTTTTTATAATTTATTGTTCAAAAATAAATTCAAAAATTATTGAATAAATTCAGTATCATAATCCTGAAGTTAGCAGATAATTAAACTTTAGAATTTTTTTTTAGCTGATTAATTACAAAAAAAAAATAAAATAAAAATATGCACATGTAGAAAATTTAAAAAACTGTAGGTGCAATTTTTTTGAATATTTTTTTTTTTATAATTTATTGTTCAAAAATAAATCCAAAAATTATTGGCTAAATTCAGTATCAATTAAATTCATAATTTTTCGAATCAATGTTTTACTTTAAAAATATTTTAAAAAAACGTGTAAGTTGAGATAGTCCTCGGCTTGTAAGATAATCGTGGCTTTATTTACTGGCTGGTCGACGAGTGAGTCAGAACATTCACCAAGAAAGGAGCGGGTTTCCTAACGGCCCCTCGGCTGGTACTCTCTCACACCTATGGTACCACCATGTAAATCTATACTTGTGTGAGTGTCCATCTCTCTCATTATCGAGTATTTTCTCTGTCCTTTGTACTCGTACTCTGTATAGATACTAGAGTATCGCACGTGTAGCAGAAACGATACAATCATAGGTGAGGCTTCTTTGGGATACTCTCCTTTACTTCCCTATATGATATTTTTTGGCATCAGTCAATGTCGTGTCGTAAAAATGATTAAATATCTTGGATATGTTTGGAGAACAAGCTTTGATATTTAAATAAATTGCTTAAGTAGAATACAGATAGAGATTTATAAAATTTGCCTAGGAACTTTAGACGTAATGAAGAAAGGGAAAGTTGTCAGACCACAACTATTACTATCGCGAACGTGACTGTAGGGTCAAACTTGATATTTTTAACGTGGGATGTTAAATTTTATAATCATTTCTATATTTAAGTTTTACTTGTTATATAAATATATTTATTGGGCATATTGGAAGTAGAAATATTTGCAATACATAAAAAATATTTTAAAGTCTAACTCCAAATTCAAATTTTCAAAGTTTGCACAAAATTTAATTCCCGATTTTTAAAATACAGATGAAATATTTTACTCAATTTACTATTATTCCTAAAAGCGCGAAATTTCAAATTTTGAATTTTGAATTAAACTTTTTGTTCACTACAATATTATAAAAAATTTTCGTTTAATTTTTTCAGTTAAAAACTGTAGCGATAGTTAATTTTTTCAAAATTTTAAAGAAAAAAATTTTGAGTTTCAGCTCATAATTAAAAAACTACCGTCAGATTTTTGATGTCAAAACTTTTTTTTACACAATGAATATTATTTTCGATATTTAAAAAAAGAAAAAAATTCCCTAGATATAAAATTTTCAAATTTCCAATCAATTTTTTATGATACTGAAGTTAGCCAACGTCTTATAATTTTTGGACTCATATAAAAACTATAAATTATTAAAAAAAAAATATTGTAAAAAATTGCACTTATAGTTTTTAAAATTTTCTACATGTGCATTTTTTTAGTTTTTTTTTTTTTTAATTTGATTTGTCAGAAAAAAAATCCAAAAATTGTTAATTGTCTACTATCTTCATAATCATTATTTTTCTTTTGAAAAAAACTAAAAGATTTTGACTAAATCATAAAAATGATTCTGCAAACTGACATCCTAACATATATACAATATTCTTCAAATATATATACACATATCTATATGTTGGAATTAAAAATAAAAGTATTGAATAGACCGATTGTTACGTCAATGTTCATAAGTACTGATGATCAAAAGCTTTAAATTGAATTAACAAAGTATTGAATTGCCTTTTGTTGTGATATTGAATTGCGGAATTGAATTTATAAAAAAATTCATACAGAGTGGGTGTTTCTGATGACTTTAAACGGGAATGTAAATTCACTTGATTGCTAATTCGCACAATTATAAAGTCCAAATAAAAAAATAATTAAAACCAACTGCGTAACGTCGTCATTAATATAATCCGATGTAATGTAATTATAATGTAGATGTTCTCCCGTTTTGCCATGACCTTGTGGACGTAAACTTGTCGGCGTACAGTAAAACGAGCATCGAAATCGATCCGTATTTATCGTGACACAAAGTGTCTAGTAAAATGTAAAAAAAAAAAAAAAATAAAATACATAAAACCGTGACAGCTGAGTGTTTAAAACCATTTGTCGTATGCGTGACTTGAATTATTGATATAAACACAAGTGTTGCTCTGTTTTATTTCTCGTACATTTTTATCCCGCGACAGGGCATTCCCTCGATGTTAAATCTATTTGTGTGCAGTACGGGCTACTTAAATAGTTTCAGTATCTAGATCTCTCAAGACAGATAGTTTTGCTGGCCCTAATAATAGACACCGAGATGCAAATATTTCTTAGGGACCTGGGTTGTCATCCGTGCACTTTTCGATAATCGTCCGACGATAAATAAACAATAACATGATGAATATTTGAAACAATAAGGTCACAATAACATTTGTCGGTATTTTTTGTTGTTCTACAGATAAGTTGTCTTGAATATCCAACGGTTTATTGATACATTAGCGAATTATCGAGGTGTAAAATCGCTCAGAGTGTATTAAGATCAATAAGAAACTCTTTAAAGTAAAAATAAAAAATAAGATGACGTGTAGTCCTTGTCCAAAAGCAAATCACAAGTGGTTGTGTGGGCGTCCAAACCTTATAAGGACGTTGATGCTATGACTTATCTCTTTTTTTCATGGACATCAAGCTTACGGTAAACTTTATCAAGAATACTTGATTATCTATTTCGCTGGTTAGAAGTTGAGTAGAAGTAGGCGACATTAATAACCTGATTTAAATTTAAGGAGGGTCTATAGTCATTTTTTTCCAAACTTTTCTCTCAAAGAAAATCTCTGAATGGAAAATTAAGAACGAGACTTGTCGCATTACTCTATAATCTACATGAAAAAAAAGGAGGCAATAATTAATGATACTGAAATCAGCTGACGTCTAATAATTTTTTGATTTTTTTTTTAAACTATAAATTTAAAAAAAAAAAAATATTTGAAAAAATTGCACTTATAGTTTTCTAAATTTTCTTCATGTGCATATTTTTAGTTTTTTTTTTTTTAATTGAATTGTTGAAAAGAAAATTCAAAAATTGTTAATTGTCTGCTAACTTCAGAATCATAAAAATACCATGTAAAAATAATCTAAAATTACTAATGAGCTCCGAGTAAATAATTAATAAAATTAAATTTAAAAAAAAATGGGCATTTGAAAAATTTTGAAATTAACAAGTACATTTTTTATGAATATTATTTTTTTTATTATTTACTCTATTCATTTATAGTTTTAAATTTCTGTGATGTCTGCCACATTCGTATTCATTAACTTTACTCTTATGTCAGAAGTAAAAGCTACCTAATGTATTAATGGTTTCGGATTACTTTCCACACAGTGATTGCAACCAAATTTTGAAATCCTTTTTTTTTGAGTGATAGCAATTTAAACTGTAACAAATCGAGAGTGAATTCAGAGCGATCTGAATTTTATTTAAATCCGCATTCACTCCGATTCAGAGTTTTAATTTTGAAATAAACTCCAACTCGGAGTGAATTTCACTGCAATGGGATGAATTAAAACATACAATCATCCACTCCGGACATAATTCGCAAATTTTTTACAGTGTACGCTTTCATTTTTAAAAAATGTTCATCTGTTTAAAAAAAAACCTGGACAGTTTCCATTTACTGCTCAAGTTCAACAAGGATAGTTCCGTTCGTCGACTTGTGTGATAGAGAAAACAGTTCAGACCCATCTTAAAATGATAGTTGATGAAATAACAAAAAACGAATCGAAATTATAGCGTTGAGAAGTTTTATTTCCTCCGAGACTCATTGTCTTGTAGGCATAGATGCTCGAGAAAGGCATGGTCCAGTTACTCGCTGGGTGAACTTTTTAATCGGATGTCGCCCACGATGAGGACAGACTGTGTCTTCCTAGTGTATCCATAGCCGTAGTTGTAGTTGTACTTGTATTCAAATCCTCCGCATAATGTACAAAGCACCGATACAAGCCTTTTATTATTTTCTGGTTGAATGTTGGGTGAAACCCGCACGTAAAACTCGGGATTCACTCGCGTGCAATGAGAGATAGAGTGCGGGAAATGATGCATTTCAACTTCCGCGTCTGTCGTTACTCATTTTTTTGTGTCTAACTTGTAACAAAAATAAAATGAATATTTTTCACGGCGATTTCAGTTGCTTTGCTTATAAAACAAATCAGCTACTATTGGGTTTATTTTCTGATATGACGTCAACTTCGTACTTCGAGTGTGATGGGTCATTAAGCAAATAGAAACCTCCAGTAAAATCATCTACATGTAATTTACTAGACTCATTCGAGAAAACATACCAGCAGTCATGAAGTTATCGCATTTCATATTGAGTTTTTAATAAAAACTCCGATATTATTACCTAGACTTTTATTATCGACTACTGTATTTTTACCTCGACGTTTAGTATCGATTCCTTCACCAAATCTATAGACATACATTACTATTAATTCTAAACCTACACATGACATTTCATATTTCATTTTATTTTATCTTCAAACTTTATAGTTTTGGCGGGAAAACGAATTACTTCGAAAACTTCGCTCTGGATATCGAAATTTTTCCATTTGAAGATGGAAAAGTTTGCGGAAATGAATCCACAGAATTTCGATGCTAAATTCTTCACCTGTAATGAATTTTTCAAAATTTTCTCATCTCCATTTCCGTCTTACGGCAGCAGAACTAGAAAATTCATCAGTTTTCAAACAGTTTTTCTGTAGAAATGAATTTTTTTCAAATATTTGAATCCATGACCCGAAATTAGGAATAAATGTGGCCTTGGAAAAAACAAGTACTTGCATGTACCAAATTTGTATGTAAATTCATACTTATTTACCAAGATATTTCAGATCAATAAAATTTAAATATCAAACAGTAAATTGTTATAAATTAAATTGAATTACTAAATCGAGACAAATGTAATTGGTAATTTCAGCAATTACGAATTAAAGCTTAAATCTCAATTCGACTCGGGTATTTATAAATCTTACGGACTAAGAAAGTCGTATAAATATCAGCCTACGTTGTTATAAATTTCTAAAAAAAAAAAAGCGAAAGTTGTATTTTAGTTTGACCTTTTTTGCCGACAAATATATTTCGATAAAATTTTAATTTATATAATTAATTTATCTTTATATTTATATTATTACAATACATTAATTTCACGTGGATATGTAACAATTTTTATATAACAAACCGCAATGAAAAATTCATTTTTACCAAGAAGGCTAAAAAAAATAATAAAAATTTATTGCAGTCGAGTTAAAAATAAACGCGGAAGAGTTTTAGCAATAAATTTAAATAATTTTTATTAACCAGATTCATTAAATAAAATTGATGTAACAGCGACGTCGGTAAAAAGTCCACTCGATAACTGGCGCCCTGGTTGTGTGATTCGAGAACTAGCTTCAATAAAACCGACACATGCATACAAACTAGGGAAAATAATAACAATAACAACAAAAATAACAATAGGCGAGACATTTAATTGCCCACCGGTCAAAGATTAATTAAGAGAACTGAAAAAACAAATTTTTCAAACGCAACCTTAGCGAATTAATTTTAACGTCAATTATTTTATCAATATATCAATTAGTTTTAATTGCGCAGGGTCAGGCCGTACTGGCAAATAAATGTCTGGAAAAATCGTACTCGTTATCTTCATAAGGAAAATTATCATTGCGCTGTAAAAGTAATTCAAGGGCAACTCATTGCTGCAACTAGTTATTACATTTAAAAACTACAACAGATATTTATATATATTTGTATATTATTGTGATATGACGATGCGATGAGACAGGATGCGGTCGCTTAAATTTACTGTTCAATAGATTGTGACCCCTGCGACTGAATTGATACAACCGGAACTAATTTCGGTCTGAAATAATCCGTCAGAACTGAGCAAATCCTTAAAAATCAGCAAATGAATAAATAAATAAATTATTTACTGTAGGAACAAAATAAACAAAAATTAGTTGACGTTTTTGTCCGTCACGGTTGGATTACTTTAGCAGAGTGTTGATAATTTTTTGCTATTAACGAGAGTTATCTAACTCGAATGAGCTAAGAATGAGTCTGTAAATTATGTAGCGTAGGTTAAACTTTTCTCAGTCTTTTACTTGTGTCCAGGCATAAAACATTAGCTTAGTCGTCTCCATAAAATAATTTTAAAATAAATAGTTTTAATAATTGTAAATTTTTATTTATATTAAAGTACCAGTTGTGTCAAATGACAAGTATCGATTCAACGGGCAGTAGGCAACGAAAATGTTTACGTAACCTACATCCAGGATACCTTGGATCCTTTTAAGTCGGGCAGTAAATTTTTAAAAAAATAAATTCTTAAACAAGAAGACATTTTATTGATATGAGTTTATAAAAAATAATTTTATTACAACGACTGTAACGTTTATGTGAGATTAAAGTGTGTCGCAGTGATGGAGATTACACTTGACGGTTGATCGAACCCGTCGACTACACTCGGATATTATCGTGTACACACCCGCACCAACCACTTTATTATTATCATATATTAAATTACACTTCTCTTGATGTTACAACAAATGGGTTTATGAATCGGAGCTTCGACAGTCCTGCCAGTCGGACATCAAAACTCACGGTGTCATCATCAGTTCCATTGTCAGCATCAATAAAAAACGCGTACAAGGAAAATTTTCCGACATTTTCCACGAGCGACTCCGCTGGCTGACCTTGACCCATGTGGCGTTGCGGTCTCGCGAGTGAACCCCGGGAATAGTGCGCGCGAATTCGAAAAAAACCTTTGTCGCACGTGCGGATTAGGCTTTTTTTTATTTGTCATTTACTCTGTTTCTTTTCGTTTGTCTGTAAATTCCCCCAACATGTGCGCCGGCAAAACAAAAAAAGAAAGGACTATATTAAGTTTGAAAGGATTGTTCAGTCGTTTAAAGACTCAGTAGGAGTAATCATCGAAAGTTTCAATTATTGTGTAATTTAATGAAAAAAAATTACTTTTTTTTTAAACTTAATTGATAATTGAGAACAAGTTCTCGTTTACCAGTGGAAGTAGACTAAAGTGATCGGTGTCTTAACACACTCTGACAAGTATTAAAACCTGATCGTCTCACGTTACATTATTTCCAACGGCTGACCTTATATTATAGATCGATGTCAATATGCATTCGATCGTGTGATCACGAATCAGTTTACTCTTGTCCTGTAGTAATTACATTCATACTAAACAGATTAACGTTTATGTCAATAAAAAAAACCATTTCTTTAACGGTACTGAGATCAAGACCAAGAATAAAACGTGAAATTATCGCGAAGAGAAATGATTGTTAGCAAACTGGCACGTGTAATATTTGGCAAACAAGATGATCAAGATAATCGATGATTTGCCCACTGGTTTTCGAGTGGTTTGAACTTCGCCTACAACTATAGAGTCCTGGGAAAATTATCAAGGCCTGATGGATTGGCTCAGCAAGTGTGTCTGCGGCTCCAAGGAGCCGAAGAATAAGAAGCAGAAGCAGAAGAAGAAGAAGAAGGATGGGAAAGATAAAAAAAATAAGAAGGATAATGTTGACAAGTATGTAATAAATGATAATGATAATGCCGATGAAGTCATAAAAAATAATAACGCGTCACGCGTCAACGAAGACGGTGATGATGAAGAAGCTGACGATCGTGTAATAACCGACCTTGAGGGTTGTCATCAAAAGGAAGTGCGACAAACAAATGGAGCGGATCGACAAGTTGGAAAAAAAAATAAACCAGTTGTTTTTAATAATGATCCTGATTTTTATTCAATCAACGCTGCTGGAGAACACGAGCCAGAGTTTTATGACTCATTATCGGACACCACTCCGGTGGATACTCTAAAAAAAGATCATTCGAAGTCTATGCAGCAGTTCAGCCTCAGTAGCAATCAGATGTTTGTCGAAGATCGTGAGAAAGATAACTCGCTCAAAGATAAAATATTCGAGGAGTCTGGAGTCATAAAGTCTTGCAGCGAAAATGACTTCCGATTTAATTCGAATTCTTGCAGTTTTATTGTGCCAATAAATGATGACCATAAACGCAGAAAGCATAAAACCCGGGTTAAAAATAACAGAAAAATAAGTTCCTCTATTCCCATACCGTCCAAGCAGCGAAATATTCACTCGGGTTCTAGTCCACATATCAAACAAAATGGTATTTAAATGAATATTAATTATCATCTTTATTTTCACTTCATTTTTTATAAAAAACAAAACATCAGCAGACAGTAAAAATTTGGATTTATTTTTCAACAGTTCAATTTAAAAAAAAAAATAAAATAAAAATATGCACATGTAGGAAATTTAAAAAACTACAAGTGCGATTTTTCGAAATTTTGTTTTTTTAATAATTTACCGTTTTTCAAAAATCCACACATTATTAAACGTCGGTTAAGTACAGTATCATAAAGAAGACGTACATTTATATGCGACAATAAATGAAACGAGTGTTCTTTGGTTGGTAGACATTTAATTTAAAGTGATACTCTCGTCTCACTAAAATTATATTGTAATTTCGTACACGAAAGCGGCAAACATAATAGCTGATTATTTTGTTGACGTTCTATTACCTCTCGTCTGTCATTCACTGTCCCCGTAATTTATTTAACCGTCTGTCGACAAATAACTGGCTACATGCTCGCGTTATTCACTGGAATCCGTTAATACGCTGAATTATTAGCGGTATCTGTACCTGAATGTATACAAATGTCCATATATTTTTTATTATTTATAATAATTTGTTTCTTTTTTTTTTTCCAGGTCGCATCCACTCGGCAATAGTGTCTGGTGTCAACTGGGAACAACAGAGTGTCACAGTAGAATGGTTCGAGCGAGGCGAAACAAAGGGAAAAGAAGTAAGACCATTAATTATTAACCACCAATCCCATTGACTACTGATAAAATATACATTTATTCGGTGAATTGTTAACCGGCATCTCTCTTACTTTTTCATCTTAAAGATTTACGGGCGTAGGTCATGGTTACTGAGCTATTTTCACTATAGATTATGCAATACCGAGGAGCAACCTGCGAAAAACTATTGAGAACGCTAGTCTATTTCCGACAAGCCGCCAGGCTGTTGGTCGGAGGTTTAAAACTTAACTACTTTCCATTTAGTTTTATCATTTAACAAGACGTTCCTATAAAATGCGCATAGTAGTAACTTGTGATAAAAAGACAAAAAAATATCCCCGTGCATTTATTTATTAATTTATCATCAGTCCTGGATTCAAATTTAAATTTTAAAAATGCCGCAAAGTTTTATTCCTCGTCGCAAGGTTAATGCTCTGAATTATTTAAATTAACTAATCAGTTTCTTGCACGGAAAAAAATGAACTATTTAAATTGAGAAACAATTAATATGATAAATTGATCAGTAACGACTATCATTGTATAGTAGTTCTTTAATTTATAATTTAAATGTAAATAATTATTATAAATATTTAAATTTATTGTCTATACAGGAAAAATTAATATTTTAATTTTGAAAATCGTAATTTAAACATTCAAATATTATGGCGCGTATTTCAAAACGTAATTATTAATTTTTATACAAAGTTTCGTCGGTTTCACAACGAAATTTCCGAAAAAATTTCTTTAATCAAGAATATTTACTCAGACAAGAATTTTTTTTCTGTGTGAAAAGACAGAATTTAAATTAATTTTTGACTTATACCTAATTAGTAAAATTTTAATTGTTAGATTAAATTACATTAATTAAAATCACAGATAATTTAACAACCCATCAATTACCTAATTAATCATAAACTGTCAATAATTGACAAAATTTATCATCAATATAACTGACTAGTAAAATAAAATTCAAAAATAAAAAATAAATGATTTTTTTATGCGCAGTAATTTTTTAAAATAACTATTTTGTTATAGGTGGAGATGGACGCCATCATCGCGTTAAATCCCGAGCTCACTCCACAATCTATGCCTCCACCACAGATAAACTCATCTGTAAATAGATCAAGGGTAAATAACTATACTTTTTTTAAAAACATAAACACAACTTACAGCAAACATCATCAAGACGTCATGAAGATTAATAACGATTCGAAAATTAACTGTCGCGCGCGGACCAAAAACTTAACCACCGCAGATGTAATTAAAGCTCCCCTTTTTTTACAATATTTATGATAAAAAAACGTTTCAATACCAGCGCAGAAGCACGAGCTAATAATATTTATCGACTGGAGTGATCGAAATTTGTTTACGCGTTGCTGGGACTACCGTCCACGTCTCTATAACCTGTTCCGATAGCTCGAGCTCATAATGTGCCGGTCGGATAGTTACACTAGTGCACCTATTTGTCCTGAAATGTTTCAGTACATGATTGTCTTCCAGGTAAAGCTATTTAATTATCAAAGACCCGTTCGCTTAACTTCCTATCAGCAATCAGTAGACTAGACCCATATCTCAAATCACAAATTCAATCGCTTGTTTTAAATTACTTATCTCGTTAAATTATCGGGAATTTAAATAACCGTGACCGCGATAATCGAGTCTCAAGTCTATTGGATTGACCTCAGAGTCAATATAATAGATTTCCAGTCCATGTTGGTCAGTCGTCTCCTTAAGACGAAAAAGATCGCCGGCGATCAGACACGACGCGACCCTGACTAACCATCTAAATCGAATCCCAAGGATCCTTTTAAACTGACAAATGGTCAACCCAAAGCAAACTAATGTGGTAACGTATTTTTCCTCTATGGACGCTGCTCTCTCACGATGGATCTCAACGACAATCTTCTGGAATATGGAACCGAAACATAAATATATCAACATATCAACACTGGACATTATTTCCCTCCCTATCCTCCATTCATTTTTGGTAAATTTCGTTGTTTTTCTTTTTAAATTCCTAAAAAAAAATATATATATATATATATTTATTTACATATATATGTATTTTTTTCATCACTTCCTTTTATGTTATTTAAATAAATGTACGTGATAATGGTAATGGACGTGATCAGGATTCATCTGATGAGGATGATGACGGAGCTGACGATCTGGACCAAGAAGACGGATCCTTCGGACGTCACGGCGTACAGACAGCAAGAAATGGCCTGGCTTCGGCAACTTTATCTGTACGAGTAAATCGTTATTTGGTAACGCGCACTCACTTCCCTAGCAACCTCATTTCCCTCATTGTCACTACACTCACTTTTGTGTCCTTTAATATCCTAGTATTTGTAATTCACATGGAAAATTATTTAAGACGTTCCTCACGGCACTAATAATTGATACTGAAATCGGGATTAACAAGGAGTAGTAAGGAGTAGCCAAATCATTTGTCCAAAAACAGTTACCGTAACATTTAAAGTTTAATCTAATTTAATTTACTGTAATGTAATTTGTGGCATTATCTCATGGTATGTAATATGCACATCGAGTAGATGATACTCTTCACAACAAGATTAGAGAGACATGTATGCTACCTTGGGAAAACTAAAAAACCTCGTGAGGAATCCGGAAGATACGACAATTATTTCCAGCATAATAACTACTCAACATTAGGAGCACATTTATTATTTTTTTTATCCACCTGCTGTATTATATTTTTAAACTGCTTCATATATTAATGTTACAGTAATATTTATCATTTATTTATTTTTAATTCTTACACGACTTTGTATTTATTTGATCCTTAGCTTTATTGCACAGTTATGTATCTTGTACTGTATATTATATTTTTAAATATCTAAATTAGTTTTTTTTATTTTGCAGCATTCCATGAGGCCATCGATTCCCGTCAAAGGTAAATTTTTTTTTATTTTTTACTAATTTTTATTTTTTCTCATGCCGCAATTTTTTAAACTCATTGAGGTTCCAAAAATATCATTGGTTCAAAATAGAGACCGTTCATAAAATACGTTTGTACTTATGGGGGAAGAGGGTGTCCTTTACCGTGACAAGGGGAGGGGGGGGGGTTAAGGAAACGTGACGTTCGTCATCAAACAATTTTGAAAATTTTTCTCTGTTCTTTATAATTTCTTTTTTGTTACGATAGAAAGTCATTCGTTTCATATTTGTAAATATATAAATATTTCTATACATTTCCGTAATAATAGGGGGGGGGGGGAAGTAAAAACGTAAAATTTTGCATAACGTATTTTATGTCTCATATTTTTTGCGCAAAAAAATCTATTTTTTCTGTATGACTTTTGAAATTAAATTTTAATAATTTGAATTTTTCGCGCCTTATTTAAAAAATTTCTGAGCTTGCAACTCACACTAATTTTTTTAACAAACAAATATTATAATTATCAATACTACCCCATAAATAAATGATTATTATCATCATCAATAGTAGAAATTTCTAAATAAAACCGTACATCATTAGCGCGAATATTTGGTTCAAATTTAAAAATCATGACTTAAAATTTCAAAATAAAAAGAATTGGTTTTATTAATTTTATTTCATACAACTTTGTAATTAATTATCAATGTCAATCACCACTTTGGGGTAAAAATAAAAAAAGTAACTTTTAAAAATAAATTTTTAACGCCAGCTGGCAGATGGCATTTTTCCAAAACAGTGAGCCAAAGATTAAAACACTGATATCAAGTATTGACAGAAAGTTTGCTTGTTGATAACTAAATTTAAAACAATGTGTGTTAGTAGTAGGAATTAGCTTGTCATGACAAGGGTGAATTATCGCCATCACTGCTTGGGGTCTACGACCAATGTTACGCCGCGAAGTAGCCCTGTAGCGTTGGACGTCGTGTGACTATCGATATTCATCGCTATATGTATAATATAACGAGTACCAGGTTGGTGTCTAGGCTATAGCTAACGCACAAGGGCAAGGACCCCAGTTAGACAGTACAGTGCAGCGTGTAGGTCGACGCGGGCTGGTCATACATTTTATTTGAACTCAAAATTTCAAAATAAAAAATAAAGTCTACTATTTAATTAATTTTCGTAATTATAAATTATATTTAAAATGAAATTTATACCGTGGGCACATTTTTTTAAACGTAGAAATCAGATAGTTGATGAAAAAACAGCCGTGATAGCTATTTCGGCACCAACACTTGGTGAAAAAATACATAAAGGTTTTCAAATTTTTTGTACTTGATGTCTTGCTCATATATTTCATTTATTAATTTATTAATATTTATATTTCTAGCGACAGCAAACAAGCAGCCGAGACACCAAACAGGACGACCAACAAATATAATGCCACCAGTGCTATCAAACGGTCATGGAGATCCAGTATCAGGTCTCACAAGTCGTCGCGAGGTAGAAAATATACCACCAACACCCACAGCACCAGCCTTTGCTAACGTCAGTTCTATATCACTAAATAAACCAAAATCAATCCAGGCTCCACAGCAGCAGCCGCAGCCACAACAGCAGCAGCAGCCACCGGCTACAGTGGAAAACGGAAGAGGAAGACGTTCTAATGTAGTCAAGGAAGTCGAGAGGCTCAAGAAGAACCGGGAAGAACGGAGACAGAGGCAAGCTGAACTTAAAGAAGAGAAGGAAGCTCTCATGAACATGGATCCTGGTAATCCAAACTGGGAATTCCTCGCCATGATTCGCGAGTATCAAAATAGCATAGACTTTAGGCCACTGCGCGAGTCAGACGCTGTCGAGGACCACCAGATAACCGTTTGCGTCAGGAAGCGGCCTTTGAACAAAAAAGAACAAACTAGGAAAGAAGTTGACGTCATAAGTGTGCCCAGTAAAGACCAGATGGTCGTCCACGAGCCGAAGTTGAAGGTCGACTTGACAAAGTACCTGGAGAACCAGCACTTCAGATTCGATTACGCCTTCGATGAGTCCTGCAACAACGAGATTGTCTACAAGTACACAGCGAAGCCGCTCGTCCAGACGATCTTCGAGGGCGGGATGGCGACGTGTTTCGCGTACGGGCAGACCGGAAGTGGGAAAACTCACACAATGGGCGGTGACTTCAACGGAAAGACTCAGGACTGCAAGAAAGGTGTCTATGCAATGGTAGCTAAAGACGTATTCAAGTATCTGAAGTCACCCAAGTACCGGGTGCTGAATCTCGTGATATCCGCAAGTTTTTTTGAAATTTACTCCGGCAAAGTGTTCGACTTGCTTGCTGACAAGGAGAAGCTTCGCGTGCTCGAGGACGGCAAGCAGCAGGTTCAAATCGTCGGGCTCACTGAGAAGGTCGTGGAAAGTGTCGAGGAAGTTTTGAAGCTGATCCAGCACGGCAACAGCGCCAGGACTAGTGGCCAGACCAGCGCTAACTCAAACTCCTCAAGATCACACGCAGTCTTTCAGATAATCGCCCGGACACCCGGCACTCATAAAGTCCATGGTAAATTTTCGCTCATTGATCTCGCGGGTAATGAAAGAGGCGCCGATACTTCGTCAGCCAACAGACAAACGCGTAAGTTGTTTAATTTTTTATTTATCAACAATTTACTTTATTTATTATAAATTTTTTTTTGATTTAATAGGAATGGAAGGCGCGGAAATAAATAAATCACTGCTCGCTCTCAAAGAATGCATACGTGCACTAGGTCGTAAAGGAACTCATCTACCTTTCAGGGCCAGTAAATTAACTCAAGTACTCAGGGACAGTTTTATTGGTGAAAAATCTAAAACTTGTATGGTAAGTTGACAACTATTTCATTTACTCTTCCTTACTACTTTAATTAATTAATTAAAAATATTTTTACAATACAACAGATCGCTATGATAAGCCCCGGGATGAGTTCGTGCGAACATTCTCTAAACACTCTAAGATACGCGGATCGAGTCAAAGAATTGGCGGCAACAGATCCAACAGAAATAAAGGTCTCGCCTACAGACGACGACCGGTTGTTTAAAATAGAGGAACAAGCCAATGACAGCGCACTTTCTGACAGTGATTTGGCCCAGCTTCGATCACTGAATGTACGTAGATATTTTTTGAATTATTATTTAAGTAGACACTGAGTTATTGACCATCTATTGATGTGGTGACAGGAAGGGGAGTTGTCGCAAGATCTTTACACCTTCCACGAAGCGGTTTCCGCACTTCAGCTGATGGAGGAAGAGGTACTGGATACGCACAAAGCCGTTATTGAAAACTCTAACCAATTTTTGAATGATGCCCATGAAGTATTCAGCGCGACCCATGAAGTTGATTACGACCAAGAAGGTGAGTTTTGTTTATTTTCGCGGTTTTTATATTTTGGCATTTTAGAGCACCGTTTTGCCCGTAGCAGTAGGACATTGCAAGCCCCATATATTTTTTTTTACACGTTAATTATCATAATTATCTAAATTATATTCTTAATATTCTTATCTATCGCTTGACAAAAATATTAATAAAATAATTCGGTGTCGTAAGATCCCTAAGCTCGGAAGCCTTCAGGTCTAGTTGAATATGTAATTAAAATAAAAGTAATAAATTAAAAAAAAAAAATGATGCCAACAATCAAGCGACATGTCAACATCACTATCACTGTGCCTCGCGTTTCATGACAGATTCTCGCGCTAACCCTAAGGCTAACTCACTCTTCACGTTAACTGATGGCTGGGAAGATGATGACGACAATTCATCCAGTGGATCAACAGTTAATTTGGGTTTCATGGACTACAGTAGCTCAGAGGAAGATGATCGTCTCAACGACGCCCGGATTGACGGATCTGATGTAATTAAAAATTCTCCATGGAAATACGAGCGCACAGGGTCCACGTGCAGTTCGAACTCCGACTCCAGTTACAATTCAAATCCTGCTGCAGATCACAAGATTAACTCGCCCAAGTTGAGACCAAACTCCGAGTCACGAGTCTGTGTTACGACTGAAAAAATATTTATGAACAAAAACTGTACTGTTAAGTCAACGCTACAAAAGACCAAGAGAAACTGTAGCAGGAGTGACGGCTCCAAGCCCAAGTGGTCGACGACTGGTAAAAAAAATAGTACCAAGTGGAGCTGGACTGGGAAAGTCATTGATCACAACAGCAAGCGATCCACTTACACGAGTTCCAACTCATTAGCTAACGAGGATAGATCGGAATCAGGACTTGGTTCAATTACCAGAAGCCCGAGCCCCGTCGACGCTGATTTGTTCTACAGCAACGATCCTGATATACGTGCCAAGGTCTTCGGTCTCACAGCTTCGAAAACTCGGGTCACTCGGAGCAATTCTTTCAGACCCATAAATCAAGTCCGGGCCAATTCCGAGACCGACACTAACACCAACGATTCAAAAAATCCTAACACCGTCAACGATTACAGATCGCCTGGTAATTTTGTGATTGGGTCAGCCCGAAAGAGACACCGAGCTTCCAATGCACGGAAAAGTCTCTACACTTTTAATTCAAACGCCGAATTAACTGAGGATAATTATCTCACTCCGCACGGTGATGATAAAAAAAATTGTGATAAATCTAGCGATCAGGTTGTGAGTAAAAATAACTCATGTCGCAGATTCATGAGTTTTGCCATTAATTTTGTGTGGAATCTCATATTTTTTTCGATTCTCCCACTACTTTATATTATTTTTTTTGTTTATTTCAAAGACTAAGCATTTAAATTAAAAGTGCATTTATTAGCAACGCATTTAGTAGTTTTTATTAAAATTACTATTTTTTGTACTGAAATTATTTGGGTAATTTGACATTATCTTGATAGGTTGTGCTTATATTAATTATATTTTATTGACTGAAATTTAATTCAAAGTCATACATATTTATATATATATATATTGTTTAGATTGTAATTATAATTAAAAATATGCGATTGTATTCTTAACAATTTAAGATTTTTTTTCTAAGCATGCGCGCATGTTTTTTTGCATTTAATAATTTTTCAATGAAATTCAAAGAAGTCGATAATCTGTTAATTATTGTTTGAAAATCGATAAATGTTATGTTTGAAAATTTAACGTCACAAAATGAGTATTTAATAAAAGCAATATATGACAAAATATTATCACATATAGAGTTTATTGTTATTATTATTTTAAGTGTAATTAAAATTGTTGAGAAGACTTATATGTTTATATTGAAATAAAATATGAGAGAGATAAAAAATGTAACGCCAGCAAACCTTCGCAGATTTGAGACGGAAAAGAACAAAGTTTGAGTCACCAAACATGATGAGGAGGTTCTCATTGTCTAGACGTCTCATTGACAGAATTCAATTTTCAGATGGTACGATATATTACTTATATCAGCCAATTTATAAAAGATAAATTAATTGCTTTATCATTTAATGTACACACGTGTTATTATTATACTTTTTTTTTTTTTTTTTTAATTACTAATATTGGGAAAATCATTTCATTCGATTGTAATTATTTAGTTCTATATATTGGCCATAAAATATTCTCATATAGATATTTTTTTTTTTTTTAATGTCTGCATATAAATTATATATTAAATTAATAATTATTAATTATTTACTGACTTAATTTTTTTTTAATTTTTTGAAATTGAACTCAAAGTAGTTTTTTTTTTTTGATAAAATAAGAACTAGCAGAATCATGATTTTTTTTTTAAATTACTAATTTTGGAAAAATCATTTCATTTAGTTGTAATTATTTAGTTCTATGAGTATGTAGCAGGCATAAGATAAATTTAAAATTATAAATATTTTTAAAAAATGCACTTATTAATTTTCAAATTTTTTAAATGTGCATTTTTTTTTTTTAATTTAATTTTATTAATTATTTACTCTATTAATAATTTTAAATTTGTCTGTCTGCTACATTCGGTCTCATTTAGTTCTATATATTGGCCATAAAAAATTTTCATTCTATTTTTTCTGTCATAAATATTGTCGTCATAGAAATAATATATGAAAGCTAATCATTTTTTTTCCATAAATTTGATGAGTAAATTTTTAAAAATTTAAGATAGTTTTTTTAAGACCAAAAATAAACTAAATAATTATAAAATCATAGGGATCATTTTAAAATAAAAAAATCCCAGTTGATTGTGAAGAAGAAAAAAATAAAATAGATAAATAAAAAAAAGCCTCGACTTTTTTCTTTTTCGTACATCAATGAAGTCCTGGTGCATATTTATAAAAATTACAAAAATAAATAAATCACCGACGCTTTCATAAAATTACAAACTACCTCAGGCTTCCATATATGTACAAGAATTTATATTGTTAAATAAATGTTGATCGTTCATTTTTTGTAACAACCGGCCACTGCACTAATGCTCTCTCAAATATATAACACATGTATTATTTTACTATATATTCATCTATATATTTTTTTTTATAATATAAATACTAATTGCATTTTAACGCTTCAATGTCACGTGCTGCTTAGTGTGAATCGTTGGCATCAAGTTTGCAAATAAATTTTTTTTTTCAAAAAATTTTAAAATAAGTACTTATTTATATATAAATATAAATATAAACATACATACACATATAATAAAAAAAATATTTTTTTTCAAATCAACTTGATAAATATCCATGACAAAAATATCCATAAACTAAATCACCAGTCCAAAAATTTTACTCCAAAAATTGATGTCTTTAGTAAAAAGCCTTCTAACTAAATTTTGAAAATTTTACAATTAATAAAAATAATCATACAAATTATTTTTGTACTTTTAAATATAACGTACAATGATTAGCAAAAAAAAAAAAAAATTGGTATATTATACACCAAGGGAGGAAAGTAGAACATTTCAACACCCGTGTGTAATCTCTCCTCGCGAATTGGGCGACTTTCCTCCACAATATTTGTATTATTTTTCATCAGATCTGTACCTACAAGTCTCAGTATATTACACACTTAAGGAGGAAAGTATGACATTTCAACCCGTGTGTAATTGCTTACCCGATCTGCACCTGAAAGTTTAAATTTTTGCTTCTGTTTATGAGAAGAATTGCGCATGCGCTAATTTTTCTCATTTACTTTCTCATAGAAAAAAAGAATGACTTTTTTCCTTGTAAACAGAACAGGAATTTAAACTTTAAGGTACAGATCTAGTGAAAAATAGTATACCCAGTTCAAAAGGAAGTAGGAGATCCCAATCCGAGGGTTTTCCACCCTTGCCTTCAGCAATTACATACTCAAATGTCCTACTTTCCTTCTTTGATGTATAATATACTATAAAATTATTAACAAATCAATATGAAAATATATAAGACATCATAAAACTTTATTTTACTATGGCTAGTATTATGGCACACATATTTTTGTCTTGAATGTTTAATTTTGTCAGAAAAAAATAATTTCATAATTGGTACCGTTGGGTAACAAGCGTGACCCAAACGATAGCTGAAAATAATATTGCGCTTGTCATTACTTGGTTTAAAAAAAAAATTCCCCCACCCTCTTTAAATATTGTGTGTTTCAGCGTACGCTAAAAAGTGGGAAGAACTTTTGCTGCAGCAACGTGATACAATCAACGCTGCGCTGGACCAAGTCAGTCAGTTCCGTAGTCAGCTCGTCCAAGAGGAGCGCATCAGCCAGGAAATGACACGTGTCCATAACACGCGATACAACTAACTCATCGAAATAAGATTTAAAATTTAAATTTAAATAATAATGATATTAATAAAATAAATAAAATAAAAAAGTTATATATATCAACGCTATTATTTCTGTAATCGCGGTTTTATGCCGTCACAAGGTCTCGTTATCTAAAGTTTACTTAACATCTACGCACTTGGACTTGACTGATTAAAATCTATCCCAGCAAGGTCACGTTTAATTAAAAGTTGATCACTTTGATCAAGTCTATTGATCAAAACTGATTAATTATTTTTCTTTCACGAAGTAAAACTCGTGATATCTCAAAAAATTCAAATTAACTCATATCAGAGCGTTGATTGCTAATTAAAATCCTTTTATTTAAATTATTTAAACTGATATTTTATTTTTTTTAGTCACCAGTTGACGTCTTTACGCGGTCTTACATCTATAAATAATAATAATAATAATAATGATAATTAAAATAAAAATATTTATGTATTTTTTGGATAAAAGAAACACTGATATCAAATTAATCTGAGTAGGCCTACGATAATTAATCATTAAAAATGCTTAAGAGTTCTTGTATTTATTAAACATAGTGAGAGATAATTATTAATTATTAATTATTAATTAATCTATTATTATTATTAATATTAAAAAAAGAGAAATATCAATATGTTACGCGGGATCTTTAAATATCAAGATGTAAAAAATTAAGTGTTACAGCTTTTACGAGAGTTAACGGATCATAATTAGTACAGAAAAAAATTTTAAATAATAATAATTGAAATTTAAATTAAAATGATGTGTTATGAGTGTGTGTGCGTGCATGAAAAATGATTGGATCGTAAGCTTGTTAATAGATAGTTGGAGATGAATAAAAAAATTTCTATTAAATAAAATAGTCATACTAATTAATTAATTTTTTTTACTGGGGATCTGTCGGCGATTTTTTGTATTGTAGTTTTAATTATAATTATAATTTCTAATTTTTATTTAACACTTCCGCGGATCAGGTCCCCGCGTACTGCTTTTGAATCTTGATACTGAAAGCCGACTGATAACTTTTTGATTGTTTTTAAAACGATAAATTATGAAAAAAAAAATATTTTGAAAAAATGCACTTGTAGATTTTTAAATTTTCTACATGTGCATATTTTTTTTTTTTTTTTTTTTTTTTAATTTGTTAAATTAGAAGACGTCTGTTAATTTCAGGATCATTTTGAATTATGATCCTGAAGTTAGTCGACAATTTTTTGAATTTTATTTTTCAAGATATCAATTACAAAAAAAATAAAAAAATGCACATGTAGAAAATTGAAAAAACTACAGGTGCAATTTTTCAAAATATTTTTTTTTTTAATAATTTATCGGCTTAAAAAAAAAATCAAAAAATTATTAGACGTCTGGTAACTCAGTATCATTTTGAATCGCATTGAAAAATAATAAAAAAGTAAAGCCAAATAACGACTGAATTGAAAAGTTATTTAGATTTTACATCAAAGACACACTCGCCTTAAGTATTCTTTGTTTTTTCTTCTTTTTTAAATTCTTATCTAAGTTATTAAGAGAATAAATGAAATAATGTAGGAAATAAAAGATGTACTGCGTTAACTAATTTTTCATACGTAAGTTGAGTTTGTGTAACCGGTGTAATAACTCCTATCTTGTTTTAAATAATAACTTTGTTGTCCTCGAGGATTGAATTAGTGGCCTTTAATAATAAACAAGAAAAAAAATAATAAATATTAATTAAGTAATAAAATAAAATGATAAATTTGTATTGTATTAAAAGAGAAGAAAATATGGATTTCAGTATAAAATTTTTATTTGTTACAATTAATTAATGACTCGGATTTAAATAAAAGCATTAATAACTCGACCAGCAAGTATATAAATAACCTTTCACATTTTTCTAAATAAATAAAGTTAATTTGACTTGAATAAAAATTAATTTTTATGTACATCATATAAATAATTATTTCCTTTCAGCATTTCAGTCAATTGACAAAACGCAATCTATTAAGCTCTGATTAATTAACTAGTCGTCGATAAAGTCTCCGCTGCCGTCGTCGTCGAGGATGATGGTCCTGTGGCGATCCTTCATCAGCGTCTCCTGGCTGAGAGCCGGAACTTGTTTTGAGAATTCGGTTGTCGCCCAGAGAAACAGATCGAGGGTTTGCTCGGTGCACTCAGCGATGAATCTGACAAAAGGTCTTACGTCACCGCTGTTGGCGATCTGTAGATACTCGTAGTACTTGTGACGGTATTGTTTGTGGATAATTACTGGAGGGTATCCGGCTTGCATCAGAATGGTGTTCATCAGGAGTCTTGATGTTCTGCCATTGCCGTCAGTGAATGGATGAATGTGTACTAATTTATAATGAGCCAACGCTGCATACCTGAAATTATTTTAATTACTAATTAATTACATACTTCATTATATTTTTTTTTTAATGATTTGTTGTGTATGGCCTCTGCAGAGACCTACACTTCTTTTTTTTTATTACAACTATGGACTTCCTATTATCTGTCTCTGCGACTGTGGCCGACTTATATTTACTGTACTGCATTACGTAATGCCCTACACCAACCTTGTGGTGGAAGTGCAACTGCACGGGGTAATCACAGAGAAAACTCAAGAAAACCAGAGTTTCATTTTAGAAATTGCAATGAAACTTTTAGACGTCATGAAGATGTCAAATGTTTCATTTCAATTTTTGAATTTAAATGTTGATTATCTAGAGAGTTCTCATCGAAGTCGATACTTAATACCGAAAATTACAGGCCACCCAACTTTCAGAACTACCTCTTCATCAGTTGAAACATATATTTTTTTCTTCATTTTCATTGGGCAAAAAATGCGATCTCCAGGTACAATAAGCTCGTAATCGATAAAATTACCATCTGGCAGGTCACTAGATCATTCATACTCAATGCTACTTAACTTTGATGACACGGGTACCAAACAGCTGCCTCTGCCGCATCCACGCATTACAATTATTCAAATAAAATTACCTGACAGGATGCATACGAATAGCTTGTTCACTATTAAGCCAGTCAGCAAACTCCTGCATCAAATAATGAATGTCCCCAGGACCTGGCGGAATATGGCCACCGACGTAGACCTGAGTCCTCCTGAAATTGCCCCCTTCAATAGGATCCACATGTCCTAGGACTCTCCTATGAATCTCCAGAATGTCTTTGATGGTAATGGAGCCTATTCTATTGACTAGTGTCGCATTGATATACTTCATAGCAGCATCAAGTCCCAATATTTCATTGTGCTCATCGATACTTTTACCAGCAACTGCAGTCCTGGTTTCAACGATCGCCCGGGTCTGTGCCAAATTCATCGTGTTGCCTTCGATGCCCACTGTATGATAAATATGTTGGAAGTAAGCCTCTTTTTTAGCCCTTATCAGCGCAGCATTGTTGTCCGGTATCGCCGAGAGCGCGTCTCGCTTCTCGTCGATTCTACTCAAGGTCCTCTTGTCCAGTTCCTCGACAACCCTGGCCGTTCGTTGTCTATTTGTCAACGCGCCTTCGTGATTCGGCTCATAAGTAAGCGCTTTAACATAGAACTCATCAGCGCGTATTATGTCATTTTGGATCTGCTCCAAAAATTCTCCATAGTGATTCAAGACATCCGGATGCTGGGGTGCCAGGGCGACGGCATGCTGAAATAGTTTTATAGCTTTTCGACGTTTTCCTGATAACTTCATGTCCAGAGCAAGCTGCAGTGATGCTATTGCTTCGAATACATCAGCTACGTCCTTTGATTTCGATTCCTGCAGTTCCCCAGAGAGAATTGGAAGGCCAAGGGTGCTGTCATCTTGAACATGTAGGGCGTCTTCGGAAGGCAATGGTGAGAATGAACGTCTTACTTCTCTTTCTAAAATAAATTTAAATGAATTAGACTAGAGACTAAATTAAAAGTACATGTTGACAGTAAGTAGGCCATGTAAAAATAATAAACTTTACCTGGAATATAATTAAAATTAAAATGGATTCTAAAGTAAGATGATAATACTGCTGTTACAAAGGCTAGAAATATACCACTGATTATTATTATAAATAATTTGAATTTTTTGTCAGATGCTGGTGGTCCTTTCTCGTTATTTACGTATGCTGACTTCTTGGTGAACAGCAAGTAGCAGTCATTTGAACAATTAGACAACATTTTAGCACTATTATTTCTCTTACTGGGCTCAATTCTGATGATGTTGATACTGGATTGATATGACGAATTTGTTGCATGCTTAATATCAATTTTATAACTTATCACTGACACTTTATCAAACTATGAACGTTATTTTAACGCACGGTTTATCAGTGTTGGGAATACACTGTATCATGTGTGTGTCATGTGTGTTTTGATCACACGCACACATCACTATCAGTAGTAATCATGTGGGTGCGTTTAATTGGTAGAATATAATTATTGTTCACTTCAGAACCTAGATGTCATTGCATTTAAATTCAGGTATTCAGAAATTATCAGCAGCGCATTTCTGATGACAATGGAGCATTGCAGTAAATAAAAACAAAAACAATATTTTTTTTTCAACTATGATACTTTGAACTTACATAAGGTAAGTGACCCCTCTATCGGCCAGGCCCCCTTTATTGGCCACTTGGTCGAAAAATCGATATATTTCCACAATAAGTACGTATTGATACATAAATAGTTTTTTAAAAAAAAGTAAAATTAATCTAGCTTAGATTAAACATACTTTGATTATTGTAAAAATTTATTTTTTAATTAAAAAAAAATAGTAGTGCGTCAGACGCGATTTCTGGTAGTTTCTTATCAGGGAGGTTAAGTATTCGTGTTTTTTCATTAACCGATTATTAATTAAAAATAACACTAAAAGTCCGATTTTTTTTTGTAATCTTATTAGCTCGTTTCATAGTAGTTTTAAGAGTTAAAACTTTAATGAATTTTACCTAATTTATAGTAAAAATAGGGTGGCCAAATATAGATACAAGAAAATTACCTCTGTATGCATTATCGGCCACCTTAGTTTTATTTTTTTTTGAGGTTATTAACATTTATGTGCAAAATAGTCAATTTAATTTTTTAATGTCAAAATAAATAAACAAATTGATTAAGTTATATTTCAAAATAAATATAAATATTTATAATAGATTAAAATAAATTATATACATCCAATCAGCTAAAATTTTATCTAAAAGGTGGCCAATAGAGGGGACAGCTAGGAGGCCAATAGAGGGGACAGCTAGACCAATAGAGGGGACATTAGGAATTGAAGTTATTTTTATTTATTATTAAATTTCTAATAAATATTTTTACATTTATTCTTTTTTAATTTGAAGTTAAATGTATACGCTTCAAGTTTCTATCATTGTTTTATACATGAATTGTCTTTTTATACTTTACTTCTTAATTCGAAAAAAAAAATACGCTTAACTGGCCGATAGAGGGGTCACTTACCTTACATGTAATGATGTAATGATGTAAGTCATTGAAAAATGAAAAAATCAGTGACACAGTTTGACGTGTTAATATTTTAATTGTAATTAGGAATTATGTTTTTAATTTTTACTTATGTTATTAAATAAAATTCTACTTTGTTTACTTTTTAAGGTTATTATTGATTTTAGTTAATTGAAATATTGTATATTTTATAATTATTTAAGAAATGTTATTAATTGAACCATGCCGAGTTAGCAACGTCAGTAGAATTTTTAAAAATTCAAAAAATTTTAATTTTTATTACTTGACATCAGTTGCTCATAAATCAGGTAAATTCAAAATTTTTAAATCAATTGTGTTTTTTAATTTTGAAATTGGAAAAGGTGTTAAAATTTTTTTTAAATTCCAGACAGTGTCAACGTTACTATAAATGACGTTTCAAAAAAAATAAAACCTGCAAAACATCCAGAATATATTCCTCAAAAGTACCGTAAGTAATTATTCAGCTGCACAATTTCAAAACACAGGGACAAATTTTTAAAAATCGATATTCTAATATTTTTAGTTTCAGTAGTCTTCTGAATATAATTATATATTAAAAGACATATATTTATATAATTACGTTAGGCTCTTTATATATAATTATATACGGAATAATATAATTAAATATGAATTGCTTATAATTATATATGGACATATATAATTATATATATTTTTTTTCACCCGGGGATCTTTTTAATTTCTCTTCGATCCCCGAAGACTGTAAAATGTAAATATATGTAATTATATTGGGCCATTTTTCACATACAATTATATATAATTGCATATAAGTGTTCTTACCCAAGATATTTAATATTAAATATTTTATAATTGATTTTTTATTATTACCAGTGATAAAAAATCCAAGTCAAGAAATATTAAAAAATTTACGATGGATATTGCAAAAGGATATTCTGGGACAAGATATTTTTTTAATGGGTGGACCAGGTCCTCGACGAAGAAATTTAGCTCTATCATATCTCGAGCTCACAGAGCGCGAAGTCGAATTTATAGCTCTATCTCGAGACACAACTGAGACTGATTTGAAGCAGCGAAGAGAAATATCTAATGGCACAGCTATTTATCATGATCAAAGTGCTGTTCGCGCAGCAAAACATGGAAGAATTCTTATTCTCGAAGGTGTTGAGAAAGCCGAGCGCAATGTTTTACCGATTTTGAATAATTTATTAGAGAATCGAGAAATGCATCTTGAAGACGGCCGGTTTCTTATTTCACCAACTCGATATGATAAATTATTGCAGGTAGTTTTATATTTTAATTATTAAGAATGTTATAATTAAATTCAGTAAGGCTGAGTACTCAGGTTTTAATAGTGAAAATTTATGTTTAGGATCATAGCCAAGAAGAACTCGATGCCTGGAAACTTGTACGTGTTAGCGAAGAATTTCGTGTGATAGCTCTTGGTTTACCATCATCACGTTATCACGGTCATCCTCTTGATCCTCCTCTCAGATCAAGGTTCCAAGCTAGACATATCTCTCCTCCGTCTTTTAAAGTACGTTTTTTTAGTTCTTATCCCTCTTCAATAATTTTTAAATTAATAAAACCTACATCTTTTAAACTAATCCGAGTATTTTTTAACAAAACCCACAAATTTATAATCTCATACAGCAAAATTAATTACTTATATAATCAAAAAAGTTTTATAACTATTTTTTTATTTAAAATATTCTCCCGTAATTTCTTCTTTAAATTTACAATACAACTTTAAATTTTTTTCTCACACTTTAAACCTGCACGCGATTCGATTTGAATTTTCTGGAATAGTTTTACTCCGACTTTCTTCTTCTCATTTAAAAATGTCACATGACTACAAAGTTAGAATTAATATTGAATTTCGTTCGTCCTTACGGTATATTACATACACTTAATTAAAAGTAAATAATTGTACAAGAAATAGTTTAGTAGTAATTACAAAAAAAAAATAAAAAGGGACGGGTATCTGTTGAAAAAATTAAAAAAAATGATTTATACAAATGTCGTGACGTGTCATTACTTCTATGGGACTAAATAATTCAGTAGGGATGATATTTAAACATATACTTAAAACATCATCCCCTCCGGTATATAACCGTCGTCGCCGGTATATAAACCCGATGCCGTGGCTGCGCGATGATCACAGACATTGCACAGTTTGAATCGCGTGTTTCAAATGGTAGATACTTTTACTGTCCTGCTATACAATAGTCGATACACCGAATTTTACTATTGTCACTAATATTGAAAAAAAAACGAATTATGGAAATTACTTATTGATACTTTTTAAAAATACTTATTTATTTACTATTCGTATCAATCCTTTATCTTCCGTGTCATTTATTTATTTTTGTTTTTTCAATAGTTGATTATTACTTCAAAATTTTATTTGCTCATCAAGTATTCAATCGACCTAAGAAATAATTATGAAAGTTGATCACCTTTTTTTTAAAAATTTCGTGTTATTTTTATTTTTATTGCCAAAGAAGAAAAGTATTTTTAAAAATTAGTCGGAATTAAAATTTGAAAAAATGCCAGCAATATGGTCGTCATCGGAACGTCCGATTTCAGTAAGAACTGTTTGGGTTAACGGAATACGACACGCAATCCTAACTCCAGATGATCCACTTTTGGACATCAAAGATCGTCAACGTCCGCGAACGTCTTCACCAAACGTAAATTCTAAAAAATATGTCAGTCAGGAATCATTCAATCGCTTGGAAAAATTTGATAACCATTTTATTGAATTTCGAATGTTGGTTTGTAAAAAAATATTGGAAAATGATAACACGGTTAAGAGAATAACTCGCAGACAGTCTGCACCTGTCAGTAAATCTTTTGATGAGTCAAGAGACCTGTTGGATGCACCACTGAATGAACTTTTTAAGATTTCGGTAAATGACAGTAGTGTTGACAATTTTGAACATGAAACTGGTTATCAGCGAACGAGTAAACGAGTGCTATCACGAGAAAGTTCGATCTGTAAACTGAGTGTATTGGAAAATGATGATAAAAATACTAGTAGTGATGGGATTATTAGAACGGTTTCATTTTCTACTGACTGCGATGAGAGTACGAGAACGGAAGAAATAATTTCGAGTTCAAATCTTTTGTCTGATCGAGTGCTTCAGTGGATGGACATGTCGGGTATGGTAAAAAATTATAAAAATAAAGGAAGTAATCAAGAGAATTTAAGTGATAGTTCAAATTTTGTAAAATCAAAAAATGTAAACCAAATTAAAAAACAAAACTCTTCAGTTTTGTTAAAAAAAATTTCTGTTACTGATAACTACAAATTGAATTTAAACCAAAGAAGATATGAGTGTGACAGTTATCTTTCTGTAGTTAGTGAAAATAGTAATGAAACAAAAGATATTTCTGATGAAAAAGATACATCGAGTTGTCAAGATAACAAAATTCAATCAGACATTATTTTACAGACTAATAAATCAACTTGGTCTTCATTCGGTCGACCGCAGTTACATATTTTTATGCCTGATATTACTTCCAGTGAAGATGAGATGTCTTCCCAAGATTGTCTTAGCAACGAAGACTCTTTAAGCCACAGCGATATTAATTAAAAAATAAATATTTATTTTTGAAAATTTGCTTTCGTTCTTTCGCGCCTTTTTCATATTACAAATTATTTTTAAAATTTTAATTTTGCTAGTGAGTTGTCTTTGACGTTACTTTAATTGAGATTATTAATTAAGATATCTGTTTTGTTTATTAATAAAAAATTTTTATCTTAAGTGAGCATTGATGCCGTAAAGTAACAAGGTGAGACTTTATTTTTCGCTCTTTCTTTTTGTTTGGTGACTTTAAGGTAGTTGTCGGGTACTAAGATACAAATACTATTCAAATTTTAAATCTCTAATTCGAGATATTTATAATCAAAGTTTGGATCATTAACATTGCGAACAATGAGGAATTTGCGTTTCAAGTCGCGTTCGTGATTCAAATAAAAAAACTAACAATTCGAAACTTTTGAAAAACAAACAGAAAATTAATAAATTTGTTATCGTTTAAAAAAAAAGTATTCACTATTTTATTATTGAGATAAGGCAACCCAAAGTTCAAAAACAAATGAAAAAATACTATAATGTAAAAAATTTTGGTGTAAAAATGGTCCCTGAGAACTTGATAGTTTACTCGGTGTAAATTGACGGTGTGAAATATCTCGGTATCAGGTTTTTCTTTCACACCATTTGGTGTTATGGGAATTCAAAATTTTTTGCAGTGTTGGTAAATTGGACAGAAACAATCTGACAATATTGTAGCAGGACAACTACCTTAAATCAGTAAGGTTTAGATTATATCACGTGAACAAGTAGCATTCCATTACTGTGACCGTGCGAGGTAGCGCCAGTGTTGTAATTTCATGAGGTAATGAGAGCATACTAACTGCGGTTTGCGACGTATTTGTAAAATGCAAGTGTACATGCAATTTACTATGAGGTCTTTTATCTAAAGTAGTTTAATATCTTTTTTAATTATTTTTATAAATTATAGTTACGTAATAAAATTATTGATAAGATGAATTTGATTTTTTTTTATTCTAATATTAGTTTATACTATTTAAAAGAAACTTTTAAAAAATTAATTAAATAAATTAAGTTTATTTATATTTTATAGATAAAATTTTGTTATCAGATTTCGAAAATAAGGAAAGTTAAAATGAACTTTGTTTAAATTTCAGTATAAATTTAAACGACTTTAATAGCAAAAGTCTAGTCCCATCATTATCAGGTCAATAAGATAGATTTTGAGGTGATTTTCTAGCGTGTCAATGCCATCGTAAAATAGCTTTGTGTAAAATCGCGTGTGTAAATACAACCGAGTTAAATTTGTAAGCTTCGGCTTTTTTTTAAACATCAATTTAATCACATTTTTAAAAATGACATTTTGGGTTTAATCGAGAGTATTCTCATGCACCCCCTACTTTTTAAAAATATTCGATGACTTTTATGGGTCATGACGTCATTAAAATTTTATTAATTAATTTAAAAAAACTCTCTATTCATTCCGTATGTGGAGTGATCTATTTTTTAAACTCTAGGAATCCGAGTGACGGAATAAATTCGAATTGAAATACATCCCAGCGAAATTGTAACGACGTTTCCTTTTTTTCAATTAATGCTTCAATTATTTTTTAAGTAATTAATAAAATTTTAATGATTGACACTTGAGTCATCGCAAATTTTAAAAAACGGAAGGGGATGTATTTATACTGCGTGTCTGGAGGTGAATGCTCCCTTTGAACGATTGGAATTAATAAAAAAAAAAATAAATAATTGATATCAATGCTACATTCAATTGAATACAGAATTGATAGTTTTTCAAAGCATTTGATATCACTAAATTGCAATAATTCCAGCGATTGAGTGGTTGATATTGTGGGTAGTAGGCCAATTCAAAAGTTTCTGATGGAAATCTTATAGTATAATCTCAGGATTTCGTGCCGTCCAGTACTTAGTCATGTAGACTACACTTTACAACAGTAAAACCTTTGTTAATCACTTTAGAGTGCTACACTAAAGTAAATCGTATGAATAACATTCCGTGCATGTCATTTAAACTTAAATAATATACGACCGAGTTTTGGTATAAATTAAACTAAGTCTCATTTTAATTGTTTATTTTACAGGAACAATTAGATACTTTGAAAAATTTAGCACCGCATTATGATACGGCAAAATTATCGCAACTTTTGTCTTGCTGTCATACTTTCGTTACTAAAGAAGCTGTAACTTTAGGTCTTCCGGATTTTCCACTAGATAATTTGTCAACTATTGCTTCAATTTTGGTGAGCACAGATAAAATATCTATAGATACACACATTTCCTTCCTTACAATACGAAAGTGTGAAACTTTTCACGTATATATTCCCGTATGTGTGTGTGTGTGTGTGCATGAACACATACTTTCCTGCTTAATTAATTACTTATAAATTGAACGTACTATGGCAATAATACTAAAGTCAGCCGGTGTCTAATAATTTTTGAAATTTTTTAAAAACAAAAATTTGAAAAAAAAAATATTTCAAAAAATTGCACCTATAGTTTTTAAAATTTTCTACATATGCATATTTTTAGTTGTTTTTATTTTTATAATTAGTTGTCTATTAACTCGGACAGGAACTGGGTTTGACCCCCAATTCGGACTATCTATATTTTTTAAAATTTATTATTTACAGACTTTTGATTGTGGTTCTTTTATCCTTCGTAATCCTCTCCTATCTTCATTCTCCTTCCTCATAATACGTAAGTGTGTATGTAAGTGTAAGGATACGCAGAAAAAAAGGATTTCTTGGAGCAAGTAAAAATTGTCTTAAGGGAAGTGAAATTTTTTAGCGCCAAGAAATTCATTTTTTCTGTGTATCAATACATAAATTAAATCTTAAAATAACTTGAATGTTTTATTTAAAATAGGATAGATGCCCAACTTTGTCAGTATTTGACATATTCTACAGATTCTATCCCTATAATTTATTTTTGGGAAAAGAGGGTAGAGATGCTGTTGAAAATATTCTCAATACTTTCGGCGTTTTAGACAAAAGTTGTAATTCAAATAATATATCCAATGATAAAATATTAAAAATTGAAAAGAATAATGAATCCTGTCTCGTTACACTGGACAAAAATAATTGCCAAGTAACTTTAAACGTAAGTATAATGAAATTATTCATTTCGTCTACTTTATAATATCACAGGAAATGCAATTATTCCAAAGACTTTAGCAAATACAAATACCTGCAGTACTTTTATCATTAAAGTCATTTAGCAAACTTTTGATTAAAAAATTTATTCTTTTTTGTCGAGTAATCTTGATTACCCTTTTTTATTTATTTCATTCTATAACTTCTAGTTAAAATTAAAGACTGCAGTATAAATTCCCCGTGAATTTATGTATGCAATATCAATTATATATATTTTTACTTCATTATATGTTGAATAAAACTTTGTAATTAATAAAATATTGAATATAAATAACTTTTTTTTTAATTTATAGAGTAACTTTTGTGTGACACAAAATAAAATTCAAATATTCAAAAACTACCGCCATAATTATTTTATATTTTTAGGTCCCCAGTGGCCATGGAAATGAAAAAAATTCAGATTCATTTTATATACCGACGTCTTATCAAAATAATTTATTGACAGATATGATGTTGTCTCATACGTCATCGGATTATTGTGTAATTGGTCCGAAAGGTTGTGGGAAATCGGTGGTTGTAAGAAAACTTTCCAATGATTTAGGATATGATATCGAACCAATTGTTCTTTATCAAGTAAGTCTACTTATTAATTGAAATATTTATGGGATTGTTCATAGATTTTATGAAAAATGAAATTTATTTACTAAGGACATGACGTCGAGAGATTTGATACAGCAACGGTCTACGAAATCGAACGGTGATACAATTTGGAAAAATTCTCCACTTATTGTTGCAGCACTAGACGGTAAATTAGCCGTTCTAGATGGAATTCATCGCGTACATCCTAGTACACTAGCCGTATTACACAGGCTTGTTTGCGACCGAGAAATTCAATTGCACGATGGAAAAAGATTAATTGGAGCTGATCGTTATGATGAAATAAAATCTAAGTACAAAAAAACCGATGAACAGTTGAAAAATTCGGAAATTTTTCGAATTCATCCTTCATTCAGAATTATAGCCATGGCTGAACCTCCAGTGGTCAATAGTTCATCAGGCCAATGGCTTAATTCTGAACTTTTGAGTCTATTTCATTTTCATGAGGTCAGACCTCTACAAAAATCTGAAGAAATTCATATTATAAAATCAAAGGTATTTTAAAATAGTATATTACACACCTAGGGAGAAAAGTAAGACATTCCAAGCCTACTTCGTCCTACTTTCCTCCGTATGTGTATAAAATTTTTCACCAGATTTGTACCTGGAAGTTTAAATTTTTGCCTGTTTGTGGGAAAAATGGCACATACGCTAATTTTTATGCTCATATTAGAAAAGAACGACATTCGGATGTCTATTACATAGATTCCAAGGTATTGATGATCCAGACTCCTGATGATACAAATAATCAATCACCCAGATCCTGATGACACAGATTTTATTACTTATTGACCGTAGATTTGAAATCAAAAAGAAAATATTGAATTCAAGAATTTCTATAAAATTTCTAAGGATTTTTATAGAAAGTCTATTGAAAGTCTACAGAAAAACAGAACTTGTCATCGTCTAAGAAAACCCATAGAAAATTTTGAATCAAACATTCCTTTTTGATTTGAGATCTGCGGTTAGTAAGTAAAAAAATAAATTTGTATCATCGGGATCTGTGTAATAGACATCTGCCTTAAATGACTTTCTTCCTTCTAATCAGAGAATTCAAACTTCTGATGCAGATATGAAAAATATGTTTTAATTTTCCTTCATCATTAACTTCAATTTTGTTCATACTAAAATTGTTTATTTAATATTAATTGAATTAATGTCAGTTTATATCTACAATTTTTAAAATATTTGATTTTTAGTACGGAGATCCAAGTCCAGCTTTACTAAAAATAATTGAACTAGCCCACACTTTAAGATCCTCGAAAGATTCAACTTTACAATCGATAGCAGGATCTTTGAGTACAAGACAACTGTTAAGAATAGCAGCCCGAATGTCTAAGTACCCAACTGATGATGTCTATGACGCGGTTCAGAAAGCGTGTCTTGCACGATTTTTGCCATCGGTACCAAAGCAAGCCCTCATCGACTGTATGAAGCAACTTGATATTAACCCAGTTGAAAAAATTCATGCAAAACCAATTAAATGTATCGTCGATGATGAAAAAGTTACCATTGGACAGACAACAGTAGATCGTTATAAAACAAGTGCTTTGACAAAAGTACCGAATATATTATTTTACGATGTGCAGCAGCATCTAGTACTCTTAGAAAGTTTATTACAAGATTTCTTACTTGGGGAAAATATTTTACTCGTCGGAAATCAGGGAGTTGGCAAAAATAAAATTGTCGATAGATTACTTCAGTTACTAAACCGGCCACGCGAATATATTCAACTACATCGTGATACGACAGTACAAACATTAACACTGCAAACAATTATCAGAGACGGGGTTGTTGTTTATGAAGACTCTCCTTTAGTACAAGCTGTCAAATTGGGCCACGTTTTGTTAATTGATGAAGCTGACAAAGCTCCCACTCACGTTACTTGCATTCTGAAGGTAATTTTTTATCACAAGAAGCCCTCGTGTACTTGTAGCTTTTAATTTCTACTTAGACTCATATTTACATCGAACAAAGAAAATGATTATTGATCACTAATTACGATAATCAAATTTCTAGACTCTTGCAGAAAATGGGGAAATGATTTTATCAGATGGAAGACGAATTTCCGCATTTAAAAGTAATGATCCCAATACAATTGTCATTCATCCGGATTTCCGAATGATAGTACTGGCCAATCGACCTGGTTTTCCGTTTTTGGGAAACGATTTTTTCGGAGTACTAGGTGACTTATTCGCAACGCATTCCATTGATAATCCGAGTATAGAAGATGAGATTTCATTACTCAAACAGTATGGGCCTGCTGTTGATGATAAAATTATTCAAAAACTTGTTAGAGCTTTTGGAGAGCTAAGGAATATGTCAGACCAGGGTTTGATGACGTATCCTTATTCGACAAGAGAAGTTGTTAATATTGTAAAACATTTACAAGTAAGATTTACACTCTTTTTTTTAACTGATGACCATTAATTTCATTTTTAATAAGTATCAAATAAAAATATTTTGCACATCTCAAGCGAACGCGCTGTCCCTATCCAAAAGTTCTCATAGAATCCACTCAAATGGGAACTTTTAGACAGGGGTGTTGTCATATCAAGAATATTATTTGTATATAATGTCTGCACAGCTTCGCGTGTAAAAAAAACCTTCAAAAAAGACTCCAAAAAAGTTCGATATCTGGAAGTTCAAAATTTGTGACAGATTTGAACTTTGAGTGGAATTTTTTTGAACTTTTGTAAATTTGATAGTGAAAAAAAGTATTTATGATTTTATGAGCGAATTTTGAGTAAAAAAAGAACGTTTTCAAAACATATTTATTTACATAAACACAGTTGACCTACATGAAAAAAAAGGCGGGATATTTAAAAAAAAATTTTAAATAATAAAAATTAAACTGAAAGAAAAAGCTAAAAAAATGAAATTAAAAATGAAAAATAAAATATTAATGATTATTATGAGCGATTGAAGTGTGCACTTATAGATTTTCCAAATTTTTCTTTTTTTTTTTTAGAAATTCCCAAACGAGCCTTTGTCAAGCGTCGTACGAAATGTCTTCGACTTTGATCGTTACTCAACCGAAACATTTGATACGTTAGTGAATATTTTACACAAGCATGGAATTCCCATCGGTACTGATGCAAATAATATTGCGTTGGCAAAAGAGTAAGAACTGACTGTAATTTTTATAAAATATGTAACAAAAAAGCTCATGAATAAATGAATAAAATTTTTTTACATAAAAAGCTGTACATTCATTTACAGATTCCCTTTACCTGACGTTAAATTTGGAGGCAATTGGACTATTTCACAACAAAAAATATCTATACCCGTTCAAGAACGTTTTGTAAAATTAAGCTCACCATTTTACCCCGAACGTAAAACAGATTATTTAGATCGTGTTGAGACTAGATCTGCATGGTTTACTGAAATGCAGAGCTACTGGACTATTCCACGTGAAGAATCGGAATACGTTACTGGTTTAGCGGTGACAAAGGGTGTAAATAATGATGGGACTGATGATAAAATCCATGTGCTAACTATGAATCCTATGTGTGTATCAACGATGACACCAACTTCTAAACAAGTTGATCAAATTTTACTGAGTAATTTTATAAATTTAAATAAAATTTATCAGCCGCGGTTTAATATTGCGTCTGATAACTCTGGAAATCTATGGATTCATGAAGAATCTGTGAGTATTAATTATTATACTGTCAAAAATTTAATAGGAAATTGAAAGCCAATTATTTGAAGTTATTAACTAATTTAAATCAGTTAGAAATATAGAATATGAATATCATTATAAACTAAGGACATTCTTAGACACCTATTATTTCTTATTTTCAGTCGAATACTTTAGTGACGATTGATACTGACGATGGAAGCGCGAGAATGGTCCAATTGTCATCATTTTTAAAAGAAGCCACCAACCGGTTTTCCGAAGCACTCAGAAATAAAGCAGTTATATGGAAATTAAAAACCGAACTGATGTCATCACATAATCAAGCTGTTCTTTACACCCCCAATGGCAATAAAATAGAAGTATTAAATTTGAAAGATCTAACTTTATATTCAATATCACTTCCTTGGAACATAACATCAATTGCAGCTGTCTCTCCACACAAATGGTTAATTCAGAATACGTCAAAAAATATTTTCGTTCTTGAAAAGTCCATTGGTACGGCGCCGTGTCCAAATATTTTGCGGTCAGTAGACAAGGACAGTAAATCAATAAATATCGGACACATAACAAATGGTGGGCAAAGTGGATTTGACAAAATGAATTTGAGCAAAGCATTGAATCAGGAGATTGAATCACCAAATAGGCTTTTAATTACTGATTTAACTTATGCAAATATTGTCATCGGATTACCTGACCTTGATAGCACTAATGAAATTTACGTTTGGTCTCGGAGTAAAAGAGTCAGAGCCAGTAGTTGTTCGGTTGTTAATGATAATGGACAAATTATAAGAGTCTTATCACCTGAAGAAATTCCTAATGAAGCTGCAATTGACAGCCACAATAATCAAAGCAATGTTTTTAATTACTTAGAAATTGTTGATGTTGTCGATAATAACATTCGCTATCTTCCGATCCCAATGTATGTGATATATTTAAATTTTTACTTATTTAAAAAATATATACAATAGTTTTAAATGTTTGCAGGACAAGCAGGATACCACCATCAATTGATTGGATGTATCCAGAAGGGATTCCAGTTTACATCGCGACCACTTCGAACGAAAATCTCATCTCGGTTGACTGTACCGGCCGAATAAGCCTGTGGGAAACTTGTCCAGCGCATATTGAAAAGTCATTACTCGAATGGCGGCAAATGGTTGGATCAGATGGCGAACATCTTCAGCTCACTAAAGACAGATATTCAGGACTTGATGCGACCGCTCCAAAACACGGAAAAGTTGATCCTAATAATGACCCACATGTTGGTGGTAACACATGGGCTGGCGGTACTGGAGGTATGTTTATATATTTTAGTACTGCTAGCATTTGTACTGATAGCTTGCTGCATAAATTTATATTTTTATTGCCCACACTGAGCAGAAAATGGACTATCAAATATTTTATAATAATTTCACTGAAAAATTATTACAAGGGAAATTTTTTTTTTACGGCATGTAAAATGATGACAGACTGAGACTTTATCAAGTTTGATACTGATATTGATCTGTCCTGTAGCTTGCAAATTATTGATAAAAAAGAGTTTTATTTTATTATCGACACAAATTATATTTCTTTCTTCAATTATTTAGGAAGAGACACAGCAGGCTTAGGTGGTAAAGGTGGCCCATATCGATTGGATGCTGGTCATACTGTCCATCAATTGAGTGATGAAGAAAAAAACTCAGTACCAGATCACGTGAAAAAAGCCGCGAGAGAAATGGGTATACGTGCATTCAAACAACGCTTGCAGGATATACGTATGAGCGAATACGATCACAAGTTATATTCAAAATTCAGTAACGCAGTTGCGAATCAAGTGAAGACTTTGAGAGTAATATTGGGGAGCGTTCAATCTAAAAGTAAAGAGCGCCAATGGCTGAAACATCAAACGTCCGGTGAACTGGACGATACGAAATTGATTGAAGGCTTGACTGGTGAAAAAACAATTTACCGTCGTAGAGCTGATAAAGAACCGGAAATAGGAGCACCACTGTTGAAACCAAAGAGATTTAGACTTGTTGCCGATGTTTCTGGAAGTATGTACAGATTTAATGGGTATGATGGTCGATTAGACCGTGAGTTAGAGGCTTGTGTCATGGTGATGGAGGCTTTCTGCGGGTATGAAGACAAATTTAAGTACGACATTGTTGGACACTCTGGTGATACGCACAATATTTTATTTGTTGATCATCATCAGCCGCCGGCAGACAATAAACAGCGGCTTGAAGTTATTAAGGTACACTTTTAAATTTAATAAAATTTATTTATTTTACTGAAGTGTCAATTTGTTGAGATAATTTTAAAAATTAAAGTGTAATTTTTTATGAAAACAAAGTGTGACTTTGTAAAAATATATGAACTATGTGATTAATCAAGACATTAAGTTGGATTTGAATTCAAAAAATTTTTAAATTCAGTACTGACGTTTTTTTTAAAAAACTTTATTTATAAGATAAGAGTCACAGTTCCCTATCACTCATATATTTGTATATCTATATTTACTAAATTTTACTAAATATAGATATACAAATTCATGGAGTGATCGAGTAGTAGTTCCTTGATCGGGTCCTTGTTGGAATTTGAATTTTCATGACAATGATCACTCGGAAATTGAAAGTTATGCAAAATTATAATATATGAATAAGTTAATTTATAATTTATATTTCTGACTGATTTAAATTCGTTAATAACTTCAAGTAATTCTTTTTAATTAAAATTTTTTGTTATAATTTAGATGATGCACGCCCATTCGCAATACTGTATGTCAGGTGATCATACACTTGAAGCAACTCAGCACGCGATTGCTAGTTTGAGTAAAGAGGATTCTGACGAATCTATTGTTGTTGTTTTTTCTGATGCGAATTTAGAGCGATATGGAATTCCACCTCAACGACTAGGTCAATTATTGACTTCTTGCCCCGAAGTAAACGCGTATGTTATTTTTATTGGATCTCTCGGCGATCAAGCCACAAGGTAAATTATTTCAGATAAATTAATCTAAAAGCGGATTTTTCATATAAATAATTCAAATTAAATATGACTGATCATTTCAGAGTAATTCAAAAAATGCCATCAGGGCGGGCATTTATTTGTATGGATCTACAACACATACCTAGAATATTACAGCAAATATTTACTGCATCAATGTTAAATACCCGAAATTAATAAATTTTATAATTATATTATTTGATAAAAAAAAAATTGAAGTTTTACTTAAATTTATTCTTTTGTACGTTTTGAGTTTGAACGTAAAATTATACTGAAGTTAGCCAACGTCTAATAATTTTTGAGTTTTTTTCAAAACGATAAATTATGAAAACGTATTTTTATCCTCGTTTCGAAAAAAGTTCCTATGAGAAACCAGTAGCCTCACAAAAATAAAAAAACTTTAATAAAAAGTTCAAAATTTGAGTTTTTTGAACTTTTTTAAAACGAGGGAAAAATAAACTTCTTTTTGCTATCAAATATACAAAAGTTCCATTTGAAGTTCTGCTTGTCTCGAGTTTACAAGTTCCACGTGTTGAACTTTTTTTTACATGAGTATAAAAATTTAAAAATCAGCCCGCGCATTTTTTAAAATTTCATTAATTAAATTTATCAATTAATTTATTAATTTAAAATTTATAAATTGTCTCATATCTGCTACATTGACACTCATAACTTTTGATCCTTCTTATCTGTTGGTAACCTCATCAGGATACGACTATTATATAGAGATAGAGATAGGGGTGAATAAGATAATTTTGTGGGGGATAAATACCCCCGTTAGTCTGGTACATTTTTAAATAAACAGCCGAATGTCGACGAGGATTCGCGATAAAGCACGAAGCGAAGCGAGGGTATACGAGTGGAAAGGGGTATCCTGACATCAGTGGCACGCCGGTAGTTGAATGGAGCGGGTGTGGAAACGTGTTCAGAGTGCGGGACGTCGTGGTACAGCCGGACGTTGTGGCTGTTCTATACAACCATGCCAATTGCACGTGGATTCACGATCTAAACGCGGTGATAACACCCGTGGGAAAACTCATGGCCCTCAAACTATTGTTTGTTCTTGTCAAGTGCAACCGTGTCCTGTTCATCCTGTGCTGATTAGGGTACGACGCACGCGGCCTCGGAACAGCTGCGACTGCCCGCTGGAGTCGCAGCCGTGTCCCCACGTAAATCGACCTTCCTCGCGTAGAGTTAGAAGGTAAACATTATTTTTTTCTCTCTATTTTTAATACTCAAAGTCAATATGTATTTTTTTTTAGCGAGTAAAGTAACAGACCCAGTACCTGATCGAGTTTTTATACAAGATACTGGTTTGCTGACGTCTAATAATTTTTAGATTTTTTAAAAAACGACAAATTATAAAAAAAAAAATATTTGAAAAAAATGCACCGATAGATTTTTTAATTTTCTACATGTGCATATTTTTAGTTTTTTTTTTTTGCAATTTACTTGCTGAAATAAAAAACTCCAAAAATTGCTAATTGTCAACTTCAGGATTATTTTTTTTTTTGTAGCTCTAATTCATTTTTTTTTAAAATTCTTTATCTAATTTTTATATTCCGTAATGCAATTTGTTAGATATACATACGCGTACGCAAATATTTAAATTAAAAAATAAAAGAACAAGAAGATAGAAATAGAGATGAAGGAGAGCGAGAAATCACATCGGCTGTCAACTTTCGGATTCGTTCCACTGATTTCAAATTTTAATTTTAAAGAAACTCAAACATCCTCGTTAAAAAAAAAACTTATCAATAAATTTAATTACAGATGTGATTGCACTGAACGTCCGTGTCGTCACAGTTCAGCCTCAGGAGTATCACGTCGTCGTCCCCAAGGTTCCTTTTCATTTCCATCAGCTCCTATGCCTCCGCGAATTAAAAATTCCTCAAATATCGACGTATCCTGCAAATGTCCTGAGGGATCTAATTGTCAGCATTCCGTAGAAAAAACAGGATGTGAGTGCGATGCAACACCGTGTGCTCATACTATTAAATCACGGCGGTCGCGACGCACATGCGAGTGTACAAGCCAACCGTGTAGTCATTCAAAGTCTGCGGAAGGACGTATTAAGCGTGTCAAGTGTCGGGTGAGACGAGCTGGATATGCTGTCGCTAGACGTACTGCTGAATTTGCTATGCTTGGATTACACTGGGAACTTGCAACAGAGTGTGCACCCTGTGGGTCTGGTGTTTTTACTAGAAGACTGTGCCGTCGTCAGCAGAGTGATAATGAATTGTACCGGAGTAATAGCTTCAAGTTCGAGAGATTCGAGAGAACTAAAGAGGAATGTCTAACTCCAGTTCGAAAACAGGTAGGAAATTTTAAATATTCACGTCAATATTGTAAATTTATATAAAATATTATTTCACTATCAATGTATTCATTTATATGAAAGTTAAAACAAGCGGAGAGACAGCTAGAGTTTATTTTTGCTGTGTAAATTTAAAAAGTCAAAAGTTATTACAAAAAACATACCATGTATGTACGTAATGTACTTGTGTGAATTGTGATAAAGAGTGACTTTAATGGCACCATGTGGACATCAGAATCGTCTCTCTATGGCCATTATACTTCATCATTTTCAAGTATTCAATTCACTGAGAAAATAAATATTTACGCTACAGATAACCGGTAACTTTATTTCAAAAGTTGCGAAAATAAAAAAAATAATAATAGAAGACAATAAAAAGATGAAAGATTGAAAATTTTCTGGTGAAATAAATTTTCATTTCACTATTGTTGGGAAATTTATTTATAAAAAACGAGTTTTTCATTTCTAGTAAGAATTGGTGTTGGTTTTTTTTATAAACTCTCTTGAGAATAAAATGTTAGCAGGAAATCAATAAATTTGAAAAGCTCAAAAAAACTAAATGGATTTCAGGATATGACCTATATTGGACAGAGATATAGACGGAAGAAATGTAATTTGTTATTGTGGTTATTTTTTTTGTTGGCTTATTTAAAGCTAGTTTTCGTGGTTTGAAAAAACAATAGTTTGGGGTTTAATATATTGTGTAGGTATTTCATAACAATTCTTGATTGTCGCATCTGTAGAATGTTTAGTAGCCCCTCAATAGTACTAAATATATGGCTGTGTCGCTAACCTACCCCTACATCAAGCATCAACGGAATTATCGACCGCTTTCTCACCCTTGCGCAGGAATAGTGTGGTCCTTAAATTATTTTAAACCCACCATTGATCATTTATATTAAATCTTTTCCAGCTAAAATTAATATTAATTATTTTATTTTATTCAAAATTTTGCTTCAAATTTCAAATAAATAAATTTTATAGTTTTAAGTATTTATTGTCTTGAAACGTTAAGAAGACAAATACTAGAGATGATATATTTTCTGGAATGTACTGAGTCTCGTAATAATTTGCGGCCAATGTCTTTTATAAGGGAATTTTTTTAGCATTAGAACAGTTAATTAAAAAATGCGACTTGTTAATAAACTCAAAACGGAATTAAAAAAGGTCATTCTTGATCCAAAATAGAAGTAGATTTCCTATTATTTTTTATTTTAAAGTTTCAAGATGGATTTGAATTAAAAATTGATTTTGTGTCTTTATGAATTTCAAGCTCAAAAACTGCCGGAAATAAAATTTGAAAATTTAAATTACCACTCTTTCTTAAATACTCAGGCAATTTTTAAATTTTTAAATTTGATCAAGATAATTTCCTACAGAATAAGTAAATAAAATTTCATAACCCCGTAAAAAATTTTCAAAGATAATGACATTTTTATCATGACACAAAAATTACTCATGTAACTTGGAACCTTTATTGAAATTTGAGAACTTATCGTAAAATAAAAGATAAAGCAAAAGAAAATGTAGTTTATTTTATCAGCTATGACATCCTTTTTACCCAATAAAGCTACACGTTTTCCTTAAAAAGATATTTGAGAAAAAGGCGGCGGAAGTAGCATTTTTCGTTAATTTAAAAATTTCAAATCGCCACCATTTCTAAATTAATCGACCGATTTGACTCAGCTTTGAACTTAACCGAGTTGATTATTCATAGAATAAGTGTGCCAAGTTTCATTAAGATTCGTTCATAATTGTAGAAGATATCGTTGCAACAAGACGTGTTTTGTTACGTATATAAACTTTTGAGCCAATGGTATTTTTGGAACCTACTCGATGAATTATAATAGACTATGGCGAAATTCTTTGAAGATTTTAGTGAAGACAAATGCAATAGGTAGATTTCTATGGCATCTAGTAATAAAAAGTGGTCTTTTGAACTTATATAGAGTACCGCAAGCGTTAAAAGCTTTATATATAATTTTGTCAAAGACGACCGAGATAATTATGACACTAAATGCAAAGTATGTCGATTATGAATTTATGTGGCGAGCATAACTTTAATGGCTATTATTATTATATCGTACAAAACAGATTCTCTAAGATGAGACTACAACAGGTTATTGATTTATTACATGAACAGAAATTTAAAGCGACATTAAATAATTTCTATGTATAAGTATTTCTGACAATAGAAAATTTTTACCTGCAGCTTTTCTGTGCAAAATAAACTTTTATGATAAACATCTTTGAGGGAAGAATTAAAGTTTCAAAATTACTTTTAAACTTTCCGACAAGAAAATTTAAAATTGTAAAGAGAAATAAAACTATGGGTGTATGCTATGTATGTAAATATTCCGCACTTGTCGAGTAGATCGATCACTTTGAATGGGCTCGCGGAATTCAAAAAGACTCAACAGTTATTAATTTAGAAATATTTTTAATTCATGTTTTTTCTTTAAATAATTCATAATATACCGCTACAATTATTTCAGGAGCTAATTAACTTTTTATCTCGGTGAGCCATTTCAATTAAATCAAGTATTATATCATTTTAATTAGTTGATTTGATTTGATATATTGTAAGTGAAGAACTATAAATAATTGTTTTTTTTTTTTAATATTTCAGGAGTGACTAGTTTAGATGGTTTCAAAATCACACTCATTGTATTTTTTTTTTAATCAGTGGATTAATTCAGGGGATATCGCAAATGGAAGATTTGAAAGACCATCAGTTTTTATTAGGAATGTTTTTAAAAAAATCAGTGAATAGTAACATTGTTTTTTTCTGATAGTTTAAAATTTATTTTTATCTTTTAATGTAAGTAAAAATAAAAATTCAACTCCTAAATTTGTCCAACCCTTCGATTTATTAAATATTATACTATTATTTACTGATATTTTTAAAAATCCTTCAATGTCTATAATAGCTGTCTCTTGGGTATAAGTAAAGCTGAAAGCTTCTCTCTAAAGAATTGGGTCGGAGACACTTTAAACTTCCAACGAGGCTAGAATTCGCCTTGGCACCCTGGAATAAAAGCTTGAGATAGGGAGGGCAATGGCGTCCGTGGGTATAACCTGAGGGAATAACTCAGAGACTACAGGTCATTGAAATAACCCTTATCATTGAAAAATAGACTACTCATTCATACCTACAAGCGTTTGATAAAACAAAAATAATAATGGCTCTAGTTTGTATTAATTGATTGTTTAGACTATTTTACACATCAGTCCCTACTTTATTTTGTAAGAAAACTTAATTTTCTCCAGAAGATTTCAATTACTATTAATATAGTGTAATAAATTTTTTGGTGTGAAAATGGTCTCCGAGGACTTTACACTGTCGGCGTAATTTTTACACCAAATTTTTACTGTCATTTACACTACACCGCGTCCAAAAATTTTTGAATGTACCCGCTCAAATTTAAATTTCAAAAGTCAAATATTAATTGCTGTCTGATCTTATTTTGCTAATATGATTACGTCAAAGGTATTTGTGCGGCATCATCGTCAAGAATTTAAATTAGTTTTACTCGTCAATACTTTTTTTTCTGGTCTACTTAGAATATAAGTTATCTTAAAAGGAAAGGAAAAGAGCAGTGTTAGGGAAATTCAATCCGGGAAATTTTTAACGAGTTATTTAAAAGCGTTAGATGCTCGCATTTCACTCAAAAAAATAGAGGTAACGTAAACGAGATTTCATTAGCATTGTAAATGCCTGCTGTTATCCAGTGCGATTTTTTTTTTGGTTTTTATTATAAAAAACTTTGAGGAGTTTGACTTTTTGTGGCTGATAGTTTATTCAACTCAAAGGACTTGCCCGCTTTTTATTCTTTTAAAATTCTTTTTTAAATTCGACTGTGATACAGTGAAGCGTCGACGCATTGCCTTTTTTTTTTTTAAATATTTATTAAAATAACCGATGAATGAACAATAAAAATATATGCATGTATATATGAAAATATTTTAAATGTAAATGTAAACTTTGAAACAGAGCAAATATATTTTACCCGAAAATTAATAAAGGTCAATAAATATATTTGAATAAAATGTATATGTAACGTACATATATGTTTTAAAATAAAATGACGCAATAAATTTTCAAATCGATGATTTTTTAATTTATTCGAAAAACGTAAAGGGATAGTACCCGAACAAGTCACATCTAGTGCTTGCATTTTGCATTTAATTTTTACATAGATGAATAAAATGATAATTACTAATATGCTAATATGAAAACTTGTCTCGTGAATATTTTATGGGTTTGAATTATCGCACATATTATAGCATTTTAAGTTTCCCATGTAATTTACGTCCGTATTTTCCGCGAAGATTAAGAGCAAGTTTTAATTTTAATAATAAGGGTCATAAATATGCTTTCTATTAATAAATGTGGGCGTCAAATGCTTTAAAAAAATAACAATATTTTTACGAGAGTATACATTTATACACCCAAGTAGTACAGAGACAATTTTAAGATATCATAAAAATGTCTTGAGAAGGACAAAATAAATTATATTTTGTCTTAAAGCCAAGTTTTTTTTTATATAAATTTATAAGACGGTTCTAACGATTGTAAGTCGTAAGTTGAACCATTAATTTTAAGTAATAAATCATTTTTCGAGTATAAGATATAAACAAATAATTATGCCAATCAAAAATTTAAAAACTTACATTTTGGCGCTCTGCTACTCATCCATCGACGCTGAACTCGAAAACTGAATTTGAACAATTGAATAATAGTTCACGAGAAAATACACTGATTCAAATCATTGACACAAACTGAACACTGATTTTAAGTATAAAAACACTACGCACTCATGAAACTCGATTTACAATTTAAATTTTAAAAAATTACTTTTGCACTAAAAAAAAAATATTTATACACTTGTCACTTAACAAAAAAAAACTACACTTATTCACAAGATACTGATATTTTTTAAACACTTCACTACATGAAGAATAATCTATAAAAGTCAATTGTCTGGGTTTTCAATCACGAAACCGAACGACAACGATAAGTGAGAATGCAGCCGAATGAGACAATTTATAAATTTCAAATAAATAAATAAATAAATTAATTAATTGAAATAATGAAATTGACGAAAATGCACGTACTGATTTTTTAATAGTCTAATAATAGTCTTATAATAATCTAAATACGCATTAATAATTTTTATTTTACTCACATTTTATTTATCTAATTCAAAATTTAAAAAATTGCCAACTGTCAGCTACGTTCACACTCGTACGACACCGAGTACTGGTAGCCCGACAATGGAAGAGATGATACAGTTTAATTAATTGACTTTCTTTACTCGTTTTTTGTTAAGCACCAATTAAATTATTGTCGCGAAATGTTCATTGAGCGATGGAGAATATTTAAAGACAAACGTTTCTATTTATTTAAACGAAAAAACACTGAATTTATTTATTTAATTACGAGCAAGACGAATCCCGAGCACAGTGACGCCGGCGATTTAATGTTGGGCGCACGCGCAGTTGCAGCGACGGTTGGGGGAACCTGCGCAGTAGCGACGAAGTGGAGTGCGCGCGCGCCCTAAGCTTCCCTTCCCCCACATCCCGCATTGCATTTCGGGCCAGCCAGTCTCCCGCTCAACCGAAGCCCCATTGTCGTGATCATTTCAGCTCGTTTAAATAATTAATTTATTTATTATTCAACTCAGCAATTAATGTGATGTTACTTTTAAATTATTATTGATTAAGTAACAAATAGTTTATGATATTAAATTGTGTGTGTCAGTGAATGTAAGTTTGTGAAAAAAGTAAATTCAGTGCCGGTTTAGCTTTCGTGTTAAGTGACGCCATGTCATGATAGTGAAGTAAGTCGACGTCGAATAATTTTTATATTTTTTTTCAAAATTATAAATTATAAAAAAAAATATTTTTAAAAATGGCACCGATAATTTTATTAATTTTTTATGTATAGATATTTTCAGTTTTTATTTTTTTACTTGAATTGTTGAAAAAAAAAATTCAAAAATTATTAAATGTCCACTAACTTCAGGATGACGCCATGTCGGTTGGCAGAGTTTTAATATAAAAAAAAGTATTTGATCGCGTGTGTTTTATAAAAAATAATATTCTTGAGTGCTTGTTTCAATGTAGTGATTAATAAGTTGTGTTAATTTAATATATTTGATAAGTGTTTATGTGTTTAATTAATTAATTTGTGTGTCGGTGTTGTACGAGTACTTGTAGCAGAGAATGCAGGTGGCGGGAAGAGTGAGTAAATTCAAAAAATTTTTTCAATCAAATTTTTTTTTTATTTGAATTTATTGAACATGAAATTTTATCAAGTAATTTATTACTTTTCTATAATAATTTTATTATTTTACTTTATACCAAAATAATTATTTAATTTATTTAAATAATTAAATTTGAAATTCTCCCGCTTGTTTGAACAGAGAGCGCTCTGTTCAAAATGGCAGAATTGTAAACATGTGATACATTTGTTTACTATTATCATCTACATAATTATTTTACTTATAAATAAGAATCAAAGAATTAATTAAATATGAATAATTAAATATATTCTCTTACAAAAATTAATCTTGATAATGAGTGGTAATTTATATCATATAATTTGCGACAATCATTTAATGAATTCTCACAATTGACATATATTTCTAAATATATACATATATTTTATTTCATATAAATAAAAATATATATTGAGATGAATATTCGTATAAAAAAGAGGGTGTCTACAAATTTTCTGTTGAAAAAAATTCTACCGTAATAATCTATATAGTTAATACTTCATAAGTATTTAAAAATTTTTTAAGTAATTACTTCTGGTCAAATAGTTTTATAGGTTTTAAAAATGACTCTGAAGTTTATAGACGATCAACAATTTTTTGATTCTTTTTAAAACAAACTAATTCAAAATAAAAAAAAATTATACGTATAGAAAATTTAAAAAACTATAAGTGTAATTTCATTAAATTTTTTTATAATTTATTGTTTTGAAATATATCAAAAAATTATAAGACGTCGGCCAACTTCAGAGTCATAATTTAAATCCTTAATCGAGCACTAACGTAACATACTTATTTTTAATAATTTGAAAAATTTTCATAAATTTTATTTAATGGATAACTATTTTTCATATGTATACTTTTTAAATTATTGATGATAAATATGTGATCTGAGTACTCGTTTGAAAGGGCTTTCAATTTCCTATCTAACTAACGAATTATTTATTGATTCTCGTTAAAAAATTGTCTTTATAATTATATACATTTTAAAATGATTTTTAATCGCTTAGAAGCTTTAAAGCTGTTTCTTGTTTTATCGATGGCACCAAACGTTGGCAAGAAACAATGAAATTTGTGTCATAAAAAAAATTCTGCTTAAAAAACCTGACAGAAACGGTGGCAAAAAGTAAATTACGTGAATATCAAATGTCATCTGAAGAACTTGTCAACTGAGATGACTTTTTTAAGACAAGAAAAAGAACACAAATTTTCTATGACTCTTAGGACCAGCATATGTACGTCTTATATTTCTATAAAAAAACTTGGCTATGAGTCAAAATAAAATTTGTCTTGTCCTTTTCAAGACATCTTTATGACATCTTGAATTAGTCTCTGTGCTACTCGGGTTACTGCAGTTTTCTCTTCCATTGTAGAGCTTTCAATTTTTTCATCTTTGAGAGATTTTTAAACTTTTTGAGACAAATTTTTTTCACGCGGTATACGTTATTTCAAATTGATTGATATTCTGTTTCAACCGTAGTTTTCGACTAAGTTTTTTCAAATTTTATGATGCAAACGGTTGAAAATTAAAGTATTTGTCGATGTAATCACAAGTAGAGTAGATTTTCATTTATTTATATTTTCTCAAGTGACAAATTACTTGGGTCAAAAAATGGTACTTCGATTTAAACCTAAATTAGGCTGCAAATAGTCGTATTCTAGTACATCTAGAACTTCTATGCTGTTTATTTTCATTTCTGCACTACAGAGGTTCAAATAAACTTCTGTTTTTCGACTAGGGTACGATCGACTTCAAATTAATCTATCATCGAATTTGACGCTATGCTATAATCCGTGTAACTGGGAATCGGTATAAATGTAAATTTGTGTATATCCAAATCTGCATAGCACTAATTCATGTGTAGTGACATTGAATCGCTAATATGAAGTGAAAACTCAGATGGTTAAATTGTTGTAGTATTCAAAATAAAATAAATAACACATAATTAAAGCAAAACTATATAATATAGTTATTATTTTACAAAGATATAAAATTGGTTCGGTTAACTATTTTTCTTAAAATTCGTAACTAATTAAATTGCATTAGCTTCGATCCAATGCACATACTCAGTAACTCTTGTGTACACAGTAGGGTATTCTGTGGATGCACAACCCATCGCCCAAGACACAAGACCGATAAGTTTGCCGTTGACTGTCAAAGGTCCGCCAGAATCACCCTTAAACATCCAAATAAATTAGTTAAAAATTATTATTAATCATCATTAATAATAATTTGCATTGTGTTTTAATTACACTAATTATACTTACATGACACGAGCCAATTTCTTCTGTTGGATCGTAAGCACAAACATGAGTATCATATATATTCAAATTTTGATAACTATATTGTTTCTCACAATAATCCTGAGCAGCGATAATTATTTCGGCTTTTTGAAGAATAGTTGGAGTACTTCCGCCTTCCTGTAGTATTTAAATTGAGTATTTGAAAACAAGTCACGTATATTATAGGGGAAAAAATTATAGAATTAACTTCAATTTACCCATAATCGCCCCCAGCCGGATACAACCGCGATAGAATTTTGTGGTACTTCTTCATTTGGATTCGGCAGAGTAACGAAATTCATAACGTCGCTAATATTAAAGGCTTTTTTTACCTTTAATAGAGCAATATCATGACGCCATGAATCTATAGGATTATATTTTTCATGTACAATAATTTTTATGACTTTATGAGTTGACTGAGGGTTTTTTAAATCAATTGTAGCCGCAATAATCTTTATATCACTTGGGGAACGTCTGTAATTTAATTTCATACTTACAGTAATTAATTATTGATTAATAATTGATATAAATATATAAATTAGTTATGATGAGTCAACGGTAGGGACAAAATAAATTCCATTTTATCATTATGAATATCTATATACAGTAGGACCTCGTTATAAGACTATTTGCTGTCTTTTTTATAAACTAGGAATCGCAATAGCTTGAGAGAGAAACCAATAGTCTTATAACGAGGTCTTACTGTACTCTAAAAAATTCGCGGATTAATACCGAAGTGAATATAGTAGATGATTTTTTATTTATTTACTTCTCTCGGAGTAAAACTTACACCGAGAGAATTTTTTTAAGTTCGAGTGATGAGTGAGTACGGATTGAAATAAAATTTACTCCGAATTCACTTCTGATTTTTAGCAGAATATACAGGAAATGTCTGTATAAAAAACTTTTCATAAAATAGTTTTATATGCAGAAATTAAAGTCGCATTTTACTTTTTTTTTTATGATAAAAATATGAATAGAAAAAGTTAAAAGTTAGAAGAAGCGACACTATCAGTATTTTTTTTTTGAAAAAACATTATATTGCCCCTTTCCGTGGTATCTCTGGTACTATTATTATTTCTATTTACCCTTCAACACAATGAGCTGCTGTGATAACGTAAAATTCACTTAAAATTGAACCTCCGCAAAAGTGAAAAGAGTCATAAGGTGTTTGAAGTGATACCTGAAACAAAAATAAGTATTATAAAGAACTAGTATAAGTTAAAAAAAAAATTGCTATGAAAACTTAAAAAATTGGCACTTAATTTCATACCGGGTGCACACTGAATGTTGAAATAAATTCCCATTAATAAAGATTTAAAATATTTTATTTTATGATATTCCCGTCGGGTTTTAAAATTTATTTGAAAATATAGTCATTATTACATCGTAAATTCAAATAGGTAATATTAGAATCTTTTATAGTGTAAAACATTGAGTAATTATTTTTCAAGAGATTCGCGAAATGCATATTTTTTATTATTTTTTTTTGTCGCTTGAATAATATTTTGTAAAGTATTCTTAAAAGAGAGTATCAACAATATTGATTGCTAAAATATCGACTTACTTGATAAGGGATTTCACCAAGTTGAGCATCATTTCCATTGACAATCCGCCCTTGAAAAGGTTTTGGCAAGACTCCAGCTACGAAATTGCTGAATGTTATTAATTCATCTCACAGTTTAATTTAAAACTTACAAATTAATATTGCAGATTTATGCTTTCATATATTAGTTATATAGTTAAATCTTATTAAATTACGAATAAATTTAAAAAATTGATCTTTATTTTTTTTAATACCTTGAGTAAGCGCCGCGAAGCTTACGAGTGTCAATATTACTTTCATAATTACAATGTATGTAAACAGTCGGATTGACACTTACGTACTATGCGCGCATAATCTTATTTATATACTCAAAAAACAGATCGGATGAGATAAATAATGATAATTAATTAAAATGTTGAGTTTAGATTGCCAATGAAAAAATCAGATAGTCTCATTATTTTATTTTAATAAAGAAAATTGATTGCATTATCGATATGCATCGCGATATATTTTTATCTTTACTTTCGCGATAAATACTTTGTATGTATATTTTTATATTTATTTCTTCATAGTTCCGTATTAGTATTTTCTAGTAATTGTGTTCATCTTATAAATTATTTTTCGCAGTAAACACTTAATTTTTCTATAAATTTTATAAACTACTTTGCTTTCGGTTTGCAAACTCTTTGATGATAGTAAAGAGGGTATTGCATCTCCCGTGTAAAAAAAAATCGTTTATTCTGAACTTCAAAACGGGACACGACGAACTTTTTTTTTAAACTACGGAAAGTACTAAGAAGAAATCAATTAGCTTAATACTATAAATGAACGTTTTTATATTTTTGTAAACTTTTCTAGACACTCCAGTAATAATGATAAATTTACACTGAGAGAAAAAATAACTTTTAGAAATGTTGTGTTGTCTCCTTATAAGAAGTTATGCTATTGGAAATTTTCAGTCTAACATATTTTCGGTGCAAAAATTTAATGGTTTCATTTAAAACCATTTTCTTTGCTAGATAGCGTCAAAGTAGACATATAGTTTTTTTCTGAGAACAAAAGATAGATAAAATATCCAATGACCTATTACATGACAACTATTGATAAAATATTTATAATCAGTAATACAAATTTACAAAAAAAAAAATAAAGTTATATTTACAACTATTTCATAGGAATTAAATTTAATAATTAATACAGAACACTTAGATTGCGAGTAACCACATTGGGCGCCATGTTTTTGTGTTCTTTCTTCTTATATATCTAATTTTTTTTTTTTTGTGATAAAGTACATATGTAAATCACGAAGTAAAGATTAAAATGCCTAGCCATTTAAATGATATCCTGTATAATTTTGCACATAGAGACGTACCTTTGTAGACGCCATTAATGACCAAATGTACTTTTTAGATAAGCTTTAAAGTCACGCGAATCATGACATTGGCCGACACCCAAATTCCGTATCTTAACTCTTTGTATATACTGCGTAAAAACCCATTTGTTATCAACATTTATAGATTTTTTTTTTTGATAATTTCTTAACAAATCTCAAGTTATTTCTGCCGTTGGCTATCGAAGATTTATTTTATTATTAAAGTTTGAAAACTTATATATATAAGAATAATTATATGTTTTATATGATATTATTGTAGCTTGACATACAATTTTAATATTGAATATATTAAAAACTTTTGATTATTAAAATTACTTTCTTCTATTTAAAATGAAAAAACTTATGATTGAAGGTTTTAAAGTTGTCTTATAAGAGATTATGTTGACTTTCATAACTTTAAATAAAAAAAGACCTTTTAGTTTTGTAGATCGACAAATGTTTAAAGGTGATAGAATTTAATTAGTTTTATCTTACAATAATAATTAACAAAAAATACAATCTTAAAATGAATACATTTTTTTATTGGAAACATTAATTATTATGTCAAAGATCTTATATATATATGATCCATAAGTATCATTATTGAACAATATTCTTCAGATATTTTTTCGCAAGATAAAAGACCCATTACCCGGTCACTTTTCATTGAAGAGAAAATAAACCACTCAATATAAATTGGTAAACGAAATAAAAATCATTTCTTTTTTTACAATTATTTTGTGTAGTTTTAAACATTAGAAAAAAAAATTTGACCTTAAGAATATTGTTGACAATTATTATTAATTTATTAAATAGGGCTGTTCTCTTTTAAATTTGAAATAGTGAGAATAGTGACTATTCGCTGCTTACTAGTGAAAAGTACGTTACTAATTCAAATAGGGGAGGGTAGAAGTACCATTTGTTGCCATTGTTCCATTTTTGGACATTTAATACTTTTTTTTAATTAATAAAAAAGTATTGAAAATAAAATTTCCATTGTGATAGTGTGTTAACACACGAAAAAGTATATATCCGGCTTATATCTTTTATATTGTCATATGTATGCTATTTTGCCGACATATATTCTCGAATATATATTTTTCCATGTGGGTTAAAATATCTTCGAACACATTTAAAATAGTACATTGCATAGCGAGTGGGTTAGATGAGTCTTTATACGGGAAGCACAATGTTTTTAACACGAGTCGTAGGTGCACACGCACGAGCGCCAGCGAGTGCTTAGTGTGCACCGGAGACGAGTGCTAAGAACATTGTGTTTGACGGATAAAGACTTAACCCACATGCTATGCACTATACTTTATTCAACAATTGTCTGATTCTTGCGAATTATCATATCAGCAAAGTTAACCCTAAATCAGGAGGGGTTCTATATGATACTAGTTCTTGATTTCTCTCACCACTCATATCTTTTATTTATTTTAATTAATAAAAAATAACCAACGTATTTATACGTATACACTGACAGCAAAGTTGTTAGATTGATTGTACTACTCATTCTGAATATATTTAGTGTCGAGATTATTTGCTTTAGTGATAATAGTAGAGTTTGTTTTTGAGAACGGTCGATAATGACTTTTGAGGAACGTGTTTATGGATTCAAATCCGGATGTTTATGACCCTATAAACACACGCTGTTGAGGAACATGGGACGCCATTTGCTTTTTGACGAATTATCAACCACCGATCGGTAAATGGTCATTTAGGGTTTGCTTTGCAGATATGATAAGTCGCGATAATCAGGCATGCGTTGAATAAAATTAATTATGTCATTGCGAATTTTACGAACTATTTTATTCAAAGAATTTTTAAGTATTCAAAACTGGTTCAAGTGCCCTGATTAAAAATACTCATTGGGAGGGATTGAAAATTTTTTCAATCCTTTTCAATCCCTACAGAGGTATTGAAAAGTATTGAATGGAATTGAAATTTGGATCATTTGAATACTTTATAATTCTTAAAATGGAATTCAAAAGTATTGAAAAGAATTCAATCTTTTATCATTTCAATACCTTCCAATATGGAATTATTTAGGTATTGAAAAGGATTGAAAAAGATTAAAAAATTTCAATTCATTCGAATTCTTTTCAATCCCACACGTGACCCGAAATGTGATATTATTTTGGTATTGAGAAGGATTCAGAAAGATTCAAAAATTTCAATTCATTTGAATTCTTTTCAATCCCACACGTGACCCGAAATGTGATATTATTTTGGTATTGAGAAGGATTCAGAAAGATTCAAAAATTTCAATTCATTTGAATTCTTTTCAATCCTACACTCGATCCGAAATATCGGACTATTTAGGTATTGAGAAGGATTAAAAAAGATTCAAAAATTTCAATTCATTTGAATTCTTTTCAATCCTACACTCGATCCGAAATATCGGACTATTTAGGAATTGAGAAGGATTGGAAAAGATCAAAAATTTCAATTCATTCGAATTCCTTTCAATCCCACACATGACCCGAAATGTGATATTATTTTGGTATTGAAAAGTATTCAGAAAGATTAAAAATATCAATTCTTTCGAATATTTTTCAATTCCTCGGAAGTTTAGAAATTCTCATATTATTTTGGGATTGAAAAGTATTAATTTTATGTCCAGATGAAAATGTTGGGGTATAGAAAGTATTCAAAAGTATTCAATTCTCATCTTTTTCAATCCCTCCCAATGAGTATTTTTAATCAGGGTGGCCACTTATAGTTTACTTTGATAGCCATATTCTACTAAATTTAGCTTCGCAAATAATTATTTATCAATGATAATTTTTTTACTTGAAATTTGTTTCTATTAAAATTATAAAAACGCATTAATCAGTAAAAGTGAGCGATTAATGGTACTGATCGGGTTTAGGGTCTTTTATTTCATCCGAAGACTTAATTACTTATTAATTCAAAATTCCTAATTATATAATTCTCCATTATTTATTTTTTTTTTTTTCTGAAAACGAGAGAGAATAGAATGTGATTTGGTGAATTTAACCAGGAGTTTGGGAGTGGCTCGTAAACCAATTCGATTAACTCGGCCGTCTATCTCTGTAGTAGTGAGAAATTTGATCGATTGCCACGCGAAGAGAAATGATTGGGTATCTATGACTTTAAGAACTTACCTGATGGCTGATGGCTAATGTAGTTGGTAACATCATAATGCGTTTATTTTTATCTCAATTTATCTGGTGATTTATAAAATTACTTTAACCTCATAAATTTTTTTATTTACTGATTTAATGCGATCATTTATTCCGCTCGTGTAAAAAAACAAAAAAAGTCCAAGTAGTTTCCGGTGCTAAATTTAACTCTTGGTTGTATTATTAAGTTACAGTGAGTAGTCATTTTTAATAGATATTATTGTTAACTTTTCGAAATGAAAATTTTCTAAAAAAAAGTAAATTATTTGGTTTGTAATAAACTTTAGCTTAGCACGGGATTGTGGTAAATTGTAGGTTGTGTCTGTATATTGAATTTTCTCGTTTCATTCTATTTTCATTTCAGTTAGACAGCTCTCTGATCACATCAAAACCCGCTATCTGTACTTTACAGAGCAATGATCCATCCCAACGTAAAAGCTTTCTCGTTCGTTTAGTTTGTTCATGCTACATTGTTTTTCTTCTTTTTTGAAATAAGTTATTAGTTTTGAAGAATTTCGTTTTGACAAGAAGGAAAGAAAACTCCAAAAATATGAACGTGATGTATTACATTGCGTACACTCTTTTTTAAAAAATTTAAATAACGATATTTAAAAAGTTGTCATGCAGTGATAACTTCGATATTTCAATTAAATGAAACGCTTAAGTTGAGATGTTTTAGGTTGTGCAATTCGGAATTTTTCTGAGCGTAACGGTTTTATTTCAGGTAGTAGAGTACTTGACTTACTATTTATTTGTGAGAAAGACAAGATTATTGTAGAGCGGAAAATAGAGGGAGAGAGAAAAAGAGAGAAGCTCACTTGAATTTAGATTCAAGAAGATATCGAAATAGCTTGACTTGATCGTTTTTATCCAATTTAGATAACAAAGATAATTAGATTTGAGTTCAAATTAGGAGCAAAAAAACAAAAATTGCATTTTTTAAGCATTCTGGGTCAAAAGAAAACCTAAATTTGACTTTTTTTGACTTAGATGGATAGCAAGTAGGCCAAATTAGTCAAAAGCAAATCAAAAATTTATGAAAAAGACATGTTTTGATTTACTTACAGCTAATTATACCTTCTTAGTATCCATTTAAGTCAAAAAAAGTCAAATTTTACATGAATTTTGCTTAGTTGACTTAAATTTCTCAAAAAAAGTCAAATTTAAGTTTTTTTTGACCCGGGATAGTTTAAATTTTTGGTACACGGAGAGAAATGTATGGTACCTATCGCCATACTCTTATTACAGTATTGCGGCAAGTACCATAAGTATGGCGTTATTCACCATACTGTATAGTACCGAAAATTTTGCGTAGCTTACATGTCTGTATAGTAGAATTGACCAGACAAGTATGGGCTTGAGGCCCATACTACATTGAAGAAACGGCAACGCCACTAGGGCATTCCGCAATAGATCTTTGTGCGGTAGTCAACACACTATCGGATTATTACCCATACCGCATAGATGTAGCTGCAATACTCCGTCGATAAATAGATGAAAATTTATTAATGTAAACAAATGTATGTATCGTTGTGTATGTTAGGAAATAATTGTTATTTAAAATATATCTGCGTGTAAAATATAAAAAAAATATATTTTTCATATAAAAAACATGTGTTAAAAATACATAAAAAATATATAAATATGTGTAAAAATATATTTTAAATAGCTAACTTTTGCCCGATTTTCGTATATATTTTAAATAAATTGAAAATATATCTTAAAGTACATAAATAATTATACATACATAGTTATAAAAATATAAAAAACATACATCGAAATACATTTTTTTATATAAATTTTATATATTTTTCGTAGGTTATGGATCACAATAAAAATATAATTTTTATATATATTTTTAACATTTTCATAATTTTATTTTTTTATATTTCAAATATATTGTTAATATAATTTTTTTATATTTTTTATATATGTATTTTTAAGATATTCTCAGATAAATTTTTAACATTTAAAATATTTAAGAAATATATGAAAATCGCCTAAAGGTTAGCTATTTAAAATATATTTTTTATATGTTTATATATTTTTTATATATTTTTTTTGTTTGAAACAAATATTTTTTTTATAAATTTTTTTCATGGGGGATATAACCTATTTTTTTTAATTAAATAAACTTTGGTTATACTACTATGTTAGCATAAGTAATTTGACAATATTGAATAGCGTTATCTACCAGAAGCATTGTGGATATCGCCAAGCAGTATGGGCTTGACGCCCATACTGACATAGGCTCATCCGCTATGACTATGGTGAATGTTACCATTCCCGTGATGGTCAAATCATCTATACTTACAATTTTTAAACGAATGAAAAAATCCTTGCTACCATACAGTATGGTCGGAACGACCATACAGCATAGTAGTATCCGCAAAAAATTTCTCTCCGTGTATTCTCTGTTGCTTATTGTAACCAAAATAATAAAAAAGTGTTCAAAAACAATGTTTTTATGTTTTCAAAGTTCAGAAACACCTATTGAAATGTTATAATATATTGAAGAACATATATATTTTTATATATATGCATCTACAATTCTTTTTATATTTTATTTTTAACGACGTACTCGTCTGATTCTTTTTTCGCCTTAGCTTTGTGATTATAAGATTATGAGAATGAGTGAATAGAAAGTAACAAACAGAAAAAAATAGTAGTCAAGTGGAATTGCTACTTTTCAAATATTCTAAAATATACTTTTGTGAATGAAAGAAGATAATTTTAATTTAAGCTTTATTATATTCATCATTTTTATTACAAACTGAATGTCAAAGGTTCATGAAGTTATGAATTTTCTATGAAGTAAAGAAAAAAAGGACTGGAAACGACATAAAAGAGTTTTTAGATTTTTTATATAATTAAAAATTGTTAACATTTCAAACGATCCAATTAAATTTAATTTTTATGGAGAAAAATGATTCAGTAGAAAAGTTAAAAGTCTGGATTCTTAATTAAATTAGTTTGTATTGAGAAAAAAAATTTGTAATTAATAGATAATTAATGAAATCTATATATTTTAATATAAGGATTCTTTGATCGTTTAATTGAATGTAATTCAAAGTAACTTTGTACTTGAGATGAATAGCAAAGTTGGGAAAGAAAAAAAGTAAATCGTTATCGTCGTAGGAAGTATTTTCAAGAATAATTGCACTGTATACCCTGATAGCTTCACTTTCTCTTGAAAAATTCGCTGTCAGTGTTCTCGGTCAGATTAAAGTCAAGTTTTGCTGTTCCAAGTTTTGACTATAATAAAATAGCCTTCAAGTTGTGGGAACAACTTGAGGAGTAGAAGTCAATTTCAATCTGACAGAAAGTTGCGAGTAAAAACTTGAATGAGTAGAATTTTACTTTTGATTGACTACAAGTTACCGTCAACTATTCGCACCATCAAGTTTTTGCAGACAACTTGACATCTTATTTCGGCTGTAGATTTCCGTCAACTAGCTATCAGTGTGCTTTCATCAGTAAAGTGAATTTTCCGATAGTATGAAGGAAGATTTCTTCGCTTACCATCTTGCGCAAGCTCCAGAGTCAAACAGAGAGTGCTACCGACCCAGCTAAATTTATCAACAGCAAAATAATAATACAGATAGCCCCTGTATCGACTGTAAAAACTTTTCAAATAACAGCTACTGCAGAGGGTTGTTTTATTTGTAAAAAAGTTTTATATTGAAGGGAAGCTTTTTCTTAGTTATCGACAGATTTTATCTACAAAATTTTATGTACTGTAGAGGGTGCACACGAAAAAAAAAACCATTCAATTTATAAAGAGTCTGTAGTCATTGTTATTATTTTAATAATATTTATTCAAAGTTCAAGTACGAAAAGTTTTTTTTTTCCGCATGAATGAAGAATATATAAAAAAGGTATATATATATATTCAGCTTTTGAGTTTGGTTTTATATAAAGAAAAATATAAATCAACAAATTCTCTTTTTAAAGTGCCCTTATCCTTTAAAGTATTCAACCACCTTAAAGTCGTTGAACTGGTACAATTCTATCGAGAGCTCTTTAGATGCTAATTGGCCGGTCAGCCCTTTGTGAAATTTTTTTTAACTAAATTGTAGTATATATAATAGCACCGCAATTTACACATAGATCTGCATATATTTTTAAAAAAGTATCAAAAACTAGTGAAGCTATTAAGTGTTTATTGGCTTCTAATAGATATTTATTAATTTCTATTCAGTTTTTTGGAACTTTCCATTGAATTCTATTGGTTTATTGATAAGATCAGTTGAAAGTATTCATTTGTCTAGGTTTAATTACACATAATCAATCGATTGGGTCATTTATAGCTTTGAAAAAAAATCCTGAAAAGGAGTTTTTTTTTTTTACTTCGAAAAGCACAAGTGTAATTGGTTTTCAAATTGAATTAGACCTTAGTCTTGATGAGCTTCCTCAATCGCCATAAGAATCGTTCGAATCAGTCGATCTGTTCAGGAGTATTATAGATAAAATGTTGATTATACACAGACACAAGAGCTTTCTTTAAAATAGTCGAAAGTTTTCCATCACCATCGAAATCTACCCGTTAGTAGAAAAAACATTTTTCTAAATTTCGATTAGAGCCAATTACTTCTTTTTTTCAAAAATTTTTTTAACATCGTCTGCGTTAAATTTAACAAATCATTTCTTTAGCTGTCAATTACTTATATAATGTAATTAATGATAAATTGTTGAACCTTAACTTTATTTCTTTACTTTATATTCCCTATTGGATATCTAGTTAATTGTTGGTAGAGACGAAAAAAGAAATCTCAAGACGTTGCTTGATCTGTCGTTTTACCCATTGTTTTTTTTTTTTTTTTTATTGAACATGACTTCTTTAGTCGCGCTCAAATTTCCGTTGGGTTTTTTGTTTAACCGATAGTAAAAGCGACCTTCTTGTTGCCGGATCTTTTTACCAACTTGAATCAAGCATTTTTCATGTTGAACTAAAGATTTTGTCTCGCACTATTTCGTTCAATACTTTTTTTTCTTTTCAAATTTTTAGTGAGTGATCGATTTTGAATCGGGTTTTTTAAAACATGTTTCCTTTCGCTCTCTTGTATATTAATAATTATAATATAATACCCAGGATCTTATTTTTGTGGTAGAGGTTTTAATCTCTTGAGAGATGGTTGATAACCACTTTTCTCTCAGCAGCAACATAGTCTGATTCATATTTAAAGAAACCACTTCTCTGATCTATTCGCTCTTGTTAATAGCGTGTGTACTAGCACTCTCTTGGGAATCTGTGGTATAATAATGTTGACACAGCCGATGTGTGCCGCTTGAAAATTCTAAATATGAAGTCTATTCTTTATATCTTAGATCAGTCTCGATTTAACTCTGTATAAAATCTTTGAAAATAATGTTGAAGAAAATATACTAACTTTTTTGGAGTTAACCCTACTCCAAGAAGAAAAAACTCGAATTCATTTCTAGAAAATTTCATTAATTATAACATCCAGACTTCAAGTTGATTTTGAAATTATTTCGTGATTAGTAATTTCGGGTACTTGTTATCTACTGTATGACAGCGCCGTTAAGAATTTCGTTAATTTAATTAGTTGCTAAAGAGAGACGATAGTAAGTGAATATTTGAATGCAAAAATGTTATTTTTAGTTTTTCCAAACAACCTAGAATATTTGTAAGATGAACTTTCAAAGTATGTGTCTTTTTTTTGAGCTGAAAAATTCAATTTTTAAATTTCTAAATTTGAATGAAAAATCATAAAAATCAAATTCTGTTTTAATGTAATTATATTATATTTTATCATGAAATTTCCAATTATATAAGCACTCAAATGTCAATTATGGATTTTAATCCGAAATATATCATATAAAATTAATGTTAGCAAAGGAGTAGACAACACAGCAAGTGTCGGTGGAAATTTCCACGAGAATCCTTTGTGTATTGGATGTAATAGTTGCACCTACAAGTAAAGAAGACGTACAAATCAGTATAGTATGAGGGGTTGAAAGTGGCACCAGCAGAAATATCCATCTAGATTGGGGAAGTCTTCGTAGCGTTAATGGAAGATACGACTATGTTGCCTTCATTGGATACGAGAGGCTGTACAAGCGACGCGACAAACTCCCCCACAATTGTGACTTGAACAGTCTGATGAAATGGTTCGTCAAGCACACCAACCGTGGTGCTGATGAAAAGCCTATCGGACACAAGCTTTTACTGACAACTTTTTATTTAGCTTTAATGATCAATGATTGTAGACTGCGCTGCAAAATAGCATTAAAAAAAGAGCCTTTCATCTTATAATAGTACCTTAAGTCAAAGTGTCAAAGGAAGGTCTAACGTCTGAGGTCTAACGATTCAACTATAATTGGACGTCAGATTTTTTTAAACATGACGAAAATAAATATTTTGAGAAATTCCTTTTTTAATATAATTTAAAAATGGCAGCATACGACAAAAATATATATTTTTCAAAAAGGAAATATAATTACACACCTCAAATGCTAACCGTTGAGTTTTGCTTTCTAAGGTTACTTAAAAATTTATCATTTGCTCTCATTAAATCTCATCGAAAATTTATAGACTACAGTAATGTAGTAATTCAAGTATACTTTTACAGAAATCATTTGTCTAACACTATTTAAGACCTTTTTAATAAGGCGTTTATGATATATTCCGAAAATCTCAATTAATCGCTTGGATTTTTTTTGACGTTAGCTTTAAATTTTTCTAAAAAAGACTTTGTTTCAATATTTTTGCTATTTGTCAAGAATTTATTTTTCAATTATTTGTAAGAGTTTTGGGGAATAAATCAATAAAAATTCGAAAATGACCTTATTAAGGATCGTTTTAATATAGATGTATATAAGGGATCCTGTGAACATGTTAGTGTCTATAGTTCTAAATGGATTTGAATGAAACTACTTACTTATTTTTTAGATAAAAAATCTTTCTTTTTCTTAAGATATTGACTTATTTAAAAAAAAAAGAAAAGAATTGCCAATATCCCAAGATAATGACACTCAGGTCGATATAAACTTGGTCAGTGTCGGCACAAAGTGCCAATAAAGCCGTAGGATAATAGGGAGCCTTTGGATCATGGAATGAAAAACGCGACGGTAGTCAAGTCGTGATTGCTTCTGGCAATTGGACATCTGTGTCACATCTTCTTCTTCACCATAACTTTAATTCTCAACCGATTCTCATTTTCAGTCTAACCAAATAAAATATTTGAATTTATTTTTCAATCAATATAAATTTATCAATCGTGTGTTAGATAAAACCTACAAGTGATTAGATGAACTTCATTTATTTAAACTTTTTTAATTTTGTTCAAAACATCTAAGTGTTCGTTGTATATAAATATGTATGAACTAGATGAATGTGGACTTGACCATCGGCAGAGAAAGTTTCTCTAAAGTTTTCCGTCCCTAAAACTGAATAATTCACTTGCTCGAGAATTACCAACGTAAATGTGTCTAATGATGGCCTGTACTGTAAGAAACTTGGTAATTCCGGTGTGACCCGTGACTCATTCGTGGTCAGTCTCGACCTTTATTCTCTTCACTGCACTACGATTGTCGTCTAGACTTGAGGTTCAAAATCTTTATTACAGATGCAAATTTCATTGCGCGTCCAGTTTCTTAAGTGTCTTAGAATTCTTAGCTCTTCTGTATATTCAAAGTCAAATTTAATTATATAAGAGATTTATTCAGAATAATTACCATCGCAGTATTGCTACTTGATACTAGTTTCAGCAAAAACTTTCAAAGTAAAAAATAGTCATTACATTTCTTAGCTATTTGCCAGCTGCTTCGTAAAGTTTATATCGTTGCAATTAAGATGATAAAAATGGTACGAGCGTCATTTACTGGCTTATTCTTCCTATTCTAACTATGTACTTTCATAGTAATAAATTTTTAGCTGAGTATTAATCCAAGTGTTGCATTTGGATCCAAATAGATGTGAGAAAAAATAATGTAAAGTAGATATAGAGTTTTATGTGTAGTCTACGTATTTCACTCAAGGTAGTCCCGAGGGTGTAACCCGAGGGTAGGAGAAAGAGAGATATTCGTGTGCTTAGACTTCATACCTCTGCATCTGTAAATCACACGAGGTGCTGGCAAGGACAGCCACTTTCCAGAAGTGTCTCTACATCAAGAGCCTGCGGTGTAAGCTTGTTCGCATTTCAAACTGTTTGTGTCTTTGGAGTTTATATTTTACAAAACCACAGATATTTATTGTCTATAACATGAAATCTCAAATACAAGATCTTGATATTGTCATAGAATATCAAAATTTAAGGAGATATGAAGTAGTTTTTGAAAGATTATGTAAGATAATTGAAAATAGACAATCATACTAATTACTTTTTTTTTAATTAAAATAAAAACCCATTATAGTATTCTTTATATAATTATCTTCCTAAGTTCATATCAGAAAAACATGTTATTCAATTTCATAGATTTACTGCATTGTTTCCTTCTATAACTTTTTTTTACCCCTAGAATGAACAATAGGGTTGAAAGGTATTCATATTTTTGTGATTCCTCACTATCTTTACAGAGAAATCAGCTATTATTAACACGATTTTCACGCACGGGCTATTGGTCATTCACACGCAGCCGGCACTGACATTCGGTCCTTTAATTACCACCAATTAATCACAATACCGCGTTGTACTACCAGGGTTTTGAACAAAATATTCAATATTTTTTCTATGATTTTCATACATAAGCTCTCACTACCCTAGAAATCAATTTTCTTCATACATAATCTGCTATTGTTACAGTAATTAGACCTCAATTTTGAGGTCCGTTTTTTCCGTGTAATAGAAACTGATTTGGGTACTTGTTAATTTTTTCTATGTGATGGCTTCCAACAGTATTTTTATTCACTTTTTACTTTAAATTCATTAGTTAGGTATTTTGTATTGTGTATTGAATCGTTTATCGTTGTCTCGCTATCATCAGCAATGTGCACCCTATACCTACGCTTGATTTATTTTGTCTATTCGGCGAGAACGCTTTTGTTTTCGCTGCAAAGGGAGTTACGTGTATTGTTCCATATCACCATTTCATTTGGCAAAGAACTGTTAATTATGTCAATGTGCATTCCCTTGTTGCACTTTTGTTGTCAATTCCTAATGAAATCGTTTGTTTCATCTCGAAAATTATTACTCCTTAGTTTTATTTCAGTTGAAATACTTAACTTCTTTCAATGTTTTCTTGTTGTTTTCATCCTACTGATTTAAAAAATAAGGTTATAAATATTCGAGCAATGTGCTCGGTTTGATGATTGACTCACTGTAAATGTAATTAAAATGAGGGAAATTAGTTTTTCTTTGGTGAAGATTAGAGTATACCAAACGCTACGAACGTGATCCAGCCTCTTGAATCGAGCGCGGAATTTTAAAAGGCCAAGACGTAAAAAGTATGACTAGACGGGCGGCTGATACTTTTTGCTTCATTTTTGTTCTGTATCTTAATTTTTCCCTCGAGCTACGTGGAAGATTAACCTTAATCTAACATATTTGCATTACAAAATATATACACTCTCAATAAAGATTTTTGTCTTCTTCAACGCATCTTATAACGAACCAGATTTTTAACCCTTTCTTGAATTCTTCTTCCGTGAATCCTGATGACATATTCTTAGAATTTTGAATATATTTTCCATCACTTCCTTGCAAAATATTCAAATTAAATATTGTAATCCTAATAAAAAATGAAGGTACAATTATTTCCTACCATCAGTAATGAACAAGTACTTTATTCACCCCTCTAAAATCAAATTTACTTACTTAAAACTTTTGTATTCTTTCGCTCAATAGAATTGTACACGGAAAAAAACGGTGTTAAAATTTACTTACACCAATGTAGCTATGCTACTTAACGGTGTAAAGATGGAGTAAATTAATTTCAATTCAAATTTTCGCTGATTTTTGAAAACTGCGGGAAAATTCAATTTTTGAGCACTGTCTCGCGTATTAGAATTTTCGAGTGTTTTTTCACATAAAGTATAAAAATATATATTCTAAAGCTTTCTTAATCCGTTTTTGTATTGAATTTTTTTATTCTCCGTAAAATTGAACTCAAAAAAATTAAGTATAGCAGTAAAAATAAAAAATAGTTGAATACAATACTCACTTTTTCTTCAGAATTTATGAGCATCGCGTGTACCAAAACTCGTCTATTCTCCATTATTTTCGTAAATTCGGAAGAGCTTCGTATTTATGTGAGAAAAGCATAATCTGACGCGAAAAGTATATAACCTGCTCACGCATTTTGTACATTTATCGACAAGAGATAGAGCATTACATCAGCGAGAGTAAAAATAGTACTTTACAATTATGTGAATCCGCTTTTATGCGTCATCGCATTGTTCCCCTTCAATGTTGATGCAGACGCGACCATTAGCTAATCCTATCCATTATATACTCAAAAAATTTTTCTCTTTCAAAAATCGTATTAAAGCAATTTTACGGAAAAAAGAAAAAAACTAATACTCAGTAGAAGGGTGAGCAGATAAGATGAGAATTATGCAAGCAATAATGGCTTTATCGAATTTTTAATAGAAACTTTTATTTCTATATTCCATTCAAAACTCAGACCTCAGTTACATCGAAAATTTCAATTTGTCAATTTTTCGTCATTTTGAATAAAATTGAATGATTTAAAGAATTATTCTAAAATTTTGACTTCATTACAAGCTTTCAATTAATTATTTCTCATTGTAATTGGGGTCTGCTTTCGAAATAATGTTTTTTTTTGAGCAGAATTTCTTGTAAAGTTTTATCTGAGTGAATTTTTTTCAAATTGAATTTTCCCTTGTATCGATTAGATCATTACAATGTTGTCAAGGGTGAACTAGTGACAACTGACATATCTTGCGTGTCACGTTACTTGGTCAAGCAAATCGACGTAATATATCTTCATGATACCTGATATGCCTCTCACAAGTTTATCCTTCCTGTCATCAATTAATATCACGTTTTTTTTTTATTTGATAAATCGCAATCATTAATTTATTAGAGAAAAAAAAACAGGAATATTTATTAATTTATGTGAAAATAAATTTACACTATGAAACTTGTGATGAGATACCAGCATATTTTTTTAAACTTATTTCCACTGCTAAAATTCCCACCAACAGGAAAGTTATTGATTTGAGTCAGATTTTTATAGCTCAGGTTGCCGACAGATGTTGAAGTTTTGAAGTTGAGTTATTGCTCCCAACTATTTTCGAGTTGGCATTAGACTTTGTAGGCTTCTGTGTGGAAAACATGTGAATTGGAACGCCCTACCTTCCATGGGTAAACTATTTTGATCAAATCTGCATCTGAAAGTTTGATTTTTTGCTTCTGTTTGCAGGAAGAATGGCGCATAAAAAATGAAACATGATTTCAAATTTTATTTAATACCTTCATGACTTGAAGAACAAGTAGTTTGTTGTGTTTTTATTTATTAATTTGTTATAGTAATTAAATAATTTTTCATATTGTTAGTGACTTGAATATCAAACCCTGATTAAATTTCTTTGTTCCGCAAAGCCAATTATTTTGGAACACCATAAGCTCTAATCTAATCCCAAGACAATAGGTGTTTACCCTATGGCGGAGAACTCACCGTTTATCGCAAATGTGCAGTATATTGATTCAGTGATTAAGGATCCATTGAAACCAACAATAACACTGATGATCAAGGTGTCATTTGATCACATAAAGTTTATCTTTCATGATATTATGTTGAAAGCTTATAAATGTATGAATTTATTCGTGACGATAAGAATTTACAGAGGTACGATATTTTACATTCTGATGTTCTGCAGTGGATATTTTATCTTCACCAACGGATTCTATTCGAATATCCCTTGAGCGATGGGTATTTTATGTCGACATTTAAATCACCATAATCGTATTGCACTGATTTTATTATTCTGACAAAATTTACGGTTCTTCAAAATTCAACGACTAACTCAAAAAAAAAAAAAGCGTAGGACATTAAATGAAAAAATAGAAAAGTTATTTAAGGCTGTTGAAATTTTTATAATTCGTAACTAAAATTAATATAAAAAAATTTCATAAAAATTTATTTTTTTTGTTTCCAAGTATTCTAATATAGAAGTATTGTCTTTTAATAATTTTTTCAGGTCGGTATCACTGTAGAACGTTCGTATGTCCTTCAGAGCTGATTTTTTTTGTTTTTAAATGTATTATTTAATATTTAAGTCAAAGAACACTTTAGCGCAAGTTTTGGACGTTTCAAAAATTAAAAAAAAATAATTTTCAAATTAGGCAATGACTTATTCAATTTTCTAAATGTGTTCAAAGATACTTTTGTGATAAAGTTTCTTTAAATATTTTTTCATTAACTAAAATAAAGCATTAAATGTCCAAAAATAGAACAGTGGCCAAAAATGGCACTTCTACCCTAAACTAGTGAAACAACTGACTTAGTGACTTTATATTGCTCCTATATATATCAGATATTCAAACTATAAGCCGGTAATCCTCACTTGACTGTTCATAACAGCAAACAATAATATTACAAAGTATATCTTCACATTTAGCATTTGTAACTTGAATTAGTGGACACGATCTGACGAAATCGTTTTTTATTTTTCTATAAAAATCTTCAATTGAATTTTTCACCACCTGTATTTTTTATTCTATTTTATTTGGAATAAAATTTTGTTTGTTTGACATTTTGAAAATAAAAATACCCGATTGGTTTATTAAAATTCAATTGAAAATATTTATGAAGGTTTGGTACAATACAGTGTCTAATTTAGTATACAATGGAATTAAAATATTTATCAAAACATTTATATTAATTCAGAAGGAAAAACCTCGTACCATTGAGACAGACCGACACCTGTGTCTTAATTAAAGTTGGTTTGACTTTTGGTAGAAGCTAGCTGTACTCTATACCCTTCGAGAGTCTGTTCTGTGTCGGTTGTTTCCCATGGGTGCAATTTACTTGCTTTCTTCTTCTCTTGAGTACTACACTGCAACTTATGAACCTAAACTGAAGGCAGCATCGATTTGAAAAGGGAGAACTTTATAAATGGTGACTTTCATCACTTTGATAAAAGCTTACCGACAAAATTTATTTTATGGCACTGAAATTAAATTAATTATTCTCGTAAGAGATACAAGTGCTAATAATCTTATATTCTTCAATTAATGCTGAACTTTATTCAATTAATTACAGTAATCACTAATTTATAATTGATACTTTCAAAAAGAGACGTTCAAAGATTTTGAATTACAGAAAGTCTGTTAACTCTTTTCTTTCATTTCTATTCATTTAGAATATGATTTTATTGGATAAAGTTTAGTAGCATTTTATGAAGTGATTTCATTATAATATGAATTGCTCATTTTAAAAAGTTTAAATCTTATAGGAGAATTTGAGCCAAATTGACACTGAATTTTTTTTTGTGTTCAAAAATACTTGATAAAGATTCATAAAAAAATGGGCAAGTTGATCAGTCCGGATAATTCGGCCATTTTGAAATTTTTAGTAAAATAGAAAAATTTGAATCTGAGGTAAAATGGCTTACTATTCAAAAAGTATTTTTTTGCTTCATCAATATATCAGTAAAGTTTTAATAGTGATCCATTTTACCTCATTCTAATTTTTCCGGTTTGTTAAAAATCCGGAAGTTGCCGCATTTCTTTAGCTGGTCAATCTGTTCCACTTTTTCTACAAACCGTAACTAAATATTTTGGATCGAAAAAACGATTTCTTATGCCGCAAAAATGGTGTCTAATTTTCCCGAGATCTACAAAATAGTAATTCTCATTTATTTTTATATATTTGAACTTAAAAAAAAAATGATATGGTAAAAAACGTGAAATAGTCTTTTCTTTGTTTTTGTTAGTCGAGAGTAGACTCTAGTGTATTCATGTTTACAAAGACTAGTATTGATGTTTTCGACAAAACGTCAAGTCCAGACGATAGACGGATGAAAGTTCTTTAGTTTTTGATCCATGTAATATTTATTCAGACAGACATCCATACTTTCTTTTTATAAAGAAAATCCAATAAGTAAAAAAGTAAAAGTTAAAATCTTACTTTTTAATAAAACTTACAAAGATCAAAAGAAGCTCCCATTCAATGTACAATATTTTTTATGGTGATTGTAAACGGATTAATTATATATGAAGTCAACAGTAATTTTTCGCAAAGAGTATTTCAATTATGCCAATTACAATGTAGTAATTTAATAAATAGATTATGTGAACATCAAAGAGTATTTGGAAAAAAAATGATTAATGTATTTACTCATTTTGGTAAAAGCTGCATCGATATAGTAAAGAAGAAAAATAAATGAAGCTAATCTTGTCTCTTAAATCTTTTTTATCCCAAGTTTTGTCCACATCAACGTTATAAATAGGCTATACTATAACGTTACAAGCGTCGTTTAACCATCATTTGAAAAGTAGCAGGGCACTGAAGACGCTATTAGGCTCCAGGTGTTGTATATCTCACCCCCTAACTCACATTTATTTATTGTTGTTATTATTATTTTTTTCGTCTACTTAATTGTTAGGCGGTTTTAATTCTTTTTGTGAAATAATTATACAATACACTTTTCATAAAAAAAAAATTGTTATTGTAGAATATTGATGTTAATATCTCTTGAATCGATGAACTTAAGTCGTTCAGTTCGTAATTGTAAGTATTCTCGTTATTCACTCATTAGATTAAGAACCATCTTATTGTCTTCAAGAGACTATAATATTCAACCTTGTTCTACTTTTGTATAAATATTTTTTTTTTAAAACTGTATTTTGTGTCAAAATTAATCTAATTTTATATTTATTAGATAAAATGCTTTAACCTTTCATACATTTATTAAAAAGCAAAAGATCTAGTACTAGTTTCCTGATCTTATACTGGGTCTTTTACCTCACAGACAAAAAAAAACTTTGAAGTTAAGGAAGCCCGGATCACAAAAATAACGAATTTGATTTTTTTGACTTAAATTTGAGTCAATTACATTAAACCTAACTCAAATTTGACTTTTTTGATTTAAATAGATATTAAGTAGGGCCAAATAAGCCAAAAGCAAGTCAAAACCGAATGTGTTCTTTATCCATTTTTAATTTGCTTTTGGTTAACTTGACCCACTTCATATCATTTAAGTCAAAAAAGTCAAAATTATTTTTTTGATCCGGTACACGCTGAAAAAAAGTGGTTATATCTCCCATCTTTTAGTCTACTCTCGATTGTTTTTGGATCATAAACAGCTTGAAATTTTTATACAAATTTAAATACAGACCAATCAGTCCTACAGTCTCATTAGACTAAAATCAGATAAAATTTTTCGACCCGGGATGATTATTACATTCAGTATGATAATGATTCCCTGTTGCAAAATGGTAATAGTTATTTTTTCCGCGTGTATTTTTCTCCATGTTTTCTTCAAAAAAAAATTTAAGCCCCAAATTGAGAATGAGGCTTTTGATTCATTAGACTCTGATATAAAAATTTACGTTTTTATTTTTCGTAAGTTTTCTTAAAATTTATTCAAGATAAAGATGTGGACAGTTTCTGGTTACTTTGTGAGATCAACAAGGATAGTACCTTTCGTCTACTTGAGAGTGATGAAGAAAAAAGACTCGACCCCTCTTAATAATAAACGTACTTTGATACAAGAAAATAACGTCTAATTTGTTTATTCAGAAAATAAGTTAAAACTCGGTGTATACTTAGTTCATGTCAGTCTCTTAAGAATTCTCAATGAAAATATATTGCACGCCAAATAACGTACAAGTGCAATCAATTTTTTGTTACTTTTGCAGACCGCTTTTTTGTTAGTGGATCTCCGCTTTTTCCATCTTTTACAACTACGTCTTGCGTGTTTACTCCTTGGAATTGCCTGAGGTTTTTTTTTATCCTTCATCGTATTTTTCATCTTGATTTTAGTTTTTTTCCATTTTCGGTCTGAGGTATCAGTAACTTATAACCGATGTAATTTTTTATTTCCAAATTCAAGATACATCTTTATAAATAAATTGTTAATACATTATCATAATTATAAATAAAATCTTTTATGCGTAACTACAATTAGACTCGTGAAGATGTTTTTTGAATGGTTCGACCATTTCTGAACAACCATTTTCAGCAAATCTACATGCTTCTCTACGATAATTACATTTCTCTTCATGAGACATTTTTTTATAATAACGCGGCTGTACTTGGCATCCATAAATTGACCAACGGCAAGGGACTTGTGAATCAGGATCAATTTCGGGCTCAGAATTGTGTTGATAATCATCAGAAAAATCCTCACTCTCTTGATACTTTCGATAGTTACATTTTTGTTGATGCATAATCTTTCTACGTCTTGGCATTTTAACCATGCAACCATATTTGTAAAACTGACATTCAACCATTTCTTCAGGATCACCATCTTCAAAGTTCAACGAATCAAAATTACGTTGAATATCATCTAGTCCTTCAAGACGGTCTTTGTAAATGCAGAGATTTTCATGCACAAGTTTTCGCCATTCAGGCAATCTTACGTTGCAACCAACTACGCTGTATCTGCAGTTTTCTAAAGTCCCTTCTTCATTGCTTAGGTCAGTAGGAAGATGTTCTTCTTCAAGATAAGGACGAAATTGGCATCTAGATTCATGTAAATCTCTAAGGTGCTCGGGTATATTAGCATAGCAGCCGAGGTATGAATATTGACATGGAAGAAGTTGTTGGTCTTCTGTTGGACTCGGCGGTCCCCATTGCAGACGTTCGTTATCAATAAATGGAGCGGATGGCGTAGAACTGTAAATTATTGGTAGATATGATTACAGTTTATTTGGGAAGTAAAATTGTATTTTTAAGAGCTTACATACTTGGGTGGATATACTGGATAAGGATGTGGCATGTAGTGTATAGCTGGTGGCATTTGGAATTCGTGGTTAAATTCTTGAGATGGAGCTTCTACACTTAGTGATGATCGACATGTTGGGCAAGAGAAGTAATAAGGCTTACAGCGATGACAAACGATATGTCCATTCATACATGAGTATTTCGATGAAGCATTCATCTCCATCATGCAAATTGGACAGATGCCTTCACTTTTGAATTTTTCTTGGAGACTCGGATAAAGACCTGACATGATCTAGAAAAATTTTTATTAATGAGAGGAGACTCTTATCCTTTTCAAAACAAGATTTCGGATTGGTTTTATGACATGATTTGTTTTTTGCAAATATCTCTATAAGTATTAAATTTTTCGAAAAACTGCAAGATACCTTTTTTGTAGCGCTTTAAATTTGCTACAAAAAAGGTATCTTATACTTTTTTGATAAAATCGATAGGTATGGAGATTTTTGGAGTTCAATATGGAATTTGGAAATTTTTTGAGGTTTTTTGGATCCTATTTGATCGTTAAAATTTGGGATAGAGTAAAGTATTGAAATGCTTAAAAATTAACGTCACTTTTTGGGATTTTATTGAAGAAATTGATCTAGTTTCAAGGAAAAATTGATAATTTTTAACTCGTAGATGTAAAAAAAAAAAACAGTCTCTGAATTTATCAATTCCATTATTAGAAATTTTTTTTCCTTATTTTCACAATCTAAAACGTTGTATTTATTTATAACGATATTTTTGCGTGGGCGTTAATGCTCTTATTTCCTGAGCAAAAAAAGTTAATGATAATAATATATTTTTATTAATCTAAGTTATAAATTTTTTATAATGAAATTGAGTTACAATCTGCTTCTTTACTTTTTACTATATATTTCTAGACTTACCTCTATTTTTTCCCTTTCAAAAAGAGTAATATTGTTAATAAAAGACTTTGAATATTCCTATCGCGTAAAAAAACTCCACGTCAATGTTCACTTGCCGTATGTCAAAGTCGCAGTACTCGCCAAAATCATATCTGTAAAGACTGATAACACAACTTTATCTGATAAAACTGTTGATCGTGACGTGGATTGTTTACACAGCTGATGGTAAATACATCATCTAGTATTTCTATATATAGAAGCATTGGAGTAGCCAAGCAAAAAAAATATTTCTTGTATCCATTGATATGCGTCATTCGTATGATATTGAACGAATTTATGTTTCGTGACTTTATGGACTGAACATTGATTCATATTATCAATATTGCTAAACAGAAATAATATTGATTTTAATTTTTATCCGCTTTCTGCAAAAGATGAATTTCATAGGCGCTTCTATGCGATTAGTGAATTTTCGATTTTAAAAATTTTTCATTCATCAGTTTTGAGCGGCAATAAATCATACGTGACTGCAAAAATATTTAACACACGATTTTTGTTCCAATTTCCTTTGCCATAACTTCTGTCCAGGTGTAAAGTATAAAAAGTAATTTTTACAGTTTCTGACATTGATATACATTATTTGCTTCTGGTATATGTACACGGAGAAAAAAATATAGTAAAAATTACAATCTTATAGTAAAATTTACTAAAAGATATGAAAAAATACATTCTGTATTGTAATTATTACTAAACGTTTAGTAAAATTTACTAGTTAGTAATAATTACATAATAAGATATTAAAAATTACTATGCGTAATGTATTTTTTACTAACACAATTGTATTTTCTACTATCTGTATAGTAAATTTTACTATTAGTATTTTTAATAAATACAAATTTAAGAACGTAAATTTTCTAATACAATATAGGATTTGTTACTATACAAAATATTAAAAATTACTATACGCAATGTATTTTTTGCTAACACGATTATGTTTTTTTACTATATGTATAGTAAATTCTACTATGTATAGATAAAATTAAAATTTGGTGGGGATAGCATATACAAATATGTATTACAAGTTCTGAAACTGTTGTCCGAAGGAGATATCGGGCCGTCAGACATAGGAAAGGACTCGCGCGCGGGAGATCAGGGTTCGAATCTCGGTTGAAACAAGTGATTTTTTAAAAAACAAAAATCGACTCCAACACCGATACAGATGGCATAAATAACAATAATAATAATTAAAATGATAGTAATAATAATAAAAAGTTAAAAGCTAATAAAAATTTTATTTTATTTTTTTCCATTTTAATATAGTAAAATTTACTAAACGGGATAGTAAAATTTACTAAACGGGATAGTAAAATTTACTAAACGGGATAGTACAATTCACTAAACGGAATAGTAAAATTCACTAAACGAAATAGTATAATTTACTAAACGGGATAGTAAAATTTACTTATCTGTTTATGAATTTTTCCTATAAATCTTAAGCGTTTCAAGATTACTATCTAAATTTAGTAATTATTACTATATTTTTTAGTAAATTTTACTATATTTTTTTCTCCGTGTAGGAACAATAATATAATATGAAAATAAACTTGATTGAAAGTGAAGACAAGGTTTGTCACAAGAAAATTCCAACCGAGGGCGTACAAGTGAAACCAAATACCCAAGTGATACTCTCAATATAGTGGCTACCGATGACCCTTGTGAGTGTTTCAATCCCTTTTGGAGATGTCACATCAAAGATATCCCAGTGTCTCTTTACAACTTTGGCATAATATTTGTTTACTCTAAGTTGTTTATGCAAATGAGATAGAGAAACACGGCAATTATACGCTCACGTGTACATATATTTTCACAATTTACGGTTATTAATAATATTTTCATTTATTTAATTACTTTTTAAAATAGTTATCCATTTTTAAATCATAGATTAAACCTTTGAAGACGTAAATAGGCGTGAAAACGTATTTTAGACGTAGTTGACGTACAAAAACATAAGTAAGGCTTGCGCAATCGTAACTCGTAGATACATTTCAAAAAAATCACTCTGCAAGGCATAAATAAGGAGATTTTTTTTCGCCGGAAAGATTTCGGAGTACTCTTTAAAAATGAATTAGCGAAATTTACTAGATATTCACTAATTTTTACTAATTAATTTTAGAAAGTAATTAGAATTTATTTTCAATCCGCACTTATTTAGATCCAGAGTATATTTTTCTGATGGTCCGCTCACTTTCGTAACAAAAAATATCTGTTTTTTTTTTCCTAAATACTAGATTGATGTTCGCATAATCAAACATTATATTTATCGTATACGATACAACAGAAAATGTGAAGCTTTTAGATGAGTATACATTTCAATGCATAAAAAAATTTTTTACAAATGTGATACAAGATTAGTTTATGTAGGGAGGCCAAGGCACGACGAGGCACTCAAGGGAGTAAAAAATAAAAAAAGTCAAAAATATTATTCAGGGGTTGTAGAACATCTAAAAAATATATTTTCATAATTTTACTCGGAAGCCGTCTCAGCTTAAAGAGAAATTTTCTTTTTTTTTAGATTTTATATTTCATTGACGTCAATGTTTTTTCAAAGAGTTTGTTTCATAAAAAATTTTTAGAATTCTCAGCTAACTCGTTTGTAGTAAATAATATATTCACTTTGTGAGTTATAATTACAAGCGAATTAATAACAAGTAATCTTGTTTCAGCTTCAACCGAAATTAGGTCACTTTTTTTCTTTTAGTAGAGGAATATTTACTCTTAAATTCTATTCGTGTACTGGGCAATAAATTTTTTTAAATTAAAAAAACAATTAAATAACATAAATATTTTTGCCGATAATAAGAAATAAAGTAAATCGATTTAGCGCTCGAGTAATTTATTTTTTTACTCCACGAGCTATTAATTGAAAAATTTTTTCATATTTCTGTGGCTTTAGTTATTATAAAAAAATTTATTGCTACTTCTATTAATTAAATAAAGTATATTGTCACTGAAACAATACATTTTATGAAGTAATTTTTATTTATCGATTACTACATATCATAACTTTTATTAATCCTCTATGGCAGGTAATTAGAAACAACTTATGAAATTAAAAAACAACACTGAAGTATATTTTCTTTTATGAGTTATAATCTTGTTATTGGGACTAAGACTCAACTTGTCTGCTATAAATATTATTAATTACAATGAATCTACATAAAAGGTGAAGCTTTAAAGTTTTAAGTTTCTGTTCACCCGTTTGATAGTATCTTACAATAAATTTACGTAAACTGAAGTTAATAAACTTTGACACACTTTATTTTTGCATTTAACCAAGCGCTGATCTCATGAATAAATTTATAACTTTTGCTTGGGATGCTGATGAACACTTTGTCCAATACCTTGAAGGTTACTGTAATCTCACAGTTTAACGACGAGTAAGTAAACACTTTCCACACATTCTATAGTTATTGAGTGTATGCATTATCAGTATCACTAAAAGCATTATATTTTAATGTTACAAGAGTGTTGGTTGAATTTTCGAAAATATCATAAATAACATGACTGAAAATTTACACAGAATAGGATTTTTTGGCGCGAGACAAATTTTGCATTATGAAATGAAAACAAAAAGTTTCTTTGTACTGAAAAAAATTTCTTAGCTCTAGAAAAATTGATCTCGCTTCAAAAAAATTTTTATTTTCAATTCAAATACAAAAAATTTTCTTGGGTCGAGTAAAAATTTTGGCGCCAAGAAATATATTAATTTGTGTATCATAATGATTTTTAAAAAATCGATTTTTATTGATTAGTTACAAGAAATTTTGTCAAAAAAATTATTCTTCGAAAATATATAATAATTTTTAATGATTTACTACTTAGGAAATTATTTTTTTTTACGAACGTTATTTTTTTGCATCAATGAAACTGTAATAATTGCAACGTCTTGTAATTTTTACAGTTTCAAAGCAGAGGTTTTGCTGATATTTAAAACTGTAATTTTTTCATATTCTTTTTTCCGTGTGAATACTACTATTTGAAGCTGATGAACAGTTTTCGTCGTGAAATTTTCGTATAAAGTGCAATAGATGAAATACAAGGTAAACATAGGACATAAAAAATATAACACCGATAATCAATAAAACTCTATCACACTTTGTAGTCTTTTACATTCTATCGTAACTTTGTTTGTGTGAAAATATAGAGGTATAGATAAAGCGTTCGAAACCCGCGTCGTTTCGTCACTTGGTTACTCCAGAGCATTTTTCATTCTAAATTAAATTGACGTGGTGATAATAAAATATATATATACCTTTTTTCCCTAAAATCTATCACTCAATTTAATAAAATTTAATTACTTTTACATGGGCGATTTTTCGATTAAAGTTTTAGTTACTTAGATGTAAATCACCGTTATGTTATTATTGGAAATTTATAAACATTACAAAATGTTTCCATTTATCTTGTTTCAATGTCGGTCAGAAGACAGCGATTACAGTCATTGTTATGATATATTTATATATTATGACATACAATGGATGTTCATTCGTGATTTTATCGTATGCTATCTTGTTTTCTTTCGAACAATTTAATCACGGTGTCTGGTTGCTGATCGATTAATACATGAGTGACAATCACCTGAATGAGTTTGTAAGTTCAAGCTGAATTTCATAAATTTCTTTCAAGATTGATTTTGTCGTATTTGATATTTCTGTTGAAATTCATCTAAAAACGATCGCATTGTATCGGAAATCGGTGAGCTAGGAAAAAAAATCTGGGCGTCGGTTGGCCTTGCGGGCCAGCCCCAAAACTTTCCGCCGTTTTCGAGCTCAAGGAGCTTTTGAAGTCGATCGTTCAAGTCGTTTCTGAGAAATTACTACAAAACACACACACACACACACACACACACACACACACACACACACACACACACTCGGGCATCATTCTGAAAATAATCAGAATAGCTTCTCATTACCTCAAAACGTCGACATCTGATGAAAACTCGATTTTCGAAAATCGGGGTGAAAACAATAACTTCCCGAAATTTTTCAAAATAGTCGATTTTCTTAGCGGGAAGTTAAAACTTTTTTAAGTTCCAATTATCTCCATTAGCTCATTAAATAATCGCACCCAAAAATTTAAAAAATCGCGCCAGTGAAAACCGACGAAAAATTCTGTCGCGGATATCTCGTTACCCGATCCAATAACAAACTTCTACTAGCGTTCGATGAATTCCTTATCAAATTTTCTAACTCCTGAGTACCAAATAAAATCAATTTTTTCAGTACCAACGATAGTCATTGCGATGGCATACACACGGCCAATATCGAAATTACTCATTTTCAATGAGAATTTATAAAAATCGTCATCGATTTACAGAACATTCTAGTGTCGAGTAATTCGATACTAATTTCTTATCAGAAATAATCGAGTCATGTTTAAAATAAATTTTTATTTTTTGTTCACCTTATTATAGAAGATAACTAGTTTTGCGATTATTTGGAATCGAATCTAAAAAACATGAAGAAACGAGCTTTATTCATAACTGCAATAGTAATTTTTATAATAGTATTGATTACTGTATTTACTGCATTCCGCACTAATTCAGGCGGCGAGTTGGAACAGATAGCAACAGCTATGATCGATAAAAACATAGATCCACAGCATATAACAACTGCAGAAAAGTATCATAGAAATCCGCAGGCGACATTTGAAACCGACCTTGAGCAGAAGTTAGAAAAAGTCGTTCCGTTCGGAACCGCGCTCTTATCAATGTACCAATTGGACAAGGCAAAGACTCAGTATTTAGAAGACGTTGAAGATTTAATAAGAAGGATAAATATAAAACTAGGAGGACCAGTAAAAAGTAATCAGAAAGTACCTTGGGGTACTAACTGGTACGAGTGTTCCGTTTCATTGACTCGGTTGCTTGCGATGTACGAGTACATTGGAAAAGATGAAGACGTCATGAATATTTGTCACAATAGAATACTTGAGATAATACCGAAATTGAATCAATCATTAGGCTGGGAGCGGAAAGGTGAATACGTTCTTTTCTTTGGGATTCCACGTTTATTGACACTTAAAAAAAATGAACCAGGTCTATATGGATTAGAGAAAGAAAAAGAAGAATTTAACGAAATTAATGAACAAATGAATATGAAAATCAATACAGATAATAATGTAAAGAATGGTATTTATCAAGACTATTCGTGTATTCGTAATGACAGTGTTGCTACTTTCTCAGGGATACTCTCGATCGGGGGTTTCTATTTCAATGTATACCAGAAGCTCGGTCTCCCAGAAAATATAAGTACTTCCGTACCAGGAATATTAAACAAAATTCTCCATCCGAAATTAAATTTTATACCCTACGGTCTGTTGGGTCGAGAGCCAAGAATAACTTGTGACCGAACTTTGAAAAACCATTGGCCGGATTACAAAAAGAATCCGAATTTCGACGTAAATATATTTCCTTTTATTGGTCTCGGTGTATTCAAATCTAAAAAGTTCGTATTTTCGGTGCGCGTCCAACGCGATAAAATTGCTGCCTACGAAAGTGATAAAGATAATCAGCAATTTGCTCTCGGATGGATTCAAATGCGTAAATTATATCACGCGGAAATTGATTATAGTAAATATAAAAATGATGCCATCAAGTGGGAGGAACTAAAACTACAACCGGGTGTCGTTTCATTTGCTAAAGACGAAGATAATAAATTCGATGCTTTTCGTCCTATGAAACTCAATGACACTCTTAAAAGTTACTGTGAAGATATTAAATCCTTTATTGGACATTTGAAAAATCCTAAGGATAAAAAATTGCTGTACTGGTTCAATAAATATAAATTTAAAGCTTTCTATGAAGACGAAGTTGAAATTTTGGAAGTCGGTGTTTGTACAGATAATGGTTTAGTTATGCGATACGAAATTAAAAATCAGTCTGGTAAGAACTTGAAATTGATATTAAAGGACAAAGATATTGGTAACAAAATGTCCATTAAACCTCTTGTTGATGATTCCGGGGCAGGAATTCTTATCAATAACAGCACATCGCCGGTAACAGTTAATTGGTATCAGCTATTTGATGCCACCATTGAGCCTAAAACAGTTGATTGGAATGATACCAATAATTCTGTGTCATTTACGTTTGACGACGAAAGTTATTTAATTGAACAGCATAATAACTATCATATTGTCAAATGCAATGATAGAATAATACTCGCGGGCAATCCGAGCAGTTTGCGTAAAGGCAGTATAACTCATACGGATTCATCGAGTGGTAAGGTTACAGTATTTGAAAGAGATCCTAATACACTTATGTATGTACCTCAGCAAAGTTAATTAATGATACATTCATATGAGCATTTAAAAGATTGATTACGATTAAATTTTTTTGCCGATTTGGTAATGGCAAACTTTGAAGATATCTACACAAGAAAAAAAATAGCGCTGCAACAGGACGTAGTTCTTCGCGAGCAAGATGACGAAATCTTGTTGCAGCAACAGATTTTTCTCTTCGAATCAATAGGATAAGGGACAAATTTTTATGTGCATAAAATGAAATTTCAAATTTTGATAAAAAAAATCAGTTTGGAATAAAATTGAAATTTTTTTTCGAAATTGATTTTTTTTTTCAAAATTGCAATTTTCCTTCGAAATTAAAATTTTTCTTTTTTAATTTTGAAATTTTATTACACTGACAAAAAAAAATCCATCCCTTAAATTCTACAGGAAAAATTCTGTTGCTGTGACAAAATTTTTTCTGTGTAATCAATGGGATGAAGAACAAGAGTCACGTATGGATTTTTTTTTCAGTATCGTAAAATTTCAAAATTTGAAAAAAAAAATTTTAATTTTTATCAAAAATTTCAATTTTGAAAAAAAAAATCAACTTAAAAAAAACATTTTAATTTGTTTCCAATCTGAGTTTTTTTTTTTCAAATTTTGAAAATTCATTCATAATTTGAATTATCGTTCAAAATTTGAATTATTTTTCCAAGTTTAAAATTCGTTCGAAATTTAAATTTTCTCAAATTTTGAGTATTCCATAAAAATTTGAATATTTCATCAAAATTTTAATTTTTTTCAAAATCTGAATTTTCATTCAGAATTTTAATTTTTTTCAAATTTTCAAATTTTATTATACTGACAAAAAAATTAGTTCATAAATCTCGTTCCTTATTCTATTGATTCCGAAGGAAAAATCCCGTTGCTGCAAGAGGACTGCGTCTCTGCTTTGCATCTTCTATTTCTTTCCATCTAGGATATAAACTGTTACGGAGTTAAAAAATATCTCGTAATTCTATACTTATTTCTCATCATAAATTATCGACTCGTTATTTAAAACAAATTTTTATTTTTTCTTGCCTTATTGTAGAAGACAATGAATGAATAAATTGATTTAAAAGCAAATATGAAAAACATAGAAAAAGTAGCTTTGATCACACTTGTAGTGGAAATTATTGTGATAGGATTGTGCATTTCATTAAATGTTCTTAAATCTCCTTCATGTCTAAAGTTAGAGCGGATAACAAAAAGTTTGAGTAATCATTGCATAGACCCAAAATATGAACAAGATGCGGCCGACTATATTAAAAATATGGATGATTCATTTCAAACAAAATTCATGGAGAGAGTAACGTTAAAAAATAGACTAAGCCACACGACATTAAGACCAAAAACTGGAGAACTCAGTACATTTGGAATAGAATTGTTATCAATGTACCAATTAGACAATAAAAAGACTGATTATTTAACGATTGTTGAATATTTTATAACAAAAATGGATAAACTATTAGGAAATTCCATAAGTGATGAGAAAATCGTACCTTGGGACGATAATTGGTACGATTATTCCGTTACATTTAATCGTATGCTAGCAATGTACGAGTACATCGGGAAAAAAAACGCAATAAAAGATATTTGTAACCGTAGAATTCTTCAAATAACGCCGAATTTTAATCATTCATTAGGCTGGAAGCGGGAAGGTGTCAACATAGCCTATCTAGCGATCCCGCGTCTCCTGACAAATTACATGTTCAACCGTGAGCGTTATGATTTGGAAGTAAAATCAGAATTATTTATAAAGCTTGATGCAGTAATGAATTCAAACTTCAATCCGGGTGATGATTTAAAAGATGGTCTTTATCAAGACTACTCGTGTATTTGTCATACGGACGTTCCGAGTTTCTCATATTTATCTACACTTGGAGAATTTTATGTCAATACGTACAAGGCGCTTGGTTTTAAATCAGACATAAGTAGTTCCATAATAAAGATATTTGATAAGCTTCTTCATCCGAAATTGAATTTTACACACTACGGTCTGTTCGGCCGGGGTCCAAAAATAACTTGTATCTGGACATTAAAAACGTACTGGCCGGATTACAAAAAGAATCCGAATTTCGACGTAAATATATTTCCTTTTATTGGTCTCGGCGTATTCAAATCTAAAAAATTCGTATTTTCGGTGCGCGTCCAACGCGATAAAATTGCTGCCTACGAAAGTGATAAAGATAATCAGCAATTTGCTCTCGGATGGATTCAAATGCGTAAATTATATCACGTGGAAATTGATTATAGTAAATATAAAAATGATGCCATCAAGTGGGAGGAACTAAAACTACAACCGGGTGTCGTTTCATTTGCTAAAGACGAAGATAATAAATTCGATGCTTTTCGTCCTATGAAACTTAATGACACTCCTAAAAGTTACTGTGAAGATATTAAATCCTTTATTGGACATTTGAAAAATCCTAAGGATAAAAAATTGCTGTACTGGTTCAATAAATATAAATTTAAAGCTTTCTATGAAGACGAAGTTGAAATTTTGGAAGTCGGTGTTTGTACAGACAATGGTTTAGTTATGCGATACGAAATTAAAAATCAGTCTGGTAAGAACTTGAAATTGATATTAAAGGACAAAGATATTGGTAACAAAATGTCCATTAAACCTCTTGTTGATGATTCCGGGGCAGGAATTCTTATCAATAACAGCACATCGCCGGTAACAGTTAATTGGTATCAGCTATTTGATGCCACCATTGAGCCTAAAACAGTTGATTGGAATGATACCAATAATTCTGTGTCATTTACGTTTGACGACGAAAGTTATTTAATTGAACAGCATAATAACTATCATATTGTCAAATGCAATGATAGAATAATACTCGCGGGCAATCCGAGCAGTTTGCGTAAAGGCAGTATAACTCATACGGATTCATCGAGTGGTAAGGTTACAGTATTTGAAAGAGATCCTAATACACTTATGTATGTACCTCAGCAAAGTTAATTAATGATACATTCATATGAGCATTTAAAAGATTGATTACGATTAAATTTTTTTGCCGATTTGGTAATGGCAAACTTTGAAGATATCTAGCAAATAAACGACTGGATTTACATAAAAATTGATCATCTTTTGTGTAGGAAATTCCAAGAGCTACAAGTTTGTTTCTTGTCATTTTTCTGGTATCTCTGATTTTTTAGTCAGAATGTATTCTAATAGTATTTTACGATAAAAACTATACTTTTATTATATTCTACATAGTTTCAGCTGTAATTTAAAAAAAAAAAGTTCCAATTATCATGCAACTGAAGTTTCGACCGGTCAATTGAACGTCAATATATATTACGTACTTACGTAAGTTAATACCTATAACTTTCGAACGGATGAACCGATTCTGATCATCAAGGTGTCATTCGACGAGGATTGCGAATATCTTGAAGCTGATGAAAAATTAAACTTGATCGGTACGGCTGGTTCAGAGATATTCCAAAAATAAACTTTTTTCAATAATGTTTTTTTTGGATAACTTTTTATGTTATAAATGGATTGATTCCAAAATCAATTGGGCTTTGAAGCTTCATAAGCCGTGTCGAATGCAACCTCAAACATTAAAATCGGTAAATTCTTTCAAGAGAAACCGTTGTCGAAAGAATTAAAAAAATCGGTCTGTCGGTTGACCCTGTGGGCCAGCCCCAAAACTTCCCGCCCATTTCGAGCTCCTTGAGCTCGAAAAATTGTTATGGATACATTTTCGAGCTCGAAAATACCTTTGTATGCTTTGTTTTTGAAAAATAACGTTTTTTACCATTTTTTTTTACAACGATATCTCTCGAACGAATAAACCGATTCAGACGTTTAAGGTGGCAATCGACGTGTTTTATTGAGTTCTACAACTGATCAGATTTTGAAATTTTCTTTATCAAGTCGTTTTTGAGAAATTTCCAAAATAGTAAAAAAAATTTTTTTTTTTAATTCTTTCGTTAACGGTTTCTCTTGAACGATTAAACCGATTTTGATTGTTGAGGTGGCATTCGACGCGGCTTACAAAGTTTCAAAGCTCAATAGATTTTGGAATTAATCCATCGAGCGAATTAAAAGTTATTAAAAAAAAACATTTTTGAAAAAATTTTATTTTTGAAATATCTCCGAATGTACCCTACCGAATAAGCTCAAATTTTCAGTGTTCATAGTAAATAACAAGCCGCGTCGAATGACACTTTGAAGTTCAAAATCGGTTCATCCGTTCAAAAGTTACAGAATATTTACATACGTACGTACGTACATACATACATACATACATACATACACTCGGACATCATCGTGAAATTAGTCAGAATAGCTTCCTAGAACCTCAAAACGTCGACATCTGTTGGAATTTCGATTTTCACAAATCGGGGTGAAGCCAATTTCATCCCGAATTTTTGAAAATTTTCAATTTTCTTAGCGGGAAGTTAAAAATCTCTCAATCTAACTTTACTCGGCGTTTCAGTGAATACTTTTTGGTTTTTTCACATCTTTAAGGTCTCGGGAACCCAGTAAAAATAAACGGGTAGGCCGGTAGCTTCGCAATATGCTGCATAATTTGACCATAATTCAAATGCAGCCTACTTCTGGAAGTATAAGAGGCTTAAAAAAAAGACTGAGTCGTAAATCCTAGTAGAATCAGTGTAACCTCGTGAAGTGCTAAAACACGTGGATTTTTTTTTTAGCATAAATAGAATATTTTTACGTAAACTTTTAATACTTTTTAAGAAATTTATGTATTGAAATCGATCTTCAAGTGAAACTGTAAAAAATATTTGGTTGAAATAACTTCCATTAGGTTGTTTTAAAGATATGAAGTATATATATTACAATATCAATTATTTTTCTCATTTTAGAAATTCATAAGACATCTCAAAATATCTCAATTGAAAAAACCGAAACAAATTATTACAAAAAACAAATTTTATATATTTTTTAAATTATTTGTTACTAATGAAATTAGTTCTGTGTTTTATAAAATTTTCCACAATTAATTTCTTTTTTTCGATCTGCAATTAAGACACTACATATTAATGAATTCCTTGAAATCTTGTTTTTACAAGTTAATTAAAAATTATATGAAACCAAATTGCAGTAAAGAGTAGTATAGATTTTTTTTATTGCAAGAAAGCTTATGCAAGTTGTTTTTGATAAAAATTTTATTGAGTTCAAACATATGCATAAAATAGTCTTTGGTATAAAAATAAAACTATTTATAATAGTCTTACGAAATTCTGTATTTTTACTCTCCAAAGTTTTATTTTCGATTTAACAAACAAGTACTATAAAGTAACGCTTGATTTAAAAAGTAAACCAGTTCAAAAATACAAAGCTATATTGTAATGTATGTACACTTTTTTTTTTTAACTCAAAAACAAATACCCAACTGTCAGAAAAATTGTAGAAATTTTTCTCCTTTGTAAAGTGAAATTTATTCTTATGAGATACATCAAACGTACGTGAAAATAGCTCGCTGCTAAAGTTTCCAACTCTTTTTTATTTCATAACTTGGCTTATTCCGATTTCGTCCCTGGAAAATCTCTTGGACTTACTCTTTGCCGCAGTAATACTTGTGTACTTGTATACTTGTAAACTTTCCTGTTACATGACATTATTTTCTCACTGCGTTATTATCATACGCTTGTGAATACAAAGACCTTAAGTTTTAAAATTTTACCAAGTTAGTTTAATGCAAAAAAACAGACAAAAAAAAACTTTAGATACGTAAGTGGTAGGGCTAATTTTTTTTCATGAAACTTTCTTGGCTGTACTGACGAGCAAGTTGTTTTCCAGTAGGAAATGTTCATTTTAAATTCAATGTTACTTATTCATCGATAAGAAAAACTTTTTAAATGTTTTATACTTCGATATATTGTTATTATGATTGTCATAATTATTATTTGCGTTATTATTATTACTATAAGAAATATACATACAATAGCTGCTTTTTTTGAAACGTCGGACTGTCATTTTTTCCGTCTATGTATTATTTATAACAAAAGATTACAACTTTTTCAAAGGATCAAATATTTATTGGATACTAAAATTTTGTGATGATAAAAAACGTAATAATTTTTATAACTGTTATCTTTTTTTTAGTTGATATCTGTCGTATTATCGTAAAATTTTTTAGTAGGTTTGGGTGGGGCTCGAAAATTCAAAATTTTTTAGCAAAAGAAAAAAATTGTTTTATTCGTTATCGGAATTATTCTTTTAACAATTAGAATGAATCCCGACTAGAAAAAAAGTTGTAAGACCTATTGGAATCCAATTGGGTTCCCAATTGGGAACCCAACGTTGGGTTGTAACGCATAGCCCAAGATGATCCCAATCGGGTCATCCCTATTGGGTCCCAATTGGGTATACCCAACTGTTTCCCAATTAGGCACACTCTATAGGGTTTCAATTGGGTTCACCCTACAGAAACTTTAGGCCAACCCAATAAAATCCCACTAAAATCCCAACATAAGAAAAATTTGGTTAAGTAAATTTTATTTAAATCCTCTCATTCTAGTACAATTTTTTTTTTATTTATGCAATTTTCGTTATGACTGTTAATTTACAATAGTGTTAGCTCACAAAAAAAATTAATTATTTCACAAATTCTCACTTTGCACGAGACACAATTTTTATAACCTATATTCACTATACTAGCACTTTAATATTATTTTGATCAATTATATTGCACTGCACTAGCACTTTCTTTATTATTAATTCTATCAATTATATTGCACGGTATTGTAACTGTAAAGATGTCAAAAAATAACGCCTTGATAAGTTACTTAGAACGTTTTTCAATGCAAGAGTCACGTGTATATGGGATTTTGTCCACTAGTTATTTGTTTTATGCGCGGACCTGTCTGAACTTGTCTACGCTTGTATTATAGTCACAAGATTTTGTCGCCACGTGCATTATTGGTGTTAACATACACAACTATTCGATTTTTATCTTTACATATAATAATATATGAGCATATGAAAGTTAGTAGATATTTCATATGGATTGTTTTTCCCTTAAAGTTTTAGTTTTTTTTTTAAGTTTATAATTAAATTTATAATCTGCAAGTGATTAAAAATACGTTTTACTATTGTTAAGTTTTTTTTCTTTATTATTAAAGTTTAATCAGTTTTTTTTTTTTTCGTTTTCATGTTAAAATACAGAATAAAACGTAAATATTTTGCATTTAAAAATTATTTTTAATTTTTAGAAGTAAAAATTTTTTTTTTTTATAAATTTCATGTTTAGTTTTCCTAACGTGATCCCAATTATTCCCCAAATGGGTAAGACCAACAGCTAGTTATTAATTTTGACGTTGGGTCATCCTAACAAGTTCCCAATTATTTCCCAATCGGGCAAACCCATTGTCGAATCATTAATTTTAGCATTGGGTTTTCCCAACAGGTTCCCAATTATTTCCCAATCGAGTAAGCCCAACAGCAAATTATTAATTTTGACGTTGGGTGGCCCCAACACGTTCCCAAAAATATCCCAATCGAGCAAACCCATTGCCGAGTCATTAATTTTAACATTGGGTTAACCCAACATGTTCCCAATCCTATCCCAATTGGGTAAACCCAATCGCAATTTTTTATTTTAATGTTGGGCTTACCCTATATGTTCCCAATCAAATCCCAATAGGGATAACCCTATCGGGCTTGCCCCATCAGTACCCAATGGGGTCCCAATGTATGCTTGGGGATAATTTCTAGTCGGGAAGATGTCTTCTACTTTTATGTGTTTGAGTTAGTATAGACTTCTCTAAAAATCCTAAAGAAATCCTAGAGATATCCTAGAGAAGTCTTAGAGAATTTTTTTTCCTTTTTTTTTCATAATTTTTGATAACAATCATTATTAATCCGTTCCATTAAAAATTTATTAATTAAAACTTATGACTATTGGGATAATTGAATTTCGGAAAATATTTATTGATGACTATTTATATATAAAAATTGTTTTATCTGTTCATATCATATAATAATCGAACAATATTAATTTTAAAAGACATATACTTATCAGTTATCATTTAATTTTGTTAATTGCTTGTCAATTAATTAATTTAATTATCGTAACGAACTTCAATTGTCATAGATCAATTATAAATTTTTTTTTAACAATAGTAACCCATTTTACCTTAGTCAGATTTACTCTAATTTAAAATATTTCTTTTGTTTAATTTTCATTAATGACCCATTTTCCCTCAACATCAAAATTCTTCCAATTTCGAATAAAAAAATTAATTTTAAAAGTCAAAATTTATTTCTAAAATTTGTATCTGTCGCAACACTTGAGTACAGGCGTTTAAAACAACCATTAAAATTACAGTAGTATTAGTCGACGTTTGACCCTACATAAAACCCCCGAATAAAATAAACTCAAGTACAAAATTAATAAATACAACCATCCATTAATTTAATAATTTCACCTTTTATCTTTTCTGTAAATTTAATATTTTACTGATCTTGCGAAATGTGTACGTGTGAATATTTAATAATACTCAAACATGAGGAATAAATACCATGTGCTGCGCTTTGCAAACATATCTCATTTAATTGAAATACCCTCGATATATAAGTATATAAGAAAAAAATTAAACCATAAAATATCAATAATTAATTGAATTAATTAGTTAATTAATTAGTAAACCAATTAAGTGAAACATTAAGCAAACATAAAATAAAATATAGAGTAACTCTTTGACGATAAATTTTTCAGTGACGAAAAAAAAATAAAAATAAAATAATTTAAATCCGCTTAGTAATTGAATTCATCAATTAGTAAAGTATTGAAAGAGAATGACGGTAGAGTAAATGAAAGAGGGTTTTTTCCCGCCGGCTCTTGTAGTTGTTGCGTAAACTTGCCACCAGAGTGCGACTACAGCGCATGGTCGTCTCGTGAACAATCGATTGCGATATATCGTCGAGTCCTATCTGGCGTTTAAGGAGAAGCTGACGCATGCGTTTGTATAATGAATTCGTATTGGCTAGTGATGATGTCATGCAGTCTCCCCTAGGTCTGCGAATGAATCTGCGGGCTTTTCTGCAGTCTACACCGACTATTCGAGCGGCACAGCCGTGTTTTTTAAAATCATATTGACACTTGTGATATTGTAATTTACACCTTGTGCTTTCTTCAAGACAGTCAACAACAAACATCAACTTCATTGACAACAATTTGGGCTTATCAACAAACGGTGAGTCATTGTTGGATTTTATATTGAAAATTATCTCTTGTTTCGTCTTCATACTTTCCAATATTCTTGTCCATCTCAGTCGTATGCTCGCACAAGAATCTCTGTCATTCAAAAATTTATTAATTATTAATATTCAAAAAGTCCGTAGATAACGTTAATTTTCAAAATCTTAGAATATAATAAATATGAGTAGAACAAAAATTAAAAATTCGGAATTAGATAAATGATAAATCAGTTGGCGCATTTTTTTAAATTTTATTTTTATTTATTTATTTAAAATTTATCTGTCTTCTCTGCTACATTAACACACATTATTTTTTACGATACTGGTTGGCTGACGTTTCATAGTTTTTTTATTTTTTTCAAAACGATGAATTAAAAAAAAAATATTGTAAAAAATTGCACCTATAGCTTACTTTATTTTCTACAGGTGCATATTTTTAGTTTTTTTTTCTTGTGATTGATTTGTTGAAAAAAAAATCCTAAAATTATCAATTGTCTGATTACTCAATAATTTTTAACTTCCCGCTTAGAAAATCGATGATTTTCAAAAATTTCGGGAAGTTATTGTTTTCACCCCGATTTTCAAAAATCGAGTTTTCATCAGATGTTGACGTTTTGAGGTCCTAGGAAGCTATTCTGACTATTTTTAGAATGATGTCCGAGTGTCTGTATGTATGTGTGTGTGTGTGTGTGTGTGTGTGTGTGTGTGTATGTATGTATGTAAACTCTTTATAACTTTTTAACTAATAAACCGATTTGGATGGTTAAGGCGGCAATCGAAAGAGTTTTTTGGCCATCAACTTTTCTGAAAATTTCAGATTATTTGACCAAGTAGACTCGAAGATATTGGCCAATTACGAAAAAAAAAAATTTTTTTTTTTTAGTTTTTTATTGATTTCTCGAAAACGACTTATACGATCAACTTCAAAATCTAATCAGCTCTAGAACTCAATAAAACGCGTCGATTGCCACCTCAAACATCTAAATCGAATAATTCGTTCGAGAGTTATCGTTGGAGAAAGAAACGGTAAAAAACAGTTTTTTGCGAATATCTTTGAAACGACTCAACCAAACAATCCAAAAATCTAATCAGCTTTAGAATTTATTAAAACTCGTCGATTGCCACCTTAAACATCAAAATCGGATAATTCGTTTGAGAGTTATCGCGGGAGAAAGAAATGCTAAAAACTGTTTTTTTTTTAAAAATAATGGCATGCAAAAGTATTTTCGAGCTCGAAGAGCTCGAAAATGTATCTACAACGATGTTTTTGAGCTCCTTGAGCTCGAAAACAGCGGGAAGTTTTGGGGCTGGCCCGCAGGGTCAACCGATGCCCAGATTTTTTTTACCTGCTATAAAATTAATAAATTACTTTTCGTATTTTTTATGATTATTTTACATGCACATGTAGAAAATAAAAAAAACTACAGGTGCAATTTTTAAAAATATTTTTATAATTTCACAAGAGAATCAAAAAATTATTAAATGTCAACTGGCCAGTATCATATTAAACTTTATTTGTAATTAAGGTCATAAAGGAAAAAAAATATTCTGATTCGAAAAAATATGGAGTCCACGTGCGGAAGTGATATTTGGTCTAATGCAAAATATAAATATTTAAATTTCAGCGTTAATTATTTTGATATTAAGTATACATTTTAATTAAAGGGGAAGTGAATTAATTGAATTAGATATAATTTAAATAAATTTTGAGTTTCTTAATAATTTATAAATATATATGCAGAAAAATATCAAGAATTGAAAATAGAAATTTTCTTGGGACGAATAAAAATTTTCTTGCGCTAAGAAATTTTTTTTGTATATATTTATATATAGAAGACGTTTTATAAAAATTAAGAGTGTAAAATAATTAAAATGAGAGGTTTCCATTAAAAATCCGAACAATAAATTTAAAATAATTTTTTTTTCTTATATTCAAAGAAAGTTTCCATACTGATTGCCTTATCCTTATTCTCTTTTCTTATTCGTCGTGCTTCAGAATTGAGCTCAACTGATGAGAGGCCTTTGCAATTATTCACCTCAGGTGTTAAAGTAGAGGTTTTCAACAATGTAGGACAAAACTTTTAGTCTTTTGTTCTTAACAAAAATGTATAATACATTTTCAACTGTCATGACAACTTTTACTATTTTACACAAATTATATTATGAATCAAGTATTACAATTGTTATATTCATAAAACTTTTCTTTTATCTATTTTTATAATTTTCATTTACAAATACAGGTGTATCTTTATTATTTTAGTATTGATCGTAATAAGAATATTACGTCACAATACGGCACATTTTTTTTATTGCATAATTTTATATTTTAATCTTAAGTACACTGTACCTGTACTTGTACATTTTTACGATGAGTTGGCTGTAATAATTTGAAGTTAAATTTAAATGTACATTGATTTGCAAATGTTCAACTTTAAATGATTTTCAAAAAAGAACACTCGGGAATTGATCATTTAGTATAAAATATTTTCCAGAGTTTGGAATTTAAATAATAGTTTTTTTGTAATTCAAAGGCGAAGTATCGTGACTTGAAGTCTGTCAAGAAACGGACTTTATTAAATTTTTAAGATCAACTATTTTCAGCAATTTATGTTAATTAAATTCTTACTTTAGTTTTCTCATTGTTATCGACAATGGTTGTCGAACCCTCTGTGACGTTAACACGATCCTCTTCATAACTGTTCATTGTCTTCCTGTCTTCGTGACCGTTCTCCTCTGGGCCGATTTTTTCGATTTCTTTTTATTGTCAAAATATTGTCTTGTCTAAACTTGAGGTTTTTATAACGATAGCTTTTATTCGAAATATTCTTGACTTTTTTATTGCATTCAAATTAACATGAAAATTTTTTTATTTTTTTTATTCAAAATATACTTTATGCCACTCAACTATACTTCATACATTATTATTTGATGTTTTTTTTTGAAGTTATTATCAATTCAAAATTCGCAAAAAAAAACATGGTTGTAAATATGGGCATATCCATACTTTTTAAAAATATTCTATAACTATGAATTAATTAAAATTTAAATTATAATTTTTTTTGTCTCTTCTATCCCTTCAGTTTTAATCTCTTGCAATAATTTTTAATTAATAAATTATTGAAATTTTTAAATTCAGTTATTTTACTCAATAACTGACATCATTTTAATTACAATGTCGTTCATAATTTAAATTTATTAATTCATAAATTTTCTATACTTGAATTTCATTCATCAATTCACAAAGACATCATTTTTCGATTCCTTTCATATTTATTTCTTCGTATAAAAATTAATTGTTAAAGTTTAGTAATCAATTTCTGCTGAATAGAATATTAGCGATAGACTTGGCAACTATTTGATTGAAAAAAACTTTATTTAATGCTTTATTTACCAAATCCGTTTGAAATAACCATTCAAAATGCATTAAATCTACTAGTAATGGCAAAAAACCTCTTATACTATTTACGATCAATAAATTCGGCATTTACTTCTTAGGAAATACCCTCATAGACTTTGGATTACGCCTTGAGAAGATATTTGCTTCTGAATGGTTAGAAATGCTTTTACATGGTCATAATATAAGAAACATAGGCTATCAGAGGTATACCAAAGGGATGCGACGTGTATCGTAAAAGACTATCGTTTGTGGTTGGACCAAATTTTATGTCACATAATAATTACGATCACTTAGGTAGTAATTTGTGGCAATTTAGCGGTAGAGTATAGTATCATTTAAGTAATAAACTATTTATCGAGCAACTGTGTTTTAGTTAAAAAGATCATTTTCATATTTACTTTTTTGCGATTACGGAAAAACAAAAAAGGAAGTTAGATGACTTTTATGGTTAGCAAAGTAAATTAGTTTATTTTATTCATGTCGGTCTAGAAATCAAGAGAGGAAACATAGACATACGTAAATTTTAATTTGAATATAGTGTGATTTTATACCCTGGTGGTTACGTGCATTTAAATTATGAAAGTGACCATGCGGTCGGAAACTTTGGTATTACGGTCACATTTCGATATTATTATATAGATGCTTTTTTAATGGGTGCGCTAAAAAAAGATAAAACATAGATTTGTGTAGAGATAAAATACTTCCATTAAATATAAACTGAAAAAAACTTTTGCACAGAAAATGAAAAATTCTTGACTGAAAGTAAATATTCTTGATTCAAAAAATTTCTCTATATTTCTGGCTCAAGAAAATCTTGATTTGGTTTCAGAAAACGTTCGTCTTCTGAAATATTTTCTTGACTCGACAACTTTTTTTTTGTGTGCAAAAATGATATTTTCTTCTTTAGAATATGATTTAAAAATTTAAACTTCTTTATTAAAATGTTTTTTCAATGAATAATTACAAGTAATTGAATTAATTAGTATCATTAGTCAATTTCAACAAAAATCACACATGTCTGTGATAAGATCAATGGTTGCACCGGCTGTTGGCCATAGAAAATATGCCCACTACACCGTAAAACGAATTACGTGTCGTTATTGCGGAGAAAAGTGAAATTCGTCTATATATTCGCCATGGGGTCTCTTAGTATAGAAAAACGTGATCTCCGGACGATAACGACGATTCGATCGGGCTCCTGAAAAAATTCAGTGATGAGAAAAGAACGACAGCAAAATAATCGGCAGAAGAGGGCGCGGAAAATAAAATATAAAGAAAATAAAAAAAATAACTATTAAGTTAATAGACAAAAAAATAAACTGAAAGTTTCTGTCTTCTCTGCAATCAAAAACACAAACATGCGCTATTGGGGATCAAGTCTAATATTTATCAACATCGTCTTGAACACTTTTTGTTTGGAGTAAGAAATTTATTGAACTCAACAAAATTTTTACAGAAAAGTTATAAGTCGTGATATAGTGAATTCTATTGAACTTACAGTGAATCTTTCATAACCAAAGTCTACGAATCCAAGTTTCCTTTTGCAATAGCAGATTTATTTGCCAATTAACACAAGTGAATTTTTTAGTAATTTTTTTTTCATTCAGATCTTCTTTTTTTAGTCTGTAAAAATATTTGATCATCGGTTTTTTAGATAATCTCTTTATTTTTATTTTTTCCCTCGGGGAAATGAAGACGAAAAAAACCTAGAAAAATATTCAATTTTAAGTAACTGATGTGAGTTTAAAAACTAAAGTCCTCTTCCGTCGGTCACTGTCCGAGCTCTATGCGCAAGACGAGAGTAATATTAAGAGGCGTTTCTGTTATTTTGGCCAATAAATTGGGCGTTAGTCACAAATTTTTTATATATTTTCCGTTGTAAAAAAAGGATCAGAAAAGCTTATTGAATTATACTTTTTCAAATTTACTTCACTTTTAACAAACCTAACACACTAAAATTTCAATACTAGGAAAATATTTTATTCATCAATCCGTGAAATAGAAAAACCAATTAAAAAAAGTTTACTTTCAATTGAAAACTGAAGAAATTTCGAGAAGTTCTCTAAAAATTACAGTTTCAAATATCATTTCTATCAAATCGAATTTGGAATATTGTCTTACAGTTTTAGAATTATTTTTTACAAAAGTCTTAAAGCTATTATTTGAAACTGTAATTTTTACATATTTTTCTTACTTCAGAAGGGATTAAATAAATAAAAAATCATGTGCTCCTCATTCACTCCGAATTTAGTCCGCGCTTATTATAAATTTTATTTGCATAGTTTTCAAATAAAAATTTCATTAGATCATTTTTGGGACATGTGGTACTTTTTAAGATTCGCTCTTTGTTTCACAATAATTTATAATTTAAGTTTGGTTTAGTGCTGCAACCCCTGTAGAAATTATTAGACGAGATCACTTCTCGCCGTACTAAGGGACAAAGTGTATGACTCATGATTCATACACTGAGTTTGCGTGTTTTCTTTCTTACATTAGCTGCAGTTGCAGGCGTTATATAATTCGAGGAAGGGAGACACAAGTGAAACCTACCAATCGATCTTTACGAGGGTCCTGTGTTCCATTCTCGATTGATGTTTTTGCGATGCTGCAAAACAGCAGTATAATTTTATACACTGGTTTTCAAAAGAGTTTTATTAGATTACAGTCTTACAAGTTTTCAAAAGTATTCAAATATAGTTCATATTAAAAATAAATAAAGTGAGCGACTAATGATCCTGATCGGGGTTAGGTTTTTTTTCTATCTTGTAGAAAATTTAAAAGTAAAAAAAAATCTCATTATGAGAGGCTGTAACAGCAAGCAATTTTTCATCGATAATTTTTAACTTCTGCATTATGAATGAGTATAAATAAATTTCTTTAAGAATAAAAATGCAAATAACAGAAGCATAAGCGTATTTAATATTTATGAAATTGAATATTATATTTCCGTTCCATTTACCCAAGTATGAACGAGATTAAATTTATACATATATATTAAGTGTCTAAATGAATATTCCAAGTGAAAATTCAGGACACGCAGCCCTCACTTTCGGTGGTTTCATCAATTAGCTCCAGTAAAAAAATTTCCAATTATTCTCAAGTTTCTTGTTTTTTTAAGCGTACATTTATTTTAAATCTATGAAAACTCATGTACACTCATACTCTAGTATCACTTTTTTTTTATTAAAAATTTTCGTTACTCTCGTCCTCACAAATGAAACGCAAACGTGTCCACGGCAACTCGATCTTGTATTTGTTCAACGAAATAGCAACTTCAATATTCACTTTCCCATCTCTTGATTACAATCTCTTGTCCTTAATTCTCTTTTATTCTCAATTCTCATTTATAATTTAAATATTGAATATCACATATTAAATTTTTTCAATTATTTCTGTGTATTTTAATTTTACTGTTACTTTTATTTTTGATATTCTTTTTTATTACTCACTTTTATATTGCATTCAAGTCATAATTTTATCAATGAAGTTTATTTTTGTTCTATAGTCAAACTAGTTTTTTATTTTTTTTATTTCTAAAGCTAGTTAATAATAACTCTTCTATATTTTAAAATATGAGCTTTGAACGGCAGCTACAAATCGCTAGAGAAAACAGAAGTGTTTGAGGAAGCTACATAATCCGCGAAGCGTGTAAACGTTTCGGAGTAATAAATATAAAGAGAAGAGAGTAGAGTCATAACGAGAAACTAAGGACGTTCTTGTAAAGCATTTAATCGCGGGTGTTTATGGATCATGAAATTCACGAAAATATATACAGCCATCCATTTATTTTTTCGAGTTTAATGTTTTTCAGCCATGGGCATATCTCAAGACATTAATATCTTTTTTTTATTTATTTATTAAATTTTATAGAACTATATGAAGTTTCTATACACGATATATTTTAAATAAGAAAATTTCATTCATATAACGTAGTTTTAATTTTTTACTCATGATGAAACTAAATAAATACTCGACATGTCTTGAAAGAACTCGGTGACTAGTTCGTATTGACAATTTTTTAATTTAATATCGTGTCGTAGATTTTTAAACTACGGAAACTTTAATTTAAATGCTGTAATTAAAATTTTTATTTAAATATTTAATTGCTCAGTAAATATAATAAAAGAGAATTAATATTTAGAGTTAGATGAGACTACGACGTTTATTAAATACAATAAAGAGCGACGTTATTATTTTGGAATTGAAGTTAATGTCAGAAAAGTATAACAGTGAGGCATATTAATAAGTAAATACTTGTAGCCTGACGGAAAAAATGGTGATACTTACATACAGCGATAGATTATTTTATTCGTTAAACTGCTGACGCATTTTGTATCCTTGCCTCTAATGTCATGCGCAGAATAATAGCTTGAAGTAAAAAAGGTAGAAAGTATATTTTAATCATTTTATAGTTAGCTGTCAATATTTGACGCACATCTTTTGACGTGTATCAACAACGCATCGTTGACTTTTCATCAGATTCATCTCAAAATCTGAAACAGAGAAAAAAAAATGCTAATGACGGAATATAAATTTTAGTCATCACAATTTGTGTTTTTTTTCTGCAGTTTCAACTTTTATGATTTTTGAACAATAATTCTCATATATGACCTATCAAATTTGATTAATTTAATTTTTAAAATTTATTATGATACTAGTAATTGTCTGTGAGTCTAATCTTGTAAATTTCGAACGTAGTTTTACTTATTACTTATTGATTAGTCATTTCGATGATTTGAATTTAAAAAATCATTCCATTTCAAAAATTTATTGTAATTGAAAGCGTCTAAGGTATTGCTACCTAATTAGAGCTTTCGCCTCGGGTGACAATATTACGCAGGTTACAATTTCCTACTTCCATCCCTAGGTGCGTAGTATACTATTCAACTCTTAATTTCACAATTAGATTATTCTATTTGTCAATGGGTCTCCGGATTCAAAAATTGAACCTCAATTTCAACCTCAAATTTCCTTTTCAAATAAATACATTCTAATGTATATGACCTTTATATGACCATAGAGGTTCAAATGAGGTTCCATTTTTTGACTAGGGTCATTCGTTAATTTTTTATTAAACATCTTTTGAATGCTAAGAAGTATAAAGAAATTTTTCAAGTGTTAATCCGATTAAAGGAACACAGTCGGACATTTTGAAACGACTTTTCGCGTTCTAATATTTTTTTCTTACAATAGACTATCACATCAATATTGTTCACCCTATTCTACTCTCCATTTGACTTGTATCTATAATTTAAGTTTGCCCCTTTAAAAAAATATACAAAGGGTCATCATAAACGTTGACGCAATGCAATTACTGCCTTCCATTAATATTAGTCGTCCGAAATTTGAAAGGTGATCAAAGCATAGACATTGTATCTGATCAATTAACAAAATTTCTCTTTATAAATCTTGTGGTTCTATTATATTTGAACCTCCAATTGGCTGGATTACTCCATACTCTGCAAGTAAGCAAAAAAAAAATTAGATTTACTAGAGCAATCCGAAAAGACAATCGTCAAGGCGATTGGTTTCATCTGTTCGGTCTCGTAAATTTATGATAGAAGTAGTATGAGAGCTGAAGTACTTGCCCACCAATTGGATTCGCACTGAAAGAGTTACTTATTTTTGCAGTGATTCATCGGTTGATTGCATTGAGAACGAATGTCCAATTTGTTTCACAGCAGTATTAAATTCACTATCATAAAAAAAAAATAATGTCTCAAATAACTGAAACGGCTTTTATTTAATTCGAAGCATCACTATTAAATTAAATTACCTCAATAAAATACATTGTCTTATTAATATTAATAGGCAATAAAATTTAACAAAATTTTATTGTTCTATCATCAGGATAACAAGTATACTTTTTTTAATATATATATTTACTCTTCGATTTTGGCGTGCTCATGAAAATAATAATAATCTTCATATTCTTTTACCTCGGTATGGGGTTTTCCCTTTTTGTATGATGAGGGGTGTTTTAACCCTTGGGAATGGAGCTTTTCTACGGTTTTATGATCTCTCTGTGGCACCCGAGAAGACTCTCCCTAGCGAATTTAGTTTAACGAATCTTTGATATATACATAAACTATTTGATGAAGTGTAAATTATTATAAATAATCGAAAGATTTTATTGATGAGTTAATTAGTATACTAAAAGATCTGCTAAAATTAATTTTTGAAAAATATACAGTGCTCATGTTACTGATAATTATACCCATAATTATATACTGTAACCAATCTGGGCAAGATTATCTTCTCAGGCGTTCAATTATCAAAGATAATTACGTCGGTGGAGGTATGCATATGTGGGGACAATTACACAAGGCAACATCTGCCGTAGGCTGTTTTGTCTGCGAATCGGCAAAGTGCGAGTGTGCCGTTAGTGACATGTAGCCATGTGGTGTTACACCATCCTTGATCGTCGAATAACTCTTCAGAATTTGTGGATGTATAGCGAAGGGACTTGTGCATACGAGGGATAATAGTTTATTCCACAGTATATCAGTAATTTATCAAGAATCACAGTTATCAGAAGGGTCAATGGGATAGTAGCAGTAGTAGTAGTAGTAGTAGTAGTAGTGGTGATCGTAGTAGGGGTAATGTATCGATTAAATCGCATTATAATATCATCGCATCAGCGCGTTTATAATGTTATTGTTATCAGCACATCATTATTGTCCGATCACAACACAACATTAAGCTTCATTGACGACCACAGACATGGAAACTTACTGATATAATAGACACATGACATTTATAAATCAATAATATATATAATAATGATAATTTGAAAATCAACTTTTGATTTTACGCGCCGAAAACGCGAATGTGTTTTTGGACATTTCAAATTTTCGACTATTTCATTCGTGCTGAACCATTTCTACTGTTTGTAGTTCAGGAAAATAAGTTGAAAAATATACCATCTTACATAACATTTCTGATGATGTAATTTTACATAAATCAATTTTGATTTTGAAGGAATTAATTCAATTTGAGAAACTGTAAAATCTAATTAACACTTTTATGAACATTAGTAAATATGAAAACGTTCTTGGAAAAAAAATGAATTGATTAAATTCTTTTCACAGAAAATCTATTGAAAATTCGTAAAAACTATGTAAGACATCCACCCCATAAATGATTAATCTCTTAAACTAAAAGTGTTGACTTGAATAAGTACTTGGAAAAATTTAATTTATTCTCTCTTTGATCATAAATCTTAACTAAATCGAAAGTATAAAAAAAAATAAACACTTTTTCAAACCAAAAATTGTAGTTATACAGCTCAAAGAATTTTGAATAGTATTTGATTTTAGAAATAGAAGTCGTGACTGAAAAATTTCTTTGTTTGCGAAATTTTTATAGAACTTAAGCGGCATTCATAATTTCAAAGGAATAATCTGAAGTATCTAAAAATAGGCAGAAAAGGATGTAAAATTGTTTATTCCTCTTTGGTATCGGTTTTAATTATTGTATATATTCACTGAAAAATTACAAACATTTGATTTTTAAAAACAATGCCAAGTGGGGTAATACATGAAGACAAAGTTTAAAAACTCGTAAAATGTTTCGCAGTATATTTTTAGAATCGTTTGAAATGAGTTTTAGTTCTCATAACTTTTCACTTCACTCTTACCTCACAACCCTCTGTTCAGTAGCTTGTATAACGCTTATTTCAGAGACTGTGCTTTAGAGCATTAACTTTGATAACAACGAGGTAGTAAATATTAAACGACAATGCTTGTGTGTTTCAATGGTAACCTAATTGTATAATGTGATATTTAATTAAGCCTGTGGAATAAAACATAAACGTTGACTTCATATTTATTTTCAAAAATGGTTAAAGCATAAAAAAAAATTATCATATTTTAATAATTTTTAATATATAGCTTAAAGAAAATATGAAAAAAAATTGATCTTATCAGAAAACCACAAAACTTTTCTTATCTACTCTTAAATTTTTTTCTGAATTCAAAAATTGGAATTTATTAAAAGTCATTAATTTTAGAAGTTTTTCGATTAAAATTTTTCTAACGAATTAAAAGATTTGCCTTAATTAAATTTAGATTTTTTTGAATTTTAAGATCGTTGAAAAAATAAAAAACAGTTTTCAAATTTGAATGATCGCGTTAAATGATTAAAGTTTTAGTTAGAAAATGAAATATTTAAGTGAAAAAAATCGTTTAATGTAAATTGATACAATTCATTCAAGTATTGCGTATTGATCGTTAATTTTATTCAATTTCGAACTGCATGTGTAAATTAATGTTATTCAAGCTTGGGAGCAGTAAGCAGTATAATTTTGTTATCAATTCGATCAAGAGTTATAGAATATTGAAGTTCACACACACGCTCACATACATGGAAATAACATCCTGAAAATCGTTAGTATCTACTGTGAAACGTCGACATCTGTTAGGAGTTCAGTTTTCACAGATTAAATTTGAATCAATAATTTGACTTTTCCAAAACTCTCCAACCTATAAAATTTTTATCAACTTTATTAATAAGTGAAAAGTATTGGAAATTCAATCTATATGTACATATTTGTATGTATGCGTGCTTGTGTGTGTACATAGGTCAGCCGGTCGGTGGATGTGTGTGTGCGCATTGTTTTTATTTATATCTTAACATTTTTTCTTTACTCTTGATTCGTATTTCTCATAACAATGAAGTCCCTTTAGAAAGACGATACGTAAATATAAAATTAGGGAGAAAACTCGTAATGCCACATGATCGAATTTATTCCCCTCGACACTCGATTCTTTTCGTGCGTTACCAAGTTGCGTACGATACGAATACCGTTCAAGTTCACTTCTTTTCGACAACTAAGAGCACTTTATGGAGTATCAATGAAATGTTGTTTTTATATATCTATGAAAGTAAATATATAAAGACAGTATACAATATTATACTATTTTAGCGAATTTATGTATTTTTGTTAGAATTTAATTTTCTCAGGTCTCGCAAAAAATGAATAAGATTTTACGTTTTTTTGGATTTCAACTTGAATAACAGACGAAAAATTTCTAAATTTCGCACTTCCTGTTGACCCCTCCCTTTTGCCCATTTCCAACATTAAAGTGGGGTGTCCGTCTACTAGCGTATGTTTGTAACTTTGATTCCAGAAATTTCAAGCTCTTCGTTTGGAAAAGTTCAAAAGATATCTACATCAAATCAGTATTTGATCATATGTAAAATTTCTTATTTCTGTCATGAAAATTTAAAAAATATGTAAAGTTATTGATTTTACTTTTTTCGAATTAGATTTTCCGACAGATGTCAGAATTTGACGGATCTAGAATTATTTTTCACAACTGTGTAGGTTTGCGTGTAGGCGTATCGCATCTATTTAATGTCGTTATACATACATATATATAAATATAGAGCAGTATTATCCATATATAGTATTCACTATCCAAAAAAGTCAGTTTTGATTATGATTGATGATTTTTAACATTCACTGTCATACGTCATTTTACTGTCGCATGTGTAGCCTTTCCGTAATATTTTACTTTTGAATAATTTTCTTGCTGATTAATTATTTATCAGGGTTCTGAAGTTAGTGCTCTAATCATATGGTAAAATATATGAAAAACAGCGCGATTTTTAATCAAAGATACGATTTATGATTCTCTCACATCTTTGATAAACAAATAACTACTATAGTGACTTTAAAGTGGCCTTTTCTAAAAAAACTATCACAATTTCTTGTCCGCAATTAAAAGATTCCTTTATAGCGAGCTTCTTTGTCAAAGGAAATGTAACACCAATATTTATCAAAACAAAATGGATACTTAGCTTACCCAAAAATACTCCAGCGCTGTTTGCATTTAAATCTGAAGCTCCAGTAGAGCAGCAAGATCGGGTTGCTGACAAATCAGAGATTGTTCATTATACTAAGTACACGTCAGCAATGCAAGTCACATCGTCTCCATCTCCCAACTTGACATAACCAACAGCCGCTCACTTATCAAGTTGCAGCGTTGACGCGAACGGTAGAACAACATCGTAAATGATAATGACATTCACTACGAAAAGGCAATAAACAGTAATTCAGATTATGCAGTACCTCTACATGTAAATTAATTTTGGAATCCGGAATCAGCTGGTATCATTTCCAGTTTGATGACACTAAGTGATCAATGCTCACTTCAAATAGTCGGAAAACGGGCACAGTATTCAGTAGCCATGTATTGTAATTCATGGTTTTACTCTAATACGCATTTGAGCTATTAAATTACTAGGCTATTACGTACTCATTGGGTCTGATGTGTTATCAGTAGACTAAAATTTGAACATTTGTACAATGACATCATTAATAACTTATTTCTGGATAGTTTACTTAATACAACTGCATTAGTTAGCAAAAAAGTAATTAAGGATAATTTAGTCTACATCCAACTATCGCGTGAGCTTACAGATATTACATGGCAAGACACGATAAACAGCAAGAAAAAATCACTCAACCATTATATCAAAGTAACTAATGATTCACTAATCTCGAGTAAATTATGTCGCCACACCTCTAACATATTTGGGATCACGCTAGATGAGTTGAGAAAAAAAATCTAACTGAGAATTCGTCGACAATTTAGGATTGCTTGGTCATAATTTTATCCTCTACAAAGATCTAGTTTGTCATAAGCTTGAAAAAAACTTCTTTGTTTTTACGTTTCTACATCTTGAGCAGCGCCGAATGACGTCAACAAAACATCTATCGTTACATTTTTCGGCTTGTGTGTGTTTGTACATGAGCTCGGACTTCTACACAAATTTAAATTCTGGCGTTCTAGGCTTCTTTTGCCTATCAACTGACAATATTTTCGCCGCTATATTTCTTAAGGGATCGAAGTCTCTATTAATTTACATGAAACTGATTCTCGTGCAATAATTTTTCCATGAAAAAAAAGAGCTTAGAACTCAATACTTTTGTTTTTAGATGTGCAAAAAAAATTTTGGGTTTTCTAGTCAATTGATAATAAATTTTTTACACTTTGCGCCACATCTGCTTTTCTAAATTCTTTGAAGACAGTATCTTGCGGGTATGACGTCACGCCCAATCTGTTTCATGACCCTCAGCGGCCACGTGACTGAATTTTTGATTTCTGATGGAGTGCCTGCAGAACTGCTGGAAAATTTTCTAATACAGAGACCATGCGGTTATTTTACGGATAAAAGATGAATTCTGCCCTCATATTCACTCACCCCAATGTTGTTCTAGTATAACGTTTCACGTGTTTGGAATAATAATTAACTATAATTTCCGAATCATGACATCTATTCTAAATTTCTAAAAATATGTAAATTATTCATTTTCTTTTAACTTCAACTATTTTTTTTTCTTTCCGCATTGAAATTTGATAATTGTATTTGAATGAAATGAAAAAGTAATAATTATCGTTCAACGACGATTGTTACTCAAATTCAAAGTTCGATTTATTTTCATATCGCTTAAGGGACAGTAAAGAAAATCCACCCCTTGAGGAAACCAAAAATCCGGGGCTGTGTAAAATGAACTGGGGTTGTTAGATTAAAGTCCAACCCTTTGCAACGCCCCGGATACTTCTCATGGTATGATGAGTTAAAAACTTTGCTAAAAGAGAATATGAGTCATAGACAATAATAGCAATAAATTATTACATCTAATGACAAGAACATAAAATTTTATCGAAATTAGACTCTTTCATTATTTTAAATAATTTATATTTATGATTCAGTTACACTGTAAAAAATTTACAGAGTGAAGCCGGATTAAATCCAGAGTGAATGCGAAGCTTTTAAAAAGACAGCAGTTATTGCATGCACGTTATTTTTTCATGCATGCACTTCCAGAAAGAGAAAAAAAGCGTATGTGTTATTAGAGTGTTTTCTTACTATAAGTGTTTTTTTTCTTACAACTGACACTGAATCAAATTTTTCATCTTAACTTTCAATGAAATTAATTTATATATTGTCTAAAAAAGTATGACAATTTTTTTTTTCTTTGTAAAATTCAAATTTTATTTACCTGAAGTTTGGAACGTTATTTGCGAAACGAAAATGAATTTAGAAAATGAAAAATAAAAAATCTACTGGATATAGATTTCTGAAATGTTTTGAATAGGCGTTAGTATGTTAGCCGAAAACTGCAGCCACCTCCAATTACCCCTCAAGTTTCCCTTAAGCAGTAGAATTTCATACTTTTTCATTTTCGTTGCGCGAAAAACCTTCCGATCTTCAGGTACATCAAATTTTATATTGTCCATAAAAGCTGTGTTCTGTCCGTTTGGAAAATCAGCAGAAATTGAATTGAAATTTTCATCATTAAACTAGCGCACATTGAAATTATGTACCGATTAATAAAACCCATAATTATTTTACTTAATCTTATCATAAAATTTTTTCAAGCTCTTTTAAAAACAATTTATCAAAATCATTTGGCAATTTCCTACTCTTATAAAACAACAAATCTTCTTATCCTGAGAAAAAAATTGAGAAAAAGCGAAAATCAATAAATGATCGCGTGTTAAATTATATATTGTTCTAATAATAACCATCATTTAACTTTATTGTTAGCTATTATTTTTACGGAAATTTATTACGGTAATAGATTTAATGAAATAACGACAAGAGGGAAAGATAAATTGTTAATTTAAATCGTGGAATTTATATAACTTTAATAAAAGTATTCTCTTTGACAATTGTCGGGTCGGAAAAGTCACGGTCAATTTTTCTCTTTGTCCATTACATTTTTAAAATGTCACAGTCAGTTCTAACTTGTAACAGCGGGATAAAAAAATGAATTTATATAACTATATTTACATTTCCATAATAAGACAATTGTCTTTCTTCAGGATTCTCAAGGATTTAAAAAAATATATTAAATTCAACGGATTTATTTTAATCTGTCCAGTTTCTTCGCTCGAGTACGGGGGAGATAAAAAAGACCATTCAGAAGACGAACGTAATAATGTTTCAATTTAGCGCCTCGCCTTTCTTTTGACAAAATCTTGAGTGAGGGTTTCATCGTCTCGAATAATAAAAAAAAAGATATTCTAGTAAAAGCATTCCAAAGACTCGATCAAAATCCTCTTGCAACATAAACGATATGACAGAAAAGAATAAGTTTACACTCGTAAATAAAAAAGCGGCTTTTTTAAATGATCTTTCTATGATTGACATCAAGAATAAGAGGGAAGTATTTTTTCATTAAAGAAATGATGCTAAACCCAGCAGTGAAAACGAGGCGTCATATCGTGCTTTCGCTTTTACGTCTCTTTATAAAAACTATCGTAGCGAAATGGAGTTTCCTGGGGACAATTCGTCCACAAGTTTTTAGCAAAATGGTTTTTTTTTTTTTCGCAATTTAAGGCCATTTAGGATTTTACTAAAAATGAATATTTTCTTCAGCGATCTTCAAACGTTACATAATTTCTGTTTGTTTTACTTTTCATGTCTCTTTAAAAAAAATGAAAACTCCTCTCTATTAAACGAGCTCTGAAATGTTTACGACTTTCTGTTTTTTATTGATACCACAATTTGTTTTCTTGATGAAAAGCAAATTATACTCTATATGTTTGGTTATGAAATAACTATGTACACAGTAATTCATTTTTATCTCGGTAATATTGTCCAAAAGCTTGACAATCCTGTGGTCAAATCGCGTATCATCTCTGACTCACCCTCGAAAAAGATTATAATTTCGTGAAATGACTCGCATTTATCGAGCGCGCCTCATATTCTTCTCAGCGTGGTCACTTCGTAAATGTTGTTGCCCTTCTCATTCTCTTTATATATACCTTCATACTCTGTGTTCTGTTAGCAACTAAAAGCCGATGATATGTGTGCAATAGCCCGATGCCCAGAGCACCTTATGGCTCACTAATCTCAATCACTGCGGGTGTTCTTGTTCATGGGTTATCGATATACGCTTCAACTGTCAGGATACATTTTTTGGCGTATGTAACTGTTGATAAAAAAACCAGGTTAAATAGAAAAAAATCAATTATACATGTATGGGATATAAATACGTGTACAAGATAAATAAAATTTGAAAATTCAACAGCATTCATTGTCATTGTTGGTGACAGGTCCGAATGTCCATTTTTCAAAGAATATTTTCATTTAATATGTTATTTACTTTTTATGTCATTGACAGCTCGATTTTATTCATATGCAGCTTTGGGTATTCGTTTTTTTTTTTTTTTTATTAATAATAAATCGATCATATCTTTTATTCATTACTTTTTATTTATTTAATAGTATATTCTGTCAAAATTAAAAAGTGTTATAAAGGAAAAAGTAAATATTTTTGCAACGGATGTATTTAAATTTTTGAAATTAACTTTATTACACAATGAAATTCAATAAATAACGAAAATCAAATTGTATTCTTTCGAGTATTTTATCTTTTTCACAATGGATATTAAGTGAAACGTTTTTGGTATGTCCCCTTTATCATCGATATTCATGGATAACGTTAACAGAATTTGCTAACAATTTCTGGAACGTTGAGGTCCAACCGGTAGATATGCAAATTATTGCTGTTCACACGAGTAACTGGGTATGATGTATTTCAACTAAACAGAGATAGAGATGTTGGTCTTCAAGGGGTGATTGCGCACAACCCCTCCGTCGCGGGAATCCGCGATCCAACTATTGCTAGTTTCTACTACTATTGTAACCGCAGATATCTGTGGGTTTGCTAGGATATGATAATATGTAGACACATCGCTTTCGATCTTTATTCATTCATCACTTCATTAATTTCACAACTTTATCAAAACGTTATTTGAAAAGTAGACATTTTCGCGCTGAAAAATGATTTTATTGAAAATTTGAAAAAATTAATGGCTTGATACTGAACTTCTTTTTTGACTGAAGTGAAATTATCTCAGAAAATAGAAGACAAGCTTGACTCAAATAATTTTCGTTGAAACGAAAAAATTTTTTAGAAATTTGAATTAAGCACTTTTTTCAGATAAGAAGTAACTTATTCGAGTTAAAACGCGTTTTCATTTGTTTCTCTATTTGCATTTAATTGGATAAACGGTACTATCTTTGTTGCACTTATACAGTAAATGGGAACTTTGTCCAAGCTTTTCTCGTAAACAAATGCAAGTTATCAAAAAATTGAAGTTAGGCTAGTTCACAGATTTAAAGCATCGGATCTATCTTTATTTTTGTTTAGAGCTTTTATTTTAAAGAAAAGCTTGGACGACATTATCTGGAAACCGTTGATTAGAAGCGAATCTCGGCATTAAATTAGTGCACTGTAAGCGACATCTGTAACTATTATGAAAAAATGGCGGTTTATTTGAAAAACTTAGTTTGGACAACAATTATCATAGATAAAGCGATTTATAATTGATATTGAGATTAACATTTATTCTTCACTTTGACAGATTGTCTAAAGGGTTTCGGATGTTGATTGAGTGGAAAACTATTAAAATCATCAGTTTTAATTTTCAAATTTGAATACATTAATTTTCTACTATAACATGAGCTATTGAGGTGTAAACTTTTGAATTTTTGAATTATATTCTGTCAAATGCAACATATGTACTCATACAAATTTTAATAAGTTATGAATTCAATTAAACTAAGTCATATTTCAAATATGATTAAACTGAATAATTTAGTGAGCTAATTGGAAACAACTGGAATAAATCGCAATAATTAAATTCAACTGAGATATCAGTAAACAAAAATATAAATGTTTATCAGTTTAATATAAATGTAAATATATTCTGATTCTATGTATAAGAGAGAAAAAATGTAATTTTGTTGTTCAAATGCACATCAATGTAAATACTGAACCGCGGGGATGCGAAAGAGACGTACGCCGTCATGGTGTGGTTCATTAGTGATTTGCCCGAGCTGTCTGGACAAGTACAACCCTCGTATATCGCAAAATACCGGCTACCGAGTTCGCGAGGGAGTAGATATAGTATACTATGTTACTGTGGGGCTTGAGCTGATTCCTCTGTTTGGTCAAACAGACGGCCATGACAGAGTCAACCACTGAAGCGAGTACGTACACAAGGGTTGCCAAGTCATTTCGAAAGGTATGAGTCTGTTGACGTCAATTAATCATCTTTCAACTCAACATCAGCTATTACATGCTTCTTTCACTCATTTCACTGATTTTCATTGTCTTCATTATAGTTTCGAATATAATGAAGTCTTCAAGACCATTTACGTCGCATCTGAAAACTTCTCTTTTAGATAATAAGCTAATTTTACTATTCTGCTGGAGAAAATCGAATAGTAATTTTTTTTGACAAGTCCGACGTCTTAGGGATTCATAAAAATCAGTAAAAGTTATATAAAATTTGTTGTAAAGAGAATATTTTATTTTACTTGTATTTGTTCAATACTGAACCATGTTTGAAGGCGAACTAAATTCCCCTTGACTCTTGAGAAATACCGCCCTCAGAGGGAGCTCAGCCGGAGATCCAATATCAAGGATATTTACGAACAATTTCAAGATATTTGTCCAAGGTTTCTTCTCTCCCCTTCATAGTTTAAAGGAATATTGTTAATGATTCCTAGTTTGTTTAATCTACAATCATTTTTTTTCTCTTTACTGAAACAATATTTTTAGAGACAAGGTCCTGCCGACTTAACGGTTATATATTTATCTTCACTCAACTTTATCCCCTCAGACCATTAAATTCACCAAAAGTACTTTGCTGAAGATTTTACACTTTGCTCAAATAACGGAAATGGTTTTTCTCAATTGAAGACTTCCACAGGTGGTAAAAGTGTAAAATGAAGATTGCGTTGAATGGTCAAAAGCAAGTGAGCAATTTTCTCTAATTTTTTTTCTCTTTTGTACTTTCAAGATTCTTCTCCACTCTCTGAATCAATCCCAGTGGAAAACCCTCGGAAGTCAAATCCAATCTCGTACTCACGGATAATTCAGTAAACCATTTAGCTAGTGCGTGTCCATTTCCATTCACCTCGTTTTCTAAATTCCTAATAGTATATATAGCAATGATAGTAATATGGCTGAATGAGATCCGCCCTTCGGTGGTCCACCACACGAAAGAGAGTCCAGGAACCCCTTCGCTAATTTTGTGGCCAATTATGTCTCTACGTCTGCGAGCTTTGCGTTCATTTCTCACCCTATCTTTTTACTCTCCGTTAGGCTCTTATCTTTCAGAATCTCTTTTTGGATTCATTGCGTCTTGTTAAGAAGGGACCCTGGACATGACCACTTTTGAAAGGAGCTTTTTTTCTCTGTCTTGTGCATTTTCGTTCTTTGACTAAACGAAGAAAGAAAAATTTTCTTAAGCTCACTAGAGTCTTATTATTTTCTCTATCATGATTATGATTATTATTATAGAAATGAGGATAATATCTAACGATTTTATAGGCGCCGTTTTTGCTGTATTGATTTTCTTCTTTTTCAGTAAGTAACAAATATGCATTTTCTTCTTTATTTAGAGTAGCCTTCTTTTTAGTCTTATTATTTTAGTTTTTCATTTAAGAGAATATACTTTATTTCAATGATCTGTTTTTTTGTGTAAAAAACAAGCAATAAGTCTTGATAGTTGTTAGTAATTTAAACATCCTCTTAAACTAAGACTCTTGTTTCTTTATTTTACTTTTGAAAGAGACTGTTCAATCTTTAATTTCCCTTTACGTCGCCCTGAGATTTTTCTTCTGGGTGTTCGATTGAAGAATATATCTTTTTACCCGGGGATGGCTAGGGTATATTTGTGTCCCGGGTCGCTGAAGTGAAAGACAGAATGACCTGAAAGGGATATATTTCTTCGTTTGAACTTTTTTTCTTCGGTTACTTACCAAATACATTGAAATAATTTTCAGCCTTAATTTCTAATAGAAATGATAAAAAAAATTTACCGTTTATTATTTATGGTATTTTCGTAATTAGTTGAAAGAGAAAGACGAAAAACATAAATAAATATGCGAAGCAATTAACTACTTTAAATTCAATTCTAGTAATTTTTCAACTGGAATAAAACACAGAAAATATGATAACAACGGCATATAAATTGTGAATTCTTGGAGCGAAAGAAATGTTAGCTGGGGTGTGGCAAGTCTGGAATGTGGCTCGTGTTCGGCCAAAAAAAGGGCAACAATGCGACAAAATAATTCGTCTGCCCCGGAATTCGGTAATTTCTCTTACTCGACGGCGTACCAGTGAAAAAGAGAAGAATTAAAAAAAAATAAAAGGTCAAAATTAAACGGGAGACAAATTGACAATACAATGAGTTAGGACTTTTTAGCTAATTCATGGGGATCGTTAGATAAAACGTTGCTCTTTTAGACGTATTCAATGCATACAATCATTTTAAATATTTTAATTCTACAGTCAGTGTGTGAATGCTCAAGTGGAAAGAGATGATAAAGTCGCGGCTAATTAAGGTGCCGTTTTACGATAACTGGTTGATAACCCGTAGCTGGGTATAGAGGGTTCTCTAGCATTGTTGGTTGACACGAGGACGATTTGCATGAGAAAGGTCCACGGTTTATAACCTCGTTTCCCTTTTTAACGTACATTTTACGGCTGTACGAATTTACTCGAGCTTTCATATATTTTATTCTTCTACCAAACGACATACTTTTTATTTATTGCACTTCATAAATCATAATTGTAGTCCATCTATTTTTAAACAATGATAATTTAAAGCTGAATAGAATTACGTCCATAAAGAAAATCAAATTGGAAAAATGGCTGATGAATTGTTTTTATTTCAATCATAAATCTAGATCAAATAAAACTCGCATTGAAATGATTAATTATAGTAAACTTTTTTGAAAAATTGTTCGACTCGAACTTTACACAATTGTTTGATCCTGAATTCACTGAATAAATGTTGATGACCAAAGGTCAGAAGAAAGGAAAGTTACGACTTATCCATCTAGATGGAGGGAATAAAATCCTACGAGATGAGGTAACATTACTTATAAAGGCGGAAAAAAAACAAAGAACTACTCAAACTAGTAGCAATTTGTATCTTTCTCAGTGTAGCCCTAGTTCAGCTTAATGCAATCATACAGTGGTTCAAAAAACTCTAAAATAACGTACAGTTGTATTTTCGGTGAACAATTCACATAATCGCTTATGATTTTTTATGCGCATTAAATTATTTCTAACTTTATTTACTTGTGCGTGCAATAAACTTAAATCGTGAGACTGATTTCATTTTACAGCTTACCAGCCGCTCACGAACTTGGATAAGGCCAAAATTCGCTTCAATGCTTTTATCTAACAACCCACCATTTGTCTTTTTTGTATTTGCACCCACTTTTACTTTTACTATCTCATTCATTTTGTTTACTATCCCTCGAGGTCGTCAGGGTAAATTTGCATTGAATCCTGCTTTTTACATTGCGTGCACAGACTGATAAGTTCTCTTAACAGGACTCTTATTCGATATTTTTTTTTTTTTTTTTATTACCTTTTCACTATTCGCTTCGTTAAGTCTCTAACCTATAAATGTGCCATTGAGATAAAGATATAGGCGACTTAAATATTATTATTATTTTCAATGTATGATAATCTTTATAAACTACAAAGAAGAAAAAAGTAGGCTTACGTGATCGAATGGATATAAATCTGTACCGTTATCAAAGATTAACCTATTTCTCAAAGATACTTTTTGTTCGCACGGATTCAGTGCTTTATTATTGAAACAATGTCCTTGAGTTTGAAAATGTTTGCATGCTAAAAAAACCCATGTAAAAAATAGTGGATATTTACTTGAAATTTATTTCAGTGAATGAAATAAGTTTAGATATAGATGAGCTCAACACCCCTTGAGCACTATTTTTCTTTTCCACCTCAAGTATACATTCACTGAATTGCTTTTATTTTTGTTTTTTGACCTTTACTTTTTGATCTTTATTCACTTTCCTTTTGTTGCCTAGTATTCTTGACTCAATGCTTTCATTTTCTCTTTTGCTTTTAAATACTTATCACTTTTACCCTTCGTCGTTATTCTTTTTAAACCCCCAGAGTCTCTCTTTGTTTCCATTACGACGCTATAACTTAACATTTAGTTGTTCTTAATAGATAAATTCAAAAATACTACTTTAGATCTACTTTTTATATTATTAGATGAAATCGTAAGAGTTGTAACAAAGAGCTCTAGCTTATCGAACGATGATTTAGACTATTCCAAATCGTTTACTACTGCATGGTGCTAATGTGACCCTCTTATGTGTTTTTGCAGGCTTAGTCAAATATATATGAAATAACCTTAATCATATTTATTTATAAATGAATATTTGTCACTCAGAAAAATAATAATAATCGTATGTTAACGGGTTTTTTTGAAATATTGATTATAGAAATGGTGTTGTATGAAGAATATCTTATAAAAATAATAATTGTAGTAACTAATAGTCCTCGATGATGATAATAAGTATCGACCATTTGTCCCTTTTCATTTTTCATTCGCCCTATGTGACATTACTCCAGCAGCGTTAAGGCTATCTCATATCATGTAACCCTCTGATACGAATCCAAATGGACAAGAGAGTTTAATGAAATCAGGATCGAGTTACGAGAATACCATTATAGAGACGGGAATGGAAACCATATCTAAAAGCTCTATATAGAAACCTTGTTATCAGAAAATTTGTGTGGTAATCAAACTTTGATGTATTTTAATATAACAATTAAAATTTTTCTTACATCACTGTAATAAATAGTATTCCTCGTAAAATACAAGTGCATAGAAGAAATACCAAATAATAATTAAATTCAAATGAGCCATTTTAAATAAATTAACCTTTGTTATTCAAATGCATTATTTTTCATACCATGGCATCATTTATGTAAACTTCACTAATAATCCTATATTCTGTTGATAATCATAAATTTTTCATAAGAAATAAAATTATTAATACTTTTCAGTTATAAAATATGTTGACTGGACAAGTATTGCAAATATTTACTTCCTTATCTGTTCGTCTATCACCCCAAAAGATTCTTGAGACAAGATTCTGCTTCTCGCCTTTTATTGAATTCTTTCCTCTTCCTGTCCTCCATGCGCATGCTGTCTGATCAATCTTCAGAGTATATGCAAATATACATGGAATATATAATCTCGAAAAAAATTTTTTACTTTTTAAAGTATGAACAAACTCAGCCACAAATACTCAATAGTTTTATCAGTGACATGTTATTATAAGATAACTCTTATCGCTGATAAACACTCGCGATTTCGTTCACCATTTCCGGAGTAATCACTTTCCTATAATTCATTTTAATGCATGTGATAACAACCCATTGATTATACATCCAGCATTTATTTCAAATTTCAAAAATTTTACTATTTAGTTGTCATAAATTACGAATTACAGCATAAATATTATAAATGACACTTTAGACAATCATAATCGTGACAATGTGATTGATGACAAGTTTTATCTTAATATGTTGGTATAACAATAATGACAACAGTTAACATTATCCTTAATTCTTAACAACAATGAAATGAAATAAAGCAATTTGGTGTTAATCCGTGAAAGCTTCGCAGAACTCTAGCTTGTCGCTGAGTCATGCTGCCTGAAACTCTCCAAGAGGGTTTGTAAATAGTAAATGTTCATGTATCACATAGAATCAAGTATACATAGTACTAGCGGCATAAATCTGTAGCATCCTGAGAGCCCTCTTTTCTTTGACGGGATTACTTGCGTGGTGGGTTGCTTCAAGGGCTCTTCTTCAAATAAAAAAGAAGCTACCCCATTGGTTTTGTATGCTACTGAACCTTCTTCTTAAATTAATTTATATTTTTCCGATTAGTTTTCTCACAAGAAGTAAATCTATAATATTCTAACGAAAGTGAAACTTCTTTGAACATTCGAAAATCTAGAAAACAATTGTTTAAACACTCTCTTCTTATTGAATAGAAACGCGACTAATAGAGTCAGTCAGTCAGATATTAATATTGAAACTGCGTCTATTTATAAATTGAGGATTATTGAATACTACGATATCAATTTAGATATATATGGAGAAATTAGTGTTGATTGAAATGCTATGATGTCATAGTAAAGCCGGACAGTAGTAGCCACTATGAAACTACCTTATTTCAAAAAACATGTTTTTGCAAGTCATGTAAGACATGTTACTGCAGTAATTTCTATAGTATAGTCAGCAAATCCTGTAAAATGATTTTACTCTATTTACAGTAATTTATTGGTGATATTCGATGAAAGTCTATCATTTTATTACCCTTAAACCAATTTTTTATTTTGGATCGAGATCAAGATTTTTTATTTGGACAGAAGACACGTGAGTATAGGACTTTAGGGTTCTGTAATAGGTGGCCCTAGGGAATATCCGTGTGGCTTCTGATACACTGTTCGAAACAACGTGTGTTGCTGCATCCCATACATTTTCACTTTCAGGGTCCACGTGACACGTTACCATAAATAGTAACAGGGAAACCGGAATTTCCATTATATCGCGTTCCTGTACGTCCACGCCGTAAACAATATCATTGAACTCCGGCAACGACCGTCCCATTAGATGTCTGTTTGATATTTATTACTCATGGAGGGTATTGTTGACCAAACTCATGGTCCCGTGACAAAAATTATGGATTTTCATTTGGGTGTTATTGATAAAAGATATTTTTATTTTTAACTATTAACCAAAAACTATAAATTTTGCATAACTATCTTATATAGAAAGTTTTTGTTTCCAATGATATTAACTACCACTAAACATGTTAAAAGCACGTGCTACATACTTGGTTCCTATGTATGCGTCATGTGGGATTACGCAAATTGCTTTAATTACAATCAATTAACTGTTCGAGCCACATGCACAGACTCACAGACTAATGACAATTAATTTCTATACACAATCTATAAACTCACGTAATTGATCTAAGTAAAAAAGATTACTCGAAATTGGGTAGGCACTTTAGGGCCAGTTTTTAACTTCTGTCACGCTATTTTATTTTACCTTGTTCATTAATTAAAGTAAAGTATTAAATGTCCAAAAATGGTGCAGTTGCCACAAATGGCCCCTCTATCTCATTTTGCAAGGAACGAAAAAAAGACAGTTTTTTTTTTCAACAATTCTAATGGAGGGATATCCGTATTAAAAAACAAACTTTGTTCTTCTTTATACTTTTTAAAACCTTTCATTTCGACTGGAGAACAAAGAATTATCATGAGCGCAGGTGCTGAAGCCTTGGGAAAGTGGTTAACTTGGTTGGGAACCGAATATTTCATAAGCTATGAACGACATAAACTTTCTCTATCCCTTGTACTTCCTTGCTCTTAGCCGGATGATTCATTCACCAGGGATGAGACTATAAAGTTGGATCCGATGATTATCACACACTAGTATCTTATAGCTTACGACTCGAAACTTTTTTTCTCTTCACCAACTTAAGACGCCAAGTCTTATTTTTCCGACTTTAAAACAAAGTTCTCTTCATCACTTTTACATTAACAGTTTTATTTACGCGCATATATTACGTCATGTATTTTTTGAATTATGTTAATCAAAAAACTTTATTTTATATATATTATTATGATTGGGTGTAATCGTAATTTTTTTTTTCGTTCGGCCAGATCATAAAATCTGCTGACAATCAATGTTGAAAATTTTTTCCACTATTTTTTTTTTCTAATTATGAAACGGGAATAAATATTATTATTTTACAAGCTATCGATATTGCAAGAAACAATTCTCTACTGTCTTGGCTAATATTATGTTTATTGAGGTACAGTTTCACTGGAAATTTCGCATAAGTAACATCTCTATAATGGCACCATGTGGAATTTTCCGTGGAAACTAAAATTACGTGTAATAAATTGTAATTTGTATTTTAAATGTAAATGCACACTGTAATAAATTCTCAGAGTAAACGCAGATTAAATCCAGAGTGGATGTGAATTAAAATAAAATCTACATCATTCTGAAATCACTTTGCTAAAAAAAAAAAAAAACAAAAAAAAACTATTTACAACGTACGCGGATTAATTTTTTTTGAACTTTTGAAATCTGAATGACTAAGTTAAGAAATAAAATTCATATTCACTTCGAAATAATTTTCGATTTTTTATCGTGTATAGCATTCTAGTAAAACTCGTAATCTAAACCTGAGGTAAATGACCTAATTTGAACCAATAAGTTATCATGTACGAAATTTTCACCCAAAGTATGAGTAGAGTTCAAAGTTGTCATATATATTTTTTCACTATTGTTTTTATTTTAATTTTGGCATTGGATTCTATATAAGACACAGAAATCGCAGCATAACAGAATAGCATTAATGTATACGTTTTTTTTTATCATTGATTTTTTTTTATCAGTGGTTGATAAAGTAGAAACTTTTTCAAAAAACATGTACAGAGTTTTTAGCACAGAGATTTAATTAGTACGCATGTAATTACGATATGAAAAACTCGGGCAAGAAAACTAAATTCAATTAAAAATGATGGTCTACTTAATATAAAATGCTCTACATATTATCAATTGTAAACATATATATAAGATATGATATATATAATATATGATTACAATGTGTTCTTGCAAGTTCAGTACTTACAAGCAGTAGTAATCAAGTTGAATTGATTGGTTACTACTGGCCTCAAGCAATAAATTATCATTACCGTTTATAGATTATCAATTAATTAAAAATTTTTAACACAAAGAAAAAGATTTCATGGTCTAATGTGGTATTAAAAAATATTTAATTTCTGATGAATTACAATCAATGAAATTAATTATACTCGATAACTGATAACCAATTAAATAGATCGAATTTTATATTCTGATATTGATTTTTTTTGTTTCCAGAATTTAATTTTTTTTTGGTTCTATAGAAAAAATGTATTATCGAAACTTTTAAATTATAAAAAAAATAAAAATGAAATTTCTGTTTTTGATTATTTACTGTTCTAAAATTAGAACGATACTCCAGGGCATGAATTATCAACATCAACAATTTCTTGTCCGTTTATGTATTGTGAAATTTCCGCTTTAAGATGAGTTAATTCTTTACTCGGTAGAGATTTCTCTCGAGACCAAATCATTCCAAATGTGCTTCTATATCTATTCAAATTATTGTCCGTACAAACTATCATTGCGCAATAGTGTGTGTTATTCATTGCCAACATTTTATGATGAAATGGACCTGTTACAAAAAAATGTTATTAATTTTTTATACTTCTTAACTTTCCGGGTTGAAAAATTTCGTCTGTTTTCAATTTTACATTTTATTTGTATGAAATTTAATCGAATTTTGACCATACTGTCTAATGTAGACTATTTCCAGACTAGTTTTCAATAGTTTTTAGTCTCATTTCAGTCGCCTCTAGATCAAAATTCCACTTTTGTATTATAGTCTACTGCCTTCTTTTGTTTTTACCCAAACCAAAATTAGACTTTTATTGCCTGTTATCATAATAGGCCTTTTTTGATTATCTTTAGATCAAAAACATCTTAAAATTTTTATAAAAATTCAAAGACAGACCAACTCGTCCAAATACGATCTAGTTAGACTAAAATCAGATCAAATTTTTCGACCCGGGTTCAATAAAAAAAGAAAGAAAATTGAAAATTACCTAGTACATTAGGAGAACCATTTAATTGCCATGTTGCAAGAGTTTCATTTTCTAATCGTTCACCAACGACTTTCCATAAAAGACGTCGATTATTTATCGGACTATTTGTCGTAAAATTCATAAAAAACGAATCTTTTCCATTTGTTTGAACACTAAAATGTAAACATTTTCCAACTTTGTCTCTTACTGGAGTTCCTGCTACCATAAACCATCCGCCAACTAACTGTCATTAATAAGAAACCATAATTCAATTTTTGTAAACTGATTTTAACTTGTAATATAATTGAATGGCATTTACCTCATTATAGTCTACAATTTTAACATTATTGTCACCAGGACTTGGACACTTACATGAACAAAAATATAAGGATAGTAGAATAATCCATATCGATGTAGAAGAGATTATTTTTTCATGCATTATACGTAAAAAAAATATGCAAATATAGTTATTTTTCAAAAGAAACTGTTTATGATTCTTAAAAAGAAGCGTGTTTTATATTTACTGTTTACACTAAAACCATGCCGGGATGACTAACACTTAATGACTTCTATTGTCTAATCGCGAAGCAGATACCACACGTTTTTGTGTCAGTGAATAGTGAAATTCACAGCTTTAAAAACTATCGTCACTTCGAGAACGATAATTACAGTTTATTTTATACTCAATTAAATATATATTTGAATATCAACTGATTTATTAAGTCAGTAGAATACCAAGCTTAATTTGAATTATTTTTTGATTATATATCAGACGAATATATTATTTTTAGATACATTTTATTTTACAGCTTTAGTTTTTTTATTGTATGTTCATGCATAAATAATAATATACATATTTAATAGTATGATAGAAGTTTTTATGACAGTAGTTTTTGCTGGCTCTAATTTTCCAATAGGAAAAAAAACCCGAGAATTCTAGATAAAATATTTTATATTGAATGCTAGGGAATACACAAGTACTTAAAATTAATGGAGTTAAAAAAACCCTTAGTATAATTATTTATAATTTAATGCCGAAATTTTGTGTAAGTGTTAACGTGCATCGAATTTTACGTAACGTAATTTTGAAATTAAAATTAAGAAAAAAAAAAATAGTTGAATGCAACGAAACAAAGAATAAATACACCAATTACGTAATGATCATGATATAATTTACTTGGTCATTTTTTTCGGGGATTTTTTTTGACGTATCATATTTTTTGGGAATTTTTTTATGATGCAACGATAAAAATAATATTATCTAGTTATCATATTTATTAATAATATACTTGAATTTCATACAAATAAAATAGAAATAATTTTTTGTTCTTTTTTTAAATATTTATTCTATATCTTAATATGTTCTGATGTCAAAATTTAATTTTATCGAAAAAAAATAAGGTTATTGACTGTGATCTATTTTTTTAAAATCGATGTTTTAACAGATGTTTATGTATTGTTATCAGAGCAACCGTGAATACTGTTTTTATGATTGTGAGCATAGATGTGTCTGAGTATGATTAATGTGTGCACACACTAAATTTAATCTCACTAATTTGGCTAGTCTTTACGACGATTAAAATTTATTATTATTGTTAAGGCTTCGGGTCTATTAATTTTTATGATACACAAAGTGAATAGATTTCGAGTTGTCAAAGAAATAAAATTCGAAATGAATATTATTTTCCTATTTTATAAGAACGATTTATAACCCACTTTTCTAGCTGTTATCAATATTTTATCCAACCTGAATGATATTTTCTATTAATTTGCCCGTTCATGCATTGCAAAAAATCAGGAGTGAATTCGGAATCAATTTTCTATCTGAATTCCCTCGTAATGGAGTTTTCAAGATTTTAAAAAATTATTCCGCGTACGGAATAGATAATTACACTTATACGGAAAATATTAATTGCAATATCAAAAATAGATATCACAGAAGAAATTCTATGCTCAATTTTTTTTTCCCGCTCAAAAAAATATATATCTGGGCAAAATAGTATATGTGAGACATATCTTTAGTATTATCATACGTATACTATTTTGCCGGCATACATGCCTGAATATATTTTTCCGTATGGGCTAGGCAGATTTTGCCAATTTTTCAAACAAAATAATTCGATTTGAGAATCTTGCTGGTTTGAGGAAAAAGAAACAAAAATTAAAACCCAATTTTGAACAGTTGTTGAGCTTTATATTAGCAGAACTATGTCCAACAACAAGGTCAGAAAGTAGAATTTTTTTCGCAATCAAATTTTCTTAGAGCGCAAAAAATGATCCACTTAAGTTCAGAATCGTCTAAAATTTAGAAATACTCCTCATTTATTGATGTGTACTGGCTTGATTAGTCTTACAATTCAAATTAATTTGAATTTCAAAATTAACTTATTGAATGCTGTTAAATAATCTTAATCATTTCAATTTATTCATGAAATATACAATACACTTAAAAATATCGACAAATTCTAAATGAATTTAAATAAAATCAATTACAGTTTTATCAAAAAAGGTTATAATCATTGCATAGTATATACTATTTTATAAATTTACAATGTCAAAGTTTGATTTTCGATCAGTTATTACAAAACCCACATTCACGATTACAAGAAGTTAGATAATATTTATAATTAAATGCTACTTAAACGAGTCAGCACTAAATTAGGATTAACAACTTTGATCTATGTCATTTATTTTATCATTTTTGCCGATATATTGGTTGAGTTTGAATTTAAGATGATTCAATATCGGCAAAGGCAATGTTTTGTAACGAGACAGGATCATTGAGAATGTAGGTTCCTCATGATTCTTGTTATTATATCTATTAAAACACCCAACAATTGCGGCATATAAGTCATAATCTGCTTCAATTAATCTGTGTTTTATTGGTCCTAAAAATAAATTACTATTTATAGAAACGATCGAATATAATATATATTTTTTTGATACCAGCATCGAAACTTCAAGTTTTCGTTTCTGAACAGTCAGTCAAGATGAGATAATATCCCTCGGGAAGAAACAAATAATGTTTCGGCCTGCTGAAGTTATTTTCACTCTTGATTTCAGTTCTAATGCTTATCATTTGTTATTAGTCATTTCGAATCACTAATTTAATTTATTAGAATGACTGTTCTGACTTTGTGATTCAGTTTTTAAAAAACCGAGTACGTCTTTAAAAACACGCTATTGGTCTTAAATTAGCTTGCTTCTGACTGGCTATTGATACTGAAACTTGAAACTCCAATGCATGCAATCATGAAAAGTATCATGTGTAACACAAAATCAAACTTTATTACAAACTGCGAGTGACGGCAACTTCACTCTGGTCCAAAATCGTCTTATTTCATCCCTTGTCACACAATATACTATTACATGATATATATTTAACAGTTGATTCTTACCTATATTTCCTGACAACCCTTTAAGATACCCGGTGATATCATCATCAGTTTTGCTCTCTATTGCAAATCTGATGGTATTATTATTTGTGACATCAATTGATGAAAATTTCATTAAAAATGAATTTTCGGAATTCGGTACTACAACTACTCGGCTACATTTAGTTTTTCCACCTCTTCTTAACGAAACACCAGCTACCATGTACCAATTTCCTTGAAACTATTCACAGCAATAACAAACATCTCGAAATATTTCAAGAAACGTTTAGAATAAATATAAACAAAGTCATTAAATACCTGTTCCAAATTCAGTGACTGCGAATCATTTTCCGGTGGGCATGTCATCTCGACTCCATAAATGGAAAGTAGGCTTATCAGAGCAATAGCAATCGTACATTTTATGACAAACATTTTTCAATTATATTTTTTTCACCTTTTCGTTGCGGTGTTCAAATAACTATGACTGTTAAGCGCCGAAGCTACTGTCTATTTATTCATAAATTTAATTTACATGCTGAGCGTGATAATTGCCAATAAATCTATCGTTATCGGAAATGTTAACAATGACAATTGATTAAACTTAATTCTAAATGGGTTTTAACGTCACAATTTCATGTCTACGTGACAAATCACACGTTTTTTTAATAATTTAAATGATATATGCATGCTAAATAAGTACGTAACTATAGAATATTTTTAATTTATCTAATAATATTTACATTAAAATGTTACGTAAGTGCAGACAAAATATTTCAATGTATTCAGTCCAATATGACAAGATTAATTTTTATTTAAAAATGTAAATTACATTATATTGGGAAAATTTTTCAATTTGTGGAACTTCACCATAAAAATAATAATAATATTTGACTAGCTGCTAAAAAAAATTATTAATTTTCAACAAAAAGGAAGTGTTTATTTTCGGATTTTCAAAAATCGTCTTCAGTAGATATCGAAGTTGATACTTTTAGCTATATAAGTGTTGAACGCACACTTTTTGAGACGAATACCAAAAGTTGAGGATCAAAGCTATATTTTGAAGTTTTGAATCACGTTATCGTCGAAACTAATAAATCGATAAGAATAAAAATTTATAAAATAGGTAAACGTTCAGCATTAGTTTATCATCATCTCATTTCTATTCAATGAGTGCATCTTCTTGAATTCTAACCCGTAGATAATACTATTCATAATTATAGTAAGGGTGAAGCGTTATTGACTAATAACTTAGCGTTGAATAATCACTTAATTAAATTCATATATCACCTGGCATTAAAGGATATGGATATTGAAACAGTCCTTTGTCAAATTATACATGTATATATTGGCAAATTCATTTTATGGGCAATATATCTTCTTGTTATGTGATCTTCTCTAAGATCATTTTCTTCGTATAAGAGCTATGATAGAGTGTTATTAAACCATTAAATTTTCTTTCAATATTTCTTTTCATAACTACTAAATATCAGTATCAAAATATCGTTGCATAATAATTAATGATAAATAATTACTTATAATTTCATATATTAAAAGTTTATAATTAGAAAATATACATGAACTACAACGTAATATAAACCGTTTTGAAGAGAGTACTGATAGTGGTCGAGCATGATGTAATTCTCTTCTGAAGTATTTTAGTCAATTATACAACCTTCGGGTTCTTAGTTGGACCCCAACTATCATTACCACCATCAACGTCTGAACTAAAGTGAATTAATCAAGGGTCAGAGTAACAATTAATGTAGTAAAGCTCGTGATATATATTCCTTGATTCTGTAAACTTCAAGTTATCATTAGACGATTTCTTAGATTCATTGGAAACTGAATTTTCTCTTTGAAATATTTCAAAATATTTTATAAACGAAAATATATTTTAGCTGTGAATAAAACATTTCGCAATAAGTTCGTTACATGTATTATCAATGTCGACAATGGGGCTGAACGTTAATAAGGAAATCGGTTGACATTTTCAACAGAAATACTCACTTTTTTTTTTAATCGATTCTACTGTCTGTTAAACTTATCGAACATTTTATGCCTTCTACAACAAACAATGTTTATGTCTGCTTTAATAAATAATACCATCCATGTTCTTGTATTACAGTGTGTGGTCGCAATATTGTGTAATGTACTTTACAAAAAACTATCATATTCCTTCTACAATGTAGCACTGAAACCCCATAGAATGATATTAACAGGGAAATGTGGTAGACCACACACCGAGTGTTAGGCAGTTCGTGTTGTGGTCAAGCTTCGAAAAGTTTAAACTACCTAACGTTTCGTTATCATCGTTACAGCTACAGATGCGTGTTGCTGTGGAATCCGATGTCAAATTTGATAGACCGCTTGCGTCAATTATGCACGTTCATGATACACCCTTCATTTTGACAAAGATTGATTTAACAAGAACTTTGAACCTCGAGTATCGTCACGAATGCTTGTTACATACGTCAATACTTGTAGTAGAATATTACCTTGATTAAAAAATATGTTTCAAAATGGTTCAAATTTTGATTTTGTATTACGGTGGTTGTCCTACTACCTATAGTGCATGCTATTGTCTACTCTCTCTTTTGCAGTTGTTGCTCTTTTACTCAATATCGCTTACTCGTTTTTACATTTCGAAATTGTGTGACAGGAAATTGAGACGAACTTTGAATATTTCATGTAAAAAATTTGATTAAGAACGTATATTTACTTCAGACTAATCAAAATCATTGTGTTTTTTTTTCTTATGAAAATTACGCCTAAAGCATATCTGGATATATCGCAGCCTCTAGAACCGGAAATAGAATCCTGCGTAATGTCCCGTGAGATATTAATAGTCGTAACTTTGCTAACTCAATTTTATATTTCCGTTTTCTCAGTTTAACTTCTGCAGGTATATATAACAATCAACTCAAGTGAAAGGGTTTTACTCAAGTTTCCTACCGAAAATCGACAGGATAATGAGCTAAGAAAAGTTGCATAAATTATTCAAATTTAAGTTATATAAAAATTATCACAAACTTAAAGTTTAAAGTTTTATTTTTATTTAATAAATGACCTGAGTTTTTCTTATGGTAACTGTGAAAATAGAAAAGTTGCATTTTCAATGCGAAAGAGTAAATACGTAAAACAGCGAAATCAGAAGGTAAAATGCCTGTAGGAAAGAATGACAGATAACAAAAACGAGAAATTCAATGTCGGGGGTAAAATCCTGATGTAGCCGTGAGCTATACATTGTCGCACTACCAGTGATTACGGGTCTTTTCTGTACAGCTAGATATATAGTAGCATTTTCATCATGCAGTTGTTGTCGAATGCCTTTTTCTCCAACGCATTCGCATGTCATATTTTCAGTCAAACACAACTTTTACGTCTGCCTATTTTTTTCGCTTCTATGCCTTTCCTTTAATATAATTTATTATATAAAATCTCTATTGTATAATTTACATTTTTTAATTTTGAATGAGTGACATTCAAAAAAATCTAGTCATCGTATCCATAATGATGTAAAATAAATATACTTTTTTTTAATTGGAAATTTTTGATAGGAATGGAAACATAATTTCTGTTGTTTCGTACAAGAGAGAGTTTCTAAGACTAAATAGAAATCTCGTCATACTAAATTATCTGTTGATACTAATTCCACGATGATACCGCAACCACATCCTTGCTAATGGAGACAAGAGAGTCTCATACTCCACGGAGTTTCGCTCCGTTTAACGAAAGACAAGTAGTAGTAGTTACACATAGATGGCTGTTGGTTCTCAGGGAATCACTAAGACGACTTAGACGAAAGTAGGAATTCCCTTGACTTTGTACCCTTTCTTCATCGGGTGGAACTGTGCGCCTCGTTTTCCGAACCACAGCTAGAGAGAGATAAAGTTTGCGTACGAGTAACTTCTAAAATCAATTAGCAGTCCTTAAAGCAGGAGGAGAATCCTGGGATAGGATGGATATAGAAATGAGAAGCGAATTGCGACGACTTAGAGAACTTGCGAGAGCTACAGTGCACCCTGTTCTTTTGCTCTCTAGTACTAGGGGTGATAAGCACCACTCGGCGTTTATCTCAATAGTGAAGCCGGTGGAACAATCACAGAATTTCCGCGATAGTTTCTCTTCTTCGTCCATGCACAGCTCGTACTTGCATCTTGGTTTCCATTTTCTCTTACTTATGCAGATGATTGAGTTAGAGAGCTTTTGTTTTAAAAAATTTAACAAGTCGACACTTCTTTTCCATTTATTTGAATTTGGCTTCGGGCTATATATTGATTTTAATTTTCCCTGAGGATGGAAGTTTATGACTGGTTATGACTACATAGATTTATAAATAATCGATTTTCAAATACAATATGAGTTCTGTTGAATATTTCTTGAAATGAACTTCATGTAAGATTCTCTTTTTCAATCATGGAAACGGAAAAACCATGCAAAATCATGGTTTTAGACATTTCAATTAAAGAGAATTGATTTTATTTAAAAAGTCGGTATCATAAATATCCATCGAAGGTAATTCAAGCTGAAATTTCCGTTTCTATGTGTAATGATGCATAAGGGGATAGATAAGACTCTTGTACTAACCGTTGAAAGGGAATGGCTGAAAGTTTTAACGAGCTGTTGTCTGTTAAGACGTCACGACCAGTCCAAATACTATCGACTTGGACGAAAAACATACAATAAGACATCCATCTCACAACCAGAACATCTTGAGAAAGTTTCGAGATCTTATAACTTGTCCATGGCACTTGGTATAATTGAGCATCACGAAATAAATATTTGAAGCTTCAGTATTTTGATGAATTTTTTTTCATTTTGGCAATATCATCTTGAAGATGATATAATAATATGTAAAACAGAAAATACACCGACGAATTTTGTCTAGATAAATGAACAAGTGGCAATGATAATAATATGATGCATGTGAAAATAATTAAAAACTGAAATAATCCAAAATTGAATACTGATCAGAAAACTATTATATTTCCGTAAAAATGAGATATATATGATCATTCACAAAAGTATACCAGAAATGATTCATATATGCCCATATATCAAGCCTACAAGCCAATATATGATCTATATGTCCCCATATAAGCTTCATGTTTGTCCATATGTGCTTCATATGACATACAAGTCCATACATAGTTCATACGTGTCTATATATGATCCATATGTGTCCATATATGCTCTATGTACAACCACATATGCTTCGTACATTCCTATAGATGATTTATCTATACCCATATATGAAGCATATATAATCGTATGTGCTTCATTTATGAACCATATATGCATATATGCCTAAATATGAAGTATGTATTATTTATATATAAACAGTATATGGCCAATTGTCAAATATGTCCTATATATAGGGACATATGATTCATTTTTCTCAGCTAAATTGTTTCTACGTCTTGAATACTGAATTATTAATTTTTGAGTAGTCATATATATATATATATATATAGAGCTTGTCTTGTGCTTTTGTATAGGATATTGTATTTTTTCGACTTTGCATTTCTAAGGTACTGAACATTTAAGACCAATTTTTTCTTTCTATATGTAAATTTACAGCATAAATTGATCAAAGAAAATTTTTTATATTATTTTTATTTCAATTAACTAGATATTAGCTTCAATTTTTTTGTTAAAAAAAAAGTGATCAATCACTTTGTCACGTTGTCATTTAGTTTGTTTTATTTTCCTTTTTTAACTTAAAAATATAAAATATATTAATTTATCATTTTTATGTGTTGTATTCAATCATTCCTTTGAAATAATTTTTAAAAATTTTCCCGCTCTAAAGTGCAGTATAGCCTCAATCCAACGTGATAATATTTTATTTTTTAAAAAATGAAAAAACAAAAATAAATCTTGATAAAGAACATAAGAGGGTGCGCTTGTGCATTTTTCTTTTTATATCTTTATCTTATACTTTTTAGGCCACGTCACCGTAGCTCAAAGGAACCCCTGCTGTCAGTTTTTCCCTATAGTTCTTTGCTTAAGCGACAATATACAGAATATTTTTTATCCTGAGTATTAAAATTACGCATTTTTTAAAAAGATTAAATGAAAAAAACCATTTTCGTAGTAATTCCATCTATAAATTACTAAAGAAATTTAAATTTGAATTTTCTTTTCCTCTTAAAAAAAAAAATCGACAATAGTACGAAAAGTTTATAAGGATTCGTGAAAGAATCAAATAAGACAAAATTTCGAAAACGATGTTAAATTTTTCGGGGTGAGTGAAGGTCCATGTTTAAACTACATGTTCCTAAAAGTTTAACGTATTTATCCCCGACTGCTTGAAACTCTTGAAAAAGTGAAGGAGCCTTTTCGTAGCTGCTGAAAAAAGAACAAACGAAAAGTTTTCTCTTACCTTTTTTAAATCTTATTCTGTTCGTTATTTCCCAATTATTTGTAACAGAGATCAAAGAGATTATCAAATTATAATTAAAATCATATAAAATTTTTTTTCGGCTCACATCAAAAGCAACATTACGATTTTTATTAATTTCCCAAACATAAAAGTCGAAGAACAATTTTTGCTAATATAGAATTTTAATTAACTTGTTGCTAAGAGTGACTATGATTTCAGTATTAGTTGAGTATTAAGTGCTACTGTCATTCCAGATGGTTGACTCTTCAACGATTTCTCAACACATTTAGGGAGCGACCCTCGTCATTTCGGGATTGTTCGCTACGATTTTAGGTAGTTAATTATGCCATCGATAATCGGATACTACAAAGTTTGCAGTAATTGTTAGGAAGTTTGAAATACAACCAACTTTTAAGGCTTTCTTATAGCCAAATTTCGACAAATATTTAGCCACGGAAAAGAGTTTTGTCATCATAACAAAAGATTTTGTTGTGATGACAAACATGATTAGCTTACGGTAATAAATCAATTTGTAATGACATTAAATGAACTTGTATCGTGACTAAAAAGTATATTTGTTATGAACACATACTTATTATAACAATGTCGTCATATTTAAAACCAAACCTTTGTTACTATACGGAATTTTAGGTTATGATTACAAAAATTTTTGTCACTTCTACAAATTATCTGCTCCTTGAAAAAATCAATTTTTGGTGTAATGCACCAGTTTTGTTACAGTTACAAGCCATAGCTTACCCGCGTCAAAAACTTTGATCTGTTTCAAATCAAATAAAAATTTCAAATTACTTCTATCAAATTTTACTTTTTATTTGTATTTAACGATTCAGGCTTGTTTTCAATCATTTTTTGGTTTTAGTCGCCTTTAGATCAAAATCAGAGTCTTTTCTCATAATATGCAGCCTTTTTATATTTCTATCCAGACCAAAATTTGAAAAAAAATTTGAAAATAGACCAATCGGTCTAAATACAATCTAGTCTGACTAAAACCGGATCAAATTCTTCGACCCGAAAGGCCTAGCAAACAATTCGGTAGCATTACAAAAACATTATAATCACAACGAATACTTTGTTAGCCGTACATTAAGGCAGAACTTTGTTACCGTAAGTTATCTTGTATTAACAAAAGTTTTTCCATGTAGCCTTGAAATATTTGAATCTTAAAGCTTTTGATAGTAATATATTCTCTTTCATAACGAGCATCCCAAAAATTTAGCTAAGCCATTACAAACATTCCTAGCATACTTGAGGGGTAAATACATCATACAGAAAGGGAAAAGTGATCACAGCTATACATTATATTGCATAGTAATCTGGTCAGACTATATTCCACGAAGCTTTTACCATAAATCGAAAATGCCTAGTGTAAAGCTTGAGTATTCCAACCAATATACAGGGATTCTCTAGTTTAATTGGAGATTACCAGAACATGTACACTAACTACAGCTGACTTGGATTCAGCACAGCTTTCGCTGTTAAAAAAAATCAAAGGTGAAACAAAAGTAAAAAAATTAAACCTGGGGTAGTACAGTTTGTGATGTTAAAAGTATGGGCATCCTCATGGGGCGCGTTTCCGATTTATTCAAACCACCAAATACTTGGAGCCCATAAAGAGAATGAATGGGATTGTGGTGGTTGCACCAATGCTCAGGGTTGCTTTAGGGGTTCATGAAATACGCACGACCACCCTCTACTTCGGCCGCGACTTGTCTGCATTTCTCTCTATCCTCTCGCGAATATTCTACCTTCGTCCTTTACCTTTCCCTTCGCTTATACTCCCATATTCTCTCTCATCGAGAACAGTCAACTCCTAGTATTGCACGTTTTACACCCACTACTCTCGCTCTTATTCTCATCTCTCATCTCGCTTCGTTGCTTGGTTCTACTCTAACTCTGCAGGGTGGCCAGCAATATTACCATGAATTTCCATAGCTTGGGCTTCTCTCTTCGTGTTCAGAACATATTGCAGTGCTTTGATTTATGCGAAATATTTGCTAAATATTCTGTTTAATCTCAGCCATGCGGACTTCATGCGAATAAACGACTGACGTTCTTTCATGATGACAATGATGGGCAAACAGACATCTGAACTAAAGCTTTTCCTGTACTTCTGGACATTGTCTAACTACTATTGTATCACATTAAACTTCCAGGTATTGCTCGAAAATGTCATGAAATATTTTAAAATATCGACGCTTCTCACAAAATATCATATTTCAAACAAAGGATGTCCTTAGCAACAGAATCTGATCACTAAAGTCTTGTTTCTACAGCAAAACTAAACAGAAGACAGCATAGATCGAAATTAGTCCTTAATAAAAAAAAAATAATCTTTGTACTAGTATACAGTTTAACCCATTTTAGTGTAACCAAAAAAGTGTAGAGATGATTTAACGTGAGTGAATTAGTTGAAAAAATAATTTGATCATGGCATTCGCGCTTGTGGTTGCAATACAAATTTCGGTGGAAATGTACCAAAAAGGGAATAACGAACAAAACATTGAATTTTATGTTATTTATTCATACATGAATGGATCCACACAGTACAGATGTCATTGACCGTTCTCAGATCGTAATTCCACGGCCTAGTTTGCATTTGGCTTCCTCGTTACGAGCTTGCATTAAGTCTCAAATTGCATCTGCGTTCATCATAGTAGATATTACGACAAATGGGAAAAACCAACAGTATTCTCAAGTAGTTGCATTCAAGAAAATCCAAATATTCCGTTCAAATAATCATACTTATCGTCTTGATTTAGTAACTTTGCGGATTATGTTGAAATAACTGAGATGATTTTAAACAAAAGCTCCCTGTCTGTTTATCTAATAGTTTAGTAATTCCATTTATGTACATATGAATTAACTTTGAATGAAATCTGAATACAGAAACATTGTTACCAAATATATATATAACAGTTATTTAATGTACATTTGTATTCATTTGGGTTTAATGTCTAACACGCTTAAACTCATATATATTCTGAATGATACTCCACCGACTTACCTAACTCATCACCTTTTTCTCTTATTCGATATCGCTCCAGCCCTTCTTCCTGTTCCGGGAATATTTTTTTCTACTCTCCTTTCATTTCCCACTTCACATATTCATATGGCACTCTTTGCTTACAATAAATGCGAGCCATTTGTATATAGGGTCTCAAAGTGGGATAAAATCTACGTTGATGCCTGTGCAACTCGTCTACTTTTATTCCCCTTTTGCGCCTCCATCACCCACGTTTTCCTATCATACCATTCGTACAGTATACCAACTAGACTGTAAACTGCCAGGCTTGGGCACTTCTCATCCTCTGTATACAGTCCGACGTATGATAAGCCGCCCTTGGGAATCCCCGATTGTCTCGATTTATATGAGTTTATACTTAGGTGTATTCACAATATACATTTGGATTTTAGAGAGAACAAAATCGTAAAAACGCTTCGATAAATCGGCTTTTATATTGATAAAAAAATTTCACTGACGGACTCACTCAGCAATTTTTCAAGCTGTTGCGCTACTTTTAAATCCAGTACTTGAATTGTGCTTAGTCTTTTTTTTTTGTTTTTGAGAAAAATAATAATGACTATATTGCTGTTTATTTATGTTTCAGATATCGCTTTGCGACGACTATAGTCTTCCGGTTGATTTTGTAAATAAGCAACGTCCTGGAAGTGGGACAGGAATAACAACAACTGTACAATGGGCCTTACCAAGTCCCAGTATTGAAAACGTAAGTTTATATATGTATATATATTTTATTTACACTGAAAAAAATCAAATTTCAAAAAATTGTTGATTTTTATTCCGTGAAAAAATTAATTTACACATAAATTTTATGGCTATGTGTGAAATGTTGACAGAATCATCTCAGAAATCAAAATTTCTTTTTTAACGGCAGCTAAAATAGTAGTATTTGAGTCCTCGAAAACAGTATTTCCTTAATTACCCCGTTTTGCTCCCCCCTCCTCCACCCCCTATATATTAATTAATAGGTATGATTATTAAATATTGTATATTGTACAAAGACTTATAAGGAAGAAAACGACATATAACAGTAGTGAAGCCTGATAGAAATTGTCAACAATAAATTTACGAAAGTACTAAATACCCTTAGGCTACACATAGTTATAGATATTACCAACACATGAATGCGCTGTTAGAAAAAACGGCAACTGGAGAACGAAAAATTTGTGATTGCTTGCGGATAAATTTTTTTCCCTTGATTTCCGGAATGATTCTGATCTCAGACGCGACGTATCGACATTTTCTCCGGAATCGGGTATGCGGGAGAAATATAATTATGAGGGTGACAAAATACCCTTGGGACATTGGGCGTAGGATAAAATACGAGAGGGGAAAAAGGGTGGTAACCGTGGCATTGGTGTTGATGGTAGTGGTGAAACCGGTGACTTCCGGCGTTGCTTATAATTGCTGTGGCACTCAGTACTGGGTACTCGGGCCAGCCCCAGGTTAAGCGCTAACTGTTTCTTCTGAAATATAGCACGATGTCTAGCCTATATACTGCCCTCGACCATTAAAAACGAGACAGCCGCCCTCACAAAACACTTAGCCCGCATAATGTCCATGATTTCATGGGTCTTCTTATTTTATTTGCTATAAATATATATATACATCCATACATACTTATACTTTTATCAATTTTTTAATTATTAATGCCCCAAGAGAATTATATAATAAATTTTACTCTACAGTCGTAAGTAAATTACAGCCAGGATGAATAATTACTCTCCTGTTTCTAAGTATTGTTCGATTATTGAGTAAAAAGTATTCAATTTCGAGTAATTGTTTAATAAACAAACAAAAAATAATTTTTATTTTTATTCTTTTCTTTTTGGTCTTGGATTACTTTCAATTGCACGGTATATTTAAAATATATGTAATATATGTTTTCATAAAAACAATTCAAATATTAGTACAATGCCTAAATGATATTAGACTTGAAAAAAGAAAAAAAAATCCAGTGTGAATTCAAAGCAATTTTCGTGAACTACAAAAATAATTTTCGAGAATGACTATAATTGATAGAAATAATTTCGAGTTATCTAATCTAATAATTGATGAATAAAAAAATGAAATTCAAATGAAATCTTAGTTATTGTTCTCTTAGAACGTTTATTTTTATTTTTTTTCATCATGAGGATCTCGAAACTTACCCACCGGCGTATTAAACGTATTACTGGGCTCAAGGGTAGAAAAAAAGCCGTTATGACTGGGACTTTGACGCCTATTTAATACTTTATAGTTATATTGCGAGCGCGAGTTTACCAAGCGCAGCGTACATTTATCATTTTTAACAAAAGGCTTAAGTGTAGGCAACTTAGGCGACAGTAAATGTAAAGAAAGACTTGGTAAAGTATGAGGGGGAAAACGTGCAAGCTGTTGGAAGCCTCACGGAGCTTTTACAGAAAGATCTTGAACCTGGGAAAATAAGGTAAAGCATAAGGAGCTATAGCTCTTTAACAGAGAGCGAATGGGAAAGTATTATTCCGTTTCTCTTGATTTCTCTTTCATTCCCAACTGTGCGATCAATTAAATTACTTAGAGAATCTTCGGAAATTATTAATGAGGGAACTGGAAGACTGACTCTTAAGATCACTATTATTTATTAATGCAAAATATTTATATTCTTGCATAATTTCATTTTATAATGATATGAATATCTTTTATATTTTAGTCAATTATACCGGAAAAAACTCGGGTAAGCCCACGCTATCTCGGTATCAAATTTAACCCCGAAAACGGGGTTAAAAGTTTTCCCAGCGTTAAAAAAAGTAGTTTTAATTTTCAAGTATCAAAAGTCGCATTGTATTCAAATATGGGTAGCAAGTTTTCATAATTAAAGTCTCTTTGGGATCTAAATCAGCAAGAAAAATAAAATAAAATCATTAATGATTAATTAATAGTCTTCAGATCAATTATTACCTTATAAAAACCATCAGAGTTATGATAAAAATAATACTGATATAGTTCTTAAATATTTAATTTGAGAAGTGATCAAAAATTGATGCAACTTGTTCAGTTTTATAAAAGAGACATTTCTCAATTTTAGGGTAAGGTTGTTTTCATCTAAATTAACAATAATTTCGTAATCTTAATAAAATATTATTCATATTTATTTTTCTGTTTTGTGAATCTTAAACACTTATATTTACACCCTCGTATTGTGATCTACTCATATGAAAAAATATATATGTGACATATATGCATCAATGCATTGGCTATATAGGGCATATATTTTTTTTGTGCGGATAAGTTAATTCACTTCGAATGTACACCATTTTAACACCACTAAGTAACACTGCCATCGGTGTGAGTAAATTTTAAACCGTTTTTTAGAGTGTAGTGAAAAATAATTATAATGTGAAAAGGCATTATTAATTTTCAGAAAATACTACTAGATTATTAAAGTTCTATAGCGCAAGATATAAGGATAGAATATTTTCTATTGTCTTTCAACCATTATTCAGCTTAATGACTTTCAAAATAATTTGAAGCAATTTATAAAATTCTTTATGAAATAACTCTACTGGTAACCCATTTAACTCCATTATTTCAACATTATGATTTTTTCCTCAATGAATTTACGTCAGCAGCTTTACGCCAAATGTAAAATTATCAACATTTGTTTACACGATAATCCAAATATGTATGCGCAGTAAAGTTGTGCTATTATGGATACCAATAATAAGCGTTCAACAATTATAATGCAGTGGCAGAGTAATCGGCTTAGGGTCCTCTGAATGAATCGATGGGAATTATAGTCAGTCTGTGAATATTCAACCCCTCTTGGCCGACTGGAATCGAGAGGGCTTCAGTTTTACTGTTCGTTTACAGATTTACACAACGCGCAAGTGGAATAACTCGTTATTTCATAATTTAATAAACTTCATTTTTCATCATAGGCTCATTAAATTTTTACTTTTTTTTTACTACCGCAAATAATTAACTACTTAATCACAATTCCACTGTAATTCTATTTAATGATCCGAAATGAATTGTATAATTATTTGATCTTTTGATTCGTAGATTTTTATGTTTTTTCAATATTGCATATATCAACCTCTTCTTTTTTTTCATACACATTTTAACATTTGAATGAACAGTAACAAAACTTAACAGTATCCAAAACTGGCTGTAAAGTCAAAAACGGTACTTTCACTATATTTTTTCAGTAGCTACTAAAAGTTTCGATTTGATGACCACTAAAATAAAAAAAAAATCACTGTAGACCCAATTTCGATATCACAATTGCTAAGAACATTTTTTTTCATGCAAATGCCAATGTTACGTAGCAGCTTAATAAAGTTATTCTATACTTGAATGTTATTTAACATATCTATTATTATGGATCACATTGTTGACTATCAATCATAAAAATCATAAATTTACAAATGAAGATAAAATATGATTTATCTGTATGTCATTAAACTTGAAATAACTTTTAAGAAAAAAAATATTTGAAAAGCAATATTTCAACCAATCATTGTCAATATAGCCTTGAGGGTAGGTATAACTTTGACAGAAAAAGAGACGAGAATTCCAATTTTGTGTTCTCCCAATTTAAGATTACTTGTCTTTCTTATTATCTTTCTCTCATTCTCTCTTTTTCTCATTTAACTTTCCACTATATCCTTTTACTCTTTTTTCCGTCTCCCGATATCTTCAGTAGCTCATAACAGAAAAGACTATAGTCGACCATTGATTTTACGTTTCGTTTGAGAAATCACGTATCACCCTCATCCAGAGTATTATTGTTACTACTATGATTATCGTCCATTGGAAATACTTATTTCAACAAGTTTTCCGAACCCTCGGCTGGTTATGCTAAAAAATTTTCACATTCAATCGTCAAATTTTCCCGCTTGATTTCTTTTTGCACTTTCCGTGCAAGCACTACTCTACTAGAACTCAATAGGTTCCTTTAGTGATTAAATTTTTATCACTAGTCTACTACAAAACGTCTATTGACTTACCTACGAAGCGTTACAGTAACGAAATCTTAAGAAGAGAAAGAAAAATTTCTAATAAAAATAGTAAAAAATGGAAGGAATTTAATGGAACAATTAACACCTTGATCAGATTAGCAGCTTCTGAGCAATAAACGAAATTATTTGAAACGTGAGGCTAGACTCTGATCGTAAATTGTAAAGAAACTGTCGGAAATTAGTATCCCGAATTATTAAGACTCGAAAGAACTAATTGACATGTCGAATGTAATGAAAATTAAATAAATAATTAGCTGGGTAAAGTAAGAAATATATGAACAAACAATGACGAAAATATTTTATTGTCATAATAAAAGTCTGCATGAGGTAAAAGGATGATAAATGACGAATGTAGGGTTACTATCAAGAGTTTGTTTTTCCTATAACTGACAATCGCTTTGGGAAAAAAAAGAAAACAATGTTTACCCTCCAGTCCAAATAGAAGGTATATTATCCACAATTGGCGATCCTTGAGACGAAAGCGCTGCATGGCGGATACTATACGAAAATGGAGGCATAGCGATATGGAGGGAGAGGGAATTAAGGGAAACAAGGAAACTCCAGCAATAACCCTTGCTTGATATCGTTCTCTAAGGGATAAAGTCGACCTAAGCACGATCCCAAATACTGGACTTGTTGGCAATTTGTAATATTATAACTGTTCTTGAGACTATACTGATAATTCATTGTGACCACACTAATTTCATTTGAAAACGTTTATTGTATGGTTAATTTAAGGGTTATTTCAATTAATTAACACTACTGTATCGAATCAAATGAAAATATTCAATAAAATTACTTCTTTTTTATGTTCAAAATTACCTATTTTTAACCAGTTGTACAAACCAAAATTTTTTGTTAGATTGATACATTTTTATGACGAAACATTTCCAAAAAATTTTAATTATGTCCAATTTTGACAAGTTAATCAAGTGATTTTGACAGTCAGAAAAAATCATTCAATTTATTCAAAAATTATATATGTGGACATAATTTATGACGAAAAAATATATGACTAAAATTGCAGAACATTACGGATGAAGTTGAAGCTAGTGGCCGTAAAAAGTAGCGGCCACGCAAAAAATTACTGACCGCTACCTTCAGCTTCTTCATTACGGAAATACCAGCATATTTGAAGAAAAAAATTTTTAAAGTGGATAAAAAAGAATAATTTCCTCCTAATTTCGAATTTTAAAGAGAAAGCACTCTAACACTTTTTTTAAAAATAATTTATTATGCAATTAGTTTTACTATTTTAAATATGATTTTTGTTTAAAAGTAAAAGTTGTGTCTGATTAATTATTCTCAAACTTTTCAGGCGGAAATAGAAGTAATTGAACAGTACAGTGATCCACGGGACAGCAAAAGTCGGGCTTACGTCGAACCGGGGGCTGAAACATCCCTAGCAGTTACATACAGCAAAATAAATCGCGACTACTGTCGACCCTACACAGGTAAGCTTTGTTTAGGATTTTGTTATCGAGGTTATGTAAATAACTACAAAATATTTCGGTGATGTATCAGATATTTATGAATTGAAAAATTTGTAAACATATAAACAAAATACAATCACCGAAAACATGATTGAATACACAGCACAATATTGAAGGGTAAAATATTTTAAATTTAAATGAAATGACATGTAATACACAAGAGGCTCAAGTTTTTATAACATTGGCAATCCGGTCGGGTTTCTGCATGCCGGGATTGCTTGAGTCCTTATACAACTTGAAAAACTTTTTTCGTCCTGTATATACTTCACAGTATACCTTGTTTTCGTGTGATAAAAACTCTATCCTTTTCTGCTGCCCTTAAAAATCTATATAAGAACAGAAAAGAGCGTGCAATAAAAGTTCAAGTTTAATTTTAAGCAACCCTGGATCGTTTCATTCGTGACTTTCCTGTGTGTACAAAACCACCTTTAATCTATACAACCGCTTTCACATACAATAAAGCAAAAGTAGTAATTTTAAATTTTTGTTTAAGTATAAACTTTTATACTCTATACAATATTTATTTTTACTCACGTAAAAAGTAACTGAAAGTTACGGATTAATTTGAAAACTTTAAATTACATATATTCAGTGCAAAGATGATGAATAGTTTATTTTAAATGTATTCGTGTTCTGTCTTAAAGTCAAGTATGTAGATTTCCGGGGTGTTATCAAGCCTAAGTAAACATTTCTCACATTTGCATTCTTCCTATATATTCATAGTTACTAAACCTTTAAGTTCCGATCCTTGAAAAGATAATCTTTTCAAATTCGTGGATATATGTTCTCATAAATTTTGCAAATATAATGTAAATCAAACAAAATTTACATCCCTTCATTTTGATGTCAGTAAGACAATTTCAAAGTCAAAATTTCATTACTATTTTTTTTTATCACAAAATTTTATTTAAATTCAAATTCACTCTGTCTTTTTGAGCTCTGGAATTTTTTAAAAAATCGCTCCGCTTAAGGAGTGAATGGGAGTTTTTTTTCGGAGTGCCGTAGGTTTTATTTTAATCCGCATCTACTGATCCGGAGTTTTAATGTTAAAGTGAATTCCACTTCGAAAGGATTTGATAAATAAAAAATCATCCGCTCCATATCTACTCTAGATTTAATCCGCGTTCACTTCACAATTTTTTCTAAGTGTGTCCTCGATCCTTCTTTTTGTAATTAGTGATTTTAATTAAATATGAATGTTAACGAGTTTTTAATAACGATAAAAATATCAATATCATAGACCGTAATTACGAAAATATTTTAATTACTTTGAGAAAAAATTTTCTGACTCATTTACTCAGCAATTAATTTATAGAAAATCGTCTACAGAAAATATAGATATTTTATAGAAAATAATCAAATTTAGTCAATTTTGAACACCGTATACTTTCTAATAATTTCAATTATCAAGTGTTTTGAAGCCCAAAAAAATCTAAATCTGTAAACTATAAGATTTATTTTTATATTTAAAAATATAAGCAAATATCTAAAAGCAACATGATATCAAAGCGTCTGGACGTTTTTCGACCACTTCCGGTGAACAGTATCCATCGGTCGGGTAGTCTCATGTACGCTTCGATCGTTTAAACTTTTTGAACTCGAGCTTTTGTGCAGCCAACGTTACTTGCTAGTGACACCACGTTCACCGTACACCCAACTCTACTTCCCCGCTTTCCCATATTATGTCGCGTGATATTTAATTAAATTCCCCAACCACCAAAATTTTCACTGCTCATCCCTTCTATCGTTTCGTCCATAGGGTCTGCAAAGTTTCAAGGGTTTTCCTCTTCTGAGCAGCCCTCGGGACTTATTAACCAGTAATGTTATGGATTTTTCGTACTCTTCTTTGTCATTTAACAATCGTTAATTTAATAAAATTTCCATTTAATGGGATATAAATCGATCTCAACAATAATATTTAGCTTGATATAAAAAGTTTGTTCCCCTTATTACAGAATGTCTTTTATTTCTTGATAAAAGGTATTGTTTTGCATCTGAAACAAGACACACTATTTCGTAAAAGGCTTCCCTTTTTTTCTTGTTTCAGCTTTTTTGTGTAGGCTTCTGACTCTTTTCCCTCATCCTAAACTACCCCATTTCAATTAATACTACTAGGTGACTTCTACCTCGTTTCGTCTCCCCGAACAGTTATCGTCGGCAGCTCGTTGCGTCCTATGCAAATGACATGCTGTCCGTTCGCCCGTAGTTTCCTGCAATGATGCCTAGGGTCGACACTCCCTGTCCTGAAACTTTGAAACGAAATGGCGAGAGTACAGTGACTTTACTGCTTTTGTTAGACATATAATTCCGGACATATACTAGCATACATTTTATATACAATATACTCACTCTCTCACAATATTTCTCTACATTATACATCATGCTTAACTAATTGCTTGTCTGTTAAGTCACTCGAAAACTCTTTAACTACCATATTAATTATACTTCTTGTGTAAATAAACTTTACTTTGGCGGTTAAAAATTTATAAAATGATATTTTTATTTTCATTAAGTTAGAAATTACTTAAACAAACTTTGAGCTTCAAGAATATATAGAGTGACAATGAGAAGTTTCATAGATTCTTAAAGAACAATTTACTTTGGTGGCAGGTTTACTATGCCACGAGTTCCAGTAGAGCTTTTAAAGTTTCGCGAATTTACTTGAGAGATGAATAGTTAACCGAGTAGCAGACGTCATCTTTTCATCCTTTTCACTTCTCTTTGTTCTTCACCCCTATCCTATTACTACTTTGTGATCTTAGTCGCGCACAAAGTGTCGTACACATTCGGTAGTAGTGATTTTTTTCTCTTTTGTCTTCTGCTTACATGCAATTCTCTATCTTTCATAGAAACGTCAACAGCATGATGAGTTTGTGTAAATTGAAGATGTCATATTTGATAAAACATTTTATCAAAATTAGACGGCAAAATTATTCCTATTTGCAATTCTCGGGGTCATAATAATACTGGACCATGTTGACTCTCTGTCGGAAATGTCTATGTTTTTTGATGTACCTGAAAATCGCAACGTTTTCTTGTGAAACAAAAATACATGTATTTGCTGCATTGCATGTTTTTGCAAAAATGAAATGAAAAGAAAAAAATCTAGATCTAGATTTCTAAAGTGTTTCGTACGTTAGCCGAAAATTGTAGCCACTCCCAATTATTCCTTAAGTCACCTTTCAGTAGTTAAATCACAAATTTTTTCGTTTTGTTGCGCGAAAAACCTTTAGGTACATGTTTTTTGCACTAATTTTCAAAAATAGTGAAACCTTAACTTACGATTAACTTTTTCTATGGACAATTTATATATAAATTAAGAAAAATATAGATCCTAAATCTGTCGGAGATTTCTATAGAAACCGTCGAATTTAAAGTTTTGATTGGAATAAATTATTTTTTTAATTATAAAGTCACTTAAATTGAATTTTGGCATAAATGTCTGTTACTATAGAATTTTCGAAATTATTTTTTAACCCCGACTTTATTTGAGTTACTGTTACTACACAAGGCAGATTATCGGTTCAAATAAACTAGCGTTTATATCCGACAACTGCGACAGTTTAAAATCTATTGAAAATAACGACGGTCATGACCAAGTTTATCAGCAGTGATTTATTTGAATATAAACCGTGATATAAATATCTTGAAAGTATATTTTATTGATTTGAACTGCAGTAACACTTGAATTTAAGTTCAAATTTTAATAATGACAGTAATGAAGATCTTATTAGAGTAAAGTAGTATTCACACCTCATATGAATTAATTAGTTTAGTAAGCGAAGCATGAACATTAGTGTACTAGTTGTCGGAGTATTTACTTTAGCACATGAGTATATTCTGACAATTCTAACTAGATCTGTATAACAACTTGCAAAAAAAATGTAGACAACTGTCAAAGATATTTCGCTCGGAAAAATATTCTCCGCGAAAACGGAAATGAGTTAGTGTGCAAGAAATATGAAGCTCCACGGATATTGGATGTGAGCTTGAGATCTCTCTTGATACTTTAATGGAAAATGATGTTGGCGTACAAAATCAGTTTTAGTTCCATGTTAACTTAGAGGTTGAAGTTTCAAATCGGGATGTGTTGCTCCTTGAATTTATTATCGCTTTCATACGTTTACTCTCTACTTGACGATGATGCCTTTATGATTAATTTTATATTCCGCGAAGCTTAATACGATGTAGTGCCAGTCAAAAATATTGACTTTTATCCCATCAGTATTCAACGATAGAATGCCTAACAATTGAACATGCTCAATGGCTGTTGAAGTTTCAATCAACTTTAATGAGCACTTGAAGCCATGATGAATACAAAATAGACTTTAAAATATTAAAATTATTTCTTTTAAAATAAAAATTCATATATACATCAAATAATAAATATTGCGTAATTTTGAATTATGATTTGTTATGATTTAAATTCAAATTGAATTTTTCATTCTGTTTAGCATTTTAATATATAATTGAACATTCACTGAATATCAATTGAAATAAGAAAAATTTTGTTTTACTCGAAAGTCAATTCAGACTAATTTAAAATTTGAATTTTTCCATTTCAATGCTCGAATCTGCTCTTCAGAAAAACCTCTGTCATTAACCCGACGGCCTTCTAAACATCCTTATTAGCTTAGATAAGAAATAGTAGAGCAGAGTCATTTTCTCCCGACAGATAACGAACTCATTGGTTGAAAGTCTCTTACCCAAGATCCCTGTGACAGTACAGATGGAAATGTTTACTGAAACAGGCGTCTTAACAAGCAATATTAGCGAAAAGCACGATCATGAACATCTATTTGTGCGACCTGGCCTTAACACATTTATGGAACTAATAAAAAATCAATAACACTTGTTAATTAACAAAGTAATTAGCCTGAAAAAATTATTCAATTGTATTACAACTCAGTATAGAAGTGATTTCTCAAGAGAATAAAAAATTATATATCATGTTTGGATAATTACCTGCTAGGGTCATTAAATTTTCTATTAATTAACATGCTGCATAAAGCTCTTTCGCAATAACTTTCTGCAGAAATGTTTTAACAACTTTTTTATGTTATAATTATTTTTGATATTATAATTAGAATTTCTGTTTAATGGAGTAATGTTTTCAAGCAGAGATAGGAAAAAGGCGAGCAAAAAATACATAATATAATTTTTATGAGAATCTTTTTGGCTTCAATCTTAAAACTATGTTACTTGACGGCCAAAATTTCATTTAATTAATGTACTTATATAGTTTTCATTACTATCTAAAAAAAGTAATAGTAGCATATATAATATGTAGCATATATATAAATTAAATTAATACCATAGATAGATACCCATGGATAACTATACAGGATTCCGTGGGAATAATTTACCATGTCGAGAACCCCAGGTAAGAACCCTTCAGAATATAAATAGACGTTCATAGGAACTTATAGGAATTCATGGAAATTATTCTATGGATTCTTGCATAAATTTTTATAATGATATAGAATACTGTCAGGTAAATAAACTTCTGTGGGTAAAATGGGGAACCTAAAATTTTGATTAAAAAAGTATTTTTTTATTTTCAATTCCAATTTCAATTAAAATTGTGATTTACAACTTTGACAATTATTTTTGAGCAATAACTTATACGAAATTATCTTTCTTTTTTTTTGATAGAATTTTTTCTAAAATGTAGCTTGACTCAAATTTTTAAATAACATCAATACGCAACCCGTTTTTATTATTAAAGCAAACTTTCGTTAAAAATCGTTTTTTCTAAAAATAATTTTTTTTCACTGACAAATGAACAAACCTCAATTTTTTACCTACTTTTCATAAAATTATATTTCAATTCAAGCTTTCCATCAATTGAATATTTGACAAATTGACGTGGAATAAATAATATTTTTGAAATATTAATCAGTTCCAATGTTGATTGTTCAATCACTGATAAATTTTAAATGCAAATGTTTCAATCTATCTATATATATAAATAAATATATATGTTTATATATGTAAAAGCCAGATATACAATCACAGGTATTGCAAAACTCTCGGGATTTGTCATGACAAATTTTGACGTTACTCCGGAGGCTACAACCCATCCGAGTTAAAATGAGGGACAAAGGGATATCGCTGGTGTTCTGTGGTCATCGTTATAGATTTCAATTGAGTAGTGTCTACAGATAGGGAAGTGAATAATCCAAAGACCCTCGTTTACTGTCCAGTCTCATCCTATAAAATTGACAGGACCTCCCAAAACATCATGCGATTCAGTATCCTACGACACTTAAGTATCAGAACATTGATTTTATTACCATTAAAACCAATCGAAGCTTGTTCGTCCGCTTAACGAGCAACAAATTATTCCCGGGAGTTTCCGAAGCCGTTCTTAGTCTCTATTGAGTACCCGAGTTAAATTATAAGCAATGTAAAAGAGATAAAGATAGTGGGAGAAAGAACAAGAGTAGCAATCGTTAAGTAAGATAGCATTAATGGAATCAACACAAGGGAAAGCGAGATAAAAACGATATATACAACGAGGGATACACCACATACGTACGTGGCGTGAATACTGACCGTGATTATGCGAACCCCTAATGCATTCCATATGAACCTACTAGATATAGTATTCTTATTCCTCTGACATTTCTACCATCTACAGTATTATCGGAATTCATTGTCAAATTGCTCATTGTTGTAATTACTAATTGTCTAAAGTCTTGAACAATTTGATTAATATTACATACAAAGCAAATTAACGACAAACAAGTATCAAATTACATAATTTTGAAAGATGAGAGGAAAAATGAGACACCTTACTTTTGTCACTGGAAATCCGTTGCATTCCTTGGGCTAATTAGTTCACTCCATTTTTTTGCAAAACGGTGACTAAGCATTTTTGGGCAAAAAACACTCTTTCTTACTTGACGGAACATTGTTTTTAGTTCATTTTTGAAAATATGTCAATTAGTTTGATAATAAACTAACAAAACTCTTTCCTATGTTTTCAAGTTTTAACTTTGATATAACATCAATAATCGTGTTAAATAATGAATCATTAAAAATTTCTAAGTACCAAGAATTAATGTACCACCCGCTGTAAAAATTTAAAAGTTAATGCTTCTGCCATTAAAAAGTTTAAATGTCATCCTTAATGTACTCTAACTTCAGATAATAACTGTCGAAAGCGCAGCTTTCTTAGCGTAAGATACTTAGGGGTAGTTAATGTGAAAGTAAATTAATCAAGAATGTATAAAAATAAACGAATTAAGTATGATTATGAAGCGTACACGATTAGTTTAAATGAAATTGCTGAAGTGAGTAATTTTTAGCAAGTAATTGCCACTTAGAAAAAATTTCAAAGGGCAAACAACCACCACAACCCTCTTGCGTCTTTTTAATTTAGCACTTGTCATCATTTGGAAGTTTTAAGTCTTGTGTCAGTGGGGTATACAAGCACTGCGCGCTTCTTGCTCAACTCATTCTCATTGACTTGAATCCCTAAAGATCCCGAGTACATAATCTGGGAGCGAAGAGGAAGATCAGAGAAAAACATGATTGTAATTTGGTTGTTTCAATCGCTCTTGCAACATAAAACAATCAGAGATCATAGAATACAAAAATTAATATCAAAATTTTATTTCGTCTCAAAGCCAAATTTTTTTGAATAAATACAACGTACAGATGTTGGTCCTAGCTCTAGAAAATTTGTGATTTTTTTCCCATTTTACAAAAGACATTTCAATTGAAAAATCGATCATTTGTGTTGAGTCTTTCAAACACATATTTTTTCGTTGACATAAATTTCTGATTTTGTCAAAATTTTGGTGTCTAATCGATAGTTCAAAAAGTGGCCTCAAAACTGCTATCTTATATATGTTCCAAAGCCAAGTTTGTTACTTAGGTTTACCATGTAGTTTAGATACAAAAGATTACTTCCACTATCAGAATCCGCTTTCCAAACAAACAAACTTACATCTATTGGTTTCTTACATAAGTAAAGTTAGAACACTGAAACTTTATGCATAAGTCATTCCAGTTCATGTGTTCTTTCCCAGTTCAAGCCTATTTACTGAATAACAAATAGCCTTATCATATAAAAATATAATTAACAAAATGAATCGGTGTAGGCATTGTTTTAGTTGATCGGACATTGGAATTCAATAGAGTCATATTTTTGCTATATTTAATTAGCGATGTAAGCATTTTATTTAGAATGGAGTAAAATGGAGCTATAAGAGGATACGATTATTAAGCTCACAATTGGAGCAATTCAATATTATACAAACTACAAGCTTACTTTCAACTTATTCATATATAATAGATAACATTTCTAAAGCAGTCAAGAACATGCTTTTTGCAAAAAATAGCCGATCTAAAAAATTCTCATATATAGTTCAATAACGTACCGCAATAACTGAAATTGGCTTCAGCGTCGTTTAGACTACCGGAAGACTTTCAAGATAATCTTTTCCTCAATGTGACAATACATTTCATGTGAGCGGTCTCAATGATCCTTGGTGGCCCGCCTGCTGAGAGGTGGAGTACTTCAACCCCGAATTTTTTTATTCTTATCCAACTCTCTCTCTATCTCTCTCTCCTTTTTTCTTTTATTTTTTTCTCGGATTTTCAAGATTCACAGCCCACACATCCAATAGCCAGCCTACCCTCAGTTATGTTACGAGGACAATATCTAATAAAAAAGACGGGGATGAAACGAACTTAGAGCTTTAGCCTTTTGTGTAAAATCTTTTTGCAAAGAGCATTCATGTCTCTTTCGACTTTTCGTCATCCTACTTATTTTTGATTCAAATAAATATAAGGTCGTCTGAAATTGTAGCTATATAATAATTTTATGTTAGGTTTTATCAAATATAAATAGAATTGCACATTTCTTATATTTATACCTTTTTTCTTTATTATTATAAAGGCAATTTTGTGAAAGTGCAGACTCACTTATTTTTTACTGACAATTATCCAATTTTTACGTAATGCATTCGAATAAATTTTATATGCAACTACGTATCAGCAAATTTATATAACAATGACATATGAATAAAAACTGCGTATTCGATGTAAAAAATTTATGTATCAAAGTCATGTCCTGCAGGAAGATGAAATGATTGAAACTGCAGTAAAAACCAAAATGGTCAATGCGATTTCTTGCGCAAACCAGTCATGACTCATGTATTGGCAGTGATTGTCAAACAAGCGATGTCGTTCAATATTCTCTAATAGATTCATTAGAGGGTTGCGCGTACTCTGGGAGTATTGCCAGGGTGAGAGTATGTTGAATCCCTGCCTGAGCACTTGAACTATCCAGCTCGTCAGTATATCCACCCCATGAGTGTAGGTATATCGTCCAAATCTGATTATCCATCGGTAATCAATATCCGAGCGATTCGGCGATTAGCACAGGCGTTAGGACAACTGGGCTGTTTCGCCTCGGACCACGTACCCTTTAAATTAAATCGTTCCCTTTTAGGGATGGTGGAGTTCGGGTTGTGTGGTATCCCATCGGATTGCGTGCAGATCACGTAACCGAGCTGCTTAAAAATTCTCCATCATTAATGAACACCGATAAAAGACTGATTCGAGCTTTACAAACCTTAATGTTAATCCTTTGGTCTTATGTATTTAAGCTATAAATTTTAAGTAATTTTTATAATTAGAATAGTAACCTCTACTACCTTAGTTGGCACTAAAAATTTTACGATTACAATAAACATGATTCAGAGATAGTATACAGAAAACAAAGTTATACTGAGTCAAGGAAATATTTTGGAAGATAAACAATTTTGGGAAACAAAAGTCAAGATTTTCTTGAGCCAAGAAAATTCTCTTAGTTAAAGAAAATTCGTCTTGGTCAGAGGAAATTTCTACTTTATCTGAGAAACTTAAAGTTTTTTAGTCGAGAATATTTTTCTTTTTTTTTTTTTTCATTATAGAAACTGAAATATTTGTTTCTCCATCTAATATCTACTCTTTGCAAAGTATAATAATACAGTTAGTTAAAATCTGAATACGCTATATTTTAACGAAACAGCTGTTAATATAAATCTCTATACACAGTTTTTTTTTTTTTTTTTCGAACAAATACTTCTTTAAGGCATTCGCTTTCGTTCATAATTTTAAATTCATAAACGAGAGCCCATTGAGTGCGGCTACCCCTCTTTACCCCATAACTCTCGTTAAGATTGCGCACAGTCTGTGTAAAATTAAATTTGAATATTTCCTCAAATTTTTGAAAGCAAAGAATAATAAATAATTTTTAACTACTCAAATAAAATTAAAATAATTAAACAAATTATCTTGTAATTAAAAACTAAAAATTCACTGCCACATATTAATTTTCACTATGAATAAAAGAGTTAGCTGTATCAAAGTCTAGGTTAATTAAGGCAGTATCTCTTTCAAAAGCTTCGTTTTATAATGTATGCATAATTAGTATATTGCTAATGATAATAATATAAATTACTATAACATAATTAATTTAAATTTCACGCTAATGCAATATTATCAAGTTTAAGCTCGTAGAATTTTAATTAATATTATTTTCAGTTGCTTCTGTTTAGAATTAAAAATTATTTATTAAATTGATGATAGATTATAATTTATTTTTTGAGGTTAGAGTTTACTCTATCGTACATTTAACCACATGGAAAAAAATGAACTGTATTTATTGAGAAACGACAAGTAAAATAATGATCATTTTTTGAAATTTTCTTCGAAGGAGACTTTAATTTGATTGAAACTCTGGGTCAGAATGAAATTTATCTACAAAGAGTTAATTTTAGTATTGAAATTTTGAATTTGAGTAAATGCGGATTTAAATGGAATCCAAATGACTCTGAAATGACTCCGGTGAAAAAACAAACTCTCTAATCACTCCTTACACAGAATGATTTGTTAAACTCCGGAACTCCAAGTGACGGAGTGAATTCGGATTAAAATAAAATTCGAAATTACTTCCAATTTTTTATAGTCTATGCAGGAAAAATTAATACTTGAACAATATAAATTTATGACACAAAATTTATCGTTTGAAATGTTAAAATTTTTTTTAATGACACCCAAGTTCCGGGTTATAATTTCAAGCACTAATTTTTAAGTATTTTTTCTGGGCATTCTGATCTTTTGTTGAAGTGCTCAGTTTACTTTTTTCTTCTACTTACTACCCATAATTTCCAACGAAAGTTTACGAGAGACCTCTGGAGCAGTGTAGTACCTGTCACAAGCAGAAACGTATGGTTTATGGAGTCTGTTAGGCAATTGAACAAAGAAAGATGGAGGTTATATTCGCTCTGAGCCCTTACAGAGCATAATACTCCATTATTTTCAGATCTTTTGTATATATAACCGCGAACTTAAAGATATTTACTATTCTGCAGCTTAGTATTTTGAATAACATTTAAATTCTGTTATATATAATCAAGTATTTACAATCAATTTAAAGTATGGTAAAATGTTTGAACAAAAAACACCAGATTGTTTTTATTGAAATAAAAAAAAATTAAAATTGGTGCACGCGAAACTATTATCGTAAAAAGTGATTTTGCGTCATAATTCCATAGCGTTATGTACAAACATTTCCCTCTGTTATTCGGCTTTAAATCGTAACTTTAGAATTTATTTTAACGCAGAGATTTTAACATGAAAATTTTCCATTTTATCGTTTTAATTTAATAAAAACGTCATTCGTTTTGTTACAGATCACTCAGTATCAGATTCTTCCATTAATGAAAATCTTACCGGTCGATCATCTCACCGACGTAAATCTAAAAGTCACTCACGAGCATCAACAGTAGGGAAAAATTCTTGCTTGAGTACTGAAAAATGTAATAGTACTAACGAAGGTGTCACAGTAGATTGTGTTGCTTTAGTCCATGTGCCCGATCAATCTCCAACGGAAGCTAATCAACCAGTCCGTCATCCTTCACCTTACTATTACGGTGATCTTTTCAAGTTGCCTGAACAACAATCCAAATCACAATTAAATAAATATCGGAAAAGTATAAGTCTTGATGTACCCGGGGAAAGATCAAGAACACCAGCATTGCCCAAAAGAAACTCTGTAGCTGGTGACGGAGGGTCAACGTATCTTACACCAAACGTTCAACAAAATCCAACTCAAGACTTGCAAAGTTCTGCAGAAAGTGAGCATGCAACTCAATCTAAAAGTAACGAGATTCTCTCATCGTGCATTATTACTGAGTGGGATCACACTTTGATGCCTCCACATCGTCTCTTAAGTCATGATTTACCAACGACCGTGTGTCTGTGTGTTGGCTCACCTGATGAGGATGAGTTAGAGGGACCGGTAAAAATTGCGCGTCATCAAGTGCGCAAATTACGACGTACGCGTAGAATAGAATCACAGCAACCAGTACTTGTTGAAAACGATTTCGACGGTGAAATTGAAAAACCTGGCGACGAAGCAGACAGTGAAGAAGAAGCTGCTGATGTTGAAGAAATTGAAGACGAAGAGATGGCTAGACAACGGCATTTATATGAAACAGCTTTCGATTGCAAGGTCAATCGATCCGATGATGACCTGGATGACGTTGACAGAGTCACCAATCATCCGGTATTACATGCACAGATAAGACCAAATTTAAGTGGCTCTCAATCGAGAGCATGTTCTTCCACTGATGCATCCAAACATCAATTGCAAAATGTACATTATGTCACAGCGTCACAACAACCTGGTACCAAAGACAACCGACGCAAAGTTGTACTCCTTCGACCTAAACCAATACCGCATAGATTAAATAATCAACAAGACAATATGACAAGTTTGTCTCAAGACATCGAATCCCTCCAAATAAATTCAGGTGACGAAAAAACTTGTTCACCAAGACATCCTGCCCGAGAATATACGCCATCGCCTCCATCCACTGCACCGCTACCTGTTAAATTTCGTGGTAATAAAGATCACCTCTTGTTAAATATTCGCAGTGCTCCTAATTTACCCTCGCAGCCTGACCATCCGAGATTGAAAGATATAAGACTGCCGGTTAAATCATTAAGAGCCAAAGAGTCTCCGAAGAGCAATGAAGGCTGTATTTTAGAGATAAAGAGTCGACCTAAGAGTCTAGTTCAAGAAAACAACGAGTCAAATATTTGTAGGACAGATAAAGAAGTTATTTTAGAGTTTAAGGGCAGGCCAAAAGAAGACAGACAACGACCGAGAAGTTTGATCCGAGAAAGTAGACCTATTATGGAGTTTAAAGGTAGGCCGCATGAAGCGGAAGGTGATCTTCCTCGTCCCAAAAGAGAACTAGGGCTTATTGAGTTCAAATTACGTCAGACTAGGCGCAGAATTGGATACTCTAGCACTGAAAGTATGGCCACTAGCAGCAGTGGAGGTAGTATGGAGTCATTAAGAAGTAGTACTAGTGAAGGCAATAGATCAACCAGTAGCTCAGAAAGTAGACACAGTACCAGTTTGAGTTCTCACAGTTCAGACAGTGGCAGCACAAACTGTTTCCATCATCACCATCATAACCATCAGCAACCTGTATCAGGTTTTCTGACGTATCATGCACCAAAACTTCATATTCTTTCACCAATCTCAGATAAATCATCTCAAGAACCAGTTTCCGAAACATCAGACAACAATCGTAACAATAATTCACAAAAAGCTTCTCCTGAAGAAGCCACTACTGAAAAAGTTTCGATCAACACCAACACAAATACTAACACCAACACGTCAAATGTCGTATCTCCAACGGATACGTCATTCAAAAAACGACGCACTCCGCAAAATAAGAATTTAATAAATTTAGCAATGCAATCATCATCTTCCGGCGATGCTGAAATTCAAGGATCGGATAGTGGAATTTCGATAGAATCTCGTGCTGGGATTAAATGTAAACCATTTGGATTTCATGTGATAAAATCGCAAATGGACAACATTAATTTGGTCGATAACGAACCAGATTTAACAGATCTACCGTTCGACATGCCAAAACTTCGTAGAAGACGGCTTCTTATGCAGCAGGATGCGACAACATCCGGTAGTGCAACTAGTGTTGATCTACGAGATCTTCCCTTTGATATGCCAAAACTTAGAAGAAGACTGAGATGTACACAAAGTACTGAATCCAGTGGGTCTCAAGCTTCTTCTAGTCTCTCCGTAAGGGATGTTGATTCACTTACTGTAATAGGCAAGTACTTTTTTTCTTAACTATTTTTTTTTTTTTTTTATAATTAGAGTATATCAACGCTCTTAAACAGCAAAGTCAACCTATACATTAATCTTATTCAAGGCTTGAGCAAGCTTGGTCTCAAGTTCGATAAACATTAGTGTCTTTTTTTACCTTCGTGTCTTGCTGCAGATACTTGTGGCTAGATTTCGATAGAAAATGTAGTGCAAGCCTTACACAAGAAATTTGTACCAGATTATAACCCAATTCTGGAGGAAGACTATAACTGAAAATAGCTGCGCATGGCTTGCTCAGGATCTGCTGCAAGTTACTGGTGCAAGAAATGCGCTAGAAACTTTTCAGCTGCACCGTATCTAAGATATCTTTAATATTCTTGTGTACAATATTCTTGTCTTTTGCAAGTCATGCACAAATCTTGATGACGATTTCTTGCTACATGATCTTGCGCAAGACCCATACGTAGAAAAAGACACTAGTGACCAGAAGTTTTGCTCAAGGCACAGGCACCAGAATCTTGTGTTACTTGGAAACTAGTCAAGTTTCATAAAATTCGAATATGATATTAAGAAAGATGTCTTGAATGCATTTGTGAAAAGTCGTTTTTATGAATATTTCAAATAGCAATCGATAGAATCGTTTCGAAAACCAATAGATTGTAGGAAAAATGATTATAAATTAAAAAAAAAAATCTGGGCATCGGTTGACCCTGCGGGCCAGCCCCAAAACTTCCCGCTGTTTTCGAGCTCAAGGAGCTCAAAAACATCGTTGTAAATACATTTTCGAGCTCTTCGAGCTCGAAAATACGTTTGCATGCCATTATTTTCGAAAAAAACAGTTTTTAGCATTTCTTTCTCCCGCGATAACTCTCAAACGAATTATCCGATTTAGATGTTTAAGGTGGCGATCGACGCGTTTTAATAAATTCTAAAGCTGATTAGATTTTTGGATTGTGTGGTTGAGTTGTTTCAAAGATATTCGCAAAAAACTGTTTTTTATCATTTCTTTCTCCAACGATAACTCTCGAACGAATTATTCGATTTAGATGTTTGAGGTGGCAATCGACGCGTTTCATTGAGTTCTAGAGCTGATTAGATTTTGAAGTCGATCGTATAAGTCGTTTTCAAGAAATCAATAAAAAACTAAAAAAAAAAATTTTTTTTTTCGTAATTGGCCAATATCTTCGAGTCTACTTGGTCAAATGATCTGAAATTTTCAGAAAAGTTGATGGCCAAAAAACTCTTTCGATTGCCGCCTTAACCATCCAAATCGGTTTATTAGTAAAAAAGTTATAAAGAGTTTACATACATACATACACACACACACACACACACACACACACACACACACACACACACACACATACAGACACTCGGACATCATTCTAAAAATAGTCAGAATAGCTTCCTAGGACCTCAAAACGTCGACATCTGATGAAAACTCGATTTTTGAAAATCGGGGTGAAAACAATAACTTCCCGAAATTTTTGAAAATCATCGATTTTCTAAGCGGGAAGTTAAAAAGTTTGTCACCGATTAGTTGCAAAGTTATAAATATTCAAACCTGTCTCACAATTTTGAAATGAGCGAAAGCGAATAAGCGATATTTAGTGAGAGAGAAAGAACAAAAGCGAGAGTGTGCAATAGCACACACTGTAGATAGCACGACCACTACCTTAAGCAAACAAATTATCCTGATATGAGATGTTTAGATATAAAGAGTAATACCGTGGGCTACATATAAATAAATAACTATGGTATAAAAAATAGGATGTTTTTGAATATGAGAAAATATGAAAGGGAGAGAGAGGGAAAGAGATAAAGGGTGGCCATTAGAGTAATAAAAACGGCATATTTTGGATAGGGAAAGATGGCTTGACATAAAATGAAGGCACATCATAGAATGAGGGAAGAACTGCCGTAATTCGATGCTGAGTGTTATAAACCTTCCAGACAGGAACTAACGTCATTAAGATGTACTTAACACCTGCGTTATAATAACTTTTGAGATCGAATAATTGTTATTATACTATTAACAGTGTCTCGGTGAAGAATTTAGTTATTTACTTTTAAATTACTATATTATTAAAAAAGAGATATAAAGAATGTAATTTATCGGAAAAATTTCAATAACTGATGCTGGTTATTGCGCAATATCTATATACCTGAAGATAAAATTAGTTGTAGAATTAAGTTTTGCTGTGTAATATGCAAGCTTCGATACGAACCCCTGGCAATGTCGCACTTGGATTTGATGGGACTTTGAACACGTCACGTCTACCCGATGAATACAAGGGGTGGTCCAAATTGCGAGTGCTCTAATGTGAACATCGAGTAAGCGCCACCGGCCTACGGCAACAGACGCTCTAAATAGAGGGAAACTAAATGTCGATATACGTAACAAGCTATATAATAATTATACCCGTAGTTATAAATAATATCCTCAATGTTTTCACATTACATAATTATTATTCCCTACAATCAATATTACAAATTTAGAAACGGTTATTGCTAAAAAGTGAGTTCAAGATGAGACGATAAATTCTCATTGTGATAAATTTTGACAAATAAAATGGAATTGACACTTTATTTATATTAAAGTCTACTCACAGTTCTCGACAGAAATCGATAGGAAAATAAAAGAAATAATTCTGACAAATTTCTTTCGATTCAATCGTCTGTTTTTATCTGCAATCTTCATAATTTTAGTTTGAAGAGATAAAAACTGTTAATGAATTTTTGAATATTTTTTTATCATAATAAATTCTGATCCAAAGATTACCATTTAAATGGGCTGTAACATCTGTGTTACGACGGGAGTGAAAACAAAAGAAATAACTAAGATTGATGGATATTAATAAGTAATCAAAAATAAATCGCGCAAGTCTTATTTCATCTTTTATAACTATTTTTCTGCAAAAAAAAATATATTATTTATTTCTTGCCGTATACTATTGCTGGTAAAATGAAAACTAAACGACAAATTGATTATTATTTTCAATCTACGACCAAATCTAATTATGTGGCTTATCTATTTTCCCCAAGAAAGAACCTCAATTATCAAATTATACTCTACGTTTTATAGTTTCATTAAGGATAATTATTAGTAATGAAGTTTTTCGTTACAAAGAAGTAATGATGATAAATAGAGGCAGTATCTGTTCGTAGAAGACAATTAAAATAATTTCTTTTGTCAACAAGGGTTACTCATCAAAATAAAACCGCAGAGCATGACGAATCCTGTTATTGAGAATTCGCTGTGCCAGCAGTGGCCACATTCATTACAACGTTATCTACGTGTCCTCTATTGACAATTAGTCCACGTACATTTTGCGTGCTAACGCTCAATCCAACCACGAAATTACCAGGTAGTCATTGATCTACAAACACTAAAGCAGAGCATCACTGAACTTTACATCAAAATTACAATTATACCCTCGAATAAATTTAAATTGGCTGATTGCAGAAAAAGTTGGGATTTTTTAGTCTATCAAATTTTAATTTTGTTCGATTCCGAGATTGTAAACTATTTATTTACTATGTACAGTCAAACCTCGTTATAACTATTTGCTGTCTTTTTTATAAACCAGGTATCGCGATAGTTTGAGAGAGAAACTAATAGTCTTATGACGAGGTCCGGCTGTACCTGAAAATCGGAACGAAAATAAAAAGTAAAAAATCTACTGGATCGAGGTTTTTGAAATTTTTGGCATAAATACTAATATGTCAGCCGAAAAATGCAGACCACCCCTCATTTCCAGAACTACTTTGTCACTTTTAAGTAGTCAAATTATTTCGATTTTTTTCATTTTTGATGCGTGAAAAACATTCCAATCTTTAGATATGTCATTTAGTTATGTCAAGCGGCATTATATATAACAGGAATATACGAAAAGATAAAATAGAAAATATTTATGGAAAAGTATTTAATATATGTGCAGTGGATTGCACTTTTGAACTCACACATAAGATGTATTTTTGCTTACAAATCCAATAAATTTTAAAAATCGAAACATCGTGATTGAGAACAAAAGAATTCCATTTCAGCTAGACTAAACCTCTCATAAACGGCTATTTATATATTCGTAACAATACTTTTAATCCATCTGACACAAACTTTTCCATTTGTTTGCGATATTCTACTCTTTACGTCCATACACTCAAGCTTTCAGTTAGACAGAAAAATTCTTCGCGTGCTTTTGCACCGTTCGCTGACGTTAGCGTATTGGTAATATTGGAAATATCACGCTCTACTTGCAGTACAGTTGAGGGTGAAAGAAAAAAAAATAAGTCTTTTCGATTTTACAACGTTTGGAATATAGAACCGAGCTTTTATGTCGCATATTTCTGAGATTCTTTTTATTAAAAAAAATTAGTAATAAAAATATTTGTCCTTAACTACAAGTAAAAAATTTACTATGTCATAAAATATTTCTCACATATTGATAATTTTTTTTCTAGAAATACTGTCTTCAATATTTGACTATTTTTTTTAGGCTTTGTGACGGAATATATGATACTTTTTTTTTTATATAACTTGATATATTTTTTTATATCCTTGAACGATAATCAAACATTGAAAATTTGTACTAGACTAGTTTACTTTTTTTGCTAGTAAATATTTACAAATTTTTTTTTATTTATTTAGACAAATGCTCGAAAATATCGGAGATTTTTTTTCCATAAAAATCGCTCGCAAATCAGTTATTACGGACCATTTAATGATCGCACACCGTCATAATTTTGGCACGGTCGTTAACGAGAGGAAATATAAAAAAAAAAAGAAAAAATACATCAATTCTTTCACGCTATCACAGTCTTTTCAGTTGACTGAGCTCAACGATTAGTGTTTTTTCATGCGACAAGATTTATAGAATTTATACAATAGAATTATAAAACAATATATATCTATATATATATGTATACATATTACTTTATCGTAGAAGTATATCATCCATGATTGTATATTTAATATGTTTTAAAATATGAAAATATTCCAATCACGCAGCCAAAAAAAATTCAAACACCACATCGTCTCTTTGTAAAAGTAATATGGAATATTACATAGCCATTACCTTTGGTCTTTTTATTTTGCTTGGAAAAAAAAGTTTAACATATCAGACAAAATGTAAAAGAATATGAAAATAAAAAAGAATGAGAAGGGCAGAAGTAAACGGCTGAGGGAAGTGAATATTTTAGGGATAAATAATTTAAAGGATATGACGGCTTGGGTAATTTCGAACACTCTTAAAATAAATTCTCATCAGATAACCAAAGACAAAATAGCAATTTTTTAGTCTAGAACCTTTTATCTTTTTTGCTTTAAAATTTCATAAACTACATACGATTATTTGACATTTAACTCTTGCGACTGCTATTATCGTTTGGGAAGGCTTCCAAAAGCAGTTTTGTAGCAACTGGGCACAAATTTAAACGTAGGACACGAGGGAAATTACGGACTTATCTCGAAAGCTATTAAACTTACTACACAATTCAGTAGATGATATTTATCATTTAAAAGTAATTGGCTGATAATCTGTTGTAATCGATTATTAAATAAGTAATCGAGGCTCAGGAATTTTAAATCAATGAAAAACCTATTGAAATAGTTTACTTGTTATCTTAGCAGCCAATAATAGTTCCGAGAGCGAAAGTAAACAGGAAGGGTACAGACCAACTACTCTGAAAAAAAATGCTGCCAACGACGCCATCTAGTTGGTAAATAATTAATTTATTGAACGGGTAACCTCTACATATACGGATGGAAAAGAAAAATATTTGGAATTTTTTTTTATTTTCTGAATCGCGTTATTTGTAATAGTTTGAATCATTAGTGAGTATATCAAAATGTATGAGCAGAAAAAAAAATTTCAATGACGCTTTGGCAGCAGCTTTAAGAAGACAGTAAATATGATGTGGTCTGCGGCAAGCAGCGCCAAGTCTTCACTTTTTATCTGAAGCAAAGACGAATTTTAAAAAATATTTATTTTCCACAAAATGGCGAACTTTTAGAATCCCTGTTTAAAAATATTGATTGAAAAGAATTAAAAATGATGAAATTCGAATTCTTTTCAATAATTTCAATTCTTTTGTTTGTATATATAGACATATAGTTTGTATGATGTGACCGCTTTTCAATTCTTTTCAATCGGTATTTTTAACCAGGGATCAGTATTTATTCATTTTTTTCTAAAATACGGTTATAATTTCAAAATTATTAATCAAGCTTCTTAGTTATACAGTTTATCAATTTGAAAATACATTTTTGAGATAAACGCGTTTGAAGTTTCGATTTGTAATATGTGTGTTAATAATTCAAATTTTGTGTTAAGTGTATATCTATATATTAGCCGATTAAAATTGTTTTAAATCATTCCAAATTGTTTTGAATTATTCCAAATCATTTTTCTTAATCAGAGCGATTGACTAATTTAAATGTTGAAACCGCATAAAATTTTACTTTTTTTATTTCTATATGCATAATTATATTACGGTTATTTACAAATAATTTCAGTCAATTGTTGATTGTTAATATTTCTAATATTGAAGTATACTATAAATTCAGGGATGGAATTCATAGAGCCATAAATAAGCCCGGCAAACTTGCAAACCGACAACCAAACTTGTTAGACTTGTACTCGAAAAGTTTAATTTAGTAACAGACAAGCTTTGCAAATCTATTCACTAGATCGAACAATGAAACTTGACAATTAAAATGACGGAGCTATAGACAATACACAATTTGTTGGTGACATTATTTTATTATCTCCAAAAGTATTATTTGAACATGACACAACAGCTTTTTTTCTGTAGTGATAATGACATTTTCGATATTTGTTTTTATAAAAAGGTAAAAATATGACATAGACTTTGTATCAACAAAATAAATTGCTTTTATCTTAAAAGACAATAAATTGTGATCTTCTATTATTTTTATAAAAAATTATTTGTCAGTATGGTGTATGGTCGCTTGCTTGACCAAGCATACAAAGTGCTAAAGTTTATTTTTATCGAAAATAAAAAAATTTTCGAGCATAAAAGGCGTCTGGTAAAAGCCTCTGCAAATATCTCATCTTCACTAATGGGAAGACTCAGTAGTAGTAATCCGACGGGAGTAAATTGTGATGACGGACAAGTTAAGGATGAAGAAAGGTCGTAGACGAGGACCTTTCTGCCTCAACACTCCATATTTTATGAGAGACGAGATGTGCATCAGGCATTCAGAACAGGCAACTAGTGTTTGTTACATTGTCGATGAGAATGATGAGGCCTGAAATTAAAGTAGGGATGGCAGTCAAAAGAAGGGTGACATGCTTATGTACCATCTGTGGCTCAAAACTTTAGTGTTAGCAAGTGAATATAACACCTGGGATAGTAATAAATTTTTAGTGTAATAATTAATTATTCAATTCTTGAATATAAACTACTGAGAATGTAAAACCAATGGAATAGTAACAAGTATTCGTATTTAATTTATCGATTATCGAATTATAATTAACTACATATTAAACACTTTTGTACAGTGTACAAGTCTTAGTACCGCAAAATTTCCTATTTTAATTTTTCCACTTCCTATTGTGTCCAATAGTAATTTTCTCTTTCTTCTCTCGCTTCTCCATATACCCCCAGCTTCTTTTTTGACAAAATTTAAAACCCATTTGTCTGGTCTTTTCATTTTCTCTGCTGTCAAAAAGTAGACACACCATCGGAGTCTGTTCGTGACTAGAAATTTCCCAAGAGATTTTATGGAGCATCCAGCGTGTGGCTCGCTTCAGTTTCCGCTCACCCAACTACTACTACTGTCTATGCAAGTGATAGGAATGAGTGAATAGGGAGCAATCGAGTGAGAGACGAGATATACGTCCTTTGCCTATGGATCTGCCACTTTCTCTCAATCTGATGGCGACTGTCTTCAAACCATCCTTCAAGGGAGAAAAATTTCTGCGCTAATATTGTCAATACTTGTCGTCACATAAATCTCAGATTAAAGCGTGCGCGCTTTTGCAAGATTTGCTACAATAGGCTCGTTAACTATTCATATCTTGAACAATAAAAATAATTTTTTCGAATATCTTCAGTTTCTGGAGTAAAAATAATTCATTTTGACTGAACTTCGTTCAAATTTTGAATGACATCTTCTTGCTAACTTGACTGTGTAGTAACAATTCATTACACGGAGAGAAGTGTATGGTATATTCTCCAATGTAACATAGTAATTATTACTATGTAGCATGGTAACCAGTCCTATTTTTCAAAGCATAGGAGTCATTACTATGTAACATGGGAATGATTACTATGCTACAAAGTAATATTTACCATTCTACATAGTAACCATGCTACTGGTAAATATTACTTTGTAGCATAGTAATCAAAGCCATGCTAGCATGGTACTGAGTCCCATGCTGAATAGCGTGAAAGCAGTTTCAATATTAAGCGCTGCTATATAGTATATACGTCTAATATAACCTGTACATATATTAATCTTAATTACTACTTATATCAATGAAAATTATTTTAATGAAAATTATCAATCATACTAAACTCAAGTATTATTTGACAAAGTATCATTGTCTATTGTATGCTGATTTAAAATGTTGTTAATGGATTTAATATATTCTTAATTTAGATAATTGTTAATTTCCTCTGCATTAATAATTCATAATTAATAATTTTACTTACAATAAAATATTAATTAAACGTCTTTGAATAAATAATTAAATTAGTATAATATTTTTCTATTAAAAATAACCCATGTTAAAATTTGTTAATGTTAATATTTATTATTTTATTTCAAAATTTTAGTTAAATATTTATTTATTATTAATTAAATAACCTAATCTTTTAATTATAAAACCTTATTTTAATATTAACTTTTTACTACCTTCAATTGGAAGCAGCTTCATCGAAATTGTAATAATTACAATGTAGCATAGGAATGATTCCAATGTAACATGGTAATGATTCCCATGCTAGCATGGCTAGCGTTACCATGCAACATCGGACAAATTACTATGTCAAATAAATAATACGGCTAAAAACTTGCGTTACCATGCTACATAGTAATAATTACTATGTTACATTGGAGAATTTACCATTCTCTTCTCTCCGTGTACAATAATCAAGGCTCAAAGTACTGGAATTAACTTCAATTTAATTGAAACTCATATCGATGTAAAACCATCGAGTTTCTGTTCCTGACACTTGACAATTCATTGAAATAAATTGCGCGTTGGTTCATTGAGGTTTTATTCCATTCAACACCGACATTCACCTAATTCCATTTGCTCTTTCCTTTCCTTCGACGTATATTAGATTTTTGAAAACCGTGTAATTGTCTAGAGCGCAAGTTTTCACGCCGGTGAGGCAGAATCGTATAATACTAAAGCAAATCCATTTGGAATCGTTTATTCTTTTTTTGTTGTATGATACGTTTTCCACTGCGCCAATTTTTTCTTCCATTTCCCTGAGGACTAAGTTTCAAGGACAAGAAGACATTGATTGAAACGTATCTCCGTCTACCGAGGATATTAAAAACGGATAGAATTGAATGAGCTGATAAAAAAAGTAATATTTAATTGAATTGTTCAAAAAATGGTTGAAATGAAAGTGATTCGCGAATAAAAGTTACAAGAGATACATATTTTGAAGTCACCAAAAATCTAATGGATGATTGCAATTCTCGATAATCGATTAATTATCAAATAGAGTAAAATGGGTCTTACAGTTTCTTTTTAAATTTCAATTACAAGGGGTAAAATGGATTGTATTTCATTTGTTATTTGTTGTTAATATAAATAAATTTGTTTTTTCATTTCGGGCAAAGAAGAAGCTTATAAAAATAAATATATAAAAGAAGTTGGAAATAAAAGTGAAAGATAATAAAAGCGAAAGTAGCTTAAGCGAATTGGCCAACAGAGTCATAGGATTAAATTTAATAAAACAGACAACGCCAATCTCGAAAAGTAGATACGAGGCTTGATTTTCTTTAATATTTAATACCACGCGGTTATAAGAGTTTGGAATAAAGTGAAACAAGAAAATAAATTTACGGACTGAATGGGAGAAAGAACCACGGAAGTTGAGAGAAAAATGAAAAAGACCCGAGGTTTCTAGAGAATATTTAGAGTGTATATAAATATATATACATATTGCCTGGCAAAAGTAATGAGGGTTTTTCGCTTAAAAATTCTGGTATCACGAAGACAATTTCCAATCACGTTATGTTAGAAAATCTTAAACTCAACGATACAGCTGTCAGACCAATTTCTTCGTACCTGTATCACGGCACACAAAAGTTAACTGCTAAAAGATTGCCACAATCTAAATAAAATTACGGTTGAGTTCGGGTTTAGTTGCTCGTCGTTTTATATATTATTCAAACCTATACATCAAGTCACCATAAAAAGTTTATCTGGTAGACGTATCTAGACATAAATACATAAACATTTTTTACAGCTTGTCATTTTTATTTTATTACTACTAATAGTATCTACCCTCATAAACTACTTCCGCTTCATACTGGTGTTAAAAATGTGGGATAAGAATTATTAAAAATTAGTAAAAACTCAGTTGCATTAGCGAAAGTAAAACAAAAGTGTACTACCGATTTTTGAAACATGGAAAAAAAGGTACCGCAGCAGGACGCAATCCTGTGGGAGCGACAAGACAAAAGAATAAGGAACGAGTTTCATGTACTAATTTTTTGTCAGTACAGAAGTTTCAAGATTTGAAATTTGTTTTGTTTTGAAAAAAAATTCAAATCCCGGATGTGTCCTGGTGCTGTAGTGGGAAAATCCTGTTGTAGCGCCAATTTTTTTTCCGTACAGTGTACTAATGTACAAAAAAAAACTATTTCATGTCTTCATTTTTAAAGGTAACGGTTCTCTTATTTTTTTATTTTTTATTAGAGATAAACGATTTTCATGCGACTTTTACAGCTTAAAAATTTAAAATAAACGTGTATATGCATACATAAGATTAATAGATTCTTCTCACAGAATTATTAAAATGACAACTGGAATGTAATATTAATTATTAAGATAAAAAATAAAAATATAAAAAAGATTATATAGGAAAAGAATTGCTCGCAATAAAAAAAAAAAAATAAAACCCTGGTATGTGCGATAGTATCTAACACGATTTTAAGTCACTCTAGGGAACGATTGCTATTTGACCCGATTATCATGGCTCGTAAAATTGGTGGGTTGTTGGTTTCGCGATACGACAACAAGAGGTTGAGAAAAAAGCCCGACGCGACGTCTAACTGCCGGGTGACTCATTTCAGGCGGCAGCGTGGCGCGTCCAAAGATGACGCTTAACTTGGATGCGAATGGTGGCAATGGAGGAAATGGAGCTCTACAACTATTGAAAAAACCCGGTGGATTGAGCCTTGGACTGCCCCTTGAATTAGCAACCAGTCGAGCATCCGCTGACCTCGTGGACGTGGAATTGCCACTTGAAAGACAAGGGTAACTGCCAATAGATTTAACAATTATAATTGTTCTTTGATCATACAAATAAATATGGACACTATTCTATGATTGGTTCACTTTTAGGTGGTATCATGGATCAATAACGAGAATAGAGGCTGAGGCTGTTCTTCGACTTCTCAGAGAAGGAAGTTACCTAGTCAGGAACAGCGAATCTACAAAGCAAGATTACTCGTTGTCATTGAAGTAAGTCAGCAAAACTTTTTATCAAATAACATCAATCTTTAAATTTCTCATACCTTGTGTTGAAATTCACATTTTACTTGAGATACATCAGAGATCTTTGTAGTTCTTTCAAACTCTTCAAAGTTTCATCTTATTTTGAAAATTCACGAACGATAAATGCAAATATATGTTTGTATATTCATGTGTACACGGAAATAATTTTATGATAACAATTGCAATATATTATGGGAGTAGTTTCTTCAAGTTATGGAAATCGGTTTTTTCGAAATATCGATTATAGGAATGGTACCCATACAAATTATGGTAACAATTCCCTTTTAGATAGTTTTCATTCCTATAAGATATTGGAATAGCTCCTATGAAATTATGGTAACAGTTTCTATGCCATTATGGTAACCATTACCATATATTATGGGCAAAATTACCATAATAGTATAAGAAGAATTATCATAATATTTTAAGAACGGTAACCATAATATAGGGTTTGTTCCCATACATACCTCGTAATCGTTACAATGGGAATATAGGATTTATTATTAAGTAATTATGGGAACTATTTCCATAAGAATGGTAATTATTACCATAGTTCAATTACCATAATCGTTTTGATTCATAGGAACGATTACCATAATTATAGGAATCAGCTCTGCAGTTATGAAAACTTTTCCCAGAGATTATGGGCATATAACCTATAATTCCTAGTAATTATTACCATAATATTATGGGTTGATATTTCATAAACATTCTAGGAACGGTTACTATAAGTTTCTCTCCGTGTTATATACATATGTATGACTCATATGTTTATTTTCTATTTTACAGAAGTGCCCGTGGCTTTATGCACATGCGAATACAGAAGAATGACGAACTAAATGGTTACATTTTGGGACAATTTAGCAAACCATTTGACAGCATACCTGAAATGGTTCGTCACTTTAGCGTCAACCGTCTTCCCATACGTGGCGCTGAGCACATGTGTCTTTTGCACCCAGTTATAGCCCAACTTTTGTAGCGCTTCTATCGAAGCGCCCTGTAAGGCGCTATATTTTTTCACTGAAGGCGACAGATTTTATGACCCCGAGTTATAAATTCGCAAAGGATTCTTTATCGATACTTTTCGACATTAAACAATATCAAAAATAGAGTCAGAAAGTCAGCCCTAAAACTTCCCGCTGTCTACAAAATTAGAATCGTTATTTAAATAAGATTTTTAAAAAATTTATATTCAACTGTAATAATGAGTCTTAAATTGAAATATTTTAATATTCTAATAGTTACTTGTTTTCGTAATTTAATTAGCATTAATTACAAATTTTCTGTGGATGCGTTAAAATTATCGACTTTGAATTCAGATTATATATAATTACGATTGTTTTTTAAATTCAAAATTTGACAGCGGGAAGTTTAGAAAAAAAAAAAAATATTTGAAATGATGGCAAGTAATGAAATATTTGGTCGTTAATTATCTCTAGTTTGCTTTAGTTTATATTCGATTTAGTATCCTGCGCATTACAATGACTTGTTTATTGAGTGAAAGAGAATCGCCTGTGAGAGGACAATAATTTGAGCCATTGGGATACTACGTTGTCAGAGAACCATGATAAATTTAATGACAGTACAAAGAAAAATAAAATAAATCTGCGCAAGCAATGTAAGCTTATAAAAAATCATAATTGTCACAATCTCAAATCATCAAAATTTAAAAAAAAAATGGTGAGAGGAGAGTTAATGTTTGATCGCTTTTTTAAAGTCAAATTCAACGTAGATTTCCACTCTTATATTTCGAATTAAATGTAATTTTTTAATTCTCGTTTGTAGAAAAAAAATTGTTGAATGCAACAGTATATAAAATATGAATTATTCAGGGAAATTTAAAATTTTTGGTATGATTGTTATTTTTATGTGAATAAAATAAGGCACACGTACGTCCAAATACAATCTAGCTGTCTTCCCCACTAAATAGCGCAAACTACCTCCGCTAAATTTGATATCAGATTAAAAAATGATTTTTTATAATTTTGACTTTAAAAAATAACAAAAAATTTATCTGCTGAATAAAACAAACCATTAAATTTAGTGGTTAACAAATGGAAGAGAAAAATAAATATTTATATGAAATATCATAATATTTATGCAAGCAAGAATAGAAAAATTAACTCAAGTGTGTATAATATTCATGATTTTAAATGTCATCCACACCCACTTCATGATAACTCTTTGTAATAAAAAAAAAAGAAAAAATAATAACGAGAAACTCGTATAAAAATAAGTTTATACTTATTTATATTCATGAACATAAGATATATATAATATATATACCTATACACGAATTATATTAATGTTATTATTTACTGACAATTTAATGCATATTATTTTAAACAGATTTGAATGTCAACCGAGATAATTTATGTATATCTTATATTTTTTTGTTTTTGTATGAGTGCTAATAATAATTATATTTACTATATTAATTTAAATAGCAAAATAAAAAATGAATTCCTATTCATTATACAAGTAAATTTTCCATGAAAATTAATCGTAAAAAATTATGCTTGCAGTAATTAAAAAGTAAATTGTTATGTAAAGAATCATGCCAAACTACAACTTCCAAAAATATAAATCCTAATTAATGACAGCTTGAATAACATTCTAGTCACATAATTTAGTTATATGTCATTATAAATATATTATGGTTATTTTTATTTGTTGATAATCATGATGATCCGTGAATTAAGGATCATCCGTCCGACATAATATTATTAAAACATTAATGTGTTATACGAATGTGGTGCAACTGATACATATTTTTTCATGTGATAATAATTTATTACAGAATATTAGCCTAGTTTTAATCTGTGATTTATTAATGCTCCATTACACTGTGTATTTATTATTAAATATAATCACTTTAATTGTCATTAATGTAAATTTAATTATGTACTTCACTATAAATTACTTTATAACACTTACATTTAATTATTAACTAAAATTGTAATAACAATTATCATTAAAATTATTTATAAATATTTGCCATCATAATTTTTATATTATTCTATAATATATATGAATATATATACATATATATTACGAGTGTGTGAATCTTCACCGAACTTAATCGAATACACCTATTCGAAGTTTTTCTAATTGTTCATTAATTTCAGAATCATCTGAAAGTTTTCGAATTATTTTTAACTTTTCAAATTAATCAATTCGAATCGATAAAATTATCATCAGTTTTCAAATATTCAATTTTTCATTAATGAAGAAGTTAGCTTATAAAGTACCTAAAAGCTATTCTTTCGTAGATTCGCGCCTGAGCTCTACTCCTTTCAAAAATTTAAATTTTTAAATTATTTGTAAATTTTAAAATAATTCGTAAAGTTTCTAATTATTCGAAAATGTATGACTGATTCGAAAACTTACTAATAATTTGAAAAATTTTGAATATCCCAAATAGCACAGAGTCAACTTTAAGATGTCTTAAAGATGTCTTTTAAAAGGACAAGACAACTTTTTTTTTGTCTCAAAGTCGTCTTTTTGGATATGAATACGACATGCAAATGTTAGTTCCGAAGACAGAAAAAATTTGTGTTGTTTTTCCTGTCTCATGTCAATTAAAAAGTCGTTTAGATGGCTTTTTTACCACTATTTGTAATTTACTTTTTGTCGTCACTTGTTTTAAGTATTTTAAGTAGGTATTTTTTCGGTGACATAAATTTTTGATCGTTTTGTCAACATATTGATGCCTTAATGGCAAGTCAAAAAGTAGCCTAAAAACTGATATCTTATAGATGTCATAAAGGCAAGTGTGCTACCTGGGATATTATAAATTTGCGTATTTAAAAATTTTGAAATTCGAATCGAACGTTTTGTTTTGATTCGATACGAATTTGTACGTATGAATTATTCACATACTCCTAATATACATGTATATATATATATATATATATATATATATATATATATATATATATATATATATAATTTAAATAAATTATTTGTGAGTGAATGCACAATTAAATTTAATAAATTCCAATTATTATACTTTCCAATTAAAAAAAAAAAAATACGTCCTTGTCCGTCGAATTTGTAACATAAATAATGAAAAGAAGACAAGATAATTAAAAAAAAATTACTAGTCACTAAATCTGGGACTAAGTGGAACTAAAAAAAAGTGTATAAAGTTGTGTGAAACGATCGATAAGTTAAAATTTATATTACACTGATATTTTTCTATTTTTGAAGTATCACTCACTTTGTTCATAGATTTATATAACAAATACTGCTAATGAATTTTCAGTCATTTAATCACTTTATTTTATAAATAACATGACTAATTTAAGCGACCAGTATTAATTACAAATCGTAATGCATATCGATATTTAAATTTTCATTACAAATAAATAAATATATATACATATATATAAACGTATATGTATATATATACTGATTGTATTTAAAAAATAACGGGTTGTACGACAAATGTTTCACGTGTTAATTTAATTATAAGACTTCATAATTCATGTTAAACATTTAGTACTAGATATTAATTACCATTTAGAAAAATAATCATATTAATCATCTTACGCTATCGTACTATATAAAGATAAAATACTAACGTGTAGATACTCCCTGTACCTTAAAATTTATATGACGTAGAACAACTCCGATATACTTATAATTATTAATTATTATTATTAAATTATTTAAATTAATTAAAAAAAGTATAGTTTTAGGTCATGTAGGGCCTACTATTATATTAGTGTATCCTCAGTAAGACATTTATTTGATATATAGAATAAACTATAAGATCATGTTCAGTACAGTAGAGTCTGGTTGTAGGCGACTGAAGGCTACACTCTTGTAAATTTAATTTTTTCTTGTAAGTAAGAGTATAGACGGAAAGATTGTTTGCAACCAGACTCTACTGTTCATAACCTTAATGTAGTTATTTATGTAACGTAAGCGGATTATAAAAATGGGCCGTGCAATACTTAACAAGTTGAAGTACGAATATTTTTGTTGTTGCAACAGACCAAAGATGTTTCAATAATTTGTTAGGACTTAATAATGTACTCTTTTAAATTCCCATAATTAGTTATTAATAATAATAATAATAATAAAATATTTAATAAATATCTATAAAATAATTTCATTACTTGTTATTATAGTTAATATACATATTTATTGATTTGATTACTTATCGTTTATATATTTTTCATTTTTAAAAATTCTAGTCGTTATTCTTTTTATAGCATTTTGATCGGCCTAGTTTACTCGCAAAGCTCCTTTATTATCAGTAATAGTCGGAAGTATATTTTTAGAATTTAATGATTCCGTGAGAGTTTGCTTCTAACGAGTAAAAATAATTTTATTATTATTGTTATTTTTTTTTTTTAATTACAGTACAACCTCGTTTAAGTTACTTCCCCTTTATTTGTTTTCGCTCGTCTCGAAATGCTACCCCCACTCGAGTTCCACTCACGAAGTTTTTCCGTTGTCGTGAAGAGATTGTTTCTGCAGTCCTTATTCAAGTTAATCAAGTATGTACGTGGATAATTAATTAATTAATGTAACGGGCCAAAGTCCACCTCCGTCTTACCGGAGGCTGTTTCCTCGCCTATTTCAGGCATACCCGTTGCGTAACATCCCTATTTTCCATTATAATATAACAGTAGCGAAATATGAGGATAAGCTCACATTAGCTTACCCTGAACATGACATTATCAAAACTATGCCTCTTTCATTACTAAGTTATAAGTAAGAACAAGATTTTTTCTTTAATTGGAAAATATAACAGTTAATAATTAGTGATGTCAAATTTTGATATTACAGCGAAAATATTGGTCGTATAGAAAAATTTTTCAAGTAAAAGTTGTTCAAAATTCAATTTTATAAAAAAAATGTCTCTTGTATTTTTTTCTTAGGATTAATAAGGAAGCTGTAATTTCAAAATTGATTTTCATAATTAACAAAAATTTGAATCATTCATTATGAATCTTAATTTTGGAATTACGGTGAAAATATTGGTCGTACGAAAAAATTATAAGAGACATTTTTTTTAGAAAATTACACTTTCTACAAGTTTTGTTTGAAAACTTTTTTTATAAGATCAATATTTTCGCCGGAATATCAAATATTTGAACTATTAATTTCAAAATTAAAGCAAAAATCTTGTCCCGAGTGATAAATATGTACGTAGATAAATTACGAACGTCACTAACTCATAAAAAGACTTCACACAAACACTAACACGACGCACACATGCGAAAAACCGAGCGATCGCCAAGTAAAAGATAGGAGTGGGGGAAAGTCATTTCCAAGAAATTTTTCTCCTACAGTTTCTACAGTAATATAACGAGGTTGTGCTGTATTGCATCATTATAGATTAATCAAAAAAATTACCAATTGATTTTTTTTCGACTCTTGACGTCCTAACGAAATTTTACTAGATCTATACTTCTGTTCTTTATGATTTTGTGGTTGCTGAGTTGCTGTTTCAAACTTTTCATAAGACTGATGTTGATTTATTGATGTCAAGACTGATTGGTTATTGAACGCAGAACAACATACATTTTTTTCTGGCTTACATACATTAGGTCTGGGTGTATTTAATATTTCTGGGTTTAAAATTTCTGGGTTCCATTCAACCGGATAATTTTCCGTTCTCATAATTCTCTGCTGCGGGGTTGTAATTGTGTGGCTTCCGCCGCAGTATCGATTACAAAAATATTCTCTGAATTAAATAAATTTATATAAAAAAAAATTATAACTTTGTTTTAAATTTAAATGCCATCAAAAAATTACTTCGAGGATTTTTCAACTAAATTATTTCTTCGTGTTTTTTTCCTACGTGTCTCTTGTATTGCAGCAGTAAGCTGATTAATGTTTTTACCAGGAAATTGCTTTAATTGTTTTTTCATTCGATGCATACTATACGCCAAGTAAGGCTTATCATTATTTCCATTGTATGACAGATTATTTTTATATATAGGTCCTTGATCCATTCTCATCGTAACATTTTTATTGCAAGATATACATGATACATCACTAGAAATGAATCAGTGAGATCAGTAAAATATATGTATATATTAACATAAACTATAATATTACTTAAGAATTTTTTTAGTTCCAGCTGCTTCATTTTTACGCCGCTCTTCTTCTAAATCTTCCAATTTGTCATGTACCACTTGTAGCTGATTATTAATAAATACTTCAATTGGTGATAATTCAGTTCTATCAAGTTTGTTATTGATTTCCTGTTGAACGTTGTCTAGTGTAACTTTCCATGTTTTTTCCTGTTGCGTTAATTTGGATATCGCATCTTCTACATTTCGGGTTATATCATAGCATGTTGATTGAAAACGGTCATAAGAAACCTAAATAGTTTTTATATTAATGGTCTTACTGTTAGAACTACAGTAATTATGTAAGACAATGGTCTAATTATCTAAATCATTTGTAGAAAATTATAAATATATCTGGCAAAAACTGAAGCTAAAATAGGAAATTTCCATAATTGCATACTGTAAAAAATCGGGAGTGAATCCGAATTTATTCCGTTACTCGAAGATCTGGAGTTTTAAAAAATTAGTCCGCATACGGAGTTTGTTTTTTCAGCGGAGTTCAGAGGGTTCCATGACAACTGATCCCCGACAAATGATCACACAGACAACTGATCCCAAAGACTAGATCCAACTGACAACTGATCTTCTAATTCATCAGTTTTATCAAGATCTTCATAATTTTCATTATTATCATCTTCAAAATCTTTATTTTGATCATTTTAAACCGTATGTCGATGGGATCAATTTGTAGGGATCACTTGTGATATAAAATTGTTGGGATCAGTTGACGGCACACCATTTCGGAGTGATCGGATTTTATTTAAATCCGCGTTCACTCATTCGGAGTTTAAATTTCGAAATAAACTCCTTCAAAGCGAATTTTATCCTAAGGGGATTAAATAAATAAATACACAGACATCCGGTCAAAATTCACTCCGGATTTAATCAGTGTTAATACAGTGTTTACTCTGTAAATTTTTAGTTCATAACTACCAAAAATAAAAAATTTGATAACTACTTTTCTGTTAACGACATCAGTATCCGCTTTTTCTGTTAATGCATCTTCCAGGTCCTCTTTGTCTGCTTTCAAAATTTTCAGTAGTTCAATTTGTTCAATTAAAACCTAAAATTTATGATATATATACTATTACTAACTACATATTTTTGTGAAACAAAATACTTGCTAGTATTTACATCGTGTTTTTCTTTCTCATTATACATAGCATCCGATTGCTTCATTTTATCGATGTCATTCTGAATATCGTTCACACTTGCAACAAGCTGCTGAATTTCTTCAACACAATTTGATTGATTAATATTTTTCGGATCATCGATTACTTTTATTTTCCGTTCCAATGCTGCGATACGAGATTCCAGATTTTTTATGCTTTCGTTGTGATTTTTTTTCGAATCTCCAATGACCCCCATTGATTTGCTTTTTCGTCTATTATTTCCGGTGAAAAAATTGTTATTGGTAGTGTCAAGTTCTTTAGAACCAGGGAGAGATGTATTGCTGGTTATCGAAGGAGATGTTTCTGCAGTATTAGCGGAATAATTTTGCTGCTGAGCCAGTCCGTCAGTATCAGAAATATTTTTCACACTAAGATGAGAAGATCCTGAGTCGGTAGATTTTAATTCATTGATACTGGCAACATTATTGTCAATGGTATTATCATTTTTTTTGTTTTTATCAGTTGGACTTCCTCTATCAGCTTTTAATTGTTTTACTTGATGACGAATTTTATTAACATCTTGTTTGGTTTGTGCTACTTCGTCTTTCAAAGTTTCAACATCGAGCTTTAGCTCATGAAGATCAAGACTTCCTGCAATGACAAATTATTAAACTAATCACAGTTGATAAACTTTTTTCCCGCCCTAAATAGCCAAGTTCGCTGAGTAGGTTTCCTGGAATTTGATGTCAAATTACGACCAGCTTCAAACTTCAATTTTTAACTACAGTGGAAATTACAAGTCAACCATAATCTGAAGACAAAGTGACACCAATTTGTCATCAAGTTGTTGCAAAAAATTTAAGAGCAAAAGTTATTTACAAATTGGCGTCATTTAGCTTAGATGGAAATTTATTCAGTCATCCCCTGATAGCAAAAATTTGACATCGGAAAAATTAAGTGTCAAATAGTTGCGATCAACTTGAAGACAATTTGTCAGCCACTTCACCCTTTCTGACCGCTGGCTACAAGTTGACTTCCTTTTTCAAAAATGACTATAATCAATTGCTGCAACTTGACATCAATTTATTGCTCGCATATTTCACATCAAATTGATGTCAATTTATAGAATATTACCATAAACTTAACTGTCATAGTTTCTACGTGAAATTACGGTAGTAAACTGATGTCAACTTACCATCAACTTGGCTATTAGGGACTTTATACTAGATGGTAAAATTTTTATGTACCATGTTCACTTAAATGTGATTGTGTCTTATCTTTATCTGCTGCCAACATATGAGCAGTAGTTACTGAACCAGAAATTCTTCTTGCTAGTGATGATTTGCCGTCAGTTTTAGAATTTATCTCTTCATTATCATCAGTTTCATTTGAAATTGATGGATCATTCATATTTTTATCTGCTGCCAACATATGAGCAGAAGATACTGAACCAGAAATTACGCTTGCCAGTGAAGACTTGCCCACAGTTTTAGAATTTATTGATTCATTGTCATCAGTTATACTTGAAACCGATGGATTATTTTTATCTTTATCTACTGCCAACATACAAGCAGTAGTTACTGAACCAGAAAGTATACTTGCTATAGATTTATCCACCGTTTCAGAATTTATTTTTTCATTATCATCAGTTTTACTAGAAGTTGATGAGTGTTCACTCATATTTAAATTTTTCATTTTAATTTCATTCAATTTTTCAGATCCACTATCACTAGAACTTTCATTTTTTTCACTCGGTTTCTGTTGACTCACATCAGATTTGTCCTTTACATCTATTAGATTTTCTAACTTCTCTACTTCGCTATTAATATTCAATACATCTGTTTCTAATTTAGTAAGACGATCATTAAAATTCACCGACTCTTCAGGCACTTTGACGTTTGAATCATCATCTTGGTTTTGTTTCAAAGGAGAACTATTTTTTTCTTCACTTTTAATTACATCTTGTAATAACGTCATTACCTTTGATTATAAAAGAGTTTAATAAATGTGTAAGTACTAATGTGCAAATAGTTCGAACTTCCAAACCATTCGCATTGAATTGAATAAAATAATTCAAATTTTCAAATAATTCGAAACTTCAAACTATTCATAAGTTTTCAAATTATTCGAAACTTTACGATTAAGTAGAGCTTCAAATAATTCAAAAAATTTTCTTTTGACTAACTTAAAATTGTAATATTTTTTTCAATAAATCAAATTTTTGTCAGAGGTAAATAGAGTCTACGAAATAATTATTTTTGGTTATTATCAGAACTTTTAATTTGAAAAGTTACGAATAATTTGTAAACCCAAAAAATTAGTCAATAGTTCGAAAAATTACGAATTGAGTTTCGAATTATTCAAAAATTCAAATTTTTAAATTCGATCACGATTCGCATACTCGTAGTAAGTACACGGAAAATAGAATAGTGGAAAAATTACATTATTTTTGAGACGTAGTAATAATTACGAATTTTTTCCGTGCATAATAGCGTTTCATTTAACTAAAAATACAATGGAAACTAAAATTTGGTATCTATAACACTAATTACTTTATTACAAGAAGTAGCCTCAATTATTGCGGTTTCAAACTTCAATACATGAAGTTTTTTATACGAGGGTCGTTTTTCTACTAAAGGCTAATTTTTATGCTCTTTTTTCCGTGTACTCAAATCTATGTAACTATCACGTACTTTACTAATTCCCTGTTCACTTGCATCAAGTCTTTTGTTAATATTAATAATACTCCACATATCATTCAGTGGATCTGCTCGACCTGTTTTGATACGTTCGATTATTTCCGGATTAGTTGCCAAGTCTTCGAGCGATTGAAACTGTTGCTCAAGTTTTTCAACTGTATCATTCAACTTTTTAAACCCCAGTGCACTGGGAACTAACCCGTCTTTTATCGGCTCAACAAAAATAATTGATTGACAATTATCTTCAATTCCCTTTCCAACTTTTTGTTTCAACCCTTTAGTTTTTTTTATAACTGGAGTTTCAAAATTTTTTTCACTAATTGGTAAACTTGAGGTGCTTTCACTAGATTTTTCTTTTCTGATTGAACTTTTTGAATCGGTTGTGTAAATTTCAGCAGCTGGAATTGAAGTATCAGGAGTATGGTCACGTTGGGTAACATTACCTTCGCTATCAGTGATACTGTATTCGTGTAAATAAACACTTGGTCCTGTATTCAATGACGAAATTATTGTCTAAATATTTTATAAATGAATTTAAATAATAGTTTAATAGTTATTTGATTTTAATATATGTTATATATTTTTACTTGGAGTCGAGTCGCATCATCACCTCGGTATTCGACTTTTGAATTGGTTAAATTTATTTGATGAAGTAGAACATGGAGAAAATTGTGAAGAATGGTTAGATTAATAGATCCTACCTATAGTAGAAATTTTTTAAAAATTTTTTGTAATATTTTGAATAATAGAATTTATTACCTCGGGAGTTCCAAGTGCTAAGTCAAGCATTTGAGGTAATGAGACTTGAAGGCTTACTGTATTGTGCGTCATTTTACTAGTTTAATTTTACAGACAAATAAGTTTAAATTTGTAAAAAAAAAAAAATATGGTTAACATATAACGAAATGACAGATGTCAAATTTTATAATTGTAATTCTTTTGTTCTGTAATTTATTATACTTCTGCTGAGTTCTTTGGAAAGTATGAATTTTAATTTGAAGTCAATTATTAGTTAAAGCCAAAAATTTATAACAGGAATATTATTTTAGTGTAAAAAGCTAGAAGACGAGGAAAATTTGATTGAAAGTTCATAAATTCTGATACATTTTTTTTTTTTAAATGAATCAACTGAATTCGCTGGCCTATGTGACAACGCAGTTTCGTTGACTTTGAAATTAATTAAAATTTGGCATCAATTACAGTAGGGTAATTTTAAAATTTCCCAAATTTCTTCGATTAAAAATATGATTTTGAATGGTAGAATTTTGGCGCGAAAAAAATATTAGATTTAAAATTTCCAATAATTAAATTTTTTTGTAAAAAAAAATAAAATATTTCTGTTATTTTTTTCAGTGTTTCAAAAATATCGATTCTCTTAATTAGTTAAAATATTAAGAAAAAAAATACATTCAGTTCTTCAAGTAATTAACGTTTAATAATAAGAGAATACAAATTTTATTCAAGTAATACAATGAAAGTTAATGTTTATTTCAAGAAACCGGTAATTAAAAAAAAAAATATAATTTTTGAAAAGTATTATTTTCAAAACAAAATTACTCATAATAACACTAATAATTACATTATTTAAATGTATAGTGAATTAGTTTTGAAATTACCGGTTAAGTTAAATAGAATTCGTGTTACAATTTTAATCATAAGTAAATTGTTATAATTTTAAATTAAAAGTTTATATTAAAGTAACGCAAAAATTTATAAAGAACATCTTTTAGTACGTAATTTGTGTATGTTTTTACACTAAATATTTTACTGAATTTTTTTGTCTTTTTTTTTATCAATTAATATTTAAAGTTAACATCCACAAGATAAGAAATTTTAATCTGGGCAGGATTGTAGACAATAAATTCATCATGGAGTAGTTCCGTTGAAGTATGAATTTTGACAATTGGTCCACAAGGAACTTCAACATTTGGCGAAATAATTTTGGTGAACTTGTTATTTGGCACCCGAGTTCCTCGACCATGTACTGAATGCTTGCCATGGGATAATTGGCGTATAGTATTTTTACCCTTATAGAATTCCATCGTATTACCCAGTGCGACTGTACAGAGCAAAATAATACCACGAGATTGTTTATCATCAGCCCCGGAGTATCGAGCAGCTTTGGAAACAACGTTAGTAAAATAAATCCCTTTGCCAAACATATTGCCAGTATTTTCTGTGTTTGGTGGATTTATTTTGAATCCTCTTGATAAAATAGTTGCAATGTTACTCAGTTGAGATCCATGCCACAGTAACTTATTGTTGCCAATACTACCGACGAATCTTTCATCGTCACCCTGTCTTTGTACGCAATAAACATTATTGATGTCAATTTTATATTTACTGTGATGTGGGGAATGAGTGTTTTTAACATATGTCTTAATCAACTGAAAAATCTCGGTATTTTCGCTGAGAACATCAATTTTTGAATGCAGCTCTGAGTAACAAACATCCAATAGATTTTGAGTTTGATAATTTCGTCTGCTGACCAAATTAAAATCATTGTTACGGTCGAAGATCTCTCGTATCATGGTATACTTAAGCTTGTTAGCTTCATCTTCGGTTTTAAAGCAACTTTTCATGAAATAATTTTGATAGTATTGTTTTTCCTGAGGTCCAAAATCATAATCTTTGAATATTTCTTTCATAATATTTATGTCAAATATTTGTTTCACAAGATTTTGGATCGGTAGAGACAAAGTTGAGTGAACCATTTTGTTTTATTTAAAATTTTCACTGGTCTGAATTTGATGTTCTATGACCTGGTAAAACCAAAAAACAAATTTTGTTAATAATTTTGAATTTATTTTATAAATAAATTTTAGGGAAAATCATTAAGTCTGCCGCGACATTTCAATCTCTAAAAATTTCCTATTATTTTTTTTTTAAATAAAATTCTCCTAGAGAGTGAGTCGCCATCAGTTGTCACCCCAACGCTTAGACAATGAATCTAATCTCACGTCTTTACAAACCGATAATTTTCGACGACTTACTCTTTCGGAATACTTTAAAATATGAAAGTACTGTTGAAAAAAAAAGGCTAGCTCACTAATATTTAAAATCTATCGCTAATTTACTGGTTAATAAATTCTGAATGTCGATAGTGATTTTTAATTTTACTACTTACTCTTGTTAATGTCCTTAGAAGTAAATTTTTTATATTTTCAACAGTGATTTTGATGTAGAATTTTTTATTAAGAGTTTAAAGCGCGTGTATGTCTTTAGTATAAAAGGAATCTTTTAAGTAAACTTTCAAAGAGACGCTAACGGGAATAGTCGGACATTTTGTACTTGTAATGCTAATGCGTACTGCGTAGTAAAGACGTGAGATTAGACTGGTTTTCAATGAATGGGGGTAAAAAAAGATGGCAGCACTCCCAGATCTTTCGGGGAATACCTTGAAGATGTCACGGCAGACTTGGACTTCACTGGATAATTTAACTTTTACCCACGCGACAAAAAAAAAGATTGTTGATTTTTTATTAGTCAAGCCAACAATTAGTTATCATGTAAGCAATTGTTAACTTAAACTCAACAGAAAGTCAATATTTTTTGTTCTGCCGCTTAAGTGACGTCAATTTATAAATGCGCCATAACTATTATGATATTAATTGACTTTAATTTAATTTTTATAAATTGATAGCTATAGCGGAGAAAATTAATTGTAGAAAATTACAAGATTTCTCACTAAATCTAAATCACTGCCTCTGGTATTTTTACTATAAAAATTGAAAGATCCAGAGTTTAAAGGATAGATTCTACTAATCTGATAAAATATTACGATAAAGAATAGCAAAATTTACTTACTTTATAGGCAATCTCTTGTAATCGAGTTAAGAATTTCTGGACACAATAAAAAAAAATTTTAAGATATCTTTAAGCTGTGCCGCACTTAGTAGCTAGTACAGTACAAAGCGAAAACCGGAAATGAATTATTATTGTAGTGCTGAATTTATAATATTCAAAGCGCATTGAGTCGCTCGGCTATTTCTCGATTGAGTTCGGATACTTCCGTTTAAAAAACTCAACTCTATTTAATTAAAACTTTGATGGTGATTGTATAGTTGTCAGTAAAAGGGAACTCGCATGTATAAACTTTTTTATGGTTTTTCAATCATTTGATTATAAAATAATTAAAAATAGTTTTTTTAATTTCATTACGTTATATTACCGCTTGACTCACGATACCTTTAATATAAATCGCATTAATCGCTTGTCGCTTCAGTGTCGACCTCTGCAATCTAAAATGCGATGGAATTTTTTAATTGGTGTAGGATTGACTGGAAGTTTATACATAAATAGCATAAAAAATACTATTATTGACTGTACTACATATACTCGAGTATTGACTTTTTGCTCCGACTATAAAACACTGATTATACCTTAAGCATCGATTAAAATGATTGTTATTATTTATAGTGCCCTGAGGCATTAGTGCGACGAATTTAAAGATAAAAGAAAGCAATTTTTTTCACAGCTTTTTGATTTTATATTTATTCGAAATTGTTTAAATAATTTACAAATGTCTTTTATTAATAAATGTATTCTTAGGGTTAATATTTTAATAGTCGAGAAAATCTCTTTACAAAAAACTAATTTTTTAGCGTACTTGAATAAATAGTCAAGGTTTCATATAAAATAAAAAAAAATTATTTTGTACGACTCTTAATGCGAAGCATTAGAGAGTGCTTTACGATCGAAAAATTCAGTTTGCCTCTTTTTCGCGACTGTTTTTTTTTTTATTTTTAATTTACAAAACTTTTATTTTTATATATTTTTCACGATCAAATGAGCATTAAGAGTCGTGCACTTTTGGATTTACCAAATTTTTTTGAAATTACGTCAACTATATGGATTAAAGAGGTTCGACCGATACTAGTGAGTCAAAGTAGTGTTTGGATTTTTTTGGTTGCTAAATTCTCCTAATAGTTATGAAAATTCATTATTTTAATTTATAATAACATAACGAATTCATAAATTAATATTTATTACTTATTTAATTAAAGAAAGTAATGAAATGACTTGGTTATTTTTGACTCATATGATTTAATAAAAAGATTTGGCAACAGCCCGTTCTAACTTCTTACACATTGATATTCAAATTAACGCGGGAAAAATTTATTTCTAATCTCGTCTCTCTTATTAATGTATTTCTATCTTTGTTTTTTCTCTCAGCTGCTTCTGCGACGTTGCCAAACCCTCAATAATATGTATCTCTGTCAATAAATGGAATTAAATAATAAAGTTTGACTTGAATTATTTAAATAATTACAACGGTAACACTATATTGTTAAAATCTTATCATATTACAAAAATATTCAAGTTTATGGCATGTGGTTTTTTATTTCTTAAACTTGGGAGGTTAATAATGAAAATAATCGAACAAGTCATGACGGGAGCTTGTCCGCCATAAAAGCCTGTGTATAAGAACTTTAAAAACGTCATTTTTAAATATTTTTTTTTTAAAAAACTAGACGGTGGATCATATTCAAATTTTTAGAATACATAGATAAAATACTTCTTTACATGTATACTATAGTATACTAGATAAGCTTTAAGATTTGAAACTTATAAGTTTCAAATCTTAAAGCTAAAAAATCCTTTTTACATTAAATTCGGTCGAACCTCCTTAAAATAGAAAAAAAAACCAGCATTAAATATTTTCTAATAAAATCTTAAAAATATATTTTGTCCTGCATCATGTGATTCATATAAAAACTCAAAATTACCGATATTTTCTTCCAATACTGATAATAAAAGCTAAAAAAAAAAAAATTTTGTAATGACGAAATGATTGTGAAATAATCAATCACAATTACAATTTATAAATAGATATTGTAGAACTTTGTCAACAAAAATCTATTTTTTTCGTGGCTATTTTTATGAGTTTGATAGATTTGTTTAAAAGTTACGAAATACCTGGGGCATTGTGGACCCCCACAATAATTTTGAAAAAAACAAAACATTTTTTTCATAATCTAGATAGTATCTCCTATTATTTAATTTTCTGAGTGTAATCAAAATCAAAAGATGCAGCTATTTAAAAAAAAAAAAAAAAACATTTTTTTACAGTTTTTTGAGGTGGTCCGTCGTGCCCCGGATTTTTTTTTTCTTACATCATGCCTAAACTACGACGAATTTGTCCGAAATAAATCAAAACAACTTGTATCCAGTGCTAGAAGGCCATCAAATATAATTAGCGGCTTAATAGAGGGGAGGGGGGGGGCTGGTATCCCCTCCTTATATTTTTCCACTTTGATGAGACAATAAGACTTCAAACTAAGTTATTGCTTTAGTTTCAATAGTTCAAAAAATAAGATTGAGTTAGATCGGTCAAGAGAAGGCAATCAATCTATTACCATCTATATTGTTTTAGTATTGAATGACAAAACACAAAAATGAATAAAAAAGGCCGATTGTTCGATGTAAAAAGATGTTTATTATTGATATTGATTGTCAATGTAACCGCCAATGTGAATGTAGGGAAAGTTAATGCAGAAATAAAAATATCTCAGTTAACATTCAGAGATACTTTACATTCTATACCACGTGACTACATACGAGTAATATCTGTTACAAAACAAATGGGAAAAGTTTTGAAGGGAATTATAAATTTACCTCGTAGCCATCGAGATAGTGAAGAAATAAAAAATAATTTGCGAACAACATTCGGTTATCTTTACGATGGATTTGATTTTCTCGATGGCATTACTAGAAGTAATAATGTTGATATTCATTTAATGAATCGATTATTATTAGCATCGAAATATAATCAAACGACTTTTGGCTTCTACAAAGCTATTACTAATATTGAAACGATATTCAACGATAGATTTGTTAATATTATACAATATTATAATGGTGATAAGAATAGAGAGATCAATAATTTTTTCAATGAAACGATTTTCAATGAAGTTTTTCGTAACAGTATAACACTGGGAGATTTTTGCCATTCACCGAAGGAAGTCACTGCGGTGATGAATAAAACGATCACTAAAAATATATTTCAAATGTATTTTGAGACTTTGCAGAATGAAGTAAGTGGTTTTTATAAAATTAGTATTAATATAATAATTATTATAACGAAACTATTATATTATACTCGAAAAAAAAATGATAGGGTCATAATTTTTTTTCGGAACTTTGTGATTTAAAAAATATCGTAACTTGGTTGATTAAAAACTTTTATTTATTGACCTTGTATATATAATGCACGTACTATTATATTTTTTCTAGTATACTCTTAATAGAACACTTACGAAATCACTTTGTCTATGATTAATTTTATAATACAGTGATCCCTCTCTATAATTCCCAACTCGGGGCTAGAATCCTGAGAATTTCTTCTTAGAGAGAGACCCCACTTTTTCTTAAGAGTACTAAACAGAGAAATGCGCGCGCAGTCATTTTGAACGTACACAAATATATCTTGTATACAATGTAGTGTGAGTAGGGGAACACATTCCCTTAACCCTTCAGAACATACGCCTCCCGTACCACAGTCATTGCTATCGTGATGAGAGAAAATCTCACGCCTATTGCGCAAGCGCCAAGAGTGAAATTTACAAAATATTTAAATAATTTTAGGTTACATATCAAGTAAAATACAACATAAAATATTATTTGTTTGAATACTAAAAATTAAATAATATTTCTTTATAAATTATTTTTTGTAAATAATCATTTAGAAATTATTACATTTTTTATTTTGATTAAAATACTGGTATACAGGTACACTTATTGTAAACAACTTTTGGAATACTGTTTATTTGTATATCTATATACATTTAAAATGGCGGCTAGATACCACGGAGACAGCCGAAATGAAACGAAGTAATACGAACAGCAATTTTTTTTGTGCCTGACTTAACTCGCGCGATGAGAGAAACTCTCACAGTTAATGAAAAAATAATTTTTTTTCTTTATTTTTCAAGTTTAAAAAATTTTGTTTTTTTAGTATCATTTAGAGCATTAAATTTTAGTAAGCTAAAAAAAATTTCAGGGGGTCATTCCATTTCAATTTAGAAAGAAAAAAAAGTTTTAAAGAAAGTGTGAGAAAATCTCTCTACACGATGGTTCTGAAGGGTTAAAATGAGAGGAAATAGATTCATAGCGAGGGGAATTATAGAGAGGGAGCACTGTAATCGGGATTATTATAAAACCAGACATAGACATAAAATGAAACCAAAGACTACCAGTTTTGATGAATAAAATTTTTATAATTTATGTTGCGGTTTCTTTGGTAAACTATGATGAATTATTAGTTTCAATTTTCATAACCTTTCAGTATAATGTGTATGAAGTTTGCGACATTTCGATTATCAAGTTGATAATTGATTTGTACGAACGAGTATTGATTGATATTCTCAAAGGATATACTATGATGATAGCTGGTTACGAACTTTTCCGTGTGAACCAGTTAGGTTATGGTATGTATTTTATTCATTTATTAATAATCTATAATGCTGTACCATTTTTCTGCAAGAGGCCAGGCTTGATGAAATACTGAAGAATGCATTGAGAAAAGGACAAAAATTTGAAGAAAATCTGCAATATCGCATGTATGAGCCAGTGTTACAGTATATTACACACCTAGGGCAGTAAAGTAAGAAATATCTCAGATTATATGTGATCTAAGACATTTCTTACTTTACTGCCCTAGGTGTGTAATATACTATATTGGTTCTCTGTAGCGCTTACAACGTTTAATTGGATCGTTTTCTAATCATTATCTACTGATATGACAAATTTCATTGAATTCTGAACGGTAATCCCTGATAGCCAAGCTGATAAGCTAGTGTCAACCTACTGCTGCAACTTGTCACCATTGAACGCGAAAATTAAAATTTCTTTAAGTTGACAGCAACTAGACGCCAACTTTCTGAGAAAATTAGTGGGAAAAGTTGACATTCCATTATTAATGGAAAGTTGTTTCGAATTTTCGCAGCAAGTTTTAGATAGCCGCCAATTTTCCGTGAATTTGTTGCGTCAACTTGATCGCAACTAATTGATACCAATATAAATAATTGAATATTTGAAATAAAAGTTTTCGAACCAAAGTACGCTTACATATATTTATATATTTTTTAGCTGTAAAAGATATCCAAAATTCTTATTTTGAGAAATATATAAATACAACAAAGAACGTACTATATTCTGCACATAAACTAAATTATTTGATAACTTCACATCATAAATCATATAAAAGATGTGATCCAGGTTATTGGAATGAAGGTACTCATAACTGACTATAATAATTGTATTATTATTTTAATCAATTGAAAATTTAAAAATCATCATTTTTAACTAATAACGTACCTCAACAGGAAAGAATTATATTCGCGTTAAAAATTACGTGTCAGACCGTACAGGATTTATAGCGAGAAATAATCGCAACTTCAAGCAACCAAAAGATAAAATACCAGAATATGAATGCGACAGTGTTACTTTGCATTCTAATTTTGAATTCGAATCTATCGATACCATGAGATGCCCAGAAGTATGAATAAATATTCTATATTATTTATGTACACAGATAAAATTACTGATTGAATATTAAACTTCATTAATAAATAAATTGTAGATTTTTGAAATAAATCCTCCGTATGATTCAATTTGTTCATACTCAATGGAAGATGAATTTATAGTTTCTGAAAATAATTATACAAATTGGAATGTAGCGTGTTATGATAAAACATCATATTACACTATTCTAAGAACATTTTGCTACTGTGATAAACATTCTGATAGAGCGTTTAGCATTCGTAGATTAAGTTTAAGAGAACATTACACTGATAGCGCTGATAGTCGGTAATGAAGAAATTCATAAAAAATTAATTCAAAATTACCTCCCGATAGCCAGAGTTTCTAATCAGAAAATTGGTATACATGCCCTGATAGCCAAGTTGCCCGCAGCTTGTCGACAATCTACTGCCGCAATATGTCGGCAGGTTGGCCGCAACAGTCAGCATTTCCATGAGTTGACGGCAACTTTCCGAGCAACTTGTCGACAACCTTCAGCTCGTGCAAATGCTACCAACAACTTGGCCACAAGTTGCTCAGCATCTTGTCGTCAGGTTGCAGCAGTAGATTGTCGACAAGATGCTGAGCAAATCGTAGCCAAGTCGTCGGCAACACTTGCACAAGCTGACAGTTGTCGACAAGATGTCGACAAATGGCGCGCAACTAGTGCCGTCAACTTTTCTGACGAGCAACTCGTACTATCAGGGTGAGTTGCAACTAACTTGATGACAACTTTCAGTTTGTGTAACTGTTGACTATAAGTTGACAACAAATAGCTCACAAACTTGTAGACAATTTGTCGACAAGTTTCTCGGAAAGTCGACGTCAACTTATGAAAGCGCCAACACTTGCGGCCAACTTGACATTAAGTTGCGGCAGTAAATTGTCACGAGGTTGCTGCCAACCAGGGCCCTGATAGCCAAGTTGGCGATAACCTACTGCAGCAACTTGTCACCAATTTGGCGGCAAAAGTTGGCATTTCTATAAGTTGACGGCAATTAGTCGACAGCTTTTTGAGAAAATTTGTGGCGAAAGTTAGCTTTTCATTAGTTGGCGGACAGCTGCTTTCAATTTTTTCAAAAAGTTCGCGACAGTTATGGTAGAAAATTGTCGCCAACTTTATGGAAAAGTTGGTAACAACTTGTAGTCAACAGTTACAAAAGCTGAAAGTTGTCGTCAATTTGATCGCAACTAATTCACACCAACTCTCTGACCAAAAAGTCTTGCTATCCGGGTAAGTATTAGCTGCCAAATAATAATTTACTAATTGCCGTATTATTTTTTATCAGCGTTGTAACTGGGATTAGATTTGCTGTTAAGAATAATACAATATCAATAGAAATCCAAGAAGGCAAATTAGTTAATGGTACTGTGAATCCTTATTCTGTTCGATGGATCACAGACGATGGTATCCCACCTTCGAAAGGCCCTGATGTAATCACGCTCGGCTATAAAACTAAATCATTCAATCTGGATGACATTGAATTACCAGAAGGGTATTTTGTTACAGGTTGTGTATTGTTTAGAATTTTTAAATTTATTTTGTAAGGTAAAAGACCCATTACCCATAACAATTATAAAAACGCGATCAGTTACAGTAAGCGACTAATAGTACTGATCGGGTTTAGGGTCTTTTACCTCACTTAAAATTTTTTTGGCTATTGTTATTTATATTTATTGATATACACATGCATATAGGTGTTAAATTTCAATGGCTCAATAACAATCACATATCCTTGGTAGTGAGAGGAACGGGAATGTGGGAGGACTATGAATCTTGGTCGTCTTTACATCATAAATTTTTCTATCCTGTCACCGCACCCGAAGATTTCAGGTGAGAAAAAACAGAGTTTTTTTTCGAATACTACTTTAATGTTGCTGTCATTATAATTATTTGTTTATTTTTTTATAGAGAAAAAATAGAAACTAAGGATTATAAAAACTCTGCTGAGTTGATAACTCAAAATGTTGTGCTGAGTCATTCAGGATGGAATTATGTCGACTTATCTGTTGGATTATTATCATCGCAATACCACAATTTGCCAGTAGTTCCGTTTTTTGATTCACAAATTGTCACATTTAATCCGCCGGCTCCACTTGGTGGGCTGGGATTGGTTTACAAAGGACAACCTGGTTATGGTGGATTTATTGCTTTTCAAATAATTTCATCTAAATATACACATGATTTTTATTCAGAGATGACCTACTTCGACAAATTTTAAATTGAATATGTCTTATCTGATATTCAATATCATTATTAATAACAGTTTCATATATTTCAAGTTACTTTTAATTTTTAAAATTTAAGGAACCTCAGAAAGTTTAGAAACAATAATTTTTTTGAAATTTATAATATCGATACCTAAGACAAGAATGATAAATAAACTTGTCAGAGATTAAAATTACTTTTTATTTTTATTTTGATTATTACCCGGCAAAAATTATTTCTAAAATTTTAGAGGAAATAATTATTTTTTAAAAAAAGATATCAAATTGCAAAAAAAAATTCATAATCAGATCCTGCAGGTGATCTAGTTAATTATCGACATTACCCTGACTAATTATTTGTTTATTGAAAAAAAATTGCAGTGGCTGCTTTATATTTATGTGAATGTAGTATGCACTGCAATTAATACCCACAAATTTAAATATATAAACCCTAAACACTAGAATTTTTTTTTCTAATGTTCATATTTGATTAGTGATTAAAAGGATTAATTAGCAAACTCTACAGTAAATTTATAAATATTTTATTCAAACATATATTTAATTTGATTAATAAATTACGTACATAAAATCACAAACGTATTTTAAATTCTTTATCAATTGTTTAAAAATGAATTTTTTAAAAATAAAATTTGAATGCAGCTCAGCCACAATATGGCTTGAAACGTAATTCAAACAATCCTGGTTTGCGAGCTAAAAAAATTAAAGCGATACGGATTATTTTTTAGGAAAATTAATGTGGTTAGAAAAAAAAAAGTATACTTGAATATATATTTTACCTGAGATTAATTGAATCAAGTACTCCGTATTATTTTTAACTTGGTTAAGTAAATCATCATCAAGCACAATGTGAATCCCAAGAGTTTCGATAAGTTTTGTCGATTGTATGTTATTTTGTGGCAAATCAAATTTAGCAGTAAGCTGTTTAATCAATTCTTCAACAGTTACTTTTCTCAGCGATATAACTTTCCAAGTGTAGTGTTCATTTTCGTTATTTTCTAAAGCGCAGTAAATTGTTAATTTAACTTTCAAGGCATAGTATAAACGAATTCCATCATTTCGGCCGCAAATAGATGTCAAATCTTTTTTTGAAAAACTTGTTATGTCTTCGAAAGAAAATCCAGAAAGCTGATGCCAAAGATGTCCAAAACTATTTCTGTGAATCCAATATAATAACTGAATAGCGTCATAAATGTGAGGGCCATCTATAGGCCCACATTCTTGGATGAACTTATTTCGAGAACAACGAAAAATGTCAGAGGTAAAGAGATTTGGAAAAGTCGCTCCATAATGCTGAAGTCCTCGGGAGTGAAGCCAGGTACAAAGTTGGGCTATCCAAATATGCTCAAAAGGCAGTATTGGGTTACCAGAGTTTGCAAGACTTGGTATTGAACTTAAAATAATTTAATTATTGATATTAATAATTTTTTTTTTTCAAATAAAATCGTTGGTAAATTTTACTGCTTAGGGAGACAGAGCCATTGACCAAAAGACATTCGTTCGATGCAAAATTCTCGATTTGCGAAGTTGTCAAGTAGACAATCTTGTCGAAAAAAAATAAAGATGAATAAACTATGAGTAGAAAATTTGACCCGAAGATTTTGGATCGAACGAATGTCTTTTGGACAATAGCTTTGGCCCCACTGCTAGCAGCTTAAATAAGAAAAAGCAGTCTTACTGTGAGCTGCTTGAGAGTAAAGTACTCAATTTTCCCGATGCCGGTAAACCTTGTGATTTAGCTTCTTTTTGAATAGTGTCATCTTCTAGTAAATCAGCGCATGTAAATTGCGAAGCTGATAGAGCGTTCTCGAATACACTTTCGTTTATACTGTGGTTTAAACTAATAAGAATAATGAAATTTCATATATTAATAATTGTTGATTCATTTTAACAAAAATGGGTACTGCCATACTATTTTTTACTTGAATAAAATATTAAAAATTTTTGCAGGATGAACAAAAAAACGAGATTTGAATTATTTAGTGGGAAAAAATTTTAATTCAAAATTTTGATTTTAAAAAAGATTTCGGTGACTAAAAAAAAAATAATAAAAAAAATTTTGAATTCAGAGATCTACATAAATTTTAGTAGATTTATCGACAATGATGAAGACTTTTAATTTTTTAAAAATTATATTTACATTGATTTAATGAGATTTTAAAAAATCTGAGTTATTTACTCTCGGGTACTTGCAATCATATAATAAAATTCAAATTATATATGATTAGGTTTTTATTTTCTCCTTAGATTTTCAAAAAAAAATAAGGATTGCATGTCTTATATATATATATATAATCAATGAAAAAATTCAAAATTATTTCATGGCTAATTATTTTTTTCTACAGTTACCCAAATTATTTGTAAATGTCTCGTAATCACTGAATATTTTAAATTATTAATTTCTTTTTCTTTTATAAAATTTGTTTAGTAGTGAATTTTCATAGATAATTTATGTAACTAAGTGAATAAAAATGAACATACCTCATATTTTGAAAAGGAGTGATAAAACCGACTTCTTTTTGTGAATTTTCTTCCTTATTTTCAGAATTTTGCATCATTAAATAATTATTATCACTTCGATTTATTTTTCTAAACTGCCGGTTGTAACTCAAAAACTTAGCACGTAATAATTTGAAACTAACTTTACGACTATTCACATTAACTGGATTTTTTTTTAAAGTAATATATTGAGAAGATTCAATTGAATCAATCAATTTAATTAATATATTTTTGAAATAATTATAAATTTTCCGCCAGTTTTGCTTTAAGGATTTGGAAAAATAACCGCACCAGCTAATTGGTAGAATTCGACTACTTGACATGGTCAAGTATGACCATCGAGAAGTTTCGATGGTAGCTCACAGCACGAGGAAAGAGAAGAATTTGCTAATTTGTATTTCTGATTGGTCGATGGCTAAAATACACAGGCTCAAAGCCATGGGGTATGGGTACATGCGTCATTACTTGCATTTGGGTACACGATATTTCATACCTACTTAAGTTTTATATTTTACAATCAGTAAATCCGTCTACCTGAAATTTATTTGTTTTCTTTTCTCTTATTATTGTTTTTCATTCATAAACTTAAACCTAGGGGTAGTGCCATTCACTTTGGAAACTGCTGCAAGGTATAAGAATTTTTTCTTAATTTAAAAATATACTATGAGATTTATGTTAAATATATTGCTTAGATTTTTCAAATTTTTTAAAAAATAAAAAAATTATAAACTATAAATTTTTGAACTTTGAGAATGGGATGATAGAGAACTGAAAATTTGATATTTTCTAAATAAATTTTCTTCATATATTTTCAAATTATCCTGGTCGATTAAAAATTATAAAAACGAATGCAAATTTTAATTTAATTTTTTCTAAATATTTTCAAATTTTTGTGGTATTATTTTTAATCATTTTAATTTATAGGTTAATTTAATAATTAATTTATAAGTACATGTAGAGATGAATGAAAAGTTGAAAATTATTTAAATTCCAAGAAAAAAATTCTTTAGTCTATGGACTAAGAGGAGGAGGAGGAGGTTTGTCGAGGATTCGGTTCCTAAAACTCTTAGAATAGTAATTTTTTATATTAATATACTCATTAAATATATTTGACTTTGGTTAAAGTTTCAAGTTATTCAAAAATAGCGCGGAATAATTAATACTTTTAATAACTGCCCTAATTTGTATTCAAATTATCATATAAGCGTATTTAAATGGACATCCACAAATAGTTTTATTGTAATGTCGCAGTCCAAAGTTACTGTATATCGATCCTGTGAAAATATACAAAAAAAAATATCCAAACAAATCTAAAATTAAGGGGTAGTTTCACACTTCTTAGGTGAAAATATTTGAACGAAATCACGACCAAACTGTAAATTTAAAAAATCTTAAGTAATTAAAAAACAAACGATTCCTAAATTATTGTTTACGATTATTTTTGAGAGAACGCATAGATTCGGATAGAAATAAATTAACTCTAGCCGTAATAAATGCATTCATAAACGCTAGAGTAATTTAAAAATTTACAACCACCACATAATATTTATACTTTTTTTTTATTGTGATAATTTTTTTTATGCATACAAGTATAACTTTATTTTTCGTTTTTATACAAAATATTAAAAAAAATCAAAAATTTATAAGCTCATATTACTTTGTCAGTATTTTATAAATTTATTTTCATATTAAAATAATTACTCATTTTTTGGACTAATATATAAATATATCAGTTGTAATATTTAAAATTACAACCATTGCTTTTTCTGAAAATACTCTCTCAATACGGCTGGCATACATTTGATAATGCTTTGAGCTGTGTCACAAATACAAAAGCCTTCTGCAAAAAAACAACAACATTTATAATTATTTGGGTACCTCATTCACGTAATTTCGAGCTTAGATAAAATTTGCATCAACACTTTTATTTTATAAAAGACTTTTATATTTTCTTACTTATATCATCGCAATGCTTAACAGCATTCTCTGTAGCAACGTCTAGGTGCAAGTCCTTGGACATGTGGGGTAACAAAAATAAGAAAGTTTTCGCGTCAAAATAACCCGCAGGAGTAATCTATTAAATAAACAATTTAGATCGATTTTGTACAGTACTCGCTAGTTTTTTTTTATCTATACTTGAACTATTTTTAACCATATCTGCATAGAAAGTTTGAATTCATGTCCTGATTAGAGGGAAGAAAGTCGTTCATTTTTTTTTATGGAAAATAAATGATAAAAATTAGCGCATGCGCCATTCTTCCCACAAACAGGCAAAAATTTAAACTTTTAGGTACAGATCTGATGAAAAATTGTATACATGCCACGGAGGACAGTAGCGTAGATCGAAAAATTTGATCTGTTTCAAATCAAATAAAAAATTGTAATCATTTTTATTCAATTTTTTTTTCTTCTTTTCTTCTCTCTAGATCATAGTCAGACTTTTTTCTCATAATATTTAGCCTCCTTTTATATTTATCCAAACTAAAATCCAACTTTCTCTGTCTATTATTTTTTTAATCTGTTTTCGATTTGAAGACGATCAAAAGCAGACTAGTTAAACTAAAATTAGATCAAATTTTTCGAATCAAGACGTCCGAATCCGTGTGTTTATTATACACACGGGTCGAAATGTCCTACTTTTCGTCCTTGATGTGCAATAGACTATTATATATCTGATAATAATTGTATTACTATTCCATATCCTTTCATGTAACATCCTATAGCACAAGGTAATATTTCTTTTCCTATTTCTTCTTTTATATTTTTAGTGCCATTTATTATATATTCACTCAATGTTATATTAATACCATAATGGCTTGCACAAATTCGTTCTGTTTCAGGTATAGTAAATTTATGAGGGTGAGATTTCTAAAAAAAGATTTACATTTTATTGACTAAAGTGATTTTCACTGAATAAAAAAAAATTACTATTATTAATGATATTATTAATATTATATATATTTCAATGTTACTTACCACTTCGGTGATGATTGCCGAAGCTACAAGAATAAAAGTTAAGCAATAATACGCCTTATTCATTGCAATAAAAATTCTAAATAAAAATTTTACGAAACTTAACTTTACTGGAAGTAGCTTCAGTTACTTATGTAGAGCACAAGAAAAACTTTTCTTTTATAATTTCACATGTTATTAATGGATCAACGCCAAACAGTATAAGTACGTCAAATTTTATCTTTATGGCCACTAAATAAATTTGAACAGAAGATTACATGAGACTTTAATAAGTTATCTAATCCATGTTAAATTATTCACTAATGTTAGACTTAACTTTTGTTCAACGAGAATTATAAATTGAATAGTCATAATTCTTTATAGTTGGTACTTTAAAAAAATATTTATAAAATTAAACAAAGACTTGTATGAAAAGTTCAATAATTTTTTGACTTTTTTTAGCCACATTAATTTTTGACTTATACTTAAATATTTAAATATTTTTATTCCAAAATTAGATTTATTTATATTTAAATTTCTACACATTTATCATTAATTGAATTCAGTCTTGAACAATGAAATTTCATCCAATTCAGACTATTAAATTATTATAACTCTTTTAAAGACAAACATATATTTATATAATTTGTTCATTTATAAATTATCTGACTTTACTACACCGTCTAATTTTTATGATTTATGAGATAAGTCTATAAAATTTACGTTTTCTTATATTTGAGATAAGTATATATATATTTTGATTAAATTTATTGAGATTGTCAGTATAAAGAATCTTAATTTTGACATTAAAATGTTATATTTATTTTTTTAATTTAATGAACGTCATGGATCTTATCTCGCACCGCTAATTGATTATATAATTAGTGCTACTTTTTTATTCATCTTAGGTAATTTAAGTTGAGTTATTTTAATATATGAAATAAAAAAAATGTCAAATCCAAGTTTAACACATCAAACATCAAATTAAACCAAATTTTGTCAGTAATCATTAATTTTTTATAGAATATTATAAAATTTGAGATAATGCATGTTATCTCTCAAGGTAGCATACAGCTGTGAATTACGTCAACTCATTCGGAAGAACTTCCCATCTATGATTATTTTTTTTTTTTTTTAGTTAGAGATTTTTTTATAATTGTTTTTAAAGCAGGCAAAGGTAACAATTAGATGATACATAATTTTGCATGTTTTTTCAATTTCGTAGAAAAATATTGTAATTGCTCTGCACTCAGTGCTGATCTTTCGGCGGTAAAAAAGAAATGCTTTGATAAAGTTGTGATAACCGCTAGTTGAAAAATTAACAGCCTACGATTGACATACTCAGATACGAACGTTCCTGATAGCAAGACATGGTCAAGAAGTTGGTGTCTATTAGTTGCGATCAAGTTGACGATAACTTCAGCTTGTAATTGCTGACTACAAGTTGCTGTCAACTTTCCACGAAAGTTAACGACAATCTACTGCCGCAACTTGTCACCAAATTTCTGGGAAAATTGAAGGCAACTCGCCATCAATTAATGGGATGTCAACTGCTACCTCCAACTTCTTCAGAAAGTTGGCGTTCGGTTGTCAACTTATGGAAATGCTAATTTTTACGTTCCACTCAGCGATATATTGCAGCAGTAGGTTGTCACTAGCTTGCCTATTAGGGTTACTAAGGGCCAATAGAGACCTACTGTCCATCACTTCAACATATAAATAAATTTAACTAAATCTGAAATAAGTTATAGTTCTCCAAGTAAGATGGCTGTACAAGTATTAAAGATATGAGATGGCAAGCTCTCGAACTTGATCACTGGTCAGGCGTGGCTTCGAATCCCAGTGGGGTCGAAAAAATTATTTAAACACAAAGTGTGAGGTCTTTCGGTCCTGAGATTCGTCCCGCCGACCTTTGAATTCGATCTAGTTTAAAAATGAATTTGATTTATATTTGAATTTGAATTCGACTCAGTTGGCCGGATATGGAATTTCTCGAGGTCTAATAACAATATATACCGTAAAAAAAAAAAAGAGAGATGGAAAGAAAAATTTTAATACATATTTACACTTTTTCGTATTTTTCAGTTTTATGAATAAAAGACTACCGAAATAAATATGTATGTCGAAATGTAATGAAAACAAAACGGTATTCGTTTATTAGTCTACCCTAAATAATTACAATAAATCGTTAAATATCAAGCAACTTTACCTTAACCGAACCACAGCCACTAACTATCCCCACTTCGCTACCGGGCTCATTCATCTTTAAATACGTTTAATTAGTGTAGTATATAATTAATTATATTAGTATTAATATGTTCTTTAAACAAATTTATAATTTTCAATAAAAATTTAAGATAATAATTCTATTGTCTATAAAAAAAAATTTATTTACAATCGCTGTATTGTAACACAGAGCTATCTCATTAATTGAATTTGAAATTTGAGACAATCTGATAATATTGATTGATGAGTAATGTTGACATTTTTTAACGCATCCAGTAATGATATTATCTTTGATAGCTATGACAAGTGTCGTATTTCAAGCCTGTGTGCAAAGCTACCTTGTTTCTATATCCAGCCATGTTTTAATCATTTGTCAGGTGAAGCGTGCAAGAATAGTTTCACAGTGCTCTGATAAAACATCTCTCATCAATATAGTAGTATAGTCATTTAAGCGTCATGTATTTTATATCAACATTTTTAGTTTTTATAATCACCGTAAGTACATTCGATTAATTTAACGATGCTATCATTCAACTAAAAAAAATTTTATTTTTCAATGAAATCGACCGTTGTATTTTTTATTATGTACCTGAAAAACGGAACGTTTTTCGCGCAACAAAAAAAAATTCACGTAATTTGAAATCTTAAAGGTTAGTTCCGGTAATCGGGGGTGGCCTAAAATTTTCGGCTGACATACCAGCATCTATATGCGAAACATTTCAAAAATCTAGTTATCTATTAGATTTTTTACATTCCAACTTTTTTTTTTGTTGCGTGAAAAACATTTCGATCTTCACATACATTTTTTATTGACATATTAAATTATTATTTTCAGTATTTAGTATTGATTTATATTTCAATAGAGGCATCGCCAACAAAACTGCGTAGTAGTCGAACTGCTGAAACAAGTCAGCTGCCATTTAATGAATCTCCATACTGGGAATATATTCTCCGCGAGTTCGTATTCAAGACAATATCTTCACTACCTCAATCTAACAGTATTCTGTACAAGAAGCTGTTTGAAGCTCCATTTTACGGTGGACCCCTAGTATCATTATCTAATGAAGACAATGCATTACTATCTAGTGGAGATGTTTATCATCTTCCGGATGGCCAGTGGATCTTGTGCCAAGACGGATGTCTAAATTGTAAGCTTTGTTTAAACCAAAAAGACTCACTGGTAAAATGGACACTAAAAAAAGTCAAGCGCAATAATACATCATCTGACTTGTACGGATTTGATCTTCTATTGACTGTCGTACCACAAAGAGGTAGTAATACTTTTTTAAACTTTGGCTTTGAAAATATTAACATTCCTTATGATATAAAATCATCAAATTTAGAGCTGACAGTTACAGAAGAAACTCATATTGACCGAACAAGATTTAGTCGATCTTGGCGTAGGATGCAAAGAGATCAAATTGGACAAAATGATAAGCTCAAAACAAATATCAATGAAACAGAAGAATTGGTACCGGCCGATAATTCAACAAAAGCGTTTTCTCTAAACTCAAAAGATGACATTAAAAATTTAACTGACACTTCACCTGCTCATCAACTAATTTTGGGTACTGACCAGTTAGGTAATAAACATGTGATTCATATCTTATCAATGAATTCATCAGAAAAATTAGATATTTACAATGACATCGACTACCAATTTATTAATAATGCGGTAAAACTTAGGCAATCACAGTTAACTGTCCGCAAACCCCCATCACCCTATCGACAATACGTTAAAAAAGTACTAGATTCTATTTATACCCATCGACCTATTGTCGAAAAATTTTTATCTTACAATCAATTAAATCAAGATAAACGTCCTATAATATTGTTTCCAATTTATTCCGAATTAATGGCCAATGACACAAACGATTTCAAGTAACAGAAAATTTTTATTAAAAAATTGCTCGTTAAATTTAACAACCAATCATCCTAAAATTTTATTACTCATATTCATTTATAAAAAGTATTTCAAAATATATAAATTGTCATGAATACTATTTCATTGTTATAAATAAAAATCTAATTGATATTCAAGCTATTGTAATTGCACTGAAAAAAATAAATATTCGTCTCAAATAAATGAATTTATTTGTGGTTTTTTTTTTAAAATATTTTTTAATTTATGAAAAATATTTGCAGATATTGGCCGGGTCATAATTTCTAGCCTCAATCTAGCCTCATCGAACTCAAGTAAGCCTCAATCCAGCCTCACTGAGTAAAAAAAGCATTTCGAGCCTCAAATGATGTTCGAAAAGCCTCAATGAGTCTCAAATAATGCTCAGGAAGCCTCAATGAGCCTCAAATGGGGATCCAAGAGCATCAAATAATACTAATCAAATTTAAATTACATAGTCGAGACTAGGTTCATATGAGGCTCATTGAGGCTCAAAATGAATTTTTTACCCAGTGAGGCTGGATTGAGGCTTATTTGGGTTCGACGAGGCTAGATATTATGACCCATGAGTCATTTCTTTACCATAAATAAATTCCTTATTTCGCGCAATTGAATTGCTCAAATATAGAATACAAATAGCATTTGTGGCCACTAGTTCATTTTTGGACATTTAATACTTCATTATAATTAATCAAAAAGTATAAAATAAAATTTTCATCATAATATTGTAACAAAAGTATCCTTTCATACATTTTAAAAATCTATTACGTCATTGCATCTTGTAAAAATTATTTTATTAAAATTTTTCAAGTGTCAAAAACTGGCTCTAAGTTGCCCAGAAATGGTACCTCCACCCTATTTCATCTTTTTCCCAATGGCCTTATCTAAATATACGATATCTTTGGCTCAAATAGATGTTTTTTTCAGTGTATAGTCAAACTTTGTTGAAATAAAAATATATTTATATTGTATCATAATTTCACTGATCAATATTCGTCCGTTACATAATTCAGTAAACAATTACATACAATATCCAAGCTTCCCTTTAACCCAGTATCAGTTCATCAGAGGTGGTTATTTTGTTTGACAATACTCGAAAATTTATAGGCATACGGTATACGGACAGTAGTATTAACAGTATTACCATTGCATTGAGAAACGTATGAACAGAACAGTACAGAACAGAGTAGTATATGTCGGGTTGATGAAATACAACACCATGGATGGCACGTTGTTGAACAAACAACGCGGGAATATTCAATGCTTGTTTCACGCTCGCGCATGTGAGTGATCGTTAATTCGATCGTTCGCCTTTACTCAATGGTAATGCGATCGTTTAATACGTTCTAATGCAAATAAACGCGTACTGTAGCATTCTCTCTCGCTCTCTCTCGTCATTACAAATCTCTCTTCAACATTCGCTCCCCTGTATATGCAGTCTCTTTCTGCAGATCCATGAGATTCAGTTATTTTGTAGAGTAGTTAGCTATATTTTGGTTGAAGGATGCTGACGTGGTTTCACGTGTATTCAATTTAAGCATTGTATGGTGTTGTTATAATTATCGCATGGTAATAGATAGAAAACCAACCAAAATCAGCATATGTTTGGTATCTACAGTACACACTCTATGAGAATTCTGCTGTGTGTATAAATGTGTATAGACAAATATAGTGTGGGTTGTCAGCTAGAGCAGGTTCAAGAGGTTAGGTGAACTGGTGCTTATATTTAATTAAGGAGGAAACTAGTATAATGAAAACATAGAGATGGAAATAGCTTAAGAGAAAGTAAGACAGAATATATAAAGCTTATAAATAAGGGTGAGATGGTAACTTGTCTAATTATCTACCCTTCTATTCACCGACGTTTGAAACCAGTTCCTCACAACCCCGCTCTACCTTCTTTATTGTTTCTACTTACACTTTGTTTTTTATTTTATTTTTATCTTTATACTCATCTCATCTACTGGCTTAACTTATTTTACCCTTATCCTCAATAATTTGGATCAAGTATTTTTAAAAAGGTACCATTAGTGGGACTTTGTACATCAGGCATTTTTTGTGTTAATGAAAACAGGTTACTTTCAAACAATTAACGTTTTAATTAGATTTAATGCTTTGACGCTAATTAAAGTTTGAACTTGATGTCTGATTTCGAGAATATTTTTTTAAAGGTAATTGAAAATGGTTAATAAATATGACTAAAAAACATTTTATAGTGGCCCATTCACTTCTATGTCAGATTTTGCTGCACTGCCCGACTGATTAACGTCACATTGTCTACTACAAACTGTAACTACACCACAAAAAATCGTACATAGTAAGCATCCTAAAAAATTTATTTCTGTTTCTAAAATAGTGTCACATTTTTACCTAAATACCGACCAAAAAAATGACGTCTTATTTCAACCCACCCCTTTCTATAAAAAAATGATAACTCTAATGCATAAATTTTTTAAGACATTTCAAAGAATTCCGCACGAGTGCTTATTTTTGAAAGTATTTTAATCTCTAAAATAACATATTTGACACATAAAAAACTGTTTCGTTTCTGTATGTTTATATTAAAAAAAAAAAAAGCAACTTATGTGTTCAAACTACAGACGCGGAAATTTGAATCCTTGTGAACGATTTGACAGGCTTGCGAATAGTTACTATAGTCGAGGCATAATAAAAGCGAGGAAAAATATAAGACTAAAAAAATAAGATTTTTTATTGGTGAATTGTAAAAGCTCAACTTTATTCAAGTGTGACTAGACGTGTATTTCAACAAAAATCAATATTCATATTCACTTTAGAAAAGGTAATACTCATACCCTACGTATCCATAAGTTTATCTACAAGCACATTTCAAGTTTGAGATGAATGTGTAAAATAAAATATTAAATATGTGTAAGTCTGAGGATGTGTTCCAATGCGCACGTGCGTACAAGTGTGTGTGTCTGTGTATGTTATTAAAAAACCAAGAGAGTAAGTTTTAACAACACGCTCCATTGGTATTATCAGGCAAGTAACAGCACTCATCGAACTAGGCAGCACGTTAGAACTCTTTCATCCTCTCTTATCCGTAAAACTCATTCCATCCTTGCATTATTTTTTTTTCTCACTTCCATATATATACCTATCTCATCCCCTTGAGAAACCACTTCCATGTGTTAGATGTAGGATGGAGAAAAGCCTCGGGTGATGAGCCCGGAGTCGCTCTACTCCGCTTTTGGCCGTACTGTTTGGTGCCTTAGGGCTTTCGGCAAATGGAAAGAAGTAATAAACGATCTACTTTTGTGAGTAAGAAGATGAGACTGGCTCGATTACTCTGTATAGCAACTGGGTAATTTAAATTAATAATTGTTAAAAATAAAAAATTTATTCCGTTGAAAAATTAATATATCATCCTAAAGAAAATCATCTAGAGCTATTTCTATACATGAACTAGTGATAAGATAAAATAAATATCAAAGCTATTCTCAGTTTATCGTAATAATTTATTACTCTTATAATCTTCACCTATTTATGTCAGCAGCGAATTAAAATTTTCATACAGTTGAATAATTCATAAACGAAAAAATAAATGAATAATGTGAAAATTGAGGCTTTTTAAATATAAATGGGTTTTAAATATGACAATTCAAAATGAGGTTATTACTTATGATATTTTATGTATAAATACTCATTGGTACATTAATTATGCATTTGTTATTAACACAGATTCACAACTTTTTATAGTATTCATAACTTTTTTTTTTAACATAGTTTATTAATTAAAGGAAAGCTTGGTCTCTGAAAATTGCAAAGCAAATACTTTTGATTTTCAGCATGTATCTACTATTTTAAATTTCCCGCTATGAAAATTTAAAATTAAAAAAAAAGAAAGTTATTGGTTTCGGTCGGATTTTAAAACATCGAGTTTTCATCAGATCTTAACGTTTTGAGAGACGTTCGCGTTGTGTTTGTAAACTTTTTTTTGTCCGATATCTTTGGAACGAATCAACCGATTTGAATGTACTTATAGGCAATCGAAAAGACTTATCAAGACTTAGATCTGATTAGATTTTGAATCCGGTCGGTCAAGTGGTACCAAATAATTTGTAAAATAAAATTTGAACTCGAAGAACCTAAAAATTTACAAATAATAACGTTTTCGAGCTTAAAGAGTTGATATTTTGATTATTAATATTATGATAACTATTTGTAATAAACAAATACTACTCGTAATTATGTAAATAATTGAATATTTTAAAAATATTTATTGTAAGAAACTATGCGTCGAAAAATCATATATGGAAGATTGCTTTCTTTATCGTTGAATCTTTTCAATATCCATCGAAAAGAATCGCAAAAATTCGGATATTAGTTTGGTGTTTTACGTTCCATAATCGTGTGTGAGGGAACTGAGTATATATGAAATGGGAGTCGAGCTACTGAGTACTTAGAAAATTATATATAAAAGGGATGGAAATGTTCATAGATGAAGAACGTAAAGACGTAAAAAGAGAGAAAAAATAATAAAAGGAATAAAGTACTCATTGGGTTTATTGCTGTATGGAAGAAAACATTTCGGTCTTTGAGATTGTGCCAAAGAACGTACCTTTAAAAATGGGGCAAACAAATCGCTTGGCTCAGACGTTTACGTAATAGAAAACGAAATAGGATGTCGATGCAACGTGTTGTTTTATTAGGGTGGGGAATCATCTAAGTATCACCCAGTTTTTCTTCCAATGGATAAAAAATAAAGAACAAGAGCTAACAGTTTTATGTAGAAACTACTGAATTTACTAGTAAATTTTTTTTCCCGTGTACTGCTGAAAATGTTTTGCCAATCTTTCGTCAAAGGTTTAAGAGACTTTCGGGAAAAGATTTAACATTTTAGTTGTGAAAGTAAAAAAGCGAAAAGACCGTATGTATTTGACAGACTAGCGTGAAAAAAAAAAAAAATAAATAAATTTGACATGCCTTTTGCCCGTTTCCATAGTTACGATCTCTGATGTCGTTTTACCAAAATACTGATGTCTATATTTATTTATTTGGTTTTTTACGTTTTAATATAAATTGAAGAAGTAAACGAGACATAATCAATGTAGACGTGTTCTACAATTTCAACATCACTTGCCTTCAGAAAAGTAGCGATGGTAAATGACTGCAGTCTCTCTTTTCGACACGCGAGCGAACGAGTTTTGACATTTAACAGTTTCGCTTAATCAGCAAAGTGCTCGCTAGAGAATTGAAATGCTTTCACATGAACTATGTATATTGTACGAGAGGAATAAATGTAAAAGCAAAATCACAGATTTTAAATTAATGGATGTAACTGCTGCTATATTCTACCATTGCTATATGTAAAGTGACAAAATTTGCATTGATGTTAGTTTGTTTGCAAGAGGTTATATATTTTTCATTTTGCCAGAAAAATATAATTACAATTTCATAATATCATAACATTATTAAATTTTTTTTTTTACATTTTAAATTATTATTTTTTGTAAGATAGCATTCTTTGAAAAAATTTCGGGAGAATCACTTAAAATTTATCATTTTAATAATTCATCTATTTTATGGAATTTGAATGAGATATATACATGTTTTCCATTGTTCGCTTAAATCTATTGTGATACTGTCCATTGTTTTTCAGCATCTGTCGTTTATCTTAACGTCTTGGTTCGTATACTTTATTGCTTTAATCTGTCCATTTTCTCATCTACTTTTCATTCAACTACTCTCTTTTCTAAGAAAAATGAAATGTAGTATTGACGCTAAAATAACTGTCATAAAGTTTGTATTCTACAAAACTTACTACTTATATACCTGTATAATCCTAGGTTGCTTGAAACTATTTTTTTTTTTTCCAAAATTATACTATGCCATAAAAATTTTCTAAGTTTATGATAGGATAGCGAAGTTCTTAGCTGGCCGTTAGTAAATTGAAAAAAAAATAAACGAAAGAGAGGACTAGAAAATTTAACTGCGTTTTTAAAAAATAGATCTTTTCGAAGAAGGGGGGAGGGGCAAAATGGAGTACCCCCCAAATTCTACAAAAAAGTTTGTTTTTTAAGCATTCCAAAATCACTTTTGTAAATATAATTGAGCATTATTTTGACTGATGAAATCGGTAAAAGGGTAAAAGGGGAGAAGTAATATACTGAAGTATGAAAAAATGGGCTTTCATTTTGCTGCACCTTCAAGCCTAGAGATTTTTTTCTCTTCCTTGATATGCAGCATAGAATTATCTACGAGTACTTTCACGTGAAAATAAAAAAAGTCTTTTTACTGTTGGATGATTTTAAACTGAATGTCAAAGTCGACAAATTTCTTGTACGTTAGTATGGAGATATAGAACAGTATAATACTCAGTCAAGTTTAACTGAGAGCGAGAAGTTTCGGTTGAGTAGAAGGGTATAGAGTTAAGACGAATAAGATATATGCAGCGGAGTACGATGGAACGTGTCCATATAGAAAGAGGAAAGGGTTCTCGATAGATGATTCTATGAAAGTCCCAGTTACGAAGACGTAGCTTCGGGACCACGTTACTTCCGATTCAACGGTACCTTTTGATCTTCTTGCGTCTAGACTTCCTTAAGCTTACCACTCCTTCCAGGCAATGCTGCACAGTCACCGAGTTTTGAGTTCGTTCTGTAGCGTCAGGTATAATACGTACATGAGCACCGAGCTCGACTTATTGAAACTTTATGGTATCACTATTATAGAAGACTATTCACTTTGATAATTCTTTTATTTCTTATATTTCATTGATTTTTAAAACCCCATTATTTTATTTACGTGAGAATAATAAGTATTATTTTATACAAAAAATAGATTGTCTATAGAAAAAAAATTGCTTAAAGTACTCGATCAAAATCTATTTGCACAAAAAATTGAAATTGCTATGGAATACAAAAATAACTCGCTAATTTAAGAAATGACAAAAAAAAATCAAGATTAAGCTACTATGTGTGCATTGAAATAGAAAAATATTCTGACAATATATTATAGTAACTTAAAAAAAATTATAAGCTGTCAATAATCTCATGAATTATACTGAAAAAGTATTTTTTCAATGAAAGGTAATCGTTTTTAAAAAAGAGTTGTTAATATTTTATCAACGTGTATTTTCAGAAATGTGAAAGACGGAAATATCATCAGGCAGCTACCACACAGACGGAAATATAAACGGAATAGTAGTCTGCGTTTGAATCTCCAATTTCCCACGATCTTAACATACCCTCTGTATTATAAACTGCTTGACACATAATGGACGGTTAGAAGGAATCGCGAGTCTTCAAGGAAAGGAAATATTCATAATTTATTCAAACTTATAAATATAGTATGCATTCCGCAAATACTTCATTTAGTTACTACGATAACATTTACACACACCGATGTATATATATATATATATTTAGTGACGAGCTTGTAGGATGAGATTGAAACAATCACAGACTATGTTGCCAAGTACCAAAGAATGTATAGTAATAATGAGAAGAAAAGAGTTGGAAAAATGAATTTGTTTCTCATTCTACGAAATAGACCTGAACAGAAGTGTGTTAACAGTATCGAGATTTTACTGTAAGCTTATGTACCTCAAGAGTGGAACGTTTTTCCGACAACAAAAATGAAAAAGATTGATTAAATTTGCCTGCTTAAAGTCAACAGGAGATAATTGAGGATAGCTGAAATTTTCGGCTGACAAACTAGAATCTATGTGAAAAATTTAAGAAATCTCGATCCAGTAGATATTTTACTTTTCATTTTCGTTCCGATTTTCAGATACATGTAAACTTCTCATTGAGATGATTCTTTTCTTTTCGTTTTCCATTTCATTTTCAAATTACCGCTTCCTCAAATTTTCTTATAAAATGTAAAACCGCTTTTATGTGATAAAAAAAGAGTTATTTTCCACTAAAAAGTATTTTCAAAGTAAAATGTGGAAATAGATTACATATAATAAATGGAATAAAATTACACGTGAGTGCAAATGTAGTATAAATTGAAAAATTTTTTATTGAAATGCTATCTTTCGTTTAATTGCACGCTTCAAATGCGAAATATGTGGGTATGTTTTACCAACGCTTATTCACTTCGCACCATATTCACAGAATTATTTCAATAACTTGAAGAATGTGTTAATTTAATTCCTATAAGGGGTTTGTGGAAACTAAAAATCTTCAAAAATACCGATTGTAGCTATACAAATAAATTAAAAAAAATCATATCGCACACCTCGAACGCGAAGCGAAGGTAGTGTTCTACTGTCGCCAAACGTGAATCATCTCCACTTATTTTTTTTTATTTAAACCTGATTTGATATTTTTACCATAATATGACCTGTAAAATGTGCACTTTTTATTTTTTTTAACATTTGTATTTTTATATCATTGTTAATTAATACTGATATTAAAAATTTACTGTATCTATTGATATGTAATATTTTTTTCAAAACTTCCGGTAAATAGCATATCAATCATTTTAATTCCATTGTACGATAAATGTATATTAAAAACGCGCTATTTTCAATTCAACATATTCGTATAACATGTCAAAGCAGTATTATTCAATCATCCGCGTTGTACAATTATATTTATAACAGAGGACGTAATGGAAGTACATAAAAAATTTCCATAGCCGTAGGTAGATCAATGCGTAGTGTAATATAACAACCGACTAATTGATCGAACGGAATCAAATTCAATCTATAGATCATTTTCAAAATAAAACATAAAATTATCTTTAAGTTTGATTGATGTACGTTACAAAAAATATGACTGATCAAACGATTTTCTATTAATTAATGCCAGAAAACACAAGTAATGATATTTAATTATAACGGAATATATCATAAAAGAGTAATGAAAAATTCTTCTACGACGGCTTAAGTGTTTCTTTTAACAGAGATAAATAAAATAAATGCGGGTGTATTTTTGTTTATCATTTAGATTTAAAAAATAAATTTGTTATAAAATCGAATGTGGTACGTAGTTACTTGATTGTACTTTGTAAGCAATTCCGTAATTGCACAGACAAAGCAATTACGTCAATCGAACAGTTATATGTGCGATGAGAGGCTTTTGCAACAAATACAAGCTAGCTGTCGATATATATCCGCGCAAACAGTAGATGATAATGCAATTTGGATAATACCCGAACTAACGGCTCGCGTTATCCACCTGATACAGGTGTGCTTATTTGCATGAGATGCGTTTAAAATTATTGATTCACTTCGATGGAGTCAATCGCTAGTTTTTAAAAGATTATACTTTTGTATTTAATCTATAAATTAATTATTATCATGGTTTTTATTTTATCAGTTACTTCTTGTTTATTATTAATTAACAATTTCGGATTTAATGCAGCTGAAAATCTATTGATGAAAGAGCTAAAATTGACGAAACCCTTTTGCATACCTCAACCGCAAAATCAATCACATACACATGACTATATTAACAGCCATCACTGAAAATAGTCAGAATAGCTTCCTAGAAACTTGAATTTTAAAAATCGGACTGAAAATACCCCCCCCCCTTTTTTTTTTTATTTTTAAGCTTTTGAGGATGAAGGTAATACAATAGAACAGAAAAAATCTGAAACATGGTTGACCTTAACCTCAAAAATTCCCGCTGTTTTTAATCTCAGAGCTCGAAAACGTTATAGGTAAATTTTTGAGCTCTGCGAGGTATTTTTGAAAAAATTCAACCGATTTGGTCGAGCTTTGCGGTAATCTAAAAAGCTTTTTGAAACTTAGATTTGTTCAAATTTTGAAACGTCAAGATCTGATGAAAACTCGATTTTCGAAAATCAGACCGAAACTTACTTTTTTTTGAAAATTTTCAATTTTCTTAGCGGGAAAAATATTGAAAAATTGTAGGACTACAATTTATATACAAGGGTAATGAATTGTTCTATTTTTCGATATTTCGTAGACTAACAATATTCTATTACATACTTTGGTTCTGAAAAGTGGATCGTGTTTAAACCACTTTACTGCGAATCATAATTTATCCATAAATTTCAGTTTAAATTACTAATGAGTCAGACAAATTTGATAATTAACCTTGGACTTAAAGTCTCAGAGGGCGGTAAAAGGATAAAACGTCTTTCTGGATCAAGTTCCTACAAGGAGACTAAGAGTTCTCAAGCTACAACAGCTCACGCGCTGCGACACTATAGCAAGTTGGTAATGGATGTTTGAATTATGCATTTGTTTTCCCGTCACGGAGTGTAATTAGTTATTTACACATTTCAAGTGCGCGTGAGAACCCAGTGTCAATGATTGTAAAGGCACCAACGAACTTTGGCAACGTGTTATTTAACTTCCACAGAATATTAGCTTGCTATCAGAATAAAACTCATAAAGATGGAGAGAATAAAGAAAAGAAACAGTTTCTTATTTTTTTATTTTTCATAAATTTCCTTCAGGCAAGCACGAGTTACTCAAAAAGTTTCACGAGGAGCAGTAACTTTTTTGTCTATAAAAAAAACTTTCTTTTACTCTAATTTTTCTTGTTTATTGTTTTGTTCTTTCATTCAAAAAACAATGCTATTTTTTCCCACTGTGATGACCCAAGATTTCATTACCGCCTACTCTCAGAAAAAAAAAATATTTTCTCTAATTTGTAAAATATAATTGTTTATTTGTATCAAGTATAATTTTTATTATTTTCCACGACTAAATGCATCAACGATGAAACCTCGAAAAAATCAAGAAACTCCTCACGCAGCCAGGCCCATTACTGCGAGGTAAACATACGACCCTTGTGCATGAGCGGAATATCAGAGTTTTCGTTTCAGGATCAGTGAAGAACGGAATTCCCTCTTTTATTTTATTTTTTTTTATTTATTTCCTTGGATAGCTACATGTTCACAGGTTAAGTATAAGAAAATACTTGAAAGACGAGTGGGTTGCTATTTGAAAAGTAGCTTAATGATATTTCTCACCTAAGCATTTATTTGAATTTTAAAGTTAAATAAATACTCTGAAATGAGGCCGTACTTGTACATGTATAATTAATTAATGTCAAGTTAATTGAAGGGATCCAATCTTTGCACACGGAACTACATTTAAATTGTGGTAATGATTCTTCAATTAACATTTCATTTAATTTTATTAATTAACCGGGTGCATTAATTATTAAACTTGTGTACTGCATGTAAATTAGCATTTATATTTGTAATATAGCTGAGAATTTTTGATGCACATAAGTGACCCACACCAAGCCACGATCATAATGGCGACTGGCAATGATTTCACGTTAGGCGTCTCTAAGAGACCCTTTATTATTTACCGTCAGCTCAGCCGCTTGGTACTGAGAACTGGTTATTCTAACTTATGGTAAGACTATGAGGGTTGGGTATTTACCCGCTTCCTGGTCACTAGGAATAATTAGCTGAAGGATAAGCACGATTAATTATACTTAGCAGTTATGATATGAACAATAAGATAGATCTTAACTCCTGCAGTTGACGGCAACCTATAGTTAGGTACCTGGTGACTCAAAATTACTGCAAACTGCACACCAACTTTCATATATGATGGTATATGATTCATTTTTTCACGGGTAATGCTAAATAAATTTATTCGGCAAACTTTAGTAGTTAGTTTGATTTTTAAAAATTTGTCAGCTATAAAAATGTCAAAGTGTAGATTTTTAAATTCAAATATTTAAATTGAGTATTTGTTTTCGATTTTACTGCTACGTACAATGGCGCAACACAACCACAGACTTTTGTGCTAATCTATCCTTTAGTTGGTGGATAAAACATTCCTAGCATTTTCCGGTCGAAGGGTGACGTTGGATAGAAAATAGATTGGTTTGTATATCACGTCGAGGGAGAGAAAACAAGAAGGGACAGTAATACAGAGTATAGGAGTTTGAATCCAGTTTGGTTAACGACGAATAGAATTCGAAAGGGTGAGCCCTGCTTCAATGCATCGACATTAACTGTTTTTTTTATATATTTCAATTAAATTTAATTCTTTCTTTGTTTTATACTTGTTCAATAAATCACTCGGCTACTCATTCAATTAAATTTAATTTTTCTAATCGACCTTTTAGATTTTTAACCCTCTTAGAATCGATACCATTATTATAAAATTCAAATTTTATCAAACTAGAAACGCCATAAAAAAGTAAGAAAAAAAAAATTTAAATGAGCCGTCGTGCTCTCCTATATTTATAGAGCAATGTAATTAAATCTTACGTGTCTATTTTTTTATATTTTGAAAACAAGCCTTAAAAATAAATTTATGAGTACGATAATCGAATTTAAGTTAAAAAAATTCGTTTCGATATTCTTGGCATCTTTTAATAAATTTACATGAAAACAACGGAAAAACGCGGCGTAATTTTAATCTAAATTGTAATAATCGGATTGTCAGACATTTCGCATTGTCATTTTCGTTTCTAAATGCAAATCTTCTGTAATATTGAATTTAATTTTTTTTCACATCTCACTCAGATTTATTTTTATGTAAATCTTCTCTGATAAAAATAACTATTATTACTATTAACAATAAACCTTTAAATTTTTAATTAATTAAATTTTTTATTAACAATTTATTGCAGACAACATTTTAAAAATATGTTGAGAATAAATAATATACATTGAAAATATAAAATTTATTATTAGGCAATGTAAATCATAAACTTGTACATTGCACGTACGTTCCCCAGCGTCCATAGAGATTGTCAGGGCAATAATGCGTTTTTTCTCGGAAGAAAACGAGATTATGCAAGAGATAGAGAAGAGTAAAGTAAAAAAAATAAATAAGATAGATTCAACGAGGAACATGTTCAGTCCGGATTTTGTCGTTTAAAATGCATAGAGTTCATAACTTATTCGCGCAGTTGATTCGCTAGTATTGCTGTTGCTCTTCGCTGAATCTTATGAGCATAACTCATGTATTCCTTCTGACTTTTTCTCTAACCACTCTCATATTATTTCAAGTCGCGCTGAATCGTGTATTTTTTATTCTTATATCCACAGAATTATAAATATTAGTAAACATTACAAAACAAAATGATGTTCATAAAATTCCATCGTAATTATTTTAAATTTAATACATAAAGAATATATGGATCATATATATGAAGCATATAGAGATCATATTTGAAGCATTTATGGATTATATATGAATCATAAATGAAACATCTATTGATTATATATGAATCATATATAAATCATAAATGAAGAATATATGCATCATATATAGAACATATATAAAGTATATATGGCTTATATGGACAGCATATATAAATCATATATGGAACGCATATGGATCATAAATGAAACATCTATGGATCATATATGAAGCATACATAGATCATATATGAATCATAAATGAAGAATACATGTATCATACATAGAACATATATAAAGTATATATGGCTTATATGTACAGCATATATAAATCATATATGGCGCGCATATGGATCATAAATGGAACATATCATGTATCGAGTGTATATAATCCATGTATGCTTGATATATGACCAATTTTTATATGTATTCCATATATGAGCATATGTGATTGATTTTTGACGGGTTTTTTTATTTATTCTTCCAATTTATTCGATAAAATAGCGTAACAAAATTTGTGAATAGTTGAAATAAAAATAAATTTTTTTATATTGATTTTTTACAATTGATTCTTTTTTTTTTGGTATTTAGAATTTTCATTTAACCAAGTCAGCCAAACGATAAAAAAACAAGGCACCAATTTCAATTAAAAAGCAATCGCGAATGTTATTTAATCCTTTCGTCCGCTGGGGAGATTTTTTTTTTATTATTGTCATTATGTCCTTTTTCCAATCAGAGAACATCAATATTTATATCAACGATCATTTACAACCACATGCTCATCGTGACCATTGCAAAATAGATGAGTTATCTAGTTGCCCATATGCATATAGTATTAACCACAAGAGACTCATGTCACGAGAGTTGATGTTAAGCGGGGAACAAACATACAGACAAGATGTTACGAAAGATCGTAAACTTGGTGAATCTAAAGGGATCAGGCAAATAACAAGAATAATAGCTAGTACAGGTGCACTGTTTTATGTTGCTTGAATGCATTTCGTCTGTAATAAAACACCCGGAGCGAGATTGTTAAATGAATAACTAGTCTACAATAGAACTAAATAATACTCGTTTCGACAACTTAACTACATCTAAAAAGTGAAAAGTAAACTTTTATTATCGTACCCAGGATGCAATAGTTGATTTTTTCAACACATTTCTTGTTGAAATAACCTTCAAAATTTATTAACACTCTAAAGTTCGTAGCTGTAACTTCCATTATTGGCTGTTGAAGTTCCATTTATTGTCAAATAATGCTTGTCTGAATAAGTTCTTCAACTTTTTATTCAATCGTTATTTTATTTTCAAGTAACAAAAAAAAAAAATAAAAGATTTTCTTTATTGTTTCGTTACTACTAATAACAGAGTCGTGAAGGGAAAGTGTGCGCAGTAGGTAAGAATATGCAAACCCATGCATTTCAGTCCGTAATAACTTGCACACACTTACCCCACGTGACTTTACTATTATTTTTACATCCTCTATTCGTGGCTTATTTTGTTGAAAATACCTTTGCAATGGATTTAAATAAAAATATTTTCAAATATTTATTGTAAATTTTTAAAAAAAGTTTGCGATTCAAATAATAAGAAAACATATTCCTGCAAGTTATAATTTAATTTTTATAAATTTCTTTCCCTATACTTTGTACTAAGATAATAAACATATTGTTTATAGTTCTTATTTTATTTAAATGTAATTAGTGACTAAAACTCGTCAGGGACTAAGTCTGTAGATTGTACCGCTCACTAGGAACGTGAGTACGTAGCGGCTTTAGTGAGTCTAAGACTCAAGTCTCCTCGCCTCGGAGAATGATTTAATAATGTACGCAGCATTAATCGGCCCAAGAAATGTAAGCGGGGATAATCCTTTTAACCAGTTGTCTGGCAACCCCTTTAACCCTAGAACACCAGTGACAACTAATTCCCGGTAGATATTGCCTAGTATAGTGTATGTGCGTATACACTTTGCTTTTTATTCTCTTTACTTTACCTATTAGTTTTTTTTTTTTTTTTTTTTTTTCAATTATATCCTCGGTATTTGCTGAGCAATACGTGAGATCTGACTCATGTTCCTGGAAAATTATTATCACGTTTCCGTTCGCGAAGTAAAATTGAAAATGACATCATCGCTTTTTTTGTTTTGGAAGTTTACGATAATTATACCTTTCTCATACAGGCCTCTTATCGATAATTGGATTATTTTTTACAAATTTACATCAGCATTATCGTTAAATCTCACTATCGATGACATTGATTTAAATAAGCTTTGATTTAAATAATAAAAAATCTATTGTCATGGTTATTCAAAGGTTTAATTACTCTCATGTTGTTCAATGAGACGGTTTATGCTATTGACATGACTCACTAAAATTAATGATCATTGTGGTTGTCAAGAATATTAAAAATTATAAGCCGGGTAGCTTCTGCTTTCAATAAAGATGCTGTTATTCGCTAGGGATCTTGGACAAAAAAACTGGACTTCTCTTTCATAGAAGCCTAATATATGAAAGTAATCGAAGCCTTAAAAAAAGCTGAGGATAGGTCAGACTACGAATAAAATTGCTTTGGTAAAATTGAGGAGTTTGATTTTTTTAAGATAATTTTACTTTCAATAATAGAACTATTGTCTGTACTTATTTATAGTTTCTGTCATAGTCAGAGACAAGTTTAATAATAAATGGCTACTTTTTCTATACTCGGATATTAAAAATCGTTTTTTTTTTTGCTTTGTAAATGAATTATTTTTTACTTGTAAAAAGTTTTAAACATGTACTTAGCGCGATAATATTTAAAGAATGTTTTTGGTTGGATTTTTATGTGAATGTAGCAGACGTCAGACAAATTTAAAACTATAAATAAATGGAGTAAATAGTTTAAAAAATAATATTTAAAGAAATGCACTTATTAATTTTTTTTATTTTTTAAATGTGCATTTTTTAAAAATATAATTTTATTAATTATTTACTCTATTTATTAATAATTTTAAATTTATCTGATGTCTGCTACATTGACACTCATGGATTTTTTCTATACTCGGATATTAAAAATCCCTAAGTCAACACAGAAAATAATTTGCATGTAAAAATAAAAAAGAAACATATTTTATAGAAATTTTCTTTAATTATGAAAGAATTTTCCCTGTGCTGTCATAAAGATTTTTACTATGTTAATTAATTGTTATTAAATTCTTCGAGTACATTCATAATACATAATTTGGATATCAATTTTATAGAGATGCTTAACCAAGTGTGGAAACATATGGAGTGTTAGTAATTAAATTTTCAAATACTGTGACACCCGAAAGATGATCTTTGCGTATGAAGCCGGTTATCTACAGCGATCTAGCATTATTTAAGAAAACCAGTGCTATGAAATAGCTGGCTTTTATAATGCACCTGGTACAGAATATACTGACTTTACGATCTCATAAACCGAAATGAACCTTAATATAAGAATGTTATAGTAGAGGATTTCATAAATTTAAGGGTAGTTCTAAGCGTTGAAATCCTCGACGTATCGTGTTGCTCCGAGTGCGATTGCAAATCCATAGTAAAATTTGGTCTCATAAAATTTTGGATGTAGTCGTTAAATTGTTATAATTTGATATCCTTCAGATATTTTTATTTCATAAACTAAAATGTAATATAAATTTTGAAATTTAAAAAAATTCCCCCTACATCCCTTACGGAAACTGGCTTTCGACGGAACCCTGGCGATTTTTGTTTCTCACTTAATTATTTATGGCCATCTAAGTACAAATTCGTTTCTTCAGATCGAAGACTTCATATAATAGAAATGAATGATTGAATACTTTTTATGAAATTATGTCTACTCCAAACGATTTCAAGCTTGGTAAAGTAGAGACTATCAGCTACTACTTTTTATTGAGTTACGACATGACCATTACGATACGACCATTTTATACCAGCTTACAACTTTAGAAAATCAAAGCAGGACATTTTAAATTTGTCTCTCTATAGATCTATTTATCTCCTACTGAATATTTTGTAACGAGTAAATTGAAACTGATGATACGAATCAAAACTAATGAAAGATTAAACATTCGAAAATATCCAGTTGGCATATCAAATGCTGTGTCTATATTTTCTGGAGCACGGAATTAAATACTGTGTTTGAACCTGAATCAAAAGCAACTGATTGATGTTCACAGTGTATCGAAAAAAAATTTCACTGAAAATTTTACAAATTTCTATAAATTTAAACTCGTGTCGGAAATGAGATAGAAACTCAGCGAAAAGTAGGGTTGCATCGAAATTACGAGTCATTTTGAGAAAAAAATCAGCAAGGAGACACTAAAATTTCACCACAAATACACATGATGTTCATTTCTCCCCCCCCCCTTTTTTTTTATATATAAACCACCCCTCGATACATTTGTCTCTGGAATTTTTAAGAACGTGTTGATTATCTATGTTGGGTTTATCAACGAGAATTCTTAAAATTTTTACGAGACAAAATTTTTAATTTAATTTGTCTGATTTTAAAAAATTTTCAACAATCAGTACGGATTAAAAAAAAAATCTGGAGAACGGTTGACCTTGAGTCAACCCCAGACTTTTCTATTGTTTATAGTTGATTGTTCAATTGCCTGCAAGTTTCATTTAATAAACTTGCACATTATTTTTCTGTTTATATTCAGCAAGTGCTGATCATGAAAGCCAAGTTATTGTTTTAAAAAATTCAGTGCTATCGCACTCGTTTAAATAAATAGTAGACTTAAAAATTTCTCCTTCTATTATTTTTAAGTCCCATCGAACTAGTGGATGACTTGTTTACCGAATACTTTGGTATACTTTTTTATAACTCATTTATGATCGAATTGATAATTAGAGGCTCAATGTTTACCAATAGATTTAATACCTGTAATTTAATGTAAGTTATTATTAATTTGAAAAATTATAATCACTTTATAATTGTAAAAATTTAGAGTAAAATTCAGTTAGATAGGGAATTGAAAGCCCTTTCAAACGAGTACTTACATGACATATTTATCAATAATTTAAAATATATACATATGATAAATCATCTTTATCAATTAAAAATTTATGTACATTTTTTTAAGTATTAAAAATAAGTCAATCACGTTGATACTCGTTTGAGAGGCTTTTAATTACCTATAAAACTATGTGACTGGAAGTTATTACTCAAAAAATTGTTAAATACTTATGAAATATTAATTATTTTTGGGAATTATAAGTGATTATAATATTTAATTACTTACATTAAATTTAAAAAATTTTTTACTTCACATTCATCAATTATTTTGTCAATTGTGAGAATTCATTAAATGATTATCGCAAATTATTTGATATAATTTATCACTCATTATCAATATTAATTCTTGTAATTAAATATTTTTAATTATTCATGTTTAATTAATTCTTTGATTCATATTTATAAGTAAAATAATTATGTAGATGATAATAGTAAACAAATGTATCACATGTTTATAATTCTGCCATTTTGAACAGAGCGCTCTCTGTTCAAACAAGCGGGAGAATTTAAAATTTAATTATTTAAATAAATTAAATAATTATTTTGGTATAAAGTAAAATAATAAAATTATTATAGAAAAGTAATAAATTACTCAATAAAATTTCATGTTCAATAAATTCGAATGAAAAAAAAAATTTGATTGAAAAAATTTTTTGAATTTACTCACTCTTCCCGCCACCTGCATTCTCTGCTACAAGTACTCGTACAACACCGACGCACAAATTAATAAATTAAACACACAAACACTAATTGAATCTATTAAATTAACACAACTTATTAATCACCACACTAAAACAAGCACTTGAGAATACTTTTTTTTATACTAAAACTCTGCCAACCGACATGGCGTCATCCTGAAGTTAGTGGACATTTAATAATTTTTGAATTTTTTTTTTTCAACAATTCAAGTAAAAAAATAAAAACTGAAAATATCTATACATAAAAAATTAATAAAATTATCGGTGCCATTTTTAAAAATATTTTTTTTTATAATTTATAATTTTGAAAAAAAATATAAAAATTATTCGACGTCGACTTACTTCACTATCATGACATGGCGTCACTTAACACGAAAGCTAAACCGGCACTGAATTTACTTTTTTCACAAACTTACATTCACTGACTCACACAATTTAATATCACAAACTATTTATTAATTAATCAATAATAATTTTAAAATGACATCACATTAATTACCGAGTTGAACAATAAATAAATTAATTATTTAAACGAGCTGAAATGATCACGACAATGGGGCTTCGGTTGAGCGGGAGACTGGCTGGCCCGAAATGCAATGCGAGATGTGGGGGAAGGGAAGCTAGGGCGCGCGCGCACCACCTTGTCGCTACTGCGCAGGTTCCCCCAACCGTCGCTGCAGCTGCGCGTGCGCCGAACATTAAATCGCCGGCGTCACTGTGCTCGGGACTCGTCTTGCTCGTAATTAAATAAATAAATTCAGTGTTTTTTTGTTTAAATAAATAAAAACGTTTGTCTTTAAATATTCTCCATCGCTCAATGAACATTTTGTGATAATAATTTAATCGGTACATAACACCAAACGAGTAAAGAAAGTCATTTAATTAAATCGTATCGTCTCTTCCGTTGTCGGACTACCAGTGCTCGGTGTCGTACGAGTGTGAATGTAGCTGACAGTTGGCAATTTTTTAAATTTTTAATTAGATAAATACAATGTAAGTAAATTAATAATTATTAATGCGTATTTAGAGTATTGAAAAATCAGTACGTGCATTTTCGTCAGTTACATTATTTCAATTAATTAATTAATTTATTTGAAATTTATAAATTGTCTCATTCGGCTGCATTCTCACTCATCGTTGTCGTTCGGTTTCGTGATTGAAAACCCGGACAAAGTTTTATTGATTTTTTTTATAATTCGTGCGACAAAGTGTTTAAAAAAATCAGTGAGTGTGTTGTGAATAAGTGTAGTTTTTTTTGTTGAGTGATAAATGTATAAATATTTTTTTTTACTGGACAAATAATTTCTTTTAAATTTTAATTGTAAATCGGGTTTCATGAGTGCGTAGTGTTTTTATATGTAAAATCAGTGTTCAGTTTGTGTCAGTGGTCAGTGTGTTTCCTCGTGAACCATTATTCAATTGTTTAAATTCAGTTTTCGAGTTCACCATCGATGGAGGAGTTACAGAGCGGCAAAATGTAAGTTTTTAAATTTTTGATTGGCATAATTTTTTATTTAAAAAAAAAAAATTCCATGCGTTTATTTAAACAAAAATCAAAAAAAAATTAGTATTTATTTTTTTTTTGGCACAATATCGATTCTAATGGTTTAATTATTAAAAAAAAAAAAATCTACAAAATAGTTGACCTCGTAGGCTGAATAAAAAATTTCCCGCTCTTTCTGATGCCAGGGAGCTCAAAAAAATTCTATTACTTGTAAATTATCGAAAAAATTAATTTTAATTTTCATAGTGAGAAGGTAAAAAAAAATGGATTTCTCGGCGCAAAAAATTGTCACTCGTCCCAAAAAATTTTCTGCATTATGAATTAAAAAAAAATTTTTTCAGGTCGAGAAAAAAATTTCTTGCTCGAAGAATTTTTTTCTACTCTTGAAAATTTTTTTTTCGTTTTCATAATAAAAAAAATTTCTTGCGCCAAGAAATCCTCTTTTTCTGTATACTAATTTATATCCGAATACCACTAGTTAGAACGAATTGAAAGCGATATTCAACCGTAATGTCAACGAAATATTTATGCATGTAAATTTAAGTTCGTCAGCAGTGAATTTACTGATAGCTTATCACTATCACTCGATTCGTCGACCCTACGCGATTTTCACACCAACAGTGAGACCCAAACGACGTGTATAGTGTGTATAGTTACCCTTTGATAGGGACGACAAGAGGGAGAATTCAATTAGCGCGCTATTATCTCTGCGTGGTTAATGAAATTATACGTTTTACCAGTCGCTATTGACCGGGCCACAATTTAACGATGAATGTCTGTAACAGAGCGTGTTATCGTTCGCAATATACAATAGAATGGCTACAGAAATCTTTAATTACTAGATCAACGTTAATTTTAGACCGTAAAATATGAGTATAATTTTATGGTTAAACCTAGAAAATAATATTTATTTATTGTGTTCTAAATAACGCAGTTATTAAAATCTATCGAAAAGTAAATTTGGTAACTACAATATGGTTTCGTAGTGTAACATAATGATTAGACAGCATGAATTATAGTTTAATGCATATCCTATAATCTCTTGGGCAGTAGTCTAATGATGATAATGACTAGGCATTGATTCCCATGCGAGCAAGATGATAGTCGGTTAATATGTGATATTGAGTTAGTAATTGGTAAGGAGGCATGTAACGAGCGTATTCAATTATCCAAAATGTGCGTTAATTATTTTATTAATAAAAAAAGTCATAAATTTATAACACTATATGGTTAAATTTATTACTGAAAAATAGCGTATTTTAGTAAAGTTTAATTTACTATTAATACATTTTTTAATTGACATAATCAAAATTTATTTACATCATATTACACAACGTTTAATTAATCATAATTTAATGGGAATTATAGTAATTAATAGCGTAATCAATAATCAAGTGAATTATTTCATATCTCTGTTTAAACAAGAATAGACTCGATTTTATTATGCTGATTGAATTATCTATCGAAGTATGATATATTCATTTATTTACTTGATGAATATTTTCGAATCAAAATTTATTATAATCCATATTTTTATAATTTTTATTTTGCTTATTTCTCGGTTAAAAAATTCCTTTATTGGTCGATATAGGTCGTGAAATTTTATTGTGTGAACTTACACGGAGACAAATCTGAAAAACGGTTTTATTTTTTTCGTACAACTCGTAAACTACTCGATTGATCGACTTAAAAAAAAAGTTTAGACACAAAACACGTGCGCAGACACGGACGTCTATTTAAAATTCCCTTTTTTAAAAATTTTCAATTTTTATTATGCTGCATTATAATTATTATTGTGAGCATCTAAAAATTTTTTATTCTCTACTACAATCCCGAATGTAGACAAATAATTTAATTACAATTTATTAATTAATTTTGAGTGTGTAAAATTTTTTTTAGTGCAGCATAATAATCTTTTGGCAACTCAACTTCATTTTCATGAATAATATACTTTTTATCTAAATCATGATGGTATTTAACAAAGTTTTTAACTTAATAAATCAGTACAATAGAAATGCGTAGACATTATAAAGATAGACAGTGCAGTAGATTACAAACAGAAGTGAAATAGAGTAATAGACCAGGCGTAAAATGTCAATGGGTCAGCACGATTCTCTCAACAAGCGGTCAGTCGCGCCGATGTTTCTACTAACGAACGTATACAAACAAACGGGATCTGGGTTTTGCGGGTTTCCATTTTCACGCCACGTATCCAAGAGTCAATTGTAATAAATCTATAAGGTGCTTCGTTTTCGTTGAAGGTCTTTTTCTTTACTCTTTGAGCGAAATGTTCGACTTGTTGGAAATTATTTTTTAAATCAATAGAATTTTGAGTAGGAAAAAAATTAGATAAAATGGAATTTTAATTAAACTCAAAGCACATAAAAATAATATATTGACTGTTTTAATGTTCGAAGAATAGAGGAATACTATAAATTTAAAGTTTAATTTCTTTTAACACGATTTTAAATTTTTATAGTAAATCCTAAATCTAGATGGATTTTAAATCTCGCTGAAGAAATTAAATTTTTATTGAATATTTCACCATGTATAGTAAAAAAAAAAAATACAAGTTATCTACGGAAAAAAAAATTTGAGTCACTCCAGTGTGCGCTCCCAAAACAACGGATTCGGAATAAAAATTGATGAACACAAAATTACTAGAATATTAAACATTTTTTGGTCATTTATTGATCGGTGATTTTTGAATAATTTAAATTAAAATATTATTTACAATTTTTTATCTAATATTAAAAAAATTTTGTTATAAAACGTGTTTCGTGGATTCTCGGTGACTGGCAGGTGGCGTAGCTTTTTGAAAATTTATCTGAATTAAAATTTAAAAAGATCTTTAATTTTAATTGTATGAGCGTGTATTCGCTTAGCTTAAGCGTAGTAATTTTGAAAATATTCGCAGTATTTAAAACGCTATAAAGTCTTAAAATATACGTATCCTCTTCGTGGTACTATTGAAAATTCTCTATATACATTAGTGAAAAATTGCCTAAATTGCTTGTATATCTATCTTCTAAATTCTTTATATTCAACAAGCTGATAACCAAATAGAAGAAAAAAGTATTCTTGCAATACTGTACCTAAAATATTCCATAATCTAACCAATTCAATAGTTTCTAAATATTTTTGAAAGATGATAATTATTCAAACTGAGGATCGATTCAACATATTTACCTTTCTCTGGCCTTCATTTAAATGATAAGATATGAAATGATAAATACCTTAGCTTAGGCGATCCAACAAAGTTTCCGGAGAGCAGCTGGCAAAGACATTCCCAAAGAGAACTAAGGCATTGAAATATCGTAGTGGTGACTAGAATCGCGTAATATAGAAAGACGAATAAGATAGGAGGGCGTTGCATTGAACGATAAAACTCATCAGGCATGTAGATACCAATAAAGCGAATTCTGAAGCGGTCTGAGCATCTCGAGGGAGCTCTGAGCGTCCGATTTCGAACAATTCGCGGTATTTCACTTCTCCCAAGGCCATTGGTTGCAAACACACCATGCAGGAAGCAGCGACTAGTGCACATCTGAGCCAAAAGGGTTAGAAGCACTACTAGCATAGCGTTACTATACTACTACTAATATAAACCCTACGCTTCATAGCTTTCACTGCGTCGAAGAGGGTAATAACATACCCGGCCACTTCCCCTTTGCACAATATACGTAAATACTCTCTCGCCCCCTCTCGCCCTCTTCCGCGAATAATAGTGCTTAGCGACTATCCATGATTAACGCAGCAATAACAATTATTTATAGGCCTAAAACAATGTTTCGCCGTTGTCCACCCGAGAGAGCACGATCTACCCTCCGTCGTAGAACGCCCGAGACACAGCAAATCCCATTCTACGAGTCGTGCGTCGTGACAACGGACAAACCAGAATCTAGCTGAATCAGCAGTTAGCGTGCAAATTTCCACCTTTTACTCACCCCTATATCACCCGACTATCTAACTCACAACTTTAACATTCATTCTACCACGAGATTCTGCGTACAAATAAAAAAATATTTCTGGTGACTGACCTGCCTGGGACACTTTTTTAATTAATTCGACTGTCAACACTCGGTAGGTTTTGTCGCTCATACAATTAATAAAAAAATGATGTACTATTCTCAACATCCGTTTAAAATTACTGTTAGGGTACACAGAAAAAAAGGAATTCTTGGGTCAAGACGAAAATCGTTTCCAAAAATAAATTCTTAAAATAAAATATCCTATTTCCTTGTTTGAAAAAAATTTCTCTTGGTAAAAAAATTTTTTTTTTTTAATTAAAATACATAAAGCTCTCCAATCAAGAAATTCAATCTTGATTTAAAACTATAAATTTTTGATTTAAATGTTTTTAGTTTCTTCTACCAAGAAAACAACCTCATTGGCTCAAGAAAATTTTGCTCTTGGTTTTAGAAGATACCAACTCATTCTAAAAACATCGTTCTCTTGAATGTAGTCGATATCGATTCATTTCGATACATCGAGTTCTTAAACGGAGTCACATTTAACTTACTCCAAGTAAAGATTAATTTCTTTGAAAATTTGATAACATTTAGTTCAAAATAAATGTAGACTTATCTTAAAACGATTAATTTTAGATTTAAATAATAAAAAAATTCATTTTAAAATTAAATTATACATTAATGTCAAATAAAAAATACTTTTATTTTAAATATAATAAATAAGTTCAATTTTAAATTACTTGTTTTTATTAAAAATTTAAGTCTCAGAATATATACAATTAATCATCAAAGTATATTTTGATTTTATATTACAATACAAAATTTTTTTTGTTTACAAAAATAAATGAAAGGTTATGTTATTTATCCTGGCTTCATTGACACCATCAACTGCATGATATCACACTAAAAAGGAAACAATTTTATATGAATTTAAGATCAGAAATGAAAACAAACTTGACTATCTGATATGATTAAAAACACCATAAATAATAATTAACTTACTTTTTTGAAATATAAACGACACCATTTAAATTAACTTGAATCAGGGAAAAACATCAGATATAATGACTAATAACTACAATAACTCACATTTTTACTGAACACTTTGATTCGGAAAATTTATGTATATAAATTTGTTAATTGTACAATTAATAAACTAATACCATTAGAATATTGCTGTGTAATATATAATTGCACACATACGGCGACAGCGCTGAACAGACTAGTTTCATTTTTTTGCGATCTTCGGGCATCTCCGTGTATACACAAAGTAGTGTCCGAAGTAGAGAAGCAGCATAGACCCGAGTGCCGCTGTTACCCGAATGCTGCTATGGACAAAAACCAAGAGCTTGATTTTCTTGACTTGAATTTTTTTTATTTTTGTTTCAAGCAATAGCCACTAGTTGGTTTAAGAAATTTGACTCCTTACGTAGAGAAGTTAAATTTCATAGAATAAAATATTTTATACATAAATAAAGAAATTCGAAATATTAATTCAAAAAATAATTTACTTTCTTTAATAATTTTTCTTTTTGAACTGAGATGATATATTTTTAACTTAAAACTTTAACCCATTTGAGTCGAAAAAATAACTTTTTGAATCAAAATAATCAAAATTAAGAGAAAATTTTCTTCAATCAAGATATTTTCCATTTTCCTAAATATTCTCTTGACTCAAGATAATTCTCTTTGAACCAAGATAACCTTTCGTTCAGTGTAATTTCGATGTGTCCACTACACTCGGGAATTGATTTTGAACAATTTTGTTGTGTCATTCAGGTCGTATATTAGTCAAGAAAATAGTTTCTAAAGTGATACTAATTACTCGCCTTATCGAACCGACGTCGAATCAAATGTCACGGCAGTCACTGCAATCCTTGTCGAATTAAGTACTTGCATAATTTCTATGTGTCCACTACACTCGGGAATTGATTTTGAACAATTTTGTTGTGTCATTCAGGTCGTATATTAGTCAAGAAAATAGTTTCTAAAGTGATACTAATTACTCGCCTTATCGAACCGACGTCGAATCAAATGTCACGGCAGTCACGGCAATTCTTGTCGAATAATGTACTTGCATAATTTCTATGTGTCCACTACACTCGGGAATCTATTTTGAACAATTTTGTTGTGTCATTCAGGTCGTATATTAGTCAAGAAAATAGTTTCTAAAGTGATACTGATTACTGGCCTTATCAAACTGACGTCGAATTAAATGTCACGGCTGTCACTGCAATTCTTGTCGAATTAAGTACTTGCATAATTTTTATGTGTCCACTACGCTCGGGAATTGATTTTGAACAATTTTTTTGTGTCATTCAGGTCGTATATTAGTCAAGAAAATAGTTTCTAAAGTGATACTAATTACTCGCCTTATCGAACCGACGTCGAATCAAATGTCACAGCTGTCACTGCAATTCTTGTCGAATTAAGTACTTGCATAATTTCTATGTGTCCACTACGCTCGGGAATTGATTTTGAACAATTTTGTTGTGTCATTCAGGTCGTATATTAGTCAAGAAAATAGTTTCTAAAGTGATACTAATTACTCGCCTTATCGAACCGACGTCGAATCAAATGTCACGGCAGTCACTGCGATTCTTGTCGAATTAAGTACTTGCATAATTTCTATGTGTCCACTACACTCGGGAATTGATTTTGAACAATTTTGTTGTGTCATTCAGGTCGTATATTAGTCAAGAAAATAGTTTCTAAAGTGATACTAATTACTCGCCTTATCGAACCGACGTCGAATCAAATGTCACGGCAGTCACTGCGATTCTTGTCGAATTAAGTACTTGCATAATTTCTATGTGTCCACTACACTCGGGAATTGATTTTGAACAATTTTGTTGTGTCATTCAGGTCGTATATTAGTCAAGAAAATAGTTTCTAAAGTGATACTAATTACTCGCCTTATCGAACCGACGTCGAATCAAATGTCACAGCTGTCACTGCAATTCTTGTCGAATTAAGTACTTGCATAATTTCTATGTGTCCACTACACTCGGGAATTGATTTTGAACAATTTTGTTGTGTCATTCAGGTCGTATATTAGTCAAGAAAATAGTTTCTAAAGTGATACTAATTACTCGCCTTATCGAACCGACGTCGAATCAAATGTCACAGCTGTCACTGCAATTCTTGTCGAATTAAGTACTTGCATAATTTCTATGTGTCCACTACACTCGGGAATTGATTTTGAACAATTTTGTTGTGTCATTCAGGTCGTATATTAGTCAAGAAAATAGTTTCTAAAGTGATACTAATTACTCGCCTTATCGAACCGACGTCGAATCAAATGTCACAGCTGTCACTGCAATTCTTGTCGAATTAAGTACTTGCATAATTTCTATGTGTCCACTACACTCGGGAATTGATTTTGAACAATTTTGTTGTGTCATTCAGGTCGTATATTAGTCAAGAAAATAGTTTCTAAAGTGATACTAATTACTCGCCTTATCGAACCGACGTCGAATCAAATGTCACAGCTGTCACTGCGATTCTTGTCGAATTAAGTACTTGCATAATTTCTATGTGTCCACTACACTCGGGAATTGATTTTGAACAATTTTGTTGTGTCATTCAGGTCGTATATTAGTCAAGAAAATAGTTTCTAAAGTGATACTAATTACTCGCCTTATCGAACCGACGTCGAATCAAATGTCACAGCTGTCACTGCAATTCTTGTCGAATTAAGTACTTGCATAATTTCTATGTGTCCACTACACTCGGGAATTGATTTTGAACAATTTTGTTGTGTCATTCAGGTCGTATATTAGTCAAGAAAATAGTTTCTAAAGTGATACTAATTACTCGCCTTATCGAACCGACGTCGAATCAAATGTCACAGCTGTCACTGCAATTCTTGTCGAATTAAGTACTTGCATAATTTCTATGTGTCCACTACACTCGGGAATTGATTTTGAACAATTTTGTTGTGTCATTCAGGTCGTATATTAGTCAAGAAAATAGTTTCTAAAGTGATACTAATTACTCGCCTTATCGAACCGACGTCGAATCAAATGTCACAGCTGTCACTGCAATTCTTGTCGAATTAAGTACTTGCATAATTTCTATGTGTCCACTACACTCGGGAATTGATTTTGAACAATTTTGTTGTGTCATTCAGGTCGTATATTAGTCAAGAAAATAGTTTCTAAAGTGATACTAATTACTCGCCTTATCGAACCGACGTCGAATCAAATGTCACAGCTGTCACTGCAATTCTTGTCGAATTAAGTACTTGCATAATTTCGATGTGTCCACTACACTCGGGAATTGATTTTGAACAATTTTGTTGTGTCATTCAGGTCGTATATTAGTCAAGAAAATAGTTTCTAAAGTGATACTAATTACTCGCCTTATCGAACCGACGTCGAATCAAATGTCACAGCTGTCACTGCAATTCTTGTCGAATTAAGTACTTGCATAATTTCTATGTGTCCACTACACTCGGGAATTGATTTTGAACAATTTTGTTGTGTCATTCAGGTCGTATATTAGTCAAGAAAATAGTTTCTAAAGTGATACTAATTACTCGCCTTATCGAACCGACGTCGAATCAAATGTCACAGCTGTCACTGCAATTCTTGTCGAATTAAGTACTTGCATAATTTCTATGTGTCCACTACACTCGGGAATTGATTTTAAACAATTTTGTTGTGTCATTCAGGTCGTATATTACTCAAGAAAATAGTTTCTTAAGTGATACTAATTACTCGCCTTATCGAACCGACGTCGAATCAAATGTCACAGCTGTCACTGCAATTCTTGTCGAATTAAGTACTTGCATAATTTCTATGTGTCCACTACACTCGGGAATTGATTTTGAACAATTTTGTTGTGTCATTCAGGTCGTATATTAGTCAAGAAAATAGTTTCTAAAGTGATACTAATTACTCGCCTTATCGAACCGACGTCGAATCAAATGTCACAGCTGTCACTGCAATTCTTGTCGAATTAAGTACTTGCATAATTTCTATGTGTCCACTACACTCGGGAATTGATTTTGAACAATTTTGTTGTGTCATTCAGGTCGTATATTAGTCAAGAAAATAGTTTCTAAAGTGATACTAATTACTCGCCTTATCGAACCGACGTCGAATCAAATGTCACAGCTGTCACTGCAATTCTTGTCGAATTAAGTACTTGCATAATTTCTATGTGTCCACTACGCTCGGGAATTGATTTTGAACAATTTTGTTGTGTCATTCAGGTCGTATATTAGTCAAGAAAATAGTTTCTAAAGTGATACTAATTACTCGCCTTATCGAACCGACGTCGAATCAAATGTCACAGCTGTCACTGCAATTCTTGTCGAATTAAGTACTTGCATAATTTCTATGTGTCCACTACACTCGGGAATTGATTTTGAACAATTTTGTTGTGTCATTCAGGTCGTATATTAGTCAAGAAAATAGTTTCTAAAGTGATACTAATTACTCGCCTTATCGAACCGACGTCGAATCAAATGTCACAGCTGTCACTGCAATTCTTGTCGAATTAAGTACTTGCATAATTTCTATGTGTCCACTACGCTCGGGAATTGATTTTGAACAATTTTGTTGTGTCATTCAGGTCGTATATTAGTCAAGAAAATAGTTTCTAAAGTGATACTAATTACTCGCCTTATCGAACCGACGTCGAATCAAATGTCACGGCAGTCACTGCGATTCTTGTCGAATTAAGTACTTGCATAATTTCTATGTGTCCACTACACTCGGGAATTGATTTTGAACAATTTTGTTGTGTCATTCAGGTCGTATATTAGTCAAGAAAATAGTTTCTAAAGTGATACTAATTACTCGCCTTATCGAACCGACGTCGAATCAAATGTCACAGCTGTCACTGCAATTCTTGTCGAATTAAGTACTTGCATAATTTCTATGTGTCCACTACACTCGGGAATTGATTTTGAACAATTTTGTTGTGTCATTCAGGTCGTATATTAGTCAAGAAAATAGTTTCTAAAGTGATACTAATTACTCGCCTTATCGAACCGACGTCGAATCAAATGTCACAGCTGTCACTGCAATTCTTGTCGAATTAAGTACTTGCATAATTTCGATGTGTCCACTACACTCGGGAATTGATTTTGAACAATTTTGTTGTGTCATTCAGGTCGTATATTAGTCAAGAAAATAGTTTCTAAAGTGATACTAATTACTCGCCTTATCGAACCGACGTCGAATCAAATGTCACAGCTGTCACTGCAATTCTTGTCGAATTAAGTACTTGCATAATTTCTATGTGTCCACTACACTCGGGAATTGATTTTGAACAATTTTGTTGTGTCATTCAGGTCGTATATTAGTCAAGAAAATAGTTTCTAAAGTGATACTAATTACTCGCCTTATCGAACCGACGTCGAATCAAATGTCACGGCAGTCACTGCAATTCTTGTCGAATTAAGTACTTGCATAATTTCTATGTGTCCACTACACTCGGGAATTGATTTTGAACAATTTTGTTGTGTCATTCAGGTCGTATATAAGTCAAGAAAATAGTTTCTAAAGTGATACTAATTACTCGCCTTATCGAACCGACGTCGAATCAAATGTCACGGCAGTCACTGCAATCCTTGTCGAATTAAGTACTTGCATAATTTCTATGTGTCCACTACACTCGGGAATTGATTTTGAACAATTTTGTTGTGTCATTCAGGTCGTATATTAGTCAAGAAAATAGTTTCTAAAGTGATACTAATTACTCGCCTTATCGAACCGACGTCGAATCAAATGTCACGGCAGTCACTGCAATTCTTGTCGAATAATGTACTTGCATAATTTCTATGTGTCCACTACACTCGGGAATCTATTTTGAACAATTTTGTTGTGTCATTCAGGTCGTATATTAGTCAAGAAAATAGTTTCTAGAGTGATACTAATTACTCGCCTTATCGAACCGACGTCGAATCAAATGTCACAGCTGTCACTGCAATTCTTGTCGAATTAAGTACTTGCATAATTTCTATGTGTCCACTACACTCGGGAATTGATTTTGAACAATTTTATTGTGTCATTCAGGTCGTATATTAGTCAAGAAAATAGTTTCTAAAGTGATACTGATTACTGGCCTTATCAAACTGACGTCGAATTAAATGTCACGGCTGTCACTGCAATTCTTGTCGAATTAAGTACTTGCATAATTTTCATGTGTCCACTACGCTCGGGAATTGATTTTGAACAATTTTTTTGTGTCATTCAGGTCGTATATTAGTCAAGAAAATAGTTTCTAAAGTGATACTAATTACTCGCCTTATCGAACCGACGTCGAATCAAATGTTACAGCTGTCACTGCAATTCTTGTCGAATTAAGTACTTGCATAATTTCTATGTGTCCACTACACTCGGGAATTGATTTTGAACAATTTTGTTGTGTCATTCAGGTCGTATATTAGTCAAGAAAATAGTTTCTAAAGTGATACTAATTACTCGCCTTATCGAACCGACGTCGAATCAAATGTCACAGCTGTCACTGCAATTCTTGTCGAATTAAGTACTTGCATAATTTCTATGTGTCCACTACACTCGGGAATTGATTTTGAACAATTTTGTTGTGTCATTCAGGTCGTATATTAGTCAAGAAAATAGTTTCTAAAGTGATACTCATTACTCGCCTTATCGAACCGACGTCGAATCAAATGTCACAGCTGTCACTGCAATTCTTGTCGAATTAAGTACTTGCATAATTTCTATGTGTCCACTACACTCGGGAATTGATTTTGAACAATTTTGTTGTGTCATTCAGGTCGTATATTAGTCAAGAAAATAGTTTCTAAAGTGATACTAATTACTCGCCTTATCGAACCGACGTCGAATCAAATGTCACAGCTGTCACTGCAATTCTTGTCGAATTAAGTACTTGCATAATTTCTATGTGTCCACTACACTCGGGAATTGATTTTGAACAATTTTTTTGTGTCATTCAGGTCGTATATTAGTCAAGAAAATAGTTTCTAAAGTGATACTAATTACTCGCCTTATCGAACCGACGTCGAATCAAATGTCACAGCTGTCACTGCAATTCTTGTCGAATTAAGTACTTGCATAATTTTCATGTGTCCACTACGCTCGGGAATTGATTTTGAACAATTTTTTTGTGTCATTCAGGTCGTATATTAGTCAAGAAAATAGTTTCTAAAGTGATACTAATTACTCGCCTTATCGAACCGACGTCGAATCAAATGTCACAGCTGTCACTGCAATTCTTGTCGAATTAAGTACTTGCATAATTTTCATGTGTCCACTACGCTCGGGAATTGATTTTGAACAATTTTTTTGTGTCATTCAGGTCGTATATTAGTCAAGAAAATAGTTTCTAAAGTGATACTAATTACTCGCCTTATCGAACCGACGTCGAATCAAATGTCACAGCTGTCACTGCAATTCTTGTCGAATTAAGTACTTGCATAATTTCTATGTGTCCACTACACTCGGGAATTGATTTTGAACAATTTTGTTGTGTCATTCAGGTCGTATATTAGTCAAGAAAATAGTTTCTAAAGTGATACTAATTACTCGCCTTATCGAACCGACGTCGAATCAAATGTCACAGCTGTCACTGCAATTCTTGTCGAATTAAGTACTTGCATAATTTCGATGTGTCCACTACACTCGGGAATTGATTTTGAACAATTTTGTTGTGTCATTCAGGTCGTATATTAGTCAAGAAAATAGTTTCTAAAGTGATACTAATTACTCGCCTTATCGAACCGACGTCGAATCAAATGTCACAGCTGTCACTGCAATTCTTGTCGAATTAAGTACTTGCATAATTTCGATGTGTCCACTACACTCGGGAATTGATTTTGAACAATTTTGTTGTGTCATTCAGGTCGTATATTAGTCAAGAAAATAGTTTCTAAAGTGATACTAATTACTCGCCTTATCGAACCGACGTCGAATCAAATGTCACGGCAGTCACTGCAATCCTTGTCGAATTAAGTACTTGCATAATTTCTATGTGTCCACTACACTCGGGAATTGATTTTGAACAATTTTGTTGTGTCATTCAGGTCGTATATAAGTCAAGAAAATAGTTTCTAAAGTGATACTAATTACTCGCCTTATCGAACCGACGTCGAATCAAATTTCACGGCAGTCACTGCGATTCTTGTCGAATTAAGTACTTGCATAATTTCTATGTGTCCACTACACTCGGGAATTGATTTCGAACAATTTTGTTGTGTCATTCAGGTCGTATATTAGTCAAGAAAATAGTTTCTAAAGTGATACTAATTACTCGCCTTATCGAACCGACGTCGAATCAAATGTCACGGCAGTCACTGCAATTCTTGTCGAATTAAGTACTTGCATAATTTCTATGTGTCCACTACACTCGGGAATTGATTTTGAACAATTTTGTTGTGTCATTCAGGTCGTATATTAGTCAAGAAAATAGTTTCTAAAGTGATACTAATTACTCGCCTTATCGAACCGACGTCGAATTAAATGTCACGGCAGTCACTGCAATTCTTGTCGAATTAAGTACTTGCATAATTTCTATGTGTCCACTACACTCGGGAATTGATTTTGAACAATTTTGTTGTGTCATTCAGGTCGTATATAAGTCAAGAAAATAGTTTCTAAAGTGATACTAATTACTCGCCTTATCGAACCGACGTCGAATTAAATGTCACGGCAGTCACTGCAATTCTTGTCGAATTAAGTACTTGCATAATTTCTATGTGTCCACTACACTCGGGAATTGATTTTAAACAATTTTGTTGTGTCATTCAGGTCGTATATTACTCAAAAAAATAGTTTCTTAAGTGATACTAATTACTCGCCTTATCGAACCGACGTTGAATCAAATGTCAGGGCAGTCACTGCAATCCTTGTCGAATTAAGTACTTGCATAATTTCTATGTGTCCACTACACTCGGGAATTGATTTTGAACAATTTTGTTGTGTCATTCAGGTCGTATATTAGTCAAGAAAATAGTTTCTAAAGTGATACTAATTACTCGCCTTATCGAACCGACGTCGAATCAAATGTCAGGGCAGTCACTGCGATTCTTGTCGAATTAAGTACTTGCATAATTTCTATGTGTCCACTACACTCGGGAATTGATTTTGAACAATTTTGTTGTGTCATTCAGGTCGTATATTAGTCAAGAAAATAGTTTCTAAAGTGATACTAATTACTCGCCTTATCGAACCGACGTCGAATCAAATGTCAGGGCAGTCACTGCGATTCTTGTCGAATTAAGTACTTGCATAATTTCTATGTGTCCACTACACTCGGGAATTGATTTTGAACAATTTTGTTGTGTCATTCAGGTCGTATGTTAGTCAAGAAAATAGTTTCTAAAGTGATACTAATTACTCGCCTTATCGAACCGACGTCGAATTAAATGTCACGGCAGTCACTGCAATTCTTGTCGAATTAAGTACTTGCATAATTTCTATGTGTCCACTACACTCGGGAATTGATTTTGAACAATTTTGTTGTGTCATTCAGGTCGTATATTAGTCAAGAAAATAGTTTCTAAAGTGATACTAATTACTCGCCTTATCGAACCGACGTCGAATCAAATGTCAGGGCAGTCACTGCGATTCTTGTCGAATTAAGTACTTGCATAATTTCTATGTGTCCACTACACTCGGGAATTGATTTTAAACAATTTTGTTGTGTCATTCAGGTCGTATATTACTCAAGAAAATAGTTTCTAAAGTGATACTAATTACTCGCCTTATCGAACCGACGTCGAATCAAATGTCAGGGCAGTCACTGCGATTCTTGTCGAATTAAGTACTTGCATAATTTCTATGTGTCCACTACACTCGGGAATTGATTTTAAACAATTTTGTTGTGTCATTCAGGTCGTATATTAGTCAAGAAAATAGTTTCTAAAGTGATACTAATTACTCGCCTTATCGAACCGACGTCGAATCAAATGTCAGGGCAGTCACTGCGATTCTTGTCGAATTAAGTACTTGCATAATTTCGATGTGTCCACTACACTCGGGAATTGATTTTGAACAATTTTGTTGTGTCATTCAGGTCGTATATTAGTCAAGAAAATAGTTTCTAAAGTGATACTAATTACTCGCCTTATCGAACCGACGTCGAATCAAATGTCACGGCAGTCACTGCAATCCTTGTCGAATTAAGTACTTGCATAATTTCTATGTGTCCACTACACTCGGGAATTGATTTTGAACAATTTTGTTGTGTCATTCAGGTCGTATATAAGTCAAGAAAATAGTTTCTAAAGTGATACTAATTACTCGCCTTATCGAACCGACGTCGAATCAAATGTCACGGCAGTCACTGCGATTCTTGTCGAATTAAGTACTTGCATAATTTCTATGTGTCCACTACACTCGGGAATTGATTTCGAACAATTTTGTTGTGTCATTCAGGTCGTATATTAGTCAAGAAAATAGTTTCTAAAGTGATACTAATTACTCGCCTTATCGAACCGACGTCGAATCAAATGTCACGGCAGTCACTGCAATCCTTGTCGAATTAAGTACTTGCATAATTTCTATGTGTCCACTACACTCGGGAATTGATTTTGAACAATTTTGTTGTGTCATTCAGGTCGTATATTAGTCAAGAAAATAGTTTCTAAAGTGATACTAATTACTCGCCTTATCGAACCGACGTCGAATCAAATGTCACGGCAGTCACTGCAATTCTTGTCGAATTAAGTACTTGCATAATTTCTATGTGTCCACTACACTCGGGAATTGATTTTGAACAATTTTGTTGTGTCATTCAGGTCGTATATTAGTCAAGAAAATAGTTTCTAAAGTGATACTAATTACTCGCCTTATCGAACCGACGTCGAATCAAATGTCACGGCTGTCACTGCAATTCTTGTCGAATTAAGTACTTGCATAATTTCTATGTGTCCACTACACTCGGGAATTGATTTTGAACAATTTTGTTGTGTCATTCAGGTCGTATATTAGTAGAAAATAGTTTCTAAAGTGATACTAATTAATGGCCTTATCAAACTGACGTCGAATCAAATGTCACGGCTGTCACTGCAATTCTTGTCGAATTAAGTACTTGCATAATTTCTATGTGTCCACTACACTCGGGAATTGATTTTGAACAATTTTGTTGTGTCATTCAGGTCGTATATTAGTCAAGAAAATAGTTTCTAAAGTGATACTAATTACTCGCCTTATCGAACCGACGTCGAATCAAATGTCACGGCAGTCACTGCAATTCTTGTCGAATTAAGTACTTGCATAATTTCTATGTGTCCACTACACTCGGGAATTGATTTTGAACAATTTTGTTGTGTCATTCAGGTCGTATATTAGTCAAGAAAATAGTTTCTAAAGTGATACTAATTACTCGCCTTATCGAACCGACGTCGAATCAAATGTCACGGCAGTCACTGCAATTCTTGTCGAATTAAGTACTTGCATAATTTCTATGTGTCCACTACACTCGGGAATTGATTTTGAACAATTTTGTTGTGTCATTCAGGTCGTATATTAGTCAAGAAAATAGTTTCTAAAGTGATACTAATTACTCGCCTTATCGAACCGACGTCGAATCAAATGTCACGGCTGTCACTGCAATTCTTGTCGAATTAAGTACTTGCATAATTTCTATGTGTCCACTACACTCGGGAATTGATTTTGAACAATTTTGTTGTGTCATTCAGGTCGTATATTAGTCAAGAAAATAGTTTCTAAAGTGATACTAATTACTCGCCTTATCGAACCGACGTCGAATCAAATGTCACGGCTGTCACTGCAATTCTTGTCGAATTAAGTACTTGCATAATTTCTATGTGTCCACTACACTCGGGAATTGATTTTGAACAATTTTGTTGTGTCATTCAGGTCGTATATTAGTCAAGAAAATAGTTTCTAAAGTGATACTAATTACTCGCCTTATCGAACCGACGTCGAATCAAATGTCACGGCTGTCACTGCAATTCTTGTCGAATTAAGTACTTGCATAATTTCTATGTGTCCACTACACTCGGGAATTGATTTTGAACAATTTTGTTGTGTCATTCAGGTCGTATATTAGTCAAGAAAATAGTTTCTAAAGTGATACTAATTACTCGCCTTATCGAACCGACGTCGAATCAAATGTCACGGCAGTCACTGCAATTCTTGTCGAATTAAGTACTTGCATAATTTCTATGTGTCCACTACACTCGGGAATTGATTTTGAACAATTTTGTTGTGTCATTCAGGTCGTATATTAGTCAAGAAAATAGTTTCTAAAGTGATACTAATTACTCGCCTTATCGAACCGACGTCGAATCAAATGTCACGGCAGTCACTGCGATTCTTGTCGAATTAAGTACTTGCATAATTTCTATGTGTCCACTACACTCGGGAATTGATTTCGAACAATTTTGTTGTGTCATTCAGGTCGTATATTAGTCAAGAAAATAGTTTCTAAAGTGATACTAATTACTCGCCTTATCGAACCGACGTCGAATCAAATGTCACGGCAGTCACTGCAATTCTTGTCGAATTAAGTACTTGCATAATTTCTATGTGTCCACTACACTCGGGAATTGATTTTGAACAATTTTGTTGTGTCATTCAGGTCGTATATTAGTCAAGAAAATAGTTTCTAAAGTGATACTAATTACTCGCCTTATCGAACCGACGTCGAATTAAATGTCACGGCAGTCACTGCAATTCTTGTCGAATTAAGTACTTGCATAATTTCTATGTGTCCACTACACTCGGGAATTGATTTTGAACAATTTTGTTGTGTCATTCAGGTCGTATATAAGTCAAGAAAATAGTTTCTAAAGTGATACTAATTACTCGCCTTATCGAACCGACGTCGAATCAAATGTCACGGCAGTCACTGCAATTCTTGTCGAATTAAGTACTTGCATAATTTCTATGTGTCCACTACACTCGGGAATTGATTTTAAACAATTTTGTTGTGTCATTCAGGTCGTATATTAGTCAAGAAAATAGTTTCTAAAGTGATACTAATTACTCGCCTTATCGAACCGACGTCGAATCAAATGTCACGGCAGTCACTGCAATCCTTGTCGAATTAAGTACTTGCATAATTTCTATGTGTCCACTACACTCGGGAATTGATTTTGAACAATTTTGTTGTGTCATTCAGGTCGTATATTAGTCAAGAAAATAGTTTCTAAAGTGATACTAATTACTCGCCTTATCGAACCGACGTCGAATCAAATGTCACGGCAGTCACTGCGATTCTTGTCGAATTAAGTACTTGCATAATTTCTATGTGTCCACTACACTCGGGAATTGATTTTGAACAATTTTGTTGTGTCATTCAGGTCGTATATTAGTCAAGAAAATAGTTTCTAAAGTGATACTAATTACTCGCCTTATCGAACCGACGTCGAATCAAATGTCACAGCTGTCACTGCAATTCTTGTCGAATTAAGTACTTGCATAATTTCTATGTGTCCACTACACTCGGGAATTGATTTTAAACAATTTTGTTGTGTCATTCAGGTCGTATATTACTCAAGAAAATAGTTTCTTAAGTGATACTAATTACTCGCCTTATCGAACCGACGTCGAATCAAATGTCACAGCTGTCACTGCAATTCTTGTCGAATTAAGTACTTGCATAATTTCTATGTGTCCACTACACTCGGGAATTGATTTTGAACAATTTTGTTGTGTCATTCAGGTCGTATATTAGTCAAGAAAATAGTTTCTAAAGTGATACTAATTACTCGCCTTATCGAACCGACGTCGAATCAAATGTCACAGCTGTCACTGCAATTCTTGTCGAATTAAGTACTTGCATAATTTCTATGTGTCCACTACACTCGGGAATTGATTTTGAACAATTTTGTTGTGTCATTCAGGTCGTATATTAGTCAAGAAAATAGTTTCTAAAGTGATACTAATTACTCGCCTTATCGAACCGACGTCGAATCAAATGTCAGGGCAGTCACTGCAATTCTTGTCGAATTAAGTACTTGCATAATTTCTATGTGTCCACTACACTCGGGAATTGATTTTGAACAATTTTGTTGTGTCATTCAGGTCGTATATTAGTCAAGAAAATAGTTTCTAAAGTGATACTAATTACTCGCCTTATCGAACCGACGTCGAATCAAATGTCACGGCAGTCACTGCAATCCTTGTCGAATTAAGTACTTGCATAATTTCTATGTGTCCACTACACTCGGGAATTGATTTTGAACAATTTTGTTGTGTCATTCAGGTCGTATATAAGTCAAGAAAATAGTTTCTAAAGTGATACTAATTACTCGCCTTATCGAACCGACGTCGAATCAAATGTCACGGCAGTCACTGCGATTCTTGTCGAATTAAGTACTTGCATAATTTCTATGTGTCCACTACACTCGGGAATTGATTTCGAACAATTTTGTTGTGTCATTCAGGTCGTATATTAGTCAAGAAAATAGTTTCTAAAGTGATACTAATTACTCGCCTTATCGAACCGACGTCGAATCAAATGTCACGGCAGTCACTGCAATTCTTGTCGAATTAAGTACTTGCATAATTTCTATGTGTCCACTACACTCGGGAATTGATTTTGAACAATTTTGTTGTGTCATTCAGGTCGTATATTAGTCAAGAAAATAGTTTCTAAAGTGATACTAATTACTCGCCTTATCGAACCGACGTCGAATTAAATGTCACGGCAGTCACTGCAATTCTTGTCGAATTAAGTACTTGCATAATTTCTATGTGTCCACTACACTCGGGAATTGATTTTGAACAATTTTGTTGTGTCATTCAGGTCGTATATTAGTCAAGAAAATAGTTTCTAAAGTGATACTAATTACTCGCCTTATCGAACCGACGTCGAATCAAATGTCACAGCTGTCACTGCAATTCTTGTCGAATTAAGTACTTGCATAATTTCTATGTGTCCACTACACTCGGGAATTGATTTTGAACAATTTTGTTGTGTCATTCAGGTCGTATATTAGTCAAGAAAATAGTTTCTAAAGTGATACTAATTACTCGCCTTATCGAACCGACGTCGAATCAAATGTCACGGCAGTCACTGCAATTCTTGTCGAATTAAGTACTTGCATAATTTCTATGTGTCCACTACACTCGGGAATTGATTTTGAACAATTTTGTTGTGTCATTCAGGTCGTATATTAGTCAAGAAAATAGTTTCTAAAGTGATACTAATTACTCGCCTTATCGAACCGACGTCGAATCAAATGTCACGGCAGTCACTGCGATTCTTGTCGAATTAAGTACTTGCATAATTTCTATGTGTCCACTACACTCGGGAATTGATTTTGAACAATTTTGTTGTGTCATTCAGGTCGTATATTAGTCAAGAAAATAGTTTCTAAAGTGATACTAATTACTCGCCTTATCGAACCGACGTCGAATCAAATGTCACGGCAGTCACTGCAATCCTTGTCGAATTAAGTACTTGCATAATTTCTATGTGTCCACTACACTCGGGAATTGATTTTGAACAATTTTGTTGTGTCATTCAGGTCGTATATTAGTCAAGAAAATAGTTTCTAAAGTGATACTAATTACTCGCCTTATCGAACCGACGTCGAATCAAATGTCACGGCAGTCACTGCAATTCTTGTCGAATTAAGTACTTGCATAATTTCTATGTGTCCACTACACTCGGGAATTGATTTTGAACAATTTTGTTGTGTCATTCAGGTCGTATATTAGTCAAGAAAATAGTTTCTAAAGTGATACTAATTACTCGCCTTATCGAACCGACGTCGAATCAAATGTCACGGCTGTCACTGCAATTCTTGTCGAATTAAGTACTTGCATAATTTCTATGTGTCCACTACACTCGGGAATTGATTTTGAACAATTTTGTTGTGTCATTCAGGTCGTATATTAGTCAAGAAAATAGTTTTTAAAGTGATACTAATTACTGGCCTTATCAAACTGACGTCGAATCAAATGTCACGGCTGTCACTGCAATTCTTGTCGAATTAAGTACTTGCATAATTTCTATGTGTCCACTACGCTCGGGAATTGATTTTGAACAATTTTGTTGTGTCATTCAGGTCGTATATTAGTCAAGAAAATAGTTTCTAAAGTGATACTAATTACTCGCCTTATCGAACCGACGTCGAATCAAATGTCACAGCTGTCACTGCAATTCTTGTCGAATTAAGTACTTGCATAATTTCTATGTGTCCACTACACTCGGGAATTGATTTTGAACAATTTTGTTGTGTCATTCAGGTCGTATATTAGTCAAGAAAATAGTTTCTAAAGTGATACTAATTACTCGCCTTATCGAACCGACGTCGAATCAAATGTCACGGCTGTCACTGCAATTCTTGTCGAATTAAGTACTTGCATAATTTCTATGTGTCCACTACACTCGGGAATTGATTTTGAACAATTTTGTTGTGTCATTCAGGTCGTATATTAGTCAAGAAAATAGTTTCTAAAGTGATACTAATTACTCGCCTTATCGAACCGACGTCGAATCAAATGTCACGGCAGTCACTGCAATCCTTGTCGAATTAAGTACTTGCATAATTTCTATGTGTCCACTACACTCGGGAATTGATTTTGAACAATTTTGTTGTGTCATTCAGGTCGTATATTAGTCAAGAAAATAGTTTCTAAAGTGATACTAATTACTCGCCTTATCGAACCGACGTCGAATCAAATGTCACGGCAGTCACTGCAATCCTTGTCGAATTAAGTACTTGCATAATTTCTATGTGTCCACTACACTCGGGAATTGATTTTGAACAATTTTGTTGTGTCATTCAGGTCGTATATTAGTCAAGAAAATAGTTTCTAAAGTGATACTAATTACTCGCCTTATCGAACCGACGTCGAATCAAATGTCACGGCAGTCACTGCGATTCTTGTCGAATTAAGTACTTGCATAATTTCTATGTGTCCACTACACTCGGGAATTGATTTTGAACAATTTTGTTGTGTCATTCAGGTCGTATATTAGTCAAGAAAATAGTTTCTAAAGTGATACTGATTACTGGCCTTATCAAACTGACGTCGAATCAAATGTCACGGCTGTCACTGCAATTCTTGTCGAATTAAGTACTTGCATAATTTCTATGTGTCCACTACACTCGGGAATTGATTTTGAACAATTTTGTTGTGTCATTCAGGTCGTATATTAGTCAAGAAAATAGTTTCTAAAGTGATACTAATTACTCGCCTTATCGAACCGACGTCGAATCAAATGTCACAGCTGTCACTGCAATTCTTGTCGAATTAAGTACTTGCATAATTTCTATGTGTCCACTACACTCGGGAATTGATTTTGAACAATTTTGTTGTGTCATTCAGGTCGTATATTAGTCAAGAAAATAGTTTCTAAAGTGATACTAATTACTCGCCTTATCGAACCGACGTCGAATCAAATGTCACAGCTGTCACTGCAATTCTTGTCGAATTAAGTACTTGCATAATTTCTATGTGTCCACTACACTCGGGAATTGATTTTGAACAATTTTGTTGTGTCATTCAGGTCGTATATTAGTCAAGAAAATAGTTTCTAAAGTGATACTAATTACTCGCCTTATCGAACCGACGTCGAATCAAATGTCACAGCTGTCACTGCAATTCTTGTCGAATTAAGTACTTGCATAATTTCTATGTGTCCACTACACTCGGGAATTGATTTTGAACAATTTTGTTGTGTCATTCAGGTCGTATATTAGTCAAGAAAATAGTTTCTAAAGTGATACTAATTACTCGCCTTATCGAACCGACGTCGAATCAAATGTCACAGCTGTCACTGCAATTCTTGTCGAATTAAGTACTTGCATAATTTCTATGTGTCCACTACACTCGGGAATTGATTTTGAACAATTTTGTTGTGTCATTCAGGTCGTATATTAGTCAAGAAAATAGTTTCTAAAGTGATACTAATTACTCGCCTTATCGAACCGACGTCGAATCAAATGTCACAGCTGTCACTGCAATTCTTGTCGAATTAAGTACTTGCATAATTTCTATGTGTCCACTACACTCGGGAATTGATTTCGAACAATTTTGTTGTGTCATTCAGGTCGTATATTAGTCAAGAAAATAGTTTCTAAAGTGATACTAATTACTCGCCTTATCGAACCGACGTCGAATCAAATGTCACGGCAGTCACTGCAATTCTTGTCGAATTAAGTACTTGCATAATTTCTATGTGTCCACTACACTCGGGAATTGATTTTGAACAATTTTGTTGTGTCATTCAGGTCGTATATTAGTCAAGAAAATAGTTTCTAAAGTGATACTAATTACTCGCCTTATCGAACCGACGTCGAATTAAATGTCACGGCAGTCACTGCGATTCTTGTCGAATTAAGTACTTGCATAATTTCTATGTGTCCACTACACTCGGGAATTGATTTTGAACAATTTTGTTGTGTCATTCAGGTCGTATATTACTCAAGAAAATAGTTTCTTAAGTGATACTAATTACTCGCCTTATCGAACCGACGTTGAATCAAATGTCAGGGCAGTCACTGCAATCCTTGTCGAATTAAGTACTTGCATAATTTCTATGTGTCCACTACACTCGGGAATTGATTTTGAACAATTTTGTTGTGTCATTCAGGTCGTATGTTAGTCAAGAAAATAGTTTCTAAAGTGATACTAATTACTCGCCTTATCGAACCGACGTCGAATTAAATGTCACGGCAGTCACTGCAATTCTTGTCGAATTAAGTACTTGCATAATTTCTATGTGTCCACTACACTCGGGAATTGATTTTGAACAATTTTGTTGTGTCATTCAGGTCGTATATTAGTCAAGAAAATAGTTTCTAAAGTGATACTAATTACTCGCCTTATCGAACCGACGTCGAATCAAATGTCAGGGCAGTCACTGCGATTCTTGTCGAATTAAGTACTTGCATAATTTCTATGTGTCCACTACACTCGGGAATTGATTTTGAACAATTTTGTTGTGTCATTCAGGTCGTATATTAGTCAAGAAAATAGTTTCTAAAGTGATACTAATTACTCGCCTTATCGAACCGACGTCGAATCAAATGTCAGGGCAGTCACTGCGATTCTTGTCGAATTAAGTACTTGCATAATTTCTATGTGTCCACTACACTCGGGAATTGATTTTGAACAATTTTGTTGTGTCATTCAGGTCGTATATTAGTCAAGAAAATAGTTTCTAAAGTGATACTAATTACTCGCCTTATCGAACCGACGTCGAATCAAATGTCAGGGCAGTCACTGCGATTCTTGTCGAATTAAGTACTTGCATAATTTCTATGTGTCCACTACACTCGGGAATTGATTTTGAACAATTTTGTTGTGTCATTCAGGTCGTATATTAGTCAAGAAAATAGTTTCTAAAGTGATACTAATTACTCGCCTTATCGAACCGACGTCGAATCAAATGTCAGGGCAGTCACTGCGATTCTTGTCGAATTAAGTACTTGCATAATTTCTATGTGTCCACTACACTCGGGAATTGATTTTGAACAATTTTGTTGTGTCATTCAGGTCGTATATTACTCAAGAAAATAGTTTCTTAAGTGATACTAATTACTCGCCTTATCGAACCGACGTTGAATCAAATGTCAGGGCAGTCACTGCGATTCTTGTCGAATTAAGTACTTGCATAATTTCTATGTGTCCACTACACTCGGGAATTGATTTTAAACAATTTTGTTGTGTCATACAGGTCGTATATTACTCAAGAAAATAGTTTCTTAAGTGATACTAATTACTCGCCTTATCGAACCGACGTCGAATCAAATGTCAGGGCAGTCACTGCGATTCTTGTCGAATTAAGTACTTCCATAATTTCTATGTGTCCACTACACTCGGGAATTGATTTTGAACAATTTTGTTGTGTCATTCAGGTCGTATATTAGTCAAGAAAATAGTTTCTAAAGTGATACTAATTACTCGCCTTATCGAACCGACGTCGAATCAAATGTCACGGCAGTCACTGCAATCCTTGTCGAATTAAGTACTTGCATAATTTCTATGTGTCCACTACACTCGGGAATTGATTTTGAACCATTTTGTTGTGTCATTCAGGTCGTATATAAGTCAAGAAAATAGTTTCTAAAGTGATACTAATTACTCGCCTTATCGAACCGACGTCGAATCAAATGTCAGGGCAGTCACTGCGATTCTTGTCGAATTAAGTACTTGCATAATTTCTATGTGTCCACTACACTCGGGAATTGATTTTGAACAATTTTGTTGTGTCATTCAGGTCGTATATTAGTCTAGAAAATAGTTTCTAAAGTGATACTGATTACTGGCCTTATCAAACTGACGTCGAATCAAATGTCACGGCAGTCACTGCGATTATTGTCGAATTAAGTACTTGCATAATTTCTATGTGTCCACTACACTTGGGAATTGATTTTGATCAATTTCGTTGTGTCATTCAGGTCGTATATTAGTCAAGAAAATAGTTTCTAAAGTGATACTAATTACTGGCCTTATTGAACCGACGTCGAATCAAATGTCACAGCTGTCACTGCAAGTCTTGTCGAATTAAGTACTTGCATAATTTCTATGTGTCCACTACACTCGGGAATTGATTTTGAACAATTTTGTTGTGTCATTCAGGTCGTATATTAGTCAAGAAAATAGTTTCTAAAGTGATACTAATTACTCGCCTTATCGAACCGACGTCGAATCAAATGTCACAGCTGTCACTGCAATTCTTGTCGAATTAAGTACTTGCATAATTTCGATGTGTCCACTACACTCGGGAATTGATTTTGAACAATTTTGTTGTGTCATTCAGGTCGTATATTAGTCAAGAAAATAGTTTCTAAAGTGATACTAATTACTCGCCTTATCGAACCGACGTCGAATCAAATGTCACAGCTGTCACTGCAATTCTTGTCGAATTAAGTACTTGCATAATTTCGATGTGTCCACTACACTCGGGAATTGATTTTGAACAATTTTGTTGTGTCATTCAGGTCGTATATTAGTCAAGAAAATAGTTTCTAAAGTGATACTAATTACTCGCCTTATCGAACCGACGTCGAATCAAATGTCACGGCAGTCACTGCAATCCTTGTCGAATTAAGTACTTGCATAATTTCTATGTGTCCACTACACTCGGGAATTGATTTTGAACAATTTTGTTGTGTCATTCAGGTCGTATATAAGTCAAGAAAATAGTTTCTAAAGTGATACTAATTACTCGCCTTATCGAACCGACGTCGAATCAAATGTCACGGCAGTCACTGCAATCCTTGTCGAATTAAGTACTTGCATAATTTCTATGTGTCCACTACACTCGGGAATTGATTTTGAACAATTTTGTTGTGTCATTCAGGTCGTATATTAGTCAAGAAAATAGTTTCTAAAGTGATACTAATTACTCGCCTTATCGAACCGACGTCGAATCAAATGTCACGGCAGTCACGGCAATTCTTGTCGAATAATGTACTTGCATAATTTCTATGTGTCCACTACACTCGGGAATCTATTTTGAACAATTTTGTTGTGTCATTCAGGTCGTATATTAGTCAAGAAAATAGTTTCTAGAGTGATACTAATTACTCGCCTTATCGAACCGACGTCGAATCAAATGTCACAGCTGTCACTGCAATTCTTGTCGAATTAAGTACTTGCATAATTTCTATGTGTCCACTACACTCGGGAATTGATTTTGAACAATTTTATTGTGTCATTCAGGTCGTATATTAGTAGGAAAAATAGTTTCTAAAGTGATACTGATTACTGGCCTTATCAAACTGACGTCGAATTAAATGTCACGGCTGTCACTGCAATTCTTGTCGAATTAAGTACTTGCATAATTTTCATGTGTCCACTACGCTCGGGAATTGATTTTGAACAATTTTTTTGTGTCATTCAGGTCGTATATTAGTCAAGAAAATAGTTTCTAAAGTGATACTAATTACTCGCCTTATCGAACCGACGTCGAATCAAATGTTACAGCTGTCACTGCAATTCTTGTCGAATTAAGTACTTGCATAATTTCTATGTGTCCACTACACTCGGGAATTGATTTTGAACAATTTTGTTGTGTCATTCAGGTCGTATATTAGTCAAGAAAATAGTTTCTAAAGTGATACTAATTACTCGCCTTATCGAACCGACGTCGAATCAAATGTCACAGCTGTCACTGCAATTCTTGTCGAATTAAGTACTTGCATAATTTCTATGTGTCCACTACACTCGGGAATTGATTTTGAACAATTTTGTTGTGTCATTCAGGTCGTATATTAGTCAAGAAAATAGTTTCTAAAGTGATACTCATTACTCGCCTTATCGAACCGACGTCGAATCAAATGTCACAGCTGTCACTGCAATTCTTGTCGAATTAAGTACTTGCATAATTTCTATGTGTCCACTACACTCGGGAATTGATTTTGAACAATTTTGTTGTGTCATTCAGGTCGTATATTAGTCAAGAAAATAGTTTCTAAAGTGATACTAATTACTCGCCTTATCGAACCGACGTCGAATCAAATGTCACAGCTGTCACTGCAATTCTTGTCGAATTAAGTACTTGCATAATTTTCATGTGTCCACTACGCTCGGGAATTGATTTTGAACAATTTTTTTGTGTCATTCAGGTCGTATATTAGTCAAGAAAATAGTTTCTAAAGTGATACTAATTACTCGCCTTATCGAACCGACGTCGAATCAAATGTCACAGCTGTCACTGCAATTCTTGTCGAATTAAGTACTTGCATAATTTTCATGTGTCCACTACGCTCGGGAATTGATTTTGAACAATTTTTTTGTGTCATTCAGGTCGTATATTAGTCAAGAAAATAGTTTCTAAAGTGATACTAATTACTCGCCTTATCGAACCGACGTCGAATCAAATGTCACAGCTGTCACTGCAATTCTTGTCGAATTAAGTACTTGCATAATTTTCATGTGTCCACTACGCTCGGGAATTGATTTTGAACAATTTTTTTGTGTCATTCAGGTCGTATATTAGTCAAGAAAATAGTTTCTAAAGTGATACTAATTACTCGCCTTATCGAACCGACGTCGAATCAAATGTCACAGCTGTCACTGCAATTCTTGTCGAATTAAGTACTTGCATAATTTCTATGTGTCCACTACACTCGGGAATTGATTTTGAACAATTTTGTTGTGTCATTCAGGTCGTATATTAGTCAAGAAAATAGTTTCTAAAGTGATACTAATTACTCGCCTTATCGAACCGACGTCGAATCAAATGTCACAGCTGTCACTGCAATTCTTGTCGAATTAAGTACTTGCATAATTTCGATGTGTCCACTACACTCGGGAATTGATTTTGAACAATTTTGTTGTGTCATTCAGGTCGTATATTAGTCAAGAAAATAGTTTCTAAAGTGATACTAATTACTCGCCTTATCGAACCGACGTCGAATCAAATGTCACAGCTGTCACTGCAATTCTTGTCGAATTAAGTACTTGCATAATTTCGATGTGTCCACTACACTCGGGAATTGATTTTGAACAATTTTGTTGTGTCATTCAGGTCGTATATTAGTCAAGAAAATAGTTTCTAAAGTGATACTAATTACTCGCCTTATCGAACCGACGTCGAATCAAATGTCACGGCAGTCACTGCAATCCTTGTCGAATTAAGTACTTGCATAATTTCTATGTGTCCACTACACTCGGGAATTGATTTTGAACAATTTTGTTGTGTCATTCAGGTCGTATATTAGTCAAGAAAATAGTTTCTAAAGTGATACTAATTACTCGCCTTATCGAACCGACGTCGAATCAAATGTCACGGCAGTCACTGCAATTCTTGTCGAATTAAGTACTTGCATAATTTCTATGTGTCCACTACACTCGGGAATTGATTTTGAACAATTTTGTTGTGTCATTCAGGTCGTATATTAGTCAAGAAAATAGTTTCTAAAGTGATACTAATTACTCGCCTTATCGAACCGACGTCGAATCAAATTTCACGGCAGTCACTGCGATTCTTGTCGAATTAAGTACTTGCATAATTTCTATGTGTCCACTACACTCGGGAATTGATTTCGAACAATTTTGTTGTGTCATTCAGGTCGTATATTAGTCAAGAAAATAGTTTCTAAAGTGATACTAATTACTCGCCTTATCGAACCGACGTCGAATCAAATGTCACGGCAGTCACTGCAATTCTTGTCGAATTAAGTACTTGCATAATTTCTATGTGTCCACTACACTCGGGAATTGATTTTGAACAATTTTGTTGTGTCATTCAGGTCGTATATTAGTCAAGAAAATAGTTTCTAAAGTGATACTAATTACTCGCCTTATCGAACCGACGTCGAATTAAATGTCACGGCAGTCACTGCAATTCTTGTCGAATTAAGTACTTGCATAATTTCTATGTGTCCACTACACTCGGGAATTGATTTTGAACAATTTTGTTGTGTCATTCAGGTCGTATATAAGTCAAGAAAATAGTTTCTAAAGTGATACTAATTACTCGCCTTATCGAACCGACGTCGAATTAAATGTCACGGCAGTCACTGCAATTCTTGTCGAATTAAGTACTTGCATAATTTCTATGTGTCCACTACACTCGGGAATTGATTTTAAACAATTTTGTTGTGTCATTCAGGTCGTATATTACTCAAAAAAATAGTTTCTTAAGTGATACTAATTACTCGCCTTATCGAACCGACGTTGAATCAAATGTCAGGGCAGTCACTGCAATCCTTGTCGAATTAAGTACTTGCATAATTTCTATGTGTCCACTACACTCGGGAATTGATTTTGAACAATTTTGTTGTGTCATTCAGGTCGTATATTAGTCAAGAAAATAGTTTCTAAAGTGATACTAATTACTCGCCTTATCGAACCGACGTCGAATCAAATGTCAGGGCAGTCACTGCGATTCTTGTCGAATTAAGTACTTGCATAATTTCTATGTGTCCACTACACTCGGGAATTGATTTTGAACAATTTTGTTGTGTCATTCAGGTCGTATATTAGTCAAGAAAATAGTTTCTAAAGTGATACTAATTACTCGCCTTATCGAACCGACGTCGAATCAAATGTCAGGGCAGTCACTGCGATTCTTGTCGAATTAAGTACTTGCATAATTTCTATGTGTCCACTACACTCGGGAATTGATTTTGAACAATTTTGTTGTGTCATTCAGGTCGTATGTTAGTCAAGAAAATAGTATCTAAAGTGATACTAATTACTCGCCTTATCGAACCGACGTCGAATTAAATGTCACGGCAGTCACTGCAATTCTTGTCGAATTAAGTACTTGCATAATTTCTATGTGTCCACTACACTCGGGAATTGATTTTGAACAATTTTGTTGTGTCATTCAGGTCGTATATTAGTCAAGAAAATAGTTTCTAAAGTGATACTAATTACTCGCCTTATCGAACCGACGTCGAATCAAATGTCAGGGCAGTCACTGCGATTCTTGTCGAATTAAGTACTTGCATAATTTCTATGTGTCCACTACACTCGGGAATTGATTTTAAACAATTTTGTTGTGTCATTCAGGTCGTATATTACTCAAGAAAATAGTTTCTAAAGTGATACTAATTACTCGCCTTATCGAACCGACGTCGAATCAAATGTCAGGGCAGTCACTGCGATTCTTGTCGAATTAAGTACTTGCATAATTTCTATGTGTCCACTACACTCGGGAATTGATTTTAAACAATTTTGTTGTGTCATTCAGGTCGTATATTAGTCAAGAAAATAGTTTCTAAAGTGATACTAATTACTCGCCTTATCGAACCGACGTCGAATCAAATGTCAGGGCAGTCACTGCGATTCTTGTCGAATTAAGTACTTGCATAATTTCGATGTGTCCACTACACTCGGGAATTGATTTTGAACAATTTTGTTGTGTCATTCAGGTCGTATATTAGTCAAGAAAATAGTTTCTAAAGTGATACTAATTACTCGCCTTATCGAACCGACGTCGAATCAAATGTCACGGCAGTCACTGCAATCCTTGTCGAATTAAGTACTTGCATAATTTCTATGTGTCCACTACACTCGGGAATTGATTTTGAACAATTTTGTTGTGTCATTCAGGTCGTATATAAGTCAAGAAAATAGTTTCTAAAGTGATACTAATTACTCGCCTTATCGAACCGACGTCGAATCAAATGTCACGGCAGTCACTGCGATTCTTGTCGAATTAAGTACTTGCATAATTTCTATGTGTCCACTACACTCGGGAATTGATTTTGAACAATTTTGTTGTGTCATTCAGGTCGTATATTAGTCAAGAAAATAGTTTCTAAAGTGATACTAATTACTCGCCTTATCGAACCGACGTCGAATCAAATGTCACGGCAGTCACTGCAATCCTTGTCGAATTAAGTACTTGCATAATTTCTATGTGTCCACTACACTCGGGAATTGATTTTGAACAATTTTGTTGTGTCATTCAGGTCGTATATTAGTCAAGAAAATAGTTTCTAAAGTGATACTAATTACTCGCCTTATCGAACCGACGTCGAATCAAATGTCACGGCTGTCACTGCAATTCTTGTCGAATTAAGTACTTGCATAATTTCTATGTGTCCACTACACTCGGGAATTGATTTTGAACAATTTTGTTGTGTCATTCAGGTCGTATATTAGTCAAGAAAATAGTTTCTAAAGTGATACTGATTACTGGCCTTATCAAACTGACGTCGAATTAAATGTCACGGCTGTCACTGCAATTCTTGTCGAATTAAGTACTTGCATAATTTTCATGTGTCCACTACGCTCGGGAATTGATTTTGAACAATTTTTTTGTGTCATTCAGGTCGTATATTAGTCAAGAAAATAGTTTCTAAAGTGATACTAATTACTCGCCTTATCGAACCGACGTCGAATCAAATGTCACGGCAGTCACGGCAATTCTTGTCGAATAATGTACTTGCATAATTTCTATGTGTCCACTACACTCGGGAATCTATTTTGAACAATTTTGTTGTGTCATTCAGGTCGTATATTAGTCAAGAAAATAGTTTCTAGAGTGATACTAATTACTCGCCTTATCGAACCGACGTCGAATCAAATGTCACAGCTGTCACTGCAATTCTTGTCGAATTAAGTACTTGCATAATTTCTATGTGTCCACTACACTCGGGAATTGATTTTGAACAATTTTGTTGTGTCATTCAGGTCGTATATTAGTCAAGAAAATAGTTTCTAAAGTGATACTAATTACTCGCCTTATCGAACCGACGTCGAATCAAATGTCACAGCTGTCACTGCAATTCTTGTCGAATTAAGTACTTGCATAATTTCGATGTGTCCACTACACTCGGGAATTGATTTTGAACAATTTTGTTGTGTCATTCAGGTCGTATATTAGTCAAGAAAATAGTTTCTAAAGTGATACTAATTACTCGCCTTATCGAACCGACGTCGAATCAAATGTCACAGCTGTCACTGCAATTCTTGTCGAATTAAGTACTTGCATAATTTTTATGTGTCCACTACACTCGGGAATTGATTTTGAACAATTTTGTTGTGTCATTCAGGTCGTATATTAGTCAAGAAAATAGTTTCTAAAGTGATACTAATTACTCGCCTTATCGAACCGACGTCGAATCAAATGTCACAGCTGTCACTGCAATTCTTGTCGAATTAAGTACTTGCATAATTTCGATGTGTCCACTACACTCGGGAATTGATTTTGAACAATTTTGTTGTGTCATTCAGGTCGTATATTAGTCAAGAAAATAGTTTCTAAAGTGATACTAATTACTCGCCTTATCGAACCGACGTCGAATCAAATGTCACGGCAGTCACTGCAATCCTTGTCGAATTAAGTACTTGCATAATTTCTATGTGTCCACTACACTCGGGAATTGATTTTGAACAATTTTGTTGTGTCATTCAGGTCGTATATAAGTCAAGAAAATAGTTTCTAACGTGATACTAATTACTCGCCTTATCGAACCGACGTCGAATCAAATGTCACGGCAGTCACTGCGATTCTTGTCGAATTAAGTACTTGCATAATTTCTATGTGTCCACTACACTCGGGAATTGATTTCGAACAATTTTGTTGTGTCATTCAGGTCGTATATTAGTCAAGAAAATAGTTTCTAAAGTGATACTAATTACTCGCCTTATCGAACCGACGTCGAATCAAATGTCACGGCAGTCACTGCAATTCTTGTCGAATTAAGTACTTGCATAATTTCTATGTGTCCACTACACTCGGGAATTGATTTTGAACAATTTTGTTGTGTCATTCAGGTCGTATATTAGTCAAGAAAATAGTTTCTAAAGTGATACTAATTACTCGCCTTATCGAACCGACGTCGAATTAAATGTCACGGCAGTCACTGCAATTCTTGTCGAATTAAGTACTTGCATAATTTCTATGTGTCCACTACACTCGGGAATTGATTTTGAACAATTTTGTTGTGTCATTCAGGTCGTATATAAGTCAAGAAAATAGTTTCTAAAGTGATACTAATTACTCGCCTTATCGAACCGACGTCGAATTAAATGTCACGGCAGTCACTGCAATTCTTGTCGAATTAAGTACTTGCATAATTTCTATGTGTCCACTACACTCGGGAATTGATTTTAAACAATTTTGTTGTGTCATTCAGGTCGTATATTACTCAAAAAAATAGTTTCTTAAGTGATACTAATTACTCGCCTTATCGAACCGACGTTGAATCAAATGTCAGGGCAGTCACTGCAATCCTTGTCGAATTAAGTACTTGCATAATTTCTATGTGTCCACTACACTCGGGAATTGATTTTGAACAATTTTGTTGTGTCATTCAGGTCGTATGTTAGTCAAGAAAATAGTTTCTAAAGTGATACTAATTACTCGCCTTATCGAACCGACGTCGAATCAAATGTCACGGCAGTCACTGCGATTCTTGTCGAAATAGGTACTTGCATAATTTCTATGTGTCCACTACACTCGGGAATTGATTTTGAACAATTTTGTTGTGTCATTCAGGTCGTATATTAGTCAAGAAAATAGTTTCTAAAGTGATACTAATTACTCGCCTTATCGAACCGACGTCGAATCAAATGTCACAGCTGTCACTGCAATTCTTGTCGAATTAAGTACTTGCATAATTTCTATGTGTCCACTACACTCGGGAATTGATTTTAAACAATTTTGTTGTGTCATTCAGGTCGTATATTACTCAAGAAAATAGTTTCTTAAGTGATACTAATTACTCGCCTTATCGAACCGACGTCGAATCAAATGTCACAGCTGTCACTGCAATTCTTGTCGAATTAAGTACTTGCATAATTTCTATGTGTCCACTACACTCGGGAATTGATTTTGAACAATTTTGTTGTGTCATTCAGGTCGTATATTAGTCAAGAAAATAGTTTCTAAAGTGATACTAATTACTCGCCTTATCGAACCGACGTCGAATCAAATGTCACAGCTGTCACTGCAATTCTTGTCGAATTAAGTACTTGCATAATTTCTATGTGTCCACTACACTCGGGAATTGATTTTGAACAATTTTGTTGTGTCATTCAGGTCGTATATTAGTCAAGAAAATAGTTTCTAAAGTGATACTAATTACTCGCCTTATCGAACCGACGTCGAATCAAATGTCACAGCTGTCACTGCAATTCTTGTCGAATTAAGTACTTGCATAATTTCGATGTGTCCACTACACTCGGGAATTGATTTTGAACAATTTTGTTGTGTCATTCAGGTCGTATATTAGTCAAGAAAATAGTTTCTAAAGTGATACTAATTACTCGCCTTATCGAACCGACGTCGAATCAAATGTCACGGCAGTCACTGCAATCCTTGTCGAATTAAGTACTTGCATAATTTCTATGTGTCCACTACACTCGGGAATTGATTTTGAACAATTTTGTTGTGTCATTCAGGTCGTATATAAGTCAAGAAAATAGTTTCTAAAGTGATACTAATTACTCGCCTTATCGAACCGACGTCGAATCAAATGTCACGGCAGTCACTGCGATTCTTGTCGAATTAAGTACTTGCATAATTTCTATGTGTCCACTACACTCGGGAATTGATTTCGAACAATTTTGTTGTGTCATTCAGGTCGTATATTAGTCAAGAAAATAGTTTCTAAAGTGATACTAATTACTCGCCTTATCGAACCGACGTCGAATCAAATGTCACGGCAGTCACTGCAATTCTTGTCGAATTAAGTACTTGCATAATTTCTATGTGTCCACTACACTCGGGAATTGATTTTGAACAATTTTGTTGTGTCATTCAGGTCGTATATTAGTCAAGAAAATAGTTTCTAAAGTGATACTAATTACTCGCCTTATCGAACCGACGTCGAATTAAATGTCACGGCAGTCACTGCAATTCTTGTCGAATTAAGTACTTGCATAATTTCTATGTGTCCACTACACTCGGGAATTGATTTTGAACAATTTTGTTGTGTCATTCAGGTCGTATATTAGTCAAGAAAATAGTTTCTAAAGTGATACTAATTACTCGCCTTATCGAACCGACGTCGAATCAAATGTCACAGCTGTCACTGCAATTCTTGTCGAATTAAGTACTTGCATAATTTCGATGTGTCCACTACACTCGGGAATTGATTTTGAACAATTTTGTTGTGTCATTCAGGTCGTATATTAGTCAAGAAAATAGTTTCTAAAGTGATACTAATTACTCGCCTTATCGAACCGACGTCGAATCAAATGTCACGGCAGTCACTGCAATCCTTGTCGAATTAAGTACTTGCATAATTTCTATGTGTCCACTACACTCGGGAATTGATTTTGAACAATTTTGTTGTGTCATTCAGGTCGTATATAAGTCAAGAAAATAGTTTCTAAAGTGATACTAATTACTCGCCTTATCGAACCGACGTCGAATCAAATGTCACGGCAGTCACTGCGATTCTTGTCGAATTAAGTACTTGCATAATTTCTTTGTGTCCACTACACTCGGGAATTGATTTCGAACAATTTTGTTGTGTCATTCAGGTCGTATATTAGTCAAGAAAATAGTTTCTAAAGTGATACTAATTACTCGCCTTATCGAACCGACGTCGAATCAAATGTCACGGCAGTCACTGCAATCCTTGTCGAATTAAGTACTTGCATAATTTCTATGTGTCCACTACACTCGGGAATTGATTTTGAACAATTTTGTTGTGTCATTCAGGTCGTATATTAGTCAAGAAAATAGTTTCTAAAGTGATACTAATTACTCGCCTTATCGAACCGACGTCGAATCAAATGTCACGGCAGTCACGGCAATTCTTGTCGAATAATGTACTTGCATAATTTCTATGTGTCCACTACACTCGGGAATCTATTTTGAACAATTTTGTTGTGTCATTCAGGTCGTATATTAGTCAAGAAAATAGTTTCTAGAGTGATACTAATTACTCGCCTTATCGAACCGACGTCGAATCAAATGTCACAGCTGTCACTGCAATTCTTGTCGAATTAAGTACTTGCATAATTTCTATGTGTCCACTACACTCGGGAATTGATTTTGAACAATTTTATTGTGTCATTCAGGTCGTATATTAGTCAAGAAAATAGTTTCTAAAGTGATACTAATTACTCGCCTTATCGAACCGACGTCGAATCAAATGTCACGGCTGTCACTGCAATTCTTGTCGAATTAAGTACTTGCATAATTTCTATGTGTCCACTACACTCGGGAATTGATTTTGAACAATTTTTTTGTGTCATTCAGGTCGTATATTAGTCAAGAAAATAGTTTCTAAAGTGATACTAATTACTCGCCTTATCGAACCGACGTCGAATCAAATGTCACGGCTGTCACTGCAATTCTTGTCGAATTAAGTACTTGCATAATTTTCATGTGTCCACTACGCTCGGGAATTGATTTTGAACAATTTTGTTGTGTCATTCAGGTCGTATATTAGTCAAGAAAATAGTTTCTAAAGTGATACTAATTACTCGCCTTATCGAACCGACGTCGAATCAAATGTCACAGCTGTCACTGCAATTCTTGTCGAATTAAGTACTTGCATAATTTCTATGTGTCCACTACACTCGGGAATTGATTTTGAACAATTTTGTTGTGTCATTCAGGTCGTATATTAGTCAAGAAAATAGTTTCTAAAGTGATACTAATTACTCGCCTTATCGAACCGACGTCGAATCAAATGTCACGGCAGTCACTGCAATTCTTGTCGAATTAAGTACTTGCATAATTTCTATGTGTCCACTACACTCGGGAATTGATTTTGAACAATTTTGTTGTGTCATTCAGGTCGTATATTAGTCAAGAAAATAGTTTCTAAAGTGATACTAATTACTCGCCTTATCGAACCGACGTCGAATCAAATGTCACGGCAGTCACTGCAATCCTTGTCGAATTAAGTACTTGCATAATTTCTATGTGTCCACTACACTCGGGAATTGATTTTGAACAATTTTGTTGTGTCATTCAGGTCGTATATTAGTCAAGAAAATAGTTTCTAAAGTGATACTAATTACTCGCCTTATCGAACCGACGTCGAATCAAATGTCACGGCAGTCACTGCAATTCTTGTCGAATTAAGTACTTGCATAATTTCTATGTGTCCACTACACTCGGGAATTGATTTTGAACAATTTTGTTGTGTCATTCAGGTCGTATATTAGTCGAAAAAATAGTTTCTAAAGTGATACTAATTACTCGCCTTATCGAACCGACGTCGAATCAAATGTCACGGCTGTCACTGCAATTCTTGTCGAATTAAGTACTTGCATAATTTCTATGTGTCCACTACACTCGGGAATTGATTTTGAACAATTTTGTTGTGTCATTCAGGTCGTATATTAGTCAAGAAAATAGTTTCTAAAGTGATACTAATTACTCGCCTTATCGAACCGACGTCGAATCAAATGTCACGGCTGTCACTGCAATTCTTGTCGAATTAAGTACTTGCATAATTTCTATGTGTCCACTACACTCGGGAATTGATTTTGAACAATTTTGTTGTGTCATTCAGGTCGTATATTAGTCAAGAAAATAGTTTCTAAAGTGATACTAATTACTCGCCTTATCGAACCGACGTCGAATCAAATGTCACGGCTGTCACTGCAATTCTTGTCGAATTAAGTACTTGCATAATTTCTATGTGTCCACTACACTCGGGAATTGATTTTGAACAATTTTGTTGTGTCATTCAGGTCGTATATTAGTCAAGAAAATAGTTTCTAAAGTGATACTAATTACTCGCCTTATCGAACCGACGTCGAATCAAATGTCACGGCAGTCACTGCAATTCTTGTCGAATTAAGTACTTGCATAATTTCTATGTGTCCACTACACTCGGGAATTGATTTTGAACAATTTTGTTGTGTCATTCAGGTCGTATATTAGTCAAGAAAAATAGTTTCTAAAGTGATACTAATTACTCGCCTTATCGAACCGACGTCGAATCAAATGTCACGGCTGTCACTGCAATTCTTGTCGAATTAAGTACTTGCATAATTTCTATGTGTCCACTACACTCGGGAATTGATTTTGAACAATTTTGTTGTGTCATTCAGGTCGTATATTAGTCAAGAAAATAGTTTCTAAAGTGATACTAATTACTCGCCTTATCGAACCGACGTCGAATCAAATGTCACAGCTGTCACTGCAATTCTTGTCGAATTAAGTACTTGCATAATTTCTATGTGTCCACTACACTCGGGAATTGATTTTGAACAATTTTGTTGTGTCATTCAGGTCGTATATTAGTCAAGAAAATAGTTTCTAAAGTGATACTAATTACTCGCCTTATCGAACCGACGTCGAATCAAATGTCACAGCTGTCACTGCAATTCTTGTCGAATTAAGTACTTGCATAATTTCTATGTGTCCACTACACTCGGGAATTGATTTTGAACAATTTTGTTGTGTCATTCAGGTCGTATATTAGTCAAGAAAATAGTTTCTAAAGTGATACTAATTACTCGCCTTATCGAACCGACGTCGAATCAAATGTCACGGCAGTCACTGCAATTCTTGTCGAATTAAGTACTTGCATAATTTCTATGTGTCCACTACACTCGGGAATTGATTTTGAACAATTTTGTTGTGTCATTCAGGTCGTATATTAGTCAAGAAAATAGTTTCTAAAGTGATACTAATTACTCGCCTTATCGAACCGACGTCGAATCAAATGTCACGGCAGTCACTGCGATTCTTGTCGAATTAAGTACTTGCATAATTTCTATGTGTCCACTACACTCGGGAATTGATTTTGAACAATTTTGTTGTGTCATTCAGGTCGTATATTAGTCAAGAAAATAGTTTCTAAAGTGATACTAATTACTCGCCTTATCGAACCGACGTCGAATCAAATGTCACGGCAGTCACTGCAATTCTTGTCGAATTAAGTACTTGCATAATTTCTATGTGTCCACTACACTCGGGAATTGATTTTGAACAATTTTGTTGTGTCATTCAGGTCGTATATTAGTCAAGAAAATAGTTTCTAAAGTGATACTAATTACTCGCCTTATCGAACCGACGTCGAATCAAATGTCACGGCAGTCACTGCAATTCTTGTCGAATTAAGTACTTGCATAATTTCTATGTGTCCACTACACTCGGGAATTGATTTTGAACAATTTTGTTGTGTCATTCAGGTCGTATATTAGTCAAGAAAATAGTTTCTAAAGTGATACTAATTACTCGCCTTATCGAACCGACGTCGAATCAAATGTCACGGCAGTCACTGCGATTCTTGTCGAATTAAGTACTTGCATAATTTCTATGTGTCCACTACACTCGGGAATTGATTTTGAACAATTTTGTTGTGTCATTCAGGTCGTATATTAGTCAAGAAAATAGTTTCTAAAGTGATACTAATTACTCGCCTTATCGAACCGACGTCGAATCAAATGTCACGGCAGTCACTGCGATTCTTGTCGAATTAAGTACTTGCATAATTTCTATGTGTCCACTACACTCGGGAATTGATTTTGAACAATTTTGTTGTGTCATTCAGGTCGTATATTAGTCAAGAAAATAGTTTCTAAAGTGATACTAATTACTCGCCTTATCGAACCGACGTCGAATCAAATGTCACGGCAGTCACTGCGATTCTTGTCGAATTAAGTACTTGCATAATTTCTATGTGTCCACTACACTCGGGAATTGATTTTGAACAATTTTGTTGTGTCATTCAGGTCGTATATTAGTCAAGAAAATAGTTTCTAAAGTGATACTAATTACTCGCCTTATCGAACCGACGTCGAATCAAATGTCACGGCAGTCACTGCAATTCTTGTCGAATTAAGTACTTGCATAATTTCTATGTGTCCACTACACTCGGGAATTGATTTTGAACAATTTTGTTGTGTCATTCAGGTCGTATATTAGTCAAGAAAATAGTTTCTAAAGTGATACTAATTACTCGCCTTATCGAACCGACGTCGAATCAAATGTCAGGGCAGTCACTGCGATTCTTGTCGAATTAAGTACTTGCATAATTTCTATGTGTCCACTACACTCGGGAATTGATTTTGAACAATTTTGTTGTGTCATTCAGGTCGTATATTAGTCAAGAAAATAGTTTCTAAAGTGATACTAATTACTCGCCTTATCGAACCGACGTCGAATCAAATGTCACGGCAGTCACTGCGATTCTTGTCGAATTAAGTACTTGCATAATTTCTATGTGTCCACTACACTCGGGAATTGATTTTGAACAATTTTGTTGTGTCATTCAGGTCGTATATTAGTCAAGAAAATAGTTTCTAAAGTGATACTAATTACTCGCCTTATCGAACCGACGTCGAATCAAATGTCACGGCAGTCACTGCGATTCTTGTCGAATTAAGTACTTGCATAATTTCTATGTGTCCACTACACTCGGGAATTGATTTTGAACAATTTTGTTGTGTCATTCAGGTCGTATATTAGTCAAGAAAATAGTTTCTAAAGTGATACTAATTACTCGCCTTATCGAACCGACGTCGAATCAAATGTCACGGCAGTCACTGCGATTCTTGTCGAATTAAGTACTTGCATAATTTCTATGTGTCCACTACACTCGGGAATTGATTTTGAACAATTTTGTTGTGTCATTCAGGTCGTATATTAGTCAAGAAAATAGTTTCTAAAGTGATACTAATTACTCGCCTTATCGAACCGACGTCGAATCAAATGTCACGGCAGTCACTGCGATTCTTGTCGAATTAAGTACTTGCATAATTTCTATGTGTCCACTACACTCGGGAATTGATTTTGAACAATTTTGTTGTGTCATTCAGGTCGTATATTAGTCAAGAAAATAGTTTCTAAAGTGATACTAATTACTCGCCTTATCGAACCGACGTCGAATCAAATGTCACGGCAGTCACTGCGATTCTTGTCGAATTAAGTACTTGCATAATTTCTATGTGTCCACTACACTCGGGAATTGATTTTGAACAATTTTGTTGTGTCATTCAGGTCGTATATTAGTCAAGAAAATAGTTTCTAAAGTGATACTAATTACTCGCCTTATCGAACCGACGTCGAATCAAATGTCACGGCAGTCACTGCAATCCTTGTCGAATTAAGTACTTGCATAATTTCTATGTGTCCACTACACTCGGGAATTGATTTTGAACAATTTTGTTGTGTCATTCAGGTCGTATATTAGTCAAGAAAATAGTTTCTAAAGTGATACTAATTACTCGCCTTATCGAACCGACGTCGAATCAAATGTCACGGCAGTCACTGCGATTCTTGTCGAATTAAGTACTTGCATAATTTCTATGTGTCCACTACACTCGGGAATTGATTTTGAACAATTTTGTTGTGTCATTCAGGTCGTATATTAGTCTAGAAAATAGTTTCTAAAGTGATACTGATTACTGGCCTTATCAAACTGACGTCGAATCAAATGTCACGGCAGTCACTGCGATTATTGTCGAATTAAGTACTTGCATAATTTCTATGTGTCCACTACACTCGGGAATTGATTTTGAACAATTTTGTTGTGTCATTCAGGTCGTATATTAGTCAAGAAAATAGTTTCTAAAGTGATACTAATTACTGGCCTTATCGAACCGACGTCGAATCAAATGTCACGGCAGTCACTGCGATTCTTGTCGAATTAAGTACTTGCATAATTTCTATGTGTCCACTACACTTGGGAATTGATTTTGAACAATTTCGTTGTGTCATTCAGGTCGTATATTAGTCAAGAAAATAGTTTCTAAAGTGATACTAATTACTGGCCTTATCGAACCGACGTCGAATCAAATGTCACGGCAGTCACTGCAATTCTTGTCGAATTAAGTACTTGCATAATTTCTATGTGTCCACTACACTCGGGAATTGATTTTGAACAATTTTGTTGTGTCATTCAGGTCGTATATTAGTCAAGAAAATAGTTTCTAAAGTGATACTAATTACTCGCCTTATCGAACCGACGTCGAATCAAATGTCACGGCAGTCACTGCGATTCTTGTCGAATTAAGTATTTGCATAATTTCTATGTATCCACTACACTCGGGAATTGATTTGGAACAATTTTGTTGTGTCATTCAGGTCGTATATTAGTCAAGAAAATAGTTTCTAAAGTGATACTAATTACTCGCCTTATCGAACCGACGTCGAATCAAATGTCACGGCAGTCACTGCGATTCTTGTCGAATTAAGTACTTGCATAATTTCTATGTGTCCACTACACTCGGGAATTGATTTTGAACAATTTTGTTGTGTCATTCAGGTCGTATATTAGTCTAGAAAATAGTTTCTAAAGTGATACTAATTACTCGCCTTATCGAACCGACGTCGAATCAAATGTCACGGCAGTCACTGCGATTCTTGTCGAATTAAGTATTTGCATAATTTCTATGTGTCCACTACACTCGGGAATTGATTTTGAACAATTTTGTTGTGTCATTCAGGTCGTATATTAGTCAAGAAAATAGTTTCTAAAGTGATACTAATTACTCGCCTTATCGAACCGACGTCGAATCAAATGTCACGGCAGTCACTGCAATTCTTGTCGAATTAAGTACTTGCATAATTTCTATGTGTCCACTACACTCGGGAATTGATTTTGAACAATTTTGTTGTGTCATTCAGGTCGTATATTAGTCAAGAAAATAGTTTCTAAAGTGATACTGATTACTGGCCTTATCAAACTGACGTCGAATCAAATGTCACGGCAGTCACTGCGATTCTTGTCGAATTAAGTATTTGCATAATTTCTATGTGTCCACTACACTCGGGAATTGATTTTGAACAATTTTGTTGTGTCATTCAGGTCGTATATTAGTCAAGAAAATAGTTTCTAAAGTGATACTGATTACTGGCCTTATCAAACTGACGTCGAATCAAATGTCACGGCAGTCACTGCGATTATTGTCGAATTAAGTACTTGCATAATTTCTATGTGTCCACTACACTCGGGAATTGATTTTGAACAATTTTGTTGTGTCATTCAGGTCGTATATTAGTCTAGAAAATAGTTTCTAAAGTGATACTGATTACTGGCCTTATCAAACTGACGTCGAATCAAATGTCACGGCAGTCACTGCGATTCTTGTCGAATTAAGTACTTGCATAATTTCTATGTGTCCACTACACTCGGGAATTGATTTTGAACAATTTTGTTGTGTCATTCAGGTCGTATATTAGTCTAGAAAATAGTTTCTAAAGTGATACTGATTACTGGCCTTATCAAACTGACGTCGAATCAAATGTCACGGCAGTCACTGCGATTATTGTCGAATTAAGTACTTGCATAATTTCTATGTGTCCACTACACTCGGGAATTGATTTTGAACAATTTTGTTGTGTCATTCAGGTCGTATATTAGTCAAGAAAATAGTTTCTAAAGTGATACTAATTACTCGCCTTATCGAACCGACGTCGAATCAAATGTCACGGCAGTCACTGCAATTCTTGTCGAATTAAGTACTTGCATAATTTCTATGTGTCCACTACACTCGGGAATTGATTTTAAACAATTTTGTTGTGTCATTCAGGTCGTATATTACTCAAGAAAATAGTTTCTTAAGTGATACTAATTACTCGCCTTATCGAACCGACGTCGAATCAAATGTCAGGGCAGTCACTGCAATTCTTGTCGAATTAAGTACTTGCATAATTTCTATGTGTCCACTACACTCGGGAATTGATTTTGAACAATTTTGTTGTGTCATTCAGGTCGTATGTTAGTCAAGAAAATAGTTTCTAAAGTGATACTAATTACTCGCCTTATCGAACCGACGTCGAATCAAATGTCACGGCAGTCACTGCAATTCTTGTCGAATTAAGTACTTGCATAATTTCTATGTGTCCACTACACTCGGGAATTGATTTTGAACAATTTTGTTGTGTCATTCAGGTCGTATATTAGTCAAGAAAATAGTTTCTAAAGTGATACTAATTACTCGCCTTATCGAACCGACGTCGAATCAAATGTCACGGCAGTCACTGCAATTCTTGTCGAATTAAGTACTTGCATAATTTCTATGTGTCCACTACACTCGGGAATTGATTTTAAACAATTTTGTTGTGTCATTCAGGTCGTATATTAGTCAAGAAAATAGTTTCTAAAGTGATACTAATTACTCGCCTTATCGAACCGACGTCGAATCAAATGTCACGGCAGTCACTGCAATTCTTGTCGAATTAAGTACTTGCATAATTTCTATGTGTCCACTACACTCGGGAATTGATTTTGAACAATTTTGTTGTGTCATTCAGGTCGTATGTTAGTCAAGAAAATAGTTTCTAAAGTGATACTAATTACTCGCCTTATCGAACCGACGTCGAATCAAATGTCACGGCAGTCACTGAGATTCTTGTCGAATTAAGTATTTGCATAATTTCTATGTATCCACTACACTTGGGAATTGATTTTGAACAATTTTGTTGTGTCATTCAGGTCGTATATTAGTCAAGAAAATAGTTTCTAAAGTGATACTAATTACTCGCCTTATCGAACCGACGTCGAATCAAATGTCAGGGCAGTCACTGCGATTCTTGTCGAATTAAGTACTTGCATAATTTCTATGTGTCCACTACACTCGGGAATTGATTTTAAACAATTTTGTTGTGTCATTCAGGTCGTATATTAGTCAAGAAAATAGTTTCTAAAGTGATACTAATTACTCGCCTTATCGAACCGACGTCGAATCAAATGTCAGGGCAGTCACTGCGATTCTTGTCGAATTAAGTACTTGCATAATTTCTATGTGTCCACTACACTCGGGAATTGATTTTGAACAATTTTGTTGTGTCATTCAGGTCGTATATTAGTCAAGAAAATAGTTTCTAAAGTGATACTAATTACTCGCCTTATCGAACCGACGTCGAATCAAATGTCACGGCAGTCACTGCAATTCTTGTCGAATTAAGTACTTGCATAATTTCTATGTGTCCACTACACTCGGGAATTGATTTTGAACAATTTTGTTGTGTCATTCAGGTCGTATATTAGTCAAGAAAATAGTTTCTAAAGTGATACTAATTACTGGCCTTATCAAACTGACGTCGAATCAAATGTCACGGCAGTCACTGCGATTCTTGTCGAATTAAGTATTTGCATAATTTCTATGTATCCACTACACTCGGGAATTGATTTGGAACAATTTTGTTGTGTCATTCAGGTCGTATATTAGTCAAGAAAATAGTTTCTAAAGTGATACTAATTACTGGCCTTATCGAACCGACGTCGAATCAAATGTCACGGCAGTCACTGCGATTCTTGTCGAATTAAGTATTTGCATAATTTCTATGTATCCACTACACTCGGGAATTGATTTGGAACAATTTTGTTGTGTCATTCAGGTCGTATATTAGTCTAGAAAATAGTTTCTAAAGTGATACTGATTACTGGCCTTATCGAACCGACGTCGAATCAAATGTCACGGCAGTCACTGCGATTCTTGTCGAATTAAGTACTTGCATAATTTCTATGTGTCCACTACACTCGGGAATTGATTTTGAACAATTTTGTTGTGTCATTCAGGTCGTATATTAGTCAAGAAAATAGTTTCTAAAGTGATACTGATTACTCGCCTTATCGAACCGACGTCGAATCAAATGTCACGGCTGTCACTGCGATTATTGTCGAATTAAGTACTTGCATAATTTCTATGTATCCACTACACTCGGGAATTGATTTTGAACAATTTTGTTGTGTCATTCAGGTCGTATATTAGTCTAGAAAATAGTTTCTAAAGTGATACTGATTACTGGCCTTATCAAACTGACGTCGAATCAAATGTCACGGCAGTCACTGCGATTATTGTCGAATTAAGTACTTGCATAATTTCTATGTGTCCACTACACTCGGGAATTGATTTTGAACAATTTTGTTGTGTCATTCAGGTCGTATATTAGTCAAGAAAATAGTTTCTAAAGTGATACTGATTACTCGCCTTATCGAACCGACGTCGAATCAAATGTCACGGCTGTCACTGCGATTATTGTCGAATTAAGTACTTGCATAATTTCTATGTGTCCACTACACTCGGGAATTGATTTTGAACAATTTTGTTGTGTCATTCAGGTCGTATATTAGTCAAGAAAATAGTTTCTAAAGTGATACTAATTACTCGCCTTATCGAACCGACGTCGAATCAAATGTCACGGCTGTCACTGCGATTATTGTCGAATTAAGTACTTGCATAATTTCTATGTGTCCACTACACTCGGGAATTGATTTTGAACAATTTTGTTGTGTCATTCAGGTCGTATATTAGTCAAGAAAATAGTTTCTAAAGTGATACTAATTACTCGCCTTATCGAACCGACGTCGAATCAAATGTCACGGCAGTCACGGCAATTCTTGTCGAATTAAGTACTTGCATAATTTCTATGTGTCCACTACACTCGGGAATTGATTTTGAACAATTTTGTTGTGTCATTCAGGTCGTATATTAGTCAAGAAAATAGTTTCTAAAGTGATACTAATTACTCGCCTTATCGAACCGACGTCGAATCAAATGTCACGGCAGTCACTGCAATTCTTGTCGAATTAAGTACTTGCATAATTTCTATGTGTCCACTACACTCGGGAATTGATTTTGAACAATTTTGTTGTGTCATTCAGGTCGTATATTAGTCAAGAAAATAGTTTCTAAAGTGATACTAATTACTCGCCTTATCGAACCGACGTCGAATCAAATGTCACGGCAGTCACTGCAATTCTTGTCGAATTAAGTACTTGCATAATTTCTATGTGTCCACTACACTCGGGAATTGATTTTGAACAATTTTGTTGTGTCATTCAGGTCGTATATTAGTCAAGAAAATAGTTTCTAAAGTGATACTAATTACTCGCCTTATCGAACCGACGTCGAATCAAATGTCACGGCTGTCACTGCGATTATTGTCGAATTAAGTACTTGCATAATTTCTATGTGTCCACTACACTTGGGAATTGATTTTGAACAATTTTGTTGTGTCATTCAGGTCGTATATTAGTCAAGAAAATAGTTTCTAAAGTGATACTAATTACTCGCCTTATCGAACCGACGTCGAATCAAATGTCACGGCAGTCACTGCGATTCTTGTCGAATTAAGTACTTGCATAATTTCTATGTGTCCACTACACTCGGGAATTGATTTTGAACAATTTTGTTGTGTCATTCAGGTCGTATATTAGTCAAGAAAATAGTTTCTAAAGTGATACTAATTACTCGCCTTATCGAATCGACGTCGAATCAAATGTCACGGCAGTCACTGCGATTATTGTCGAATTAAGTACTTGCATAATTTCTATGTGTCCACTACACTCGGGAATTGATTTTAAACAATTTTGTTGTGTCATTCAGGTCGTATATTAGTCAAGAAAATAGTTTCTTAAGTGATACTAATTACTCGCCTTATCGAACCGACGTCGAATCAAATGTCAGGGCAGTCACTGCGATTCTTGTCGAATTAAGTACTTGCATACACAGAAAAAAAGGAATTCTTGGGTCAAGACGAAAATCGTTTCCAAAAATAAATTCTTAAAATAAAATATCCTATTTTCTTGTTTGAAAAAAATTTCTCTTGGTAAAAAAATTTTTTTTTTTTAATTAAAATACATAAAGCTCTCCAATCAAGAAATTCAATCTTGATTTAAAACTATAAATTTTTGATTTAAATGTTTTCAGTTTCTTCTACCAAGAAAACAACCTCATTGGCTCAAGAAAATTCTGCTCTTGGTTTTAGAAGATACCAACTCATTCTAAAAACATCGTTCTCTTGAATGTAGTCGATATCGATTCATTTCGATACATCGAGTTCTTAAACGGAGTCACATTTAACTTACTCTAAGTAAATATTAATTTCTTTGAAAATTTGATAACATTTAGTTTAAAATAAATGTAGACTTATCTTAAAACGATTAATTTTAGATTTAAAAAATAAAAAAATTCATTTTAAAATTAAATTATACATTAATGTCAAATAAAAAATACTTTTATTTTAAATATAATAAATAAGTTCAATTTTAAATTACTTGTTTTTATTAAAAATTTAAGTCTCAGAATATATACAATTAATCATCAAAGTATATTTTGATTTTATATTACAATACAAAATTTTTTTTGTTTACAAAAATAAATGAAAGGTTATGTTATTTATCCTGGCTTCATTGACACCATCAACTGCATGATATCACACTAAAAAGGAAACAATTTTATATGAATTTAAGATCAGAAATGAAAACAAACTTGACTATCTGATATGATTAACCCTTTCCCGAAAGTGTGAATCGAAATGAATCGGTGTAAGCTCTACGGGGGTAGCGCCAATCAAAGTTCGTTGTTAAGGCTGTGTGAGTAACGGTTTAGTCGTGTGAGTGAAGGTTTGATCGTAGTAGTGCATGCATGCGCCCCCTTCTACTATTTTTTCTGCCCCTTCTCTTCTTAACAGGCTAGCGCTCTCTCGCTTTAAAACGAAGACGTACAATTCAAATTGAGAGTAGGGACTCAAGGTCAACCGGGAAAGGGTTAAAAACACCATAAATAATAATTAACTTACTTTTTTGAAATATAAACGACACCATTTAAATTAACTTGAATCAGGGAAAAACATCAGATATAATGACTAATAACTACAATAACTCACATTTTTACTGAACACTTTGATTCGAAACAATTTATGTATATAAATTTGTTAATTGTACAATTAATAAACTAATACCATTAGAATATTGCTGTGTAATATATAATTGCACACATACGGCGACAGCGCTGAACAGACTAGTTTCATTTTTTTGCGATCTTCGGGCATCTCCGTGTATACACAAAGTAGTGTCCGAAGTAGAGAAGCAGCATAGACCCGAGTGCCGCTGTTACCCGAATGCTGCTATGGACAAAAACCAAGAGCTTGATTTTCTTGACTTGAATTTTTTTTATTTTTGTTTCAAGCAATAGCCACTAGTTGGTTTAAGAAATTTGACTCCTTACGTAGAGAAGTTAAATTTCATAGAATAAAATATTTTATACATAAATGAAGAAATTCGAAATATTAATTCAAAAAATAATTTACTTTCTTTAATAATTTTTCTTTTTGAACTGAGATGATATATTTTTAACTTAAAACTTTAACCCATTTGAGTCGAAAAAATAACTTTTTGAATCAAAATAATCAAAATTAAGAGAAAATTTTCTTCAATCAAGATATTTTCCATTTTCCTAAATATTCTCTTGACTCAAGATAATTCTCTTTGAACCAAGATAACCTTTCGTTCAGTGTAATAGATTTACGGGGTGTTTATTTTGTTAAATTGATAGGAATATATCACCTTTTATTCTGTTTAAGATATGAAAAATTTCAATGGTTTTTTTTTAATTTCCTCTAAGGAAATGAATAGTATTCAGAATTTTCTGATTTTCGAAAATCGAGTTTTATCGAGTGTCGATATTGTGAGGTCCCAGAAATCTATTCAAATTATTTTAAAGATTATGTCCGAGTGCGTAGGTCAATAAATGTTTCATAACTACTGAGTGACTAAGACCTGGGAAATGTGGAAAAGTTATGGAATTTTTTTTTCTAGACTTTATCAGTCACTTGGATTTTATTTGCAAATTTTATCTGAAGTAAATGTATTTTTAAGATTCTTTTTTTTATTTCTACGGATGATGATTCTAAAATCTATAATCATAATAACCGTTTTTCTGCTAAAGGAAAAAAAATATGTGAGATGAGATTGGCCGCCAGTAACTTTGTAAAGAATTCTTAAAATTTAATACATATCTATGAGGGCCCTGAATAAAATAAATTGCCTTTTCCCTTACGTATTTATTTATAGTACGTATATACAGACAAAAGCATAAAAATATTGTTTTCGAAAAATGAAAATACATATGTATATATGTATATATGAAAAGAGATAGAATATCTAACATTTATTTTTTAAATTTGCCGAATATCAAAACTTGACAAACATTCAATCCGAAAAAGGTAGCAATGAATATTCAGATAAACAGAAGATAATGATAGATTTTATCACTCTTTCTGTTACCCCATTTACCGGAGTTTTTTTTTCTTCAGAGAAAAATTTGCAACATTTTTTTCAAGTCTAAGTATAGAGTTAGATGTCCTTATCACTTCAGTAAATAAGAGTATTCGTTCTCACTGGTCATTTTATTCAGCTCTTGTTAATGTCCATGTGCATAAATTCGTTGGTATTTTGAACAGACATGTTGTTTAATTTGTTTTGACGACAAATAGTCATTGGTAAGTGGGAAAATCGATAAAGCCAATAAGCCTCTCTTGGCAATAACGCGCTAATATCCTGAAGACCATTGCTTAGAAGCGATCACCCGCCTCTTCGTAAACACATTGTTGCCGAGATTGGATTCAGAGAAAGACAGATTAATCCAACTAGACTAACACCATTCTCTTACCGCTCCAAATGTATTGGTAATTGTTTTCCGGTGATTCGCTGATTTCAGAAAACTGTTACGAAGGATACAGGTTCTGATTAATGTATATATGGGTCATAATGCCAATTCACCCAGTTATTAGATTCAATACTCCTCAATTTGAGTCAAATTTTTTCAAAAGTCTTCCATCATCATGAAATAAAGTCTTGTTAAATTTTAGAAAAAAAAATATTTTGTGTTGTGCAAGATCTCAAATTTTGTAATTTTTTAAATTCATCAAATTTATTTCCTAAATTTCTCACATAGATTAGAGATACATAAATCAAAATTATAAAGGTGTTAAAGAGGTTTTTTTTATTAACTTCTCTTTTCTTTCGGCTACCAAATCATATTTTTCAATTTAGAAATAAATATTAATTTAGATATGTTGACTTAGATTTTACTTGTTTTTTTTTTAACTCCAATTACAGAAGGTCAATACAGAGAAAAGCTTTGTAGATTATCACCAAAACTCATTATTTGTAGAGTTATTATCTTTTCGATTACTTCAATTTTTAGTTTACATTCTCGTTAAGGTTATAATTTCTCATTGTACATAAACTAACATTTGTTCAATATCCTTATTCAGTCTTTCGTTTAAGCATCTACGAAAAACCAATATCCGTTCACCACCGGAAAGACTATTCGATTGGATATACAAAACGCAATACTCTTAATCGAATACCACTAATTTATATATGGCCAAAGGTATATAATTTACTTTTTCTCAATTAGATTTTTTATGAAACCAAAGTTTTTCGATAACAATACAATTCTTTATTAGCAGCTAAAAATGCATAGTTCTCTCAAATATTGATTATATATATTTTTTATTTTTGTTTTCTCCATTTATTTTTTTCATCGAATGCCCTAATTTATGATAGGTCGCGAACTGTGCAGTTCTATCATAAAAGTTTAAAAATTATTTTCTATCAGTATGCAGAATCCGCAAAAGCAAACATTACGAATTCAGAACGCAGCAATTCCCCAGCCTCATCAGCCTTAACCTCAACGAAGTTACATACTTGCCTACCCCCTGTCAATAATGTCGCCTATAGGCAAGTACTATTGTTGCAATGGCTTTCAGAAACACGCGAATAACTTTATCTACATATTCTTCTGGCTGTCAATTGGCCAGAAGGCTATAGTCTATCCTATAGATATTTATATTCATATAAAACAATATATGAAAATCCTCCAAGGTTTCTTCGTTCAGATACTGCAAACTTTAGATTTGATATTAGGTAGAAATCTCGTGTCAATATAATGTTCGGTTAAATAAAACAATACTTCTTTATATTCGAATGTCTAGCTGTAAAATGAAATGGAAATACCTTATAAAAATGTTATAAGAATATATTACCTTGAGATGGTAAAACTGGAGCTAAAAAAAAAGTCGGATGCGAGTTGATACTCTGAATTCAAGGCTTCTGTTTTAATCGTTGAATACTACTTCTAAATTTACGTCGTTTTATGCTTCGGTACGTATTGACCCCAGAACTTAGACCATGACGTAATAGATTTAGATAGTTTTAGGTCTACAGATCATATATAGTACAACAAGTAAAGTTTTTCGAAGTAAAAATAGTTTATTACACACCGAGGTACAAAATTAGGACATTTCAACCCATATGTATGATTGCCCACCCGAGCTAAAGGCGATATTTTTATCATAAAAGAAAAGAATGATCTCCCAGGTCATAATATTTAGCCTCATCGAACCTCAATCTAGCCTCATTAAGCCCAAGTAAGCCTCAATCAAGCCTCACTTAGTTAAAAAAGTATTTTAAGCCTCAAATGATGCTCACAGATCCTCAGTAAGTCTCGATTAGCCTCAAATGAACCTAGTCTCGACTCAATGAATCTATAATAATAATAATAATTTTACGAGTTCGATCAAATATCATTTTAATTCGATTAGTATTATTTGAGGCTCATTGAGGCTCTATGAGTATTATTTGAGACTCAAAATGCTTTTTTAGCTAAGTGAGGCTTGATTGAGGCTTACTTGGGTTTGATGAGGCTAGATTGAGGTTCGATGAAGCTAGATATTATGACCCGGGCTTAAATTTCGTATTAGCAAAACTTTGTTATAAGCATTTCTTTAAATTTTGAGGTTAATCTAACCCTACTGTGAAATAATTTCAGTATTTTCTTCTTTCCGTGAATGTCATACTTTCATTAATAAAAATGTAAATAACTTTTTTTAAATTTTATAAAGTAAAACAGCTATCTATGTATTTAACGATTTCATCTTCGCTCGCGTTTCTTTGAACAATGTTTTTAATTTACAATCGCGTGTTTTCATGATTTTTTTTATTTTTTCTTTACTAAATTGAGATGGATAGACAAAGTTGTATGGTGAGAAGAATAACTTGGTTTATTACTATTCTTTTTACAATGAAGAAAAATTTCCATGGCAAAGCGAATTTGCAAGATTACGTTTTTACGAACGGAGATTAGAACGGAGTTTGCGAGTCGTAGTGGTAGAGTATTAAAAGAGATAACTTCACTACGCGTAAAGAGAAAGAAAACGTCACGAAAAGATAGATACATATAGTATACAGTGTAGAGAGACATAGTGTAGACCACGGGACGGATGGAGCCAAGTTTTAAATGACTTTAGTATTAAAAACTTTGATGGCATTTGTCAGTTTTCTTAAAAGTGCAAGAGGGTTGGGTAGATAGAAAAGAGAATAAAGCAAGAGCAAAAAAGATAAAAAGACAGAATTGTTTCGTAACTCTTGAGCAATTTTCATGAGGATGCTATTGACTCGACGAAGTTGCCGCTTATTTCCGTCCACTTCCCGTACAAAAGTGAAAAAGATTTCAACAGCTGGTAAGAGTAAACTACACCAGCTCGATTGACAACTTTTTATAAAAGTTAAGACTCAAACATAAATACATTGAATATAATAATTTTTAAAATTACTCAAAGTCGATAAGATGATTTGCTTCTTGAATTATTCTTGACGATTCCTTTTTAGTTGATGCACACAAAATTCATTTTTAAAATTGAATCATTAAAGGCTATAAATAATAGTCATCGAAAAATCAATCAATAATACAGAATACAAAGAATCACAAAAACTTTTCTGCTCTGTCGAGATGCTTTGTGTCTAATGAGAATCCAATAATCTCCAATTTTACGCTTCAATGCGCTACAAATAGCAGTTTATTCACAAAAAATAGACGGATGAAGTGAAATCTCAATAATGCACGACTAATATGACGTGAAAAGCGTTTCCGAATCAATCCATGATTTAAATACTTTCGATTTTTAATTACTCGAGATTAATAAAACTTTGGTTTACACATGAAATAATAATTAGAATTATCCATACACTAGTTTTCAATAACAAAAATTAAATAGAAAAAATCTGAAAAACGGTTGACCTTGAGGGCCAACCCTAAAACTTCCCGCTGTTTTCGAGTTCAGTCTCGGTGGGTCTTTCCGATTGTCGTAAAGTATGTTCAAATCGGTTGATTCGTTCTAAAGATATCTTTGGGCAAAAAAGTTTGCATACACATGCATGCACCCACGAATGGACAAACGTCTCTCCGAAAATGGTCGAAATAGTTTCCTATATACCGCAAAACGTCAAGATATGTTGAAAATTCGATTTTCGAAAATCAGGCCTAAACCCATAACTTGCCTTTTCTTGAAAATTTTTATTTTTCACAGCGAAAAGTTACAAAAATTAGTTCATAAATTTGGTTTCGAAGCATTTTTTCCTGGATCAGTTGTTTCGTATTAAATACAATTTTCTTCACGCTTGCAATGAATAAAACACTAGAAATGGTTACCATAATTTTCTCTTGGTACGGTTGTTTTATCGTATTACGCTATTGTTCAAAGTTGCGTATATAGGTTCTTAAAAGTTATTACAATTTAAGATAAAGTAACTTTTAATCAGATATAAAACATACTTTATTGAAATAAATCCAAAGTAAACATCTTTTTGGAAACGTTTAGATCCATTATCTATACTCAATCTTATTATAATAGTCTACCCTTACATTTGAGACGGTAATTCACAATTCGTAACCCAGCGATCGATCTTTTACGTCCCAACAGCGAGTTAGAGTTACCCCCTAAGGGTGGAACAGAGAATTTTTCTTTATTACGAGAAGGGAGCAAACTGAGACTACTTTGTTAGTAGCTATGCTGAGTATTCTCAAGGGTGTTACTCACCTAACAAAGGTCACTCATATACTAACCTCTCATAGATCATGGTTAGCTGAATCTATCTCTTATCATCACATTCTCATGTGGTTACCTCTTAAGACTTTTGCCGAGCATCCTCAGTAATCTCCCAAGACACCGGCTTGCCTGAACATGCTTCATTTTCTGTTTTAAGAAAAAGTTTCCTTCATAATTAAATTATAATAAGGCAGTGTCTATTCTTAAATTTGAGGACATGCGATGCACACTAGTATATGCAAGATTTTGAATAACCGAGTCAACATTTTGATAACTAGATTCCATCAGGGTTCACTAATCTATGAGCTGCTACAGGCTCATAAGTAATAATACAGCGTTAAAATATTTAATTTCTTAACTTAAATTAAAGTTCAATTATTATTTTATCAAGTAGACTAATTAAAACAAATATTCATTAGGAAAAATTTAAGTTAAATAAAATGAAAGTAAGAAAAGCTGGGCAAAATGAAGACGCTAGTAAAATCATAAACTTTGTTGAATTTCAACAAACTGAATCTTTTACTTTTCACTTATATTTGGAAAAATTAAGCCAACTTTTTAATTGGCATTAACAATATTTTTATTTTTTATTTTTGGCAAAAGTTGGGCCCCATTTCCTCCCCTAAAAAAATAATTTTTTTTGTACGTTTTCAATAAAATTAAAAACAGCCTAAAAATAACTATCGGACACCTTCGATTACTTCAAAATATTCATGAATACAAACTACTGTAAAAAAACAGTTTTCTGGAAAAAATTTTTGGATACCTTATTCGAATATCTAAAGGCTACGGTGAATAAGGTCAAAGCAAAATATACTAATATCAAAAGAAAAGTAAAGCTTTCTGTATAGAGTTTATTTTCAAGTTTCGTGCCATCCCGAGCGTTCTTTAAAAAACTTGTATTAATTTATTCTACGATACAGTAAATTACTTTGCCAATTAAAAGTTAAATAAATCGTTTAAGATAAAATCATTTTCTTTTACTGTTAATTTAAATTGTATAACTTTTTGAAAATTAATTAAAGTATCAAATTGAATATTTTTACAATGTTGAGATTTAATCTTTTTACTTTGGTATTAAGAAAAGTGAAATAATATATGCGTGACATATACTAAGCAGCTTGATAAATTCTGTCTTAAATATAAAAGGTGTCGAGACTTTAGGTCGGGTTGTGTAGAAATATTCACGAGTTTAGTCCATCAGAGCATGGGTTCGATCCCGAGCATGGTGCAGCTAAACGAAGTAACGAAGTAAATACGACTATTGGAAGCACTTGCAATCATCTTTTTTATTATATTCCCGGTATAAAAGATATATTTCACATTTATAAAATTTTTATATTATTTAAATGAAAGACCGAAAGACAATTTTGCAAAAAACACCAATTGGGCAAAATTTAGTCATTTATGAAACTTTGTTATAAGTATTGAATCATTTAAAAATGAACGGATAAAAAAAAACATTAATTTAGTACATCAATATTAGAATAAACATAAGAAATATAGTTGCGATGTAAATAAAAATCCCAAAGAATATTTTTTTAAACTTAAATTTAAACAAATAAAATAATTTGCATATATAATCTCTTCGAATATGAAACGTTGAGTACCGTGGATTAGAGTTGGCAGAGCGCAGTTTTTGTCGTTACACAGCAACGAATATTGACTATCGATTTTACGAAACTCAAGTACGCAGAAATTCCGAATAATGCATGGGGGTTGAGACCATGCCGTCGAGACACCTCAAAAGCAGTAATCTGCTACTGATACAAGTGAAACAAAACAAATAATAAAATTATTTATTTATTTTCAATGATAATAATAACATAACCCGAGTCTCAATTAAGCCTCACTTAGCTAAAAAAGTATTTTGAGCCTCAAATAATGCTCATAGAGCCTCAATGAGCCTCAAATAACACTAATCGAATTTAAATTACATTTGATCGAACTCGTAAAATTATTATTATTATTATTATTATAGATTTATTGAGTCGAGACTAGGTTCATTTGAGGCTAATCGAGGTTTATTGAGGTTTATTGAGGACCTGTAAGCATCATTTGAGGCTCAAAATACTTTTTTAGTTCAGTGAGGCTTGATTGAGGCTTACTTGGGTTTAATGAGGCAAGATTGAGGTTCGATGAGGCTAGATATTATGACTCGCGTCATGTCAACAAACGTATTCGATTTTGAAAATACTTTTTAATTCAACACTTATTAAAACTTATCAAAAATTGAAAATGTAAAATTCAATAAATTATAGACTAATCGATTTTGATCGGACTAATGTACAAATAGAAGCATGGACGATTTCATTGGTTCACACAGTAACGAATCTCTTGGTCTTCCCTAGTGAACGTTTATGGAAATATAAGTTCCTGCTAGTTGTATCCTTTATTCATACGCTGCACCAAAGGGATATGCCTTCGTCTCAGCCATAACATATATATAAATGTATATATACAGACAAGTACACCGAACTGACAAGACTAGAAGCTGCAATAGAAACATTCGCTTTTCCACAACTAGGATACATTTCCCAGTCGGACGACTAAATGTTATGTACTCATATATATAATATATACATACATTGTGAGCCAAATATACACTGGTACTTGGTCACTGCATTCTCTCTACACAAATGTACATCTACACATACGCACGCCTATAATGTACACACATATTAGCTTATACTTGCAACGCTTTTCCTCAAATGTGTACATGAAACTTGTCACGCAATGTTAATTTTTCCGCTTTTTGTTACTACTCTATCACTCGTATATTTCTGTTAATTACTCGAGTTATTTTACGCTAGCATGTAAATTTTGTCATGTCACACAGAGTTTCCTTTTAAATACGAATGTTTTTAAATAATGTGGGCTGTTGAATGGTAAATTTCATTCAGTTTACTGAGTTGTATATTTATTTTAAAAAAAGATTGATGTCATTGTAAACTCGAACATTAAATCAAATAGATACTATACAGTCAACAATGCAGTTAGATAAGACATAAAAAAAAACTATTGTTAAAAATATTTTGAATTCGTTTAAAATTTTTTTAACGGTAAAAGTTTTTCGATATTCGAAATCTTTTTTACTATAAACATACGTATAAAAAGAACATACACTTATCTTTTTTTCACGACTGCTTTTCTTAAAAATGCCATCACATAAGATCCTGGCTGATCCTTTTTATTTTTATTTTTGCTTTTACCTTCACCCTACTTGCTTGTGTTTATCTTGAGCAAAGACGAAAGAGTTGTGTTACAAACTGTAGTAGTATAGTAACTCTAGCCGTTGGTGTGCATTTGAGACTGATGTACGGTGTTATTTATTTTTCTTTCACTGAATATTTTTTTTCCTTCTCTAATACTCACTTTATAAAATTTTGTTGTGGGCACTAGTGCACAGCACTGTACTACTCGTCCTCAATTCGTCCCACCAACATCATTAGGGTATTTTTTGTAATATTATCTACTTGTACGAGCCGTTACCCATCTCTGTTCACCACAGTTATCTTGAATAAGTGGATTCCCCAAGAAAATAAGGAGAGACAAAAGCGACCAAGGCGTCGTTGTGAAAAATATAAAGCGTCTGTATATATAAACATCTTGTGATTATTCGATTATTGTGAAGGAAAAGAAAAGTTGGGTGCCACAGTGACTTAACGTCAGTTGGTACTACTGCGATACTGTCTGTGGGAGTGTCAGAGTTCATTTTCACAGGGCAAACGATGAAAACGGAAGTTTTTAGGGGATAGTAGAAATAAGACTCTTGGCGTCAAGACTTGAGATGTTATTTACTGAAAGATTAATTACGTCTTCTTACTTTTAGCTTAACTGAATTACATGTTTAGTCATTTTTCTGTTGTAAGTGATAATATATTAACAAATAAATGACAATAATAAATAAGTATTGACTGGTCGGTAGAGATGAATAGCAAAAAGCATCAGTTAGATTTGTTGGTTGATGGATGTTAAATATGAAGGATTGAATTTTTCCATTTGCTTCGATTAATGTCAGAGATAGATCATCTGTCTCTGGAGGATTATCGGAAATATAACGCTCGGAGTCACATTTCTGCCACTGCATCAACAAACCCTTAAGTGCACTCAAATCCCTAGTGCCACCATAAGTACAGACACTGTGAAACGATTCCACTTTTACTATAAAAAAATTCATTTTTTTGTGTGCTTCAAGAACAACTCTATGCTGCCAATTGTACTTTATACTTTTTTTTAAGCATTGCATTAAAATATCTATTTATGCCGGATTATTTTTTAGGGTATTAGAGTATAGTATATCGATAAAAAAAATGACTATTTTTCATTTGTATTGAGATTATGATTGTCATTAAAATTTGAACATTATCTTTTAGTTTTGCGTGTATATATTTAAATTACTCAGGTTTTTTATAGCAAGCGATTCATATAGCTATTTTATATGAAAATGAGAAAATTATTTATTTACCGTTAAGCCGTAAAGCAAATATATAAACTCTCATTACCAAGAATATAATATGCACTATAGGCATTTTCACCCATAAAAATTGTTGAGGATTGATGTTGAAAGTAAAATTTTTAATTTACTTAATATACCTTTTTATAAAAAATATGAGAATCATTTTTAGGCACTATATGATAATGGAAAAACTATCAATAGGTTTAAAAATTTATTTTATAGTTATGTCCAATGGATAATTTTTCTGCATAAAATGTACATAAACCTAATTTCGTGTAATATATATGCAAAGTGTTAGTACGTGAGCAACATTTAATTCATATTATTTTTAATTGAGCACTGAAGATAATTTTCTATTAATCACTAATCTAATCATTTTTAGCAATAAAATATATATCATAATAAATTAATATCAAAGATATCAGTTAAAATTGACATCTTTTTTAACAATCGGTACAAATTTAACATAAACCGGATGTGCGGGCCTGATCACAAGATCAGGAACAATACGTACGCTTGCTGCGCTATCTTGAGGTTCGAAATAAAAGTTATGGAGCAATCCAGCAATTAAGGTCTTCAATTCAAGCATAGCAAACTTTTGTCCTAAAATTAAAATTTGTATCAGTTGGTAGTTCTAGCATCACTTATTTTCCGTGTAGTGAGAATATACCTATACAATTACGAGGGCCAGCACTGAATGGAATAAAAGAAAAAGGATGTCTTTTTTCCAATTGTTCTGATGGTAAAAATCTATCGGGATTGTAAATGTCCGGCTGTGGCCAAAAGTTCGGATCACGATGAGTATCAATAGGGTAAATAAGTAGAATAGTGTCTTTCGGTACAAAACAATGCTCTGAAAAAAAAAATTTAACATTTTATTTAACAGTAATTAAAGATATTGTTGGAAGATTTAATTAATATGTAATGTACTAAATTGCGTGTCTTCTTGAGTTGTCTTTGATATAACAGGTACACTCGGGTAAAGTCTCAAAGCCTCTTTTATGCAACACTCTAAGTATGTGAAACGTTGAATTTCATCGATAGTTATTTTTCCATCGCTTTCTTTTAATACTTCATCAACTTCTGCTCTTGCTCGCGCCTTTAGAAAAATTATAATTTATTTTTAGCATAATTAAAATAAACTACTAATAATTGCTAAGATTGGTAATTTTGTATAGTTTGTCTATGAACCTGAATGTCTTTGTGCTCAGCCAAAAGTAAAATAGTAAACAACAAACTCATAGCAGTAGTGTCGTGACCCTAAAAATAAAATTATTTCAATCGCCTTTAGTCATGAAGTTTTATCGAACCATTTAACATTTTATAACTTACCGCAAAAACAAACGTATCAACTTCCTCTCTCATACCTTGATCATCAATTCCGAGTCCTTGCTTTGAGGCGGCGATCAAAAGATCAAGGAAAGCAAGTCTCTTGCGTTTTGCTGCATAGGCATATGAATTTTAATCATAACTTTTTATATGAATTCAAACAATACTACGTAATTAGATTTTTAACTCACTGCTTCCATTAGATTGGGAACTTGTGTTACCACCAGTTATCATAAAATCATTTAAATATTTTCCTCCCGTTTTTTCATGATATTCTTTACGGTCTTTGATTATCTAAAAGACAGCGCAAATTATGATAATTATTCATCATGAGAGTTAATAAATATATTAATCGTAAATACTTTATTAGCAAAGTCATGAAGCACTTTTATTGATTCCGCGTGCTCTCGACCTTTGGCCGTCAGTCCAAAAATCCAATTATTCATCAACCATGGTCTAAAACTCCTGTAATTATTAATAACAAAGATATTGGTCATTAATTATTTACTAGAAAATAATAATTGAACGTTTAGTTTACCTATAGTACATTATTTCTCCGATACTTTGAACCGCCATTTTATAATTTTCTCTATCAGGATCATTCTCTTTGGTGGTGATTCCCATTGCAGATTCTGTTTACATTCATATGCTTATTATTATAAAAATAGAGTTCTAAAATTCATTGAATTTTAGTATTTTTAGTTCTAGTGGTCTTGTGAACATGATTCAATTCATATTTCAAAAATTTTATTTTTGTTAGTTACTGTGTTTTGAAATTGGACAGCCGACCAATTTTGACGCGAAAAAATTTGGTTTTTTGTTTTAAAATTCTGAGTTATGGTTCATTAAAAAAATTGGGTCAGTTGATCATTCACGCTAGTTTAAAAATTTCATGGAAACATATTTGTTTTTTTTTATATAAAAGCCCGTTTATCTCAAATTTAGTTTTTTCAATTTTCGATGCTATTATTTAGATGACATTTAAAAAAAAAGGTGATTACTCTACTCTTTTCTGTAGATTGTAAATTGAGAATTTTTGAAAACAAAGAAAAATTCTTCGAGTATAAAAATGATATGATCCTGAAGTTCGGAGACAATTACAAATTTTCGGATTCTTTTTTCAAAATATCAATTACAAAAAAAAAAAACTAAAAAATGCACATGTAGAAAATTAAAAGACCTATAAGTGCAATTTTTTTAAATGTTTTTTTTTTTTTTTTGTAATTTATTGATTTTTATTTTATAATACCGCAAATTATATTAAGGGTGTGCGTTGAAAGTAAGGGTAAAAGTTCTTTGATAACTCCATCTGACGTTGCTTCTGTTTTTAGTTTTTTAATCATACGGTCCGTGTGGTCGACTATAGACTCCATGTATTCATTAAGATTGTGCAAATGAAATGCTGGAGTCAGGATTTTTCTTCTTCCTCTCCATTTGTTTCCTTGAGAAATTAAAATAAATTAAACCAGAGTAAAAATTTTATTAATAGCCGATATTATTATAAAATAAATTTTCAAAATTAAATCTACCTTCACTTGTGACCAGTCCATTTTGTAACCATGGACGTAGAAAATCGTAGAATAGACTTTTTTCAGTATTTTTCGAGCTAGCGAATAGTACCTTTGAGAATAGAGTGAAAACATAAATCTTTGAATATAAGAAAACTTGTGAAAGTTAAATAAATATGTACCGTGAAAATATATTTACCTTCAAATCATCAGGATGATAAATATTAACAACCGGCCACGTTCCAAGCCAGTATTTGTAAACTGGATAAAAATCTTTGGCTAAACGACGATGAAAATTCCAAAAGTTCTCTAATAAAAAAAAAAAAAAAAAAATATACGAATAGATACTCAAAATATGTTAATTTTTGATTTATTACAAATGTATGAATTTTAAAACATTTATACTGACCAGGAGATACCGCTAAGTCTAAAACATTACCCAAAATTGGATACCATGTCGGCCCAGGGATTTTGTCACAATAATATCCTTTTCTATTACCATGGATGTAAAAATGTAAGGCGACTAATATTAGAACAACGGCTAATAATATCGATGTAATAAGCAATGCAGTATCCATCGTGGCGTGCGAACGACTGTTTCGTTAAATATTATGTAGTTTTCAATAGATCATTGAGTGCAGACAGTTGTGACATAACTGAATCTACATAATCATTAAGAGTAATAATACATACTCTGACAGATACTCGAAGTATTGAATCTCCGTCTTGTATACATCGATGTATTACATCATCGAAAGCAAAAAATGTAGACACGTGTTTATATATAGTATATATCGAATGCTATATTTTACATTATATCGCACGCATTCTTAAATCTTGTAAATCGTAAAATTTTTTATGAGTTTATAGTATACTTACATCACACAAAGTGTCTCATATTTATATTATTTACGCGTTATTATTTTGCTGAAGGTATTGACTTTAGTTAAATTTTATTATAAAATTGGATTGTTTCTTCTAACTGACTTTATTCAGCGGAATTTTATTTATTATGAAATTAATAAATTATTTATCGCACTGTTCTCTTCACGGTTCGTTACTGTCTGACGTTCGTTGCATGCAATGTCAATTACAGTAGATTGTCTGAGTCTGCTGTGACCCTGACATTTCAAGTTTCCAGTCATCTTGAGTAGGATTTCAATGTTGCATATTTTTTCATGAACATATCGCTAAATTATTGTTTATCATTGAAGAATCTTTTGAAGGAATTTTTACGAAGACATCGTAAGGAACAAAAAATCTAAGTCTAAAATTACCTTTGAGAAAGGGGTAATTTTGGGGGTAAATTATCTAGGGTTTCTCTAGGATCTTCAGAGAAACGAATTTATCTAAGTGTTCTCTGGGGTGAGTCTGGTGTGAGTCTGGGTTGAGTCTGAAATTCAGAGAAAACTTCTAATTAACGCTGGCACATGAATTTTTCTAAGTTTCGTCTAGGATTTTGCTAGGATTCAGAGAAAAATTCTAAATAACACTGGCACATGAATTTTTCTAAGTGTTCTCTGGGGTAAGTCTGGCGTGAGTCTGGGTTGAGTCTAGAATTCAGAGAAAACTTCTGAATAACGCTGGCACATGAATTTTTCTAAGTTTTGTCTAGGATTTTGCTAGGATTCAGAAAAAACTTCTAAATAACGCTGGCACATGAATTTTCCTAAGTGTTCTCTGGGGTAAGTCTGGCGTGAGTCTGGGTTGAGTCTAGAATTCAGAGAAAACTTCTGAATAACGCTGGCACATGAATTTTTCTAAGTTTTGTCTAAGATTTTGCTAGGATTCAGAAAAAACTTCTAAATAATGCTGGCACATGAATTTTCCTAAGTTTTGTTTTGGGTGAGTCTTGGATTTGTATTGGATCTTCAGAGAAACAAATTTTAATTCTATTCAAAAAAAAAAAGCCAAAAAAAAAATAAATTTGGTATTAAATAATGCGAATAAATATCAATCACACTCCCAGTTTTCAATGGATCCTGTTTAAATATACAAATACAGAAGGGGAAATACGCAAAGTTTACCTGCATGAACTTGTGGACCAATAAGTAATTACGTCGGTGGTGAAGAAAAATGCGACTCGACGTCTAGGCCATTTATCTTAAAGCTCAGAGGTAAAAAAAAAACTTTTTCCCATTGCCCTACGTTATCGTTACATCCGCAAATTGTGTAATTTGGTAAACCGCGCTGGCACCTACCCTACCACCAGTTATTTATTGCTGTTATTGATTTTCAAAATTTTTTAATGACAAAATTTTTTTTATCGCTTTCATAAGATCAACGCTTGAAAGTTAAGACTTGTTATTTATTCATTGTTTTCTTGTATTGCGCAAGTTTTCAAGTTTATTTCAAATCCGTTCAAAATTAATCTCACTAAAATGTAACATTTTTGAATATTTTTACTTCAGTCGTGAAATCGGGATCAGTGTATCGAAAAAGGAATTTTAATGATTTTGCTCACTCTTCAAAATGTATTTATTTATTTAGTAAATGTTGATGTTTTAAGTTCTTGTATACTTACAAAATAAATAACAATTTTGAACAATAGTATAAATTAGTAATCATGATGATATCATATCATTAATTGTTATAATGTTTGTTATTTGTTTTCACGTACGGAATCGATCAACATTCGCATGAAAATCGAAAAATGTTAATTTCAAATAACTCAAAAATCAAATATTATTAATGCGTTCCATATACTAAAAGGTATGACTTTTTGACTTTTTCGGCAGTTCATTTTTGGAGAGTTTCGGACTGAATTTTATGACTTTTTTCTTTTCAAAGTAACCTTTGAAGTAATGAAAACACGAAAAAAAGCTCCAAATTAGTGTTTCGTGATGGTCTGAAGTATGCACTAGATGGCTCTCAAAACTTTGCTACCATACGACGCCGGTCTGCCATTCATTAACTTGATGATTAACATCATATTATAGACGAAATATACAGAAGTTTGTTTTCATTCTAAGGAAACTGTTTCAACTGAGTTTACGATCCATTTCAATGGATCTTTACAGTCATGTCAATCCCTCTAATATTCTCTTCATGGTTGGAATAGACGTAAACACAGACATCCTCATTTCATCGTCCAAGTTATTCCCATCCTGACGTACTTCAATTTTAACTAACCTCAAGCCACATGAGTGCGGTTTGACAGCCAAACAAGACTCCTGGTTTCAACGTACGATAAATAACAAATGCATATAGATATAAATGGTAAAGTGAATATACGATATCCCTTCAGGGAACAATCACTGGAGTCAATCAGAATCATAAATTAGTTGATATCTGATGAGTTAACAATTCGATTTTCGATAACTAGGGTAAAAATAAAAACTTTCTGATTTTTCAATGATGTTCAATTTTTAGCAGAGTTATAAATTTTTCATGATACCAGCATTGAAATTCCGTTTAGTATTATAAAAATCAATATCTATGAGTTTATATACTCGCTCTTTGACCAAATGTAGTTACAGCCAAAATGCTTCCATTTAACTTTAAGTTCTCGGTGTCCTCGTCGCATTTAGTTAGGAGTTTGAATAATCTGCATTCGAAATTCCAGCACGTAGGTATGAAATCACAATGATTACGAAACTTCCTTCAAGACGGTTATAACTTTCAAACATTAACATTCTAGCAACATACTTTTGACATAGCTATAAAGTTATCGTAAACACTTTAAAAAAAAAAAAAAATAAACAAACATGAAATTATGTCAAAATTCAAAATTTTACTGAGTTATTAACTTTCAGTGGTCACATGATAAAGTGTAGAAGACCCTAGGCAGTTTTAAATTTCAAATTTCTATATCAAAATCTTTGAATATCTCGATATATTTTTTGTGGAAAATTTAAAATGCTGTGAAAAAATTTTATTTAATTTTTTTGAGTCTTTTCTTTAAGATAAGAAAAGACTCTCTTATCTTATGTTAGCGTACATTTATTACCCACTAATTGGCCACGATCTTACAATCTGTATATACCTTTTTTCTCTTAACGTTATTAGAAATAATAAATCTTTTTTATTTTATAAAATAATAAAAAGTGTCCATAACAGTATAGGTAAATCACGAATACACTGTTATCAGAATCTAATTCTCGGATTGATGGAAAGATATCAATTTTATGTTTGGAGTTATTGCTAGGCTGTTTGCGTTTGTCCAAATATATCTGCGTATAAATCGTAACTTGGATATATTCTCTTGCTCACTTCATCTCACGAGTAGACAAAAGTTATTTACATTGTCTCGCCATTGTTAGCCAATGAGACTATCTCACATTTCCTATCCGAGACTATCAATCGTGTCTGTTTTGTGATTACTTTTGGTCCAATAATGAAAACACATTGATTTACCGATATTATTATTTTGTTTTATCATATTTCATTTTATTCATACTCTGTACTATGTTACGCTGTCCTGTCACTTATTCACAAAATTAAAAAAGTTTATATTTTGTTGCAATGTCATTTTTTATACATTTTGAATAAAAAATAAGGAATTTTAATCCTTTTTTTTTCAATATTCTGTACATAATTCGGAATAAATGGAAAGTGAAATCGGAGGAGATGGTTTTTTATTTATTTAATCTCCTCAGAGTGAAATTTTTTCGGAAGGGAAAGGGGGAAGGGTGAAATTCAAACTCTGAGCTGGAGTAATTTTTCAGAAAATTTTGGAACTTAACGTTGGAGTGAATGCGAATCGAAATAAAATCCAAATTCACTTCGAATTTACTCTCAATTTATGACAGCGTCCATTAAAAAATCGATCGTGTTTGCAAGGTTCATTTTTGAGTGTAAACATGTAAAGATTTTGTATTCTAAATTTTAATTTTTTTGTTGCTGTATCTCCAAGTATGTACATAGTCTCGATATACGAAAATGGTTGTTATACTTAAGAATACCAATACACATCTCAGTTTGATCTCGTACAGATCTCCATCATTCGATTTGGATCGTGACGTGAGTACTGGTATATCTAAATCCTGTCATTGGCTATACTACGGCCACTATCGTCACGTCAGCAAATATTGTGTAACACTCAGACGCAATTGCTGGTACGTTGGCGTTATCGTTGCGGCAACCACCTGATACTGATGACGCCAACGTGTCGAACGTACTGATGTGGATAAGAGTCGCGGATGTACTTTATGATATTGTACCTTAAGTCTCTGTATTATTAGATACTTTCGTGATGGTTTCATTGATACTAATCATATGAACATCAGAAAATCAAGTAAATAATCTACAGAACAACTGTAGAAAATTATTAATTAAAAAGTCATTTGGTAAAATGATTATTTTATTCCCAAAATCTCTTTCTCAAAAATTAAACCCTTAAGTTCTTGTTTTCAAATCAAACAGAACTAATGTATTATTCATTAGCCTTCAAAATATGAATGTCAAACTCTATTACGTCAAATGAAATATGATCGAAGTTCAAAAATGAATCTTTTAATTGAGAATTTGGTAGAATTGCTGTTACTGGAAAATATATAATGAGAAGTAGGTCCGTTAGACAAGTCAGTAGATTTTCTGATCATGTTTGAATTCAAGAAATTATCTTCTTCTCCATTAGATACTTTGAGACTTACGTGTGGAAGTAACTTATCGTTTGCGTTTGAATAACTCAGAAGTTAGTTACAGAGTTGCTTGAATTATGTGTCACAGTGAATAGAGAAGCTAGATGCATCTCTCTAAATTTAGGCCTGCCCAATGGATTCACACTCCGTTGGCTGTTTATTAACAGTAGGCAACAACACGCTTTCTCATTATAAACGTGTAATGCATATACAAAGTCACCGATTTCGTGTGTAAATACGAATATATGCATACACCAAAGATACTAAAGTTGTTTCAACTTTGCATCGAGTCAGATGCATTATAGGAGAATTGATAACGGGCAAGTTGTTAATGTGTTCTCGGATCACTGCGTCGCTCACAGCCAAGGCCGAGAATGAAAAATCGACGGGACGAATTGCTGACTAAATATTCACTCATTCGCATTATAGGAACAATTCTGTTATGGTAAAAGTTCATACATCGTATGGTTATTGAGTTACAGTAAAGATGGCCATACCCATGGGAATAGTTCCCATAAGCGAATAAGAACAAATCATATCCATATTGAAACGGTTTTTAGGTGCACATGAATATAAATATATATCATGAGAATTATATTATTCCCATAATATTATAGTTATCATTACCATAATGTTATGGTAATCGTTTCCATACTATAATAATAATTTCTACCCTACATTATGGGAGTCATTACCGTAATGGTCTAGACACGACTACCATAATTTCATAGTAACTATTTCAGTATCGTATAGAAATGATTACCACAATTATGGGTGTTATTTCTGTACTCGAAATTTAAAAAGTACTCTTCCATACGAAATGGAAATAGTTTCTATAAAATAGTGTGATTACTATAAATTTTTTTCCGTGTACAGTTACTATATGTATATTTTAATTGCTATTTATTTTAGTCTATTCTATTCTACGCGAAAAAATATATGTCTGGGTAGTACAGTATATATGCGACTTATCTTTAGTATTGTCGTTTGCCGGCATACATTTCTGGATATAAGTTTTTCATATGAAATGAGTAATTGAGCTGTGCTTTTGACTTTCCATTTTCTGGTTATCTAAAAAACGTCACTTTTTAATTTTTTTCGACGTTTATAAATTATGTTAAAAAAAATACCTGATTATATTTAAAGATACTTAATATTTTTTCATGATTACAAAAATATTTAAGTAATGAATATCTCTTTATTTTAAGAGAGTCATATTTTAGTTTGTCTAGGGTTGTTTTTCACGCAAGCTCTTTTATGTATTTATCGCAGCAGGGGTCTGGCAGTTCGGGTCGTCTCTGGAAGTCGTGGGTCGAAAGTTAAACGTTTAAGTGTTGATAAAATGTGGAAGAAAGAAAAAAAATAAGAAGAAATAGCGTAAGTTAGGACAAAAAACACAGATACGATAGGCAACAAGGAACCTTGTGTTTAACTAAAAGACATTTATATATGTAATGGCATGGTATTTTATCTGCACACTAATTCAACGAGTCTCAGATGAGCCTTAGATGCATTTACGTCCCGTGAGATCTCTTTGAACTATTGTATCACACTTCTCGGGAAATAGAGCAACAACAAGGTTCGCAAGCTTTAACACGAGAGTCACTGAAAATGAAAATACAAGTACCAACATTTGTCTTTTATGTACATGTAAATGTATGTCAAGTACAAATGCGAATTTGTGAATTTACTTTTTACTACACAGTATTATACAAGAAACTCTTGTTCAAGAAGTACATTATGAAGTACATCATAATATACTGTGTATTACACGATTATTTAAAATTTCTATCTTATCTTCTTTTAAATTTTCTTTTATACTATCGTTAAACATAGATTTGTAAAACGATAATACACTAATTTATAAAGTTTTTATACTTTTTAAAATGACTTTTATTGCATAAAAAAATAAAACAAATGTAACAAACATTTTTTTCACTGGAAGTTGAAATTTCTGCCCTGTTTGGAGAGAATAAAGTCGTTCTTTTCTTTCATGAAAAAACAAATGATAAAAATTAGCGCATGCTCCATTTTTTTCACAAACAAAAGCAGAAATTTAAATTTTCAGGTACAGATCTGGTAAAAAATGGTATTGTCCGGCTCGGGTAGGTAATTACACGCGCGAGTTGTCCTACTTTCCACCCTAGGTGTGTAATGTACTATTTTCAATAGTTAGGTTAGACATAATAACTAACATATGCGGGTCGAAAAATTTAGTCTGACTTTAGTCTAACGAGGCTGATTTTGAACTTGATCAGTATTCGATCTAGTCGATCTGTCTTTGAAATTTTATAAAAATTCTAAGCTGGCTTCGATCTAAAGACGATCATGAAAAATACTAAAAATAGATAGAAACATTCTGATTTTGATCTGGATGCGACCAAAACCAGACGAAAAATTATAAAAGACAATGCGGAAAAATTATTCTTGCTTAAAAAGCTATGGTGTCATAGTAAAGCTGGACCATGGTGGCCATCTGACGGAAATTGGTATAAACATGTGGCAAAAATTACTATGGCCATTGAAAAATTTACAATGGTTACAGTTATTTGTGATATTATCCATGGGAATTTTATATATTCTATGACCATAGTAATTTTTGTCACGTGTTTATTCTGAAAAAAACCTAAATAAGCAATAGTACGGGGAAAATTCAATTAAATTTCACATGTTAATTGGATGCAAATAAAAAGCAAAATTGAATTAGAATAGAACTAACCTAAAATTTTCATTTGATTCAAAACAGATCAAATTTTTGCATTTCAAATAATTTTTTTTTAACTTGGCATATAAACAAAGTAAAATTGCAGTATGATTAGATAGTATTAGATGAGTATGCAGTGAAATTGAAGGAAAAATAATTTGGTATTCTGGATATGTAACAATAAAAATTTATTGCAAAAAAATTTTATAACTTTTTATATAACGACCGTGTACGCTCAGTCTTAGATTATTCTACTTCCATTTTATAGATAAGTATATTCGATGAAAAAAATGGAAATATAAGAAGTAATAAGTCATCATGAAAAACTTTAAAATGCTTTTATCGAAATAACGTTACCATGTTTTATATTTTAAAATATATACTTTTTAATTACTATCGTATTTTTGCTGTAAAAAAATAATTAATCATAGATATTTTTGTCAGTAAAAAAAAAAAAAAACTAAAACTAAAAGCTAATGAACGATAAAAAAGTAATTAAGCCGTCTAGACTTTATTTTTTTCAAATATAGTAAAAAAATATTTATAAATTGATATCCAACATAGGTGAAGAGTTCTTCACCGAGACGTGTAAATAAAAAAAAGTGAGAGAGTGTAAGCTCAAGGTACGAAAGGTTAAAGCAATGTTAAGCGGCGAGTATAAAAAAAAAGTAAAAGAGTCGTAGTATAGAGAGACGAAAGCGAGAGAGTCCTCGAAATTTGGGATATTTAAAGTCACTGTGCCTAATTGAAAAAATGAAATAAAATATAAAAGTAAAGTGAAAATATAAAAGAAAAGGAATTTAAAAAAAAAAAAATAATAAAATAAAAAAGAAGTAGAAATAGATTGTCAATGACATTTCGACATTTACATTGGCGAGTCAGCAGTTTGACGCTGCCAGATCATTCTATATATTTTTCATATATATATATTCAAAATGTTCTGTTCGTGATGCGTGAGCGTGAGCAAGTCCGATATTGCGATGGATTTCAATAAAACATTGAGACAGACAGACACACAGGGAGGCGGTACCCAGAGGCTGTGTGTTAGCTGTGCCAGCCTGTCAGCTAGAACTGTATCGTCTGTATCGAATATTCCATTCTATACCACTCAAAACCCATGAAAGAAACATATGCAAAATAAAAAAATAAATATATACATATATATAAACAATTCATAATGAATAAAAAAATTTTTGTTCGAGATATTAAATAAATATGTATAGAAAAAAACTACACGGAAAAAAATGAACTGTATTAGTTGAGAAACGACAAGTAATGTAATGATAACGTAATCAGTGAATACGTTCTAATTTTATGATACGTACTATAAAACTTGCTGTCAGAAATGTCAAATTTCCCTGTATTGACACCTAAGTTCCGGGTTATAATTTCAAACACTAATTTCTGAAGCTTTTTTTTTCTGTATGTTATGCCATGATAGCAATTTCCGTAACAATTTCTGCGAACAATACGAAATTAGTATCAGTTTTTTTTTTTTTTTACCTGCAGGAAGTAAGTTAAGTCTATAGTTTAAATATTAAAATGTTAGATGCCTAGGTAAATGTAGAGTTTTCGTCATTGAATTTTCTGTGGCAGCATGCTTACGTTCGTGTGAGCGAGCAGATTTTTGGTCTCAAGATGGGAGTAGAGTGGAACTCTAACATAGCGTGAAAAACCAGACGCAAAGCACAGAATAGTAGTAGTTTGCCGTAAACTCCTGCTGCCGACGACTATGAAGGGCGAGACAGAAAAAGATGGAGGTATAAGTGAGTATGCTCGAGTAGGTGAGCCTGAGAGGCTGAGAGTCGTTCGGGGTTCCACTCCATAAAACAAACTTATGGGGCCAGCTATTTCGTGCCACGAATATTTATAGATACTTGCTTCGCCTCTTCTTTCTCACTTGATCCCAATGAATGCTCTCACTCACGCGCAACATATTTGCCGATCTTCATAAGTGTTTTCAGTACTTTGCTATATACATATATATTAATGTATAAAGACATGTCTGTATAGACAAGTCCATTTATAAAATATGATATTCGAAACGAATAATGAGTTATATGAATGTCGAAAACTATATCTGTTGTATAGAGTATAGTATATATCGCTTTTGAAGGAAATTTTCATAAAATTAAATAATGTTCTAATTTTTTTATTAAACAACAAAACAAAGAGAACGTTTTTCTCAAACAATTATACCTCAGTACAAAAAGGTCTATTATACAGCTTGCAATAAAAAGTAATTGAAGATTTTTTTACTTCTGTTTCTGTACTTCAGTTTGTAATATCGTAGATGTCGTCTTTTATCAAAGTGAAACTTAAATTATAGAGACTAGGAGTTTCAAAAAAAGTCATATCTTCTGATTGTCCATTTTTTATGCAGATATTAAAAGTTTAATTGTTTCAAAAAATAAGATGTTTTTTTTAGGAAAAAATATCTTAACTTAATTTTTTTTCCTGTATAAAATTAATTTAACAATTTGAGAGATGTTTTGATAACACGCTCTTTGAAGGGCAGCATGATATATACGCTTGTAAACAGTCATTTCAACGGCCAGTACAATTTTATCATAAGTTATATCGCGTAGCGCTAGAAAAGTGCGTGCAAAGAAGGCATATTTACTGAAGGGTAGGAAATTGTGAGAATGATGTTGAAAAATGCGATGAAATTTTTTTAAATATTACTAAAATTAAAATTTAAATTTAAGTTTCATAGAAAATGAAATTTTACACACATTGTAAAAAATTTATGGACTCTATTTTTAGGTGAGAAAATTACACCAGAGCTCAAAGAGCACTGAAGTTAGCCGACATCTAATTTGTCTTTTAAAAACGATAAATCATAAAAAAAAAATATTTTGAAAAATTGCACCTATAGTTTTTAAAATTTTCTACATATGCATTTTTTTGATTTTATTTGTAATTGACATGTTGAAAAAAAAATCCGAAAATTGCTGATTGTTAACTTCAGAATCATTTTAACACCTACACTACCTGGACTTACCCCGTTTTTTTTTACCGTACATTTGAATTTTTTTTACCCGTTTATTACAGTTTCTATATAGAATAGCCTTTTATCTATCTTAATAATAATAATGACTATTATTTACATAACAGTAGTAAAAATGTTATAAAATATAAATGTTAAGTACACAAAAAGTAAAAATTTTGTCATTAAACTAGGTTATTTGAAGTTCTTATCAATTGTTTCTTATTAGTATCATTGATCTGCGGCATTAAAAGTTAGAAGAAATGCTAATTATATTAGTAACATACACTTGAAAATTGTCGGAAACTGACGGCTGTCACGCAGCCACTAGCTCAAAGCAATAAAGATATGATCGTGGTTATAATAGTGAACGTAATCGAGTGTACATGGGAATGTGAAGGTATTTTTTATTTTTCTCTTATCGTTTCAACGTCGGATCAACCAATTGGATTTTTTACTAATGTAGAGATTCAAGTGAATAATAATATTTCACAATAATTAATCGATTTTCCTTTTCATAAAAATTTATTTTATTTTTTTTGTTTAATTCATTCATTAATTGATTTTTTTTCTTTGTTCAATCCAACGAACGAACAAATGGAAAAGAAAATAATGGAACAAAAAGTGTAATGAAAAAATTGAGAGCTACGGCAATTTTATCCAGTTGTTTTTTCATGGCGACGTTCGTTATTTGCCGTTATTCTTTTTTTGCTATTTGCTGTTCACACATGCATACTATTTATATATATATATGCATTTTAACCGGCGAGTTAGCACTTTCCGGCCTGATGACTGGATTCCAAAGTGGGTTATGTTGAAACAATAGATGAGCAAATGGATTTGCGGCCACTGCAATTATATTTCCCATTTTAATTTGAAATTTCGTGTATGTACAATTGATTAAGAATTATTACTATACTATATTTAATTGTTTTTATTAATTTATTTTCAATTTGCAAAATATCGTCATATTTACATTCGATTTCGTAGTACAGAAAAAATTTATAACATTTTTTTATCAACCTTTGCTTAAAAATAAAAATATGTAATTCTCTTATTCAAACATATATATATAAATATATATTTTTCATGAATGGTCTTCAAATTTTAGTGGAGGATATCGTGATAAATGTTCTGTTAAAATTTGGAACCTTCATATTAATATTAAGATGCCGCTAATCGTAATTGTTTATCTTGTTTAAAATTGAACGTTCTACAAAAAAGGTCTTTTATAATTTCCGATAAATTGACTTTTTCAAAAGTTATTCAGGGTCAAAGTTGAATTCTTAGTAAATTTCACTACTAATTAACTTTTCAGGCAAAACTAGTGGACTTATAACAAAACACTATAGAGTATTTTCTGTTCAGCGTTCAATTTTTATAAATACTATATTTTGACCTTTTTAAGAAACAGATACTCACTCTCTAAACATGAATAAGTGAAATAGGTGAATATTCACTAATTCTGAGTGCAAATCGAACCACTTTTTTGAATAAGTGGTTCGGTTTCCACTTAACATTAGTGAATATTCACCTATTTCACTTATTCATGCTTACAGAATAAACGAGTTATAAAAAAGTTTTCTTCATTATTCAATTCGAAAATTAAACATTGCGATTTGTACCTCTTAATATATTAATTTTGAGCGCTCAAGTTTTAATAGGATGTTATTTTGATATTCACAAAAATTACAACACCATTTATAAAATAAATACATTCAGTTCTTTTTTTGGTACAATCTTATATATATATATATATCTAACATTCCAGTACTCGTTATACTTGATGATAGATGACCCAAGCAGTTAACATAAGAACCTTAATGTACGAAGAGAGCCTATTCATGTCTAATATTTTAGCCTGAACTAGGAAGTATATAAAATGTGAAAACAGATAAAGGCATTAATTTATCAAATTTTTTCCACATCACATTTATCTACATTTAGCTCTATGAATTTAATCCATTCACTGAAACTAAATTCCAAGAATTTCGCCGGCATTCGCAAATAAATTAAAAGACGACATAGTTGATAAAAAAATAATTAAACATCAGACCTTATGTCTTTGAAAAACAATAGCACTTTAATCAAAGGGAATTTATACTTGCTCAGGAAATAATATTCAATTTAATTGCAATCCTAAATTAGATTTATGTAAAAAAAAAAAAAATGGCGAACTATATTTCTCCATGTTAATCTATTTTGTTTGAATAAATCGATAATTAATTTATAATACTGCATAGAAAAAATGAAAATAAAAATTAAAATTTTATGAATTGTTGAGTGAACGTTGCTAAGGGCACGCGAAAGTAAAATGCTCTAGGTTTGATCGAGACTCGAGTGTTCATAAGTGGTGCAATCTTGCAGCTGTAATTTTGTGCAAATAGTAATATCGTGCAGACTGGCTGGCTGCTGCTAGAACAGTCACTTGCGTGCCAAGCAATCGTTTGCATTATGACTCAAGCCAACCACTAGTAAGAGACTACAGTATATATACTAGATAAAACCAATTAAAATCCTATCCACTAATATCAAAAGTTCATTGTTGTCAGCATTTTGTGGTTTTCTATCAATCAATTCAATTTCATAATTTTGCGTACTGAATATTTTATATTTTATTACACTTCTTTATGTTCACACTAGCTAAAGTCTTACCGCAATTATAGAAACATATTCTTAATAAATTAATCAAACTTCCAAAAAAAAACCAGATTCAAATAGTCAAATTTTTGTATAGTCCTTCTTATATCATCATTTCATAAATTATCTTATATTATGCGTCATATCAAAAGGGAAATCCATTAAAATATATGAAAACTCATGTCATACAAATGTGTTTCACTGTACAAGATGATAAGCAAGTCTTAATACGGCTAAGTTTTTAGACATAGTCGACATGAAAAGCTCTAGCCTGACGACGGTAATTCCCCAGAATTTGGTAACAAAAAAACGTCCGTTGCTTACTGATAGCTTCGTTTAGCCAGGCATAATTATCGAGCAACACTATTAGCTATAAGTAAGGGAAAGTGAGCAAAATGGGCCCCTTGAGAAAAAAGAGACTTTTTCTACCTCTTATTTGTTTTTTTAGTCTTTAGATCAAAAACAGCTTTAGATCAAAAAATTTTCATAAAAATTTAAAGTCAGATCAATTAGTTCAAATACAGACTAGTTAGACTATAATTAGATTAAATTTTTCGACGCGGGTACTTAATTATTCTGACCAATCTTGATTCTGAAACGTTTAGTGAACGCTTCTAAGATAATTTATCATGATATATAAAAAAATTCTCTATGACGTGGTTAGATCAATACATTTCATGTTTCGTTGACTGGAATATTATTTTTAATTTCCGAGAAAAAAGTTAATATTTATTTTATTATTTATATCTACTTATAGCAATTTAGATTTAGCTCCATTCTCGCAGTATATAAAGTGGTAGACGACCCTGTTACTGTGATGCAGTGAATAATCCTCGTGGGAAATACCTAGGAATATTCACACATGTGCTAACGCTTGATTTATTTCAAGTCCTCCAGGCATTTCTGAGAAACGTGCCTAATCTTTCTAACACAGTGTCGCACAGAGCTCAGCTCAACGAAAATACCGTCTCTTGATCGTGAAACTGAATTTCAAAGATCAAAAGTATACAGCCATTCAGTAACATTCGTAGACACGCTCAATGATTCCCCAAGTGACTAACTAAAACGAGTCATTGATTTTAAAATTAACGTTACACGATTGAAAGCTCGGCTATTTTGGTCGCAGCAAATGATCCATTTTATGAGGGATCGAAACGATGACAGGGCTTGGCTTTGATAGTTACAAGGTAGTATAATATGCATGCATGTAGTCATGTATACAGTTGAACATCGACATCTTTACATTTTGAAAAGTACTCCAGAGAAGCCTCTTGAATAAGTTAATGATGATGTAAGCAACAAAATCGACATGCGAGTTCACATCTATGATGATCGATATTCCAATAAAATAGGTCATGTTTTTTCGCTTGAAATTCAAAGTAATAAGCATTGTTGACCCGAAACGAAAAGCAGCATAAACTTTTCAGCATGATATAACATTTTTCAAGATGCTACAGCTCAATTCCAGTTGAAAATGCCGAATGCAAATAACTTTTTCACTTACAATCGAGACTACTTCTGAAGAAAATATTGTTATCTTTTTCAGGCTTGATCGACTACTCTGCTTCTGCAGTTCTGCAACTGCTCTCGATCGATTTTAACACATAGAAACCAACTGCAACCTGTAGAACACTCATCGCTAGCCAGAGCACTCTTTTTACTATTTTTAGTCATTATCTGTAGATAGTGGATTTAAAAAACTGCTCTCTAAATTTTTCTGATTGGAAGCAGCTGCTAGCTAGATATAAAAAAATCCGATAGTCAAAATTATTCTCGCTTTACTAATACTATTTTCGCTTTCTCTACACTGGAGCTAAAAATAATCCGATAACCACTTTGGCCATTATCATTTTTCTTACGTTAGTAGTAAAATGTATTTTTACTTTTACAGTCTGAATTGCTTAATGTCTTCACTATATTCTGGGTGATTCTAAACCCAGATGAAGTGTAAATAAGACTTTTATTATCTCAGCAATGTGATTCGACATTTTTTTGCAAAATATCGACACATGCCAAATATGAATCCATCTAAAGCATCTGGCTTGTAAATTTTTTCGGCGTTTCGATTAGATATAGACCATCATAATCCTCGGCTTACAATATGTCTGACCACTATAGTGTATTTCTACTTGACTTATGACCTTTCACATTAACGTCGGTAAACAAAGTCAAGATAAGTAAAAATAGTCTGCATTGAAAATGAAGTTTTATTTTTTTTTAAAAATGGCCTATTAAAAAAAATTAAAAGCTTAACCTAAAAAAATTTTTCTCCAAACTTGTTTACCATTACCATATATTTTTACTATTTACATATTTGAATAGACATTAAAAAAAATAACATGACCTTTTAATTTTAATTTTTTAAAAATCGTTATGGACAGAGAGGTTTTTTTAATAATTTTGTTATAAATTGTTTTATGGTTAAAAGCTATGCATGGTAATAAAACAATTTGATTTCAATATTAAATACTCCAATCAGACAGCTTGACCTAGTTTATCGGCTTTATTAATTGAGGTTTAAAGAAAAAAAAAAGTAACGGAAAAAACTTGAGAGTTAGCTTATTAAATAGGTCAGCGCTCACCACAAATGTAAAAAAAATTGGATTGAATTAAAGTGTTGTTTTTTTAAGATTATCCAATTTTCAAGAAAGTTTATAAAAAGTCAATTGACGTAAGACAAAATTATAAGAAAAATAAATAGTGGTTATAAAAGACATTTTTACAAATAAACTATGTTTGAAATTATATGCTTGGCATGTGATCATAATGTAACGTGTCTTCGGGTGTCGGAAATGGGAAAGTCCTTGTTGTTAGAAAAGAAACTAAAAACACTTTCCATGGACTAGAACCGGCGGGCTTTAGCCTAAAACTAATAACAAATTTTTATAATTAAAAATAGTTAAGCTTTGACGTCAACTCAAAAAGATCAAACCTTTCAAGCCGGGTTTCCTTATCAAACTGTCAATCTATTATAAATTATTTACTCTTGTTAAAAGACTAAAAATAGCCATAGTTAATCAGTTTAAATTCTAGAATAAAGTGAAGCTTATTCATAAAAGACTCGAAAAACACGAAATTTCAAAGACTATCAGGATTATAAACTTAATTTGATTCAACAGCATTAACACGGAATTAAATCAGTTTGAAATTAAAGTGATATAGTTAAATCATAAAAAAATTTAAAGTAAAAATAGAAGTGAGTAAACCCTTTGCATGTGAGGTGTGCTGTATGAATACATAAATGAACTGGACACCGAAAATAACAATAAAGAAGATTCCATAGAAAGGATTCAGTAGTATGAGTGGGCATTCACAGGCAGTATGATCGTAAATCCACAAGGGTGGTAAATGAGTTTAATTTTAGTTGTATTTCAATGAAAAGGGCAATTCTCTCGCGACTGTACATCCATCATATAGAATATAACGCACGACCAGTGGGATTAGCATGGATATGACTGAATTATACAGACTATGCGCCAGACTGCGTGTACCATACGCTACTCTAGTCTCCCAAGGGACGTCATCCCGAGCCGTCTCACTGTTTAATTTTTATCACTATCAAATACTCAGTTCAAGTGTTGTTCCCGTCAAGTCTGAGTGTCTTATGTCTGTTTTTTTTTCAATCATTTAAAATTTTAAATATTAATTGCATTTTTGTTTTTATGGAGCTCATATAAATCATCTATGACAGTATAAGTAATTGTATTTATGAAATATAAATTTATCTGAAAATTACACCCCCATAATCAGAGTGGATACGAATTATAATGAAATCCACATTAACCGAAATTACTCCGCTGAGTGGATTTTTGAATAATTAAATACTTTTCATAAAATCGGACGTGTCATTCAATATCTAAATTAGGTAAAAAATGTCGATTGCTAATCATCGCATTGATAGTTTGAGTATTATATAATTATGCATCGTTGTAAAAAACTAAATACATTTAAAAATAAGTACATGCTATTCATGTGATAAGGATAATATATATTTTTTTTCGTTTTTAATTTACCGGACCCACAGACCTATAACATGAAATACATAATAAATTATGCTGTATCATGGTTACTACCCTTGCTTGCTCATAAATTAGTCAAAATTTTTGTAACGAATGTATTACTCTTTAAATTAATATTCATAATATTTACCAAGCTATAAATTATTCGTTTTATTTTCTTGTACAGTTTGTACCTAGTAAAATGCTTGGTAAATAAAAATTAAAAATTATAATAGAATAACTTTTAAAAATTCAGTTAATTTTTCAACAATTATAAATGAAGCCCGACTAGAATTATTTTTTTATAATTTGCTTGAAGCACCAGGGCCTTATTCGGTTAAAATAAAACACATTAAAAAAACAAACCTTATTAGATCCATCTGAAGTTCATATGAATCTCAATTAATGCACTATTTATTCTCACATCATAATGTACGCGGGTTAGCGCAGGGAATAGCAGTAAATACTTAAGATCAGATGGACCCAGGTTCGAGCCCACTAGCCGCCGTTATATTTTCGTTGATGGAAAAGATACTCAATTCTTAGATCACATTCAGGGACTCATTTTTTTTTATTTTTTCAAAAATAATTACTGTTTGTAAAACCTACTACGGCAATTTTGATTAGAGCTTTAATAGGTAATTCTACTAAGGGCCTGACCGACCATGTATTACACCCTTATCAGTTACTCATAAGTAAAAATCTAAAAACTTGAGAGTGGTTATAAAGAACACTCAGCGTGATTATGGTTTGATCATTTTCAAAGAAACAAACCAAACCTTGTTTGAACGTATCATTATAATAATGATTGTGAAAAGAAAAACAGGAAAATACAACAATTCGAATGAAAAATCTAAATTGTTTTGTAAAAAGTTTAGTTGCTAGGTCAAGTAGAGTGGAAATCTCTACTAGAAAACGAACATTGAAAACATTGGAAAGTCCAGAGGGACATCAGAGTGCGGCAGTGGTTTATTCTTTATCGTAAACTGAGTTTAGCTGAGACGGGTAAGCTTGTAACTCTAGCTACTGTGTATTTCCCTCGAGCTTGCTGTAAAGTCCGTATAGGAAATCAAGTTAAATTTGTTGAGCCGATAAGAGTAACGCGCGTGGGCGCAAAGCCAGACCAGTGACAGAGCTCGATAACGGCTGAGAATTCCGATTCCTTTTACTTTTTCATTTACTTTTTTTTCTCTTTCCGATAAATATTTACGTGCAAAATAACTATACTTTTAAATCTTTCTTATCTTGTAGCTCAGATTGAATTTACGGCATCAACAACAATATTTAATTATTAAACCACTCAATAATTAAACTCACGATCAATTTGAACGTTAAATAAAAATTAAAACAAGTAATATTATAAATATCCATAAATTTAAAATGTAATTATCATATTAATCATGCATAATAGTATAACTAATTGATGGTGTATACGATGGGATCTAAATATGTTGATGCATATAATATAATACTCATACATTTGATCCAATTATTAATATAATCCAATAATCAAATAAATGAAAATTAGATTATCACTTTAATTGTAATGCATATTTCGAAAATGTGGATCTCATTATTAAGAGTTGCTTATTAGCCAGCTGACCTAATTGCAAGTAAAGGCTACAGCGGTATACTATCATGTACTATAAACGAAAATGTTGTTACGGTTAATTAAAAAGCCCACTGGTATATAAACGTGTATAGTGAATAAAATGATCCACTGGATGCACGCCAACTTCTCATTTTAGACATGTCTAACCAACAAACATCAAAATATGAATTTCGAGTATGCTTATTAACCTTTAGATCCACTCAACTCCATACAGAATGTATATTCAATTCAAATCCACGAATAAATAGTTACTATTTGTATTCATGATGTTTAGAAATACTACATGGAGAGAATGCATGGATGAAATTTACTTTAATTCCGTAAGAAATATATGTGCTACATTACCTTTTTAGGAAGATTTTTTAAAAAGAGGCAAACTTAATTTTTCGATAGTAAAGCACACTCTGATGCTTCGCATTAAGAGTCGGGCAAAATCTAATTATTGCATTTATTGCTCATGGTCGATTTTTCAAGGAAATTTGCCATAACCTAACATAATTAATCGAGTGTTCTAAAAATATCATTCAGTAAAAAATTTTTGTACATAATATAACCAGGCTTGACAGAACGATAACACTTATAATTTTTATTCATTTTGGATGCAAGACCGCGACCTCTGACGGTCTTCAGAGACTTCCCAATGGTTCTCTTAATTCTGTCTTTGACGATTTCCTCACAAATAAATATCAGTAGATTTAAAGGAATCATTTTTTTATTTTGTAATATTGCTCAGCTTCTACGATAGTATCTTATACATCATGTGAAATCGGTATTATACTCGAGTGTGGATTTGACGAGTGAAACGAGTATTAAAAACACTAAACTCGCAAAAAAAAGTCATTTTGGTACTATGTCATATTACTTAATAGAGAAATGTAAGGTTATAAAATTCAGCTGACGTTGATCTACACATGTGTGTACTGAATAACTGAATGCGCACGCGCAGTCTAGAGATTTTGGTCATGTTAATAAGGCAGCTAAATTCAAATTGACGTCATGAGAGAGAAAGGTGATAGATTAATCATTGGTTTGAATTATTGAGTAGGGATTCCGTCCATTCCACTCAAATTTAGTGGTTTAATATAAAAAATGAGTGTTTCAATATATATTAAACCACTCGTTTGATCAATTAGAATGGATCTATTTTAAGATAAAATTTTATGAGGCTAACTTTAGCCAATTAGGGGCGAATTCTTTCGCATGAATTACATGTATATTTTTTTTCGGCACGTTACCCTTTAACAAAAACAGAGTAGTTTCATGTAAACTCAGTATAGAATAATATTTTAATAAAAGTCGAATCTGCCCATATTGAGTAATACGACTTTTAAAGAAGTTAGTGATACAAACAAAGCATGGGTACAGTCACACAAGCTTGAAGGCCATGTCCTCCATTAGTTAGAGAAACCGGCTGTTACTACTGGCTGAATCTAAGTTACGGCCGCGACCGAGAAGTCTATGGGGCGTGAAGCCCGGAACACCGCAATAATGTAACTTTCTTACTGTTCCTACACTGTGGCAACCACGCGTAACTCCGGAAGGGTGTTGGGCTCTGTATAAAGAGAGGGTTTACACCAAACCCACGAATACTAAGGGCGTCCAGTTAGTATACGTCCTTTTCAGCCGACACTTTAATTGGGAAATTGGTCTAACTAACGGTCTTATACTTCGTTTTAAGACTACGGGTTTCCTCGCACCTTGTGAATAAAGCAGTAAGCACTTTGGTAGGTTTCAACAACAAAAAAAGAAATTGACGGTCCAGAAAAGGTACCAAGGTGACTACGTCACTAGCGTTGGTTTCTTTTAACTCCAGTATTTAACTTTATTCGACTTTTCATGATAGGCAACAAGACACCAGATCATTACCAACTATTAAAATTTCTGGCATACGATAGTGATGCAGTGAGTATATAGAATATAGATGATGTCTAATAGCTATATTTACGGCCGTAAAAGGCCCTGAATGTTTATTGGGTATCAAGGTTCATTTTATTAACACAAGATCGCGACTCTTTTATGTGAATTCAATGGTTTGACAAATAATAAACTACATAGCTGAATATGCCGACTATATAAAATGTACAGTGAACTTAAATTTACACTACGTCTCTAAAAGTATCCTTCCTCAGGGATTATTTTATAGACTTGATACTGCTAGTACGTGAAAGTTAAAAAAGCTGTTACGAAATGGCCAATAAAATTCATTGGTCAGTAAGATCGACTGCAGTAAAATTAAAAAATAAAATTAGTTTCAGTTTTGTCTGTTTTTTTAATTTCTTTTTGAGGAACTAAAGAAAAAATCCCAACTTCATTTATTTTTTTCATTTATAAGGGCAAAAAGGTTGAGGGTAGAGGAGTTGGAAAACAGCGCCACCAACGATCCTCCGGAATTTAATGAGCGTGTAGCAACGAGCGACGATTACTTGGGGAATTCATCCGTTTCTCAGTCGTTCATCTCTACTCTGCAAATACACTCGGATTAAGCTGAGAATTCTTGCACTTATTCTCATTTCCCGTAATCTTTTTCCTTTTTTACATCAATATGTCTTGTACACTGTTTTTATTTTTGTCATTTACTTTTCTAGCTACAGTATAATTTGAATAAATCTCATATAATTTTTCGTATACCAATCGACTAAATATTCAGAAAGAGATTATTCACAAATATTGATAACGTAGATATTATCTGGCATTTTTCTGAGTATTCTGCTTCCTCTACTGTTTCATATCTCTTTCACTCGGTGCATAAAAAAAGATTTAAGAAAAGCTTCTAGTATAGTGGCAGGGTAGAGCATAACACCCAAGTAGTAATGTCATGCTAAGATCAATTTTGTATTCCATGCGTCACTTTGTAGATTTGAGTTAAGCGCACGAGCTTTTAGAAATTCCGCCCATTATCACGAATCTGTTTCCAATCGGATACTCGTATTCTTTTTTCACTGGTGTAATTTTTTTAAGTAAGAAATCTATTGTTAAAATACGCGTTAATTATTGATTTTTTTATGTTTTATCATACATTTTATATTCTATATTTATGATACTGAAGTTAGCCGACGTCTAATAATTTTTGAACTGTTTTTTAAACAATAAATTATACAAAAAAAAATATTTGAAAAAAATGCACCTGTAGTTTTTTAAATCTTCTACATGTGCATATTTTTAGTTTTTTTTTTTTGTAATTTATCTGTTGAAAAAAAAAATCCGAAAATTACTAATTGTAAAAAAAATTTTCGATTGAATATTTTTAACAAACGTTTTTTGACTTTTTACAAAAACTTTTTCAAAAATGAGATCTGGAGATCAAAAATTTTTCTGCTATTTAATTTTTTTGAAATTCAGAAAATAATCAAAGTTCAGAATTGTCTCAAATTTTGAAATTTATTGTTATGAATTTTTTTGGGTCACTTTTGGTTTTAACTTTTATTCAAATATCAATAAGAACAAAAAAATGTAAGAAACTGACATTGTCCGTCACTAGTTAAGAACTGTAGTTAAGCTTGGAAAAACACCGGAAGTAGTCATATCCGAGGGTAAACGTTAGTAATATTGTGAAGGGTCGGTATTCCTCTGTCATATGCATACGCTTATATAATATGTATTGTGCTCGTTAACCGGTTGGGAACGCGTCGTTGAATTTTCCAGGTGGTGTATATGCCGGCGAAACGGCACTTCCGGTTGCTATTTAACTCTCTCATATATACTACTCGGTAACCGCTAAACTCTGCTTTTCCTGAGGCAATACGACACTTTCTCAACTTGCAACAAAACTTCAACACCGGGCTTTGGCAGTTTAAAAGTTTATCCATATGCGTTAACAATCTATGCAGGAAATAACAAACCTTAGCTCGACTCACAGACATTTGCTTGTATCGAAGAATGAAATTTATAAATAATCATTTTCTCCATTGTAAGAAGAAGACTCAGAATTATTTCACTGACAAGTACAGAGTATAAATATTTATTCAATAATGTCAATAATTAGTGACATTTTATTGTGTAATTAAAGGATGGTTATTAATAATTGATGCAACGAAGGAAATTTGAAAATAACTGGACGATGTCACGTCAGGTTCCTTCGGAATAAGTCATTTTCATTTATCTTAATATTATTTTTGACACATCTGGAGATGAATCGTCACCCAATGAAGACGTGATCTGACATCAAAACTTCCGGCCTCAAAATAGCTAAAGAATAAAAGACTTGACATCAAGAAGACTCAGATTCAGAAGAAAACTCACAATTCAAGACTGAACTGGAAAATTTTCAATTTGAAGATCAGAAAGTTACAAAAATAGAATCGCAGATTATTTTGGAAACATTGATACCTTTGAAGAAATGATCATTTCTGAATGTCACTTTTTGAACATTATAAAATTTCAAAAATGGTCACTGTAAAAATATCAAACTCTCTTTTTGTTGATCATTATAGTTTCCATAAAATTAACTGGCTTTTTTATAAGAAAGAGCTTTATTCTATAATTTATATATATGTATATGTATATATTATAATTATGATAAGTCGTAAGTTGTAAGTTGCTTAAGAAAAGCAAAAATCTAAAGTAAACCTCAAGAATATTTAAAAGTAACAAAAATAAGCTTTGCGTCTGACTGAAAAGCATCTTATCTACTGCAGACGGTATTCGAGCTTTCTTTAGTGTATTTAAGATTTACCCTCATCTAGGATATATTTTGGCTGGGACTCTCTTCAATGAGATAAGTTGGGAAGCCATCAACTCACCGGACGTATAAAAGACGCCTTGGACGTATAAAGTTGTTTTCATTCACTTCGGCACCAACTAATGGCAACATCAAATGACGCAGGATGAGCCTCAACGTGCTAATTAAGATCCCTATAAAGTTCTTTGTGAGGATGTACGGTGAAAAATTTTTACGAGAAGCTATCCGTATTAATAAACCAACTTTAAAACTACCCGAATTTTAATTAACATATTTTATCATATAAAAGTAATCAAAAATAATAATTAATTTATGTTGCTGCATTGATAGCAGAGATAATTATTTTTTATCTTTTAATTAAATAACTTTTTTAATAATATCTTTTTTTTAATTTACACTTTTTATTCAGAGAAATTTAATTCTTACTACTACTTATACAGTATTAATTTCTGGAGCTGACAAACTTGGATGCTTGATTTTAAATTTCGCAAGCTTTTTTTAAGATTGACAATACTTTTTGCAGTCGTATAATATATATTGTATAATATATACGTATATACTTAAACCACCAAATCAGCGATTGATTGTTTTCAACGTCTTGGCCCTTTCTACTGGCTTTAATTGAAAATGAAATCTTAAGAGCCAGCGAGTTCGGCTGAAAAGCAATGGAAGCGAAACAAAGGTGTCTCATTCTCTCTTGTCTGCGAATGATGAATCCGTTCCTGCGGGCTTACTCAAATTATTTTTATCTCCCGGCTTCAGGACACCACGGTGGATCAAATCCCAATGGATTGCTTAGTAAAACCCACCGAAGTAAGAGAGTAACGTTGAAAAGATTCACCGCACAATCCCAGTCAATAACCTGCTACCTGATACTTGACAATTCTCTGTTTTCATTCATTTATAAATCAGCTTTTTTTTAAAGATAAAAAAAACATAAGTACAGCTGACCCTCCGGACTAACCCAGCTCAAAATTAACAACTCACTTAGCAGGAATTTTTTTTTTCAGTATGGAGAACAATACTTTACTTGATGAGTGAAGAAAAAAGACCTGCACCAGAAATGATGTACCCTAATTTATAAAAGTATACCAAACACACATTTTTATACTGTCCAGTAAAATTTCTCTGCAATGACCTTATTTTATAATTTGCATTTATGTATCGGGATGGACGTAAAAAGCGCAGCGAAGAGTTTTAAACAAAAAAAAGTAACTAACGAAATGAAAGAAACAAAACAAAGAGCTGGAAGAAAGACAGGGTAGAGAAGAAACAGTTGTGGGATAGAGCCAAAAGCGTGGGCTACCTAAAAAGCATCAGCGAAACAAGAAACAATAGTTCGCCGACAGCGCAGGGCAAACTATGGGATTGCCGACTCAGCAGGATCTGGTTGCTGGCTTTTCTCTGTCTCTCATTTGGCAACGTACGGAAGCTACCGCTCGTAATGGTTTAGAGTGAAAACGACAGTAGAGAGCGAGAAAGAGAGAAATCACGAAGAAGGAAATGCGAATTGCAAGAGAGACAGAAATTGTGCGGAGTTCGAGTGCTCGTTAACGAGTCGAACAAGGCCAGGTTGGCTCGCGAAGCGCGATTGAGGCTAAGTAAGCAATGTCATAGTCTTCAAACGGCCTCATAAAATTTTCGACAAGAAACTGCTGCGCCGCACTAGCACCAATAGCATCATTGCTTTGTTTCGAGATGTTGAATATGCTCGATGCTATTTTACGAGATGGCAATAAATAAGAAACACTTTTCACCTATATATTTATCATTGTATATTACGTAAAATTGAAATTTCAACGTCGCCAAAATATAACTTTATAGATCATCATTCAATGTATACATTTTCACTAGTAAATTTGAATTTTCGTAACTGAGTAAAAGTGTTGTTCTGGCTCGCACAGCATGTGGGTCACCGAGGACTTAATGCCGTTAAGGATAAGCCTCATGAAGCATGAGTATTCACCAGGATGATGCCACTCTCCTTTATGGAAATAGAAGCTTATGCATGAATTGTGACAAAGGATAGTAGAGAGACAAGCCAGAAATAGAGATAGGAACTTTTAATGATTTCTCTTATTTTTAATATTCGTTTGTGAAACACAGTATCTATAAGACTTTAAAATACAATATATAACATTTTTATTTAAAGTTAACAAAAACTGCAGGATTAAGAAGTGACTTGATTAGTGTTCAGGCGAAATATATTGCTATGTAAAATTAGTACATTACACAATCAGGGAGAAAAGTTAGACATTTCAACCCATATGCGTAATTGCTTATCCAAGCCGAAAATGAAGATGGCAAATACGCACTCTGGGACATCCTAACTTCCTCTGTCATATGTAATGTACTATTTTTCACCAGATTTCTGCACGGGAAAGGTCGAAATTTGAATTTTGAAGGAGGTTTTTGGGTTCAGCCTGCAAAGTCGATCATTCCCTTGACTTTTTTTTTAAGCATAGGCCAGTGAGTTCCGACTTTCTGTCGAATTGTTCAGAAGACGTTTTTGACCAATCCTGTGCCTTCGCTTGGATAGTATGGGAACATTAGGATGTCAACTCTGAATTTTTAAAAATTTTCGGTGAAGTCCCTTAAATATTTTTCTCTTTGTATTTAAAGCGAGCGAAAATTGAAAATTTTCATCTATTATTTCTCCACGTTACAGACATTTTACTAAATTAAACTCATTTTATTAACTATTTACAAAACAAAATATGCGCATATATATTATTTAATTATTATCTCTTTTAAAATACTTTTTTGTTTCTAACTGCGTATGACAGTAATAATATAAAATGTTTTTTTATTTCTTTAAAAATAACTCAAGCAAAAGGGCAAGAACACAAAAAGCCTTAAAGCATTATGCTAATCGTTTAAAGACACGTGTTTGTAATGGCTTATTTTTACGTGACCCAAACGTTGTCGCAACGAGTAGAGAAAAAGATCTCAAAAGATCTCTCTCACACTCTTTGCCTGCCAGGCGGGATGACGGTCTTAAATTTAAATTGCTGATTAGACGCGACATCCTGCTGATATCAAGCACACGCCGACACTTTTGTGTCTTTAATTTGAGGGGCGAACTTTTAAGATGAAGTAAAGGTGAATAAATTGATATTATACCAAGCTCAATGATATTTATGAAGGCAATAAGTAAATATAATGACTAGAGCTTATTATAATGACTGGTATTTTTAAATAAAAAAAATTACTATACTCTCAAAAAAATCAGGGTACTAAGCGGTGTAGGTCTTTAAATTTTCGGTGTTAAATTTTAACATCAAACGCGGTGTTAATATTCTTTACTGGTGTTAAAAAAATTTCCCAGTGTTAAAATATTTTTTGGTGTTGAAAATATTTTACCACACGGTGTTAAATTGAGTCCATTTTCAACACCGCTCTTTTTACAGCTGAAAAGAAAAAAAAACAAATTTAGAGAAGAAAAGTTTTAAAAGTTATTAAATATTTTTGGCAATAAGTTATTGAACAAGAGTTGAATTAAATAATAAAAAAAAAAAAAAACTGTATGAATCTTTTATCCAATAAATTCATTGGCAGTTAGTCGAATAACCGAAAAAGTATTAAGTGGAATTTTAGCGAATGGGAGAATTGCCAGCTATGCTGTGTCAGTAGGTAGTACACGAGCTGCAATATCAAAGTTTAAGCGGACGAGTTGTCCATTAAGAGGCAGCGACGATTTTAAAGTAGCGATAGTATCGCCCGGTAATTACGTTGGTATAACTTTGCTTGGAGTACGACTAAAGTAAAACTAACAAGGAAGAAATAAAGAGTGCAGAGTGTAAGAGTTTAAATGAACAAGAGGGAGATAGAGAAAAAGAAAGGGCACAGGGGTGCAATTAAGGCGCAAGAGGTATAAATATTTCGGTACAAGACAGAGCATGCTGAAGAAAAAAAACAAACACGGGAATGAGGTGAAGAGTTTACAGAGCGAGTTAAGTTTCCAGCAGAAGGCGAATAAGGATTACGAACCATCAGATATCATGAAAATATATACGAGCTATGTTATTTCCGTTTACATATTACTTTTTAACATGTTTTTTTATTTTTTTGTTTAAATATATACAAAAAACTTTCGGTAATGGAGTTTCTGGATCATGATATACTTTTCAGTTAAGGATACTAAAGCAGGATAGAACGTATACTAACTAGAGTAGGCTGGGACAACACATTTTCCTTAAAGATTTCAAATGAAGAAAATTTTCGATCTGAATTGTTATCAATTTGTTGCATATTTTCATATTTTCATAGAAAAAGTAGCAATGCTTCATATTTAAAAAATTTTGAAGTTGAACAGACTGGAGCTAAATTTTTGTAGTAAGATGCTTCGATCATGATATTTCCGAAATGAAGAAAGATAAAAATATATTTGAAAATTGGCGGGATTATTTGAACTTTGGTACTGGTAGAAATTTTTCGTTGATTTGTTTACTAGGTTAATGTCCTCAAAAAAGATTTGGAAATTTGAGAAAGCATGGAAAATCATCGATAAGTCAATAACGAAAAAAATATTTTTTTCTGTCGTGACAAGCAATAAGCTTTATAGAATATAATCCCATTTACAAGTACAAAATAAATGTCTTGAAGGCTAATAAACCAAATTTAAAATAATGTGAGTGCAGAAGTTATGGATTTTTGCTTTCTGTATCCTTTTCTGAAGAAACTGTAGAAGCTGACGTAGCGTCTAGAATATCAAATATAGATACTGAATAAGAATTGGCCGCTTAAGTATGCAATAAGATAGTCGAATCGTGAAGAATGTACAAGATAGATTTATTTTCTGTCTACATAAATACAAAGTATCGATTATTTTATTCTTCAGTATGTTTATATATCTATATTCTTATGTATATTTCTACGCACTTTCTTAGAAAACACATTGTAATGAAAAAGTTATTGCTTTCATACTCTTTCGTTGTGACAAAGTATAGTGTACAGGTCAGCTACAGAAAGGCTTCCTAGGATCCGAAAAAGTCAACTTCTAAAGAAAATTCGGTTTTTTAAAATCGGAGTAAGAATAATAACTTGTGTTTTTTTGAAAATTTTCAATTTTCTTGGCAGGAAGTTAAGAAAATAAGGATAACATCAAATAATATTCTATTGAACCTTTGAATGACACCAGGGTCCATTTTCCTCAGACCATTTCCAAATTTCTATGCGTTTTCTTAATTTTTTTGATGAAATTATCACATGATCAAAGTCGATGCTTCTTTGTGAAAGTAGCAAATGTGTTACAGAATTTATTCAAAGAGAAATTTTTGAAACTCACTAACTCTTTCTCGCTAGGGTCAAAATGTCACCTTATGACACAAACGATATTTTGAAGACATGCGTCCTTTATGAATTGATATTTGTTTATTTCAATAAAAAGAAGAAGTCCTAAGATATGGATCACATTTTTAGGGTAACTATTACCCTGTAATTGACTGAAACAATTTCAGTTCTCTATCAGACGCATTATTATTATCAGCGCGAAATCATAAAGAGGTTATTTTATCCCCCTTTTTTTTCTTAACTTCTTTCTTTCAACCGAATTATAGTAATCTTGTGTCGGTATAGAAAGTTAACCCTCCTAATTAAGAAGGAATTAATCAGCCAAGCAATCATTTATTTTTTTTCTTCAAGTAGCAAGATTGATATAGGTGATAAGAATTTAAATCGAAATTGTAGTTGAAGAACAACCTCATGCGATATTTAACTTCTTGGCGAGTCAGATCGATTTCTTAGATACAGTTTCCTTTGCTAGTTAACTAGAATTAATTGGAAAAGTTGTTGGATCTCCATCCTCTCATTCGCAGCCTCCGTTACTTGAACCACAAAATTTTCTTTGCCTTACACTGTACTGATAAATTGAAAAACAAGATACAATCATTTTAAACTCGGGTATTTATCTTTCATAATTACTTGAAAAAAAAAAAAAAAAAAGTTACACTAATCTATTACTTTTATTATATTTAATTTTTTTTCTTAAATATTTATAATTAATGAAGAGTTTGTTAAATCTACAAAGGAAGCTAAATCAATTGAATTGTTCACTTTACAACTCATTGGCTGAGTAAACTAAAATTATTCCACTACATTCTTAGATCTCATGAATTTGCTTCAAAATTGATTTACGAATTATCACAAAAGCCGCAAGGTTTCCTCCCTTTTCTCTCTCTGAGGTTATATGTCTTCATCTTTATATATATATACTAAAGCGTAAATTATTTCAATAATTCAGAAATCACTAAAGAGATCTTCTTTCATTGAATTCCATTACTATTCGCCTCGAGGTCTTTGTTTTAAGCACAATGGCTATTGACCCAGCCCACTATAGGAGTAGACTCAACATCCAGAGATTACTTAAGATATAGTCATCTTAGTTCTGAAATTTTATATTTTTAAATAATTATTGTGCATAATATAATCAGTGTTTTAAATAAATTATGAGTACTGCGGCTGATAATGTTTTTTTAGTATAAACTTTACGAAGCAGCTGTGTCTCTAAAACTATAATTTCTAACGACTAATTAAATTTTATATTGATTCAAGCCTTTCGATCGACTAATGTGCGTTTTATAATAGCTTACAAATACAAAAGTACATACTTACGCTCTATCACTTGCACCTGAGACTTGTTTGACCGAAAGTAGAATAAATTAAATATTTTGTAAATCCGCAGTTATGTAAGGCAGAGAAATTTTCTGACATTTGATCAGTGAAGAACTGACCAATGGTAATTTTTTAAATTAAGTCCGGTTCCCGCGCTTAGGAAATTACTCTAAAAAATTGACCAAAAATTGTTTACGGATTATTTTGACTTTTGACATTGTTCAGAAAATAATTGATGAAAAATTGAATAAATCATTTTTGATGTCAATTGACAATTAATTGTTAGTAAATTTATCGTGAACTGACTGAACATAAAAATGGTGGCCATTTTACATCGCTGTATAAATAAAAACTATAGGTTATATTTATACTTTATAAAATAGAGAATTAATTCGATATAAATTTTTTTTTGTGTGGCAATATGCTCTGGCAGACATGAAAAGCACTAATTTTGACATATATTCTAACGAATAATTCTTTCCGGGTAAACATTAAAAAAAAAAAAATGAATTTATGATAACTAATGAAAATAACAGTATATAGCAATGGAAGTTGTTTATTTTTAGCAGTCTATAATGAATATTCCAATATTTTTTTGTTGCAAATATTATTAAAAGAGAAGCGATATAATAGAGATGGATCAATTAAAAAAATTCCGTATTTTCCTTCCATCTGACGTTATTGTTAAAATAATTTTTAAATGCTATTTTTGCGTTCTAAATTATAGTTCGTTTGTTTTATAACGTCATATTTATTCAGTTGTATTTATATAAAAAAAAATTCGTTTGATATAAATGTATTTAATAAATATTATCTACATACCAATAACCAAGTATCAAACAACGATGAATTTCGAGTATGTTCGAATTAATTAAAAAAAATCGGGCTATTTATTGAATGCAAATACTCTTTATTACTGTAAAAAGCTTCTATTATTAATTTTAATTTTAGAGAAGCTAATTTTTTTGTTAAAAAAATGAAAATAATTCAATTTGTCTGATAATATATTTATTTATATTTTTTACGCATTTATAAAATTAAAAAATATATTTTATAACAAAATTAACATCAAGCAACAAAAACTTTCATAAGCTATAAAATAAATCTTTATAGGTATTATCAAAAACATGAACAAAATAAAATGTTGTCTTTTATTCCCACATTAAAGACATAATAAATTTCATTTCGCGAACCCGTGGCTTCAATCCTATCAGAGTCTGGTCGACTCTCTCACATATACTCCTCGCTTTTGTAGCGCTTCCTGTTCATCCTTTTCTCATGAAAGATGGAGAAAAGCAGGAGATGTTAAATTTCAAGCGCTCTCAGCGTCTTGAGTGACGGTGTACGTCAACTATAGCGTGTAAACCGATGGTTGAGTAATATGTATGTTGCAGAACCGAAGCACAACAGTATATACACGTAAAACCGCGTAAGAAGAAGACGAATGCAATAAGACGGTGTACAGAATGAGGTAAGAATATATATACAGACAAGTACACACTATGGTGTAGAATAGAGAAACTCGTGGTTTATCCTGTCGTGACATCTTCCCAGAAATACGTTTCGAGTGGCATAATACAAAGATTACAGAATGGGTACGTGACTTGACATAACTCAATGAAAGCTTGAAGCAAGTTAATTAAATCTGAAGGTACAACCAAGAAGAAGCGACAGAAAGCACTTCAGGGATATTTTAGACCACGTGGGGATCGTGTTGGCACTATTATGAAAAGCATCTTAACCTGCCTACATCAAAATGCGTCGTCTGAATGTCCTTAAAATGCGAATTTATGTTCATGATGTATACTAATGAACACATACTATTAATTAACACAAGTGCTTTGTGCAACGATCAAAAGTCAAGGGTAATTTTATTTGTCGGGCAGACTTCATTACATTAACTTTATTTATATTCATTTATTTTTACGCTTTTCATGTCGTTATATTCATTAACTCTGGTTTAATATATATGTATAAATATACATATATATAGAAACTACATCACCCTAATTTTCTTTTGCATATTGCCGCTAGCGGTACCCTATCTTTAAATTCCTATTACTGTCTCTTTCAGTGTACGTCTATCAAAGCACTGGAATAGCATCGTCTTCATCTTCGTAACCGTCATCTCGTAGACTAGTTGCCTTCACTTTTGAAGCATGAGAAAATATTATTTAAAGTAATCTTCTGTGTTCAAACGGAGTCTTAAGTAAATGCAAAATATGCGTAAACACTACGACCATCTTAAACACTCGTCACTTTTCACTCTATATTTTTATATTTACTTTTTATTTTATTTTATTTTATTTTACTTTGGTATTGGGGGATGTAGTATTAAAAAACAAGAAGGGCAAAGGAGATAATGATGTTAGTATGAAAGTGTGAACACTTCAGCTGTAGAGCACATTGAAATATTTGAATATTTTATACGTCGCGAGAAATGAGATTTTATTTCGTGGGAATATTCAAATTTTCTAATGTAGATTCATGTCGTTTAATATCATGCTTAGTTGTGAGAATAAGTTTCTTATTAGACAACAATATATATGTACATATAGTAAGAAATATATTAAGACACATTTTAAACTTCTCTTGTGGAAAGTTGTTAAATTTACGTGTGAAATTCGTTCTTAATATTTTTAAATCTAATAAAATGTTTAACATGACATTATATAAAATTTTTCGAATATCCAAGTATATCTATTTATGAATAATGCATGTACATGTGTAGGTATGTGATAATATCATGTCTACGGTTGAAAGAGTTATTTTTTTTTGTAACACATACTTGAAATGTCTACCATTGAGCGCCTAAAGTCGGCAGCTAATAATATTCTACATAACATAGCGGGTAATAAAGATACCTAATCGTTTAAATTGTGACGTCAGCCGTGCGAAAAATATAACTTTAGTTGCATGCACTATAGCATGCGTGGAGAAAATATCGAAGTTACTCATTGTGCCATCTAGTGGCAAAATTTTTCATTATATTTCAAGCGCCTTTTATTACTTGAGGTCGGTAACCTCCCGCCTAGAGGTACTCATTGACATGGTTTTCGAATATTTTTTACGGAAACTAATGAATAGTTCTAGTACAATTCTGTATAAGATGCTGGTTGTAGTCAATCGTAACAACTCGTCTTGTACACAATCGCACTTAATATATAAATTACTATTTTAACACTACTCATAGATAACAAGTAAAAAATGTACATTTCTAGTGACAGTAGAATTTATGACTGATAATTTATTATTTATTTTTTAGTATTACCTCAAAGAAGTCGTTGTGACTGACCTACAGATGGACGACAAATCAAAAGGAATCAACCACTAATCTTCATAGATCCCGATCCCGAAAACTGGGTTCGAGTTTGGAAATTCCGATCCCGATGGGGCAGAAAAGAACGAGCTCAGAAAACACGGAGCGTTCGACAAGAATGGTGGAATAATTGAATATAAATTTTACGTGAGTTTTATACATGAAATATATATATATATATAGCATTACATGATTTATCTGTGTGAGTGAATGTTAACATTCGGTAGCTTGGGTTTAATATGATTCTACTCACATCAGTGGATTCATTTGTTTGGCCAACGATGGTTGAGTTACCAGGGCAGGTATAGAAGCCGCGTCCAAGCGCGGTTACATGCCGCGGTGAACAATTCTCTCGGTCTTTTTACTCTTACACTTAACTCCCACCTGTCAGTATTGCATTTTCACCCACCGTTTCCAATCAACTAGTCAGATATTTTATTCATTTTAAATTTTACATTAAATTAAATTTAGCTTCGTTTTGCTCACCTCGATTGCGAACCATTGAGTGTTTTCTACTAAAGAACAGCCGGTGTTTCATATTATTCTAACACTCAACTATTTCGTTAATTTGAATATTATGTTCCGTTTCTTCTTATCACTTCTTCTTTTCATGCTTTATTAATATAAATTATGATTCATCGATATTTTGATAAATCAATTTCACGTCTCTTATACACGCAGACAAATTTACAGTAACAGTTACTATATCGTAGAAACCACACTCATATCATATGGTAGCAGGTTTTTGTGTAGTATCAATAACCAAAAATGGCGCCCGCACTAATTATAATAACCATTCTTATCCATATGGGTTTCATTTCTACATGCTGTCAGAATTCCCATACCTTATAGGAACTATTACCATATTATGGGAATATTACATATATATTATAGGATTTATCCATATGTGGCTATAGAAGCCCGGGTTGCAAAATTTGATCTTATTTTAGTCTAACTTGACTGTATTTGGACCAATTGGTTTGTATTTGAACTAATTGATCTGTATTCAAATTTGAAAAAAAATTGTAAGTTGTTATGGGTTCGGTACCATAACTTTTTGTCTATTTATATATTATGTATGTTAAAGGCAGGTTTCAATCAATTTTTTACTATTCATAATTTAAATTTTATGACTAGTGGTTTCATAGATCATGTAAGAAAATATGAACTTTCTATTACTGAAACCATAAAAATATATCTTACAAGTCATATCATTTTGTTACAATATCAACAAATATATACAAGAATTTGTATATATTCGTATATATATACGTTATGCAGTCGTTATGTCAGTGATATATTACCAAATTCTATAATTAAATTTTTCGTTTAAAATTGAATATAAATTAACGAACAAATTATTCAAGTGAATAATTTCATTTTCATGGCGACTATTTATGCAATATTTAATTTGTAGCATTCATTACTGCTAATTGTAAAAAAATAATAATTATTATTATCATGGTAAATGTACAATGATATAATTATAGTGATATAATTATAAAATTTACATATATTTAAAAAAAATTTTTACAAACAGTTGCAAGCTATCCGATATCCAATTCAGGATGATATTTAAAATATGGAAACTGTGTTCATTCATGCAATTTAATTGTAAACAAAAAAATAAAATTATACCGGACAAATGTTGATCAGTGAACAAACAATATTACAGTTGATTAACTGCTAATTCGCTCTAGCGTTGTCGAGTTCGTTTGATGTTCAATGAATCGATTACTAATTCACTGATTCATATGTATGTTTTAAGTCATACATGTATTTTTAAATTCTTTAAACATTACAGTTTGTGTACGAATTTAAATTAAAAGTATATAATAGTTGGTCAAGCAAATATATCTTCGTAAGACATATATAATATATATTAATCATAGATTTAAAATACACACGATTAAAATAGTAAGACCTTACATATTTTTTCTTGATACCAACATCAAAACTTGAAGTTAGTGTCTCTACAGCCTTTCAAAACAAGCTCATTTCAGTTCAATGTCGCGAATTAGTATATTATACACCTTGGGAACAAAGTAGGACATTTCAACCCACGTGTATGATTGCCCATCCCAGCCGAAAGTGAAAGTAATCATAAAAAATATAATGAGTACCACATGATGAAACCGGATTTCAGGCTGCGGGTAATATCAGCCAACCACCCTGGTCTGGAATCATTCCATTTTATCCTTTGTCACGCAATATACTATAGATTTCTTATAAATAGCGAAAATTATAACAAAAGTTGTCTCAATATCAATTTGTCCAATTGGACTAAATTTGATGTTTTTCATATTGTCTGCATCGAAATTGAGTTTCAATAACCGGTAACTCGGTTTCTGACTTTATTTCACTCCTTTAAGAATCGCATTTCTTTATTGTAAATCAAAGAACACGGGGTCAAATTCTGTCCCACGCTACTAATATTCTGGTTAGTATTCGAAAAGACGGAAAAATTTGTTATCCAGTCTTCCAAATATAATCGAGAGCTCATTGGATCATTTTTTTGAAGCCTTCGGATTTCAAACTTTCTGCCCTTGTAGTGTAATATACTATTATTATTAAATAACTCATTTAAGTTTTGTAAAATCATCTGAATCAGTCCGTTTATACAACAGTGATTTCTTTAATCTCAAGATATTAATAATATGAAAAATAAACTTTTCAAGCTCCGGGAGCTCAGAATTATCAGCTATGTAGATAATATTTTTGAACTTTTCTTTTACTTAACATTGTTAAGGTATTTTTTTTCTTACCATTCTTTTCCTGAGGTTAAATCTTCTAAGGCTTCATTTAATGAGACCGAAAAATCCTTCAGTATGATCTGCTACTTGTTTCACGAAATAAATCCGTTATTATAGAACTTAAGCTTCTGCTAACTACACTTGAGTAACTAACATACTCTTTGAGGGGATTTATTTCCAACAATTATAATTTAATACGTAGTTCAAACAAGTTTGATAACACAAATTTTAATTCGATTGCGTCACATTAATTAAGAAAATGATAATTTATGTCTTGTAATGACTTCAGGTATCGCGAAATAAAGTTTAAAAATAATTTATAATATCATAAATTTATTTATGGTGATTTTATAATAGATCAAATTACAGATAATTATAATATGTAGATTATTTAAAGGGTAATTAAGATCAATATAAATGGCTTGGACATGCATGTTCAACTATCGTTCTTTCACGAAAATTACTGACGTTCCCTCGCATTGGCAAGTCTTAAATCTTTGTCAAAAATAACATACGGCCAATTTTCACCAATAAATTTAATTTACATAAACACAAACTTTGCATATAATTTTAAATATTCGACATTTTACAGCCATTTTTTTTTCACTACACAATTTATTTTTACGCATATGATTTATGGCCGCTATTACGGTATCGCTTTTACAAAATCAATAAATTTTTATTTTTTTATCCATTAACCCGCTAAACAATATTACAAACTTTTCTATATTATGTGTTCAAAGTATATCTACTTAAGAAAGGTCTATAATAATTTTTGTCTAAGTTTCTCTCAAACAAAACCTTCAATCGCAAAATTGAAGACTAGGCTCGATGCATTGCTCTATAATCTAGCAATCTGCGTTTTCATCTTTCAAAAGTGTTCATTTGTTTAAGAAAAAAACGCGGACAAAGTTTCCATTTACTGCGCATGCGTAACAAGGACAATACCGTATGCTGGCTTTAGGTGTGGTAGAGAAAAAAGTTCAGATCTCTCTTAAATCTCAGTGAAATCTCGCTGAATTTGTTAAAAATTATGACAAAGTAAAACAAGCTTCTCTTTTGCAAAACGAAATATTGAGTCTTATAGCGAGCATGCTAATAGGGAACTCGAATTCTAAGAATTTTTTCCCCTATCGTGCGGACTTAGCTTTATAATGAGATTGAACTGTGCTATATACCCCAAGTGCAATCTCATCACTTAATCATTCCTACCAGAGACCCATTGTATGCATTAGGGCATAGACTTTAGTATATAATTACATATAAGAGGCTTCCATGATCATCAGTCTACAGTCACCAGCCGCCAGAACACTATAATCTGATCAATCCAAGATGTACTGAGACTCTAATCTATGATGAAACCAGCCCTGTTCTATTTTCGGAACAACACCATTCTAAGGACGTAATTAGGAGAAGGAATCGCTGGTTCACTGAACAAGTTAACTTTTGTAAGGGCATGCAGTAATCTTCAGTGTGTGAATGCGTTTCTAATACTCATGGAAGTTATAAGAATGGACGTTTTGTATATTATACACTTCACTTTACCCTGGTAGGATCCTGCCATGGATTTCGTCGTGAATACCTTGTTAAGGAATTCTTTAATTGTTCTTGACAAGGAGTTGACACGAATCTGGTCGGGTAATACCCTATTACAGTACGTCTTAAATTACCCTAATAGTCTTGATAATCTCGGGTCGAAAAATTTGATCTGTTTCAAATAAAAATTTTAAGTCATTTCTGTTCAATTTTACTTTTTATTTGTATTCAATTAACATGTGAAATGTAATCGACTATTTTGACTATTTTCAGGCTTGTTTTCAATCATTTTAAGTCTGGTTTTGATCGCCTATAGATCAAAATCATAATTTTGTATCAAAATATTTCACCTTCTTTTTTTTATCCAGACCAAAATCAAACTTTCACTGCCTATTATTTTGATTAGGCTCTTTTCGATCGTCTTTAGATCAAAAACAGCTTAAAATTTTAATTAAAATTTGAAAATAGACCAATTGGTCCAAATACGATCTAGTTAAACTAAAGTCAGATCAAACTTTTCGACCCGGATATATCGACAAATTTTAGTCAGATATACAAGGAAAAAAAGTATTGTTACAATTATAGATGACCAATTTTACAGTTTCTAATGTATTCTTAGTTAAATGAAACTTAATTACGACTGAAACACTCTTAAGAGCTGAAAATAGTCGTACATGAAACTGCAATGATTACTGAATAATTTCTACATCTTAAATACTGTTATTTTTATAGTTTCGAAGTAGAACAGCTGATATTTGATACTATTCTTTTTTCCATCTAACGCTTCGATAAAAAAAAAAATATTTCTAGCTTCGTGAAATTGTTTAATAAATGAAAAAACGTTACGAATAATTTAGTATTCGTTGAGTGGTTAATAGTTAATTAAGCAAGCGTGTCTGGAACTCCATTAAAACTTTGGCCATTTTGGTGATTTTATCGGAATTTGATATCCCTCACATAACTGAAATATTTATGAGATTTTCACCCACTTTACTTTATCAGTTTGCGTAATTAATGTTTTTTTATACGGTCATCCACTTTAATCAGAGACTAAATTAAAAAATAATAAACAATCAGATCTATTCTATATTAATTAATGTAAATTAATATGCTCGTTCAAAGATTTATATTAAACTTCATGAAATAATTTAACGAGACTCCACGTTTGCTATAAGCTCCCTTGATACTTTTGTAGTATGTATAAAGTTTGTACTGTTTAATCATAGAGTAATGACCTTTACATAAAGACAGAAAAAAGTACGAGTAGACACTCTAGTTGTCAGTTAATCAATAATTCTAACCTCAATTAAAAAGAGAGTATTTTTTAAAATGACGTCGTAACGAATTTCGATTAGTTTTAAATGTAAGCAATGACGCCATAGGTCTCAATATCGATTACATGTTACGAGTCATGACGTTTTTGCAGAATAGACACGAGTATATAGGTAGTTTAAATCGATCGAAAGTTACTCGAACTCACGTGAATCATTTATTATCTTGTCGTTAATGTAGATATAAAATAGAAGTTGAAGCAGTTTACGCTAACACATGAGTCGTTTTTCCAAAGTGATAAAAGTTCTTATCGATAGAAGTTCTTATCTTCAATATCGCATTTTGAAAACCGTATATTTAAATTTAGCTTGCTCTATTAACTTGATTTTCCAATAGTGAGGCAGAAAGAAAAAAAGAAAAACATTTAAGGAAGTTTACAAAACTTTAGTCACTAAATTTTGATTCTGCGACTTTAAAAGTATTGTCTTATTATATATTTCTTGTAACAATAAATTATGTTACACAAAATCACGAACGCGATGAATCTGTTTCGAAAACCTTTACATTGTTGAAATATAGAGTAGTATACAACATATTTACAGCCCAAGCTCGTTATAAGCAATTTCTTATCGGGCTTTTAGTTACGATTTTGAAATTTCGGGCTCGTTATAAACGTTACTGACATTTTGTTACAAAAGTTATCACTAATTTGTCTTTTTAGCGCCATTTCTTGGGGAATTATGGAGCCTAATTCTTGGATGTTACCAATAAATTTTTCCCCTACAACCCTTGAAGATTATTTCTAACGAGCTTAAACTGTATCGTAACAAGAAATTTAAAAAATTATTGTATCATAACCGTAAAAAATTCCTGACCCTTTAAATTAATATGCTCTACCCTAATACGTCAGTGTGAAAATGCAAATAGTTTTTCGAAATAATAAATAAATGCTATTTAAAAGTATACCTCTTTAAATTTAATATAATCTACTTTTATCTTATAATTCGAAATGACCGACACTGATTTCGCGCGCTTTATTTAAAAACATTATTTCGGGAACGTTCCTAAACATGACATATGTTCCCAATGATGTACAAAAAAAACTGATTTTTGCTACGGAGCTTAAAATATTCAATGATTGACGGGTTGTTAACTTTCAATTAGACAATACATGTGTCTACAATAGAAGTATCATTTCGTACATTAACGAAATGAAGCTCTTCAAAAAATTTTAAGAATGACATTATCTCATGACAACTTTTCCAGAATTAGCTTCTATTTGCATTGCGTAAAATTATATGCAAATCTTTCCTCTTAAATATTATTCAGCGACCAGTCTAATAATGATCCAAAGCGATTTTCAATAAGATAACCTCAAAAGTATTTTTATCAAAATTAAAAGTTGAAATCGGCACCTGCGTGATTTTCTGCCGTAAAGATATTTTATAAAATAGAGAAAATATAAATGTATACATACCTTTAATAAATATTATCTTCAATTCGATACATTATAGTATGTTTTAATATTAAAAAAAAAAATTCAAAATTTTTTGATTAATGTTCTTTTCAAAATTATTAAATTAAATTAATCATAGTTATTAATATGATACTGAAGTCAGTCGACGTCTAATAATTTTTGGATTTTTCGCCAAAAATATATTTTTTCGGTCCACCCGTTTTTTGAGCTTGAAGAGCCCAAAAGTTTACCAAAAGTGACCTTTTCAATTTCTCCGAACTCAAAAATAGATGGAAGTTTTTGCATTGGCCCACAGAGTAGACCATTTTTCTGATTTCTTTTCTTGAAATTAATTCGTTGAAAAAAATCCAAAAATTGTTATTTGTCCGCAAACTTCAGGGTTATGTTATCAATGATAATAAGAGGTTATAAAGATAATAATAAATAGTAATCACTGGCAATAGTTTATTAAAGCAAATCTTTATTATAGCAATAGTGAACAATGGATAACTGTTAAAGATTTTAACATATTTTTTTTTTAAATTTTTATTTTCGTTTTGATAAAAATAGCAATTGGATGTTTTAAGTTTAGGTGAATATCTAGAAGTTGTCTCTTATGACGTAAAGTAAAAAAAAATTATAAACATAAATTGATAATCGGGATAGCGATGATTATTAATGATAATATCGTTTACGCACGTGACGACGCGTGACCAACGATATATTTGCATGCACGAATCATAACAAGTTCGTGACTGGTACGTAAGAATAATTCGTATAATAAAAATCATTTATTTTTTTTTTTTTTTCTATAGACTCTCTCATCATACGTTTGAAAAATTCTCTTTTTTGTTTCACTCTCAAATACTATACAATTTTACTTACGAGACGCGCAATTATCACTGTAAATTATAAACTATTTTATATATTATTTTTATTTTACCAATATTATTATTATTATTCATTATTGTTATTATTATTTTTATTATGTTCAGTTTTATAAGTAAAAACATTTTAAAATTACAAATAGTATATGAAAATTTTGTTTACATCTAATAAAAGAAAGTAATAATAACAACAGTAGTGGAAAGAAAAATTTTTTTCGTATATATATATATATATCTATGTATATATGTATATACATATATATGTTCTCTTGTCAAATTGAATTTTACACATTCGGATAAATTGCTCGAAGCGGTTTTTTATTCCGCTCCATTTCCTCGGTATTCACATATATATGTTATGTTAAATTTTAAATGAAAATTGATAATATGCGCGGGAAAAAATGAATAGCGTGCGGAAAAAATGATTGAGACAAGAGTAGAAGAAGAATGACTACCACAAGATGGATTATTAATCTGTTGGTAATCGTCGGTTTAGATTTAAAATTTGTATCTAGGTCACGAGGCATCACTTTTTTAAATCAAATGCATAAGAGAAATTGGAACATTAAAAATAAATGAATAACTGATTGTCAGTAACAAAAACTTATCATATCTCAGTCGTAGTCACTTTTTAAAATTATAATTATAATTAAAATTAAAAAGTATAAATAAAAGTATTAATATTAATAATTGTTTTAATTTATAATTATACTTATGATTAAAATTAATAATTATAAAAATAATGTATATTTTAATGAAGATTTTTTTTTATTTTTTTTTTTTTTCGAAACTGCAAGACAGTCATTGGCTAGTTCTAATGATATTTAATGTATCGTCAAGAATTTATTCCTCTCCGCATTATTATAATTAAAATATTAATTAAGTTATAATAATATTAATAATAATAATAATAATAATAATAATAATAATAATAATAATAATAATAATAATAATATGTTAATTATAAAAACTCATTTTATATTTTCATTTTATTATTCTCTCTAGTTTTTACGGGAACAATCATTATTATCATGCATTCAATTTATCATGCTTACCGAGATAGCTTTACCCACATTATTTAATACATAATATATTGATACGTCGAAATCTCGAATCGTTGATTATTCCTCTTTACTTATATTATAATTATTTTTATAACTAAAAATTTATTAAATTAATTCATTGAAAATATTATTTAATATTTTTTTAGGCTTACTATAGAGGCACATGTCGAGTATTTCGGCGCATCAAAATTTATTAAAGTCTAAATATATATATACATATATATATAAATATTAGACTGTCAGAATAATAGACTATTTTTATTTTTCAAAAATTATACCGAAATATTTTCCGTATAACTTTTGAAAAAAAAAAAAATAGTCTGTTTTTCTGACACAGTATAATATGTATATACATACATATATTGATATAACATATACAATACTTGATAATCTTAAAAATAATATTTCTAACAACATTATGTTCGTCCTAAATTGCTTTCCATAATCACTCTCGTAACACCAATAATCCCGAGATGATACTTAAGATACTTTGAATAATCTTTTTACATACTATACATTTCTTTTGATGTGTCGTATATCAAAGAAGAATCTTTAATAGAACGAAAAAAAAGTCCATCATGTTTTGGCATGCTCCCCAATCCCATCTCGGGCAACTACGGCCAAAGATATATACCATACTATTTTTTTCTTAAATCTTATTTTTATTCAGCATCTTCGCTTTCAATATAGTCTTCTTTGTTACCTTTTACAAGGTAATATTTTAAATATTATCTTTATTATCGTTTATTATTATTATTTTTTTATGTATTCTTCTGCTCTTAACTTGTCTCGGAATTCGTGTTATTAATTTTAAATATATTTACGTCGACTTTTTAAAATAATAATTTATAATGTGTGATTGGCGGGCGGCTCACGTGAATATTTTGCTGCGACCAGCGAGACACGTACAGATATATCACGCGTAAACTCTCAATGTTCGTGTTATAATATATAAATATAATATAAAAAATTATTTTAATCATTATTATGTGAATAAAATATAAAATTATACTAACAATATTATTTTTATGATAAAAATTACAACACTAGTAGTGATAGAACTAGCGTCGTAATTTTTATAAAAAAATTTAAACTGAGTAAAAACATAATTTCAGAAACCGATGCACAAATACTGATATTTTTATTATGATTATTATTACCATTGTTTATTTATTTATTTATTTATCTTTGTATACTTGATATTTTATTTCAATTTTACATTCTTAATTCATAATACTATTCAATACTTGTCGAAGCTCATGTTTCATTTGAGAATTATCATTTATGTTATTCCTCATATCAATTTTATATTGCAATTTACTGACTATGGATCGTGCTATTTTTTTTTATTTATAATCATTACCGATTTAGTTCTACATCCCATTATTTTTACTATGTATATATGTATATATATTTTAGATAAACCTAATTTCATCAAAGTTGGAGATGTAAAAAATAAAATCATTTTTCCCGACACGCTGACTCATCTAAATCGGTTTTTTTTTACGATAGTTGCCATGAAAATTAGTTTTATTTAAATATTTTTTTGTACAGAGGCTTAAAGATAACATTTTATTTTATTTATTTTTTATACAAAACAATATTACCCTTCATTCGCCCAGATAACCTGCGGTGACCGACTCATCGCGAGGATACAAATATACATAATATCGTCAGTGTCGATATCGAAAATGAAATAATATCTGAACATAAAAAAAAAAAAAAAAAAAAAAAAAATATGAGTGTTTATGATATATTTTTAGAAATATGTACAAACCGACGGCAATATACTATCACTTTGTTATACGTATCATTTTTTTTTTATGTTTCAAGTAATCAACCTAAAATAGTATAGAGAAGTATGTCATGGTTTGAATTTCTGTTTTATTTCATTAATATATAGACGATTGAAGTTCTCGAATAAATACTTTCAATTTGTATGCTGAGAAAAAACGTGCTGCGAACTAGATTTAGTTTTCATCAAGTCGCCGTTGGCTCAACGTCGCCGAATATTTTAGTAAAAAATGTCTCGTTTTAGTGAACTGACAGTAATTCCCAGCATATATTTTTTTTTTTCACTAGTACATGTTTTTTTCATAACTTGAATTTATGTAAAAAAAAAAATGCTGTCATAAAATAGTAATTCAGGCATTTATGAACTATTTTTTTTTTTATAATAGAGAACTTTTTCACATCTCTATAGCTTAATGAATTTAAAATCTCTCGAGATACTTCTGTTAATTTTCCGATGATCAAAAAAGTAAAAAAAAGGGTTCTTACTACGATCATGACTGTCCTAATCAATTTACTCTTTCGGGTTATAAAAAATTAACGCAAACGCTAATTATCTATAAACTAATATTATAGTTGTATATTAAAAATTGCAAGTGACTTTTTAATTCCGTATGTACAATATGATCACGAGGATGTGCTTGTACACATATAATATACATATGCGCGTATGAATGAGATGAAAATAACATAAATAGAAACGGATAGAGGAGAGAAAACAAAAGATAGAGTAAACAGAATTAGTGAGGTAATGAATATAATTACTGGATGCATTTGTATACATGTGTATGAGGAAATGAGAAAATGGCTTTCAGATTATGAGCATCTCATGTAATAAGGGGCAGTGTAGTATTTTGTGTACAAATTAAGTAATCTACTATATTCCGTTGCTATATTCGCAAAAGACGATAGAGTTAAACAGAAAACCGGTAAAATAATTTCAATGAAAGTAAAAGGATCCCCGACACGAATCCCTATGTTATTTTACAAATATTGGCCCTCGCTATTGTAACACGCGCGATATTCAAAATTATACTTGTTAAGTACAAATATAACGTCATTAAAAATAATACATATATAATTATTTTTTTTTTAACCGTTAAAATATTTAGGTCATCTGTTAATACTCAATACCTTTTAAATACTGCTTAATTAAAATTATTAAAAAAACATTAAAATTAAAGTTTTAATTAAAAAAAATAATTATAATTACAACAGGGTGAAAAATGCGCGAAAAGTGTTTTTTATTTTGCGGAAAAGCCGTCGGTAATCTCATTATGTAACTTTTTTTTTGTACGACTGTACTTTTTATTTATTAAAATTACAGACGCAGTGAAGACACACCCAATTATTCTTTATCGTTATCATTATTATTATTATTATTATTTTTATTATTATTGTTATCATTAATATTATTATTAGTTATTATTATTGTTATTAATTAGTATTATTACTATTATTTATTACTTAATCGTGCTTATCATCAGTCGATCGAGAAGCAACTTTGTTATTTAATTAATTATTATGGACAGCTTCGTAATACATATTATTTTTTAGCGTCCGCCACCAACACTTATTAAATTATAAATGTATATCCTATTTAATAACGTGACACACCTCAAAACGAAACGAAATATATACACGTTTCATGATTGTTTTCTGCTTTTCAAAAAGTCTATCCGTGTTTATCTTAACATTTTTTTTCAATTTTTTTATTTACCTTAATTGTTAATTTACGTACATAATAATTATTATGCCTTATAAATACACGGTAATTTTAGTCATGATTTTAGATATCATTAAAAATGATAAAACACGGATTTCACTCGGCTACTCATCCATATCACAGGTCTGAGAAAACAGAGAATACTTTTGACGTTCGTACCTTTACTTGCTTCAATTTTTTTTGTTTTTTTTTTTTTTTATTTTTTTTCGTAGTAGGCGAATTTATTTATGCGGCACTGGCGACTTGTAAGTCACTTGGTCCTCCAGAAGTCTATAATCGATCGAACACTCTGTCATATACATATATATATGAATTTCTAATAGTTAAAAAAAAAAAAATATATATAACATAAATGTATTCGATTTTTAAAGACAGACGAATTCAAATCTCGTTTATTTGTTACGTCATAATCGATAATGTACCATGTTGCTATTTAATTATTTTATTTTTAACTTCAATTTAACTATTTACATTTAATTAAAAATGATAAATGTAGAAAAAATTTATTATATTTAAATTACTTGTTGAATAAAAATAAAATTAAAAAGCAATAATGGCACATTATCGTGAGGCAGTCACTGGAGTCTTTTAATACAACTTTTGTTAATTTTTTTCTTTTATTATTCACGACGTAAAAAAAAAATTGGTGATGGCACTATTGTGTATTTTTTAAAATCAAGTTTTAGAACACTTTCGCAATGTATTGTTTTTTTTTTTTTTTAACTTTAGTAAAATTCACACAATGAACGATAATCCAGTCATCACACTAGTGTCAAAGAAGTAGTGAGCTATCAGAAACAGTAGTGGTGAGTAACACCAGAGGCCAATCTCACCGGAAACGCCGTTACTTGGCTGGACATTTGTACGAATCATCGTGTTGTAATCTCTGCTCAATAAAGGCTCTGGCACACCGTTTGATCACACCAGCGGTGTGCCATATACTTCATTCGTGTGAACATTCTGGTTGCTATCGTTCTGTCTTGATGCGCATTGCTGTAACAGAAAATTTAAAAAATATGTCTTTTAATAAATCTATCTAGTTTACGACCTTCTTTTTTTAAATCGTAAAGTTAACCTTAAAATCCCATATCGGGATATCGCACACCCCGAGTTAGTTTTAGATCTATGGTCCAGCGACTATTTCAAAGTAGAATTAAATATCGTTCACTGGAGGATTTATGCCTTAAATATCGTTTTTCGTGTACACAACTTTTTGTTTCAAGCATTACTTTAGATTTCGGAGTTTACTTAACCCCGGTATGAAATGTTGCGATGTTATTAAGCTATTAAATATATATTTTCTTGTTTCTACCGAATTATTTGTCTATGTCTTCTTTCCAACATCGTAATCTTAATAAGTGTATACCGGAACACGAAATATTATTCAATTTTCCACCACTTGGATAGAAAACGATAAGAAATATATTTTTTATGTTAATATATCGTGATTTTTAAAAGGAAATATATATTTTTTAATAAATAGGAGCTGATTAGGGTTTTTTTTTTAGAGATTTTTCATAGAGTAGAAAAAAAAATCAGAGCTTATGTGACGGAAACTAAAGGAAGTGCAGAGGCTTAAAATATCGGGGTGTGCATACTCAGGAAATATTTTTTTTTAATTTTTATAAAATGATCCGATTTTGGCAGTGAATTTTTTGTTTTTGAAGCTTACAGCACAAATATTAAAAAATAAATCAATGGATGTAATGGAAAAAAATTTCGTTAATTATTTTCAGCAGAATTCAATTTCACACCCATCTAAAGTTTATGCAAAAGTAAGTATGTAAATCGATTTACAATTGAACACAATCATCGAAGTAAAATTGAAATAAAATGGAATATAAATATAAAAATCAATCAACCTTAAAATGCATCAGCTTTGTTTAATAGAGTATATTTTATGTAGTAGTGTACTTTTAATACCATTTTCATATACTCTATAAACTAGAGATACGATTTAACGAGAGTATATTGATGAAAATTTATGAGTGAGAGAAGAGTACACTCAACATTTTGTATTCGAGGTGTGCAGTAATTATTATTAAATTATCCATTTTTCAGATGATTTATAGCATACACCAAGTTAATTAATTTATTTAATTACAACGAATAATTAAATTATTCATTGATATCGACGAATAATTTAATTATCTTTTTATATTAAACAAATTCAATTATTCAACTTAAGTTGCTGCGAATAAAATAATTGTGCAGCCAGTGCTTAAACAAAAATTTAAAAAAAAATCCACTTAACCCTAATTAACATGGGTGTTTTTTTTTCAACTTCCCGCTATGAAAATCGAAAATTTAGAAAAAAGGGAAGTTATTAGTTTCGGTACGATTTTCAAAAATCGAGTTTTTATCAGATTTTGATGTTTTGAGATCTTAGAATATTCTATTTTTAAATTGACATCCGTGGGTGTGTATACGTGTGGACTTTTTTTGTTAAACGATTTTTGAGTCGATTGGTCGGCGAGTAGTTTATAAATTATACGAATAATAAAAATTTAAAATTGTTTGTTTTTCGCGCAACGAAACGAAAAAATTTGTGATTTGGCTGCTAAAAGGTGACTTAAGAAATAATTGGAGAAGGCTACAATTTTCGGCTGACGTGCAAAACTTTTAAGAAATCAAGATCTAGATTCTTTTCTTTTTATTTTGTTTTTGAAAAACTTGCAATGCATGTTTTTCGGTTGCGTGAAAAACGTTGTGATCTTCAGGTACATTATTTTTCGGTTTTTTTCGTATAGCTCATAAACCACTTGCCCGTTTTGCTTCAAAATTTACTCAGTTCCAAGCCTTTATAGGCTCTTTCGACTACTGCCAAGTATGTTATTTCAGTCTAACAGTTTTTTGTAATCGAAGAGCTCAAATATTTACAAACAATAACGATTTCAATATCGCAGAGCTCGAAAACATCGGAAAGTTTTGAGGTTATCCCGCAGGGTCAACGGTTTTTCAGATCTTTCTTATCAACTATCATCTTTTATTTCGTTTTAAATAGAAGTAAACTACCGATTTTGGAAAACTACAATCTATGAGAACACTTTATATTTCATTTCCATCCAAAAAGAATATAAAAAATCTTATTACCATGGTAACTTTAATGAAAGTATCTTAAAATTTTTTTTTATTTTCGGACTAGGCCCGTCGTGCCCCGCTGTCCCTCGCGACTTAAGCATTCATAATATTATTTCAAATTACATTTATAAATTAGCTAATTAAAATTTATTAAATATCCAGAACTGGTAGTTCTACTCCATGTCACACTCGAACGAGTTTTACTTCAAGTAGATAAAATTTATTTCAACTTTAATGCGATCAATATTAATAATTACGATATTAAAATTTAACAATTATTCATAATACTAAATTATAATTTGAATAATAAATATAATTACTTCTCAGACATTTAGTAAGTCAATTATTTCAAAATTATATCGATAAATTATTCATTAAAAAAAATTGATGAATTATTAATTGATAACTAATCATTAATGAACTTAAAATGAACATTCTAAAAGTAATTTATCCGTAAAAGCTTCGTAGAAAGACTAAATTATGTAAATTATTCATTGCTGTACTTATTGATTTTTATATTAAACATAATAGAATAATTACTCTTGTAAAGTAATTATTCAAATTAAAGGAATAATTAATGGAATAAGTATAATTAATTTAGACTCACAGCTTGCTTTCTCTCCCAACTCTTCATCGCCGACTTGTATTTTTCAAACTCATGACACCAGTCGGAATATATTTTTTGATAGTCAGCTGCCTTCGCTGGGGCTGAACACCGATGGGCATCAACGGTGATGTTGTAGGAACAAAGCAGAGCACCGCCAAGCCAGCAGTCGTATCTTCCTGCATCCTGTTCATTTACGCCGACAATAACAAGACCCTTCTCTGAAGTCTCAATGAACTTGTCACCTCCAGCGCCGTACTTGTAGGCGATTTGATACCTTCCTTTTTCTTTGCTGTAGTGATACCACCTGACCTCTTGATTCATCAAGACCTCCGGCATCTTGACGAAGCACCCTAGATGTACCGATTGGCCCCACGTGACAACAAGTTTCCGTTTACCGACGCTACTGTCACAAACGTCAGCGGTGCTGTTGGAAACGTCTTGGAGAAGGCTTTAAATTAAATGGAAAAAAATATTTACTCTTTATTTTTTTATTGTAATTTCACTATCAACAAATTCATGAAGAAATTTAGCATAGATCCCGATGTAGATTCTCACATGGTTCTCATGGGAATCCATACCCTAACAAATTCATATGGGAATCTTGTATGGATTAGGAAAATTAACAAAAAACGTCAGGTTATTTATACGAAAGATTGATGAAAAAAAAAATGTCCTGCCAATAGAATATTAATCTGTTCTTTTATTCATATGCGCGTATCTATAGACCATAGATATAGAAATAAAAAATACCCTAGAATCGATAGAAATTACTTGTATAGACACTCAGATTTATATATTAATTTTCTATAAAGAAATCTACGTATCCTAGTTCCTATGTCAAGTTCCTATATGAGAATCTAGGTACCTACAGATTTTTGTGGGTTTCTTACATGGGAATCCAAGTACTCAGTGTCCTTTATGGGGTTTCCATAAGGAAATTCAGATACAGTTGGAATCTATTAATTCGGACAGTTAGCCTACGGAGGAGCGGAACTTTCTTAGAATTTTCAAGTTAACGGATACCCCTTCTCTCTTAAGGCAAGCTATGACACATGCGCTGTTACATCTACATGAATGATGCTAACAAATATACGTATGGCATCGGAAAACAGCGTAGATCATGGTGGAAGTTAAGATTAAGGGAAAGTTCCGAGTTAATATTCGATTGTACATATGGTTTCTTACATGGATTCCCATATGGGAGTCTCAGTACCCAGAATTTCCTACGTGAATTTCCCATATGGGAAAGATACCCATAGATTCTTATATAAATTCATACACTCCTATATTAATTCCTATGGATTCTTACATAAGCCCATACTTTCTTATATGGATTTCTATGAGTTTTCATGGAATCCTGCACATATTTTTTTGAAAGGGTTATAACTCTGATCATTACAAAAGCAAAAAGGCTGTTGATCCAAATCGAGAAAATTAAATTATCAAGAATTTCATTTAAAAGTTATAAAAATTCGATATCTAAGCGGAAAAATACTTTGATTAAAAAAATATAAATTCAACGGAAATATCGTGGAGAATCGTTTACTTAAGGAACAGAATTTTTTATTAAATTTATTGCAAACGCGCGACTCATGCAATTTAATTTTATCCAATAAAATGTTGTACACGGATAGAAGGCGAGATGACATTTACGGATGAACGTTGATGTTGAAAAATCAAATTTTATGCCTGAGTTAATCTTAATTTTCAGTATCTACATTTTAATATTTATTTTTTTTTTATATTTTTATTGATAATCATTAAAATATGTAGGTCAAATCGGCATTAAATATTTTTTTATTCCGAGTGCATATACTCGAAATATTTGCCAGTTCAAATCAACTATTTATATCCGGGATATAAAAGTCAGCTCTCTCATTAAAAATTTAATAAATAATCGATAGAAATTACGTATTTATTAAAAGTATAATATATTATATTGAAAATTTCTATGAATTATTAAAAAAGTTATAAATGTTAAATTTTATATAAAAGATATGAAATATAATAAAAAATAATAAAAATTTTAATCTGATTAAATGTAATAACACTAATAATCAAGCTAATTATACTCAGATAATTAAATCACTTACCCAGGTGCATAGGGTTTGCAAGCATTTGTGTCTTTGTCCCAGCCGCAATATGGATCGTGAACACAACGTAGACAGTTATCATATCGCCGTGAGCACATAACTAAATCGATCTGCTTTATACGATGGTCTGAGGCCACATAAAGCGCTCTATGCTCCTTGGATATCTCCATCGCTTGAATAGGCTCACCGGGAGTTACATCGAATACATCGAGTAGAATTGACTGGGAGTCTCCATTACTGTCTACCCACTGTACAACTTTGTGTACTCTACCATCACCTTTAATCATAATAATAATAACGCGTAATTAGTATCATTATTTATAAAATTATATAAGCATGCTCAAATCAAACACCGTTAAATGCCTAACGACATAAACTTTTTCAAACATGGGTTCAGATATTTTCGGCTTTTATATCTCGGGAAAAAATCTCTGCAAACTAGACTTACGTTGGTGCACTACTGTCTACTCTAATGAAGTGCGCTTTTTTGATAATATTCGTATGTTTGAAAAAAAATCTCGATCAGATTTCCTGATTACTACATTGGTGTAGACGTAGTGTTCCACGAAACTGAAGCTAGCGGCCGAAATAAGTAGCAGCTAGCAATTTTTTTTGTGTGGCCGCTACTTTTTATAGCCGCTATCGCAATTTTTAGCGTGGCCGCTACTTATTAAAGCCGCTAACTTCAACTTCATGTAGTGTTCCTAACCTGTAGTCTAGATCATTATACGTCACCTTATTTACCCGTGAAGATAAAATTCCAAAAAAGTGCAGTATGTGGAACTTCTGAACTTCAGACAGATTAGAATTTCAAGTGGAATTTTTTTTGAATTTTTACTATTTTGATAACAAAAAAAAACGATCAACTACGACTTCATATGACCGAATTTTGAGTAAAAAAATAACGTTTTTAAAACATATCTCAAAATATATTTTTTACTACATTTTACTCTCACTTCACAAAAGTTCAAAAACCTCTTACTAAAAATTTATTTTTATAAAGACAAATTATCAGAATAATTGCGACTGCATGACGCTGACTTTAGAAATTTATCAGCGTTTAAATTTTGTGCATTTATAATATAAAATATCCTAGACAACTAGTGACGACGGGAATATAATAATATTCAATAGCACTATGTATCTAGATACTAATTTTGCTGAAATAAAATATTTACTTGAGCCAGCATAGTAGACTGTGTATTCCAGATCCATCCCAATGAAGTCAATTCTCAATTTATCAACAACAAGTCTTGTAAACATGATGTCACGTTTAAAAAATACAGGCTTTTCATTTTCATGTGAAATAGCTGAGTCCATGAGCGGATGCGATCTTATAAAATTGAGAACAGTGTCTGGTAACGTTTCCGTGTCGTTTACACACTGGCCTGGTCGTGGCTCAGGTACTTTGTTGGATAGTACAGGAAGCCAAGCACTACTGCTTGTAGCTTGTTCTTTAAATTTACCACGAAATGCTTCTTGAATAGCGTCGATGTGGAACGAACAAATGGCCGAACCCATCAGACCATTTGTTGATGTTGTGAATGTTCCATAAAAATGTGTATCGTCACCTGGTACTTTGTAGATACTCTCTGAAGTAAAGATTTATAAAAAGATATCGTATTAGTACGGCGTCATTAAAATGCCAGAAAAAAAATTTATATAATCGTTGGGTATAAAATGATGATGGGAGATAAGGAAAAGACGAAGGAAGGGATAATGATGATGTTGAGATATATAGTAAGAAATAAAGTATTATTATAACTTACGAATTTCATTAAAGTAGAATGGAAACTCGCCCGGAATTGAGCAATTGAGTCGGGCCTTGAGATATGTCGCCCAATTTTGTGATAATATATTCTTGCCTCCTGTATCTCTTTTGCAGACTCGTGCGACTCGAGAGTACACACTTTTACCACAATTTATGTACTCTACTGCAGTCTCACGGAAAAAGAAGAATACATGCGTACCGATGTCAAATGATCCAACGAAATTTGGTTCTGAAAATAACGAAAATAAATTTAATTTTAATTAATCATATTATTGTCGACTATCGTACACTGTAAAAATTCGGGAATACGGATTTTGTTTAAGAAGGTTTGCCATCTATTCTCTTCCTCACACACATGTGAACAAACGAAACGGCCCTTGTTGCACTTACATTAGCAAATGGAAATTTAAAATGAGCCGTTCTCAGGTATAAACTGAAATTTCCGAACCGGAAGCATTTCATTCGATAAATAATAACTTAACGCATCGAATGACATATTTTATTTGACTATTTAGGCCTTTATCTATGAAAACGGTCCATTTGAAAATCACCTGTTTCATTCTCTTAAATTCGAATTCGCTCGGTCTGGAGTTTAAAAAAATCATTTCGCATATGGGGTAAACAGGGAATTTTTTGCGAAGTAATTTCGGAGTGACGTGATTTTATTTTGATTCATATCCACCGATTCGCAATTTGAATGTTAAAATAAACATCTCTCTGGAATTAATTTCACTCCAAGGGATTAAATAAATGATTAATTATCCGCTCTGCACTCAATCGGAATGAGTCCGCGTTCGCTCCGCATTTTTTTTTACAGTAAAAAAAAATAAATTTTATAAAAGTGATAGTTTCTTGGGTAATTTAATAGAAATTATTTTATTGATTACAAATTTAACTTTGAGAAATATTTTTATGACCAAAAAAAATTATAATTTAGTCTCAGTTTCGAAAAAAAATAAGATCACACTTTTTTTTTAACTAAACTCAGATACGGTCAATAAATAAAATTTTTGAATTTTATACCAAAAAAAAAAAAAAAAGAAAATGCATAATACAATACACTTAAAAAGAGGATTTCTTGTGCCAAGCAATTTTTATCTTCAATTCATAATGCGAAATATTTTTTGCCCCGAGAAATCTTCTTTTTTTGTGTAGCTATGGAATTCTCTCAACAAGAAACAACTTATAAGAAAAACACGAAAATAAGATTCAAATACAAAGTCTGTTAATTGGATCAGTTATCATGTTAAATAGTATTAAAATAATAACAGTACGGTATCATGGCGATATTTAGAAGCATAAAATTTCTCATTATTTCTATGGAATTTATTATTCAGTTATTAACAGCATTAGTTAGAAGGTAATTATTTAAATTTATTAATTGCCACAGAAGCTTTATGTATGCATCTCTTTACTTAAAAGCATACTAAATAAAAAAAATGTAGAATAATAATTTTAATACAACAAAGAAGCGAGTGTAAAAAAATATTGCTTACAATTAATTTGTTCATAAGCACGGCATGTAAGAGAATATATCAACAAAGTCGAATTTATAATCCCCAATTACGTGGAATGCGATTCTATACTTAGACATAATAGTCATTTACAATAAATCTTAATATTAATGTTCCTATTTTTTTTTAAATAAATAGGGGGGGGGGGTACTTCAAATAGATCAAATCGAAATCCTAGAAATATGTTTTTGTCATTTGTATATTTATTAGGGGCTAAATGGTCCATCAGTTCAAATTTACTGACAAATATCATTAATTTTAGTTTATTATTAGTACAATTAATTTAATTATATATATTTATATGTATATATCTTTTTTTATTCACTCAGACATGAGTCCAATTTTTGCAAGTACGATCGTAATAAATATACCGGTTACGTTAATAATAAACTAAAACTAATAAATTTCTTAAAAGCTGTCGCCTCCCCCTTCCCCCCAGTCATATTTAATAGAACACTTTTAAAAAATTCGTTATTTTTATATGATACTATAATAGGAGAATATTTAACAAATCTAAAATGAATATTCGTTCATATTTGATATATTTTGTCTTTCAAATATTCCAAACCTCTTTATACTTCTAAAAATACTGGCTTGGTATCAATTTGATATAGAATCATAAATATTTATTCGCCTTAACATGAATCTAAATATAAATTCATGTACGGGAAAATTTATTAAAACGTTAATGTAATTTTCAGTCTCTCTTATACTCGACTTCATTTTTCTAAGCGTGAAATGTCTTGAAACTGACACGTTGTTCATATAATAAGAATACATGCATTTTTATTCAACTCGGACGAAAAAAAACTACTAATTAAATAATAAAAAAAATAATTTTCAATCAGTTGTAAAATGAATTAAAATAATAGTAATTCAAAAGGCGAATTATTCAAAAAGTGATACGTAAATTTGTCTAAACGATTTGTTTGTGCGGTGAGTAGAAAATGAGCGCAGTGGGAGGCGATAAAACCGATGTTTCCCATGCTATCTTTTGGACGCGTTAAACGGCTAAAAGCTTTTCAAAGCGAGAAAGCGAGCGTTGGTCGGTGAACGACTTTTGTAGTTTTCATTCAATGTTATTCGCAGCGGGGTATGATGACAGAGACTATCCGGAAATTTAACGCCAGTTCAATGATCATCCACTTGTCGTTTTATGACCCAAGCTATCGTAAAACCCAGTTTAATAGTACTCTCTACCTTCAAGTTACGACAGCGGAAACGTTAATAATTTCGCGACCGAATGAACTACCAAAAACGATGGGCGTATAAGCTTAAGCTTACTTCTATACCAAAACAAATGTGCCTTTTTTCCTAAGTCTACGTGGGTTTTACTAGTTTCAATTTTAAGAGCATCATAAATCTTCGAGAGGAAATTCCAGATGTAGTGAACGATGATAGCTATTAACGTTTCTCGTGAAAAATTGAGAAATTCTTTGAAAAAAAAAATTTTTTACATGCAACGTGTTCGCAATATTCTTTTTAATTATAAAATAATATTTTTATTAGCAACGCTAGTACACTAAGTACATAGTTTATCAATTTAATCAATATTGTTCATCTAGAAGAGACAGAATTTTTAAGTATTAACGAACATGAGAGAGATTTAAGTGAATGTCAGACATAAGAGTGCTTGCTTCACTGGCTGCACTGATTCGTGCTTTTCTCCTCTCTATATATTTTTCTTCTTCTTCTTTTTCTTTTTTTTTTTAACGTTATTTCTCGTTACTCTTTCACTTGATCTTCCTCTCAATCGTGTATTTTCTCAATGAGTTTTCGTGAAAATTCTTGGACTAGCGACGGAGTCACGCTGTAGAACTGAAGTGTGAGTGGGAGGGGAAAAATTGAATCATTTCTGACCAGTCAAACGTTTCGAAGAAATTATTAAATTAGGGAATGTTCTGAAATGTGATCTTAGAAAATTATATCGAAGAAATACAGGGGAAATAACTTTAAAGATAAAATCGGTAATACTGTAGATTCAATTTCACCTATCTATCATTTCCGGGTCAGACATCAATCATTTTTATATAATAGTATAAAGGAGGTAAAACGAAATTTTAAAAATAATTATTTTATAAACAGTTCACATATTTTTTTATACTATTTAAATAAAATCCTGGGTTACTGTTTGTAGAAAATAATGAGGGAAGATGATCAGCTCAGGTAGTGTAGTTTTCAAAATTTCTAGTTTAAAGTTTTATCAAAATTATTATATTGCGAAACGGAAAAAAACTTAATCTGAGGTAAAAAAATTCATTACGATAATCAACAAAGTTTTAATAGTGGCCCATTTTACCTCATAGTCAATTTTTTCCAACTTCAATCAAATCGTTCAGAAAACAAACCCGTGAACAAAAAAAAAAATTATTTTTTTTTAAATTTCAAATTACCCGCACTTTTCAGGTAAATCAACTTGCCCCATCTTATCCTACAAATTGTAACTAAAAATTTTTGAACAAAAAAATAATTTCGTCATTTCAAAAACTCTATATTTACTAAAGATTCGAAGCTAAACAAAAAATGTTAGGTTTAAAATTAAATGAATTCTAAATTTTTTTTCTTTCGCCCCAGAGACTCGTGTAGTTTATTTTTTTTGACTTGCGCTTTTGTTAAATTTTTTTTATCATCAGGTATACTAACTACACTAATGTGGATACTGGAAATTTATCTTCCGGTCCGGGTTCTAATAAAAAGGCGCAAACGTGGATCGTCGGTTGTCGTTGCTCTTGTAAGTTCAGAAAACCGTGAAAGTGGTTGGCCAACGTTGTCTCGTCAGCCAGTTATTCAGATCTCGTTAGCAGTATCACCCTCATGTCTACCATTTCTCTCAAACTTTTCATTCTCTTTCTCTTCCTCAGTCTCTACAGCGCACTATCACCACTATAGTTTCATCCTCTTATGTTTCTTTCTCTTTTCCTCAATTTATACTAGCTCTTACAACCACCAGCACTACCATCAAGTTGCTGGATAACTTGAACCCTCAGTAAATCGATCCTGAGCGCACGTACTTAAAACACATCTCTGGCGTATCACATTCGTCACCCGTACCATCAACTTCTCGCGATCACTCTCTGCAGTTTAATCAACGCCTTTACTAATAGACAAACTCAATGAGAGGAATGACTCTTGATGGGTGTTGCTTGAGGGAGACTACAAGGCGCGGCTTGAAATTAAACGACGAAACAAATGGCTAATCATGCATCTCGAGGCAGCGAAAGGGGCAACTCAGGCTAAGGCTAAGGGAGGAAACACAAAGCTTGGGTTGTTTAGTAGTTTATAAAAGTTTAATTCAGCCAAGTTATGTCAAGTAAACGTTGGAAAAGGGTCTCTCTTATTCTATAATTATTTTAAATTATTAATGCCACTTACTCAACAAAAATCGGGAGTGAATACGGAGTTCCGGAGTTTGAAAAAAAATCACATTCATAAGGAGTAAATAGGGATTTTTTCATGGGCGCCATTTTTCTACAGTGTAATCAAAATTTGAAAAATTTATTCTGTCTTAAAAATAAGTGAGCATTTAATTTATTAATTTAAACCAAAGCTAAGATGCCTAGCTAATTTATTCTATTTGAATAAAATTTAATAAGGAAAAAAAATGACAATGTATGATGAAGATAAAAATAAATAATTAATTTGTAGTAAAATGAAAAAGTTAAAATAACCCTAGAGCTATAGAGTTTCTCAAAAGTTTTCTCATGTCTCCTGGGGATATACCGTGATCCTGTGGCTGAAGTGTCTAAGCTGCAGGTCGTTGATTCACAGAGAATGAGGTTGATAAGGGTGGCAAACCTTCTCACCGGGTGTGCCAACTATGCGACGTAGCCAAAGTGAGGAAAGAGAGATAGGCATAAGTTTAACTTCTTCTCCGAGTACATGGGGTCTTCGAACGGGACCTTTAGTTGGAGACGAAGTGAGTAAACCGAGAGAAGGAAGGTTATTTTATTACCATGCTCCTAGATATCTCGCACCCTCGACGTTTGATGGTACACCTTAACCCACCCCTGCATTAAGGCCTCCGGGTCTTGGCAATTCATTTCCCGCGTACTCTGCACCTATTCGAGTATATACTAGGGATCCATCGGCCATTAAAAAAGACAAGGAACGCAAAAAAACATGACCCTAAAAAATAACCGAGTAAAGACACCCTTAAATGCCGAGGCGGAGCGATGTCTTTATATCTATTTTATTTATTTTTCATTTTTATTTCTTTCTTTTTTCTTTTCTCATTTGATTGCTATTAAAACTAAACGCTGAAGCCAGTGAACACATTGAAGAATCTCTTATGTTGAATTATTTGTGCTTCTTTAACTTAAAAGATCGGAAGCTACACTAGAAATTTTAACAATTGGTACATATAAAGCTTAATGGAGCTTCATTGTTATGCTGTACAAAGAGAAATCAATCGTGTGGAGATGATTCGCAAAATTGATTTTTTATACTAGTTCAAATCATCAGACTTTTATGCTCAGTCAATATCACTTAGCAGGTTTAATGTATAAGAAGAACTAAAGTGTTCGTTTTATATTCATCTAGTTCATGCATATACAGTATTATTTAATACGCTGTAAAAAAAGGCTGTTAAAATGGACCCACACTGTGTAACGGTATCTAACCATAGCGTATCATTTTCGAATTTTGAAAACGGGAAAAATTTTATTTTCTTCTTCTTCTTGAAGAAGAAGACTTCGACTTCTGATACTTGAAAAATAAAACAACTTTTTTTAACACCGGGAAATATTTTAACACCCTTCTTGGGGTTAAATTTAACACCAATAATTTTAACATCAGAATAGCGCGGGCTTATTCGTTTTTTGAATTTCCCGCTAAGAAAATTTAAAATTTTCAAAAAAGACAAGTTAATGGTTTCGGTCCGAATTTCTAACAGATCTGGGCATTTTGAGGCCCGAAATAGAGGGAAGTTTCGGGTCTGGCCCGCAGGGTTAAGTGGTTTTCAGATTTTTTACAGTGTAGTTTATTTTTATTTATATTGTTATTACTTGTGACACTTACTGTCAAGCCACTTGGAGTCGTACTTGAGTGTTCTCTTGAAACTATACTCCTTTCGACCATCGGTCAAGTTATACAGATCTGTGCGAAATATAACAGTGTCCGCTTTGGTAAATTCAGCGTTCGTGCCGGAGTACAACGCCGGCAAGTTGCCAGGATTGCCCTTTTCTACCCAAACTGCCGTTGAATTGTCAGCGGGATCATAAGGACACTTGGCTATACCCATTCCTATACCTGGCACGAATTCGTGTCGCGGTAAATGAGTTAAGTTGCTCTGTAAAAATCATTACATTATTATTATTTCAAATTAAATTATATTTAAATCCCATTAAATTATTTTATTGTCGAGTTCATTTCTCATCTCACTTAATTACATGCAAATAGATACGAATAATTTTAAAATCACTGTAATTATGTAAATACAACATTTTTTTTTTCAAATGCAATATAAGTAACTTTATAATCAGAAATTACTAAGAGCAAAAAAAAATATTGTCGCAGGTTAGTAAGACACACTTGAGACTCATAATACTTGACAACACGGACTTATATACTTCTTAGTGTCATTACACGGATACTTGAATAGCTTGAAAAAAATAAAATAAAGAAGCAAAACATGTACTTTGCTTTAGTCTTCTCATCTCATCTGAGACATGGAAGAGGCAAACTCGGAAAAAAAGTAAATAAATAAAACAAGGTACTCACGTAAATCACCCAGTCTTTTGGCGAGTGTGCGTTGGTACCACAGATGTACAGACGGTTACCATCGCTCATTGGTTGGATCACTCGTATGTGGTTCCGGCAGTCAAAGTGCTAAAAAAAAAAATTGAAAGAAAAAAAATTGCATGGCTATTAAAGTGAATGGTTCGTTTATCCTACTATCCTTTTTTTTTTTTTGTTCAAATAAAACTTTCATCATCATTCACTAAAGCTTTGAAATCGCGAAAAAACGCATGGAAAAAAAAATGATAGACGTTTTTTACTCGACAATGTCAATACCAATAGTCAATTTTCTTTTATTAACTCATGTCGTTGTCGAAGTTTTTATTTTGTAAATACGCAAATAACTATAGATGATGTACACAACTGTAAACGCGATATTGATGTTTTTATGGAACCATCAGAAATCAAGTATTCTCAACGAAAATCTGTTTTACACTTTGCATTCATATTTAAATCTGTACGTACGTGTGCACAAGTGAATAATGGAAACAATTGAAAATGCTATTGTAAACTTGCTCTTTGAGTTAAATTGTATTTTATTGTTGTGAAATTTCATTTGGTTATCTATGAAAATTTTATTATGATATTAATTACAACTGACATAGTGGATTTTAAATTCAACCAGTTAAATTTTTTTAAATTTAATGAATTTAAAATAAAAATGCAAAATCCAAAAAATGCACACCTCAATTGCTCATTTTATTGTTCATCATTCCTTTTATTTAACTTGTAATTATCAATTTCATTTTTTTATTCCTAATTTTCAGTTTAATTTTTTTTAAATATCCCGCCTTTTTGTCCTAGATGTCGCTCTTTATTAAATCTTACTATTACGCTAGTGCTGCTGCCAGTAATTGAAGGAAGTAAAAAGAAAAATAAAAATGGCAGTTAAATTTTTCGTGAGTTACAAGTTTTTGAATTTTTATTAATTATAATTAAACCAAAAGTTGAATAGTGATTTACAAAAGGGTTCTTGTAGTCCAAACTAACGCTAATAAAAAAAATTAGGCCCATAGTCGTTTTATTCGAGAGTTGTGATTACAAGAAATCAGCTGATTGACATCAGAGCTCGTCGTAACTTAATTATTTATTTTAAAAATAATATATATAGGAATCAAATTTATGTTGCATTATAATTATTCCTCAATATCTTCTCTACATGATAGTATAAGTTTCGATCTATTTTAATACCCTTAAAAAAGTGTAGAGATGATTGAAAGTAAATGAGGTGTGCATGCTTGAGGTGTGCAAAAAAAAATATCGAAATTTTGTACTAATTTATTTTTGAAGAATCATTTTTGTTAAAAGAAAAAGCTAAATTTTAAATTTTATCTTCATTACTTTAAAAACTAATTGAATACGATGTGATTACTTTACTCATTTAATTAGAGTTTTTTTTTATTTTCATTTCAATATAATCGATGAAATCGGAAAATATATATTTATAAAAATTAGTAACTTACCTCAGACTTTCCTTTCGACACGCAATTTGCTACATTACTTGGTTCCAGATTAAGAACGTCTCTCTGAAACAAAAAAAGTGTATCCATTAATGTGACGATCCATTCGATTGATTACTTAGATATCTTATTTTCAACAGCAGCAAATTCAACAAATTTCATTAGAGTACCAAGTGAAATTGATAGAACTGAATAAAAGAATAAAAAAAAATTTTAAAGAAGTGGAATTTAATTGTCGAGTTTTATTAGCTGAGTACTGATAGCAATTTTTTTTCTTTCATTATATTTTAATAACTTTATCAGACATTAATCAAGTCAAGTGAATAAAATACTTCACTTCTTAATAAAAATGTTCTAGGTAAAATATAATTTAAATGGAAAACAATAAATTCAATCAGGCGACACAAATGTATCAATGTATTTACGAAATAATTTAAATTTCTAGTCTCACAAGATTTCTTAAGCGAAAATATCTAGTTCACTCAACACCGCGTTTGTGGTGTGCAATAAGATTTATTATAATTGTAATTTCGTTTTCGTTTTTGCCTATTTACATTTAAAACACAAGTTTTTAAGTGTATGAATATTAAATCTGAATGACGGCATCTACACTAGCCGTCAAGGAAGTGGTTCGTTTACACAGGCAATCGTCCGGGACACACCCAAAGTAGAGTTAAAAAAAAATTATCGTGTAATAGTATTATGTAGCATGTAGTTGTGGCACACGACGACTTTGCATCTCTCGTTTCTCTTTAACGATCGACATGCGACGTCAAGCATGTCGAAACTACCAGATTTATTGCTTTTTTTTTTAACCTCTTAAAATATAACATACTTGAATAATAACTTCTTGAGTGATTTTGTTGAGCAACTGGATCTTATTTTAATTCAAAAAATTTTTAAATGAAAATGATTTTTGCTTTTCAAATTTGAAAAATCCAGAATTAGATTTTTTGAACAATGCTATTAGCAAATAAAAAGTTGAAGACTTTATCAGATAATAATAATAATAATAATAATAATAAAACGTTAACACGTTTTGAATATTTTATTTATTTATTTAATTTACCTTTGAGTTAAGAATAAATTTATAAGTGGGTAATATTAAGGGAGTAGTGTGTTTATATATGAATATTTTGAAATATAAAATGAGTTGTACAATGTAAGTGGGATTTTCCATGCTCGTTTTGCCACGAGACTGTACGTGTCGATGAGTTTGCTGAGTGTTTATAAAGGTAGTAGAGGATATGAGTGTGTAGCCGACGAGAAACTCGCACTAACGGTACGCTGTGACTCTAATACTCATTTGGTGATGCCAATCCCCGGTAATATCATCCCCTCATTCTCGCAGCTTAATCAACTGTTGGAAAATGTTGGGAAAAGTGAGCGTGTATATATGAAAATCCTGGTTATATACGAGTGATTTATGAAGAGCAAATACAATTTATGTTAATTAAACGATTAAGCAAAACGATTAAATGTGATGGTTTATATGAAATTGTTTCGGCAAAATTGATGATATTAGTAGCAACACTTATTTCCTTGTTTTGATTGACTCTCTTTTCATAATAGAATTTTTGAACAATACAGCTATTTTATTTTTAAGCAAAATGACCATTAATATTTTTAGGTTAGTAGTAGGAAGATAGGGACGTTTATTTGACTAAACAAAGAATCGAACTCATACGAGGGTGCAATCGACCCGAACCAGAAGCGAGGGTTGACTTCACCTAAAGTCTAAAATCGTGTTTTTTCCCGTGCTATGCATTATATTTTTTAAATTACCTGCATTATTACTGGGAGTTTTAATGTCCGGAGCCAGTCAAACCAGGCTAATTTCTTAATTAATGATAATAATGGACAGAAATTAATGAGTTTCCTCCTGAGGGAGAAACTGATCAGTTTGCCTGATAAATCGCAATGGTTTGAAATTGGATTGTTTTGACTAGCAAAACAGGTATTGAAATTCGCAGTTTCAATGCAACTAATGAAAAAAATAGTATATTATACACTAAGGGTTGAAAGTACGAAATTCTAACCCGCGTGTGTAATTGCCGACCCAAGTCAAAGCCGATGGCGGCAAACACGCGAATTGGGTCTTAACTTTCTACAAGGGGGCTAATTTTCACCAAATATGCAGAAAGAAAACGGCGCATGCGTTAATTTTCATCATTTCTAACCTCATAATGGAAAAGTACGTTTCTTGCCGCTAAACATCAGAAATTTAAACTTTCAGTACAAGTACAGTCAAAATATATATTTTCAAGTTCAAGGGCTTTGCACCGGTGAGCTTTATTACCGGCACAGAGTAAATAAAATTTTTTATTTATTTATTTAGTTTATGTGCTTGCCGCTTCCATAGAAAAGAGTAATGTCAACATAAATAAAAAGAGACAAATACTAAGAGATATAGAAATATCGAAGTTCTACACGTAGTTTTTTTGTTCATTATTAAACGGCTACAAAGTCAACAACGAAATTCAATATATTTCTACTGTAGTCTAGACGACTAACAAAAAAAAAGCTAGTTCATTCAAAATCACAATGTCTGCTGTGTTAACTTACATGAATCCAAACAAACCAATTGACAATAAGAAAAAAAATTTTAGTATAATAGTCATTTTCGAATTTTACGGAAGCTTTGATTCATACAAAATAGGTTTCTTCGTTGCTCACTAGGACTTTATTTCAATTCTTTTAGAAATTCTTCTACAACCGACTTTAAAGATCGAAATCTGGACAACCGGCGCATTGATAAAGTACATGTTTGAATAAAAATAGAGCCTTATTTTTAAAAAAAGCATCGCTGCTTGTGCAATTAATAGAAAATCAATAGTATAATTTGTTTTTTTTTTTTTTCAAATTATATGAGTTAAATAAAAGTGAAAATACATCACGAGTAAAAATGAGTGAAATGTAGTAAACGTGTGTAGGGATCATGCAATTTACTGAGATAAAATATTAAGTAAGGAAAACTGCAAGCCTCTCCCAAGAGTACCAACACCCTAGTAGTAACCCACGAAACTCACTAGGGATCAACCAACCCCAGAATCCCTCTCCCGGACCATTAGAATGGAGGGATATATAGCGACTGGTTGAAAAATTCACGAACCAACGCCACCGCGGTCTTTTTTATCTCATCAAATATTGACTTGAAATGACGGGAGTTTGGATGGAATTACTCGTATATGAGTTCACACACACATTTATACATATACCTCTCCTATAATGGTGCACACATGACTCGTAGCAGTTAAAAACGAAACGAATAAATCGTAAAAAAACGTATTCTTTTCTTTCTGGTATCACGTGATTTTTTACAAAATTCATTCGTATAAGAAACGAAAATAAATTAAGTTAGACGTTCCCTTTTATTTGATCAAATATTAACTCAAGTTCTTTTTTGTGTATTCTAGTTACTATTTATATGGGCCGCTTATAGATTTTCTTATAAAACGCCTGGATAAATCTTAAAAGTGGGTGAGAACAAAAATAAATTTATAATTGCAGCACGAAAACTGATTTTTAAGTCTCGGATTATAAATTGAAAAATTATTTACTATTGATTATATTTGAGCCTATGAAAAAATTCAAACATTTTATATATTACATGACATTATTTCCTCATTCTTCCATCATAAGAATACATTTATAAAACTTTTAAGATGACCCAGAAGTGGAAAAATCAAGAGGTACTGCGTAAAGTGGCTTTTGGTGTCGTCCAATGCAATAAGTCATGATTTCCTAATGGAAACCGTCACTCCTCACCCTTTTTATCCACCACTAGCAAACCAAATTCAATCTGCATTCAATATTGATTTCAATTCGATATCCTGGATTTCAATTTTTCTGTGATTTACTTCTTACACTAGGGACATTGCGCCATACACAGGGAGGAATGAGTTAGTGCATGTACATACAAGAGAGTCAGTAAAATCAGTGTCAACGTCAATCAATCCCTAGAGCACACAGGCTAGACCACACACTCTACTCATCAACACATCTCTCGATTCGTTCGATTCATCGACAACCGAAATTTTTTTATGTTCCAACATGATCGATAACAAACATCGAATCGCTCACCAATATTTTTTTTTCTGCATTCATCTGGTCATGTTATACTCTAATTCAACCACACAGTAAAGTGTTATATTTTTTTTTTTTTAAAGTTTACTTGTGACACAAGTAACAATAATGAGTGGGATGGGTATAAAGCATGAAAAAAAAACTCTCGTGTATAAAGTTGCATGGTCATGCCATTTACCTATCGTTTTACTACACTAGATGCTACTAAACGTGCAAAACTGTTCTACTAAAACGATTACATCGGTTTACGGTACTTTTTTTTTATTCTTCAGCACGACTTATCGATACCGAGAAAAAGTCGGTTAATGCATATAATTTTCTGCTTCACAGTATGCTTAAAAAAAAAAAAAATATTTTCAACAAACTAAATAGTATTGATTCAAGAAATTACTTTCTTAATAAACATTATTTAAGTACATGCCCGAGAATTCAATATTTTAATATCAGAATCAAGAAATTCGTTAAAAACATGTTAGTCTAATTTGACATGTTGAATTAGAAATCTGTAGGAATTCTATAGAAAATCTTATAATCATGTTATGAAGATTTTAGTGAAATTTATTCAGCAAATTTTGTGTGACTACTGATGCAAATTCATAATAATTTTAATTTACGGATTGCAAAATCATGTTTTCGATGGAAGCTCGATTTTGCAGATAATGTAAACCAAACAAAGACCATCAGGATATTGCGTAAGCAGTTTATTTTTATATTCCTGATGGGTTCAAAACAGAGTTTTACTACTCGAGAAAAAAACGTTTAGATCTTCGTTGATCTACAAAAAGTCTTAAAAGTCTGATTTTTCTAAAAATGAGATCTACGTTACTTCTAGCAGATCTGCGGAGATCAATGTAGAGCTGATATCAATAAGGATCTTTTGAGATTTGTACAGGTCTAAAGTCATCGAAAATTCGAGATCATCGAAAATCTTGAGAGATTACCACAAATTCAAAATCATTGACGATCTGCTGAAATTATCATCGATCCTCAGAGATCTACTCCAAATTTTAGATGTAATCAATTTTTCCAGGTATATGCAATGCACTTTGTGGTAAAATTTTCGTAATAAAAAAGCATATTTTACGCTGCTATAAAATGTTGTGCATTAAATATAGTGCTGAATAATTAAAAAAAGTACTTACTGAAGCCAAAAACATTATAAATCCATAAAAATGTTGAATTTATTGCAGAAATATAATAAAGCTAACAAAATTCATTGCTGGTGACTGAAAAACTTTTTTAATTATCCTCAGCGAATATTTTTTTTTAACTTTTTTATCAAACATCCCAACTAACTCAATGTTTAATATATATTTGATAGGATTCAAATCTGTATACAGTAAAAATATATAGTCTGGGTACGAAAAAATGAAATACATCCAAAATGAAAAAATTAACGAGTTTATTTTATATTGTAAAGAAAATTTAAAGATTAGAGACTCGTTAACGCTAAAAGTTAGAGGGGGTAAAAGAGGCTCTTTACTGTCAAGGGATGGAAATAATGTCACGATAAACACGAGTCAGAGTAGGTGGTAATTAAAAAGTTAAGCTGCAAAGCATCCATAGAGTAGGTGCTAAGACAAGCAAACGAACAAAGTTTAAGACTTATTCCTTTCTTTACTCTGTCGCTCTGATTCAGACTAGTGCAGCAGTATCTCCAGAGAATATCTCGGTGAAGGTATTATATACCTATGCGGACTTTTGAGGAACAAGAAAAAAAATAAATAAAAGACTAATACAAAGTACTTCAGAGTCGAGTGGAAGTAATAGGACAGTTTCAGTTTTCAATTAGCAAAGACACTTTCTCTTAACTGTTTAAATTCTTGTGTTTACTGTTCTCATCATTTGCACGAGTTAATAGCCCTACAATTACATGAAACATTTATAAACAAAAAAAAAAAAAAAAAAAGAAGGAGGAGAATACAAGACGTTATTAATATTAAGCAATTTTTAGGGATATGGAAGTTTGAATAAGAAGGAACAAACAAAAAAGTTAAAAATATAGCTGAGAAAGTTTGCTGAAAACGTCAAGACTTTTAGAAAGGGTTGTACTGCGCCAAAAGACAACTCGTTTGCTCTTGAGAGCACAGGGAAGATAGAAGACCTTTAGACTGAGTTTTCGACGAATTTACAGAGTTACTAGACTTTATTTAATTGGACAAGAAATGAAACTACTGAGTCTCTTCTTTTTAAGCATTAACGAAGGAACTAAAGCATAGAAAAATAAAGAGAAAAAAAAACAAATGAAGAAAATGTTGCCACTGATTAGAAATCATGAACGGTTGAGAGACTTTTTTGGTAAAAAGAAAAAAAGGATACTAATTTATCGACACTACTTGCCAAGACCTGCATTGCATTAAGTTTTTACGAGAAAGACTTGGATTTATGGAGTTATTTGTGTAAATACTATAAAATAAGTCCCATGGATATAATAAATTATTTTAATGGTTTTTATTTCGCTAAAGTATATTAATTTGCTACTAAACAGCAAGAGTAATTTTCTTTAATGAATATTTTATAATTATAAATTAAAATTAATTGATTTAATTTAAAAAAATAAATAATAATGTTGAAATATAAATAAAGTAAAATTTTTCACTCGAGAGTTGAAGTTGGAAAATTAAATGGCGAAATTAACTGTTAAAAAATTCAAAGCCCGAGTTAACTTTTATTTTTTTTTCTTCGTCAAGCGAAACAGCTTTAATTACTGTATTAAATTTTAATTTATCCGAGTAAATCATTAAAGAGAATTAAACTTTCTTAGACGCTGTTCTTGAAGAGAACTTTCGAGATTTAAAGGCTTCTCATCTTGAAAGCTTGTAAGAATATTAATCCAAATATGATTTATGTACTCATATTTTTTTATTGTGCTAATTAATCAAATGCTAATAACTTTTTTTCTCTTTTTCTGAATAACAGAAAACAAGAAATCAATTTTATTAGTATTCTAGTGAGTAGTACAACTCAATAACTGATGCTACCAACTATCCGGCATTACTCGTTTACGTCAGGAGATACTCATTCGTTGAAAAACTTCCGGCAACCGTTGAAACCAGCGCGTGAGTAGATTACAAGTATAGAAGAACTATATATGTACATATTTAAAACAAATAAAAATAGACGGATTGTGATAAATAAATAATTTATAATTCCCATCTGCCGCGAATGTTTAAAAAGTAAAAAAATAACTCTTGTTTAACTATACTTTGAGATGAACACGTATAATATATCCAAGTTTTTCTGTATGGTATTCAACAATATTTGAAAAACCCGCGAAATTTTTTACCCTGCGCCATCTATACATACCAATATTATAAAATACAAAAAAAAAGAGTATTTTGATTTAGCGCTGGGTTATTAGCGAAAATAAAAAAACAAAATGAAAAGTAAAAAATCTACTGGATCTAGAATTTGGAAATGTTTTGTATACGCACTAATATGTCAGTCAAAAATTGCAGGTCGCTCTTAACTACCCTTTAAGGGGTTAGGTGGGTTTCAGAAGTACAAAATAAAGGTACTTTTACGATTTTTTTTTTAATATAAACATTCATATATTTTAAAAATATAATATGGCATATCAAAGGTATATATTTCAACAGTGTCTCCTGAAATTTTTATATAAAAATGTTGAAAATTCAACTGTTGAGACCTCATCTCCCTGGGTGTCTCACAAAAAAGTCGGTGGACACGATTTCTCGAAAAGTTATGGACCGATTTAGTTCGAATTGTGTACACATCTTTAAAATAACATTATCTAGTTATTGAAGAAGGAATTTTTTTTTTTTCATTACAACTTATTTTTTTAAGCCAATAAATGGCGAAAATTTTCCCAAAAATGAGATTTTCTGTTCAAAGTCTGAGAAAAAATGAAAATTTGAATCTTTTTTTTTGCTTCGTTCAAACACGAGAGTTTGAAGACGAGAAACAGCTTGAAATTTTTATAAAAATTTAAAGACAGATCGACTAGTTCTAATGCAGACCGGTTAGTTCAAATGCAGTCTAGTTAGACTAAAATTAGATCGAGTTTTTGACACGGATATAACTATCAGCACTGAACTCTGATTATTTCGAGTAGTCAACTCACTTCTCAGATATATTAGATTACAAAAAAAGTTACTAGAACTCTTTAAAAAATATGTATGTATACCCTTCCCCTTTCACTACGTAGTCAGAGGTAAAAAGAGTATATACATACGTAGATAATATGACTACTAGTTTATATCTTAGAATATAACTACTCTAAGTGTATACAATTCATATATATGCCAGTTTTGTGGGAAACGTGTGTCTCAAAAAAACTCATCAAACTAACATTTTTCCACGAGCTTTATTACAAATTCATTGTGGTAATAAATTTCATGTTACAACTTGCACCAGTCTACTAGGTTCAACTTCATTTATTTTTAAATGTCAAGAAATAAAAAACAAGTTAAATTTATGAAAAACACGTGTTCATGAATACAAATCATATGAAAAAAAAAAATATCTATATATTTAAATATAAATAATTTTATTTAAAATATATGTATGTATGTAAATACATATTTTCAACAATATTTTATTGAAAATGTCAAAAATATTTACTATGTACGCTAACAAAATAAGAAGTTATGTAGTAGTAGTATTCATAAGGTCAAATATTTTCTAAAGATATATAGAGGATGCATAAACATGTCAAATCGATCTCAATATACATGTCCCGGTATAAGTAACGTATTATATACGTCAAGAGTATCAAGTAAAGGATATACACTCTCGTTTCATCCATAACTGGTGGGTGCATATAAATATATATTATACACGATTTCACAACCGTGTAAATCTTACGAGTACTCTTAATACTTTACTATGCTCTAGGGCAGATAGGTAATATTCCTTGTGGCAAAAAATAAATCCTACATAGCCAAATACATATATAGCCTATGGCATTCCACCCTGAGCTCCAAAAAGAAATAAATTTTTTCTGCAGTAAATTTTTGGTTTATTGGCTTCTATATAGTTTATCGATATCGGTATATTCCTGTATTACATATATCTTTACGTGTGTATGTGTGTGTGCATATGTGCGAGTGTGTGTTATAGTGACCTGTGCTTTTACCATTACTTTTTTAAGTTCAGTAATATATATTATATACATCTATCAACTATAAATAACATATATTTTTCAAAATTACTTTTTCACATGCTTAAGATATATGACTATTTGTCATTTGATTTCTGCACATATTTATTAGCAAATATTTGATTCATTTTTTATTGATGCGTCAAACGAAGTAAATATTTGAAGATAAGCCAATAGATGTTTGATATTGATTTTAGACAAATTTGTTGTGCTAAAGTTCACTGAACACTAAATTCAAATTCAAAATTTATCTCACTAATGAATAAGTTCAGATTTAACTTTTCTTCTAATGCATGTCAATAGTAGAATTCCGTTCATAAATTTTTTCGCCAAAGTGCAATAAATTTTTATAATCACTACCACTTTATATTTTATTGTATGTAATATTCAATTCGAAAAATTTATTGACGTTCAGCATGCGTGTACTGCTAGTTATTTAAGGGCTCGAAAATTTTGTCGGGACTCTCTTACATTATTGTCCCCCTTTTTTGGCAAGATTGTTACCCAGTCGACATTAGCATAGAATATTGTTGCGAGTGAGAAAGGGCGTTGCTTTTCATTGCTTTAAGACTCATGAAATGTTAGGGGTTATAACATACAACAACCGAGTAATCGAATCGATCCTCCATTTTTTCTCTTACTTCTTTTCATTCAACAGTACATAACAACGAATTACTACTTCACGCACGAGTATATCTATTATTGAATTTTCTGCAAGCAAGACAACTGTACAAATGTTCGCATAATACCTTTTGAGTTGTATATATATATATAAATATATATATATATACTTTGCGTACTTTATCCTTGTGTCCGTTTGACAATATGTATTTATGCAAATTTCGAAATTTGATCGGGCCCTTCATCCATTTTGCTTCTCTTCATTCTATACCTTCTTTCATTTTACGACTACTATTTGTTGATCAAAATAATATTTCATATCCAATAGTATATATAATATACATATACATATATAAGTATGCGAATTGAATTAAGTGGAATATTACAACTCGATTCAAAAATCGAATCAAATTTTCAGATAATTTGATAAATTCAAATTTTTCGTAACTTTTTTGCTAAAAATAGTTATCTCGTAGATTTGTGTCAGTGGTCTTTTCACCTGTGATAAGAGTATGATAACATACTATCGTATGTTACCCAAAAATTGCAGCCATCCCGGATTATCTTTCAAGTCAGCCTTACGCAGTAGAATTTCATAAATTTTTTCATTTTCGTTGCGCAAAAAACATAAGGATCTTCGGGTCCATCATACCAAAAGCAATCATACAAATATCAACAATCACTATTAGCAGAGTAAAAGACAGTTCTAATGATCATTTACAAAATCAAAATGATAAGTGGACTGAGAAGTGAAATGATGATAAAATAACCTCGTGTATGTCCTAGATTTCATTTATAGGCTTATGTCACAAGAGGATAATAAAATAATATCGACGAACATATATGTAGCTAATGTTCAGGGGTGAAAATACTTTTATAGCATATAGCTGAACATAATATGATTCAAAGAAAAAGTTTTCATGTCTTATGATTTATGATGAAGTGTCTTTTCCCCACTCAGAACTAACGTTGTTATGAGTGTTTTTGATCGACGCTATGACATTGTTTGTCCATCCATTAAAATGAGAATAATGATATTTAAATAAGGATCCATGATTAATCTTCTGAAGTTAATGAAAAGAAAAATGATACTGTCACCAGAAGTTATACAAGACTTTATAAGTCACTTGGTAAAGTTGATTAATAACATATTATAATAAGATAAAACAGTATTAATAATAAATAATAACTATTAACTGTTTTTTGGAGTGCTTCTTAAATTTTCCTGAACTTATTGCATATAATTATTATTTCTGTGCTCCAAGTCTTTGCGAAATAATAAAATGACAACAACTCGAGGAAATTAGTGAATACAGTACTTTATAGTTTGCGCATCTGTCGAATCTCCGTTTCTCTGTCACGGAAAAACAAAGAGGGGTGCCGATATACACGTCTGTGAAATCCGAAACGCGTCGACGCGCTCGAATAATTGCATTTTCAAATCGTTACTATCCCTCGTCTGCTGTGAGTGCCCACAGAGTCAATTTTTTGTGTATCCCTTGAAATAGCCCCGGGGAATTCGGATCGCGTGCCACAGTCCATTTCGATGTTTGTACCCCTCTGTATATATTTATATTTTTTGCACTACCAGCATTAAAAGCTGTATTTTTGGAATCCAAAAAATTCAAACACATTGTTATTTATAAAAATAGAGTAATTATACAAACAAAAGTTGGCTTGCTAAATTGCTTAGTAGTTTGATATTTTTTATCGTGAACTGTAATACAATACATGCATATATATATATATATATGTAGGCTTTAAGAAAAACCCCTATAAAATTATGACTGTTTTACACGCTTATTTACGTGCACCCTTCACAGGTGCAGAACATAAGCGCATCTGTTAGTATCACATATTGCGGATACATTGAGTCTTTTTACTACCCTATCAATCTATAAAACCGTCAGTGTGACGAACCACGACCCTTAATCGATACATATATCTTTAATAAAAAATAACCCTATTTTATTCAAAAATTCGACTTTTTTTTATTATTATTATTATTTTTTAAGCTAAAGTTTTTTTTAAGAATACAGTGACGCCAAGTTGGAAGAGAGTTAAAAAGCAATTTTACGTCTCTAGTGATCAGGCCAGTTGTAGAATTGGTCAGCCAAGCCAGTAACACCCTCTCTTCTCCATCCCGGAACTAAAGCAATTCCGATTCAATCTCGTCGATCGAAATTCTTGGTGGACGCAAAAAGGGAAGATAATAATGCAAAAATAAGTGGAAGAAAAAGAGGCTAAAACAAAAACGAACACCGAAAAATATGAGTTATTCTACGTTATAACGAACGGAGAATTTTATTCGATTTCTCATTTTCTGCTGAAACTGAATAACTGGCAAAGAATTTATTCATTGGTAGGATAGAATACGATATTTAGAGATTACTAAATTTATGTATTGGATAGAAATCATAACAATCGCGTGTCTTTTTCAATGATTGGCAGAGGGTTGTAGATTCACTAAAAGGGGGTGGTAAGTGTGTCGACAATAGATCGCTTAGCGCCAGAGACGTGTCAGCTGTCAAGGCATCGAAGGGCGGTCTCAGATGATTGACAGTTTTATAGAGAAAGCTCTTCACTCATTTGTTCTGGGATTTACGATCACAGATCTTGTCAATATGCGACAATCTCTCTTTCATATTTCGAAACTTCAGAGATTTTCGTGCGAGTACAATAAAATTTGATCTATCTCACTAAATAATACAAATTTGTTTTGATTGTTGTGGCAAAACAGTAATTAGTGATTCTCAACACGTAGAATGTTTATTTACGTCATCAAAAAATATCAAGTATGGTATTTTATGGGGAACATCACAATGATTGATATCGAATCATTTTCTATGTGGTTTTATCACTGAAGCTCAAGATAAAAATATATGTGATGAAAGTACAGAGACGCAGAGGGCACAAAGCCGTAAAAAAATTATTATCTTGTGTTTGATGTTACTACATGTGATACTTACTTCACAGTTGGAGTGGCTGATGTTGCTTAGATTGAGCTTGAAGACTTTATCCCTGAAAGCAAAAAAGTATAAAAACATGGTGAGAAATTTTATTAAAGCTCGAGGATTAGACTTCGTAGAAGTGGAATGACAAGTGGATGAGAGCTTGATATTCCACTTTACGACTTATAATATTAGATAACATCATTCAAATATTTTTTTTTTCGTAATTTTTTGTTTTTACTAATGCTAGTTACATATGACTTGTACTTCGTATTAAGCCGATTCCTGACGGCACTCAACGACAAATACTTGCCAAAGTTTTAGAATTCCTATAAGCTTAAGGAAATAGCCTCTAGCTACGCTGGGAATATCATACACATAAAAGACGAGACAGTGATGAATAAGGGGTGCTTGATTTTTTTGCCTTTCAAACTTATCAATTTTTTTTTCAAAAAGGAAAAACTTAAGACATTTCATAGCTCTTTCAAATTACAATTCATTATTTTTCGATAATTGACAGTGTCTGAAAATAGCTTTAGGTTGTAAACATGTAGAAAATCCAATGATACCTAAATTATGAACTAATTTCGAAATTTTGTATCACATTCAGGTATTCAATAAAATATATTTATATATTTCAATGGCTGTATCGTAAATTGAAGGAAAAAGTTGAATTCACCAAAAATGCAATTGATATATCTATATATATATATATATATATATACATGCACATATAATTTACCCAGTTTTGATCAGAGTGTTACGGTACATTAGCTTTAACGGCGTATAACTTTATTCCAATAGCCATTCGTCATTGACTTTCAATAAAAAACCAGTGAGATGCGAAAGAAGACGGAAAAGAAATGGTAAGAATGACGCTTAGAAAGAAGCGGTGCTGCCACCTATATAACTAAAGAACGACCACAGTACCAACATTACTCTATTCATCCATAGTAGGACGTTGTGAAAAAGTAAATACCTAGCCGTTATAAAAACAAATCCGACTCTTCGAATTCACCAAAACTTTTAGCTATACTTTCAAACTCGAGGAAACTTTTACGGTGTACGTGCTAGGAGTATTCGAACGAACGAGCTAACAGAGAAAGCGGTAAAGGATAAAAGTAAAAAATAAAATAAAATAAAAAAAAAATAGTAAGAACGCGAGAACCAAGGCACGGAACCAATTTTACGGACAAAAAGTTGGTCGAACCAGCCGCGGGGTGGAGCATCGATTTCAATTTGGGTAGAAGGTAAAGATCGAGGGGCGGGAAGGAGACAGAAAATGAAAGAGAGAGAAATACGGCTAGGTGTCGAGATCGCTCAGAAGAATTCCTCAATCCTATACTTCTTTCCAACTTCGCTTCTGGAATTATAAATAATTACTTGGGTAAAAAAAAATAAAACAACTTTATCACGAAAAATCCTTGGGGTCATGTATAATTTATTATCACGTTTGTAGTCATGAATTACAAATTCTTTATATTATTCCACCATTTTTACGTGGCACATTTTCGATTTTCGAGAAATATTCAAGTGAATAACTTTTTTTTTGTCCAAAAAGCTCCAACCACTTGGAGAAAATCTTCAATTGACACGAACAGAAAAATTTGAATTGAAAATAAATTGAATATAAAACTTTTTTAACGAATTCGTAATGTGCTTCTAGCAGCTGACAACATAGTTTCCACAGGAAAATATAAAAATTTTAAAGAAACCAAAAAAAAAATTCAAATCAAACTTTTTTCTTACGATTCTATTTTACACAAATAACATGGCATGCATACATGTTTACAATTTTTCATCTTCTAATTATTGCTTTTGTTCATACATGCAATAACCTTGATCATAAATTGAATAGATAATTTTATAAAACATCAACTCAGAAAAAGTAACGTGAACGTGTCATAAGATGACATTGTGAATTTTCAGACTGATTTTATTCTTTCCTCAATTCATTTTCTCGTTACCACTGAAAACCATAGGGAAATGCCTAAGAAGCTGGAATAAATTCAGTCAGCCACAAGAAAAGTGATAGATGTATGTGATTCTCAAGAAAAATTGTCTCGGCTGCAGCTCATCTTTCCATGAAATTTGCATCTACTCACTAGACAAAAATGTCGAGAAATGATTTCTCACTCTGCCAAGCTGCGTTTCTACTGTCTCGATTTATCGCCATGTGGAATTTCATTTGCATGTATCTCGTTTTCGAAGAAATAATAGAAAAAATGGTAACCGCAAAAAGCTGATTAATTTTCTCAATATCGGAAAAAATTTAATATAAGAGCAATTCCTCATGAGAAGTATAACCTAATAATATAATTGAATAAACAGTATTTTTCTCCATACCTACGCCGAAAGTTAAAATTCCTTCCCGGTTTAGAGGGAAAGGGCAAAAAGTCGTTCTTTCCTCCCTAGATGTATAATATACTATTTTTTACACAACCTGCGTTGAAACTGCGAATTTTAACACCTAGTTTGTCAGTCAAAATCAGCCTATTTCGACTAGCGCCAAATATTTAAACTCAGTAACAATGCAGGTAATACGACTTACGACTTCCTATTTCGGTAATGTCAGCCCTTGGCTTCAGTTCAGACAATCTTCACCTTCTAAAATACTCATTTCATCTCTTACCACGTAATATACTATTATATAAAATTAAAAATCGTCAATGTAACAATCTAGTGCTTCTAATCTGATACATTTTGTAATGATAACTATCTATGATTACCAATACTTTAGACACTTCCGATAACTAAATTTTTTTTTGAGAAGAAAAGGTATCGTTAGTAAAATAAAAATAATTCGATTAACTCAGAGGGTAAAATATGGAATACGCTTTATTTTCTATTTCAAAGAATTCTATTGATAATTGAGAAAAAGGGATATCATGGAGGGGATAGTTCAATTAGCGTATTGTTAATCGTTAGCAAACTGCCGCGGGCGGGACGTAGTCTCGAATACTCATTATCAAAAGCATCACATTTCTAATTAACGAGAAGAACGGTATAGGGTCCCACTACCATACTATTCTGGGTTATCGATTTAACGCTGTAGTATAGACAGCATATAAATGAGAATTGTTCAAGTGATGGTGAAAGTAAACACGACTAGCAAAAGATTCTACCTTTTCTGATGGTAAAATTACTTTGCTCCTCGTTCTCACTGCTCTGCAGGACAATTATTTACATTTAGCCTTCGTTAAATTGAAAATATATAAGAGTAAGTGAATTGAAGAAATCGGAAAACGTTGATTTATCTAAAATAAAAACGCAAGATAACCGTAAACGTTTGAAATCATTAGAAGGAACGTAACGTCCGTTTGGACCACGCTCTACCATCGATGGTCTTATCGGAATTCGATAGCCAGAGGGTAATAGATACTGTGGAGAAACTAAACTCGCACGTGGAACCTAGCCAGAAACAGCAAACGTTAAAACTGAAACGCTCATCTCTTCGGATGAAGTAAAATGCAATTTATCATTATTCGAATCCTGTTGCTTTTTATTGCTTTTTTTCTATGTTTCTATAAAGTTTTATCCATAATCTTTTAAAATCTAAGAAACTTTTTTTACTTTACTAAAACTACTTTCATGTGTCTTATACCCACAATTTTTTAACTTCCCGCTAAGAAAATTGAAAACTTTCAAGAATTCGGGAAGTTATTGGTTTAGGTCCGATTTTCGAAAATCGAATTTCTATGTGATCATGACGTTTTGAGGTTCTAGGAAGCTATTCTGTGTAATTTCAACATGATGTCCGAGTGTATGTATGTATGCACAAACGTATGTATAAATGTAAATATCTGTAACTTTCGAACGAATGAACCGATTTTGATCGTCGAGGTGTCATTCGATGCGGCTTGTCAATATCTGAAAGCTGAAAAAAAATTGAGCATGATCGGTAAGGCTCGTTCAGAGATATTCCAAGTATGAATTTTTTTCAAAAATATTTTTCTTGAATAACTTGTAGTGTGCTCGAAGGATTGATTCCAATATCAACTGAGCTCTGAAGTTTCGTAAAACACATCGAATGCCACCTCAACCATCGAAAAGCGAGACGAAGGCTTCTGAAATAGCACTGACACATAGAAGTGAAGGAAAATAATTTTTTTTCCAACACCGAGCCCCGAGTATGGATTGTTTATGTGGTGAGTATGGAATGGTTATGTGTGAGTATGGAACGTATCTGTGCTGAGTGTGTGTTGACTGCAGAAGCTTCAGACGAAGGCTTCCGAAATCGCGCTGGCACATAGAAGTGAACTAATACAAAAACTTGGATCATTGCGTTACAACTTTACCTCCGTCAGAAATAGAACTATAATCACTTAATAATGTTAAGACAATATTGCAATTATTTTTTAATTTAAAAACAATTTTAGAAACTGATTATCAGACATTCGATATAAATAAAAAATGAAATACTTAAAATATCAGTAGGTGAAATCAATCAGCTTAGTTAAATTATATAGAGAAAATTATCCATTAACAATTGCCGTGACAATCTCGATAATGGCTGGATAATTTAAAATTCTCACAACTTTTAAATAAAATATTATCTTACCCATCGAAAAAGGTTAAAGATTGATCCTGTGGATTAATACAAAGATCAACGCTTGGTACTTTAAATTATTTTGTGAATATTCAAAATGAGAATAGTAAATTGAAGCTTTTGTATGTCAATTCAATAAATTTTTTAAAAATTAATAATCTCTGACAGCGAAATAGTAGAAAATTTTCTACAAGAATAATTTTGAACCCCTATAAAATCAGTGAAAGTTACTATAAAATAGAAAGTAAAAAAAACTCAATTGAAACTTATTTTATCAGCTTCCATGCCCTTTTTAGAAATAAGCTAGATTTTTCTATTAAAAAGTTATTTGAGCAAGAATCCATAGAAGTATAGAGTTTTCCGTTGATGTGAAAATTTCAATTATAAGTAACCAGTTTTTCTAAACGAACGTATCTTACATACAGATATACATACACACGAACTTTGCTCTAATGTCACTTTTAGAACCTACTCGACGAACTAAGACATACGATGGCAAAATTGTCTTCAAGTAAATTGTCTATAAGTTAATTAAATAATTAATAATTATTATATCCTAAAATTAAAATAATCAATTCAGCGTGATTCTGATCACGGTTAAGCTGACCTTCATTTAATTTTACTCTTTTTTCTTTTCACTTTTCTTTGTACCGAAGTTTTTCGTACAGACTCCCTCAAGCCAACTAATGCGCGTCTTTCCGAAACTTTTAATCGATCTGGACTATCCTCTAAGGAAAAACGTAATCGGAGTTCGGCTCTTCGATGAAGCTAAATATATAGATAGAAATGAGAGGTTGTTTCACTACTTTTCTCGTTTTCTTTTGTCTGCCTCCGACTAGTCTCGAGTATCTATCACGTCATCAAATTTTCTTTGCCTCATACCCTTTCTTTTGGCCTATTATTAACACTATGTAGCATTTTGTTGGCATTTACCGAATTAAGAAGGGAGAACCTACAATACAAAGCCGATACGACTGGGGAACATGATGAGGCGAATGCGCGGTTATATATATATACATATATATATGAAATAAAAGAGGGGGTTTAGGATGTACTGAACCAAGAAATAATACTCTGTCGTCAAGTAATGATGTAACGACAAAGAAAGAAAATTTCAATATACACAGCTTCTAAGAGACTGTTATGTATGTACATATATATGTATATATATTTACCCCCATATAAAACTAGCCAATGATCTTTACTTTTTTCATTCTCAACCCCAGTGATAATACTCAGCCCCTTGGGCTCCAATAATATTGAGGATCTACAGTACGAAAAGAGACGATGAGAAATCAGGGTGGCCGAATTATTCATATCGTTCGTAACATGATTGAAGAGTTGTAGATGCAAAAGAGAAATGAAATATAAGAAATCTGGGCAGTAACAAACAGAAAAAATTTCAATACTTGAGACTTTACTCATTTGTCATTGGAATTCTCAATTGGTAATCTCCTTCGGGATATTCTCCAAATAGTGAATAATGTGAATAAACTAACGACAAAGACTTTTACGATAGTGGTATGTATAAAACCAGAGACTTTAAGAAAAAGTAATTCGCAAAAGTTTGTTATTCACAAGCGTGTGAGAGCCAAAAGTCATGGCGGAAAGACACAAGATTTATTGGTAAAGTTCAGATGGTTAATTTGACGAACGATGGGTTTTGGGTACCGAACACTCGATTCAACTAATGGTTACTACTTTTTGTTTGTCTGACCCAACGTTATATACTGATAGTCAAAAAACATCAACAGGATGTTTGGTAATATGAAAAAAAAATTAATATCCTGAAGTTTGTAATGGTTTAAGGAAGTGAATTTTTTTTTTTTTTTATCAACATTTTTTGTATTTTATAGGGAAGTAAAATTCCGCATGGTTTCTCCATTATTCTGCAATATATTTGTTAAGTCGATTTCTTTATTGAGATGTTACAAACGATCTTTAGCTAATTAAACTTAAGCTATAATTTAGTAGTGATTAATAATCACGCTATTTAACTTCTCTGCGGCATTTCATGTTGGGGAAATTAAAAAAGTTTTTAAGAAAATAAAATGTCTTTATTTGAATAAGACATTGTAGGCTATTTTTCAACTTTTGCATAGATATTGAAAAGATTTTAGAGCTCACTGCGTAAAAAAGGCAAAAATAAATATTAAACAATGAACTGGGTGATCTTCTACATATAGTACTAATTTTTGAAACTTGTTCAAGTTGTAAAAATCTTACCGTTTTGCAAGCAATGTAACAGATTAAATTTTTAGATCAATAATGCTTTTAAAAGTAATAGAGCATCTTCAGATTAGTATAACTATAAAATACTGTGATCGTTGTAACTCTAGGATTTATATACTTCAAATGGGATTAAACAATATTTTCAATCTTTTTAGTAAATCAAATCTAACAAATGATAGAAATTGAAAAAAAAATAAGAAAAATGTTTGATAAAAGAAATATTGTAGAATGCTTACATAGCTCCGACGTAAAGAGTATCTCTCTTACTATCCAGGTAAAGTGTTCTGTAGTACAGCATTCCACAGCTGAATTCCCGGACATGTTCTGCAACAAATGAAAAACAAATTTTAATAAACGATTTTTTATGAACGTACTGATTTAATACATCATGTCGAAATTACGCCGAAATCATACTATTTTATTCTAAGAAGCCTAAATTTGGCCGAAATCACGTATATGCCGATTTTTTAGATAAAACTATAGAACTTCGAAAATTTCAAGTTTTCGGTCTGGGTCTTCTATTGGCAGCTTTTCGACTAAGACTAAATTTTTATTGGCTTAAAATTTTTCTGCCTGGAATATTAAATAAGACGACTGTTAATAAGATTCAAAAAATACAATTGGTGTCTGTGTAAATTTTTTTTTCTATAGATCTTGAATGCATGGCTAACAGTCCTTGGTTATCATAAAGTACGAAGCATGAAATTCACTGGTAAAAAATCATTTACGTGAAAGTTTAATGCTGCGGGTATATACAAAGTCAGTCCCGACGGGAAAAAAACTATACAAGTCATAAGCATATAGAGTATACAGGGCGCAATGTACTACAACGCAGCAAACCCTCCAGTTCGCGACACTGATCTGCTTAACATATGAAAGAAAGTCACCCCTTATAAATATACTCGTTCCACTTCGTGCTAAGAGAGCGCGAACAATGCTATATATTATACGATATCAGAAGGGCCCGACGCCAAGTGAAAGGGGTCTATAATATAAAACTAACCGTATACCGACCTCTTCACCCCCACCTCACTCTTTCATTCTCAACTTTACCCTCCTGTTCTTCTTTATCTTTTTTATCTTTCTCTTCTCTTTATCTCATTGCCACTTGTGAATTTCCTTTCGCTCCTATCTCTCATTATGTACTCCTTTAAAATAACATGTCTGCTAGTGAAGTCTTTTGACGGCAATTCAATTAATTTAAATAACGTAACCGGTAAAATACACAAATAAAATCCTGGGTAATTTAATTATTCAGTATTTATTTTTAATGGTATTTTGATTACTAATTATTCTTTTATTCTTTTTTTTCAAATCTACTAATTTCGTCTTTATTTAATTATTCGATTTATTTTTTAATGATGGCGTTTTTCGAGGTCTTTTATTCAAGGGTGCCCAAAAAAAGGTATTGAAAATCTGTACAGATTTGTTTTCGAAATTCGATACAAGACTAAATCCTGTGCGTGTACACAAAAGATAGAGAGTCAGGATTTCCACGATGAAAGTGGGAGTTATCATCGGATTTCGCTTGGATGTATAGGAAATTGTAGAAAAAAAAATGGGAATTGAGTACAAGAGAGAGTGAAAGAAAAAAATAGATGGTGGATATTGTAAGATAAAACGATAAGTGCTCAACAGATTGAATCGTAATCTTCGTGGTGTCTTGTTACCTCTTTTTGTTTAAATAGACTCTTTTACAATATCTAAAATCTATACATATATATGGAAAAATTCTATAGCAAAACTAGTATCTAGGAAATTGCATTTCCGTAATGAAAATACGTCGATTGTGAAAATAATTGTCATGAAACGCACCAATATAGTATAGAATATATTTTTTGGTGTGAATTAGTTATAGATAAGCTCAGTTAATGCCTTTTTTAGTTGACCTATAAATTATTTTATTTTTTTTTTTAGTACCATAGGATGAAAGTACGATGAATAGTGTTAAATTTTTCAGACTTACGTCTTTTTAATCCAATAATAGGTAATTTTTTATTCTCATTGCTTATTTTTATTACATCATTCAATCGTTGACGTTTCAGAATCCCCTGGCTGTCAGTTTGTTTGGTTAAGCATTTATGATCCCAAGATATAAATCTGTTGATGTGTCACGATACAGATGAAAAAAAAGTAAATAAACAAAAAAAAGTGTAAAAGTAGAAACACCCTTCTATCTTCATTTTTCCCCATCGCCAGGATGTTTGACGAGCTGATAATTCGTGAAATACATTGTGATTGAATCTCAACGGATCGTATATATGCTTTCGAGAATGGGCTTATCGAATGAATCGTTATCCAAATATTTTTTTTTTTTCATATCTTTTTTGACGCTCGATAAGAGCTTGAGCTAGAGGTGAAAAGTATGCAAAAAAGATAAAGAGAGATACAGAAGTTCTCTATCACGTGCTTTATGTAGTTGTCGATTCGAAATGCGTAGTATTTTTACAACCCACGGTCTGACTCCGTATTACCAATTGAATAAATTCATTTTTTCCCCTTTCGCGATCCCAGATTAAGTTGCACGATATTTTTTACGCTCTTTCTCTCACTACCTCTCTTCTTTCTCACTCTGACTGATTCTTCAGAACTACTCTCATGTACTCTTTTGGATTCTGTATCTACACACACTCGGCTGGCTTCGTTCCAGTTCACGTCGGCATATGGTCCGCAAAGATTATGAAGGCCCCACCAAGGCCGTATCCAATTTCCAACGTTATTATTATTTTAATCCTTTAATCTTTTAATATGTACCCTTGGCCTTGTCGCAGTTGAATAAAAAAAAATTTTCAGGAAAAAAGTAAATATGCAATTAATTTCGAATTTTTATTTAAAGAACAAATTCGCTCCGATACGTATCAGTAATGTCTATTTATTTTGTGTAGAGAAAAAATTTTCAATTAAACCTTTTTTTGAAAATCACGAAAGAAATAATAGATTAAAACACGACTGAAAAAAATCAATTGGTAGCTTTCGTATTCAGAATCTATAATTAAGATTGGTTATACCTACTTCAAAAGGATTAAAAAATTAAGTTACACAGCAGATGTGGTTGAACATTTAAGTTCCCACTGGACGATGCTTTGAGGCAGAGTTTAAGCTTTAAAGCATCGAACCACAAAAGCTTTTAGACCTTTAGCAGTAGTTCGCACTGAAGAATACAACCGTTACAAATGTGAGTTCGAAACAGAAAAAGTTCATTATAGTTCAGTATGATTGAACGGTATAAAAACTATAGCAAAAAAAAACTTAAAAGAAAAACTAAAACACTCAATAGTGTTCAAGTCTAGCCATATAGTCGTAGGAGCAGAGTAAAACCTCTAGTAACTGTTCAGTATCACTTTTGAGTCGTGCCGTGGGTAAAATAGTCGTGGGAAAAAACCGCTGTGCCACGAGATAGATACCATTTATCCGACTAGGTCCAATGGTCGCGTATAGTTTCACGTGCGGTGTCGGTCTCTCACCAAGTACAGAGTCAAGGGTGAACTGCTTCAAAAACTCCTACGTACAAAACAATCTCACTCACTCACTCACTCACTCTTAATGCTTTTCCAGTATTTGCGCCCCCTAGCAAATGTTCTTCGACGAACACATTTCAAACTCCCAATTGGTCACTGATCCTCATCGAACATGAGAATACACTTCCGTGAAATCCGATCTCGTAGTAATATTGTCAATTGTAGTCTACACACTGGTTAAGTATTTTGTTTTTACAATACTCTTTACAACAAATGATGGTCAATTGTTTAAAAAATAAACCGATACATTATTTCGAATAATATTCAGATGAAATTGAATACGACAGTGTTAATTACGCGCGGACTTAATAATCTAGACAAATACGATAATAAATTAAGAAAGAATAAGATAAATAAATAAAGGCAGTGTGAAATAAAATCAATTGTACCATGGGGAAAAAAACTTTTTAGCTCTTTCAGGAGATAGTCAATTGAAACGAATTATGCTGCTCAAGTAAAAAAGAAGAAGCATGCAAATCTAGAGAGATGGTAAGCTCGATAAAAGTCTTAAGAGCAGTCTGCAAAGGCAAAGTAGATGGTACAGATTAGGGAACTGCGAGAAAAAGTATCGATTCTTTTTTTTTCAACTTTTTCTTTTATGTTTACGGTGAGCTTATAAATATACACAATAAGTCTTAACAATTGCTTTGTGAATTTTTGAACATAGCTTTTTTTTGGTCAAAGCCATAGAGTATACGTATGAAAATATAAAAGTAGAATTTGCAATCTAAATCGTACTATTCAACAGAAGAAAACGATGAAGTATATGCTTTGATACATGCATGCTAGCAATACCATACCCTAATTGGTTGATGACTTTACTGCTGTGCTAACAAGAAAAGTGGTAACATATAGAAATACCATAGTGTTACCAATTCTGTGCTTAGCACGGCAATATATCCCTAGTCCTAAAATAGAACCTCACTTGAACCTTTATACGCTTCTTTGCAGCCTAAATTTAAAGTTCAAGTTGTCGACTAAGTTATCAATCGAATGATAATACACTTACTTTTGTTCTTTTTAATAAAACCGAAATGAAGAATCGTAGAAATCGAAATAGACAATGACTTAATTTAAAAACACAAAGAGAAAAAAAGGGGATTGATATTTAGATTGAATGAGACGAGAGATCGTAAAATAGAAGACAAAATATGTCAAACACTGAATCTTGGCAAACTTTCATCTCGTCTTCTTCGTTATTAATCTTACTAATTACTTTTACTTTTATCGTTCTTATTTTTTTCTATTTTACACTTTCAACTATTGTAATTTCATTTGGTTGAAAGTCTAATTATTATATACTTTAGTCAATTTAATGGTTAAGTAAGCTAACATTTGAATATTTTTATGTTACAGAAGTTATAATTTTCTTGATAAACGTTGACGATAAATTTACGAATTTTAAATGTGTGATATAGTAATATGATTTTTTTTTAAAAGAATAGTATGAAGTGCTTATAATTAAATTATGAAACTTTTTTAGAAATAACATATGTTACATAAGTTAATAAAACTGTACTATTATATATCAGTGGTGGCAGAATGCATACGAAGCATTTGGTAGTGAAGTACAAGATAAATAAAATAAAAAGAAAAGAAAATAAAATAAAAATATTATAGGATGGAGCCTCGCCGTTGAGTGGACTATAGAGAGTACGAATAATGCCTGAAATAAATTGCGTTATCTTTTCGTTCCATGCGTATGGCTCGCGAGCGTCACTACCACCACTACCCAATTACTCACGCGTCTGCACACGAAAGCCAACTAACTCCCTTTTTCTCTCTCTATACATATATGGATATATTTTCGACAAAAGACTATTACACGTGACAGTACTAAAGTATAGACTACGTGTTTCCTCTCTAGACCACTGATTTTTTACATTTCCGAAATATTGTGAATCATAAAAGATATAGATGTTCCTCTTTTCTTGCGTGTTATCCAATGAAAACATTTTCCTTATCATCCAGACAGTAGTACATTGAAAAAGAAGATAACGATGTAATCTTGCTTTTTCGTGGCTTCGAGGGTCGTTTCAAGTGTGAGTTAAATTCATTTAAAGATAAGATGCTTTCATACTTTTTCGATGTCTGTATCAATGAAAAGTGTATGCTTTCATTGATAATTCTATCAACTGCGTTAATGCAATTACGTACGAAACTTTTGAGCTAAATATCAACAGGACTATTTATCATAACCAAAAATCTAACAGTAAAATTTGAAAGAGGGATGCAGATAGTAATCACACCCCCATGCTTCCTTGCTAATAACGAGTTGCAACCCTTCTTCCTTTCAGTTGTACACAAAGTGAGGGGCGAGTTCAGTAGGTCCTACTGAAAAGGGGGTAAGAGGGCGTCGATCGTCGAGGGACAATACTAGTCTATCCTGGTGCACATGTAGGCGGTGAAAGTAATTGCCAACGTAATCACACACGTTGCACAAACTGACCCCGCACATCACCATTGGAATACATGAGGGTGTGGACATATCCCGGTAGGGAATGTTTTAGATCAGATAACTAGAACATACCATGAGCCTGAGCTGAGAGAGAATGTTATGTACATGTATAGGTAGTAGTGGGCAGTCAGGCTCGATCTGTTGAACCCTTTTACATTTCACCCTTACGCCAATTGTACAATCACATTGAGACCAAATCTCTGTGTTAGTGCACCGCAGCAGTACAGTGGACGACAAACTCCTAGAAGCATCGTTGAACTGGAATATATTTGCGCTTGATATAACTATCCCTCTCTCTCTACTACCGAAGAGATAACCCTAAATGCTACTAAATCAAATACAATTACCTTTCCGCAATATAGTTTGCCTTTCTGCCGCGTTCATATGTCATTTCCCTACCCTCTTATGTACCGGGTAGATTCGCCATCAAGATTATTTTAACGCGACCCACGCACTCGTCCCGTTCACTTGATTGAATGGAATGTTATTGTTAAGTTTTTTTATGCTACGCTGTAAATTCTTATAACAGTGACAGACATTACACTAAAGCTAAAAGTGGAGAGATGTGTAGATGTGAATCTATGAAATAGCATAAAAATAGATGAGGGAGCTACAGTATGGATATATATTGAGAGACATATATGCTTTCGCAGCTGGTGATATCATCATTAAATGTTACTTTAAAAGATAATATAAAATCCATTTTAGTCTTGACAAACAATTTTACTGGTGCAACAAATCATATGCCGTTTATCAGTCTATAGATTATCGTGCGATATATAAATATACATGTGATATATGCATGGAACAATGAACTATTGAAGGTATTGGAAAATCAGAATATATTTGCATCATAAAACCGACTTTCGAAGCGAGAGCACGCAAATGAGCTTTCATGCTTGACTATTATGTACAAGCTTAACTTGTCTGTAATTAGGCAACTCTTTGCTGTGAAATTGTTGGACATTTGTTAAGCTACTTACATTATAATCCATCAACTAAATCAACAAAAAATTACATGATCCAATTAAATCATTATTATAATTAGGTTCAGGTATGATTTATCAATTTTTGGATATGATTATTGAAAAAAGAAGAATAACAAATAAAAACGTGTTAAATAATTTGTTTTCAATTTGGCAAAAAGACATGAATCGTTTTTGAAAAATTTTAAAAGCAAAGTTTAAGAGAATATATTTTAATAATGTCTTCAATGTATAGTTTCAAAGTTTGAAATATTTGGAATCTCATCTGAATTTTTTATTTCAAGTCTGATAGGCTTGAGTAATTCATTTTGAATTTGGAATAAGTTCAAATTATTTTACGATATTACGGAATAATTTCAAGTATAGCTTACAATCGGCTTTAAAAACATATTGTGATAATATAAAATGTCTATTTTACAATCCAACACAAGACTGAAGTAATACTAACATGGTGTGTATTGAGAGTGATGATTATGCTTGGTGGAATTGGAGAGCCATAAAATGAGGGCGAATAAAAGAGAGCAAAAGACTATCTAGTCATAGTAAACTATTCCCAGTGGATAGGAAATCGTTGTCGAAATGGTAGTAGCACACCAAAGAGCCCATGAAGTACTCAGGAAAAAGAATCATTTTCTAGTAGAATAAAAAGTATATAGTGTAATTTAAAAGAAAATGGTTAACATCAAAGTGATATTTTAAATGCGTTAGATCGATATGTAACCTAATTTTCAATTATTATTTATCTTATTTGGCTTAGACAATTGATGTCTTAAAACTGATATAGTATCGCAACAATGGATAGAATATAACTAGAGCAATGGATATTGGTATAAAGTAGAGGTTGCTCTAGAATTTCTCCCGCAGGCAATGAACTTGATTGACAGTCTGTACGGCACGAACTGTCGACTAATGAAACATCAGTATGCACGCACAATACCAATGGCAGGTTTGCCGTTATTACACCAGCTTTGTATTTACATGGGATGCACCAGTTGAGGTCTCTACGCGACCCGGTACCAGTCATCACAGAATGAGACAGAATGAGAGCGGACGGTTTGTGGTTCACTATGTCTAGCAACGTCATGGTCTACGCTACAAAATGAATTGCTACAGGCTGAAAATGGATAGGGATAGGACATTATAGTGGATGATGCGTGTGAACATTACATTTGGTGAGTTCATCAATATTATCGATATCGTTTTAATTCAATATTGAGCATGGCCCTGTTTAATATTTTGCTGACTACACAAAATGAATTTATCACTTTTTATGGTGAATCTTGAAAGGGAATAAAAGTGAATTACCCGAATGTTTTGGTATGAAATTTATAGGCTCACTTTTTTAGTAGAAGCGGATGCTTTTGTTGTTGATAAACGTAATTATATTTACAATTAATGACTTGGATGTAATATAACTAATCAACTGTCTATTTCAAATATATGGAAAACTGATATATTTTGAACCAGCCTCATGATCATTCCTCTCTATTACAAAGTGATAGATTCTTTTCAATTGTTCAAAATCCTTGTCAAAGTTTGTACGTGGAGTTAAATTCAAATCTGGTATGTCTGGTGTACAAATGACAAAGTAATTTATTGTTAGCAATTGATTTGGAAATAGACATTTTTCATGTTGACTATTTTTCTACAGGCTATAACTTTCATTGTTATATCCATATACACTTTATTTCACTTCTTTCTCACTTTTTAAATCAATTTTTTTTCTTCTCTTTGGCAACCTGAACTACTCTGGCATCCTTAACAGAAATTCTCCAATACTGAATGGGCTCTTCTGCACGTCGGCTTTGTCGGAGAGTGGCCGCATCCAAAATTATTATCATCATTATCATATATATTGGGACGCAGCCGTGCGAATTGCGCACAGCGCTAACACATTTGATTTAGCGCTAATAAATAACCATTATTGTACGCGAATAGTTGCCTGCGCTATTTCTATACTTCAGTCCCTGAGGGGAAAGAAAATAGAATCGGCGACGTTTCCATTATAACGACCGATTGGGGGGAAAGGTATTAAACTGTCTCGTCCTCTTCTATGGTGTTCAATACTCTATACACACTTTCTCACTCTCTCATTTGCTCTTGCTTGTTACGCTCTGGCGAATAGATAGGGTTGATTGCGTTTCTATAATAATCTGATAGGAATGCACCGAAGAGAGCGGAAAGTCTCGAATTCATAATCTGAATTATCGTTTGAGCATTTCCGATACCGGAAATTCCATATCACATATTTGAATATTGGCTACTATTGAATTTTATATCAATAATGAGCTTATTAAATATGATAATTTTTCTTTAGTTATTTACATTTATTGCAAGGTAACAATGAATTTAGATAAGGTTTATCAAAAATTAGCTCTGATCAAATTTCCAAATAAATTGATCCAGTAGTTGGCAGTTCAACTGAAGATGATAAGGAAAATGGATTTTTCTTGAATTTTATTGCTCTAATTCCTTAAAAGCTACTTGATATTGTTTGTAAATTTCAATTAACTCAAAGCCTCAATTAAAATCAATGACTCGAATCAAAAGGTATTAGAAGATGGGAGTTTAACATAGTCTACATTGTTTACACACAGCCTAGTCAGAAATTTTTCTACAAAAACAATAACAATTAACTTCATAGACAAAACGTGAGCATCGATTGAGTATACGATTTTATAACATTAAATTGATCAAAATAATGCTACGCTCGTTTTAATTTTCCATTTTCACTGCGGCATGTCGAAAAGGCTTTACTATTTAATGGTATATTGAGATGCCTTAGCTTCATAGTACACAAAAGTTAGTTTAGTGAAACTTGGATTCTACGAAATTGCTCTAAAGGTACAGTTCAGTGTTGTAGTTTATTGGAGAGCGATTGGGATGAGGTTACCGTAAGTATTGAATAGAGAAAACTGCAGAATAAAGTCAGATCCAGGCCAGCTGTTGTTTCACAGCGTCATTGTGTGCTTCAAAGATAATACCTCGTTGGACTATTGTGTGTTATCTATTTACTAACCAAAAGTATTGAAGACATTTGTCTTAACATGGCATTTCGCATATTATAAACAAATAAAACGTGGAAAGTTTACTACTATATATAAATATATGCTGAATCTAGGTGGGGAAATATCAGAATTTAATAATAGTTGAATGTCAGCTTATCCAATTTAGATTTCAGAGAAATTGCTTTTCCAGATAGCGAGGTAGCTGAGTAAGGTGTAACGTGATCGATACGCCGAGTGAACTTTGTCAGGTTTGACAAACTGATTGCACCTCAGGGGCACTAACGTAACTCTGATGTCAGCGCATTGTTATTCTACAGTGGTTCCATGTCCACAGGTCTTTGTTAGTAGGTATAGAGTTTCTCGACGATAGGTCAAGCTTGTCAAAACCACGAGTAGAGGAAAACATGCTGTACAGAACAGCAAGCTCGGTTATTTGTGGGGTAGTTGTAATCATGACATGGTGAGATGTTGGCAAACCTACCTAGGAACGCGAAGCATCCAAGTCTCGGGTCACTATCATTACCATGAGGAACCACGAGACCAACTGGTGTGCAATATCATCGGCATCTGTCCCAAATCTCTCTCACTGCGGGAGCGTTTGGGGTGAATGCCTGTGACGGGGATCGATCATTCGATTAGACAGTGAAAGGACTTTGAAATAACTCAGATTCTAATCTCATCATCAGACTGAGACATTAATGATTTGATCTCGGCTTTTCCTCTTGAAGTGATTTTCATTGATGGTTTTATACCCAGATGATCAAAGCTAACTTTCCAGCAATCAAAGTAATAACGTTTCGTGGTTACACAGAGTATAAAACATATAAATAATTTCTTAACGTAAATATTTTTTGGTCGTCCACTTGCAAACTTGGCCTATTTTATAAAATTACTTCTATGAGAATATAAATAACAATTTACAGATGATGAAATTATAGGGGTTAAAGTATTGTAGTGACCAAAAGGTGACATCGAAAAAGCCATATATAGATAAATCAAGAGGGATCGACAGTTAGCCGTAGACATTTTTTCTTGAGGGTGGTGTGACCCTTGAGTCAATGTGAGGGACATTTCCGTCAGCTCGAAACAAAGATTGAACTTCGATAGTAGATGATTCAATTAGCTGTTGCCTTCAGGGTATTTCTGAGTCACTCAGTATCAATAAATTTTTAATATTCATAAACTTGAACTCTTACTGATAGGTAAAATTCAATATTAATAATGAATAACTCGATACATCGAGGAGTCGAGGTGATCTTGATTTGTATTAGTTCTAGAAATTGATTCATCATAACCTACAATTAATAACGGGCGTTTTAAAACAGCCAAATTGAAACGACAGCAATGTTTTAGATTCTAGTATGCATTTGTGTATAATAAAATTAGTGCCGAAAAATAAAATCGACAAATACTGTATCAATCTAAAGGCAACAAAAAAAGCAGCAGTCTTGCTTTGGGATAAATTGTTGAGGCGCAGCTGAAAAGAGCGATATGATATCCACGAAGTCAACGATGCTTGAAAAACATTTCAAAGGAGCTCAAATCCAGATACTGCCTGCAGCCGGGTTATGAGTGTTTCGTAGATTATTGTAGCGGAAGAATCGCGAGGATGATCACGAGCATTCTGTGTTTTCATCGATAATTCGATCGAGTTATTTCGATAGAAGTGGTCTATTTTATCGGATATAGCACTAGAAGAGCGTTTTGTTTTACTTTATTTAGTTTTACACTTTTATAAATTTATAAAATATTCTTATCAGTTTAGCAAAAAACATCAAATGTCTGTCGAGATTATAAAGTCAAACAAGTTTTATAAAACAAGCATGGATTTGTATTCACAGAACTATATGTAATTACTTTCTATAACTTTTTAATCACATAAAATAACGGTAGACCTCACTCGCTTCTAGCCCATCGATTGACTATTCACCACCTTGTTTTATACAAAAAGCTTTCGCTTTGCGTCATAGTGAAATAAATTTGAAATACCATTGGCTCAGACAGACTCAGATGAAGAGCAATGAAAAATAGAACACTAAAATTCGACGCAAAAAGTAAACGGAAAACATCTCGTTCTAGAAATACGAGAGGAGCGATCATTTTTTTTCTTCTTCCAGAAAAAGAAGAAGGTTATTCACATCGTTACAAATCTATAGAAACAGTCTGAGTCGTTTGACCCTGACGTTGACTCTTCGTTTCAAACCAACATGCTGTACACCGATTTGCCTTCTTTATTAATTTATGTTGCTAAGATACAAATGCGACATACACGCGTATTCTTTTTGACCCTTGTGGTTTTATACATCGTCGAATAGAGGGTTTGGAACGAATATATATCGTTTGGTGAACTAAAATAAAAATCCACCGGTTGCTTTTCATTTCCTTCGAGAGACTTATGATATCCCGAATACTGTTTCCAACGAGTTGTTTGTCAGAACTTTTTCTTTAGTCTTATTGGCTATTATTTTTTACAACCAATTTTGTTAAATTTTATCACAAATTCAAATGTTTTATAAGTTTTTTAAATTAAATCACTGGCATGACTTAGCACTTTTTCAATAAACAGTAATTACTTTTGAAGTAATTTAAAGAAAGCTTTTTCTATTTTATTATTGTAATATATAAACCTTATATATATTTATGAATATATTCAATTTTTTATCACCCATAAAAAAATATTTTATACAATAAAATATTTAAATTATAAAAAAATTTCATTTATCTACGCAAGCTGATTTAATAAAGTTATTCAGATAAAGTCAAGCTGTTTTATTTCATTTTCTTCATGTTATAAAGCATTAACAATGCGGTGATCGGAAGGGAGATGAAAGTAAGTATAAGCAAAAGACATAAATCGTTGCCAGAGAGACAAGAGAAAGTGATTCATCATAAATGGGAAAAACTCATCGTTTCTTCTGAAACGAAAGAAACATTTTTATAAAAATGAAACAGGCCACATCTTCACAACTGCTGATGTCAGGCAGATCATATTTTCATATGTTATATGATACTGATGTTTTGTTAGTAAAAAAGAAAAAAATCTCCTTGTTCCATAATGGCCGACTAAACTTTATTCCGTGTAATCAGAATACACGGTAGTATCTTGCACCAAATAGTACGTCTTGATATAATTGAAGACCAGAATATTATTTCTCTTTAACAGGATGCAGAATACGTATTTCTTAAACATTCAACCACGGATAAGAAATAGTATATCAGTAGCCATGTGTGAAACCATAATATAGTTGAATGAACCTTTTTTGGTTGAAATCAATTTATCAATCTTGAATGTAGTATTTATCTCAAAATTCTTTATTTTCATTGATACTGCGGTAGTTTTTCTGAAAAAAATCTCCAGTTTTTCTTGCTGGCAAATAATCAAAAACACCGTTGAGTTGTGAACAGTAGTTGTAACAATTACAGGTACTTGAAAATTATACTGTAGGATACCGGCTATTGATAAAACACTATTTGTGTTATAGTTTTATACTGGAATGTATATTTTCCAAAGATAATAAAAATACATAATCAATTATATAATCTATTCATTATTCCAAGGAATGAGAGCATTTTACATAAAAGTTTGCTAGTGTTAAATAAAGTAAAGTTTAACATGTGGAAAACTTTCACTTTATCATCTTACTTCGTGTTACAGCTTTTCAAAAGTATTTTTAAGTTTTAACCATAAGCATACAAAATATCATTTTTATATTTTCACTTTTCTCGTACAATCGATAACGAGCGAACAAATATTTGTTTTAAAAAGTTTTTCCACAGGGATCCAAGTAAAGTATTCTTTCTTTTGCCTTTTTGTTTGAGTATACGATCATGTCCAGCCATTCAATAACTTAATCAACTTTGTAGAAGATTTCGACGTTGAGCAGAAAGTATTTTTTATCTTTTTACTATTGTAGAAAGATCAAGTTTATATGTATTCATAAGATTGTAGATGTGCTTGTGAGACGTTTCCATTTTATGAGTTTTTCGCTTAACCCAATGCATCATGGGTATTAGAATTCCAAAAGCTTTTTGGACCCTAACGAAAGCATCAAAAGAGCGAATAACTTGGGGAAAGAAAAAGATCTTAGCTTCGTTTATGGTAACAAGGAATCGGAATAAGTGCTTGCTTTTTCGGACCAGTTGAACGCAATAGTCGTAACCAAGTACCCATGCTAGATTACCATAGTTTTAGTAATTCTTCGAGAAAAGTCATCAAGTGTTATGATCCTCGAAATTTAGGAAATACTTCTTCTGAAATAATTTCTTGAGTTCAAGAAAACATAAAAAACTTTGTTAATTATAACAGTTTACGATCAAGTGTCGCCATTTTTATAAAAATTAATCCACTTATTTACTGAACAGATTTTGAATGAAATCAAACTTTCCGTACTAACTAACGTACATTGTTTTTGAAATGCACATGAAAAGCAGAGAAATTCTATTATTTTCCAACACAAAAGCTACAATGAAAGTTATTACAAAACTTGAAGTAAAAATAATTAACATTATGAATAATTGTAACCATAAAACATATACACTAACAACAGTATCCTGATACAAAACTAAAGCTTATATTTACAGTATAAACACTTTTGAGTTTTTCAGTTTACATGATATTAAACAATTATTCGAAGAAAACAGTTAAACGATTCATTTATATTCAACAAAAATTTAAAAATCTATAAAAGTATCTGTACTTACATAATATATGGAAGGAACAGTTTTATTGCTCATAAGTCATAAAATGGTTTCGTGTGAATATTGCATGTTTCTCTTTTTATTTGAAGTCCGTCTACATATATATGAGAATAATACTCAGAAATAGCTGGTAGTACGCGTGTCTGGTAAAGGAAGCAAAGTGTGCAAGCACAAGTAGAATAAATAGTAATCCAACCCCTTATTAAATTCAAATTAGTTAGGGCCACCTTTAACAACCGACGCTGTCGGTCGAGGGCATATGCCGTTGCACGTAACCCTCTCGTCTCTTCTCACTGTTGGCATCAACCATAATCCATCATCTTTATGACGGTTTTAACATCACGCGTTTAAGATCCTTGGTTGACATACTCAACGATCTGATAATTACATAAAAGTCACACCTTGAATATGTATAAACTGATTTTGTTTACAACGTTTTTTTATTTAATATTATTAACGCTCGTGATATTTATCATAGATACTATTCAATCAAAACAGGCGCTGCATTGTTTATATTTGTTGTCATGATCAACGAAGTTTTGGTAATGAAAGCTTTCAGATCTCTGACTTATGGTGAACTTGTGAAGAGTGAGAGTGACACAGAAAACAAACATAGAGATTGAACCTGAACAAACGTTGGACAGGCTCAGAAACCTTGATTGTTTACCGCGGAGCTCTTGAACGCTTTGGCACCCTCTGTGTGACATCTCCTTCCGTCTTCCGATACTTTTCGATTGTATCGATAAATACGAGAGGCGCAAATACTCAACTGGCACGAGTCCCACTGGGATTTCATCCTTTTCTTTCCTCTTTTCTTCAACAGTTTCATTTCTCTTTTAGAGTATCACAAAGAGGGATAAAAAGTTTAAAAATAAATCAGAACGACACACTAATTCTCCTAGATAGAAAAGGCTATTTTACAAAAAACTTGTTTCGAATCTCCACACTTTTTTTTTTAGTTTCATTGTTCTAAAGCTATTCTCTTGAACGCACATAAATGGAGAGCAAAAGCATATCCCGTCCATGTTCCCTTGAGTATGAGCAAAAGGGAGGATTCACGGATGCTTCGGCAACCCCCCGGCCATCTTTATTCCAGGACGGACAGGTCGAGAGGGTAGGCATCGGACCGTGGTAACTGGAAGCTCTAGAGGGAGCCGTTAAACCCAGTCTCGGGCCGTTCAGCTCGCGCTAACGCGTTTTCTTCTTCTGATATATACATGTTATACCATCGGCTTCTATTTCATCCCTTCAGCTCCTTCTTCTTCATCTTCATCTTCATCTTCTTTCTTTTCTCGCTTTTCTGTACCAATGTGATCATCCCAACATCCCTTACTTTTTTTAAGCAACGTCAAATAAAACCGAAAATGGGATAATGGAAGTTTGCTTAAGAGATGCACGACTCCTCTTTTTCGTTGGTTTATACTTTTATTTCATTTCAACCAGGGATATCTTCATAATCGGTGACTAAACGGTAGAAATAAGATGTTTAACCTGCTAAGGTTTTATCTAAATAGTCCTGAAAATACTTGAGTAGTAAGTCTTAGCGTAAACTTTCCAGAATACATGTATACATATATTTTCTTGATATTTTAATCGTGTAAGAAAATAAAATCGTTCTTGAAGTCATCGAATAGAGAAGAGATGGGATATAGAGTTTAGTTACTGAAATCTTATCGGTCTAGGAGAAAGAGAGAGGGTGAGACAGGAAACCCCGTCGCTTAGAAACGCCGGAAACTTTGGTCGGTCCTGAGTGCAAAAGCTAGAGCTACTGTAGATCAGCCCCTTGATGTTGGAAACGCGCAAGCTTTCGCGATACATCAAGCCAGTTATCACTGGAATGAGATCATTTATTGCATTAAGTCAGTCGTGGGGGTGGCAAACGGAAAACTGGGGTTCGTTGGTATTGGAACTCGTAGATAAGAGTCACAGAAACCCTCAGTATCCGTTCTTCTCTCATTCTCTAACACCTACTTCTACTGTTACTGTTTCAACTCAGTTATTTTTTTTCTTCCACGTGTATCCAGAAATTCAGTTCTGTTTTCACAAGAAAGAGCACCCGAGGCTGTAGATCCTTGGTACCTGTAGAATTCTCTGAGCTTAATTGCTAGTATTTATCAAACGTCGAAATAAATAAGCTGCTTACACTTCTTCGACGGGGTGTATGCCACTTGAGAGAACGCTTATTCAGCTATACAGTAATAAGTACGTCAGACGTGAACGTTTATTAATGCTAACAGTCTACCTCTAAATAAAAATATGATACAATTAATACAGCTAAGATTTCATCATACAATTATAAATTGCCAACAGAATTATTTTTACTCTGTCCTTTTTAAAAATATCTCTCACTACAATTTTTATGACAATATTTATTACTGATACTAACCTATGTTTTATTATACATTGAAATGAAATAAAGCTTGAGAAATTATTAAGTCGCAGACTAAATTCCATTCAATCCGTTATTAAACTAAAAATATTCTGTTTCATTGGCTGAGTATTTGATTTAATAGTAACCATTATTAATAGTAACAATGGCAAAATATAGCTTCATTACAAATTTCTTGACTGCTATATTGTATTAATGATTAAATTTAAATTCAGCATCATGAATATTACTGAATTGTACAAGTATAAATACTAAATTACATTAAGTAATTTTACAAAACAACTTGAATAAAAATAAAGTTAAAACTATATCAGGTGACAATAATAAAAAAACGTATTTTCGTTTTTAGGATTTTTCTGTTCGTAAATAAAACTAACAGCCTCAAGGACATAAATCCAAATGTAGTAGAAACCATCTGTATTTTTTCCCTTTTAGTCGAAATCGCTGCGCCCAGCCCTTCCTATCAGGTTTGTCGCACTTCCGAGTAGAGGGTAGGGTGTTTTTTTAGGCCTATCCCTCACTTTCTGACCAGCGTATACACACTTTTTTATAGTTAACCTCGAAAGAGTGGGAAATTGGTAATTTTCATCACGCTGCTTCATTTTCATCTTCCAAAGAGCACTATTCGTCACCCTTCATTGTTACCTCTAGTCCAATCTTGTACATAATTTACTTTCATACAAATGTTAACTTTTTTCTAAATAAATACAGTTGATAAATTAAATTAAAAGAATAATTTAGAGTTTAAATTATTGCTACAACAGTTTACTCATAATTTATTAGCGAAAAAAAATTGAAAGAACAGAAGGAAAAAATGGCAGCTGTTATTGGATGGTTGCACTTATTTAGAATCTCCCGAGTCGGCAAAAACAAGTCTCATTGCAGACTAACGTATAGTCTTCAGGGCAATAAACAGAGTTTGCTGAAGAAGCACGTTTTGCCCTGGGCTTTTATCGAGCTTTTCTACCATAAGTGACTGACACAGTGCAAATACTAAGCTCGATTAGCAAGATGAACTACAAAGTATTTTCAAATAATGAAGAGGATGAATAAGTAAACATACGTTTGTACATAAATCACGATAAAGGGAACCAAGTTATGCAAAATATAAAACAAAATGAATAATAATAATAAATAACCTCATACGTGCTTTAAAAATATATTTCATTTATAAAAAAGTCCGTCTCCCAGGGGTATGATCCCTTTAATTTCAATTTTAAGTACAATAATATGAAATAGGGATGATACTACGTTAATTACAACGAGCAGTTTATGTATTTAATTTTTTTATTTTAGTAAACGAAAAGAAATGCTGACGGCACCTGGGGCTTGATAAAACCTTTGGGATTTTCGTCGGTCGAGGTGCGGGAGTTGTGGCGCCCAACTAATTCGCTTGAATTTTGATTTTCAATAAGGGAGCCGGTGAGATGCGTTGGGATTTAGCTTCCACGTACAGCTGTACCAAGTGGGGTTTGAATATGCATGATGCATGGGCATTAAAGCACCCCGACCACTTTCCCTTCTGTCGTTCTCTCTATTCTCCGTCTCTGTTACACACACGCATACATATAAATACAGACATTTGCTTAGTTCCTCTCACTTTAACTACATCTCTTTTGCTATATGTTGGTCCCGCGGCTGGCAATCCCGCGTACCCATCATCCTCGTATGTAAATAACCGCTGCCGCAGGTTCTGTCTGTGCAGAGAGCTTCTATAATTGTGATATTTTTAACATACATATAGTAAAGTGTTAATGCTTTGGTCCTAAAGCTCTTCGTCTTTTAAAAGAGTCTAAAGTAAATCCACGAATATATCATCCAGATCCTTTTGAAGTCTACTGTATTAACTACATGTCAAAAATAACTTGAATTTTGCGTAAATTAATTAAGCGATCGCTAATTAAACTGTCAGTTATATAATAGTTACCACAATCAATTTCACTATTGGCAATATTATGTAGAAGTCATGAAAAGTTCATATGAATGAAATCTTTATTGTCCATTCAAACACTTCTAAATCACGGGTAAATAAATTAAATACGGAAAATTTTTTACAAATTAATAATCTCGAAATTGCTATAAGGATATTGTGGTAAATTAAACAAACAGTTGCGTGCAAATAAATATGTGATAACGCGATATAAAGGGCAGACAAACCCTTTGTCAGAAAATAATAGACTTATTCTCGATTATAATGAGAAGTAAAAAAACAAATTAAAAATGAAAAATAAATAAAAAATAGTAAAAAAAGTAAAATGAATGGAAGGGCCATTTTATACTGGGAACAATCGTTATGGTTCTCGTAAACGATTCGCAATTTAAAGTTAAATCCGAAAAAAAACATATAATTGGCTTTAGAAACGAACTATAAGCTGGTGCAATGCAAATGGTTCTTTATCACGCCATATAAATCACCAGCTTGTATTGGACTTTGACTGTTAGCGACTTCTTCGGTACTAAACGAAAAAAATATAATGAGAAATGGGTGTTATCATTTAATCGTTGTATTTTTTTAAACTTTCCTATTTTTTTTTTTTATAAATAAACGTCGTAGATAAAAATCATTGATGCTATAAATATCTTTGTCGAACTATAAAATATTTTTACGATAATCTAAATTGAAGCTAAAAAGTAGTATATTTCTTGAAGGCAGTTGCTGCGATTGCAATTTGTTTTAGTGGTCAAATATTGGCATTTTATGTTCAACGATATATTTTTATACACTACAATCATAAGTCACGTTTCTCATTTGAGTTAAAGTATTTTCGTGGACTATAAAATATTTTACACAGCTAAAATTAGATTGCGACTCTTGAGACTGAATTATTCTCATCCGTTTTTTTTACTCGACAATTTTTTCGTGTACTTAGTGACTATACATCATACTATGTTCACAATCTTTCCGAGAGCAATCTTATTAATTGAAACACTCCCGCTAGTACAGGCACTTATTTTTTTAATAATAACACACTTCTTTGCATCTAAAAATTAAATGTACTAATGCATTCTAAAAATTACCGTTCATAAGTCAACGAACCGGTACAGCAAAAATGAAAAAAATGCATTAGCGACCAAATCAGATACTGTATTTGTGAACCGATTGGAAGAACATAATGACACTTATGAAGAGGAACATTGGTCGGTTGCGAATTACGTTGTGTTATCTATGTGTGTCACAGGATTATTGCCTGTTGTACAAGGATTCATTTGGGATCTGCAGATACTTTGGAGCAGATAACAAAGATGAAGACTCCTGATAGAATCTTTTTGATATTAATATTGGATTTTCTAATCGACTTGTACTAGTAATCTTATTTTAGGAATAGGTATTGTTGCCATCGAAATTTTTTCGGCAATTCTTTAGATTTCGGTAGCAAACGTACTTTTTTTCAGTAAGCTCTATTTGTCTAAAGATCTGGCTTTGTCATCATAGTCCAATATAACTGTCTGTATAGAGAATTGTGAATTTGAAAATAGGGTCAAGGTACCATTTCTGGCCACTTTAGGGCCAGCATCGGACGCCTTAAAAATTCAAATTGAACAATTTTAAAAGACGCAACAAAGTCATATTTTCAAATGTATGCAAACATACGTTTATGGCTCACTTACAACGAAAATTTTATTTTATACATCTTCATTGATTAAAATAGTGTTAAGTCTCCAAATATGGAACAGTTACCACGAATGGTACTTCTACCCTTTAACTATAAACGACATTTGTAGTTCCTGATTTAAAACGAGTCTATACACCTATAGACAGTTTTCCAACTGACATGTTTCAGAAACTTTCGACAGGTCGTATTGGAGTAATTATAAATTTCCATGCTCTTGTGTATCCCCATATCACTAATTTACCGGTCGACTAATTGGAAAAGTATCGATTCCCTAATAGCATGTTGGATTGAAATACTTCAGCTCTCTAAATAGTTTAGTTACCAACGTACTATATAATTATATCTAAAAGTAAAAATAGAAAACTGAAGAGAAATAGCCGTTGGTGATTAATAAATTAATGTATTAATAAATACTCGTAAAAGAATGATTCGAGGAGTGAAAAGAAAGCATGAGACAAGTCAAGCCGATAAATGTCGTAGTAAGGGTAAAAGACGGTAAGAAATGAAAAAGCGCAATTTTATTAAGCGATAAACTGTAGGGGCTAAGGCAATAACGTGCTCGAGACTCTCACGAAGGTCGTGAAGAAGGAACAAAGTCGAAGAGAGAAACGAACAAAAGACGGCTTGAGTTATAAGGGTGAAATAAAAAAAATAAGACACATGCACAAGAAAAATTGTAACTTTACTAGCATGTCTGTGCGTGCAGTTGAATTTCCGAGTTGTTGAAAAAATTTTTAATTTTTATTTATTTTTTATTCACAAAGACATTGATGAAAATATACTTCACAGTATTTCGTTTGTTCATATACATATATTGATAAATATTATATGCATAGTGTGCGTTTAACTGGAGACAGACTGTCTGCCGCTAAAGAGAAAAAAAGGAAATCATTGGCACCCTTCACTCCATGGTTACGTACACGCTATTGTAAACGGTCAAACATATTACAATAGGAAAGTTATACACGATTTCCTTCATTTCAAACGTACAACTCGGATCGCGTGGTAAATGTACTAATGACTGAACAGCTCTACCAGTAGCTAGATGTCATATACCTATGACCATTTTCTCAGAAACGACGCATGTCAAACTCAATCTATATCCCTTTAGTTGAGTAACATAATCTTACACGTCAAGATGACAGCTTGTGAAAAAAAAAAGTATCTTAACTTTTTAACTTGAATATTTTTCGAACGAATAATTAAAAACATTGTAAGTCGTGTAGCAGTAAAGGAAACTGCTGTTAGAACTTTTCCAACGGATCAATAATTTAATGAAATAGAACCCTCTGAAAACAAGGAGGAATACGCAGAAAAACATTTGGGTGAGAAACCCAAGCGGCCGACGCCATATACTCGGCAAGCACAAGCAGATATGAGTAATAGGGAGGTGATTTAGTATTAGGATTTATTAGAGAGGGGGTCACTCACCCTTCGCGAAGCAGAGTAATGCCATGAACCGGATGGCAAGGGTAAGACCTCATGATTTCTCTTGGGGACTTATACATACGGTAGGAACTAATGCACCTGTTATTCCTTAGCCCTTAAAATATTCCTTTTTACGTTTTTCACTTATACATTTTTACACTATCATGTTTTATACCATTCAAACTATGTATGTTAGGTAATAACATAAGTTTTCGATATTTATTCCTCTTTATTACATGGTATGCATTATCAACTACCTTTTTTTTGCATTCAACGAGCTAATATACAGGTTTGATGATGTCCAACACTCCATTTCTAAGAGGTCCTGTCTCCATTTCAATTGAAATCATTGTACTTTTTGTTCTTTACTATAAGACTATGTACTCATCAGTTTTTTACGAAATGATCAAGAGATATTTGACAAATCAAATTCTACAATAAGGATAACTTATTACAATTTTATGAAAGTAGTTAGATTACTATCATCCCGAATTGTAATGTCCTTAGCAAGGATACATAAATTAGAAGAGTCTCTGAAAACTCGAGCCTACGAATTCTTGTTTGTTAGAAAAACGGACAGAATATGGATCGAGACTACAGTTCGCGTCATTTGTAGTATGCTCATTAATTCTTCTACACTACATGAATCTTATAAGGAACTTTACATAGTGTATTGCAGAAATAGACAACTCAGAAATTGAAGGATTAAGATCTCTTTTTGAATCAACTGTGTAATAAAACTTCAATCGAGTGTTTTTTCAGCAATAAACGCTTGTGCAGTAAAATTAACACCTGGCTAAAATGTGTTCATTCTACCTTATCTAAAAATGTCTTCGAAAAAGATAATATATTTATTGTAGATAATGTAAGTATAGCTATGAATGTGTAATATGAAGCGATAACTCACGCGTAAAATAATAATGAGGCAGGAAACTTCTTGAGAAAAGTTTTTAAGAAGTAATAAATTTCGGAAGAAGCTTTAATTTTTAACAGCAAATGAAGACCTCTTGATCTTCTGATTCCTTTTTTTTAAATTTATTAAAAAAATCTCGGAATCAAAAGAACAAGTTTACGTATTTTTATATATTGTGATATTAAATTAAAATTTATATGGCTTCTATTTATAGACAAACGTGAATTTACATACGAACTATTATGATTGATGGTTGTTTTCAACATCTTGCGTGTCTACGAGAAATCACTCGTCGTGTAACTCGAAGAGAAACTTACCTGAAACAAAAAAAAAACATAATAAATTTAAATTATGTATACATTGATAGTGAATAGATGATAATTCATGATAGATAATAAACAAATCATTTTGTTTCGGTTATTAAATTTTCTTGGAAGGAAAAAAAGCAATTAAGGGTTTGAAAAGTATGAGTTTGGCAATAAATCGAATATATATTATTTTTTTATATATTTCTTAATTTTCAACGAAATTGGTACGGCTTTTATTTAATGAATATTTATGATTTATAACCAATATACTAATACTATAAAACGATTTTACGTGAAACATTAAGCTACATTATTATATTTCAGAAATCTTAATGAAATGTCAATTTAATCCTACACTAAGAACTCAAGGACCCTTCTTCTAAAATTACCCTTTTCCAGAGGTATAAGTTTGCGGTAAATTTCATGAGAAAGTTCATATTGTTAGTCAAAAAGTTTGACTTTAAAAAAGAAAATTAATAAATAAAAAAGATTATGATACGTCAAAAACAGACTCAAGATGAATATCTCGGTGATATATTTTATTTTTGTTTGCTAAAATTTTTATATTTTAATTAAAATGATGGTAGTGATTCAATATACACGAAAGCCCGAGCGATGAAATTTTGTCTGGTTTACGGCTTCGTTATGAGAGTTGGAAGCTTTATTATCATAGGAACGCAAGATCAAGGGGTCGACGCACGGCATCATATTTCGCCATGACACCCTGTCGGGCTAAAGCAAAGGTCGCGGTCGAATGATTTCTCCCTTCAACAATAACCACAAATGGCTTTTGTTCTGGTATATACAGAATGTGCTTGCGGAAGTACGTTCATCATAGATAATCAGCCAGTGAAATCTCATCATGCGGAATAATCAATCTAGCTTTATATAATGATCCTCAAGTTTATCTATTTGCCTTTACGTATTTGTCTTATATTGTCACCATTCTATAATACCATATACAATCCCGGGTCGAAAAATTTGATCTGATTTTAGTCTAACTGGACTGTATTTGGACTAATTAGTCTGTTATTGAACTTCTATAAAAATTTTGTACTGTTTTTGGTCTACTGATTAAAACATATTTGATCGGTTTTAAGTCTGAATGATCTGTATTTGGACTAATTAGTCTGTTATTGAACTTCTATAAAAATTTTGTACTGTTTTTGGTCTACTGATTAAAACATATTTGATCTGTTTTAAGTCTGAATGATCTGTATTTGGACTAATTAGTCTGTTATTGAACTTCTATAAAAATTTTGTACTGTTTTTGATCTACTCAGACAGAAAAATTTAATCTGATTTTAGTCTAGTTGGACTATTTGATCTGTTTGTGGTCTTTTACAAAAATTTTAAGCTGTTTTCGACCTGTTATTTTAAAAAACAATTGCGTTACGGGCAGACCAAACTAGATTAATTCTTGGACTTTAAAAAATTTTAGTTATGAAAATTTACAAGGACAAAACTAGATTAAATCATGGACTTATAAAATTTTTATTCATAGGCAATATTTATAAAAAAAAATATTAAGTTGCAGAATTGATTATGTTTTGTTTACTATTTATTTAGTATCTTTTGTTTAAAAATGTCGGCAGTTAATGATAATTTGACAGCTTAATTTTTAGTTGTCTTGACTGAATATTTAGAGCAGTGAATAAAAGTCATAAAACAACTCTTAAAATGTCAAGAAATTTTTCTTATTTATTGGATATAATCGAGAATATGTTGGCATCACAAAACATCAAAATTCATGTGCCGCGGAGAAAAATTTTGGCCCGCAATCTACCAATTTTTACAATGCTGTCGACCAAACTTGAAACCGAAAGTAAAGCATCTTAAAAATTACTATATACTCTTATAAAAACTTATTATGCTGCATCCAAATTATTGTAAGGTATAAAAGTAATTGATATTAAAGCTTATCGATAAGTTTCTCGGGCGTAATAAGTATTGTGATACAGCATAATCATTTTTTATAAGAGCACAATAATTCTTTGGATGCTTATTCACTTCCTGTTTTAAGTTTGGTCGACAGCATTGTAAAAATTGGTAGGTTTCGAGCCAACATTTTTCTCCTTGTGACATCTTATTTCAGAAGCGCATTAGCATGTTTCAAATACCAAGAAGATTGAAATAAATTAATAAATTTAGATTATTATTATTATTATTATTATTATTATTATTATTATTATTATTATTATTATTATTATTATTATTATTTATATTTATAAAAAGTCCTGTTTTTGTCCTAAAAAACAATTGAATATAGACTAAAATTTATAGCAAATAAAGTCTGTTTTTGTCCTAGAAAACAATTGAACACAAACTAAAAATTATAGCAAATAAAGTCTGTTTTTGTCCTTAAAAACAATTGAACACAGAACAATAATTATAATAAAAAAGTCTGTTTTTAGTCTAAACCAGATTTAAAACAGACTAAATATCATACGAAAATAAGTCTGATTTTGTCCTGGATAATGACTAGTACGGACAAAAACAGATTAAATTCCTATATAAAATAAATACGATTTATAAACTTGAATTAAAGAAAAATATTTGAATTTATCATTTATTTTAAAACAGATCTAATTTTTTGACCCGGGATGGTTTCATATTCATGGATATATAGTCTATTCAACTGTCTAGTGAAAATATCAATAAAATTTATAAGATTTTATGTAAGAATTATTATTCCGTAAATCTTATCATGTCATGTCAAAATTCTTCAAGTCTTCAATTTAGAATTAGCCATTGGCAATAAAAAAATTAAAAACCATAAAAAAACATCTCATCCCCTCTGGCGACAAGCTCTTGCTGGAAAAAGTTATAACATCATTGTAGATGGCAAATGCAGGTCTTAAGGTAACGAAAAAAAGCCCGAAAGCGATAGAGAAACGGAACAAAACGTAAACAAGGAGAAAAAGATATATTTCTGGGCGTGAAGTGGAAAAGGTCATTGTCTTGTAGTGATCATATCCGTGGTAGATTTAGTTTGCAATAACATGATGTGGATTTTCATTGCAACGTGACGGAAAATAGGGTGACTCGAGCTACTTATAGTACATTTCTGAAAGCATTGTGATGAGATTTTATCTGTCGGATAAATGATTGCTTTCTTGAATGGTCAAAATCCACGTAAAAGATCAGTACATCGTAGTAACAAAGTTTCTACCAGTCACGTTTCACATTTTCGTTTTCCTATTGCTGTATAATATTACTTTTTAAAATGTCTCAACCTATTACATGCTGAATAACGTTGGCTTTAAACTATTTTTGCCAACAGTAATCGCAATATTGTCACATATTTATTCCAACCACAATCACAAAGGAATGAGTCGGTATATTGTACGAGAATACGTTGCATTAATCACCATTTTTGCTAGAATAGTAATCAAGGTAAATCGAAACTCGATCTATTATATAGTAGAGCCGGGATATGTTGGCTCTCTGAAGCCGCTAATTATTTTAGTGGCTTTTGAACACCGGGTTCATTGTTTTGATGTATCTCTAACAAATTAATCATAATTTCGCCATATTTTGAGAAAAAAACAATTTTTTTGAGGCTTGACGGACCCTTACCCGAAAATAATATTTTTTTTTTCAAAATATTCGGGGGGTCCGTCATGCCCTGGATATCTTGTACCGTTTTGAAACTTAATAAATGTATCAAACTTATGAAAATAAGCGGATTATAAAAACAAAATTTTTAAGGCGATCCGTTGTGCTCCGGATTTCGCTGTAGAAAATATGAAGTAACAACTTGATGTCAAATTGTAACTTTTCCATTTAGTTTAACCACATCTTTACCCGGCTTTACTAAAAACAATTAATTAATTGACGATGTTATATATTTTGAGAGATTTACGCTGCTCAAACAAGTGGTGTGTAAGACACTATTAATAAAGTTATTGTTCAACTTATGTTAGATGAAGAGTAATTATAAACTTAAGAAAACTAGGTTCATCTTAAAATCAATTTTCATAAATTTTTAATCAGCAAGACTAGACGTTATAAAAATTCATCATACAGTAGAATACTATTAAATGCGAATAAGAATAATTTTAAAATGAATTCTATACCCTCTGATTCTAAAAAAACATTTCAGCACTGTAATTAAGTAGTCAATTTCATTGATTTAACATAAATGATTTATACTATTGAACAACTTCAATAAAAGCTCATTAGACATTATAACCTTTATTAAAAATAGCCTTAAAAAATGATAAAAATGTCATATTTAGAAACTTACTAGGTTTGAAAGATTTTCGGTTTCAATAAAGACGAATTTCATGTTTGGTCAAAACACTAAACATAAATTATTGAACACTCAAAATAATCGTATTTTAGATCGTATACATCTATATTAAATATATACGGGTCACCCTTATCGGTCACATTAATATTAATGTCATACATTTTAATATAAATGCTTCATTATTTATATTTTTCTGTAGTTATTTTATTAACATTTCAAAGATTAATACGATTAGGCGCTCGGACATATCAATTTTTGATCTCGTTTTTTTTAAACTCTAATTAATGATGCCGTTTTTCAACTGGAAAGTAAGATCACGAATTATTTACTTTTAACGATTATATTAACTTAGTATCCATTAATGCTCTCAGTATTACAACTTAATTTATCGTGTCACGCAAGTTAAGTCGTGCGTAATATCTACGACTTCTACACAAGTCGACTAAGTGTCGTAATAGTTCATTAGTAATGTTACAAGTAAAGCTTGTTGTTGGTACTGATTAACATCCTTCAGTTTAAGATTTTCTTAAATTTCCCATAAAATAATGGGAAGATTAAACACGCGTTAGATTTTCAACTTAATGAAGTTTAATTCTGTAAATGTAAGACTTTTCATCTAATATTTTTGCTAGTATATTCGCTCTAATAAATTAAACAAAAATGAAGTATCGGAACACCCAACATAGATTTATCTTCTTTAATCAAAATATGTGCGCTCTAATTTACATGCGTAAATAGAAAAGTTTATTGATATGTAATCACTTCTCAGTTTGTGTTTGTTTTATGTGCATCTATTTTGAAAGCCAGTGTACAAACCATGCTCTTTTTATTTACAGTAATTCAATACATCAAAATATGACGAGCTTTACAACTGTACATATTTATCTATCTTTCAGAGTAATCCAGCTTTACATTGTTCTTTGCAAATATCAGCTCAACAACAAACAAAACAACCATGTGCTGGTGTCAATGTATCCGTAGCGAGTCTACACTTTCCATGACACGTTTTTGCGCTTCTTTGTTAAAATAATACTGGTGTCGACAGCTGAATATACATCCAGTAAATAACAAATTTTGATCTTTTTTAACACCAAATGCTAACCGATCTGGTAATTTTATTTGGTATGTTCATTGTGAAATAGACAAGTACAATTATAGAGTGACCTAGTTAACATCAGAAAACACCTGGGATATATGAGTCAATTTATCGAGTCTCTAGGTATTCAACGCTATTAACCCCACTGATAGAGGCGTATTTTTTCTATCGTGACACGTACGTCGTAACTTTTAACTGACGTCACTTCTCGAGGGTTTAGATATCCGTTCGATTGTATGTATACTTAATGTGACGTCATATGCACAAACATTAGCCGTCTATAGTTAACATATATTACCATAGTATGTCTTCTTCTTCGATCTTCACCAAGTCTATGACCTCTAGGTACGTCATACAATAACATCAATAATAACTACCAACGTCGCCTCATTATTTACATACGTCATTGTTCAACAGGCTTGAGCTTTCGTTGAACGACTTGAACAACATTTGAAATAAAAAAAAAAGTATTAGCTGTTAAATTGAAAATTCTAAGACTTTAATCGGCTCACGTGTTTTGCACTATCTATTCACGCAGGGATGCTCGAGACACGATAAATTTCTTGAGAAATCGAACACGATTTTACTCAAGAGCGAAGGAGGAAGGAACGTTTCGTCAGAGAAAAAGAAAGAGAAATGAATAAAAACAAGAGTAAAAGGAAAGGAAGAAAAAAAGAAAAAGAAGAATAGAAGAAAATGGAGAAATCCCGTGAGCTGTGGAACAGCAGCAACGGTAGTAGTTATAGCAGTAGCAGTAGCACCCTCTTATGGGGACTGGATCTAATTTAGCGTTACGTCCAAACTCTAGCTTGGTAAATTGGAGAAATCCCCGGGCCCTTTCCAATCGTATATAGGAATGCTTGTTCCATTCCTCCACTTGAAATTTATCGTACGCAAGCAAGTGTGCGTATAGAAAAGCATAATGGAGCTTGCGGGCGTAATGTGCCGAGTCGTTCTCATTTCTCGCGCGAAACTTTTTTGAGAATCGAGAGAAATCCGAGGGAAAACGGGAAAGAAATCGCCATGAGGGTGCACAAAAAATTTTAATATCAAACTTAATGAAATATAAAAACAGCCACTGGAATTTTCATTTCCTTAATTGTGTGGAAATAAATATTTATGTATATACGTTTACGTATTTCAATAATGATATTCGAAACTGAAAAGAAATAACAATAACATCATATCAAGGCAACATATAAACATATAAACAGCATATGCTATAAAATGAATGGTCATCAATTAAATGTAATTTGTTATGACTCATAATTTTGAAATTTGTTTCAGAAATAACACGTGGATACAGATCCAGTGGCCTGCAGCAAGTACTAAACTGCACTTTAACCATCGGGGAAACGCTCGACGAAGTAGAATATATTGGCAGGATTTATAGGCACTAAACGAAAACCCCTTGGCGTCTATAAACTATAGAAAATCCTTAATTGTCCGCACAGACAGCAAAGTCGTTAATTTAGTTTGATGTATAGTCCAATTTATCCAAAGAGTTGGAAATGATGTCGATTTTTATGGTGGCTATCCTCGCGTATTTTCCAACCTCACTAGCCTATATTCGACCGACCGGATTATAACTTCAATGGAGGCCACACAATAATCATATATATTGTACGTAGGAGCGTGTATATCCACGTTATTTGGGCCAGAAAATGTTCAATGGGTTTGTATACATAAATATGCTACTGTTGTGTTATTTTGGTCAAAGCCAAAAACCGCGGACAAAAACAAATTTTGATACATTTCATATGCAGCGAAATAGTTTTTGATTCGACTTTGTTGAATATCCAGTAGTTTTTTAAGCTAATTCAAAATTTACTAAGTGATCATATGAAAAGCAATGATGAGAAAACTAAAATCCAGTTTTTTATGAATTTCTTGATATTTTATGCGTTGTAATATTGAATTTTTCGATTGTAATACTCTCTAAACATGAATGAGTATTCACTAATTCCAAGTTCAAACCGTACCACTCATTTCAAAAAGTGTTTCAGTTGGCACTCAAAATTAGTGAATAATCGCTTATTTTACTTTTTCATGTTTAGACAGTATTTTTCATGATATGTAAGCTTAATGAAAGTAATTATCTCATTAATATTTTTATAAACACTTTTCTTTACATAAAATGTTGATAATATCAACCTTCGACGAAACGTCGTTCGATTTCGAGTCAAAAATGCATCGATTATTTTGATAAACTTCTTTTTTATTAAGAATAAAAAAAATTGCATACAAATTATATGAACAGAGAAAGTGAGCCTTGTTTCCAAGAAAAAAATTATTTTGATTTTTTTTGACGAGTATTATTACTGTAGCTGAATAATATCTTGTATTAACGATGTTTAAATAATTATATCTCTATTTCGGATTCATGGTCGTTAGACAAAAAATATATATTTTTATTCACGATTAGCCATCGCGATGCTATCGGATCCAATATAATATACCCTTAAATGGGAAAATAATGGCTTTAGTCCGCCCATCGGCACAAACGAGTCGGTTAGTTTCAGCCTGTATACATATATACACCACAGCTGTGTGAATGAGAAAACATATAGTTTTAAAAACCATCATCATCATACCCGACACATAATATATACACTTTTAACCTGTCTTCTACGCAAACGGTCTTTGTAGTATCATTAACCATACATACATACATATATATTTATAACGCAGTAGTGCATCACGCAATTTGTTAAATATATTCATTTCCACGAAAGTAGAAAAATGATAGACGTTATACCATGCGTGTGGGTTTTATTGATCGATTTACTATTTACTAGAATACAAAATAATGAGCTATTATTGTATTCGTTGCATGATAATTGCTTTTTCAATAATGAAGATAATTGTTTTCGAAGCAAGGGAGTACGATAATAATCATTACGTAAATAGAAAAATGAATAAATGAGAGATTAAAGCACGATATATATATATATATATATATATACATGACAAAGAATGTTTGGGCTATATCGTATAATAAATGCCAAGTATTTACCAAATAACACACGAGAGTTCAAACTATAGCCAATGTAATAGGACAGTAGTAAAATTTTGGCGTGAGAAATTCGCATTTGCGGTTAAAACTCAGTAAGTAGAATGAGGTCTGCCAAAATTCCCGTAGAATTAAGCACTGCTGGCATTAGCATAACCCTGGAACTGCAATTTTCGAGAATAAATACGGCACATATGAGTGGAGGAAAGGAAAAAAGTATAAAATCGAGGTGAATAGAGAGATAAAAAAGAAAGAGTTTAAGTCAAGCATGAAAAACGGGGCAATGTTTATATAAAATATATGAGCTTGCAGAAATTAACGACCACCAACGGTCTAGTAAATAACAGAAATTATTTCATTGACTAGGTGGTTCACACAATCTCATTATTTCTAAGCTTTATAAGGACATTTGTAAATATCATAATTTATGACGATTTGATAATGTATGTCCTATTCAAGGTATTATTGCGTTTAAATAATTATGTGCATAATATTTTCAATGGCTCTATATATTAACTAATTTATTCAAATTAATTTTCTCTGCAAGCATATAATAATTAAGAGCATTCAAACTATAATTTTTTTAATTACATTCCCCAAGGTATTAAATAGTAAAAATATATAAAACGCTGGTAAATGTTAGTATAATGAGTTCATTAATCTGTTACGATGAAGATGTCGAAAAAATATATACATGTGTATATAACGAAAACTAATGTGTAACAAAAATGAGTAGAAAAACTAAATGACAGAAAATTGGGACTGGAAACGAAACAAGCTTTGAAATGTATGTATAAAGATATTTATATATATTTAAATTTAAATGTGTACACACATTGAGCACATGTTCTTGGTAGTATGTACAAGTAAAATGAGAGATGTCTAGTCTTCATTGTGTACGTAGAAAGACGAGACACACGACAAACTAACTCTCCACGAAAACGGAAACGAAGGATGAAGCTATGCAACAACACCACGTCGCACACATACGTTCTCTTCGCAGTCATTTTGTTGCTATACATTCCATTCGTCCGACTGTTTGCTTGACTGTCATTCTGTCAGTTTCGTACCCGTACCGGATGAGCTCGCCAAGTGGAACAACCCTACGAAAACGCGGCTTTACTTAACAAGTTCTGTTATATGTTTATATTTGTATCCATTTTTACATTTTTTAGTAATTCAATTCCCCGGTCGAAAAAACTGATCTGTTTTAAAGCAAATACAAATCTCTAGTTATTTCTATTCAAATTTATTTTTAATTTGTGCTTAATTAACATGTGAAACTTAATCGAGTTTTGACACTATTCTTTATTTAGACTATTTTCAGGCTTGTTTTCAATCATTTTTCCTTCTTTCGCAATATCCAGACCGAAATTAGATCAAAAACAGCTTAAAATTTTTATAAGAATTCGAAAACAGATTAACTAATTCAAATAAAGACGAATTAACCCAAATACAGTCTAGTTAGACTTAAATCTGCTCCAATTTTTCTTCAAATTCAATGCATTTGAAGATTGGAACATTTTTCGCATGATTAAAATGAAGAAAAGGACAACCTTAAAAGGCAGTTCCAGAAGTTATGAGTGACCTACGATTTTCGGTTGACATACCAGTATTTATATGCGAAACATTTCAGAAATCTAGTCATTCAATAGACTGTTTACTTTTAGATTTTTTTTTCGTTGCGCAAAGAATGCTCCGATTTTAGGGTACATTGAATTCATAAAAATTAATCAGTCAATTAATATAAATAAATGAATTTATGAAGAACAATTTTTTGTTATTTGAGGTTACTTTGTACTTAATACATAAATAAATTGCATTTACATATTATAACAGTAGTCCGAGTAGTTTATTATTAAGGGTCACAGTAGTACTCTTGCCAAGTTCAGGTTCTCATCATGATGAAATGGGATGCTGTCTCCTGTATAACTAAACAAGCTATGTACAAGTTTACTGACAGTGGAATTTAATTTAGAGTAAACTTATGAATTAAACTAACGTCAGTTAAATTGATTTTGAGGATATACTAATATCGAACATTATGTCGATTATGAATTATAACTATGAAAGTTTGTTTCTCTGTTTAAATTAAATTATAACAAAATTCAGTAAAATTGTTTTTGAAAAACTTTAAAAGGCATATCTATAAATAATGTACGATCATATTAGTGCTCGCTACTTTAGCCGTAGTATCGCATAATCTACTTTCTCTGTACAAAATTAATAAAAAAAAAATTATTTTTTAGCACCGCGGTTGCGTATAACTCAAAACTTTTACGATATTGACAGCTAAAAGTGCTTACATTTTCTCGCAGGTGGCGAAAAGCGTGATAGTAATAAAAATAACTGTGTCATAAAAGCGAGGAGATAAAAGTATCATTATAGCTTGACGAACTATATTATATTTTGTTAAAATAAATATTGTCAGGATGAATAATTATTTACAAAAACTATTGAAACTTGTGGTTTAGACGTTCTTAATCATTTTTTGACGTCATGAAATTTTCGATCGAAATTATGGACGAATAGCATTTACCCTATTAGGGGCGCAGCTTCCGAAACTGTATTCAATGATTTTGGGTGCTACCACACTTTTACTTGAACAAGTACTCAATTCGATCGAATTTGATGGAATGAAATTTAAGAAAACTTGTTTTGATTTTTATATCTGCAGATATACATGCATACATCAGAAAATTTATGAAAAACTCTATTCATTTTGGTAACGTTGTCTGTTTTGGATTTATATAGATCAAATTTACAGTATTCGATTCTCATATTCGCATTCATATACATGCATATGTATATAAACCATTCGATAATTATACCTCTGTAGAAATATCAAATTTATGAAAATTTGCGACTGGTATCCAGTGATACAATACCACCATCCAAAGCTCAAAATTTGTTTCATTACTCAAAAAAATATGAGTAAATGATTACAACGGAAGTAGAAATTTTTGAATGTACGTATTATCAAATAATAACAATAAGCCTTCTGGTTTCGTGGAGACGAATACATAACAGTTGATGCATTATCTATACTCACTATACATATATCAAGCATTGTGCATAGCTGCCTTCACCTCAGTTATCTTAATTACATCTGTAATGCACACCGCAGAACTCTCGCGCAGTGGATATGCAAGGGTAAAGTAACATTCGCGACGGCTCACGTGCACCCACTATACTGTCCTATACTCATTTACCATCAACCCTTCTATTCCTAGCATTTACCCACATACCATGAGTGTATTCTCAAGCATATAAGCACACTTACATACATACATATATTCATAGACATATATACTTGTCTCTAAATCTCAAAGCACACAGTAGATTTACTCAGCACAGAATTCGTACACTGTGCCCCTTCGTGGCACTGCTCTGTCTAATTTGCCATAGCGTCTGCGCGTTATCCGCACGGATACTGTTATGTGTAGTAGTACTCCACGTGCAAACTTTCGCGTTTGTATTTGCAACATTCAATGTTACATATAACTTCATCCTAATCTCCGTGTCTGTTTAACCACATTGTATACGACCAACGTCTATTTGCTTGTGTTTCGGACATAAACTGTAGTTTGCTTTAATAACCTACATTGAAAGCACTCACACACATGCGCGATAGGGTTATATCTTATATTCACCTGAAAGCTCAACATTCAATTAAAAATTATTGCTTGCGCATCGAGATAATTAAAACATATTTACGTTTTCTGCTGGCATTAACGCTAACAAACTTAACAAAAATTTTCTACTATTTCGAAGGTGTAGCTTCGCTAGTGAATTTTTTTTACCATTTTCTGTATCAAGCTTACTTGCGTTGTCTTGACGGCAAATCCCTTTTTACTTGAAACTAATGCCATACAATTCCTGTCTAGCTTGAAATACGTCTTAGGGCAACTTTATCTTTAGTTATCTTAAGAACTTGAAAAAGGCATGAGCAAAATATTTGTATTGTTCGACTATTGATATGAAATGATTCATAAAAGAATGTAAAGGCAATATTATATGAAAATATATAAAAATTTTACAATGCAGTTATTATATTAGCAATTCGTTCCGGTCGATACTGAAATGATTAATGTCTGTTCACACTGACCTGAGACTAAAAGATGAAAGCTCCAATAAAAATAATTCAAATTGGACGGTATTATGGAGTGAGAAGCAGTGATTTTCAATGGTATAATTACGTAGGACTATTACAGTGAAATCGATCTGTCGGTAAGGACGTCGATTTCTCATTCTGGCAGAGGAGTCGGGCGTGATGGCAGGAGACGAGAGAATAGAATAGGTAGAGTGAGATGGAGAAAGCTGCTAACTACCCCATCCCTCTAAATGACGAGGGTATGTGGTTATGTGCTGCCAGCATATTTATTACAAGACCCATATGGTGCTTGAATGTAACATCTCTCGCGCCTATAGTCCCTATACAACGTCTTTAATCAACGGCTAGTTATATCGGTCTTGATCATATCCGTCACTTGATCCGATAAATTGCCCATGATTCTAACGTAAGATTAATCTACGAGAGACCATGTCAAGTTTAACAAACACGCAAATCCTGCGGTTAAGCTAAATAGTTTACTTCCGGCATAATTATGAATACTCTGTACTGTTAGATTTACAAATTAAATGGGCAAATAAATATATAAATATAAACATATATGTATGTTTTATCAGTGCAATTTTATAAAGCTGCGCAGTACTACCTAGTAAGATTGTTCCTCTTTATTCTATTGTAGACCGGAAAGATAGTTCCGCTACGTTAAGCTGGACTTTGATATTATATTTTCATACAGACTATTTATATAAATATATATATGATGGTAGTTGAGTGGTATATTTTCCAGTTAATTGCCTACAAGTGTTTTGATACTATACGATTTAACAAGACGTTGAAGATTATAAATAATGACTAAAAAAGACGATGAGTAATAGTAGTATTCAAATAAATGACATCAGTTGGTCTTATATTGGACACCAACGATCAAGAAAACAAATTAATCATACAGCTCTTTATTTATTTTTCAAGTCGAAGCTTATTAATTTGCTCGAAACTTTCTACCCTATACTTAAGGTCCAATTAATTATTTATAGTGTTGTGTTCTACTTAGCCAATGAATTTCATGCCTCTGCGTGCCGATAAATATTATTCTTTTGTTTATTGTAACATCTATTAAGATATTGGATTTTTTTACAGGCTGTTTATCGTGTAAGTACAAGAAAAATAATAAGTAAAGATATAAATTAGTGCGTTAAACTTTTTTTGCCTTATTTCGGTCTGTGTTGATTTAGTACTTTTTGTTTTTTATTACAAATATTTAATTATTTGGAAAAATAAAAATCATAAAGTAAATACACAAAGCTTTTAGACTAATATAACAGAGCTAATCTTTTTTATAGATTTATTTTTATGATATATGAAGTTATCAGGCCATGTGTTGTTAGATGTATATACAGCTAATACAATGATTAATACTTTCTTCAATATTGTGTGCTCTGTCACTTGGCGTAGCAACGAAGCTTACGAAACAAAAACGAAAAAAAAACCTGAGGGTGAAAAACGGTACGACCTTGCGCCAGACTGTATGCACGCATCGTCCAACAATAATTAAGGGTTTTATGACGGTAAGCGCGTGTGGTTCGACGGGTCGGGATATAACAAGTCGAGGGTGCGGAGGGATCGATTGCCGGCAATAAATTTACCAGGCACGCGCAGACATCAAGCTTAGCTTACGCTGATGAAGCAATGGTAGTATAAAATGACAAATTTCGGATGATACTTTTTTATAAGATCAAGGAAATGCAGATACTGTTTAATGCGAATTCATTTTAGACATTGAAAACACGGAAGGAAGCTTTTGATCGGCTATGAAGGCAAAGTTTGACAAAAGTTGTGGTATCCTAAGTTAACATAGTCAAGATAGGAAGGTGTTTCTCTAAAGACAAGCGTAAATGACAACAGAACTTGGATTTTGTCTAGAGGTTCAAAAGGGTTTCATGGTGCAAAGTCTTAAACAGCTACCAAGTTTGCCACACGACAAAACAATACAAAGGAGTGTGAACTACTGTAGTTTCATTGAAAGTCACAGTTTTAGCCAACGGCACCAACGACGTGAACAAGCTTCTACTCGTCGGTGACGGTCTTACATTTATAGGTGATATTCTAATACAATGATATGGGAGAATGGGCTTAGATTACCACGAGAAAAATATTGTTCAACAGAGTTTAAGTAAAGGAACAGGTCTCTGAAAAAACAAAGCAACATACCACTTGAAATGGGTATACTGAATGAAGGTTCTGTTACAAAAGATTTTGAGTTGGTCGGTTCTCCATTTTCGCCAGTAAGAGCTTCAAGTGGCTCTGTGTAGAAATTATGATCCTATGGTTTGCCCTCTCCACCACCTTGATTGCATAACAATGAAGGGTGGATTCCGGGAATAGCTTTTACGTGTCTAGAATTACTCGCAGTACAATAGTCTACGTCGTTGCATACCTGCCGTCAGGTACTATGCATCATTGGGTAATCTGGCGAACGATTCAATTGAAGCGGCCTGGCATTCCGAGTATGTGGACATAATGGAGCATCCGTCTCTGTACGATAAGCGGACGTGTATCTGCAGTCGACACTACTATAGCTTCAACTAACCACCATATTGCTCACGAAAATCGGCATACAGAACTACCCTGCAGATAGGAGAAACCAGGAGGCAAAAAGAGAAAGAGGCTAATTCCTCTCATACGCATTTGAGTAAAATGCTTTATCCAAATTCACATACACACATGCACCCAGATGAATTTATAGTATCCCCTTAATTCGCGTTTAGCAATGGCCAATCGTCAAAGTGATTCTCTTCATTTGTGATTGCATACTACTGGTAACTTTGCACTTTGAGAATTATTGATTTCGATAAATTGTAGGAATTTCATGTTGGTCTAACTTAACTGGTCAAAATTGATTGCTTTGATTGCACCGTTTGCAAAAGGAATCAAAAGGTATGATAAAGTGCCGTTGGTTGTGTGTCAAAGCAAATCGATGAGCTACAGATTAACATGAAATAACAGCTTGTTCATTGAAACTATTGCAGTTAAAAATGAATAAAAACGTTAATACGTCAGTGTTACGTCAAATATGTACATTCGATATTCCGCTATACAATTACGCGTTTGTACAACTACTTGCTTCGAAAATTATTCTGATTATAATGTTGCATTATTAGTTTCAAATGCATAATGAAATTTCATATTACCATGGTATCAACGAGATTAAAAATAAAATTGTGGTAAAATATTAAACAAATGAATTAAAATTGAAGTTAAAATGAAAGTGGAATTTTAAATATGGAAAAGTAATCGTTCCATCAAATATGTATTTATAAAATACTAATGAAACAATTTCAGATGTGTATTATAATATATTTGCTTAACGATAAAATACAAACTGTACAAAAATGTCCGAATAATTAATTAGATTCAGGAATGATTTAAAATAAAGAAATGAATGAGAGTTTAAACCTTGAACGGTCTGGAGACTAAAGCGATTCCATTTGCGATAATCTTTTTCCTTCTACTATAGTGATAGCACTATTATATGACGTTTTTTGGTAAAAAAAAAAAAGGGCTCTTTCCATATTTCCTTAATGTAACTCGAAAGCTCGAGCCTTTGGTAAACACCACGAAGAAATTTCCTGTCGACCCCTTTTGCTGTCTTCAGCCTTCGTGGTATGATCCCTCGTTCAAGACGACCTTCCGGTCGGAGGTCAAGCGATTTCGTCAGGCAACCAGCACTATTCTACTCTTATGACGACAACAGCAACGACGACGACGATGATGATAGCTCTCGACGAGAGACGGCACATCTTATGCAAGTAAACTTATCCCTCTCTTTTTTTTCTTATATTTTTCTTTTCCAGCCTACTACTCTTCTCCTTGAGTATTCTCAAGCACCGAAAAGATTTCAATATCGTCAGTAAAAGTACCAAAAAGAGAAGAAAAAAAGATGTCACCGAATCTAATTTTAATAATATATCTATATATATAAACACATTCAAGTGTATTCAATACTTTTTTCTTTTTATTATGAATAATTGAAGAAAGATACTTTAATCTTGCTAGCAACTTCAGCATTACTTAATTCCAAGATCAGTTAATATATATTGCAAGAAATTAAATTTTCATTTCATTTCGGATATTCGCATTAGAATGATATGTTAGATTAGAACATCGTTGCCGTGTAATCTGTCGGAAGTTTCGAGTACCAGTTGCCTTCTTCAACTCTCAAGAGTACATATTCTGCTCATCTATTTGCTTTCATACCTTTGTCGGAAAAACACTACACAAGATTTTAGAAGGGTCCGAAGTAAGACTTAGACCATAAGTCATCCGCCTTCGATATTAGCTAACTGAACGAACGTCCCTTCTGGCGAAATCGGCAGCTCTCCCTACTTCGCCCTTTGACTGAGATCCGGAGGCGTGTTTTCTATATTGATATTGACAAATAACGCAGGCAGACAAGGGTTATTTCAGGCAAGCAACAATCTCGTAAAGTAAAAATAGAAAAAAAAACATAATTCAAGCGGAGGAAAAAAATTATTCCAGCACAGATCGCCCCAGCACGTTTTCTTCAATATACACCACATCAAACTACTGATACGAGAGCGTTTCAAAAAGGACCTCTAGTATTAGTTGGTGTCGCTCAGACTCTAGAGATCCATTCATCGGACATTTGGGAGTGAGTTCGGACGTTAGGGAAGAACATGAGCCACATGGACTTTTATGAATGGCACGTTTAGTAAAGGACATCGATTGTAAATCGATATATATTCCCCTATAAGCTTCACTACTGAAATTAAATTTCTTTCGTCAATGTCATTAGTTTTTGAAAAAGTATTTCTTTTCGAGTATTCGACTAAAATAATAAATAATTCAATAAAATATTATGAAAATATTGGCAGTTAAGTACTACTTCTCCGCTTCGCATTCGAGGTGTGCAAAACAACAAAGTAAAGTTCTAATAAAATGAAAGTGCAGAGTATAATTGCAAATAGTAAAATATAACTAATAAAAGATACAACTTTATTATAAAATTTAACAACAATGAGAAACTAAAAAGACCAAAGTTTACTAGTTTATAGTCCGAAAACAATAAGATGAAATATTTAAATCAACAAAGAATGGAAGTAAAGAACTTTAAAATAGACGGAATTCGAAAAGCGTAAGATACTGCAGACTACACTAATTTTATTGACACTTCTACTGATCCCTGTAAAAAGTTTAAAGTGAATAAAAACAACAAAACTTCTCTTTCTATAATCAATGCTGGTGAAACTTTTCAACCCCCTGAAGGCTAGCCATCAGCAATAAAAAATTGACAATATATGTTTTATAGTATACGTACTCGCGAGCGCACAAGTGTTCAGATACAATTTATTTATCTCAGCAAAGTATAAAACCAAAAAAAAGAATAGTTAAATAAAAGTAATAACTACTGCTGTGGTTAATCGTAAAGTTAACGTGGGTTCTCGTAAAAAGGACTTTATACAAACTTAACAACTGGTACTACACCAGGATATTTTTTATACTACTACTACTACTACTACTACAAAAAGAAAAAGAATTATAATATCAACTTTAACTTAATTGAGTTTAGCGCTTCGGTAATTAAGAGTAAAAACAATCACATGTAGCTTGAAATTTATGATAAAGCATAACTAAAAATGCATACACAGATCTCAAATAATTTAAAAAATTCTTCACAGCTTCATCATTATTTTTATTCATCTTGCATCACTTGTCCAGGTTTGTATAAATATTTATCGATAAAATATTCTCACTAAAATCTCTTATTCAATTGACCTTAAAAAATAACAAGTAAAATATAAATTGATTTTCTAATACCGTTACAGCGTATACAAATTTGTAGAGTAAGGGATTGTGTTATGCAGTCAGCAACAACAAAAATAGGACAATATTGGCAAATGAGACGGTACACATTTGATAAACGTACAACGTACAATTCACTATTGTAAAAAGGCGGCATGAGCGTACGTTTCTCGATGGGTGCGCCAGCGTAATTGCACACATTGTTTGATGCGTATGGCAGACCAACTTCGGCCCTCCAAGCAAAATAATTCTTTGAACTCATATATACGAGTTTAGCTTGCCATTGTCATTGCCTTGAAACGAGCACCAATGATTTATTTCCATACACTCTACTTCACTTTTCCATCAATGACTATATCACTTCGCCATCCATCTATCCCTTAGTCTGCTGTTACTATTATTATTATTATCATCATAAGTGTTGAAGAAAAGAATAGATATAAAAATAGACACTTGGATTGAGCATGACTCACGTTTCATGAAGCATATTACTTTCAGGCATTTGACCATTCAATCGACTGAAAATTGATCAACAACATTCAATCCTAAGCCATTTTAATATAATGTTTTCTCTTTGCATAAAGGAGAGTGTTTAAGCCTAAACAATAATTAACATCTGAAGTGTAAGTAATTGTGGATAATGCTGAGTATAAACATAGAGCATGAAAATAAAAATAAATGTGTGGCATTTTTTTCAGAATATATTCAAACAGTAAAGTGGTTAACAAAAGTTTACTTATATACCAGACAAAAGTGACACTACAGAGTACCACGGCACCTTATTTTAAACAGGACTGGAATGGTAGCTCGTCTTTTCGACGACGCCACGTTGTTATCATGAAGACCATCTGTATTCACAACAACATTCACGTAGTCACCTCCATTCTCTCAATATCCTTCACAACCCTCTATTTTTACATCTACTCTTCTTTCTCAGTATAAGCTTCAGCTCACTTTTTAGCAGCACCCGTTTGCTCATTCTGTCAGTCCATCACATCAGCATCTCTACTTTCCACACTATAGCCGTGTCACATCATGCTCAAACGAGACTTTGCATTCTTCCTGTTCTATCCTACTTCATCCTTTATGCCACAAAAGTTTCAGTATGAAAAAGAGCTTCAGACCAATGGTTTCTTCCTTCTTTTACATTATTTTATATGATAAAATAATAAAAATGAAACATTATATTATAAGTAATTTACATTGTAGATACAGTAATAATGAATTCATACATTTTATATATAACATAAAAAGTTTTTTATTTTAAGGAAAATAAAAGTTGGCTACTTCAATTAAGCTTAAAGGATTATTTGAAATTCCCGCGAATTAGACTTATTTTTTAGTTTGTATAGAAAAACTTTGTTATTTTATTCAAGATTTAAATACCACACTTAGCACTCTTTGTTGACTTTTTAATTTATTTTTCCATCGCAAGAATTGCCCAGTAAACTAAATGTCTAACTGTGGTACTGGTTGGTATTGCTGAACTATACAAAGCAGTACCCTGGACGCTTTAAATATATTTATTTTTATTATATCGTATTTCCTTTGAAATTTTTGGCTTATACTCCTCACCGCGATAATGCACTAGATTGTATATCCATGGATGAAAACCGTTGGTAAAAAGCAATACCATTTGAAAAGTAATACAAGGGTCACTCCCCTTGGGTTGCTTGGTATCAATGAGCCCTGGGTTCTTTTTGGTAAGGGAAAACTCACAAGAAACGCGGCAACAGCGATTTCTTTGTTGTGACCAGGTTGTTCTGAGTATATACCAAGTTTGTGCTGGTAGTAGTCACAGGATATAGTGGTAGTAATAGAGCCAGTGGTGGTGGTAGATTCACAATGGCGTCCCGGACCTCCCGTAAGTCAGGCCAAGCCGGTCTGACCGGTACTCAGACCTCTCGACATGCAGGGAACAGAACCCACACTCTCAACACTATTTTTATTTCTTATCTTATTCCCATTTTAAATCTCTTTTTCTACATTTTATGTACTCACTCTGCAAGCAAAAGTACACGTTCAGCTTATAATACGAAAAATCCCTTGTTATTTTTTAAACAAATATCAAAAGGTATCTCCAGCAATAATGATGTGCTAAGAATTTGATGATATGAATCATTCATAAGCATTCTAATGATACCAATGTAAGAAAGAAAAAGTCTGAACTTCAATTGGTAAAAATATATCTTGTATGAACAATGTAAGACTCGGTTTATTGTATAAGAGACTTACAAAGAGAAACTAAACGGTTATGAGACCCTTGGTTGTCAATTTAAAGGCTATATACTAAAGCCTGCGTTTGACTGTGCAGCTGCATGTGCAAGTATTAACCTACACTAATGTAGCAAAGAACAACCGATCGACAAGGTAAAGCTGCATTATGAAGATTTGAAGTCACGTAGGGGCTTGACTCGTCTTTCTGCCTCGACTCTCATGAATTATTATCCAAGACGATCAATCGACGGGTCATTCACTACATGATATCCACGCCCCTTGGCCCGGAGTTTGGTTTCCGTTCTCAATTATTCAATGCTTTAGTTAGCTAACGTTATAAGATATTTTCAGTTTACTAATAGAAGATCATGTGTCTGCGTGACTTAGATTCCAGTAACTGTATAATTTAGCTTGTAGTAAGCTTAACTATACACAAACTATCTATCTACCTGTGTAGTTGGTAATGTAGGAAAGAAAAAGAACGCAAAAATGTTGGTGGTTGTAGTAACCGCCAATTGTCCGATTATTCCACCTAGTTTGCATGCATCAACGAGGTTGAGACAACTTCGACATGACTGCTCGACTAGTACTTCCGGTTGTGCCAGTCACTACCGCGAAAACACAATTTCAGGACCCTCTCTTCTAGACAAAGCAATCAACCAGTGAACTCGTTTAATGCAAACAGAACCTATTATACAGTTTACTTGAGTGCTTTTTCTTATTATTTTTTATAACAATCAAGTATTGCCTTACACATATAATCAAAGGAACTTCAGCTGTATTATATTTCGGTTGTGTTTAAGATCATATCAATGTTGAGCAAATATTAGTTTGGATATAATCAATAATTAGTTATGTTCAAGCATTACTAAGGGTATCGATTCTCATGAGATCATGTAGTTTAAATCCTGATGGGAATTTCCATGTATCGTACTTCTACACCAGCAAACCGAAAGTCCGGTCTACTCACAGTTGCTATAAACCTGTGGTTTTGGCTAAGAGTAGTTTGAGGTTTGGATAGTAGATAGAAGTGTTTGCCTCACTATTCCACTCTTCAATCCTTTCATCTGTTTCATATTATTTGCTACTGATGCATCTCGGTTTTGCGGGCAACTTGTGAAACTTTTCACACGTACAGACGGAAATTTATCATCATGAGATCAGAGTATCACTAAATTGTTATTATGCCTTGTTAAATATACATACAAAATTTTGCCGTAGAAAACGTTGAAGCAATATTATCTCGAGAAAAATTATAGACATCTTTTCTACTCTATTTTATCAAGAAATTTTATCAATACAATTATTATAAAACTTTGATGAGTTCCGGGCAAAATTCATCACTTAGAAAGATCTTGCTAATTGAAGACGCTTAAATTTCTCAAGATTAAGAACTGTACTTGATTATGTATTCTCGGTTTTAAGAGATTGCATGATAATTCAATTTTTCCAACCTTTATTTCAATTGAATAATTGTTTCAACGGCTAAAAATTCCGTCTTATAATAAATTAATGACTTTTATTGCAGATATAATTTGATCATTTTCTTGTGATTGACTTGAGTGATCAATCATTATAATTCTAAGTTGAATATAAGCCACGAATAAATGCTACGTAGTTATAGATTTCGCCACGATGTATTATTAAGTAAGGTAAGACATTTCTTCGAGCAATCGAGCTTCATCTTGAAATGAACGCTAATTTTTAATCATGAGATTAAATGTAAAACCAAGTAGAAGAAAATGGCACATTAAACTTTAATTTTTTATTATAATTCTGCTTCCTTTAATGCATGTAGACCGTAATTGAAATTAATTTGATATTTGATACCGAATAAATGTGGGAATATAATAAAATTAACTTGAGTTCAGCTTAACAATTAAATAAATAAAAATGTGATTATACAAGCGCGATATTAAAATTTAAAAAATTATAAATGTCTCTGCAACAACTTCAGTGATTGCAATAATATACAGTAGATATAGCAAAGTTGTCGTCATTATTATAACTGAATTTCCACTGTTTCCACGCGACGAAATTAACTCTGACGACGACGCCGGCTACAACTACGACGAAGGGCTCAAGAGAATTTTAATTAAAGCGTTAATTGGAAAATGGCAGAGCTTAATCGAGAAACCATTTTCACCTCAAAACGATAAAGACTAACTGTTAAAAATGTATTCCTATTTTCTCGACCTCTTTTAATTTCATCTCTGCAACATCTATTTGACTGGTCACAAAAGTGAGCTTAAATATTTATAATCTCACATTTTGCAGCTATAAATGTCACTCGCAGTTTTAATACAACTGTCAAAAAAAAAACACATGTAAAATTAAATGTTTGATCAAAGCAAATAAATGTTCATACAAATACTGGTGACAAATATTGTTTTTGATCATCATCATTGTTTTTTTTTTGTCTGCTGTTAAACTATTAAAGTTGCCTCTGTTTTTAAAAAACTTTTATTTAGTTTCACACAACGAATAAAGAATATTTGATATCCCTGACGTGTCCATGACTTTCATGACCTCACGAGCTCGACTTCAACGTAAGTGGATAACGTTGTGAAAGAATCTACTAAAGGAATTCTCTTTTCAATTTTATATTTTTATTTTTGTTCTATACTTCTCTACGTGCTCACCTTCCACAGACACCTGTGTACAGCTTTTGATACCAGAGAAGTAAAGAGAAAAATACCATGATATTGTTTTTTGTTCTCTTCCTATACCAACATATGCTCCCGCCATTTTATATTTTTTACTGTGTCAAAAAGACTTTTTTATAACATCTTTTCGATTAATTACGTCAGTAAGCGCTATTTAATTAAAAAGGAAAAAATATCAATGAGAGCTTGTTCTTGTTGGGATAAATTTTAAATAATTTAGTGTCAACTTAGAACGTTATTAAAGTTAGTACACTAGTGTCTAGAGAAATACTAGTTACGAGGGCTGGCATCGGGCTTGGTCACACCTAATTGCCAATTATAATCCCTATTAATTAGAACAATCCGGAAATGGAGGTGCACACCCATTAACGTGGCTTGCCACGGAGTTGACCGTTTATGCGGCCCGTTGCGTAATAATTTGGTAGTGTAGAGAAACGTCTACTCTTAGAGTTTGCATACTATGCCTGCTCATTTTAAACCCTCCTACAAGCATCATAATCATCGGGCTGGATTATCGCCCGTTATTTTGGAGATAGTCTCTGGGCTCCTTTGTAATTGCTTTGGTTACGGTAAAACAGCTGTGCATTCGATCCATGCTATTCCCTTGTTTCTACAAACACGTTCAACCAAATCCTTAGCTAAAAGCTTCTCTTATATATACAAAGCCACAACCTTTCTCACTTGGTTGCCTTTAAGGCTTTTTTATTTTCTTTTTCATTTCCTCAATAAATAAAAATAACAAAAATCCGATTTAAGAGAAAAGTCTTGTTAATCTAGCTATAAAATTCGTTTATTATTTTTGGGTTTAATTTATGGGTTTTGGGCTTAAAAGTGAGGTTTGATATTGTAATCGAATTCTAGGATATGGAAACAATAAGAAATTTAATCGACTCACCCCCATTTTTGTCAAATTTCGAGGTAGAAGGGTACACTATAGCTTTAAGAAAATTAAAACACTCTATTCGACTAATCGGACATTAGTGTTTGATGAAAAAGTATATGAGGCCGATGTTAGCATTTAACGGGGTTTTTTTAAACATGTGTTATATAAATATACTCCAAGAGATCTGATTAAAGTATAAGTAAACGAAGACAAGGTAAAAATAAATAACGAGAGTTGCATTGAATCGCATATAAAAACAGACATGTACTCGCACACACTCAGGAACACATAAAGTCTTTCATCCTTCCATTTATCATCCTTGAATACACATTGACTCGATGGAATTTCATTTCACGACTCCGCACATCTCGAAGACTTTCCTTTTCTACATAAGCTTTGGAATGAGCACAAAACTTTGTGAAAATAGTCCATACAAAAAAAATTAAAGATAAAGCAATATACTTGAAATAAAAAATTTTCCAATTTATAAACACACACAAAATAGTAAAAAAAATGCAATCAAAATAATTGATATAATTTTTAGTATCAGAGGTATGTTTTTATTTATTCATTGGAAATATTTTTATTATTATTATTATCGAAACTTTTTTTTCAATCCTCGAGTATGTCCAATCATAAAATGAGAGGCAAATGACCGCAAATGTAGCGAATGCTTGGTCAGGTGAATTGCCAATACGAAATTTTATGCCACATATAGGGATTCATACAAACTGTATACCGATTTCTGTCCCCCTCTCTCTTTACTACCAATGCAAACAGTCAAATATACGTGATTTTCATCCTTCCACACAAACCACCGTGTACATAATCATGATTTCGAATATGCATTATTGCTAATGTGTTTGACTATACCAGGTGACGAGCTGCGGGCGAATGAAAACCACTGCTGTGCAAAATTAGTACACACCTACAAACAGATTTATTTAAATTTATATCAATATATATATATGCATATATATAAAAGCCTTTAATAATCGAAACGAAGTGCGTACTCCGTAGGGATATTAAACAATCATGCCTAAATTGTCAATTTAGCAGTCATTGGAAACGCTCTAGGGATTGATAATAATAATAATCAATTAATGATTATCGTACCATCGGCTATTCCAATGCTAGTCTGGACAATTGAATTCAAAAAATATGCACATATTTAAAACAATAATAATAATCGATGATCTTCGAGTGGATTTTCATAGACAAGGTGTCAATTAATGGAATTACAAACTCTCCTCTTGAATTCAAACTAATGACATAATAACAATGGTCTTTAGTACAATTATTTATGTCAATATGTTCTAATAGAATCGCGAATGTGGTATTATAGTTGTCAGTCGTGAGCGAATATAATCCTGTATCTGAACGATGCTGTGAGTCAATGTTCGATGCATTGCATAAATTACCACGAAATCAACAATATATTCATCATCAATTTACTTTCTCTCTCTATCTCTCTCTTTCTCTCTCTGTTGTTCTGTCTTCTAGTATAAAAAATGTTGATATTTCATGCCGTCCATATTTTCAACGTCGACAAAACATTTATCATTAAAATCATGAAAACTACTTCGAATGAGTTCAATACTTTTGTCGATTTATTCTTACTTGAGTCCAGTTGAAATTAGTTGTCAAAAAACAAATAGAAACAAACTAGAATTTTCTGATGAACTAATAGATAATAAAGCCAGATAAAGCTCTCTTACTATTGTGAAAAAAAAGGAAAAGAAAAAGAAGAGGACTTTAACGGCCTGGAGATAATGGTTCTTGAAATTTCGTATATTCGGTGTGGCAGCTATAGCCAGTTTGATGACGATATAACTCGAACGCCTGGCAAAGATGAAACTCTCATCACAAACTAGCCGGGTAAAAAGGACCATCGCTGCTACTGCTGTTGCAGTAACCCGGATTTGAAAAGATCCCACGGATCAGTGACCCGGAAAGAACAAACGATTTTCGTCGAAGCGTGTTTTATCCACGTTCGCTCCTCACTCCATCATTCGAAATGCGAAATTCGACCCTATCGACTTTCTCAGTTTCTTTTTTACCCATTTTGCCTTTATCTTTTTGACTTACCAATGACTTTTTCTGATCTCAACGACACCGAACGATTTCTTTATTGTAAGTAAAAAAAACCTAATATTTACTACGATCAATTAGAAAGTACAATTTTCTAGTTACAATATGGCTCAACCGCTGAATAACACTCGTACTTTGGTGCTAGTCTATTTAGACCCGGTATCGGTGTCCATCAATACTTTTTTTTACAGTACAGATACTGTTTAAAAGAGTTTTTATCTTCGAAATGGCATAATAAATAGTTTAATCGCAAAATCTAGTTTTTTATGTAAAAAAATAAAGTTTTAAGTATCGATACACTACAGAAGCTTAATTACAGAGAAAGACAGTCACATGGGAAACAAGAAATTCCTTAGTGAATTGGACTAGGCGGAAATTCGAAGCAATCCGAATCGAGCGACGTGCGAGAACCAGCGTTGGTTTTCTCTCAGTGTAATCGTCGCTCGGAGAACGATCGTACCCTCGAGAGCCCTTTGTCAATCTTTCCGCTTTTCCCGTCCGATCGAAAATACACTCGCGATTCTCGGATCCTACGTCTAACGATAAAGCTGACTTCCAACTGACGTGAGACTATTCCTTCGACCTGTTACTGACTGAATGAACACCTGACTCATCTACCAGTTTTTTTTTTTTTTTTTTTTTCTACAACTACTGCTACTTTTTATCGGAATTTATAGCTTTCTCAATTTATTTTAAGTGATAGCTAGAGAATAATGATAAGATTATTCTGATAATTATTTCATTATAGACTTTGATAAATCAGAAAAAAATTATAAAGATTTATTATTATTATTATTAACTTCCCTTTTTAGTTAATAACTCAAAAATTTTTCAAGTTGACAATATGATTAATGTTAGCAAAAAGTTAACGCAAGAATAGCGCTAGATAATTTATGAAAACATTTACTATCTTGTTATATTTTCTAATAAAAATTATCGAAATTTATCACAGTTTGCTAACTCCATAGTGTCAACCGTCACTCAGAGTAGAGACTGAAACAAAGAGACGGACTCTAAGAGCAATGGTATATTCAAAGGTCTATTATATTCACGGTAATGCTGATGATTCAGGAAGTTCTATCTACTAACTTGTCTCTCACGTGCAGTGTGAATAGTCTTAATTATCAAGTGATACTCGGAAGTCTACAAAATCTTGTCGAATTAAATATCCGAGCTCTTACTAACAATCCATATATTTTATTTTTTTAAATTTATCAGTGATTTTATTTTTATTAAAATAACTAAATGATGCTTTGTTTGTACAACAATAATCAAATTTTATTGAATCAAATGAACGTATTTGTGGATGAAAAAAATTTTTTTTTATTCCGGTCAACAATATATTCATTTGAATATTGAACTTCGTGACGTGTTATCGAATGAGTTGAGAAAAATCGTCGTGTTCTATTTGGTATAGTTTATCCTGCAAATCCAATCAGAATATAAATGAAAATAACGTACAAACAAGCAGTAAAATCATAAATAAATACTGGGGTAAAAAAAAGTATATAAATGAGAAATAAAATAAACGTTTCAATTGGAACACATTATCATGCTTACTTTGTCGTAATTCACAATTATTATCAGATTCAATTGTCGTAGCACACATACTTGTTAAAACATACATTTACTCATTTAATTATAAATACTACTATTCGATTAATGGTAAGTACCGTAAAAATTATTCTTTTAGTGCGACTCACAATTATTAATCAAAAAATAAAATGGTTGCTTTGTGTAGTTCGGAAAAAATTTGATTACGCGTAAAAAGCCTGAAAAACTATTGACCCTATGAGCCAATCCCCAAGCTTCCTGTTATAGCTCTCTGATCTTGAAAAAGTTATTATTTGTACATATGTTTTTGAGCCCTTTGAAAAAAGAAAATACAATTTGCTGAAAGAATGGAATTTTTGTCCGACGATATCTTTAGAACTAATGAACCGATTTCGTGCTGTACGACAATCAAAAGAACTTTCTGTATTTAGCTTTGATTGAATTTTGAGGTTAGTTGATTAAGCCGTATACGAATTACGCGATAAAATTCACAAAAAAAAATGATTTTGACTTTAGTTTTCAAACTCTGCCCATCGACTACAAAATTTAATAAACTTTTCAAGTCTTGGCAAACCCTTTTGATTGTCACATATAAGGTTCACATCAGTTGATACGTTCCAAAAATTTCATACAATAAAAATTAGTCTACACACATGTACACACTAGACTGTATAGATGAACGCATGATCGTCTGAAAATAGTCAAAATAGCTTCCTAGGACCTCAAAACTTCAACATCTGATGAAAACTCAACTTTCGAAAATCGGACCAAAACCAATAACTTCCATGTTTTTGAAAATTTCCAATTTTCATAGCGAGAAGTTAAAAATTTTATGGCTATTGATTTTAAACTTTTAATATTACATAAGAACTATTTATAGTTTAAGCTCCTTTGCAGATATGAATAACACAAATAAATAAGATTTAAAGAGCTAAAGAGTGTTAAATATTTACCGTGTATTTATAGCTTTCGAATAAAATACAATACTATAACAAAAGTTTTCACAACTGTCAACTTTTTATAATTTATGTTTAGATTATTTGTAAGACTTTACTAGAGTAATTTAAGCAAAATATTACGACTACAAATTCTATGAATAAAAGTAAAGAATGAAAATTAACGATGAAGGTTTATAAAAAATTTTTCATAAAAAAATATGTTAAATTATAAATTTTGTGAGAGCTTGCAGATGATACCTGAAATAACATTATCCAACGTATTGTATAAAATACGTAGTCAACGATATCACATTTCTACCTAGCGCAATTCTAGCAAAACGTCCGACAGACGCAAACTCGTGAGTTAATCCGGTATTAAGTTTGGATCGTAGGCAGATTTAGCAGCGTAATGCAACATGAGGATTTTGATGCATTATTGCATTTGGTTCCGAGGTAATAAAAAATATTTCAAATAAAAATATCAAATAAATAAAAAACGTCATAGAAAAAAAAAAAGGATAATCTGATGTGAAAAAGTTATAAACCCCTTGCTTATATTTAAGGATTTATCTTTTTTACTGAATATTCGGGAAGTCAAAATAATCTATCCATCAAAAGTCGAAAAAAAATTCTGTACCTAAATAAAATTCAGCCATTTTAGATACCGATAATTATCATTAAATTTTAAACGGACTTAATGAACATTCATCACTTGGTAGGCGCATCAAGTAAAGTAAAATTGCGTGTCAGATGTAGAGCTTAGTATATAGATCAAAGATTTTCTCGAGCCCGAATTAACAAAGTCAAGACTTCTCCGTAATTTTGAATAATTAAACTCGCACATTCATTTACCCGTTTCTCCTTGCCGCAACATTTAAATGAATTGCTTCATCTATCTGATATTAATCTTCTCTACTAATCTGTGAGGACCTCAACTTTCTATGTCTTGTCTTCATCATATACCATCCTCATCACAGAAATAAGAGAATAAAACTACAGAAAGTAGAACTCATTGTCAGCATCAGACAAAACTGAAAATACGCTGACTCAACCAATATTTTACTGTTACCACTAATGGCTCTCGAGTACCTTTCGTTTATTATTATTATTTTAAAGTATTTTTAGGAACTCATCCCTAGACAGTACAAGTATTCATAATAAATGATTTTACTCTAAAATTAGGATCCAGATTACTTTTTTCTCAAAATTACGACAGATTCTTTTTAATCCGCTGAAATATCAATTCGTTAAATATAAATTGAGAATAAGCGAAGAAAAGTTCACCGATAGCTTGTTACTCATATCAATTAATATGACCAGCTTATAATTATCAAATACTGACAGAAATACAGAAAACGAAGAATTTAATTTCAATAAGAGGTATTCGTTCCATTTTATGAACTAAATTAGAGTAAAACGGTAATTATTAATGATTCAACTGTTATTAGAAGATTTCTATCAGAGGTCATTTCATATTTATAACTACGATCAGTAAAAATTTATATCATTGTGCAGAACAGTAATGATTAATCTGTCACTTTGCAGTTAAATATAATGACGTTCTCATCGTCTCATCATATATGCTCTGAATGATTTATTTATCTCTTCAGATTAATTATAATTACTTGAGCAATTACTTTTTATGCGGCTAGTATGATTACCAGAACTTCCATTTCACAAACGAATTAAAAAAAAAATACTACTTTGACCACCTAAAAGTTAATAGTATGAAACTTGAACAAAACTATAACATTTCGTAGCAAAAAATGAAATATCGAAGTTTATAATGACATATATTTTATAAAATGAATAAAAAAATCTATATGTAATCTAATATGGCTACCGTTACTTTTTTCTACTTTTTGCATCTGTTAGCTTTGAAAATTTTTAATAAAATTTGTAAACTCTTTGATACGTGAATCAATTCCAATAACGAGCTTACATCAAAAATTATTTATATACTTCATATCTTTTTTTTGCTTGAAGAAATATTTAATGATCGAGGCATTTAGTTAGAAGAGTGAGAGCTAAACGAGTTTCATCTATGGCAAGTGTATTTTTAAATTCTAGACGACGATGGTAAATGGGTAGAATCTACGAAGCAAAATGATACTCACAATTAATTAGGCAGCGGTTCACTAATTTTGAAACTCGAAATCAGCAATGATCAGTAAAATATAGTAATTTTTAAAATCTTAATGGGTTATAATATTTTATCTTATATTTTTATTATTTACTAATGTTTTTTCACTTTAAACTTTAAAATAATTTTAAATATATATGTAATTAATCACTTGAATTAGGAATACTTATCAAGTTTACAGATATTAAGCAGTAAATAAGACGTCAAGGCAAAATTTATTCAAAGCTAAATCGCAAGAATTTTTAGCTAAATTTAATTTGGTACTAAAAAATTTATCTAAGCAGATGAAAGAGATAAGCTTAAAGAAAGTGAGCTTTGAAAAATTATGAATGCGAGACACGACCCGATTAATTGGAGGACACATTAAAAAAGTCTCTGCTTTCGTCTGTCACGTATTCAGTGACGGGTTAAAATGAACTACGGACTACATATTTTTTTCTTTCCTGTCTGATTTATCTACAGAGTAATTTGGCTATACACTATCTTCTCATACCGAACATACCGATGAAAAAAAAATTATTTCAAATTTAAATATAATTGGGATGTTTTTTCATTTTTTCGAATAGATGTCGAAATTATTTTTTCATGTGCTAATGAGAATTAATGCATAAATGCGTTTTAATATTTTAGTGAGGTTTTTAAAAATTGATGCTGAAAACTTCCGAAAGAGAATTTTTAATTATAAACGGCAAATTGCCTTTGAACATAAACTATCATAAAATTATTCAGAAATTTCGTGCGTTTATAAATTTTTAAAAAATTATCGCAGTTTAGTTTTGCAAAACCACATGCAATGAGTAAACTGAAAACCAACATAAAAAATTTTATGCAAAAGTCGTGACGTTGATGTAGTGAATAATTAAATTGTCACAGATAAAAGTACTACTATTTATAAAAAATTTTACGTTCATTTTTTCGCGCCAGATTTTCATTAAAAAATTAGCAATTTTAAATAATTAATTGATGTTTTAAAATATTTTTCTGTTAAAAATTTATCAATAGGTGAATTATGTTACCAAGTCAATGAATTTTTTTTTTAATAAATACGTTGTAAAAAAAATCATAATAATAATAAACATTGACAAGAATAAAAAGTTTAATAAATGTCATAAAAATAAAAGCCGCAAGACGTCAAATGACAGCTAAAATAAATTTTATCAGTCACGTTTGTAACTTTTATTTCTTTTGCAAAATAATTCATTGATTTTTCCATGACTTTTGACAACAATAATAAAATATAAACTTTTATATATGATTTGAAGGCTAAAACTTTTTGAATCAAATAAATGCCTGTAAAGTTTTAAGTAGACAATGAAAATTGTTTAAATTTAATATAGAAAATTTGATGTCTTTAGTGGTGTTAAAATAAGCGAAAAAAACGTAGATAAATAACAAATACCACACAACATACATTGTATTTGCAAAAGATCGTTATGAAAGCTAAGCAAAAAAAAAAAGTTACGTGTACCCTCGAACAGAAAAAGTACATTCTCTACTTTTGCTATAAACCTTCTACAGGAATTTGTTGGCCCTCAGTAGGGTGTCGGCCACTAATTACACCGGCAGGATATACTCTGTTTACTCACCGCAAATATAAGAGCACTACGTTGGGCATTCACAACTCGCATCGATCGTAACGTAAATGGAAGAGAGCATAGGGCTTACCTGAAACAAGTAAAGAGCGAAAGTGCTGGGTTACTGTGTATACACGAATTGCGCAAAGAGGAAAAACAAACACGCGATGTTGCTTCAAAGTGAATGAGTAAAAGTGCAAATAAATCAGGGGTGATGAAAGAGATGCGTCTCATTAAATTTTTCAGGGTAATGTCATATTCTATCAATTTTTAATTTCATTCAAAATATCTTTAATCATCGGTATTTTCCTCCATTAAATACTTAAATAAATAACAACAATATATATAAAGAGTTTAAGTACTGACTTCTGATACTTTGATACAAAAAAAAAATATATATATATTTATAGAATAGAATACCAAAACATTAATGGTGACTTATTGAATGCAACCTGAAATGTTTCTTATCATTGAGATAATAGAATTAAAAGCGAAAGAAGTAGATGGATTTTTTTTTCTTTTTAAAGATCTTAGCGATATAATAAATGTAAAGTAAATTCACAAGATTGAAATGAAGCATATTATAAAGGCAAATGGAATATAAAAATCTACAGTGGTAACTCTTATCTTTTCTTAAGTTATCGAGGTAATTGCGATTCAGTCTCGTATACCTTAAATTTTGTTCGATCGCGAGCGATTGACTCTGGCAATATTAAATCATATTCCATTGTGAAGTAGAATAGACGAAGATAGATAATAATAATCCCCTGAGGATTTGCAATAAAAGAAAAGTAATGGAGCTCAAAGTGAATCAAAAAGATAAGACGTGGGTATTAGCTCGTTTGATTGACTTTCTTTTATTCGCCTGCGTTTGATATTGAAAAAGTAATAAAATGGCTAATGTTAAAAAATACTTTTGCATTAGACATTTTAGATATTAATCTCAAAGGTTTTACATTTTTACATCCGCACGATAATTTAGTTTACTCGTTTCAAACAAAATTTTAATCATATTGAATAGCCTTCTTAAGCATTAATTAGACAGTCTCAACAAATGCCCGGGTTCCAAAAATAATTATAATAAGGCTTGCCGTAAAACCCGCAAAGATTTATATCTATCATTGGTTAAATAAGAAAAGAGCAAACGGTATTTATTATTTCATTGAAAGAGGACAGGAAAACACGACATGAGAGGACATTAAGATTCCGAATGTTCGTCACGGTGTACGAAAGGACGAGAAAATCAGTTAGCGACTTGCCAACGTGCACGAACTCCCAGGACTGATTGAGGTTTGTTCGGCAAGTGTCTCTGTGGTTTTTTTTTTATTTTCAACTGATCCAATCGGAATTTCAACGTAGTTGAATCAGAATTTTGTGAACGTGAGTGAGAACACTCGGGATAAGATCAAGATTAATTGTTCAAAGCAAAGACATAGAATGGAAAGTAGGTTATTTCAAAATGTCTTAACCAGAGTTCTCGTTGTTATTCAATCGCTGAACTAGTGTTGAGTTTAGAAGGATCTATATATAATACAAAGAATATGTTAACACTTAACATTGATACATGTTCATTGTTAAGCGACTTGCAATACTCCTGAATATACATACTAACAGATCAAATCGACATTTAAGTCAAGAGTTAAATGGATTCAATTTGAATATACATCTCAGCAGTATATAGTAGTATATTAGTAGTATAACTGAATATTACGAGATGCTTTATGAAGTTCACTATGCATGACTAACTATCGGTTTGCTCCGAACTGGATAAGAGACCAGGAGCAAAGCAACCTTGAGCTGCTTTCAAACTACATATAAAATAACAGCCATATTGAATCTAGCTGACCAATGTCATCGTAAATATCACATTAAAGGTATTGTGCTATTTGATATCATGTTATGGCACAGAATATAGCCAACACCTGCTGCAGAACGATCCAATTACAATTGCCATTTAGTCACACCGAAATGTTGGAATAATAGTGCTCAATGTAATCTCCCAAAAGTCGTTAAATTCATGAATCGAATAGATTAATTTCAACCAATTATTCAACTGGAGAATTTAAAACCAGTTATAAATAATTATCGTTTGATTTGATAAATTCAATTTTTATAGAATTCAATCTGCCTGATAATGCGCTGATATTACTAATGTAACGAAAGGCGTCATTTTAATGGATAACTTCGTCATAGAGATATCACGTATTACTGTTTTTAGAAGATTGTCTGAGTGTCTGTATATATATTGTAATTTTGAATTTGGAGAGAAAATAATTTTCAAGCTTGCAGACAAAGGTTTTAGGGCTGTAACTAGGATGTGTATGTGGGTGTATACCACCGGTGCATTCAATGATGAAAAATTTTTATTGTATAACTAGGTAAAACGATATTGCAGACGCGTGTTTTACGGCATATCATAAAAATCTTTCACTGCAAAACACAAAATTGGTTTCACCATTGATATATATTACACTTTCATATATGTATAGTAGAAACATAATAAAAATAGTCAATTGAAAATTTTTTGAATAAAAATGAATATTTTTTTCTTACACCATAAAAAATAACATAAAACTAGGAAATGATGGTTTCAATACTTCAATGTCATAATTTTAGGTGAAAATTCATATTAACTCAATTAAGTAGATAAAAAAATAAATATATTGTTTAATAAAGTCTCGCGAAACTATCACCGACAAAGTCATACCGTAACAACGTATAATTTTAAATATACGAGTTTAATCTATATCTCATCGTTAAATTTATCAAGAGAATTTCACACATAAATCAGACATTAGGCGTCGACATGGTGAATTCTCTTGATGGTACGTAACCTCAACCCCAGAAACTCGTCGATTCACAGCGAACCGCCTACCTGCTGGCAGCCAGAATAAGCCAGCATGCGAAATTGAGTAGAATAAAGAGAAGACCAAAAAGGTAAAAAATAAAAATGATGAAAAAAATATGAGAATAAAAAAATAGTAGAGTTCGTTCGCAGCCGGAGAGCTGGTGATAATTTACGACAAGACTCCTATTCTCTCTTGCCTCTTTTGCTCACAATCTCTCTTGGCCCGAGTTCGGTGTCTCTTTAGATCAACAGACAACCGCAAATAAACTTGGATGACACATCTGACGTTTCACTACAGTAAATAAGACATCAAACAATTCTACTAGCCATGTGGACCACTATATATACTACAATACAATATATATATATATATATATATATATATATATATATACCGATATCTATCTCAGTTATTTGACAAAGAAGATAATAGAAAGATTGAAGGAGCAGTAGACCAACGAAAATAACGAGAACCTGAAAAGGGAGGAGAAAGGATCGACCAGGAGTCAAAGTAAAGGTATCTCGCCTTGTACCCCAAACCCAAGAAGACAACAACTTCATTAGTAGCGCTCTCGTCTCTGCCGAAATTGGCTTTTCTCTCCCGAACACACTACAATTGTGTAGAACAGAGTAAAGACTTCATGAATATTTATGAAAACCCCGTGGGCACACAGTGTAGTGCGTAACTTGGATGTCCATCCAAGTAACTCGTGCGTACAAAAGGTTCACATCACGAAAGACTCTTTATCCGACTACAAAACTTTTTCACTTTTGTAACACAAACACACCGACAGTTCCTATACCTATAACTAGCTCGCTAATTATGTCACAAAAAACGGCGATGATGAATTATATGCATATAAATGAAAAATTTCAAGCGAAAGGTTTGAAAAATTTAAGAAAATCTAATATTCAGTGGATTGTAGTCATAGTAGTAAGTTACATCTAGATGAGAGAAATGAGAATATCGAATTCCGTACGTCTACTTGATTTTCTCAGCTGTCCGGACGATTGACACACTGAGAGTCTCTAAGGATCTCAACTAATCCCACTGCGATTCATTCGTTTTGCTCTAGTACCTCCGTAACCTCCTAACATCTTACACTGCATAGCACTATCTTCTAGACAAAGTGACTTCTTAACTCTCTGTCTACTCCTTCTCCGCTTTATACAGATTCCAATTGACCTATATATTATTATTACCATTCCTTTGTCTATTTTAATTTCTCGCTCCGGAGTCTTGAGATTCTACACTTTTGTGAAAAACCTAAGGTATTTTTTAATAATACATTTTACTTTATAGTCGTTTGTATTTTTGTTACTGCGTTCTACGGTTTAATTTGTTAAAAAATAAGTAAATTGAATAAGCGATTTTGGCTTGTGGTTATTTATTTGTTACTAAAAACAAAATTAGATAGATGTTTTCGAGACAATTAAGTTATTGCTTAGACGTGATAATAATTTAAAGAAACATGTTTTGTGACATGAATCACGAGTTATGAGTGAACAAGTTTATTAAAAGATCACCCGTCTTCTCTCTATTTCATCTTTTAAGCTGGTTTATTTTTGGCAAGAGAAGTATATACATCCGGCCGTATGTGCTAAGCGTACCACACGGTACATGCACACCACTTCGAAAATCGGGATCTTAAAAAGGCGGCTTTATGAGTAACGAGCTACCATCATTGGTACACCCGACGGCCAATATATTTACGCAATAAGCCACAACGTATTTAAATAAAACTGAAAGGCAAATAATTTGCAACCATTAGTAACTTTTGATGTTACCATCTTTGAAATTTTATTTGAATAATTAATATTCAGCTTAAAATAATCGGAGAAATTTTGGGCAACTCTGAACTTTGAAGCAAGTAGCTACAAAACTTTACAAGTATACCAGAGTAAAAGAAGTGTATAGATATAACGAGAAACCGCACATCGACCACCTCCTTCTTACACAATGTTGCAGCAAGTAAAGCTCTCGGGGCTTATCTTGGCAAAGTTGTAAGTTCTATTCTACACTCTTACAGCCCGGAAACTCTAAACACTATACTACAAAACAGGAAAAATAGAAAAAAAATTTCAACACCTTCTTTAAACATTTTCGCCTAATTCTCACTTGTATATAAGAACCAGACTATAGTTAAAAGGATGGCCTAAAAAGCTTTTTTGCTTTAGATTTTCGGTGCACCGAAGCTTTTTGGTAAGTATAGCTTCATCTAAAATGCTTAGTTTGTTGTTAGCTATGCAGTATAAAAGACCCAAGTAAATAATTTAGACGTAAACACGGCTAAAATATTTTAAATAACTTTAAAAATAAAGAAAAAAACCTACTAATTTATTTACAAGTGGAGTTATATCTAATTATACCTCAGATAATTGTTAAATTTCTCACTATTGTGTTGAAGTTACAGTGAATGGTCTATATACATTGTTATCTTTCATTGTATCTATATAGAGATAGGACAGGATGAAGGTAGTAACAGACAGGCAGAATGCATCGTCGCTACGTTCCATCGTGTTTTACCCACTCGGCAGGTACCAAGAGAGAAAATAGATTGGCCAGGCGAGAACGATCGTTACGCCTGGGCGTCACGCGTCCGCTTTTTGCTCAACGGCTGCACGAAGAACCGCCATGTCACAATAACACAACGTTCTGTGCTTTTGCCATTTCACTATTTCACTCGTTGAACAACCGATGCTATCACCACAAAAACCTGTTCCAGCTACATACACCGCTAGTTTTAACCAAATCATTATTTATCTCAATACATCAGTTTATAAGTTAGAAATCCCGAATTATATACGGCAGAAAAATAAATTTTATCTCTTGCTACCCATCAACGTAATCATTAATTAAGTCAACGTCTATAACTTTTTATTAGAGCATTATAATGAATTGTGCTAATAAAATTTAAAATAAATATATTACAAGAAAAATTGATTAAAGCAGACAAAACAGATATTTTGTCGTTTTCTTGGCGGGTGTATAGTTAAGGATTGGATTTACGACGAAATGAAAGTCGCACGATATATTTCCGACATTCGATAGCTTGAGCAAACGAACGTTTGATTAGAGCCGACATCAATCCGATCCTTAATTTGAACGTTCAGTCCTGGTGGATCAAGAGTGAGTGAAGAGTAAAGAGAAGGAAAGAGAAATAAAAAGAAGAAAAAAAAAAAGGATTTGTGAGTGAATGAGTGAGAGAGGCAAAGAGGAAATAGGTTAGTCGAGGCGAATTTATTCGACGCTTGCACAACGACTTAATCGATATCGAGAGTCGATAAGCTCAACTATCAAACGACCTGGTGAAGCTACGATTGTAGGTTGAATCTCATGGCACTCCTGCCTCTACTCGATTCGATTAAACGGATGTCATGGCAAGTTTAACTAGACGAGAGTACAGAGTTAATCAAATAATTTGTCTTGTGATAGTTTTTAATTTAATATCTAACCAATAATGATTTTTCAATAGCTGGAATAAAAAAAACTATAGTGAAGTCGAGATATCTGTAATCGATTTCAAATTTTTTTTTTGTACCGGTTAAATGGTGTGAACAAAACAATAATTGAATCTTGGAGATACACTGAAAAAAACAACCATTTCAGCAAATATTTATACAATAAAGGTTAGACCATCTGATAATTAAAGATCGAGAAGCATTTTATTATAACAAAAGATTTAATTAATCTTATCTCAATGAAAAATGCAAATTGAAAGTGGTAGGATCGAAGATATTTGCATTAAGAGTACTAACCACCCTCAGAGTCTACTTTTCATTAAATTTACGATCGATAAAGAGATTGCTTTCAAACATACATATATATGTTATAAGTTGTAACTTTTTTTTCTTAAGCTTTTATATTATAAAATATGAAACGTACCCTCTTTAGTGCGAGTGGAGTAAAACTAGAAATTAAAACTCTAAAAATAAATATGCATTAAAAAAAGTTTTTCACGCTTACAAATACTCGAGATAAAAATAAACAAAATTGTAATAAATATATAGAGTACTAGAGCATCTAAAAGTACAGGGTTAAGGTAAATGAAAAAATATGCCCTCAAGCACTTTACACGATGGAAAAGTTATTTTTTCGAATGGCAAAACGATATCTTAATTTCACCGCTTCAACATTTGTGCAAACTATACGATATAGAGCGTACTACCGCGAAACTTTTAATAAAGTTGTGGATCCTGTTCTCTCTACTGCATTTTTCTCAGACTCCTGTCCTCGTGCACGTCCCCTTGTTAGCCACAAGAGTACAACATCTAAAAGAGTATAACTATCATCAGAAAGAACGAAAAAAAAGTAAGAAAGCCTTTTAAAAATTTCACCAGGGAAACGGATTTTGTCCTCAGATTGCGCTGCTTACCCTCACTTTTAAAATTTTTTTTACTTTCTTATACTAGTTTTCTCGAATCTTTCCACTCCAGCTCTACTTACGACTGAAAGTTAGCAGTTGCAAGATCGAAAACGAAAAAAAATATATTCCAACGCTTTGCAACAACTACCACCGGCCTGCGACTACAACTTTTGCCTTCTCATTTATACTGCCTATTCATATATAGTATGAAGTCACTCCTATGTTGGAATTCCCAAAAGTAAGACTCTTTTTCACGACTGCCGTCTGCACGTGGCATATGCAGTTTTGCTAGCCAATTTAATTATATTTACGCAGCTATATAAACCAGATGCTTAATAGTTTTCTACAGCGGTTCAAGAACTCTACTCTGAAAATATCGCTATATATCGAGTTGCTGTTCAAGTCCCAGTAGAATTTTACACACTGTATTCAGTAGTGTATCCAGTGGTGTGCTATACTTATGCATATAGCAGTGTACATATATGCATTAGTATATACATATAACTTAAATTCGTATTCCTACACCCTAAGGCTCTTAAAGACCCGTGAACTGGAGTACACCTGCCGGGAATACCGAGATATAATTTGTAATTTAATTAAATCTGTTATTTACCGTCGGGTCCGTAAGCCCAACTTTTCCCAAAAAGGGTTGGTATCCAATGATACCAGTTGAAACTTGGCATCGGAAAGACTAAATTCGAGAGTTAAGGAATAAGATAAGAGAGAAATAAAAACAAAAGTACCCTACTGAAAGCTCAGGTGAAATAGTTTCATGATCACTAATGGTAAACAGTCTGGAAAACGAAGTAATCTGTGAATACCGATACTCAACCTACTTTTCCGACTGTAAAGACTTTTTCTTACTTACTTTTTCATTTCTAGCTTTTCTATATCTATTTAGCCTCGTCTTTGTCTTATTTATTATTATTTCCCAGCTCTTCAATAGAGGGTTCAAGATCTTCAACTAAATTGAGTTTAATTATCAATAACTATATTTCTCTTACAGTTATCTTAATAAAAGATATTCCAATAACTTTCCAGCCCGATAATCATAATTGATTGGTTAGTTTCTCTTTTAAATTCTATGCGCTTAAATTCAATCAACAGAATTTGCAAATGTAATTAAGCTCTACCCTTAATTTTGAGATCAATTATGAAAAAAAAGAGCTTACATGATAATTTTAGACAATTTTTTGTAAATATACATGTATATTTATGCGATCACACATAAATATCGCTGTAAAAAAGGCAAACACACACACATAAAGATAATACAGAGTTTATCCTGATAAATTTTTATCTCATTATTATTATAACTCGAGGTTGTTCTCACTACGGTTATTTTCGCACTAGTTATTTTGTCCCGGTTATTTTACTACCGGCTGTATAGACATGTAACCACCATAACGGACAGAAACGAGATCTACGAGGAGTATAGCGAGAATCAACGACGGCTATGTATTAGCTGCTTGGAATTGTAGACACTCATAAAATTTAACGGTATACGACGTATACACGCTTTGGCTCGCATCGTTTAATTAATACCAACCTCGCGTATAATTAAAGCAACAATTTATTTTAAGCGAATTTTTTTTCTTTTTTCTCGAGGAATATACTTGTATATGTATATGCTATTAATTGTTCTTTTATAAGTATATAAATTTACAATATAATTATAAAAAAATGTTTTTTTTTTTTTTATTACAAATAAAAAGTAAAGAAATAACGTATTATTATAATACGAATGCACGTGTGTTTATAAGCTTGAGTGAATACACAAGCTTAATATATAAGTATAGGATAATCCAGAATTTAGTCGAAATAACTTGGCATTTCAGTTTGAAACGTCGGGAATTATTCTCACAACCGTTGCCGTTCAGCTAGATAATCGACAAAGAAAGAAAGAGAAGAAGAGAGAAAGAATGAGTCTGTACATAAACAGAGACAGAGAAAAAGAGTATTAGAGCTATACATGTATACATATATACATGTATATATAATCGACGTGTAGGGAATGAGAAGAGAGTATATAATATAAAGCGAGTAAGCAAAATGAGATAAAACCCAAACCGTGTCGATGGTCCGAGAGAATTGTTGTCCATAAACCGGATCCGATAGTCGAACACCGGAAGTTCGGAAGGCTCTTGTGAAAGCATGCATGCATAATTCCTGGATGGAGAAACAGCTGCAGTGGGTGGTTTTGTCAAGGTTTTACTGTGCGCATACATACATAACACCCACCCACCCACAATATATTGTCTATAGTCTGATATTTTATACTACATATATAGAGCATGATGTACCTACAACGTTAAACTTTACTACACATATAATATTACCGATAGCAGCATACATACAACCCACAAGACTCACGAGCAGACCTAGCGGCACGCAGAAATTCCCGTCGGAGGCTCAAAGTGCAGCTGCAACCTGGACGGCTTTAGCGACACTACACCAACCACCTCCATGAGGTTGTATACGCTGCACTCTGTACGAGGAAGTATTACCAGACTAATCACTTTGTACTACGGCTGAGAGTGCTGGGCAACTTGTATATATAGGTAAAAGATAATGGTAGCGCGAGTTTGGGTCCTAAGGGAGGATGAAAGCCTTGGCACAAGAGACGCCAAAGCAAATGGTGCCAAGTGGCAACTTCTCTTGTTAGGAAACAATTAAGGAATGCGGGGTCACAATGGTCTTCTCAACCTCGGAAAATTTTACTCACTTATATACATATACATATACATATATAAGTAAAACTGTTACTGCTACTGCTCAGCTTTGTAGAATAGATATACAAAAGTAATAGAGGACATGAGTAAGTTTCGTCCAAGTACATGCGGGTATAATAACAATGACGTGACAAAAACGGTAAGTCACGAGAGAGTTAGTATTTGATTCGTGTGTAAAACACTCAAAGATGTCTCAAGTTTCACTTTGACAAGAAAGTCGTTAGGGTGGGTGTTAAAAAAATAGTTTACTTCCGAAAGGGATAAATTACTATTCTTACACTCAGTTACTACTACAACTACTACCCTTCTGAGAATCGTCTACCTTAATTTACAATTTTTTAAATTATAATATAAGTAACATTATATGGTAGTCGAAAACATTAATATTCAAACTGAACAGGGATGTCAAACAAGCCTTATACGAGTATAGGTACGCATTTGAGTGAGCAACTTTGTCGCACCAACGAACCAAATGTATACGGCTTACATGGGCTTCGTGGCCTCGCGAACAGTGTGTTCCCTGCACCAGTTGTACATGGTATCGGATTTGATAGGGCCATGCGGTCGTGTTACGCCCGGTACAGGTCGTTAAAAGGGGACGATGCTGAGCAACTCCCTCGGTCGACCATTACAAAGCATTAACTCGCCCCTGTGTGGACTATTACCTCCATAGACAACAGTCATAATACCTTTTTTCTATTTTTCTACATCTTTACGAGAACTGTCAGACAGGGTTTAAGCCTTTTTAAAGTTGACAGTTTAGAAAAAATATCAATCGATTCTTCTCAAGGCTCGGTAATTTATTAATTCAATGATTTAATCATTGCAAGGTTTTCGCTGAATTATTTACTTTAGTAAACCTATAGTATAATTTTATGGATATCATTGATACGTCTTATCTAAAATGTTTGGTAAGAGAGTATATACATATATACATATATACACATAAGTATATATAAATGGATAAGCAATCTATGTCACTTGAACATACAATAGTATTATATCAATTTACCCTACTAGTGATGGTGATAGTGATATTTTATTTATTTTTTTTTCTTTCGTCGTAAGGTTTAGTCTGCTAAGCATCATTTTTTCCCACTACTTTATTTTCATCGTCGATATCGACCACTTTAGATAAAACCAAATTCAATTTCCTGCTACGCTCAGAAACGCTGTTCCCTTTTTCTTGCTCAGTAGTGAGCGTATGAAAGTGAAAAACTTACATAACGATGAAGAAAAAAATGTCAAAGGGATCGTATGGCATGCCAATACCACCGGTATTTTCAACAGAAAAAATTACGATTACAGAATAATATATAAGCACGAGTCTATATATTTCAGGATATACGAAAATACTTATTTTAATCTATTAATAATTGGTATAACGAAAATATAATAAACAAATGGCGGGATATGGCACACGTGCGTCAATATACAAAAGAAATTATTAGCGGGAGACTAGATTGTTTGATCATAATTCATAAATACAGACACGTGCTTATTTTTTTCTTTCTTTCTCTCTACTTCACTCTATCTTTTACCCTTACATCTGTGCAAATATTAAGAGCTTCAACGAACGCGGGAAACCACAAACTGCATGGATTAATTTATGAGTTTGTACGAGAAATGAAGACACTATATTTACTTCATACTTGCACCTAATTGGTTTTCAAACCTACAATATAATCAAAATTTATCTTGTCCAAATACTAATGCATTATTATGATTAAAACGATACTAGTAATTTTCTATTACAATAGAACCCATATAAGTTCTATTAACACAATGCTTTAAAAGATGTATTTGATGTAAACGAAAAAAAATTTCTAAAATACATCATTATTAAATTTCTTAGTTATTATTATTGCTTATGTTCCTTCCACTATACCAACATCATATCTTGTTTTCTTTGCCGAAGGCTTTTTGTCTTGAACTCATCCTGGCATGATGTCGCCTGGTACGTTCACATGTTGACTACAAACTATTTTTGTTGGGAACAAATATGAAAGATAACGAAAAACTAAGTAAATAGAGAAAAATAATGAAAAAATAGAGAAAAGTTTAAGAAAAGGAAGAAAATAATATTCTGAACTAATATCGGAATGCAATACAACAATAACTGTATACATTAATTCACTTCGTGATTCATTACATGAGCGTTTTTTTGACATGATTACAATTTTATAAAACTTGAATTTTCATTTTACATTTTACAAAACATAAATATTTTCAAATAATACATATTATTTATTGTGTTATTAAAAATATATTAGGATAAATAAAATCAGTGTTAACAGGTGCAGACGTGTTAAATTTATTAAGTAGTAATACTCTAGAATAAATTGTGACAGGTATTGCTGTTATGTCTTCGTGCGGTCGTTTTCTGTCGTATACCACCCGATAGTAATAACAGTGAGCTTGTGTTCTTCTATAGATAGATAAAGCTTACAAGACTGGCTGTCGTCGTTTTTGTTGCCTCAGGAGCCAGGAAAATTGTCATGATGCTATTCTTCTTTAAAAACTCTGAGCAAAACTTTATGATGTAAGAAGAATAAGAATGAAAAACGTGGTGTAGTTTAAACCAATAGAAAATAAAGTAAAAGACTATTGAAGTTTAAAGAATAATTATAATGATAATAATTAAAAATAACTTGAATAGGAGGAACGTACAAAACTTTTGTCAGCTAAGATTTATACAAGAGAAAAAGTTTTATACATAATATAATAAATAAAATAATTTAAAATAATTATTCAATTACTTTGCTGATATAATTTGAGCAACAAATTATTGAAGAAAACAAAAATATGAATTCCTTAGACTTCGAAAGAAAAATATTATTAGCTAAGAAACAGAGTATTCTAATTATGGATTTTTTTTCTCTTGAAGTCATCACTTTTATATTCACGAGCGAATGAGAAGCGTTCTTGCGTATGTAAGAGCGCAATGTCGTCATTCATTACAGAGTCTCATTGGAAAAAAGCAAGTAGCGAATGGCCTCTCGAGGAGCTTTTAATCTCGAAAAATTCTTAAGACATTTACTCCGACCTAGAGGTAGAAAAAACTCTAGCTCGTACATCTTTTTCTACCTTCGCTATATTTAAGCAAATTTTCATTTTCTTTATTTCTCATATACTTCACCACTAATGGAACTTTTCATCAATCTCATCTTTATAATCATACATACAGTAATATTTTTTGTAATTTTAGTTCCCGTTGTAGAGTAGAAAAAAAGTTGTACAGGATAATTCATTGTACAAATTGAGCAGAAAGTAGATATTTGAGAAAAGTGAACATATATACATACATATACGTACGATAAAGTGAAAACCAGGGTCTTATTTTAAAATAGAAAAAGTTTTTAATTCTCTTGGCTCAACTAACCCTAGGGTAATTTCTTCTTTAACCTAGCTAGCTCTAGAGCTAAGTCAACTCATAGTTCCACTATCTATTCTTTTCATCACTCTTTAGCTTCAACGAACGATAAAAATATTATGTCTTCAAACTTATTGCTCCAAGGACAAGTTGTAATATGTATAACGAGTAAAATTACGATTCGTTTCTTATATTTAAATGAATCCATAAAAAAATCTATAATTCACAATTTATAAAATGCATCGGTCGATAAAGAGTTTCAAGTAACAAAATAACCAGAAAAATATCCACTGAAGTTTTTCTCCTCTAACCACTGGCAATCACGATGAAAACTTTGAAATTGTTGAAATTCAGTTTCTACAACTGAGTATATTGTTACGTAGGTTGCAGATGATGACATAACTTTATTTATAATCAAATAAAATTCTATTGGTCAAATCAAAACGAATCCCATCAATGCTTTTTTTATGCATTTTTTTTTTCTTTAATAGTATGAAACATCTTCAATAAATACTTGCGATACGATAAAGTGAGACGTTCAAAGCTATTACGGCCAAGTAAACGGTATTTTTAATAAAAGTTAATTTTTTCTTATTTAAAAATATTTTCTAGTTAAATTCTTCATTTCAACAGCTATAATACATAATTGAAAACTCTTTCATACTAAGGTTTTTTTATCAATTTACGATCTAGACGTAATATTTACATCAATGGCAAACGAGAGATTCAATCGACTCTACCAAAGTTTACTTAATATTCATTTTTGCTTGTTCATTGAGGCAAATACTTGCATACATAAATTAATGTACGTTTTTAGTCTTCTTTACTGTCATTTAAAATAAGTACATTTCAATCATCATACTTTCATGATTCATTCAACATCTATCAGATGATTGAGTAAGTCTCAATATGTTCATTTAAACTCTTTCGATTTTTGTTTGACTATGGAGTGACTGATTTCACTGTATTCGTTGATTAGTATCAACTATTCCGTATTCCGCAGTACACTGGGAAATCATTACGCTGATATTTATTTACTGAAGATCTATCCAGAAGTTGAGCCAAATCCTGATTTTAATTTATTTCGATACAATTTTTAATCGTCAATATCATCCGAAGTGTCCAGACAGTTGCGTATAAACCAAATTTTGAAATATGTTCAGATCACAAGAAATTTTCTTTTGTTGTGTATTTTATGCTTCATTATCAAGTTCTTGAATCTATAGAACTCCAACATTCAAGTCTTTCCAAATGAAAACTATTTTTGTTTATTGTTATTTCTAAATAAATAGTGACCCAAATTGCGGTATATTTTAATTTATTTCAATATCTTCAATACAAACAAATAATTACTAAAAATAGATAGTAAAATATTTTCAGAGATATTGATTCAGCTCACAAAAATAAATAATTTAGCAATGATAGTGTTTGAACAATCAATATCTTTGATTATACAGGGTAATTATTCATACACAACAAATACATACGAATCATCATACATGGATAGATATATACATAAATTTATAGCATTACGTAAATTCGATTAACGGATCAACTAAAGAGAAGCACATCGGAATTAATATCCGTTCGGTTAGTTACTACAAACTCGATAAGGAAGGCTTACACAAGATAGTATCGCACACTACATTTACTCTCGCACAAAATCGTCTGGTAAATTCTGAAACCGTTGAAACAGCTTTCTAATAGCGTCTTCACTATCGGAAATTCAGAGGCATACCACAAAGAATTGCATAATGATAGCATGAGATATTATACACACACACACATAAAGTGGAGAATCGCAAAATAGTAATATGATTATGTTTATCAACCCATATATACACATTGCCATAAGATATTATCGGAATATGTATTTTTCGCTTTCATCATCATAATATATATTTAATATTATAACAATATAGCAAAGTAATATTGGAGAGGAATTAAATTTAAATTATTACGTGTAAAATACATTATAAGATAATAAATGCACAATAATAAATTAAATTTAGTTGGGTGTGAAATAATTATTAAAAATAATTATTATATAAGTGATATATTGATATTAAACTAAAATTAATCTAATCGGCGCGTTTAATACATTTACATTCATACTCACATAGACATATATATTTATGTATACATACATGTATATGTATACATATATATATATTAAACATACAAAAACTTGTGGTTACTCATCTGCACGTATCAAATACATAATCCACATGGGATTACATCCTCACGTAGAAGCGTTTCGCATCAATACCATGAAACGCCTGCTAGCACGCACGAGAACACACGCGGCAGCGAATAACTCTCTGGGTTTGGTCTGGTCTCTATACCACCAGACAAGAAGACCGACCATTCCACATTCCATTCGGCCCTCTCTCTTACGTCCATATATCTATATCTATATATGTATATGTACATACTATAGTATAGTCCCTTGGTACGTAATGAAGTCAGTGCCGGCGTCCTAAGCCCTCCGGTAATATCGCGTGGCAAGGGCCACTGAGATAATATTTGTGATGTACGTTAACGGGCTTTTAGAACTCAGTTCATACATTTTTTTTACTATTATTATTTTTTTTACCTTTTTTTGGTACGTTTTCTTTTAAATGATTTACTGAGGCACATTTCACCCACCGGAAAACCTCTAGAATCTCTTTTATACATTAGCCTTTCCTTTTTTTTTTAAAAACTACATCCAAGTATCGAACTTGTCGGCTTTCTGTTCTATTTAACAACTACTTTTAACATCACTCATCATGTCACTTAAATATTCGTTACTGTTAGAAATTGGCTAAGGTTATCATATATAAAAAATATCAATTTACTAGTAGTTATTCGAATTTCCCTTTTACTAAAAATGGGTTTTCAAAGATTTCTACTCTATAATTATTTTTTAAAGACTCATTCATTTTCTTGAAATTACTTAACAGAAAAGTCCAACAATCTTCTCTTGTTTTTACTAAAATATAGATGTATACTGTATTATAAGTAAAACATACTGCTTTGCAGTTACTTAGAACTTGGGTCTCATGGTGTCATTAGATCAACGAAGGTACCTAAATAAAGTCATAAAAATCCAGTTCATACTTGTTTACTTTTCCTCAAAAAAATATGTGTATATATTTTTTTACTCAACATATATTAAATACTACAACTTAAATATAATTATTAACTAAATAAAACCATATTGATGTGAATAAAAAATGAAAAAAAAGTTAGATGTTAGATTATACCAGTGTACGATGTTTTGTCTATTTATTTAGACTTTTTCAAGTACTTAGCATTTACCATCACATGTTGGCTTCTACACTACCCTCAACAATTAATTTGGTATCAATACACTAACCATTATATAATTTTTCAAATTTTTCTGATAAATAGATCTAAATATATGAAAATTGTCAATTCTAACTAATACAAATAGCGTTGTCCACTTTTAGTATTTTCGTATGTATGCTATTTCGCCGGCATATATTTTTTCACATGAAATTTTATATTGTTCATAATTAGTCAGTGATCAATATATTTTAACAAAATTTAGTATTTCAATAGAAAATTTACTAAACACTAATATTAGCATACTGCCGAGCATACTAGTATGGAAATCAACTAATTAAAGTTTAAAAAAATGAGTACTGTATTTTTAAAATTTCTTTTAATTAAAATCCAACCCAATATCTTGATTAATCATACAGACCGTATATTATCAATTAATGCTTCAATTTTTTAATTACGTGAAAAATCAATGCTCATGTGAAATTAATAAATTTTATTAGATTTTCATGACAATTATCTTTGAAAATTGAAAAATTTCTAATAGAGTTATATTAAAACTATCTGCCATGCATAATTGCCGAGGGTGTTAATAAACAACTGATTGAATAAAAGACTTACTGATCCACTAAAACATGAAACCTGATTTATAATTCTTCTGATTAATTAAATCACGTTGATGCTTCACAAGTTGTTAATTAACAATACATTACTAAATCTAATAATTAAAATTAACTTTGATTGGGGAGACTAAAACTCACCTAACTACTATTTTCATAATTTTAAATTATTTACTTGACAAAAATAATCAGACAAATTAATGAGTTTATCATTAAAACACCCAGTTGCAAAAATATTAATTAATAAAAACCCGAATAAACTATAAATCAATTTACAAAAATAATAATCCAATTAAATAAACAAAGAATCAAGTACACTCTGACATTTCCCATAGAGGTTCCAATTATAAATTTATAAATCAGGTCATGTTTTTTTTTTTTAAAAAAACATTTGAACTTTTAAAACCTTCGGGTTTTCTGGTGATAAAAAAATAAATATAATAGCACAGTAACAGCAATAATACAAAACTTACCTTTGTGATGCCGCAAATGTGAGTGGCCGCAACAAGGTTGTTCAAAATAAGCATGTCCCGGATGAGAACCAGCAGGCCTTATGGCCTCACTAGGTCCCAAAAGTTGGGTCAAAACAGCTGCTAGCACAGCTGCCCTCACTAATACCATCCCAGCTTTCATCAATGATCCTCGTCGTTGCATTTTACCTCGTCGTTTGTATCCCAATGTGATTTGTATCCGTAATAAAAAAATATTATACAAATAAATTCACAAATTTATCTAAAAACTGTGTATAGCCTGCTGCAGTGTTGAAATATTTATTTTATTATTTTCCCTTCACTGTTTACTTGTCACTTTAAATCCAGAAAGTATCACCTGGACTGATGATAAAGATTTGTCTGAATATTATTTATGAGACAAAGTAAAAACGATAAATTATGAAAATATAATAAATACAAGGGTGACGACAACAGCCTGACCCTTGATTCTTTGATCCTCGTGACCTTGAATCCTTGGCCTCGTGTCGATGGAGGGAATAGTGGTAGTGATGATTGCGATGGTGATAGTGGAAGTCCGATGGTTGTTGCCCTCGCGCTTGGTCGCTTGCAGACGGACATTCACCGGTCCAAGAGCTGCGTTCTGTTCAAGTGGTTTTACTTCACCTTCAGCAGCAACATCGCCAGCATCACCGGCTTACCAACATCAACCCAACTAACACACTCCTGTGCTTCGTTCAATGCCACCAGAGGACAAAGGAATTCCTTTTACAACTACAATACCTTACAGTTGTAAAGTAAAATGCTATTGCAGAGATGTTACCAAGAACCGCCAGGTAGAGAAAAGAAATATAAAATAACCCGGTTTAACTATAAAAAAAAAGAAGGCTTACAGCGAACTTCACACTGAGAATTTTCCTGGAAGTTGCAGACAAAATTTAAAATATCATTCTTCTTCTCAACAATCTTTTGTCATCACTGTGTTTTAAATATTTTATATTTACTCAACTCAACACAACCTGACAAATGTAATCACACAGTACATCTCTCTTTTTTTCTCTCTAGTAAATGTTGTTTTCTTTATTTTCAATAGCTATTGCGTCACTATGTAAATCTTGATAAACGATACAGTGTGAACAGAAACAGGAAAGACTTAAGAGCATTAAAAAACTAAAATACACTTTACTTAAACACTAAACCCACTCACAACTCTTTACTTATATATTTATATTTTCCTGGTCAGGTCATATCGCTCGTACGCTGACTTAAATAATATAATATTAACACGTTTAACTAAATACATACATAAAATTAAAAAATTAACTAGTACACAGGGTCACATCTGTTTTTTTAAATTTTTAGCAACACGGCTGAGGATAAGCGTCACTTTTTTAAATATATAAATATACTGAACACTTTACTACCGCCTCGACATATTTAAATTCAAAATTTCATGTACATGACGTTTAGCACAAGTATCCTTGGTTGTATAGAGACATCAGTCAATAAAACATTTACGCTAATAAAATAAGTATTTATATATTTGAAGTTATTTAAAAAGACTTTTTTTTTTTAAAGAAAACCGAGTTTTTATAAACAAACCGGCATGTACACCTCCCTCGTCGGAGGTCGCGGTACAACTGTTACCCTCGTAAAGCGATTGCCGCGTTGCCACTTACTCGGTTAGAGTCGGGCTAACTCGGGCGAGCTCGGGTGCCGGCAAAGGTCTTTGAGAACGTGTTGGAACTATGCAGCCTGTCCAATCCGCACTCTCAACTGACGCTGCCTCAAGCACCACCCTCGGAAATCTCTTCTGTCTTTCTCGTTTACGCTACATTTTATATACTAAAACTACCAATGTACCATTTACTTGCTCTCACTCACTCAATTTTTTCCCGTATTATCCCATCCTCTGTAATACAAGTGCTGCATATATACATATATATGTAGCTAGCCACCTGCGTGGATATTTTTATGCATGTGTCAAGTGCCTGTGGTGATTACAAACTATAGAATTTACCTGCGTGAAAACTCCAAACACTAGACATACTTTTATGATTCTTAAAAAATTTTTAATTGTTGCGGCAATTTACTTTTATTTCTTTTTTTACTGCACACCTCAAGAGCGAACGCGAAATTTTTTTTTCGATTTATTCACTAACGTCAAATCTTTCCTACGATCTTTTATTTAGACATAATTTCGATCCAGTATTAAGTTGATTGTTCTATTGATTCTTAATAAAATATTTTAATAAAAAAAAGAACTAGTGCTGTCAATTGTCCTGTACGAATATTCGAAAATTGGTGTAATTTTTTGTTTATTAGCTTTGTATTTTCGCGGCAAAAACCCTTTTGAGAGATGAACCTGAAATTGAGAAACGATCACCAATTTTTGGATGTCTTTTTCTGCAAATCAATTACAAAAAAAAAAAAAAAAAAAAATATGCACATGTAGAAAATTCAAAAAACTATAGATGCAATTTTTTCAAATATTTTTTTTTGTAGTTTATTGTTTTGAAAAATAAATACAAAAATTATTAGACGTTGGCTAACTTCAGTATCATTTTGAAAATCAGTTTCTGAATAGCTTTCGCTAATTGTAATTAATAAAAAATTAAAATCTGGAGATTCATTAAAAATTTAGCTGCGTTTTCTATTTTTTCTACCAAAGATAAGCGCAGCACTAGTGTGACAGAAGGGTTGGAAAATAAAAAGTGACATAAAAGGCGGATTATTTTTGATAATTTAAATAATGAAAATTTACAGAACGAAAAAATAAGAATAGTTATAACAAGCGATTGAGGTGTGCACTTTGGATATTCCAACTTTTGTGAATTTATTTTTTTTACTTTCAATTATTTTAATAATTCATATAATTAAAAAAAAATTAAAAAATGATTAATATTTGTAATATTAATAGAGACTTCTAGTAAATATAACAAAATTTCTAATGGAAAGGGACGCTGTTGTACGTGGGGATGACAAGCGTCTTTGTTCTTGATGTAAATGGTCACGATTAAAATATTAGAAAAAAAAAAAATAAAAAAAGATGATAGAAAAAGAGTTAGAGAGAAAGAGATGAAGAGAGAATGCGAAGGAGTCTGTAGAGTTGTGCAGTTTCGTGGCTTTCTTAACTTTAGCAAAGAGAAAGAGCCGCTGCTAGTAGAGTTGGCGACGAACGGTAAATCCCATTTCATTGAAATAGTTTAGAATTTCATGAGATCTTTAGAACCACGCGCGTCTGACGCTTTTTACATTTTTTAAGAGCTTCTTCACCGTGTCTCGCTTATATCGAGAGTAAGAGTTTTAGTGTAAAAAAGTAAAGGTAAGAGTAAGAGTTTGTGTAAGCGTGGGTAGACGATCAGAAATTCTTAAAAAAATAAAAATTTTACACTACGTACTTGATGTTTCATTTGAGGACTAAGTTAGATGCTAGAAAGCTAAAGTACTTTTTTACTTTGAAAAAAACAAACCCATAAATTAATCAATATTCGCGCTGCATGTTTTTAAATATATATACTTGACGCTTTTAAATACTTTATCATATGCATACTCGGAGAAATTATTCTCGACTGAATGTAAATATTTTTTATTCAAAAGAACTCAAGAAAATTTTTACTGGGTTACCGAGAACGTTTGTCTTCCAAAATATTTTTTTGACTCAAGATAACTTTTTTTTCTGTGTATGGTGTCATAGCAAAACCGGACCATGTTGTCTACCTGACGGAAATAAATGTGTGAAAAAATTACTATATGTATATATGTATATATACGTAGAAAAAAAAATTAACTTGATCTAATAAAAATTGACGAACCGAAAAAGTCATAAAAAAAAATTAAGTCGATCAACTTTTCTCTCTTGGCATCGACAGCCTTTATATAATAATTTTTTTTTCAGTTAAGCCATATTAGACTAGCGCGAATATTATTTCTAGTTGATAAAATCAAAGATTCTAAATTTTTTTTGTCACTAGTTTCTTTAATCAAACGTTATTACCAACCATTTTAAGTCTCTATTATATAAAGCATCGTCAAAAATTTTTTAAATATTCGATAAAATATTTTTAAGACAAATTCTCAAACGGCATCAAACTTTCTGTTCGTTCTGCTGCTGACAATATATACAACACGAAGTCTCGAAAGACGAAACACAGAGGTGGTAGCTGAGAAAACAACATAAGCTTGCGTGACATGTAGACATGCAATAGTATACTAAAAGAAAAGAAAATAAATATAAAAAAAAAAAAAAAAGAGAAAAAAAAAATAATAATAAATAAATAAAAAGATGTATAAAGTTCGCCGAGGGTGAAGATATATGTGTACATAACCAGAAATAAATGTTCGTGAGTCTATGCATGTTATTGCGCAAGATCTATAGGTTCTATACTCTATAAATGCTAGTTCGAAGAAGTTGATCCCTCGTATAATTTCCATAAACTTCTGATCGTTCTTGAACGCCAGTTACTGCAGTTTTGTCAACATTTTGTCTATATATAGACATAATGGCTATCATTATAAATTAAAAAACACACATGTAAATTCATTTCAGTCTATGCCATTAAATTTATTAATATGACATATTATTTATTCCGTATGCGAAGCGATTATTTTTAAAATCCAGAAATCCGAGTGATAGAGTAAATTTGGATTGAAATGGTATATATAAATATGTCGTATAAAATTGTATAAGTCTATTACCCTGTAAGAAATTCGGGAGTGAATCAGTGTAATACAATAGCGAGTCATTGACGTTTCGATCACATACAGTTACAGTAAAAATATAATGAATTCAAACGAACTAATCAAAATGTCTTAAATCATTTGGTAATAGCCAACATAAAAATTTAAAAATAGTAACAATAACAATGATAGTTTTAAAGCTTAAGCCTGAAACCCATTGAATATTGATTTAGTGAATTGTAAATTCTCTTTTGTAAAAATAACGAGATTCACGGAATTACGGTTTTAAAACTAGTTTTATTTTACTATTGGAAAAATTTATGCCATTTATCTTAAGAAATATAAAGTAGGAAATGACAATAAAATAAAAAAATGAAAGGAAAATCTATAAAAAAATAAGATACAAGATGTCGTCAAGATGCCTTGAAGTTTGAATTTAAAATTCGAATAATCTAGAGAATGCTTAGAAATATACAAATATACCAGTTCCCGAGAGTAAGAATAAATAAAGTATACGAACAAAGTATATATATAAATGGTGAAGCGAGTAGCATCTCTTCGCTCTCATCCAATGCTAATGTCTTCTTCTCGACCCTCGAAGCATATAATACCAAGTGAAGGCAACTACTCGGACTTGGACCCCACTAAATTATACTTAATATCTACGTGGCATACCCCTTACTTATCTTTTCCACAGCCGTGGTCTGCAACACATGTTTTGCTCTTACACCTCACTCACTCCCTACTTCCTTTGTTTCCGGACATCGCTGTCTTGTTTCAAGAATAACAACACAAGGTCTAGTCCATCAGTGAGAAATCTTATTCCACGGCGCTCTTACATCTCACTTTCTCGAACATCCAACAGAGAATAGAACAGCCCAGTCTCAGCTTGATATTCCTTTGTTCTGTGAAATATGCTTAGCTACTACACCCGACATCCGACCAGGTCCAACCCTCGATTTAAAAAAAACGAAAAAACTATTTTGACCTCCTGCATAAACAACGAGCTAAAAAAAAATACTTTTAGGACAATTAGTTTAACGAGAACAGTGAAACGAAACAGAACAAAATAAAATAAAATAAATGGTATTAATTGACGAAATGACCCCGGGTCGATTTTAAACCAAATGAAAATTTCAAGTTATTTCTAATCAAATTTAATTTCTATTTGTATTTAATTAACATGTCGAATTTAATCTTTTGCCTTACTATTCCTTAATTGAACTATAGACTAGTTTTCAATAATTTTGAGCCTAATTTCGATCGCCTATAGATCAAAATTAGACTTTTTCTACATATGATTTGTTTTTTTAACTGTTTTGATTACCTTTAGTTCAAAAGCAGCTTAAAATTCTTATAAAAATTAAAAGACAAATCAAATACAGACCAAATAGTCCAAATACAGTCTACTTAGACTAAAATCAGATCTAATTTTTCGACCTGGAGACGAATAACATCAAAATTTGTTCAGTAATGTTTATTTATTCATTCTTTTATTGCAAATACTCAAGTCGTAGTGAGTATATGTTTCTGTATATATGTTATTGTGAACTGTGGTAGTGATTTCAGGGGGTATAATTCTCGTTTGACAAAGCCATTCAGGATTACAAGCGAGCTGAGATGGGGAAAGAGAAAACGGAAGATGAGAGGCTTAGAAGAGCACAGACTGAGAATTAAGAACAAGGATACACACTTTATATATAAATAAGTACGAGTATGAGTATAAGTATAAGTATAAGGTTCATGATCATCGGGTCATAGTACAGAGCTTTTAGTACTAAACAGGTGCAAGTCTCGAGTGGACTGATTCGCTCTCTGAGACTGTGACACGAGTGATGTTGAAGCTATGAGTAAAGGGACGTAATCAACAAAGTGACCTATACCCCATTTAACGACTCACGCCTCGATCACAGTAACGACATTGAAGCATCGCTGAGTGATACCAACTCAGCTGAGGGTGTCACGCTGGATTTAATTAATGCAATTTAACATCCATCCATCATCTCTCGCGTTTTTGCCCTAACGAGAGCCGTCGATTCTCTCTCCGTCGCGATGTATAGTGCCCTGGCATCACTTTGATGACGAGAGACGAGTGAGACGAGCAATCCTCTCGTTTATATATCGACACCTGGCCTCTTCCTTCTCGGCATCGTCGTCGTCGTCATCGCTATACAGTTTCACCCTTTCAACATTCGCTATCGTCTACTCTTTGTTACCCTTCTATTTATCCCCTACTATATGTAGGGATACATACATATATGCTATTCTATCTCACACACTCTACCACTTTATATCAAGATCATTCACTCGCATTGAACCGCATCATGCGAATATGCCACTGATCACAACCTTGCTGTCTACATTTTCTTGTCATCGTCCACCATGCAGCAAAGACAAAAAAACAAAGCATCGGTGTATGCTACACAATTTTTTATTTTATCTAACAATATGTACTGATGTGCACTATTTTATTTAGGTCACTTAATAATTATAAAAAAACGTAGACACACATACATACATATATATTTATATATAACCTTTTTTTTTTACTATCGAAACAATATTCAGAATATCAATAGAAAATCAGGACTCGACACCATTCAAGAAAATCTACAGAAAATCTATAGAAAGTCAAGACTTGACACCATTCAAGAAAATCTAAAGAAAATCTATAGAAAGTCAAGACTTGACACCATTCAAGAAAATCTAAAGAAAATCTATAGAAAGTCAAGACTTGACACCATTCAAGAAAATCTAAAGAAAATCTATAGAAAGTCAAGACTTGACACCATTCAAGAAAATCTAAAGAAAATCTATAGAAAGTCAAGACTTGACACCATTCAAGAAAATCTAAAGAAAATCTATAGAAAGTCAAGACTTGACACCATTCAAGAAAATCTACAGAAAATCTATAGGAAATTAGGACTTGACACCATCCAAGAGAATCTAGTATCAATTATAGAAAATCATGTATCTGAAAATTGGAACGTTTTTCATGCAAAGAAAATAAAAAAAAAGAAATGAAAAGTAAAAAATCTACTGGATCTCAATTTCTAAAATGTTTCATACGTCAGTCGAAAATTGCAGACCACCCCTATCTATCTTTTGTCACTTTTAAAGTCAAATCACATAAATTTTTTTCATTGTCGTTGCGCGAAAAACGTTTCGGTCTTCAGGCACATAGAAAATCCGATAAGAACTGAACGCTATCAAGATGACGTCACGTTAGATTCTATATACAATCATAAATACAAATTTTTGAACCGATGATACTTCTGGAAGCTACTCGACTAATTAAGACATGAAAAAATTTTATAACAGTTAGCCATGAGGAGAATTACAATAGTCAGATTTATACGAAATCTACATACTAAAAATATGAAGAATAAATTGAATGGAAACCAAGCGAATTATTACAATAATCGATCGATAAATTTATTATCATCGCATACATAGCGAAATAATATTCCCGTTTGAGCACGCTCATTTAACACATGATTTCCATATTTCCACTACTAAATCGAATAGCGAATTTACTCTCCTAAATCCAAGAATATATAAATAAAGTTATTAAATTATTAATTTTGTTTAATTAATAAAATAACCAAAAACATTGAATGAATGCATTCATTTAATTAATTAATTTAATAGCTTAATAATATTATTAATAATCTCCGTGAACGTGTGAAATTCTTCGTATTGTATTCTATGATATGTTTTATTTTATGATATTAAATTAAATATAACAATACTAATGGGATTAAAGAACATAATATTTATATTATTAAAATGAACATTCATATCGAAATAAATATTATTGGTTTCTATCGTAATTAAAATACTCCCACCGAACATCATAAATATTAAATGAAATAATTCAACACGTAACTAAAAACAGTAGCAATAAGTGATACAAGTGTGATATACGTCATCATAGTCGATAACAATGAATTTATTAATGTCTTTGTGGGTAAATTAAAAAAAAAAGTAAAAAATGAAGCTCACGCTCTCGTTGATCGTGAAATAACAAAAGGCGAAAGAGCGTAAAAAAGCTTGAAGGCTATAGAGAACATATATAAGAGCATAGACGACGTGGCTCGATGATGTGCCTTTCAGTTTTGTGTGGCAAAAGGAAATTGAAACAGCTAACCACGATGGGGTTGCCGAGGGTAAAGGGGAAAGAAGAAATGGGAGGTAAAGGCTAGCCTTATATGCGAACACAACAGATAAAGAACCTCGAGAATGTGATGAAAAGAGAAATGTTATATAGAATAAAATGAGGGTGAGAGAATGATGGGTAGAAAGTTATTGAGAGGATGAGGATACCGGGACCGAAACAGTACAGAACGAGGGAACCAGCGAGAGAGATTCAATCAAACGAACGCATATAAATGAGTCGTTTCAGGGTAAAACTGAATTATACGCCGTCGCTTATACATATACATGGATGTCCTCGCCGCTCACATTCTGTGAATATATAGATATATATGTACAGCCGATATGGCGAGGAAAGGACTGAGGGTAAAATCACATGGGCATGTGGACCGTAACCCACTCCAAACCCTCACTGAATATCCTGGAATGCTCGTTTACCAAATGTCCTGACTTTTCTCTTTCTCATCCACATTTACAATCATCTCTTGTACGATGTAACGCGACGAAGAGGAAAAACTCATTGAAAAAGACATTTTTTGCAATTCTGTAGCAAACGTTCGTGCTCGGCGTCTGGTTATAATATGCACATCAAAATAAACGTGGCCGATATTCAATGTAAATTGTATTCTCAAGAGTAGAATTTATTTTTTTTATATTATTATTTTTCTTTACTCTTATTGTTTTTATTTTAAGCCCCCCTCGTTTTTTTTTTATTGTTTTATTTCTCTTTTACGAACGGGTACATAGCAGTTAGACTAGTTCATTGCGTTGAAGCGCTAAAGTGAAATTCGTTGGTCCTTTGATGAAAAACCTGAATATTTCTAGCCAGTAGATTGAAATCGATGAGTTCGTTGCGGTAGTACCGAAACGATTTGACGAAAGTGCCATGTCCACTTTTATGCACTTCAGCTTTTATACATTTACTTTGTATATCTCATATCCAATATTATTATTGTTATAACTTTTGTTTTTTTTATAATCCGTTCCTTGTTTTTTATTTTTAGATAACTATTTTTTTATACTCTGTTTTGTATACATATATGCCTCATACATTTTTCTCTTGGTGAAGTTGAATGTACAACGTGGGGCGGAAAAACAGGTCAAGCGTTATACGTCGAGATGTACCTACCGACAAAACCACTGTATAGAATCATGAAGTTCATATATGTTTGTACTCAACTACAACATGAAATGTCACTAACAGTTACTCTGTCTCCACAATTTTTTTATGCCAATAGAAAACAAACGAATTAAAAAGAAAAAACAAAAAAACTACTATTTTAAGTTTAATTTCCATGATTTAATTGAATATGCTAAAGACTTGTATAAAACTCTGAATTAACCTAGATAATTAATGAACATTTCAAGCACTTAAATAACGATAAAATCTACACGATATTGTATGCTTATGAAAGTTGTTAATCGTCTTATTTTTCAGTGAGTTTGATGCTAAACTTTGAAAAGATGACATAAGTTTGAGAATAAGAAATCGCTACAATTAAATAAGCAAACTTAAAAAAATAAGTCTCTGTTACTTTTGGATCAGAAAAGTCTACAAGTTGATGTGTAGAACTGTAGAAAATCGGAAGAACAAACGTTTGAAGCCAAGAAAAAAAACTATGCTAGGTACTGGTTGGTTATCGAAGCGACTTGTAAGAAGTCCACAAGACAAACGTGACTCTCGTAGCTATGTTTGCCATCTTGTGGCCCTTTTGTTCTCAGGATGGACTTCTTGGCGTCGCTTCAACGAATTTTCTAAACTTTTCTCAAGCTGTAACGTTCACTCTTGCCAACGTGATTTCGCGTGGACTTCCTAAGGTTTAAAAGAAACCGAATCATTTTTCGTTTTGTTTTGTGATCCAACAAAGAGTTATATAAATTTTGTTTAACTTTTTTTCATAACACAATATTCTTCGACGAATCACTCTCACATTTTCATGATCTCAAATTCAACTTACTGAAAAAACAAACGATACTGTTGTAAGAACAATATCGTTAGGTTACAGTAACCTCTAAAGTTAGAAAAATTTCGTAAATAGGGTTAGAAGTAGCATTTGGGACGACTGCTCCATTTTAGGACATTTAAAATGTTATTTCAAGTGATGAAGCACTATAACGAAATTTTTTAGCATAATAGTGTGATAAAAGTATCTTTGAACACATAAGTGGCCAAAAATGGTGCCTCTACTCTATGGTATAAGCAATACTTTACTTTCGTAAAGGTTATGTCATTATGTTACCCCCACTATTTTTTTGAATCAACCATTTACAGTATTGCTATCAGAAAAATCGTAAAAATAATAAGTTAGAGTAACTTTAGCCTGTAAAAACTGTCAATCTCATGGAATATAATATTCATACTACTTTTGTTTGCGTGAAAAAAACTTTTTTTTCAACTGATTGCTCAAATACAGGTAATCTGTCCTATGTTCTATAAATAGACGGTTACCACGGCAGTATCTATTGTTATATTAGCGATTTGAATTACTATAACAGCTATTTATACAAATCGTTAAAACAGCAAGTAAGAGAACTATAATATGCCTAGAGAGAATCAGGGATATTTCTCCCACTATTCCTTCTCCTTCCACTACTATGTTCTGAAAAAGACATTCTGCGCATCCGCAAATTCGAATATTGTGGTGGGGGAATACTTGAGGTAGTGCAGAATCCTAAGCTCTCTCTGGGTATGAAATATAACCTAATAATATAGCTAAATATAGAAAATTTTAATATGAAATTTGAAATAATGCAACAATCTAATGTTGCTAATCCAATAATTAATTTTCAATAAATGCTGGGGGTTGATTTGAAAAAAGATAACCAAGTATCCAATAACCATAGTATATTGTTATAATCGATTCTGATATTTTATCGTTAATCCATTTTGAACCAAGTGTGGAATATAACTTTTTCTACTCGGGAATCTCTATATTCAGTACAAAGTTAATAAATTAAATATTCGTATTGAATATTTAATAGTCAATTCATGAATCCTTCATTCTTAAAAAAATTATTCTTCAAAAATACCTACCGGTGATAAAATCGATATAACCTAAATATCTTGTAATGGTAAAATAAATTTTACTTAACTCATTGAATTAATGAAAAATCGATTATAACCAACTATTTTTATGGGAGCAATAATTATTAAAAAAAATTCGATAACTTTGTAAAACATTTTTGAAAAATTAAATTCGATTGAACTTCAAATACAAGAAGAAATTTTCCAATGTTTCAAAAATTAATGATACGATAGAATTAACAACTTATAGAGAAATCTGCCGAAATTTATCCACAGGCGCATGTTAATGTTATTGTCTAAAAATGGGAACGCAATTTTAACGAAACATAGTTTGCTTTGAAGATCTTAAAACACTTATACTCTGATAGGAATTAATTTTCTCCCATGCACAACTTTTTAACACCACTAAATAACACCACTACACTAGTGCAAGTCCATTTTACCGCTATTTATTTTTTTCTTTGTATAGTATCAGAATTTCAGAGAGATTATTGTAATTGGCAACTCATTATTTAAAGATAATCGTAGACGTCGTTACAATAAAGTACTAGTGGATAAAGGGGAACATAAAAAAAGATATAAAAAGAAGCAGGTAGATTTTAGCAGTCGTATACGTGAGCTACTAATATACCTTTTTTCACGTAAAGGGAAAGAGAGTTCCATCACAAATCAAACAGGATTGAGTACCCGGGCGTGAGAATGTGCGGACTAGTTTTGGCGTTTGGTGATGCCCTGAGATGAAGAGCCCAACAAATACCGAGATTTCGTTTTATAAGATGATGGATGGAAACGCAGGAGAGTGAAGTGATGAGAAGCAAAAGAGGATAGAACGAGCTAAAAATATTTTCATGAGAATATGAAGAAGATCGAAGAGCTTTTATAACTAAATTTTATATGGTGTTATATAATAAAGAACATACTGTTAGTAAATAATTTTTTTATGTCAGACTGAGGTAGAGTGATTGAAAGGTTATTTTGTGATTTATAACAAGTTAACTATATTAATATCTACAAATAATGTGAATAAAATAATGTAGAATTTGAACTACGTTATACTCCGGTGTTAAATTTATATAACAGGTTAAAAATGGCTTTAAATTAATTAAATTGTCAGACATTCATTACAAGTTGCACTGTGCGGTTAACAAGCTTAGAAGCGCATTATTTCTGATGAAGCGTAGGTGCAGCTTGATATACATGTCAACTTAAAGTATAGTAAAGAGGGAAGATACGTATCAGCCGGATGGCCGGTGTAGATATTATTTTTATTATCTAAGTTCCGTGCTCGCTTGGCATTATTTCCTGTTTAACTTACTTTTCAGATATGTTACATTTTTATTTGAATAATTCATCGTAAATCCACAATAATCAGTTTACTTTGCAACTAGATAAATATATGTATATATATATTTTTTTTAATTTTTTAGAAATTGATGTTAATACTAAGATAAATTATCTATAGAAGACACAACATTTGTTCTTACATTTCGAAAAAAAAAATTACATTCAAGCAACTATTTTTTTACTTTCCCTGAGTACTCAAAACAAGTAATTTTTTTCTAAAATCAAATTGATAATTCTTATTTTGAGAAAACTATTGCTTCGCTTTATTAATAAATTTCTCGAAGTGTCTCAATTTAATTACGATTAAAAACTTCAATATTTGGTTAAATGAAAAAAGGGGTTGAAGAAAGCCATAATCAAAAATTTGTCACAAAATGAAATTTCTCATTGGTCTTGATAAAAATATAAAATATGTTAATTTTTTAGTGCTTTTTTCCGTGTGACGAAAAAGAAACTAAAAAGTCACTTCAGCCTTATTTGTTAATTTCAAAGGGCGCACTCAACACCTTTCTATGATATGAGATGTTTACTTTTTTTTTTGGATAAACGTATACATGCAAATATGTAACTTACCTTCATGCAGTTTTTCTAAAGTGCCAGCAGCTAGACTTCCAACTACAAGAACGTGAAGCACACACAGCCAGGAAATCCAGCTTGTTGCACCCTTTGTAGTATCCATCCTGTTCACGTACATTAACTACGAACAAATAAACAAGTTTTATGTATTTAATACAGGTATATTACATATACTAACCCCTGAACACTGTACAGTGGCTATCGTTTACTCACTGATTTTAAAAAGTATTTCTTAAATAATGTTTTTTGAGTCGGGTTAAAAGTACACAAAAAAAAGATTTCTTGACGCAAGAAATATTTTGCATAGAGAAATCCTTATTTCCTGTCAGTTGATAATTTTTTAATTTAATAGACTTAAAATAATCATTATAAAGTTAACAACAAAAACTATCGATCTCTGAAAATTTGTTATGAAAAATAATATATAACAGTTTTCGGTATGTAAATAAATTTTAAAATATTTTTACATGAATAGAAATTACGCTTCGTTATTTCAATTTTTTGAAAATAGTAAATATGCCATTGGATTAAAGTAATAATATAAAAGTAATATCATAATCATCAATATTATCTTATAGGCGTAATAAAAAGATAAATAACAGTCGCGAAGCGTGCCATATCCTCTGCAATGAATTTTTATTCGAGTTTCGTCCGACCCCATTTACCCAGAATCATACAAGGACCCTCCTCATCCTCGAGTCTCAAACTTTTTCCCTAGATAGGGAAGACAAGAAAAAATGGTATGTCATCAGTTTGGTTGCCCGATACGGAAAAAAGGTATGATAAAAAAAAAAAAAAAAACATAAAAAAGTTTGTGTTAGTATACAACACGCAAGCATGCCAAAAATATGTTACGCAGTGACGATGAACGATATATGCCTAAAGAAAAGTTATCACAAGAGATTAATACTTTCCATAGGAATGTTTACATACGAAAATTCAACAATCTTTAGGGATGTTTTTATCAATGATCTAACTGTAAGGTTTATTTACATATATATGTATACATATTTTAAAGTTCAATGTCTATATTGTTCGTTGGCACAGCAAACAGTGTTTTAAAAATAAGAGGTCTAAAATCTACTGCTATGTCGTCATGGAAGAAAAATCTTCAGCGATCGTGAAGAAAGTTAACGAAAAGTCTTTGGCTGAAAATCATAACTTTTGTTTTTCTTTACTAAATTTTTTTATTTTTATTTTTTATACCGAAACAAACTAACGAACGTTAGAGTAATGGAGAGCGATATACTAAGAGTTGTTTTATAAGTTTTTTTTTTGACCCTTTACATTATATATGTTACTAAATAAAAGAAGTGACCGAGTTTCTTAAAGTCATGAGTAAAAACTTTTAAAATCAATGTTGCTTAACTATTTTTCAACAAATCTTAAATATTTATTTTTAAGTTGTTATTTATTGTTGACAGTATAAGTTAAAAATATATATATATATATATATATATATATATATATATATATATATGTATATATTTTTCTAACTAATACTTTTGTAAATTACCAATAATATTTTATAGTATATTCTAAAATTTTTCTTACCGTCAATAACTATGAATCTAAATATTATGTATTAAATTTTCAAAATAAAATATATAAATGTTTTCGCGTAAAAACGTGACTCGATTTTCATGAATTTCAAATATTGAATTTACGTTTTCACCTCCATTAACATATATAAGCCCGAAAATTCATTATTACATTATACCATGAAATTGATCCCTTGAGAAATGAATAAATAAATTTACAATTGCTAGAACTGGTTAACCGGTAAACCGGTAATGTAATTAATTGCACTAATTGGATTGCCTGATAATGTATGTAAGTACACAATACAGCCAAATAATTTCATCAAAAATTAGACTGCCGATATTACAGCATGTGTAGAATAATTTAGTAATTTCACTAAAACTGGATACTGAAATTAATCAATTTGTTGTTAATATCGTTGAAAATATCGAAGTAATTAAAAAAATTTTCATTTTAAACATCAGATAAGCTTAACTTTTGATAATGAGTATAAAAACAATTATATTAATTATTTGTAAGTGTTCATATGGGAAAAAATCATCTCTTTGCTACTGTATAATTAGTAACCTGAATTATGGAAATTATATATATTTCTATGTTACCTTAGAGATGGTTTATATATAGATATGTTTGAAAAAAGTTTCAATTTCACTTAATTAGATTTCTTCTCAACTGATTAAGTAACATCAAAACCGCACACCCAATCAAAGGTTCGATCCACTCTCGAGGGTCATAAGAACCATCTTAATCAATTGACCCTCATGAAATGCATGTCTCCATTTTTGACACATCATTCAGACAGTTTGTTAGTAATATTGATATTATATTTCGTTGGTACGCATAAAATACTATCACATTGCATTTTTGATACAAAGAAGAGAAATTTCTTCTTGCCTCAAGAAAATTTTCGTTTTCAAATCTTACTGCGGAAAATTTCGTAGGACAAGTAAAAATTTTCTTTAAACAAGTTTAAATTTTTTGCGCCAATAAATCCTTTTTTCTGTGCACACATACACACAAGCTTAGACATCAACCTGAAAACAGTCAGAAATGCTTCTTTGCATCTTGAAATCGGACTGTTGTAGAGAATTTGAACTTACAAATCAGACCGAAATCAATTACTGTCCTTCAGTCGAGAAATCTCCAATTCTTTAGATAGAAAGTTAAAAGACAGATGAAGCATCGTAACTATATCATTTATTTAAATCATTTTCATAAAATTTGACAGGCCTTTAACTACATTTTATTACTGTGTGGATAATCTTTACGGAAAAAAAGTAAATTTGAGTATAAGGCTTTCAATAAATATCAAATTTTTTATCACTATACGCTAATTCTTTAAAAAGTGAACTTAAAATTCGAGTATATAAAGTTGTTCAATATTTCGAAATATTCTATTAAAATTTCGAATCGAATATTAATATTCAATTCGAAATGAATAATCCGTAAGTTCGAATTATTCTCACACTTATATATATCTATATATATGAGCTTATTTAAATACTATTGTCGTTTATATTAAAGTTCGTACGCTAGAATGAACACAATAATTGTAAAATCTATTTGAAATTTCGTACGGTAGCTGGAGATATCACGAATACGCAGTAATACTCACGTAATTGTCGTCTCTAGATTCGATTAAACTCCAAGCCAATTTCTTGAGTCGACAGCACGAGATATTCTTGATTTGAATAATTACCAAGAACAAAGCACCGGTGATTGTTCATGAAAGTTAGGCTCTCATTCGATCGCGACGCCACCAGTAGAATAATAATATTAGCTATACTACATGGTATAGCTAAGTCGCTTGATGTATGTGTAGAAAATTTTAAATAATACGATGTACGTAAAACTCACAAAACATTACTTACTTAATTAATTTAATCCAACTTTTTTTGTTTAACTCTACTAGACACGGAATTTAATTAATGTAATTAAATCATAAAATCATCAACGTAATTAGGTTAATTTAATACAAAAGACATGATAAATATACTTAGTGTTTGAAATTTATTCAAGCAATAGCTTTGGCTACAAAAGCTATGTCATTACTCGGATACCGATGCTCAAACTCCAATTTACGCAATCTCGAACTAACTCAAAGGCAGAGAATTCGACCGCTTTACTCATCTCTCATCCTCCAAAATTATCTCCTTCTCTCTCTTTCTCTTTCATCTCTATCTCATATCCTACTGACGTTTACGACAAACGAGTATCTCTACAGTTGGTCAACTGTATTCAACTCAAGTCTCAGCAATCGACTGATTTGGATACTTACTCACCTGTGTTCAGGAACATTTGAAGCGGTTTACGGTTTCCTCATGCTTAAGTTAACTTAAACTTGATACAATGTTCAAATGTGATTTTACATCCGATTTGCTGTGTACAATCAGTTCATTCAGATATCTATACGTATATATTTATATCAACTTATCTATCAAAGGATACCCGGATCCAAATAATTTTTTTTTTAACTTCCCGTTGAGAAAAGTGAAAGTTTTCAAAAATGGAAGTTATTGGTTTCGGTCTGATTTTCGAAAATCGAATTTCTAACAGAACTTGATGTTTTAAAATTCTAAGAAGCTATTCTGACTAATTTCAAGATGAAATCCGTGTCTATGTGCGTTTTAATAAATATATGAAAAAGGCGAGTGAAACGGTCTCTAATGAAATCGTTTCTAGAAGAAATTGGACCAAATTTACAGTTGCCATAAGTTTTTCTCAGGGTAAAACGAACCAGCCTTAAAAAATGAATTTCTTAAGATAAATAGCCATAATCAAATTTAAATACACACGGAGAAAAAAATATAGTAAAATTTACTAAAAAATATAGGAATAATTACTAAATTTAGATAGTAATCTTGAAACGCTTAAGATTTATAGGAAAAATTCATAAACAGATAAGTAAATTTTACTATCCCGTTTAGTAAATTTTACTATTCCGTTTAGTAAACTTTACTATCCCGTTTAGTAAATTTTACTATCCCGTTTAGTAAATTTTACTATTCCGTTTAGTAAACTTTACTATCCCGTTTAGTAAATTTTACTATTCCGTTTAGTAAACTTTACTATCCCGTTTAGTAAATTTTACTATATTAGAATGGAAAAAAATTAAATTAAATTTTTATTAGCTTTTAACTTTTTTTATTATTATTACTATCATTTTAATTATTATTGTTATTTATGTCATCTGTATTGGTGTTGGTGTCGATTTTTGTTTTTTAAAAAATCACTGGTTACAACCGAGATTCGAACCCTGATCTCCCGCGCGCGAGTCCTTTCCTATGTCTGACAGCTCGATGTCTCATTTGGACAAATGTTTCAGAACTTGTAATACATATTTGTATATGCTATTCCCACCAAATTTTAATTTTATCTATACATAGTAGAATTTACTATACATATAGTAAAAAAACATAATCGTATTAGCAAAAAATACATTGCGTATAGTAATTTTTAATATTTTGTATAGTAACAAATCCTATATTGTATTAGAAAATTTACTTTCTTAAATTTGTATTTATTAAAAATACTTATAGTAAAATTTACTATACAGATAGTAAAAAATACAATTGTGTTAGTAAAAAATACAACACGCATAGTAATTTTTAATATCTTATTATGTAATTATTACTAACTATTAAATTTTACTAAATGTTTAGTAATAATTACAATACAGAATGTATTTTTTCATATCTGTTAGTAAATTTTACTATAAGATTGTAATTTTTACTATATTTTTTTCTCCGTGCAATGAAGAAAACACCATATGTATTTTTTGTGGCTGACAATACATTGAGCTAACTGAAAAATTCCTAAAAAAAATAAAATTTTTGAGAAATAATTTTGGGACACTCGAAATTGTACAAAAATGATTGTAAGAGTAGTAAAAATGACGATGGAGAACAATTTTGGGGAAAAAAAATTTTTGCCAAATTTTCGGAATGGTCCATTTTGCCCACTCTCTCCCTTAATACATAAAACGTATTGCTTTCGATAAAGAATGTGAAAATTTGTTAAAATACTGTATAAATATCTGCTAATTAAATTATAATTTAAATAATAGAAGTTTCTCCTTAATTTAATTTTAATTAAGAGAAACTTTTCTTTTTTTTAAGAAAAAATTTCAGAGTAGGATTTTAATTAAAAGATTACTTTTAAATCTTTATTCCATTTAAAGTAATTAACAAAACAAGTATAGCCAACTATAATTAAAGTAAAAAACAAGTGGTTACATAACGTAAGTTATTAGAAGATTAACGACCAAAGGACCAGGGATGAACATGTCTAGACAATAATTGGTAAATGAGTAAAGCTGAGTAAATTGCCGGTGGCAGGAACGCAATGGTCACTCAAGCGCATTGCGTCAAGCATTAACGGGATATAACTAAGTTAACCAGAGCCTCGGTTAAACTGAATTAGTCACTAAGGCGACAGTATCCACTAGCTAAGAAGGAACTCGAAAATTAGACCAGGAGTTACACGAGAGTATGCCTCAATCCCTCATGATCTTTAGGCTTAAATATCCCTGCACTCTTTATATGTGTATACATTATATCTCTATATATATTCGTATTTATACAAAGTCGAGGTCGAGTTATTTGCCGTCGTTTTACTCATTCAGCTAAGACCCTTCGTCCCTTACATTATTTTCCTCTCTACGTTTTTCCTCCGATGAATCTCTACGATCAGGGTGAGAATGAGAAAATTTATCCCCTTTTCAAATTAAACCTTTATACCGTGAATATTAGTCGTACAATTCCATCGTATTTTTTTTTTTTTTTTAAGAATAAATTTGAAATAATGAATAAAAATAAAAAAAGTATTTTAATTAACACTCGGAATTATTTAATTCCTAAAATAGAAATAAAGAGAAATTGAGTGATAAAAAATTTTGTAATATACGTTAATAACTTATTATATATAAACGAGTTATCTTAAAAATAAGTCTCAATGATTTAAAAATTTTATGAATTTTTTATTGTATTTTAATGTTTTGTTTAGTGAATAAATTTAAAAAAATTTCATTTTGTCATTCATTTATGTATGAAATTAAATATAAAATGCAATTTAAATTTAATTATGCAAATATATTAATAATGAACTTGAACTATAATTGAATTATATTTTTTTATAATATCCAATGTTTTGAAAAATGAAATTGTTGTTTAATATTCCCGCTGATATTTATTTCTAAATATTAATTGGCTAATGTTTTTTTCTTTTAGCATTCAGGTGGGTCATTTCAACAAAGCAAAACTCGAAACCCTCGTCCACTTAATTTCCCAAGGAGCTCTGGTCTCTGTACTCTTGAATTAAGCAGAGAAAAGGATGAAGGGCTCGAAGAACGAGCGAACCAAAGCGTCTCGGATTTCAATTTCATCCCCAGCTTTTCCTTCACAACGCTAGCAATTCCTACTCGGCCAAGCTCCGAAGAACACTCTCACAACTTGGAGAATAGAAATGCGGAATGACGAAGGAGTCTTTGAGTACACTCAAAATTTAAGGACGCTCAGGATCAATATTTATAATCTTGTCTTCTAAACGACACAGAGACATTTTGGGTATTTCAATATCTGTCAATCAAAAGTTTAACTTTTATCTACAGCCGAGCAAAACCAAGCTAAAAATCAATAAATACCATTCAAAAAATAGCCTAATCACACAGTAAAAAATCGGGATTGAATTCGAACTGATGCTATCCGCGTTCACTCTGCAAATTTTTTACAGTATAAGAAATATTACGGCCAAATTTCGGTTAGATTTCATACGTTAATTAAATACAAAGAAAAAGTGAATAGAAACAACTAAAAATTTTTATTTGATTTCAATCATCAAATTTCTTGAACCAGGAATGGAAACTTTTTTTATACTTGCCCGCAAATTAAAACGAAGTATTAAAGTTCAAAAAGTAAAACAGTGGCCACAAATAGTACTTCTACCCTATTGCATGGATTATGTCTAATTGAGCTAGAGATGGTACCTGGTAAATTCTTTACAATTAAAAAGGATTAATTGAATCATCACGACTTGACATCACTTATAAGAGAAATCAAACGAAGCCACAGTAACCGCTAGAAATTCTTGTGGTGTGCAAAAGCTTCTAAAGCACATTGGAGAAAGTTGGCCTTTGTAAAGTTTCCTTGTCGATAGTTACCTATATAAGACACGATATGGTTCCACCTCTCCTTTCATTCTCTTTTGATACGACAACAGCATTGGTTGGCTTATGTACCTTCGAGTACATATACGTTCTCATACTACACTGTATATATGTGTGTATATATATAAAGTTATATACAGATATAAAGATATTGTATAAGGCTATATCACAGAGAAATAGAAGCATGAAAAAGGAGTCCAGTCGAGCGACGGTGGCTGGCTGGTGAGACTGAGCCCTCTATACCTAAAAGCCGTCTGGTCAGGCTACCAAGGTAAGTACGTGCACCGCCGTGCGGAAAATAGAAGTGAATAAAAATAAAATAAAAAGAAATGAAAAAAAAAAAAATTTTTTTTGTACCAAGCAAAAAACTCACTGGAGTACGTGCTCGTTGGTACGGGTTTTAAAAATTTGCCACGTTGAGAATTCTCTCATGGAAGGCGTTGTTGAAAAAAAGGAAAAAAAATAAATAATTAAAAATATATTTATTTACTTTTTTAGAGAGTATTATATGCAAGTGAGCATTTTAAGAATTATGATATGCTTGTGCTAATTTTATTCTCTTATGTAAAAAATAAAGTTTTATGCATATTTTAAGTAAGCTTATTTAAATTGAAATAGTGTTGAGAATGTTTTATTTAACCCGATAAACTTGTTTTTAATTTCAGTATAAACTATATAATTTACCGATTAATCAATTTATCGGAGAAAAAACCATCACTATTTTTATGGTTCATTTTTTTTTTTTTTTTATTAGATTATAATTAAATTATTCAGGTAAAAATGGAGGGAAAATTCAAATTATTTTTTACTGTAAAAAATTTGCGAAGTGAACGCGGATCATCTCCGGGGTGAATTTGAATTTAAATAAAATCCGTGATCACTCTGCATTAATTCCCGAATTTTCGGAGAATGCCAACTTAAGTTGGGCTGAAGATAAAATAAAACTTTTGTCTGGGACTTGAAAAAAATATTTTATGATTTTCTAATTTCCGAAGCTCAATTTCTAAGACACTAAAATATTTTTGAGTGCGCATGATAAATTTAAAAAATGAATAAAATAATTGTCCCCCTAATAGATATGATGTTAATAAAATTTGTTAGATCTTGATTTTACACCCTTGGATATCTAGTTTGTTCAACTAGCAGGGAAAACCGTATTATATATAAAATATATGAAATAGCAACACGGCTGCTGGCATAGCAAGGACGTTTTTGGGTTTACAGCCACGAGAGTCACGTCGTGATAATCGAGAGTGCTATGCTTTTAGCGATAATGGGCAAGTACACGTGCCAGAAGCCGAGAGTGTTCCTACGGCGGACAACTACTGCGTGGTAACTGAATTACGTAGAACATTGCGCTTACCGCCTCTATGATGCAATTTTACGACAACGCGAATACCAGTAAACGACAAACTGTAAGGGCTTTATACGTATTTGATATACCTTTACTATTCTTCATTCATGCATGATAATCCTCAAATTATCTTTTTATTAGCATTTTAAATTACGATAAAAAATTATTTTATTTAATTAGATTGCAGTACTTCCTTATTTTTAGGCAAGTTATAAATTTACTAATCACGCATAATTATAAACCTACTCTATGAAATAAATAATTTTTTTTCCGAGAATATTTTTTTCCAATAGCTTTGAAAATTTTACAGAAAAAAAGGATTTCTTGGCTTGGACATATTTGAATTTTGTAAAATATATATAATAAGCTTCAATGTAAAGTACTTGAATTTTTTTTTTGTTCTAAATGTATTTTAAAAGCTTTGTTATAATTATCATCTAATCGAAGTTGTGCCCAGATAAAAGCTTTTTAAATTTATTAAAAATTAATTTAGGATTCAATTTATATGATAAAATAAGAAATATATCTTTCTATTCCAGGTACCACCGGATGATACTTTTTTACAAATAGTTATGACGGAAAAACGAGATGAATTTAGATTGTGGGTTTCACAAATAAAATTCTGCTAAATCAAATTTTAGAATGGATAAAAAAAGAATTAGGTCAAGTGATTGTACCTACGAACACTAATCATGTTTCTGGAACTATAAACAGACTTCTATACTACAAGCGCAAAAAAATAACTAAAATGAATGTATTTGACATGAATTCATAAATATATCGAATTAAAAATACAATAAACTTGTTTGCTACTAAATTCTATTTGCAATGGTGAGCGTATATTGCTATTTAAGTGTATTATGTGAACTGCAGATCCGATTAAACGTGAGTGAATCAGTCAATAATAATTAGGCGACAGTAGAACACTTTCCGCGCTTTGCACTCAGAGTGCCATTTCTGGATTATCTTCAACTACTAATTAACTTTTAAATTATTTAATTGATAGTTATATTAAAAATGGTTTTATTAATAAACTTTATCACTAAGAGAAAAAATTGTGTTTCCTGATGAGTGTTAATGTAGTAGGCATCAGATAAATTAAAAATTATTAAAAAGAGTGAATAATAAATAAAATAAAATTTTGAAATTAATTAGTGCATTTTCTGTAAATAATATTTTTTTTATTATTTACTCTATTTATTTATAATTTTGAATTTATCTGATGTCTGTTACATTCCCACTCATCATTTTTTGAACTACACACTGATAGAAGGATTTAGTTGTATTTAACAAGATTTGGTTGTATGTACCAAATGATTTAGTAACGAATTTGTAATACTAAATATTTGGTTACAGGAACCAAATCATTTAGTAAAGCTCATTTATTTCCGCCAAATAAATATTTTGTAGTATTTAAGAAATGATTTATTGGGGCACAATAAATCATTTATTGGGATTAAAGAAATAATTTTTGTAACTTATTTTAGCGCATAACCTAATTGTTCTACTTAAAATAAATTAAAATAATAATAATAAATAATTTTAAGTAAAAATATATAGTATTATAAACAAAATAACCTCATTTTATTATAATTTTTTATTTTAGATAAATAACAAATGTTTCGTCAAATAAATTTTTGAAATTAAAATAAATTAAAATGATAATAACAAATAATTTTAAGTAAAAATATATAGTATTATAAAGAAAATAGCCTCATTTTATTGTAATTTTATATTTTAGATAAATAAAAAATTTTTCGTCAAATAAATTTTTGAAATTAAAATAAATTGAAATGATAACATTAAATAATTTTAAATAAAAATATAGAGCATTGTAAAGAAAATAACCTCATTTTATTATAATTTTTTATTTAAGATAAATAACAAATCTTTCGTCAAATGATTTTTTGAAATTAAAATAGATTAAAATGAGAATAATAAGTAATTTTAAGTAAAAATATATAGTATTATAAAGAAAATAGCCTCATTTTATTATAATTTTTTATTTTAGATAAATAACAAATTTTTCGTCAAATAAATTTTTGAAATTAAAATAAATTGAAATGATAACAATAAATTATTTTAAATAAAAATATAGAGCATTATAAAGAAAATAACCTCATTTTATTATAATTTGTTATTTAAGATAAATAACAAATTTTTCGTCAAATGAATTTTTGAAATTAAAATAGATTAAAATAAGAATAATAAATAATTTTAAGTAAAAATATATAGTATTATTATAAAGAAAATAACCTCATTTTATTATAATTTTTTATTTAAGATAAATAACAAATTTTTAGTTAAATAAGATTTTAAGAGCTCCTCCATAATTTGAAATAATTCATTTTAATCAATTGAAAATAATTGTTTTTAAAATCAATAAATTGATTTGGAAATCACAATAGTAACTCCGATTGAGACGAAACGCACTATACTGTGAAAGCGGCAATATATTCACACACACACGCTACACTGATATTTCCCCACAAATACATACGTAGTTTTTATTCCTAAACAAGCCATCTACCGACAAAACTTACCAAAAAAATATTTAGTACCGATTACCAAATATTTTTTTGATGGAAACAAATATTTATTTTACCATAATAAGATTTAATTGAGATAAAAAAATAATTTATTAAATTATAATAAATTATGGTAATGGGTACAAAATATTTTTTTCTCCCAAATAAGTGACTAAAAATTTGGTTACTAAATCCATTTAGTACTCTGTAATAAATCCTTCTATCAGTGCACAAAAGTGAACTGGCATCTCAACTATCGATAGTCGTTTTTCTTACGCTAATCTTTAATTAAATTAACGGAACATTTTTCTGTCATGCTTTTAAAAAATGTTCTCTTATGTTTTTGTAGTTCGTACTTTAGCAAAAAAAATTAAATTCTTTAAAAAAATAAAAAATTTTCTTTAACTAAGATAGCTGATTGTCTTTTATTACTTAAGTACTTGGAATTTAATTTTAAATATGAATCATTATTTTTGTTCCCTTCATTAATGTTTTTTTTTAATTTTTTATATTAAAAAAAAAATAAATAATTGCAAGTAATTAATTAAATGATTAATTCCAAGTAATAAATGATTGCTCGTGTATAAAAAATCATTGAATAATTTTTATGTATAATAAAAAAAAAAATAATAAAAACTCACATTCCTCGGCTTTGCGGTATAACGATCGGATTACCCAATTATTTATCATAGAATACACTGATTTTAATTATTTACACAAACTAAACACTGACATTAATTATAAAACACTACTGATACTGAACTCAGTCGACGTCTAATAATTTTTTGATTTTTTTTAAATAATAAATTTGAAAAAAAAAAATTTGAAAAATTTGCACCTGTAGTTTTTTTTTCTACAAGTGCATATTTTTAGTTTTTATTTTTTTCTAATTTATTTGTTGAAAAAAAATTCAAAATTTTACAAATTGTCTGCTAACTTCAGGATTATAACCCTACTTACTAATAAAACCCGATTTATAATTTTAAAAAATAATTTGAATAAATTTTTTCAAAATGGCGGCATAAAAAATGTGAAAAAAAAAAAATTATTTTTACACTAATCACTTGACAAAAAAATTCAACACTACACACTAATGATCACTGATAACTTTCGAACACTATACACTAATTATCACTGATAACTTTCGAATACTTTTTTTTATAAATAATAATTAATAAAAGTCATTAACACTGATTATAAATCTATACAACGAATGACAACGAACACCGGTAGCTAAACAATGGAAACATTCCAGCTAATTATTTAAATTATTTTTTTAAATATTTATGTTTTGAGTACCGATTAAATTATTATCACAAAATGACCTCCGAGTGGCAAAGAATATTTAGAAACATGAGTTATAATTTATTTAAACGAAAAAACTGCAAATTTTAATTATTTATCCACGACGTAAAAAGGGTCCGAATTACTGAGACGGTGGTAAAATGAAGTTGGATACAAAACAGTTGCGTTACTGCGTAGTTGTGGCGTCAGTTAAAACGACCTGCGCAGTAGAATAAAATTAAGTTGCGCGTGCGCCTTAAGCTTTTTTCAAAGCACTCGGGGCCAGTCTCCCGGTAAATCAAACGTCTCAGTGTCGTTCTCATTTAAACTCGTTAAAATAATTCTTTTAATTATCATATCAGTTTATTTTAAATCTAATGTTACTTTTAAATTATTATTTTTGTAATGAGGAATAGTTTAAAATATTAAATTGTGTGTTAGTGAGTGTCAGTTTTAAAATAAATTAAATTCAGTGCCGGCTTAGCTCTCGTGTTACTTTACGCCATGTTGGTTGTCGGAATTTTAATACAAAAATTAAAGTATTTAAATGTGTGAGTTTTATTAAAATTATTATTCTCGAGTGATTATTGTGATATAGTGATTACTCAGTAGTGTTTTGTTAATTTTTTTAGTGAGTTTTTATGTATTTAATTTACCAGTTTGTGTGCCGGTTACGTACGAGTACTCTGTGCAGCGAATGAAAATGGCGGGAAGAGTGAGTAAATTTAAAAATTTTTTAAACTGAAATTTTTTTTTGCTTTGATTTTTTTTTCACAAACAAATTTACTGCGTAATTTATTTTTTAAAATAATTTTATTGCATTTTTTGATATAAAAATAATTATTTAATTTATTTGAAAAATGATTTTCAAATTCTCCCGCGTTTTAAGAGGGGGCAATCTATTCAAAATGGCGTAGTAAACAAACTTGACAGGTTGATTTATTATTTTTATTAAAAAATATTTAATTTACTTACAAATATGAGTCGATGAGATGAATTGAATATAAATAATATATACTACATGATTGAAAGCATTGATATGGATAATCAATTAAAAATTATATTGAAAAATTTTCGAATATTATTTATTAAATGACTGACAATTGACAAATAATTTTTAGGTGTCAAGTAAGTTATCGGAATTAATTTAAGTAAATAGATATGATAATTATTTATAATCCATAAAATTTGCCTACAATATGAATTATAATAATTATAAAAAAAAATTCTTAAAATAATTAATTTTATACACGTAAATTAATAGAAAATTTAATGCCCTTTAAAACGAGTACCAACAAGCTTTACTTATTTTTAATATTTTAACAATATACATATATTTTATTTTATCAGTATAAAAATATGTATTTTATATTATGTCTTAAATATTTAAATAAATAAGGCGTCATGTTGATACTCATTTGACAGGACTTTGAATTTTCCGTTGAAAAAAATTCTGTAAGAATAATTACTATAATTTAAAAAATCAATAATCAGTAAATATATAAAAATTTCTAAAATAATAATTTCTGGCTATGAGGTTTTATAAAAAATAAAAAATCTTTTCAAACGAGTACCGACATGACATACTTATTTTTAATAATTTAAAAGATGTACATATATTTTAATTCATACAAATAAAGTCATATGTATATTATTTCAACTATCAAAAATAAATATGTCACGTTGGTATTCGTTCAGAAGGACTTTTATCTTTCTATTAAAAAAATTATACATAAAATTATGAGTATGAATGTAGCAGAGACCAGAAAAATTAAAAATTATTAATAAATAGAGTAAATAATTAATAAAATTAAATTAAAAAAAAATGCACATTTGAAAAATTTTTAAATTAATAAGTGTATTTTTCATAAATATTATTTTATTAATTATTTACTCTATTTATTTATAATTTTAAGTTTGTCTATTTGCTACATTCACACGCATAAATTCAAAAATTATTTGTACTCTTTGAATTTTTGCAATTATAAATTGATCATTTTTTTTAGTTAATAATGACGTACATTAAATTACAGTCATGGAATCTATTGCTAAGCATAAAGGACAGATATCAATAAAATAATTAGTTAGTTATTAAAAATATATCCAAGTATTTTGGGGACAAGTTATGTACTTCCGATAGAACTTGATAGTAAGGACAAATACTACAAGGAAGTATTTATCAGTACTCTTGGTTTAAATGAGTGCAATGATAGCACAGAATTTTTTTAAAACAATTATTTGGTCTTCGTATTCACTTGCTGAATGTAAACATACGAGATAATTTATCAGTTTATCAAATAAAAAATAGACGATTAAATAATGAACTATAAATGGCGGGGTTTTAAAATCGGACCATATAGTCGATAGCTTATCAGATTTTTTTTCTCATCAGCCAATTATCTGAGAGGTTTCATCTGATGGTGAAAAATTTTGATACATTATTTTTCACAACCACGCGAACAATTGAGGTGTACAGCTTTTGATTTTCCAAAATTTTTTAAAATGTCGCATTAGTTTTTTTAAAAATAAAATGAGCGATTGAAGTATGCACTTTTGGATTTTCCAACATTTGTTTTTGACTTACATTGCAATTGCAGTGCATTGACATATATAGTTCTCATACATTTGTATATAGTCCAGACTATTATTTAAAAATATATAGATTTAATAACTGATGAGAATATGGAATTTGTTTTGCAATCAACTCCGCGATTTCTTGACCATGCGCAAGAAAATTTGAACAATAAATTTTTATCGAAATATGTTATTTGAATAAATAGAATCCAAGGACACTAATGTCAATTGTAATATTGGTTCATATTCATGCATACAAGAAATAGTATTAAATAAAATCCATTATTCTTTTATTGAACATATGTTTTTTTATTGCATTTTATTGGTGAATACAACATCTCTATTACCAATAAACTATTTTTCTATTTTTAAAATTCTATCGCGCTATGATACCACGTAAAATTTGATTGCATCGGGAATATAATTTGATTGCTTCAGAGCCCAAGCTTATTCAATAGGAGTCATAATCCAGCTTTGCAAAATAAAAAAATTTTTTTTCACTATTCTTTAACATCATTGATACTGCACTCGACCAAGTTCACTGTTATAATATGATTTTTAAATTTCGAGGCAAAAATTTCATTATAAATCTATACAGGTGATCAAAAAAAAAAAAAAAAAATCAAAACAATATGACAGAATTTTTTAATACAAAATTGCAACACAATTTCTTGTTAATATTGATATTTCAAAAATAGTTTTTGTATCCAGGGACGGGTGGGCAACATTGGCTATCAAAAAATTTGGTCAAAATTTTAATTTTCAAAATCTAAACCTTGATATTATTTTTATTGCTTGTAGAAAAATAAAATCCCTCAAAAAAAGTTCATAGCAGTGAACTTAAAAATTTGAAAGAATTTTGAATTTTGAGTTCATCATTTTGGGAACTTAAAAAAATTCAAGAGTAAGAAACATTTACGATTTGCTGATGTAGGATCGGGAACAGTTCGGAATTAATTTCGATTAAAAAATTTCTGAAAACGAATAAAAAAATACTCGATTCAAAAATTTTTTTACTATTGAATTTTTTCAAATTTCTAAAAATAATCAACTCAAACTTCGAAACTGTCTCAAATTTGCAAGTTGACATTTTTTTTAATGAAGTTATTTTTACATGGAAACTAAAAATTTACTTGATTTAATTCAAATATGCAGAAATAAAAAAAAAAAAATATTCAGCGTATTTCAATTCACAAATATCCATTATTTCCTTAGCGTTCTCACTTTTCCACCCTTTTCTTACAATGAGAGTATTTAACAAAAGATTTCGTAAAAATATTCAATTAAAATTGTTTTTATATACATTCTTAGTGCACGCGTTTAAAATACTTTGAATTCTAAAGATATCATTTCTCAGAGGAATTTTCTTAATTGACAATCCTCAAACGTTTCAAGCTTACGAATAAAAAATAAAAATTTTTAGCATTTGAATAATAAAATTTCACTGGCTACGTCTGAAAATAGTAGACGGTAACGGACTGGAGAAGAAAAAAATTTAAAAAAACAATAAATAAATAAATAAAAAAAAAAAAAAAAAAAACTATTTAAGAAGAAAAAGTCAAAGCTTTGAGTCTGCCGCGGTCGACTAGAACATTAACCCAATTTACTGAAGACAGAACCATTTCGCGTTCCTTTGGCTCAATAACCTTTCTTCCGGCGCTTATTTACGTTCATTTTCGACAGCCAGCTTTTTCCTCTCTGCCCTCAGTATAGACAGACACCATTTTCTTAGTTTTTGTGTCTTCTACTTTTGCAAATGAATAACGAAATACTTTTCATTGTAATTTTCACTAATGAACGGACATTCTACTGCTGTATTTATTGCATTGCTACTACCTGCTTCAGCAGTTTTTATTCATTGAAATAAGAAAATCCCTAGACTTACGCACTAGAATTTATAAAGGAAAAATGCTAGAAGAGAGGGTGGGCAAAATTAAGACGCGAACGAAATAATTGATTTTCGTGAATTCAAATGCGCTGAATATTCTTTTCTTTCTGACTTTTATTTGAAGTAATTAAAGTAAATTTTGTTGCCATGAATATTTTATTTTGGGTGGACAAAATGGACCGTGACAGCGGCAGCCCAATAACTCAATAACATCCTGTTACGAGCGGTGACAGCGACTGCCTGGACAGCTTCAAATCCTCATCCTTATTATATATAAAAAGAACAGGCAAAATCAGGTCAATTTAAATCGCTGTACTCAATAAAATTTAATAGTTTACGAACATGTCACACCAGAAGTTGGTCGATGCCCCAAAGATCTGCCAAATCTAAACTCTAGTGGACTATTTATCGTATAAAAATTCTTCGGAATAAATGATCCTGAAGTAAGCAGACAATTAACAGTTTTTCAATTTTTTTTCAACAGTTTAATTTAAAGAAAGAAAAAAAACTAAAAATATGCACATGTAGAAAATTACAAAATCTATAAGTGCAATTTTCCGAAATATTTTTTTTTTTTAAATATATTGTTTTTAAAAAAATCCAAAAATTATAAGACGTTGGCGAATTTTAGAATCATCAAAATAATTTACTGAAAGCTATTAAATTTTGAGTTTTTGACGATAAATTGAAATTCGCAAAAAATAAAAAATTGTCGGACATCCAAATTTCGGAAAAAATTAAAGTATAGGTTATCAAAAATAGTTCTAACTTATTCGGAAGAAAAAAGTTTGCTATATTCGGGTGATCGCCATTTTGTCCGTCCCTCCAATGATAACGTTTTAGATTCAAATCTATAATACGCAATTATAAAGCTCTAACATACTTTGCAATGCACTTAATTTTTATTTTAGAAATTATAAAAAAATCAATTAGTGACGAATATTATATATAGTAGCGTATATCAATGTCACTGATCTTTCCATTATTAAACTGTAGCGGCTATTTCATTTTATGATAACTATAAAACCCATCAGACTGATTAAAAATTTCACATAAATTATAACTCAACACCTATAAGTACGAGATTAAAATTTTTAACAACTTTAGTCATTAAATTTTTGTTTAATGATGTGTTATATATTCCTTAACAAATAAACTTTCAATTTATTCGTTTTATATAGTATATAAAAGATAATAACAATGAAAAAAAAAATGTGTGAGTGATATCGTTCAGAGGAATGTAGTTTTGATGAGACATTTTTCATTCTTTACATTCTTAGCTCATGTATATTAAGAAAAATAAATAAAAAAAAAAAGTACTCAACATTCTCGTAAACTTATCATCACGACTATACACGAGGGTTATAGAAGCAAAGGGGAAAAATACTTTAGTCTGTATTGTACACTCGGTTCGCACTCACCAAATCGACTCATAAATCTATTTTTTATATGACAGCATTTATTTCGTCTTAGTAGTTTTCTCATAGACGTCGTTATGATGACACCGTAAATGTTACAAGTATTACCAGTTATACACTATGTAATAATTTCATTTTGATTTAGTAGTACTCAGAATATGTATTTTTATGAGCTTCAAACCAATTATTAATATAAAAAAAAATGTCATATATTATATCGTAATAGTTGAAAAAAAATGAAACAATATTTACATACTAAATAAAATAAAATAATTTTCGTATAATTTTATTGCTATTAATAAAATAAGAAATTTTAAAAAATTTAAATTTAATACTACCATTAAATTTATATGGTAATTTAAAAAAAAAAATAATGACTGATTACGAGGGCGTGAAATTTTTTTATAACGAATAAAAATATAATTTTAAAAATAAAAATTTTAAATTATTTTATCGCAATACATCATGCATGTCACTAAAATTTTCACTTCCATAGATATAATTTTACCCTTATATAATGTATACTATGTAATTACTAGTTTATAACCTTCGACTAAGTGGTGCATTAATTATAAGTACGAGGGTAGATAAAAACATAATTTCCATTTTGAGTTTTTATATTTAATAGTAATAAACGGTTTTTTAAATTTTTTACCCTACACAGAGAAATTTACGGTTATGATTATTATTTATTGTGAGAATGGTTACCATATCGTATGGTAACAGGTTTTTTGAATATCGATGATAGAAATAGCACCCATACAAATTTCGGTAACCATTTCTATCTATACAGACATTCAGAAATTATTCGTATTATGAGAATCATTACCATACTATTATAGTAATGATTACCATACTTTTACAGTAATCATTACCATAACATGTACTATGGTAATGATTACCATAAAATTCAAAATTTTTTCATGTTATAAGAATCGTTAAGTTTATGGTAATGCTTACTATACTATCATAGTAATCGTTACCATGCAATTATAATGACCATTACTATATACTATGGTAAACGTTACCATGCAATTATGGTGACCATTGCTATATTCTATGGTAAACATTACTATTCATAATGGTAATAGTTACCATAATATTATGGTAAAAATTACCATAACATTCAAAAATTCTTCATGTTATGAGAATCATTATCATAATATTATAGTAACGGTTACTATACTATGACGGTAATCATTACCACAATTTTACGGTAATGATTCTCACGTATTATGGAAATCATTACCATAATAGTTACCATAGTTACGATTACCGTAATATTATATATATTTCACACATATCATGGGAACAGTTACCACGTTTTACAGCTTTTATCCTCAAATGCACTGAAGAACCTTTCCAATGTGGATACCGGATTCACTCCTATGTGGTTATATGAACTATTCTCGAGTATGGTTATCATTACCGTAATTAAACTGCCATACGATTTAGAAACTTTTGAAATTTCATACGACATGCATTTACTACTCAGTTGAAACATATCAGCGGGCATAATTTTCACGCTAACCAATTTGTCCAGTGAATGTTTCGATAAATATGCTGTATATTTGTATAGCAGTACATCTATCAATACACAGATTCAAAGAGTAAATACATTGCACTAGCCTGCATTGTTCTCGTGAGTCATGCTTCATAATGTGGTTCGACAATAAAAACATCACCCACTGAAAATTAAATTTTTTTTTTGTTATCATTATCAAATATCCACTATTGAGTAATTTAATTCTATTTTCTTTTCATCGACTATCTCATTAGCGAACACTATTTTTAGACAACGAAATAGACTTTGAAAAGGTCATTCAACTCTTGGTGTATTGAATGATTGATTAACTATAATTTATAATCACAGATTTAATATTATACTTGTATAAGTAAATATTTCCTGTTGCACAGGAGAGAAAACTCATATGTTTTATTTCACTTTAGTTAATTAATTTATATAAAAAATCGATAGATATTGTACTTCCACCATCAAACGTATATCACAGCCACAATTCACACACTTTATATATGTATATATTTACGAATCTGATGGGCAATTTAATCTATTGGTTAATTTTAAACGCGAAATAGATTCATCGAATTTGGTTTTACACCATCAGAGAAAATGAATATACCGTAAGTCCACCTTTGGAACAGTAGACAGACAGCAATCACGTATGTGGTTAATAATTTTCTAGCATGAGCTGTGCGAGCGTTTTACGTGTGATACAGGGAATAATGGAAACTCTGTGGTCGCGATGTAAAAACCGAACTACCCTTTAATTTTTTGCTTTCTGCAAATATGGGGGTGATAAAGTCTAGCCCTATATAGTTATACCTTATGGTATTCTTGGTAGTAAAAAAAGTAAAACTTTTTTTTTATTAATTAAAATTACTCGGCAGTCAAATTACATTTATCGATTTATAATTTATACTGAAGTATATTTGTATACCCTCAAGTGCATATTTGATAATATAAATTGAAAATTAAATTTATCTTGATGAGAATTTACAATATTTAATTTATCATCATTTTTTTTAATAGAACATTCTATCTTAAAAATCATAAAATACACTTTTGTTAATTAATTTAGACAGAGTAAATTTACAAAGATCCCGGTATTTATATTTTTTAATTTTTATATTTACACTAAAATATTGCAAGTGAGTTCTTACTACGTCATCCTGAATGTTAGAATTTGAAAATAGAAAGTTACCCCGGGTCATAACATCTAGCCTCATCAAACCCAAGTAAGCCTCAATCAAGCCTCACTTAGCTAAAAAAGCATTTTGAGCCTCAAATAATGCTTATATAGCTTCAATGAGCCTCAAATGATGCTCACAGATCCTCAGTAAGTCTCGATTAGCCTCAAATGAACCTAGTCTCGACTCAATGAATCTCAAATAATAATAATAATAATTTTACTTTTTGAGTTCGATCAAATGTCATTTCAATTCGATTAGTATTACTTGAGGCTCATTAAGGCTCAGTGAGCATTATTTGAGGCTCAAAATGCTTTTTTAGCTAAGTGAGGCTTGATTGAGGTTCGATATTATGACCCAGTACCGCGCGAACAAATTTTTTTAGTTCCCATACCTTTTGCTCGTAGTTGCTAATTATTGATGTTTTTCATCTTCTAACTTCTAGATAGTTTAGAAAATCCAAACGGGGTCAATTAGTTCAAAAACAGACCAATCAGTCCAAAGACACTTTAGCAAGATTAAAATTAGACCGAATTTTATAGCCCGATCTGTATTTGAACTAGTTGATCTGTCTATAAATTTATATAAAAATTTTAAGCTGTTTTTGATCTAAAGTCAACCAAAAAGGGTAAAAATAAAAGACAGGAAAAGTCTAATTTCGGTTTGGATAAAAAAGAAAGAAGGCAAAATATTTAGAAAAAAAAGTCTGATTTTGATCTATAATTTCTAAAAAAACTAGTCTTAAAATTTTATTTGATTTAAACCATAAATTTTTTTGACCGGGGTAAATAGTATGATTTAATATATTCAAAAATATTCAAAACAATTATACTGAAAGTTTCATAATATTTTAAAAATAGACTTATACTTGAAAAACAAAGAAAAATGCCCGTTAGATTATCGCCAGAGAATATTGTGCCAAGAAAAATAAATTCAAGTCTAAAAAAAAAATAATAAAAGTCTTATGCTCACGCTTGAGTTGAAAAGTTCGCTCGAATAACTTTGAAACCGAAGCTTGGTCGGTGCGAAAGGATATTACCTTAACTTTTCATAAAGTTCGTCTATTCTCTAACCATTGTGTCATATACACATAAAAATACTGTCATAAAACATCTTAACTAAATATTTACTTTTCCATTGTTAATTTATCGTCTACTAAATAATTATTAATCAATCAATTGATTGTTAACAAATTCAATATTTAAAATTATTAAACATTTTGACGGAAATTCGATAAACTATCGAAGATGATGTTACATTGAGTATTGGTCGTAAAATCGGATTTGCAATTCGTTTAGGCACGGCGTTCAAAATCATTGAACGTAATTAACCCGCGGTGTGACAAGAGCGGACCGCGGGTGGCGCCAGTGCTTCCCTGTTGGGGTGGCTGAAAGGTTAATACAGTTAGCCACCCTGTCGTCCTGATGCTGCTACTACTACTCCTACAACTACTACTGCTGATGCCGCTGTTGCTGTTAATACAACTGTCTCTTTCCTCTATTACCCAAGTACAGAGCCAGTAACGTTGCTGCCACAACTACTACTACATTATTGGTGTATTGTACGATGGCTTCAACCATCGACTGCGCAAAGTCCCGGGCGTTTCAGTAAAATGGTCTGAAAATACGATTATCGGCTATAGGTGTGCCATAATGAATTGCTGGCGCTATTTATGACTCGTTCTCACTCTCTCAAATGAGAGTGAGAGAATGAATGTACTCTCGAACTTCCTCACTCTCTATCATCCCTGGCTTCTTCATTCTTGGGCTCGGCTTATACTTATTTTCTTATTCTAAAAACCTTTTAATATCATAGATAGCACAATACTTTTTTTATTTTTGTTTATTAATTTACTGTGGCAATTGAATTAAATTTCACGTACAGAAAATTAAAAGCTGAGAATATATTTTTAATAGAAAAAGTCAACACGTGCACAGAAAAAAAAGAACCATTGCTGCAACAGGACTAGTTCTGTAGCTGCAACAGGGCTGATCTTGATACTGTAACAAGGTGGGTCCTGTTACAGCCACAGATTATTACTGTTGCAGCAAACATTTATTTTTTTCCCGTATGAGATATTAACATTTAATTTATAAAGCGTTCAGTTAACAAAAAGTAAGTATAATATTAAAAAAAATAAATAAATAAAGTAAATTCAGTATATACTCATTTTTCATATCCTCATCTTTTAATCTTCGCTAAGTCGTGAACATAGACTTGATTATTCAAAAGCTCGAGAGCCGAGTAAATCGAGTTTTATCGTAAGCTCGTTGCAGAAAGTGAGAGAGCTATAAGTATAATACACTAATATATATATGTATATATATAATACCAACCATAAAAAAAATCTCATCAATGTTTTCATGCACTAAATCCCTCTGGCGCGTTGAAGCCAGCTAGTGTGTCATTCAATCTACGGATACCCTCGGTTTTAAGAATAATAATACTTATGTACTTATATTAATTTAAATTAATAATACAAAAAAAAAAAACGATCTTTTTTGTGTGTGTGTATAAATAAGAACGTTGATCGTTTTTATTTAACATTCAAGATAAATTAAAAAAGTTTTTGATCCGCATCTAATGAAAATAAATCTCCTTAAATTCTTTAAGCTTTTTAAAACTTTTATTTTGTCAAGTAGATAATATTTATGGAATGTCTTGGTTTTATTTAAAAGACATAAATTATATATACGGAGAGAGGGGCAATGAAGTACCCCTATTTTTCCCGCCAAAAGTGAAAATTTGAATATCATTTAAAAAAAAAACAGATTTAACGCTGTTGAGTCTCCGAAAACTTGGTATTTCCTTAAGTACCCCGTTTTGCTCCCCTCCCCTTCCATATATATATATTTGGTATTTTTAATCGAATAGTAAATGTTAGTTAAATATTTTATACGTAAATTTAATCATTTAATAAATGCTTAGCATAAAGCTATTTAATACTAAAATACAAAATTTAATATATTTTATCCATGAGCTTAGCTCAAACGTTAAGTTTCAACGAAATATATAAAAAAGAACTTTTTTTAAATGAATATTGTATACTATAGGTTATAGTATGTACAAAGAACAATAAGGAATTTATTCGTTAATTAAAACCCTCAATATCGTAGCGATATTAATTATATACTCTATTTTGTGCTCGTTAGAATAACAAAAAAAAGTGTTGCATGATCAAACGATCTAGTAGCTGGCCGGAAATGGTCTAGTAGTTAGGTAGAACCCACGACCTGTCAAAGGCATTTGACTACTATACACGACCAGTTTGTGAGTCTTAATTGAATCTAGTCAATGCCAGTTGCCTAGATACTGTATATAATAGCAATAGTAATCAGCCCAATTTGATCGCCGCTATTACTGTTTGCTAACACAGCCAACTCTAGTCATTTAGACAATAATCGAAATTTTATTTATTCCGTTCACATTAACAAGTACAAGACAGAATAAGATTTTTAAAAAAATTAGCTGCAGAAAGTCTGAAAAATTCTAGAGTGCGGACCTCAAACGCTTATATAACAATAAATGTGGATAAATTGAAATTTATCAAAAATTACCTCTCTGAAAATTTGAAAATTCGAACTGCAACTATTCAGAAATAGTTTGACTTATGAGAAATTACGAATAGTTGCTTATCAAAATAGTCTTCTTCTGTACACCTCAAACGCGAAGCATAAAGATTAAGCTTTCTTGAGTCAAAAAACATAACCTCATTTTTTCGACTCGTCAAGGCCTACCGAATCTACAGTTTTCGTTTCTTCGAAATTTCCATATTTTATTTTAAGACAACAGCGCCAATGCTGTTACTCGTCTGCGGTAGAAAGCCGAAACAGTAAATATTAACGATAAGAAAGTAAACTGTGGCTTTGAAATAATAGGCCATCAACTTAATATAACCTTTATGTAATCGAAAAGGGCAGGAATAACAATATTCTATAGAAGTTTATTCAATGAAATTCAGCAGTTAATAAGAAAAAATTTTCTAATTGAAATTTTTCAAGTTTTTCAAGTTAGCTAATATAGCGTATTAGTAAAACACAATATAGCCTTATTCTCTTCTAGTTCTTAACATGAAGCGTAAATTATCTAAAAGTAGTCTATTCGCGGCGTATTATAATCCTGTCTCATAAATAGTTGAACAACATATATTTTCATGTTGAACTTGCATTTGAGCTTCTGCTGGAGTCTTCAAGAAATATTAGTATACATGATATCACAATAGTCAAAGATCGGGAACATTTCGCACATACACGAGCACACATCTCATTCCGTTGAATCATGGTGAATTGTTCCTTTGGTTCAAACCTACATCTGTATGTGCTGCAGTTAAATCCATTGAACACACGGTGGTTAGAACTCGAGAACGAGATGAAATGAGAGATTTCCCAACTGGCTGTACATTTTACCACAGTCGTGGCCAGTCTTCCACTCATTTACACCCTCTTGTTCTCTTCAATGACCATGGCTTTTTTTTGTTATATATTTTTTTTAAACCATTTTTTTTTTTCAGTATTATGATTCTATATTATAAAAAATGACACAGTTTTTTTTTATATTCACAATTTCATGAATATTACTATTAATCAATACAGCAAAAACGCAACCAAGTGTCGGCAGCAGATAAAATGAAAAATAGCGATTATGGCCTTTCAGACAGTCATGGTGTATCAAATCAGGTTTAACATTAAAATATTTTAATGAAACTTTAATGCATTATTAATAAATTTTCCAAAAACTAGAGGGCAATATTCCGAACTAGGTTAATTTGACGTTCATAAGTTCCGATATTTTTATTTGAAACATTATGAATTCCTGTTACTTTTCGGGATTTACAGGAGAATTTGTTTCGCAAAATGGCCATAGTATTTTTAAATTTAATAGTGTGTTATCCGCAATTTATATAATGTTCAAACAGGCTAAACTATTGAGAGTCGGTACAAACTGGTCGTTCTTTCATGTTTTACCACACGTTTCCTGACTTTTTTTACTAGATCCTACTATTTATTCTTTACCACAAGAGCAATTGGACACTATAAAATGTTCAATATTATATATTTTTCTCCTTCAAACACTTCTCTAAACTTCTCTGCCTCTTGTACCCATTCCCAATAAATATGTTCAAGCCGTATAAAAACAACAATATTGATCTAATGCTCAATATTGAAGCAAACTAGCTTTGATGATAAAATCTCAAGTGTTTGCGGAACTTTTTTCGAACGAAGCACTCACCAAAAAACTAATAATTGCTGTAGCAATTCTATTACACTGTTAAAAATTTGTTAAATGAAAACGCGCCCTAAATCTAGACAAATGTTTTAACCCGGGTCATACATCAGCATATTTCGTGGCAAGGGATGAAAAAAGACTATTTCAGGCAATAGTAAGGTTGACATTGCCTAAAGTCTGAAATAGTGTTTTATTCTATGCCACGCATTATATTTTTCATATCACTGGCATTGTTCAGGAGAGTTTCAATGTATGGAACTAATCGAAAAAAAATAACTTTCGACCGATAGCGCGAAAAAAAATGATATTGTTCAAAAACTGATAATCCGAAATATTCTCGTTTATATATGTATATATATACTTATATAATACATATAGATATTGTTAGATATCTTTATTATTTGTCGTAATCATTTATTGGTACCCGCGTAATCCGGGTATTACCTCGGCAGGCACTATTGTGGCCATTCAAACCCCCCGTGATACAGCTAAACACTTGAAGCTGGTAGACGTTAGCTAGATTCCCAAGTGAAAATCCTGCGGTAACTACCGCGTGCACGTGACAACATTGGTTGCTTGGTGTTTCAAAGCTTCCTCTCTCTCTCTCACATCTTTTGCCCTTACGATTGCACTATATATACATCTATAACACAACAGTAGTGTTCTTGTCCTCTCGATTCTTGGCAGACGTGAGCTGACACGCGACGTGACGTTCCCACGAGTATTTCTCTCAGATTTGTTCCTTCATCGATGTCTAGCCTTTGTCAATGGATTTATTCTTCCGTCTTATTTTATTTTTTATTTATTTCTTATATTTCCTGATTTTCCAACCGGTTACTATATTATATTTATTAGAAAAACTAGGTCAAAATCTTCGCCTTCAAAAAGTCATTTATTTTTATGGTTTGACTGGCATTTCTTTTATTAGTTTTCAGTTCAAATAATTTATCAATATCTAGTTTTCGGAAATATTTTTAATATAGAAGTTTACTTATTTTCAGCGTTAACTACAACTGTTCTATGAAAAGTCAAGAAGTATATATGGTTTTATTATACCACTAGCGAAACATTTTCCCAAGTCGGAAAAATTTGATCTGTTTTAAATCAAATAAAAATATGATCCTGAAATTAGCAAATAAAATAAAAAAAAAAATAAAAATAAAAATATGCACATGTAGAAAATTAAAAAAACTACAGGCGCAATTTTTTGAAATATTTTTTTTTTTCAAATTCGTCATTTTTAAAAAAATTCAAAAATTATTAGACATTGGCTAATCTTAGTATCATATGAAAATTTAGATAAGAAACAACGTAAAATTTTTCAACTGGGGTAACATGGTCCAGCTTTACTATGACGCCATAATATTTCAAACCAGAATAGTTTTTCCACGTATGTACTGTAGGTTTAATTCAAATATGCGGCTCAATAACTATTGATTTTCTATAGTTGCAATATAGATAATCTATATATATTTTTTGTTATTCCAAACTAATATATCGAGTAATATTCGATAAATAATTCTAGAACTTTTATAACATCCATATAATGTAAGCCTAAAAAAAATTCAATACCCATTATTTAATTAAATGCTAATAGTGTGAAAAACGATAATTCGCTAATATAAAATTCCAATTATTGCATTATTGAGTTACAATAATTCAAGGTATGTATCGATTACAGCATACTGGAGTACTTTAACTATTCAGAGCTACGGAAACCCAAGGTAGAATACAACAGTGTTATCAAAGCAAAAAAACTTTACTTATTTTTCGTTTAAAATTCCTTGGTTTTGATTCGTTAACAAAAATGGGCTTCGTGACAATTTTATTTTCTAGTAACTGTTTATTATCTCAATTCTTTAGTGTAAATTGGAAAAATTTCAATCGTAGCCTATTTCATCTGAAAATAGTTTTTTCGGTTCTTAATAAAATCTTCTACACAGCATATATAAAAACAAAATTTTTTGACCAAATTTCGAAATTCGCTGCACGGTCTGAGCTAACCACCTTGCCCCACCCTTTTGTACCAAAAAAATATTTTTTTTCGAAAAAAGTATCTTTACCCCAGATTTTCCTTATTATTTATGACGAGTTTCTGAGTTATTATAATTTTTTTATCTGACAATGATAAAAAATTGTAGTGTAATAAAGATTGGACAGCAGTAGTTAATCATCAGTATTTTTAGTTTTTCACAGTAAGTGAAGTGAAGGGAGTTGTTATAGAACGAACTATCGATGAGGCATGATTGGCCCAGTTTGCGAAAAGCGTGAATCTAAAGAGTGAAAATAACAGGAAAAACAGGAGACAAGACTGTTAGAACAAAATACATTGTTAGTAATTGCAAGGTAGGAAATCGATAAAGTGCACAGCAATTGTTGAAGTAAAAATAAAATTTACAATAACGACTGGCGAATTTTCTTATGCTTCATACAGCATTTACAGTAACGCAGCCAACTTCGTTATGATTATCGCTCACGTTTATATTACAATAATCGTTTTATAAACTTAATTACGCTAAAACGTCAAATTTATTTAGTAGGAAAAAAGTTTTACGAAATTGTAGCATGTAATAGTCGGCAAGTCTGAAACGTATGAATAGCAGACGCAAAATCGGAAGGGCCTTTCCATGCTGGTGCGCACAAATGCCGAAATTCACTTGACGGTGTAATACCAGGAATTTCGGAATTAGCACGAAGCTGCCGTCACCACTGCTATACCGCCATCACTATGCCACAGCCACACAATGGAATACATTAAACGTTCCGCCCGTTCCAAAAGCTAATAAGGTCCGTAACTGCTTATTACAGCTTGACTGAATGCTGTATGTACGCACACGATGAGAATATATGTGGTTTAGTACACTACTGAATCCTAAATTGAGATACGCACTATTAGGGGTAAAACGCTTGGCTAGGTTCCTCGTGACGATTAGCAAATCATTAATTAATTTTATTGTTCAATTAAATTTGTATCATTAATAAAATTATATACAATTTAAGTTGCTACTTCAAAATATGTACATTCCCGAGTCAAAACACAAATTATAATTTAGTCCTCAAAAACCTCAATTCTTGTGACGTTCTATTTACCGCCTAAAAAGTAACTCTACTTTAGGACTCAAAATCCTCAATGAGAATTGAGGTCTACATGTGAATAATTTAGAGATTTTGAATTATAACAGACCTTAAAATCCTCAACGAATGAAAAGCTAAGACAAATATTTTGAAAAAAAAGTCTGATTTTGATCTATAGGTGACTAAAGTCAGAAAAAAAAATTATCGAAAACATGTCCGAAAATAGTCTAAATAAGGATTAGTACAATCAGAACTTGATCAAATTTCACGTGTTAATTAACTACCAGTAAGAAGTAAATTTGAATTTGAATAGCAATAACATTTTCATTTGGTTCAAAACAGATCAAATTTTTCGACTCGGGTATAGCCATAATTTTTTCTCGCGTTTATTCTAAAGCCACCATCGTCCAGCTTTATTATGACACCACAGCAAACAAACGAAAAACTCGTGATTCACTTGGCAGCTGCTCAAAATCACTAACATCATGTTCTTAGTACTTTTCGTAGCATACTATGTGCGTTAAAAAATTGGAAATAATTCAAGATGGGTCTCACATCATCTTGAGTGAGTAAGAATAGAGCTTCGCATTAGAGGTGTGCAATTCGGAATAAAAAGAATGATAATGCAAGAGAGTTTGAGTAAAAGGACCTTTATACGGGCCATCCAAAGAGAAAATTTTTGTAAAAGGAAATTGATCGTCATGCTTGGTTAAGAAAATTGCCGAGGTCGAAGCTTACATCCGAGAAGTCGATTCCGGTTCATTGTGAACGACGGGAAAGAATCTTCTTTTGATAAAATGGCTCTTATAATTTCATTTCACTTATAAGGGATGTATTGTTAAATCAATTGCATAGATGTAATAATTAGGTTCTATATAATTTTATTTATAGACTACTTTAGCTATCGGACTGTGGAAAATAACCGAAATAAATAAATACTAATATTTCTAATACAAATCATGATATATCCGGTAATACAACGTGGGTGCCAAAAGCACTCGCAGTTAAATGCGACCAAGTGCTTTCACAAATCCTAACAAAGAGGATCGAGGTAACAATAAGCCATGGAGTGCTTACAAACTAAGGGGAAGGGTGAATTCCACACTATTCCTATTCCCTATATTTTTTTTCTTTGACCATGTGTCATACTATATTGCCGTTATAATTTCAAATTCACATACTTCCTCTCTCATATTCAATTCGCCATTCCAAGGAACTTAAAATTTAAATCATGTTTCCAGATACCATAAATTACGTATGCATTAATGGGTTATTTTGAAATTTTACAGCTTCACACATTCTCAGCTTTAAGATTTTGATAACGAACAAAATTAATACGTAAACCTCTTTGCATAGTATCTTTTATCAGCGGATAGAAAATTAGACCGATTGGTTCGAAATTACAATTATTGGCTGTAACATATCATCAAGAAATTGAAAAGAGGGTCGAATAATCTTTGTTTCGTCAAAGTCCTTAAATTAATAAGTTCCAGTGAAAATAAAATTTAATTATTGCTGTAAGATGGACGGTAGAGTGGAAAAGATCTCTCTGGTTTACAAAATAAATTGCAAGTTCTTAATAAGTTTGAATTGACATACTTTAGTTATTCTGATCACTACAACTCAAATACTGCAAATAGATGCAGAGAGAAATTCTAATATCTGCCTCCGGTTATTGGTGGACTAATGCAGTGAAGTTTGCTAGTGTTTTGGCTTCGCTTGTGCTAGTAGACCGATGGTCTAAAGTAGGGTACGTCAACATTAACCTCATTGATGAGTCCATCAGTGTACTGGGACAAAACTTCCGATGTGATGGATAGCATTTTCGAACAGAAAAAATTTTGGCAATTTTGGTGATTGAGTTATAGATTGATTTACTCTAAATTATTGTTCTATGTCAGATTGCATGCATTGATGAATAAAAACTTTAAAAGTGGACAAATGTTAGAGAAGAAAAATAACTAAGATATCGTAGGGTGGAAACGAAGTCTAAAATTTGGTGAATTCTGCAGGTTAACTCTATGAACAATTTTCTTTTGATAAAATTATTTTAAACACACGGTTATTCATGTGAAGATGATCATGAATAATTATTTGAATGTTGAAGCGTGAAAGTTGGAAACTCCGATAAGGGTGGATTAAAAATAGTACTCTTTCTTATATTAATATAGTGACGATTATTTATATCATAGGAGTAAATGAACTTCTCGTTCATTAAAAGAACAATCAATGACATATAATAATATTTTTATTTGGTTCAATAGTGATTACTTGAAGTGAATACTGACAGAAATTGATAATTCGACTAATTTACTTAGTTAAGTTAATTTATTAAGTTTAATTGGAAAACCAATAAAACTTTACTTAAAATAAAAAATCATATATTTGTCTCGAGAAAAAAAAACCTTTTTTTAATTCATAATAAATTTATCGAAAAAAAAATGTTTATTTTTAATAGATCCTTATTAGGTGTGAAAATAGTTCGAGCTTACGAATTCGTGTCAAATAAATTCGAAAATCTTCACATATTTAAATTAAATGTGTAAGTAGTGATTCGAAACGTAGCAGACATTCGAAAAATTTTATCTTTTTATTTGTATTTTTTTGTTTATGCAAAAAATTATTTATAAAATTTTTTCAGATGCATTTTTGATCATTTTTTTTCGCTAGTATTTGATTAATTAATTTCGAAAAAAAAAAAATTTAATGTCTGCTACTTTCAGCATCATGTCAAAGTATTGTTTTTATAAAATGTCAATAATTGCATAGAAATAACAAAACATTGAATACTGCAGTTATCAAAACACTATAAAAGGGTAAATTCATTCTCAGAATGTTTATCCCAATTATTATTTATTTATTTTATCATCACTTAATGAGACATACATATGTAGGAACTACATAAATGGATAGTTACTACATAGCTTCTCCGAAATTCCATACTCTATAGATGAGAAATCTATTATTCACAGTGGATTTCAATATTCAAACGTGTAAATCGATTTAATGCTATCGAATGAGGCTTGCAGTGGTAGCACATACGTAAAATAACGAGTTATGCTAGTAACTATCCATATACAAATGTATCGACACAATGTTGCATGCTGTTCTACATACTGCGCCCAATATAAGTTGGATATTGCAACATTTGCGCCTCGAAATTCGCTATGAATACACCCCTATCCCACAATCTCTCACACTTTAGGGGAATAACCTAATTTTACTGAAATTATTGTCAGCCACAGCCAAGCATAGTATTCGATCTCACACTCGACCCTCGTTAATAACCCCTCGTAACTGTGTCTTCTCGTTACGATCGATAAATATAATCCTCAACTCAGACACGATCTCACGAATATATACTCACGTGCAGCTTGTATCCGAATTAGAACTACCCTAATTTTCCAAAGCTTTATATCTACATGGGAATAGTGAAGTATAGGGAAAAAATATGTCATCGTATTCCAATAATATTAGTAAACATACGCATTAAATAATCATATAAATTTATTTATTTATTTTAGATCATTGTTAGATTATTATTCAATTTAATAGTGAATTGAAATATAAATATGAATAATCTAAACAATTATTTACTCTTCAAGTACTTCAGTTAGTCAAACTATACATATATGAAAATATATATGTTAGGGTTCTCCGTTTTGGACAAAAATTTTTTTCTCTTCACTTCTGGTACGAAATTCTCTTCCCTACGTGAAAAAAAAAAACCCGGGTTTTAAGTTTCGCGACAATAGACCACTACTTCTCTGCTTCGCGGTCAAGGTGTGCAAATTTGAAAATTTCTCATTTAGAATGCATGTAAATCTTACTTAAAAGCATTAATTGTAACTTGAAATGAGTGACTTGTGTCAACTGCAAAAACTATTTTTCCATTAAAATTGATCTTTTTTTTTTTGACAAGTTAACTCAAAATGAAGCACTGTAATATACATGTACGTATAATACAGGTATAACTATTTATTTGCTCAAAAGATCTTAGAACATTAAGGTGGATGAATAAAATATAGTGAAGTTATACTACTAGTACGCGGTTAATGTTCTGCAATTACTGCGGTTGTAAGTGGAGAAGGTAGAATAGGCTATAGTTCTTGTTACTCTAGACAAGAGCTAAAACTACGAGGTATCTGCCGTCCAAAACTAAAATTACTAGCATGCATCAGAATGATGGACAGAAATAATCGTGTCTCAATTGATCTATAAACAGAATATCAGTCAAGATGCTCAATTTAATTTAACAAAATTTCAAAAAGTGCTAATTTTGGTGAATCGTATCTAAATTTGTGAACAGTATTGAGCTTTGCATGGGACAAAAATTTTAAAAAATCTCGAGCCGAAAAATAGGAAAGAAACTTAAAAAAATGCGCAGATTGAAGATTTTATTAAGACATAAATCTGATCAAATTTATTCATTGGAATCAAAACGTGTTGAAGTATCGTAAAAACATAATTACTATTTTCCAGGTATTTAGATAACGATGTTTCAAAAATTGATTGATCGACAGAAGTGATTCTGCGTGAATCGAAATAACTTATTGAAGAAAAAAACTCACAAGAACTTCACATTAATCTGTTTCGTAGTTCAGAAGTTATTTAATGAAAAGTAACAAGAACAATAATTTTTCAAATACTTTTCTTCCCAATATCTTTCCAGCCACTTAATCAAAAGTTAAAAATAATTGTATCAATAAGTTAGTTTTATTGTACAGAGGAAAGAAAGAATACTAACCGAAAAAAATATTCTTAATTCAAGAGTTTACTTCATTTATTATCATCATGCATTGAAAACATTTTCTTTGCACTAAAAATCGCCAGAGGGGAAGAGTTTGTTTTCAAAAAAAGATTTCCTGTCGAAAAATTGTCTCTTACTTATTTTTTCTAAATTTTCAAAAATAAGTATCAACTTTTTTCCAACAAAAAATGCTTCATTTTGATTATGTGTTTAATTGGTTAGAGTAATCATTTGAAATAATTTTTGATCGCTTCGTTTGAATTTTTTTTACGATTTTTCTGATCCGTGTTTCTCGATTTGTCAGCAGTTCTATGTATAAATGTTGTAAAAAAATATTCAGCAATATGGCTGAGTACTTTTAAACATTCAGTGGCATTATATATTATTTTACCCGTGAACGGATCAGCTTATGTTAGTTTGTTCAGTTCGTGTAATTCCATTTTTTTATTAAAACTTTCACATTCTATAATACCGCATGCAAATCCGAAGCTAATCCCCTTGCAAATTCGAAATAAAAGATAATATCTTTTAATACATAATAATAAATTATGAGGATTAATAATTCTTGCTCGTCATAAATTACCGATACTGATTTAAATAATTCATTAGAGTATTGATAGTAATTTTTTATTTTGTTTTACTTACACATGAAAAAATTTAAACGTGATAATAAAATATTATTCTCTAAAAGATTGAAAGTTTTCATTATATTTTGTGCGGATTGTGGGGCTAAGTAAATTGAGACTAAAAAATCTACAATAAAGTTTACTGTACTAGAGTAAATGTTTATCCGAGCCCCACGGTCCGAATGCTTTGAAACTTTTTCAAACGTGTGCAGACTATTTGGGCAACACTGGGAACTAATACTTTTGTATAGTTTTAACTTGTTAGCTATCGTTGTTGTTGACTGAATTGAATAGAAAGACAATGCCAGAGAATAACAATCTGTCCAATTTTTATAATTGTATTTTTACAAAACTCTATATTTTTTAAGCCTTACAACCTCACTGCGTCTATTTTTCCAATTTCGCGAAATTCATTTACTCCTAATCCATAATCAATTTTTACGGTTGCTATTATGTCAATCAATATTTTTGGTTAGTTAAAAGATCAAATTTAATGTAGTGTTCTTTTTTACTAATATAAGGCATTCTTTTAACCATTCAATGCAAAAACTATTGTAACGTATTGAATAGGCTCAGAAAACCAGAATTTCAGCTCAGAAATTGAAATGAAACTTTTGACATCTCGATGACGAAAAAAATTTCCTCTAGGATTCAGAGAAGTCTACCGGAAGAATGCTAGCACACAGAAGTGAAGGAAAAAAGTTTTTCGTGAATATCTTTAAAACGATTGCATATTTTCCAAAATTCTTCAAGTAGTTTAAAAGATATCGATGACGAAGTGTTAAAAAAATGTCATTTTTCCCGGATCAATCATGACATCATACTATAATTTGTTTTAGTTTGATTAGCTCATAAAAAACAATGGCATACAAAAATGTTTTTGAAGATCTTTAAAATGTATTAATAACATCGTTTTCGCGTTCAAAGAGCTCCTTGAGCTCGAAAACAGCGAGAAGCTTTAAGGCTAACCCGCAGGGCCAATTGCCCAAATTGGTTCAGTCTGTTTTTGATGTCTTCTGATCAAAAACTGCTTAAAATTGCAATAATAATTCAAAAACTCATATATTAGTTGAAATACAGACCAATTAGTGAATAAAGTCTAGTTAGACTAAAATCAGATCATATTCTTCAACCCGGTCGGTCTTTGATGGAAGGGCTTGAACTAATCGCATTTGTTATCGAAAGCACTTCCTACTCAATTCATTAATACGCTATTTTTAGCACCACGATTTTTTACCGTGTGAATGAGCTAAAATGGGTTATTTTAGTACCCGTATCTAATAGAACAATGTTTGTGGAAAAGTGTAGATATGTTTCAATAATTCTCTTTTAATATAATATTATGATTGTTACGTGACTTATCTACACTATTGTACAAAACAGCATACATCAAACAAAGTATCTTTTTGTGCATACGCTCAAACGATTTTTTCAATTTTTAAATGATAATGCACTTATAACAATAAAAGCATATCGTTTCACCCGCATAACACATTAGTAATAATCCAATGAAGTTTACGTAGCACGCATACAGCAAACAATGACAGCCCCTATTATTTTAACGTCAATACGATTGGGGATTCCCATTCATTATATATCACGTTCAAAATCAAGCACAATAATAAATTGTTATGCAACCAAATCAATGGTTTATTAATATTTCTTAACTTACTACAATTTATGGTCATCATTTCATTTATTTATTTATTTTGTTCGTATCAGTTTTAAACAAATCTTAGTAATTAAAATAATTTGACGTTAAAACGAAATGATTTCGGGGCTTGTAATCTGATTTTATTTTTATTTTTATTTTTATTGCTACAATGTTGTTTTTTTTACTCTTTCGGAAACTTTGACTTACGACAGAGGGTGAATCCTGATAGTGGGAGAGCGAATTAGCCGAATCGAAAGAAACGAAGATAAATTTTTTTCATTCTACGCTCGATTTCTTGTGCTTTTTTCGAATGTGACGTGCATTCGTGCGGAACCAAAGTGTATTCGTGGTATAACTGAGACCTAAGGAGGATTATGCGCATCACTGAATCATTGAATCAAACCCCAGTATAAAGGCGACAACCCACAAGATTAGAATATATTACATTTCATAAATGAAATCTTTAGTATGTATAATTCTTTTATGAAAAATGTGTTCCGCGAATTTTAAAAAAAATGTATGATTCAAAAATTCATTTCCTGAGACAAGTGAGTTATATTTTATACAACAGAACATTGTATTTGTTACTTTTTTTTTCTGCATAACTTTTTCACTTATGTCAAGATATTATTGAAGATTCTATTTAAAAAAAGAGGGTTGGGGAGGAGGGGGAGAGGGGCGAAACGAAGTCTTTACTAGTATTGTAAATTCAAATTACAAAGGGCAAAATCAACCACCTGACTTTTTCTGAACAATCGAAGTATATTTTTCTTGTATTTCAACTATTTAATATTCAAAAATGGTATATACAAATTTTTATTGACAATTTCCGAAGTATTAAGTTTAGGCACGTAAATGACCCGAATGAAGATAAAAGTAAATAGAACAGCAGCTATGGTGAAGCATTCTTCTCGGGACAGCCGTTTTTGGCACGAGCGCCAATGAAGAAACTTGAACTATTAGCCGATTACCAAAATTTTTTTAGCATTTTACAGTGTTTTATTAGACTTCCTGTCGTGTTGCTGACAAACTTTAATTTAGGTCAGATTCTTTATTTTAAATTACATAAATAAAAAGCCCTCAAAATATACTGGGGTAAGCCAAGATCAGTTTAGTGAGTCCTCAAGAAAAAAGAAAAAAATAATTAGGTTTTCCACGTATTTTTATTCACTTGAAAATTGATTGGAGTATAATTACTATATATTTTGAAATCCTAGACTCAGCCTAGACAAAAACTTAGAAAAATTGATGTGCAATTGAATAAAACCACGACACGATTGAACGTCATTTTGCAATACCGCGTTTTTAATAAAATCCATATTTGGCAAAAAAAAATTCCTAATATACGGACACAGTCGACGCGGACTTTTTTATTATTTTTACTAGAATTTATTCAAATTAATATGATTCAGTGCTATTATAAATAAAGTTATTGTATTTCCCATTTCTGCTCCCCCGAAATAATTCAAATAAATTGAATTACATACGAACAATTTATACTCGCATTTGCAAAACAATGGGGTAAAATTATAAATTATTACATTTTTTAATTATAAATAAAAGTATATTTTTAAACGAGAGTTAGAATATCGAGTTGTCGAAAAAAATTCAGATGTCACTCTGAATAATTGATTAATTAAATCCGCTATATTTTTGCACTCATTCCTTTATATTGCCGTGAAATAAAATTTAAAATTTTGAATCGGTAAACTGTATTTCGTTAAAGTATTTCAGGAAGTTTTAATTGTATCATCTTTGTAACTCAAGCATTTGAAAATGAATTTCAACAGTGAGTTTATCATGAATAAGTTTACTTGCATAAATTCCGAAGCTATTTGATATGTACATATATAAAGACGTTTAATATCAATAGTTATCAAAGCCGGGCGCGAAATTAATATATACACATATATGAGTTATTTGTGTGGTTCATCTGCATGTCGCTGACGTGTATGACCCTCACTCGCCATAGAGATCAACGTTATACTAGTGACAGCGAGGTTCGGTTTGCCCGATAGATATATTGGTCCGTTTTACTGTCGAGTGGACGCCCCAGCCGTCTCTGAAACTGACACTGACGGCTTATCTCCCGGTGGAACCAACGAGAGAATACAGTAAACGAAAGCACGAAAGCCTCTCCAGTAAATTCATTATCGAATTTTTATCAGGACACGTCGCTTTGCTCTCACGACTCCCGAAGGGCTCAAGTGACCAACCAATTGCTACTGTATATTGTCTCGTTCTCTCGAATATTATCCTAACAACGAAGCACTACTGCCCACAAACTTTGAGCTCGAAATCGAGACTTTTCATTAAATCGACTGTGTCAGAATCTGAATTTTTATTTATTCAGTTTACTTTTATTTATATATTGATATTTTACTAATCTAGTAATACTGTCACTCATTCTTATAACCCGACTGTCAAAAAAAGATCCCACAATTTAAAAATAAATGAATGAATGAGTGAATTTTTTTTAGACGGATGATTATTTGTTTTAATAATTTATCATTGTGAGAGTATACAAGACAGATTGAATTCTCTGATGGTATATTTGCGGGCATATTCCAACAAGGATACACCGCAAGCTTTGATCGGTGCCTAGACCACTGCGTAATCTCGTCTATAACCACGTCCGATGCAACTGCTATACGCCAAGAATGATTATCAGTCAGTATAGAGTATAGAGAACCCACCAGCGAGGTTGCTCATCGTGCATCAAACCACAAGTTGGCTTCTATTTTATCGGAATTTCTGTCTACGCTTGACCACATTTCAACATATACACCTATATTCAGATAGACTCGTCAGTCAGCAAACAAACATTTCCATACAACAATAATATGTGTGTGGTGAAATACATTTTAATCTGAAGCATTTCTCTATGAGTTCCAGAATTACCAGACTGTAGATGCTAACAAAATTAACATTCTTTGTACTGTTTGAAACGCTATGGTGGCATAGTACAGCTGGATGATTTTGGGCCTGGCAAAAATTTAAATAAACGCGAAGTGGATGGATTTTTTATTTATTCGCTTTTTTCGAGGTTAGCTTCACTCCAATAATGAGTTTGGCTTATTACATGTTAGAGTGAAAATTAATGAAAACACTTATTTGATTTTGGCTTTCTTCTGGCTCACTTGACCTACTGAGTATCCATTTAAGTCAAAAAAAAAAATTAAGTTACTTTTTTGACCCGGAATTTAAAACAAGAATAATTTTTCCATGTATTGAAGTGCTAGACTGGATAAAATTCTGCGCATGTCAGAATAAAAAACTCGTATGTTCTCATTGTTTTGCATGTTTTTACAATTCTTTTGCAAGAGAATGAGTAATAGCTGTTGAAGCTATTGTGTTATATACACATATGATATTTCTGGGTTAAATTAGAAATATCAAGCAAGTAAAGAGGGTGAGAATTGTAGTACAGTGAGCGGTGTGAAACGCAAATTAAGATTTTCCAGGTCACTCGAGAGGAACAGAGAGATAGAAAGAGAGAGAGAGAGATAGATAAAGAGTGAAGAGGCGTCTATGTAGGCAATGGCAAGGGGTTAGCTTTTGTAATTAACGAGGAACGCGTCTTTCACGGGCGGGAACATTAGTTTGGACACGCGCACACTCTCATAATCAACCGCCTTTTATAGCCTGTGTCGTAGAGATTAAATTCTCGTTCTCTTTTTCTCATAAATACAATTAAAATATTTTCACAGAATCTTTTCCTCCAGACTCTCATTTCGCCATCAAATATTATTCGTTGAACTAAATACTAAATTCACGACGTCACTTAACTCTACTTGCATAAGTCTAATATGAAAGCAAAATGATGTGATTTTAATTCATTTAGATGGGGTGAATTCAACTTGTCGACCTTGAAATTAGGATAGCGAATGTACTAAATGTTAAAGTCAAGATCCACGTGTTTTAGCCGTTATTCACATCTCTTTCTTTCACTATTTCTATCTTTATCATTTATCTTTTCTGTCCTTTTTTGCTTTTCATCCTACAGGATAACCTAATTAAATTCTCTAAAGCTTCACGTCACAGCAAAACCTAATTTGATTTGTCGAGAGAGGATTTTTAGTCGTAAAATTCTCACGATGACATTTTCAAAATTAAATATACGCATTAAGAATTAACAATGTCTCTAAAAAAATATATATATATATACAAATATATATTTTTGATGTATTTCAAAAAATATTATACATGTAAAAAAGTTTTTTTCATATTTACTTTAGTATGTGAAAGGCATGTAGGGAGATGATCAATTGAAGTTGATTAAAATAATTGAATTACGTGAATTAATTGACTGGATACTCACCACCTGAAATCAGACATAAAAAACAATTTTTATTACTCAAGTTTCTTGGTGGTAAAATACAATATACGTAATCATGACAAATTTGAAGCAGTTCATGAAATTAAACTCGCTGGAGTTACTTATAAACCTTACGCACACTCTGCTAACAAATGGATAAGGACAAGATTTTCTACCCTCTGTACAGTCTCTCTAAAATACTAATAAAATTAAATTGAGACTAAGAGGTTATTTCTGAGCGCTAAATTCAAACTCTCATTTACTAGGTTCTAGTTTTAAATATAATTTACTTTTAAAATTTTTATATTTAAGGACGAATATGACTCATTTATTATTTTCAACCCTTAAATATACTGCCATGCTTACTACTTTGAAATTTCAAACACCCATATTTTCTAAACTAATCAGCTAATTTTCCTCATCTGTAAACTCAGTCAAGGTATTTGCCCAAAAATTGATATGTAAAAAATTTCATTATGATCTGATAATAATTGTGGGAGCAATTTCTCAGATATGGCGCGTCTGATCTGGACAAATTTTGTCATACTTTGAGAAAATTTTTATTTAAAATTTTTTAGATCTCTTCATGCTTGTCCAGATTTAATCATATCTGCTTTATTTTCAATTTTCAAAATTACGCCAAAATCAAATTATTTTTGTGACCCGGACATACGTCAAAATTTTATTCAAAAGTCAACTTTTAAAAATTGCATTGAAACCGATAATTATAATTTTTTTTTCTGAAAATAATTAATTATTACCGAAGGAACGGAATAATCTAGAGTACTTGTAATTTGTGATATTGAAAATATTTTTCTACAGTGAAGTATTGAGTATATAAACTTGAATAACATTCAATGTCAATGGTAACAAAAAAAAAGATGCTACAGAGACGAATGAGTTCTTTTTGCAGTTAAATCTTTGAATGAATTCCCAAGCCCCTTATATATGTATATATATATATATATATATCTATATCAAGGAAGTAAAAGAAAAGCTATGAGTAGATGAGGGTGCGTTCTGAAAGTACTGCCCGCCGTCAATGGAGCTCGTCATTATTTAGTACCCACGAAATTTACCTCCCTATGTATTAGAGTCGGTATAGTAAGTAGTATATATGTATATAAGGGAAACATAAATATGCTTCAATGAATAATTATTCTTGAGTGCTTAAAAGTAAGACAAACAATTAGCCGTGCTTGACTTGATAGTCAAGTGCTTGTATTTAACAAATAAACAGTCGAGTACCTAATACACCAGTAAGCAAACCCAGTAAAAACCATAATTAACGCTGATCTTTACTTAAACTCTTATCATTCATTTAATTTAAACAAGCAAGCTTAAAGAAATTATACGAAGATGAAATAATTTCAAACGTTTTATTTTAGAAAAATCGTTTTCATATTTTATTTATTAATTATAAGCGTCACTCAAGGGTTAAATATTTGAACTGAAAATTATTCAACGGGTTGTAATTATTCGAAAGTACATCGATAAAATTAATAACTAATAGAGACAGCATATAAAAATATATACGATGTTCAGAGTCTTTCGTTTAAACGAGACATCGGTCCGACGGACTGAGGACAGGATTCGCACGCGGGAGATCAGGGTTCGAGTCTCGATCAAGGCAAGCAGTTTTTAAAATTTAAAATTAACAACAGCGCTAATACATGTTCCATAAATGAATAAAAAAATCAGATTCGATATATAACTTTTTCCAAAGTCCATTTACGCGCATAAATAAATAAAATTATAAGAGAAAGGAAATAGAAATAAAAAAGAACATATAGTATATATATAAATGTAAATGAAGATTGTATTTATGAAGTAAAATTATGGTAGGGTACAAAGTAAAAAATGAAATGTGTAGGGTAAGTTGCCTATAAAATTTTACGAGTTACTTGTACACAGTACCTACATTAGCAATGCTACCTTTACTAGTATTAAATTCTTACAGTAAAACTTCTGGCCACCTTTGCAGCCGAGTTTTACCTTTATTGTAACATATTTTTTTTTTATTATTATTATTTTTCATGCTTACAAAATAGGGAAAATAAAAATATTTCCTAGGACATCAAAAACATCAGGAATATGGCATATCTCAAAGTTACGAAAAAAAAAAACTGGATAAACTCACAAGGGTTTTTATTCGACAAGTTTTAAAGTACTTTTTGTATTTATATGGATGAAAATAAAAAGAATCTTTGCGATATCAGTCAGTAGAAAAAAAGAAGCTGAAAGACAGTGACGCATTTTGGCTTTCTTCTTTGACGCCATTTAGATGATATATAGATATTCTTTGTGACACTACGATTATTTGCATTCCCTATTCTTTGACACAGAATATGATTCCCATAGGATCACCAACTTTTCCTTTTATAATATATTTTCAAGAAACATATTGAGTAAATATAATAACATACATTTCTTAACCATAGAAAATAAAAAAAAATAAAAATAAAATAATTAATTATTTATTTAATTCAACGGGAGGCAAAATGATCAGCGTAAATCTTTAACAAAATTTTTTTTTCTAGCCTTATTTACTTTATTTATTTTATGTAAAAAAAAATAACAATGAGGGGAAAGGGGGGCGAAATTGGCTGCCTAAGAAATCTACTAAAATTCGGTTATTATTTTATATTATCTTAATAGTATATTACACATCAAGAAAGGAAAGTAGGCCATTCTAAACCGAGTGTATAATTGCCTACCCTAGCTTAAGACAAGGGTAGCAAACTCGGATTGGGATTTTCTACTTTCCCACGTGGGGTGTATACGATTTTTCACCAGATCTGCACCTAAAAGTTTAAATTTCTGCCTCTGGCGCATGCGCTAATTTTTATCGTTTGTATTCTCATAAATGAAAAGGACGACTTTCTTCCCTCTAAACAGGGCATGAATTACTCTAAATTAGTAAATAGTTACTAATTTTCAATAAAATTTCATCATATATATGTTTTAATTCGTCTAGTAGGTTTCAAAAATAGTAACGGCTTAAAAATGTGTAGATATGTATATAAAAGATATAACGCGTACCTTGTTTACCAATTTTTTTTTTCGTAAAATTGACATTTTGTCCGAGCTAATAAAAAAGAAAAAAATATGAATCAGAAATAATAAATTGAAGAAAAAAAATGAAAATCAAACGGAAACAAAAACATTTTGTCATTAATTAAAACTTTTAACAGTTCATGAATAATTTTAATCAACAAATTTTCAATCATCGTAAGCGAAAAAAACTTTTATTTAAAGTTGCTAAATAATTTTTCCAATATTTTTAATCCAAACTTTTTTTATTTAACGTTTGATAAATCTTTTAATCGATAGCATTCTGCATGAGTGTTATTACGATTTTATTATACAAGTGCGCGAGATTTTGAATATTGTCAAGAGCAGTCGCATTTTCAAGTATGCAGAATTACTAATTCCCATTCATTCAAGTATTATCCAGTATTAAAAAAATATTTTAAGCGCTGATTGAAAAAAATTTATTTAGCATGAATATTTGATAGGTATTTAGGAAAGTAAAGTAATAAATAAACAAATAACGAATCAAACATTTATGGAATTTCGATAGAGTTGTTTCTCATCAAAAATACGATATTAATTAAAATATAGATACTGTTTCATAATCGAGTATAAATAAACATTTTTATTATTCGACAAAATAGAACGAAAAATAATTTATTAGGTCATTTTTTTTATACTATTAAATATATATATGTGTGATAGTAAAGAATAAGTATACAAGTGCAGTGAGAAGTGAAAGTCTGAAAAGGTTGGACAGTCAGTTGAAGAGCTTCAATCTCGTACAACAACATAAAAGCAGTATATTCTAAAGCTCTGTGAGAGTCCCTTCCGAGTGCCAATCCAGGCGACCTTTGCTTTACCCTCGGTCTTCGAGAGTTTCTATCGAAAGACGTAGTAAGGAAGAAAAAAATTAAGTATACAAGTGAGAAAAGGACAGAAAAAAGAGAGAGAAAGAGATAAAGACGGAGATAGAGTAGATGGTACGTACAACTCTCGTCTTAAGAAAACTCGCAATATTTACTCGTCGGAAATCAGGCACGAAGTAAAAATACAAAATCACCCTAATCATTATTTACTTTACTTTACGGTCCTCGCGCATTTTCTGTTGAGTTTCTCAAGGGAGAACGCGCGCAATCCTATCAACGTACATTTCATGTAGTCAAGTCTTTACCTTAACCTCTAGCTCACAAAAATTTTTTTCGACTCGAACGCACTCGAAATGTCGATCCCCGTGGATGACTAAAGGGGAAAACGACAGGAGAAACTTGAGAGTCTGATTAAAAGCCGTCATTCCTGTCTCGACTTTAGTAAACTATTAATTTCTTTGGGTACACTACAAAATTGCGACTTACTACTCTTGATAATATTACATCCGCTTAACTTCACTTCGCATTCGAGTATGAAAACAAAATCAAATATCGTCTTTCGTTTTTGCTTTCTTAAAATTATGAGTAGAGCAATATATTTTTTTTTACTATAAACATGAAAATGATATTTCTATTCAATAATTTTTTTTTTCGGTGACTTCATACCATGTCAACATGGAAATCCAGATACCCATGGATTCTTATTGAAATCCATAATATGGATTCCTATGGGTTCCCATGCAATCCCACATGGATGACTTTGATAGAGGAACTGTTGTTGTGAACACATGAACCAGTCGTGTGTTTAAGCATTTTTTGATCAACATTTGCCAAAACGTTGACTAACACATCATTCAATAAAAAAATTTCAAGTAGTGATAAGAAAGAATTATTGGTTTTTTCAAACATTTTGATATATATGTCTCTATATTAGTTACTCTACCACAAAACAACAATAGTATTCAGAAAGCCGATTAGCTGGCTAGTGAACTTTCAACTTCTTGAAGTACTTAAGATGTTCAGCAACTCAATATACTTCAAGTGGAATTAAAAGATGAACTTAGTCTCTGAAATTTGACAAAGTTATAAATGAAGAATACTTAAAAGCTCGTAGAGTAGAGTAAGAAAACGACCAAACAGGTATATACTGCTATCAACCTTTAATAAGTGTATTACTTGAGCAAAATAAAGAAATAATATTACTTATGAGAAAATGAAATCTATACGTTGAAAATCGTAGCTGTATAATACGGCTCATTGAGTTCACGTTTTTACTCAACAGCATTATTTGTGTGAAACCTCTTTATGGTAGTAGTTGAAAATCTATGAAAAAGAACAAAAATAAATGGAAACTAGAGATTTTAGCCCCAAGCGAGAATTGCGTGTGACAATCACGACTGCAAGAAATGACGTTACCTTAGCACTGGAATTTCATTTTTTTGCACAGAGCTTCGAAAGTTCAGGAAATTGAATATTACCAACAAAATTGGAGGGGAAATTTGATGCATTTTATTGCTTTGTTCTATTTTATTTTCGTTTATACTATTCACTTCATTTTATGACGCTATTTTCGTTATTCGATAAGAAAAAAACGTCATATTTATTCAAATTCAAATGCAATTAGTCCACCAGATCTCAATTTTGGAAAATTAGATTTGCTCATATTTTTGAACATTCAAGTCTATTTGCAGAAATTTTAACAACTGCATAGTCTGGTTGAAATTTTTCAGGGCGAATCTGATTACTAATCAGCATCCGATCGGGACATGATTGAGGTCCCAATTACTGGGTCTTTGGAGGGTCTGGTCAGGGCGAAATTTGGATCCAGTTTCAATTTTTACTAGAGCAGATTCTAGGAAATCAGAATATGCATTTTCAATTTCGGTCTTAATGTTTTTTTCTGAAGATATCAAACTGAACAGTGATGATTATGATGATGATATTTATGATAAAATGAAAATGTATAACTTTTGAGAAGTATATCATGATTCATGACTCGGTAGATAATGAGCAGAGTTTATTGAAGACTATCTTGATTTTAGTGTTTTAAACATTGAAGAGAACCGAACTAACGAAGCAAGAGCCGATTCTGGATTAGGATTATCCACCAACGCGAATCCCGTAAACTCGAAACCCTCGTTCGTTCATACTGAACGTAATTAGCCTCGTGTGAAGGTAAAGGTTTAGAAGAGCATTCAAGACAAGGATAGAATAAGAGTTTCCAAGACTAAGGTAACAGTTCCCGTAGAGGCACTACTAGCTTGAGCAATTTGTAGTTGCTACTTGGTAAAGTAACTTTGTATTTGGAGAGTAGACGAAAGCAAGTTAGCAACGAGTTTATGAGAATTTTACTCGTTGCCTTCTATTCTCCCTATTTTCAATAAAAACCCGCCCAACCTTTTCGCTTTTAACTAACAATATTCATTATGATCTATTATTTAATCAATTACTCTTAGACTAATAGCAAATTACAATTATTACTCTAATTCTGTGTTCATTTTCTATTATACTACTTTTTAAGACCATGAACCATTTTATTACACAGAAAATAATGAATAGGCTCTATTTCTGTATGAAAATTATTACGCAAATCTTGAGTTCGTTACTGTGAATAATAGTAGATATTGCTGTCGTTAGAGTAATTATGGACTAATTGGACTCTCTATAAATTTTGTTTCAAATTTTAACCTGTTTTTGGTCTAAAGATCAAATTTCAAACTGTAATCAGCTCCTAAGTCTTGAAAATCGCGTTGAATACCACAAAAGGCATCCAAATCGTTTTTCGATCGAGCGATATTGAAAACAATGAGTTTTAAGACTCGCCATTTTCAAACTATGTTAAAAATAATATAAAATATACGTTTCTTGGAAAATTTTCAAAAAATACCAATTTCAAGGTTTTGTAGCTTATCAATTAAATCTAACCCACACGGAAAAAGATATATCCGAGAATATATGCCGGCAAAAAAGCATGCATACGACAATGCTAAAGATATAAGCTGGATATATACTATTTTACCGATATATATATTTTTTCGTGCGGGTAATACATGAAGATTTCGATTTATTCGTTCTATCAAACATGATTTGTATCCAAAATTTCAAAAACTGCACTTTTTAAATTATTTTCGGTTTCTTGAATATTCCACTGCAACATAAGACAAAACTTCCTTTGAGTCCTGAAGGTTTTTACTAATCACGGAAATATTTTCGCAAACGAAAATCTCAAAAACTTCCACATGAAAAATATTTCCAAAAGATTCACGGGCTTGGAAATAGTGGGCAATTTCGAAGCTCGCTCAGGGTCAACCATTTTTCAGATTTTTTTTCTTAAAAAGTTATATTAAATGTAATGAATAATACCCAAGATTTATGATTTATATTTTTTAATAAAAAACTTATAAATATCATAGTGATTATAAAATGGATGATAAAATACCTTACACAGAAAAAAACAAGCCTTAATTTCTGCTTAGTCACCATTTATATTTCATTATATCCTTAAGTGAAACAAATTAACCATCCAGTCGATTAATCACTGTAATCGAAGGGCGGCGTGAATTGAGAAAAAGAACACTAAGAAGTAAAATAATAAAAAAGTGTCTGGGGTGATGACCAGTAGTTAAAGCTCGAGTGTAAGCGGAAACATAAAAATAAAAGCGAATCATATATTGATTTAAAACAAAACTTTTAAACATTTGAGTGCATCCGGTTTATACGTACTCTCATATATTTTATCGTTGAATGGGAGTATAATTAGTTGGAATAACGGAAGATAAACCGTCTACCATTACGAAAGCAGCCACGGCGATAAATGTAAATCAGACGGCCGCAGAACTGGCAATAATTTCCGCGTAAAAAACACTGGCGCGTCATCGAGCTCTATTATCTCCGGTGAGAGACTCCATTTTCAACGCCGACTATCTCCTCATTTTACTAAACCCATCGTATAACAATATTATGTCGAGCTACAGAACCCAGTAAATTAAAAAAAAACTTACTCACTTTATTATTTTCATTGTTTTTAATTTTAAAATAATAAACATCAGCTATTACAATTAAAAAAAGTAACAAAAATAGGTGTTGCCAGGGTCTTAAAAATATAATTGGCTAGAAATATAAATCCGTTGCGTCATCTTTATATTACTACTCAGTGGATAATGATGTGGTAGCTAGAAGTCATCCGGAAGTCGCAATCATAACAACCAACCGTAGAACTTTAGTCTCTTTTGTCTATATACTATATATTGTAGCTTTGTTGCTGGGCGATGGCGTCGCCGCAATCATGCCGCTTGTTTTGTCATTTGTAACGGACAGCAATTTTCGAAGTACCATCGTAGAGCAGCACAAGCAAAAACAACAGCACCGTCTGCTCTGTATCATCCATTGCTTCTACCGCTGTTACTATTTTCCCATCCTCTGTATAGTCTCTTCGCACTCATCCAATTCCCGGTTCAAGTTTCTACAAATGAAAAACACCCTTACAAGTTATTACCATTCGTCTCGTTATGTTGTAACTATTTTTAAACGACAAAAAATATAAACAATTAACTTTGGCAACGTTAAAACCAGTGAGCTTGTTCGCAACAGTTAACTTCTTTTGAAAATTATTTTAAGGATATCTTTTTGAGAAAAACTTCACTGGACATGAGGAAAAAAACCAACGACTATGGACAAGTTTTAGTGATTGCCAAAGTCCTGAGGCTATGGATAGACAAGAACTAATTTTAGTTTTTCTATGATGTCACTACTATGTCCAATATAGAGGAAAGACAGGCAAAACGAACTTCAAAAATTAGTTTAGATTAATTAGACTTAATTAGACTTCGTAATGATTTTTGTACAATTTTTGATGCTCTAAAATTTTTTTTCATTGCTTTTCAGGAGAATGTATTGGCCACAAAAAAAATATATAAGGTGTCTTCTTCGCTATATTTAAATTTTGCACAAGTTATTTATCTTCAATAATTTTTTTTCGGCTCCTTTATTTGCTAACAGCATTGCAATCTCTTGTTTCCGTTAGATTGGATATAAGCAATGAATGAAAAAATTTTTTTTCTATTTTTTCGAGTTGGTCAATATTGTCCACCCCGAAAAAAAAATTTATTTCTATGGCAACTGGAAATTTGACTTCATCCTCTTCTAAAAATGTGATGACCGGATGTCATATCGTTTTACGTCACTTCTGTGACTATTTTATTCGGTTGTCGATTGGTCGGCTGATAGTGGCGGGATTTTTGAAAGAATGAAGGCGACCGAAATGAGCATGTCATGTCTAGTTACTTAAAATGGAAGTTAAAAAAAGAAAATTAACCGTATTCAGATGCACAAAAATCTGTTATTTCCTTAGTGTTCCCGTTTCGCTCGGCCTTCTCTTATAAATATATATATAATATATCCTTCACGTTATTATGAGCTATGGTTATACTGTATAAAGACTGCCGTCTCACTCATTTCACAAAGAGGACTATTTTCCTCACACTCATTTTCTCTAGTCCTCAAGCGCTTTTACACCCTCTAACGCAGCCTTTCAAGCGTTTTACCAGTAGTATATATTTACACTCGAGAATTTCACTTCATATTCTGACAACTCTTTATTGTCAAATAACTGACCAGTAAATTTCGCACGGTACATAAACTGCTGAGTTTATACAAAATCTTGTACGCAAAGAGATCCATTCGACACGCGATATAGTAACATTGAGATTAAAATAGACCTTGAAATTTCGTATAGTTCTAAAAGCTGTAGGTTAGCTTAAAGCTATTCATCGCAATAATAATAATAAATATTGTAATTGAAAAACAATAACATAGAATTCAATAAAAGTAAATTATGAGATGAACGTCGTCAAGATGGCAGCCACCAAGAACACACGACATAAGTACTTTCTCTTGCCAATGTCTTTATGAGCATTTATGAGCATAATATAAAGAAACGAAGTTATAATATAATAATAAAGCATATAAAGGCAGAGAACGGTCAACCATTTTCAAATAGCTAAAGTCTAGCTGCTAGACAGTGTTTTATGAACTCCTCCGGCGATAACGCAATACGTTGTATATCTACAGCTTCTTACCCTTCGTTCATTCTTTCACGAGCTGCAATCATTCTTCGGTACCTCTTTTATATATACGCTTTTATTTATATATTTATTTTTTTTCTCTGTTTTTCGGATACGCTTTCCTAAATAAAAAAGATCAATGTTTGTATCTATACTTTTTCAAAGCAATTTATCGTAAAGAAGGCAGTTACATAAATATATCTATATATATATATATATATATATATATAAATATATTATATATATATATTTTATTATTATTAATATCTCTTAACTGTTGATAAAATTATTGTTTTATAGTACCGACAAAAATAGATATTTGTTTACTTTGAACAATGTTCAAGATGTAAATAAAATATTTGCTGATATAATTAGGGGTGGGGGGGACGAAAATTTTTTCTATTTACTTTGAATATCACTAAAAAAAAGATTTAGCTTATTTGAGTCGAAAACTTAGTATTTCCTTAAGTACCCCGTTTCACCCCCCCCCCTCCTATATACATATATATATGTAGTCAATTTTTTTACTAATGTCTAAATTGGCTGTAGTTTCCAGACTGATCAACTTTTCTTGATTTTTTCTACAAATAATTAAACCTTTCAAACCAAAAAAATTTCAGTTTAAAAAATGACGTCATATGTTGCCTTAACCTCCCCAACATGTACACTAGTAGAATCATATATACATATCTAGTATTTGACTGTTAGTTTTCAATTAATACAAGCTAAAGACACAAAGATAACAATTATCCCAGTGGGTATACACATCAAACCCTTTAAAGTACACCCTAAACCTCAGGGTGCGTCAGCTGTAATACGTCCTGATAACCCCCTCTGCATTGCATATACGGGTTACGTATAAACCGCACAGATACACATACAAATATATACACAGACATTAATACTAAATGTAATCGTCAAGACATACTCGTATAAATCCAATTTTACGTTTGTCATGCATCTTACAAAACCACTACTCTATCTAGACAGTACGCAGTGCAGTATCTGTTAGACACTACTATAAAGTAAGCAGAGTATTTTTTTTTTTTTTTTTTTGTATGAATATAAGTAACAAAAGAACGTCTGTAGAAAAAGAGTGTTGAAGTCGAAACAAAATGTGACGTTGGAAAAATGTTGCTAGGTGAAAAATATCATTGTTCAAGTCGGTGAAAAGTATATAGAAAGACAGACGGTGTTGTGATATATGCAACTGAAATGTCGCGAATGCATTATGCATTTTTGATACATTTTCGGTTAAAATCACACGAGTGAAGAAATATCCAGTTACTTGATAGCTACAAACATGTACTTATTTTTCAGTTACTTATACTTACTACTGTATATAAAAAACCGGTCGTCGTGCCTGAAAATTTTTTTAAAGACTTTCTAACTTTTTTTTATAAAATCATATGTGATATATATGAGTACACGTTTTATTCAGCTCGTTTCATACCATTTTTCAACTGTTTGTTCACTGTTGCGTGTTTATGTATATATATATTTATCATATATATGTGTACATACACTATGCAGTTGAGAGTTTTGAACGATGCAGATGCGACAGTATCCACTAGACACAAGAACGTCTAGTTTCAAGTGGCAAAGGGGTAGAAATATATGTATATATATATGTATTTATATACATATATATGTCATAGTCTAGCCGAGGATGAAACTTGGTATGATAAAAACAGAGTGAGAGTTAGAGAGAGAAATAAAGAGACAAAGTCCAGTGGAATTGATGCCATGACCAAGCAGATAAAGAAAAATGAAAAATAAAATAAAATAAAAAGAGATAAAGAGACATAATGCTGCACACATAGACACTGGATAGAGGGATAAAATCGTGGCACGGTGCAATTGGCAGACGTGATCATGCTGATAAAAAGCCACTGTTGGCAATTTTATTAACGTTGCAGATTCTTTATATCATTTAATGATTGAATTATTGATTTGACGGGCGAATGAACCAATGAAAAAACGCAATTTCGTTATCTCTATGTTCTCAATATCGGGATATAAACTGGATATTTGTATTCGATGTGTACGCAATCTGTACAGATCTGCCATTCGTGGATCTCGTGAACGTTTTGCGTGGCGATTACACAAATTTGTCGATCCATGCGTTATCCATAGTGATTTGTATGCTTTTTGAGGGTATTTTTATTAATTTTTATATTTTTAGCTCCACGCAGAAAGAATTTTTTATTAAAAGCTATTATCGTGGGAAATTTTTCAAATCCGTATATCTGTTATATCTCATTCGATTTTTAAAATCAACCGCTGTTGTTTTTATTGAGATGGCGACATTTTATTTTGAGACTGCAGCGCCAATTCTGTTATCGTCCTACACGGAAAAAGATAACACTGGCTAGTAAATCTGCGCCATGAATAATCGAAGAAAACAAAATTTTAACATCATTGTGGGCTGGGATAATATACTGTAACAAGAGCGTTCTTAAAATGAAATAACATCGGTGTAGATGGTGTTAAAATACCGGTGTTAAATCAGTGTAAAAAAAAATTCCATGTAAAGAAATTATAAAAAAAAAATCGATCTATCGTTTGACCCTGCGGGCCAGCTCCTTTATTCAGTCTAAGCCCGTGTTAGGTACCACTCAACGGACAAGGCTAGGTCATTCAATCTTGGTCCATGTTAAGGTTACCATTCAACGGCCATGGTTAGGTTACGCAAACTTGGCCCAAGTTAGGGCGACTCTAGGGTTGGCCAAAGCTAGGTTATTTAGTCTTGGTCCATGGATAATCATTGGAATGGCCAAGACTAATTACCCAGTTATGGCCCAGGCATGGGACAGTATAGGTTTGTCAAGATGGGCTTCCCAATAATGTCCCAGGCGTGGCTCCGTCGTTCAGTTGACAGAGTTCTGGGGCTTTCTGTATGGGTTAAGCTCGAAAACATTGTTGTGAATACATACATACAGACATGTCATCATTCTGAAAATAGCCAGAATAGCTTTTTAGGAACTCCAAATGTTGACATCTGATGAAATTTCGATTTTCGTAAATCGGAGTGAAAACAATAACTTCCCGCAAAGAAAATCGTCGATTTTCTTTGCGGGAAATTAAAAAATGTAGTCCATATAAAAAAATGTAATGAATATTATCTGAAACAACTTTAAATTTTGCTATGTACTTATTTAAAAATTACACAATTTTACGCCCACTATTTCAATCACCAGTAATTTAATTAATTAATAAAAATACTGTGTTAACTGTAGTGAGAGTAACTAAAAATATTCACTAAGTAATATATTCTAACACCAGGAACTTTTTTTAACACCGGTAAAAAATATTAACACCGACAGCAGTGTTATTTTAACACCGAAAATTCTAGCATCTACACCAGGCCTTACCCCGTTTGTTACAAATTGTATGAACAATTAAAAAATAAAAAAAAGTTAGTTTCCATTTCCAAGTGATCACTCAAAATTAAATCGGAAATCGAGATGTAACACGTATTATATTCATCATTATGAACCCCAGGGACTCGATGTCATTATTGATCGATCTTTAGCACATTGAATAACGTGCCGATGATGTGCAACCATGTGTTTAACCCAATTTTACACTTAATATATATTGATTGCACGCGAGAACAAGATTGACGAACAGATTAAATGCTTCAGCTTGTAATCTCACGTGAAAAGGAGCAGTATAGCCTAATATTGATTACCGTAACTGTTGTAATAATTTTATCCTTATCGTCATCGTGATCGTCATCATCATTATCATTATCATAATCATTATTAGAATGTCGATGATAAATCTAATATATTGCGGTGACCCAATAAAGGTCAGTCGTAACTTTCTACCTGTGGTTAAACTACTCTGTCGTTGACGACGAATTAGTTATACGTTGACTGTTGCACCTGGATGTGCTGGTCGGGGTTATAACATTTACAGCGAAGTAAGGGGTAGAGTTTAAAGCAAGTAGAGAAGCGCTGGAGAGTGGTCACTAGTACGTGGTCAGAAGCCGGACGGATTCAATTACGTGCTGGTTTAATAATGCCTCACCAGCCGAGGCACGTACCAAGAGAACCACACAGACATTTTGTGGATAATAAAACGTTGTTCAAAACTCGTTTTTAATTAAGCTAGACACTTTGACGCTCTAGGTTCCCGTCGATTTTTAAATAAAAAATATACATTGTTTTTTAAATTACAATGCAATGGAATAAAATAACAAATAAGTCAAAAAGTTGTTTTTTTTTCTCGTCAGTAATTTTCTCTACGACATTGCACAGTTATTTTTCATTTAGATGTAGTATTATCATGGTAATTTTCGAGTGCTACATCTATATTCACAAAAAAAGTTATAACTGAAGTATATAAATGAGAGCAATCATAATATTCACACTTTAAAAAAAATTCAAGTTTGTTCTTTTAAAAGTAAAATTTAGTCCTCTTGTTCCATTGTCTCTATTTATTTAACTTTTATTATAAAATTTTTTTTTCATCACCACAGTGATGATCGTTAAATTTTTAAAACCTTGTAATCCCCCGAGTCCAATATGAGTAAATCCGTACGTTAAATCCAATAATAATTAACAAATGGATTTATCTCTCGCGCATGAAAATTAAAATTAACATGAAATTCACCAGAGAAAAATATGAAAGGTATGAAATACGAGTTATTTGTTTGTATAATTAATAGCAAAACTTGCTTCGAAAAAAAAAAAAAAAAAAAAAGTAATCGGGTATAATCGTTATTATATTTTTTACCAAATTTTTTTTAATATAAACTAAAGTGTCTCGACTGTCTGCTTAAGATATAATGAAGCTTAGTCATTTGTGTGGTTTAGCGTAGCCAGCTTGTTACATTGAGGATGGATAAAGCTTTACAAAGCAACGCACCATGAAGCTTTTATAAAAGCATCAAAGCGTATATATGTATATATGTGTATCTTCATAGACGATTGCGATAGTGTAAGTATTTTTTATTTAACTATGTGTAAAAATTGTATGATAGTGGTGTGGTATAGGCACTGAGATATCAACGGGTTTCATCTATGCGTGAAAAATGATGGTGATATATCAAGACCCAGGTCCATTAATCATCAGCGGCCAGTGTCGCCACGACGAAACGAAATCTTTCGGGCGGAACCGACGCATCGTTCCGGGGGGAAAAAACCATCCCCTTGATACTAGACCATAGTCGGGAAACCTGACATACCATGACCGACGTAAAAAAATACATTTTTTTTTACATTATAACCAAATATATGAGTGTGTGTGTGAGTGTTAAAAAATAGAAGAAGAGATTGTATTCAGATTTAAATGACGCACGTCAGTATATATATTCACATATATATGTATGTGTATATAGATAGTACTTTTGACTCGTCGCACGTTTCATACGTTTCAATGTGAAACGAGTCATTTTATTTGTTAACGAATCCATTTTATCCTGAAATTCAAATGCAAATGAACAAGCAGATTTGTAAATGAATATAAAAAGAAAAAAAAATAATCTCTCGGAACAACAAGTGAAGTGAAAATTATAATGTTTAAACATATTTAAGTATATAACGGAGTTGAGGTGTAGAAAAAATTTAATTTGATGAAAACGTAATTTGAGAATGAAAAAATAAAGATATTAGTTTGTTATTAATATATCAAGTGACCTCTGTATATTTTATTGTGTAATAAAAATGTTAACATATTCCGATGTCTCATTAAGTTTTAAATAAAATGAGCGGGCATAATGGAAAATTAAAATGAGTTTTAATTATACATGTAATAAATATTTATCAAACAATCAGAGATAAATAAAATAGTATATTTTATTGTGTTTTAAATGAAAATAAAGTTGAATGACCGTTATGTAGTAATAAAAATATATAATAATAAAAAAGCTGGGCAAGCTTTATGCGGTTTAATGTGTACCGAATTCGTCGATTTGAGTCACGAACACAAATGGTCGCGAGGAGAAATTTTAACCCCTGTGTTCCAACGCAGAGGGATACCGGATATGCGTGGACAGGTTGTCATTGATGTCATTATAAACGAGCTGGCACGACCGGAGCTATACTCAATTTGTTTGATATCCCTGGTGGCACCGTACTGAGAAACATACTTCTCTATTTCATCATATACATATAAATCTATTTATATATATATACAGATATATGGAGTCAAAAAATTACATTTTGTTCATATGCTGGCTTAAAAATTTTTAAGCCTCACAATGGCAAAGAACATCCAGATATTATGGTTGAAAATTACCCTATACCCCAATGATACTGACGAAATATTGTCCGCTAGATGGAGTTGCTATTTATGTGATTAAGGTTATTCCAAGTCAGTGTTTGCCTCATCGTAGTAACCTTAACTACAGCTACTGTTGTAGCAATCACATTTTTTTTAGACCTAGATGTCGGCCGAAAATGGATTTGATTATTCTCAGCTTGAAATTTTATTACCTGGGATTGATTTTCTGAAATTAAGTTTTCAATACTAAGTCCCCGGGTAAAAAAAATTATATATAATTATATATAATTATATATAATTATGTATAGTTATATATGAAAAATGGCCCTATATAATTATATATAATTACATATAACTATATATCATTATATATAACTATATATAATTATATATAACTATATATAATTATATATAACTATATATAATTATGTAGAACTATATATAATTGAATTCCTATGCAATTTGTTAAATAAATTGTGAATTTTTGTATAGTAGAGGCTCTACACTTTTTATTTAAATCATTTTTTTTTTTAAGTCCAAGTTTAATTTCTGAGAAAAATTATTCATGGAAACATTGATAATAAATATTTTTGTCATTATGTAATATAGAATGTACTATATTACCATCAAAAAAGGTACTTGTCACTCTGCCAAATAACGGAGGCGTACTCGGGCCAGAATAGTCTCAAGTTTCGAATTTAACAGTTCTGAAATAAGTTTCTTACTAGAGACACACTACAAGTGGTGGGCGCGATCTCGTGGCGAGCTCCGAACTACTTCCACTGCTGCTTATAGCACCGGTGACTTCCCTCTCCTACATACATATATATTGGGGTGTCCCAAAAACAAAACAAATACTTTTTTTTTAAACTCTTATGAGGCCAAAAGTTTATATTATAATTTATATTATATTATATTATATATTATATTATAAAAAAAAACTTCACCTAATTTTAGCCAGATATCTTTAGACTTGAACTATCACAAAGGGGGTCCCCTTTCCCATTTAAAATACACACGAAAATTTTTCAGTTTAGTTTTTAGTTATTAAGACTATAAAAAATTTTTTTTTTAATTCTGCCTGATATAATTTCGTAGGAAATAAAATTCTCTACAAGAAGTGCTGATGCAATTTGTACATCAAACAAACTGGGAAAAGTTACTGGGCGTCAAACATCGACAAAAATTTAGTTTCCTCAGTATTAAATTATTTTTTGTTGTTTTTTATTTTAATTCTATCGAAATTTTTTTTTCAAATAATGACAAGCACGGTCTTGTAGCGAATTTAATTTCCTACAGAAAGTATCCGGTATTATATATACGTCAAATGAATGCGAAAAAAGTTAAAGGGTTTTAAATATCAATGAAAAATCAAATTCACTTTTCGTTGATATTTAAGTTCAGAAAATTGATATTTTTTAAACTTGTTTTTTCGTTGACATTTAAATCTCTGTAACTCTTTTTTCATTCATTTAATGTATGTATGATATCAAATACTTTTTGTAGGAAATTAAATTTCTTACAAGACTGTGCTTGTCATTATTTGAAAAAATTTTTTGTGATCGAATAAAAATTAAAAATAACAAAAAATAATTCGAGGAGACTAAATTTCTGTCGATCTTTGAAGCACCGTGCCTTTTTCCAGTTTGTTTGACGTACATAATTCATAATCACTTTTTTGTAGAGAATTGATTTTCTACAAAATGATACCAGGTTGAATTTAAAAAAAATTTTTTTCACAGTCTTAATAACGAAAAATTAAAATGAAAAGTTTTCGCGTGTACTTTAAATGGAAAAGGGGGCCCCCATTTGTGATAACTCAATTTAAAAGATCTTTGGCTGAAATTTAGTGAGAATTTTTTAGTAATATAAAGTAACTTTCGAGCTCATAAGAGGTTAAAAAAAAAAACAAATTTTTTTTTTTTGTGGTATCCAAAAATTAAAAGTATAAATAAAAATGAAAATTTTGGTACCACCCCAGGCTCCTAATGGTATTAAGGTTTGTCTCAATCAATTTTTCTATTTTCCGTTTAAATAACACGGAAAAAAAAAATTTTTTTATTTAATTTTTTAGCTCACAAAGCAATCAACGGATTTTTATGCACAATAAATGTTTTCGTAGGAAATTGAACGCTCTACAAAAAAAGTCACACATAATTTTTTGATAAATCCCACTGTTCAAAACTTATTTAAGCTTCAAGTCAAATTTATAGCAAATTTAGAGATTTTTTTACTTTTCCGGTGAATTTCGAAAAACTATGTTCGGAATAATTTGTAAGGAAAAAAATTATCTACAAAACGAATCCTACGATATTTTTTGATAAGACCGTTATATCCACCGGAAAAGTAAAAAAATCTCAAAATTTGCTATAGATTTGACTTGAAGCTTAAATAACTTTTTAACAGTGGTATTTATCAAAAAATGATAAGAGACTTTTTTTGTAGAGCGTTCAATTTCCTACGAAATCATAAATGGTGCATGAAAATCCGTTGATTAGTTTGTGAGCTAGAAAATTAAAAAAAAATATTTTTTTTTTTTTAACAACCATATTTACATATATATCTTCACTCCCAAGTTATTTTTCTCTATTTTCTATTTTTGTATAGAATTATATATGATTCATATAGAATTATATGTTTTTATATATAATTATATATAACGCTAAAAAAAATGACAGATGATCATATATAATTATATGCAATTATATATAATTGTATGCAATTATATATAATTGTATGTAACTATATATAATTATACATAATCATCTGAGATTTTTCTTAGCGTTCTATATAATTGTATATAATCTTGTAAAATTATATATAGTTGTATATAATTATATATAATTATATATAATCAGTTGAGATTTTTTCTCATCGTTATATATAATTATATATAATTCTGTATAATTATATACAATTCTGTATAATTATATATAATTCTATATGAATCATATATAATTCTATATAAATCATATATAATTATATAGAATTATATATGATTATATTGAATTATATATAATTTTTTTTACTCGGGTCAGAAGTATTTTTGTCTAAGAAAAAAAAAAATTTAATTTTAAAAAGTTCAAATTTTTTGAGGGATGCTCATTTAAAATTTTTTACTGGCAGGGCCAACTACTAAAAAAACAATTTATATGTTAAAATTATTTAGCCCAAAAGTAGAAAAGGGATTTGCTCCCCATTTTGAATTTTTCCATGACCGCCATCTTTATACCGAATTTAATCGGACAAAAATCTCAAGGGATCCGTATCTTACCCTGACCTTTCTCGGCTAAACGATTTTATTCACGTGATCTAAATTAAGTAGAAAAATAAAATAACCTAATATCGTTATTAAATTTCCTCAATTGAAAATAAAACGATTTGAACCGAGTTAGGGGAGGTTAAAAACTGTTCGATTGCAGGATATATAAAATACTGGCGCTATCTCTTATACCAAAAAGTCAAGGATTAAACGTTTATCACGAGGTTTTGACATCATCTTTAGTTCACATTTAGCTTTAGAAATATCGGCAGCCCGGGTTGGATACCGTGTAAATTTATCTATGTCAGCATACGGATCGACAGTGTCGCTTGAAGCAAAAGCTAAGTATTAAACTCGCTTCTCTCTAGCTTATCGGATGCCCGTCATGGAAAACGGAAGATCCGATTGGATAAGCATTCACTGGCGCCAGTAATATACACATAAACACATACATATATATCTATATATATATATATATACATATGTACACATAAATACGTCCATAAACTATATGATGCGAATGACTGTTTAGTTGGTGTGTACATACGCCAGCTATCATATATGCTCAAACATAACACGAAACAAATGACGATTCATGTGGCACGCGACAACCAAAACACAGTTCACGTCGTGTTTCTTTATTTTTTACTAAAGTCACGCGCGACAGAAAAAGTCTAAGTACCAGTTAAAAAGAAATATAAATAACTTATATATATACTACACTGTAAAAAGAGCGGTGTTAAAAATGGACTCATTTTAACTCCGCCCGGTGTAAAAATGAAATTACACCGGTGTAGGAGGAGTAATTCACCGGTGTTAAAAATACCGGTGTTAAAGTGGGGTAACCGGTGTAAAAACGGAGTAGAACCGGTGTAAAAGCGAGGTAACCGGTGTAAAAGCGGAGTAATATCGGTGTAAAAGCAGGGTAACCGGTGTGAAAGCGGGGTAAACTGCGTCTGCTTGGTGAATCAACTTTAAAGATTATAAAACACAAAAAATGCCAGTTTTTTAATGAAAATTAATAAAAAATATGATCTATTAACAAGTATAGTGATCGAGTAAGTAAAAATATTCACAAAGTAAAATATTTTAACATCGGTAAAGAATATCTACACCGGCGGCGGTGTTATTTTAACACCGGTCTAGAATTTTTACACCGGCGGCGGCGTCATTTTAACACCGGAGAATTTGTTTTAACACCGGTTTAGAATATTTACACCGGCGGCGGCGTTATTTTTACACCGCTTTCGGTGTTGAAATTTAACACCGCTGATTTTAACACCTACACCGCTTGGACTTACCCCGGTGATTTTTTACAGTGTATAAATTTTATAAAAATACTAATAAAATAATAAGTGGTAAATAATATGTAGTCATTTGCTTTCCGTGTAACAGGATAACGACAACTTTATGAATATAACAAAATCAATAATCCGTTCCTGGAACCCGCGTGTTTCGAAACCATTTTATGTTATGTTAATTTTTTTAAAATTGTTCATTTTTAATTTCTCTTACTTGCCGGGGGAAAAATTATAAAAACGTTAATTGTCTCATGAGAATTAAGAGGTAGAGTGAGATTTTTTTCTGCTGCTCAAAAGAATTATAAATAAATTCTGCTCGCATGACATTTGTCTAGAGATTATTTTGTCGAGAATGCAACACGTCATTTGTACGCTCATGCTAAATCTCGAGTAAATAATTAAGTTTAATCCAGGTACTTTTCTTTAATTAAGAATAAAGTAAGTGTTTTTAGTAAATTAATAAGGAAATTAAAAACATTACTTGAGACAAATAGTAGTATAGTCGCACAGAAATCATTATTTCGTTAACGCAGAAAATTTTCGAGTGAAAATTACCCGTAAAGTTTGGAACTGGAGAAGAAATATATTTCGTGTCCAAAATTACGTCATGTATAGACCTCAGTAACAATAGGGTAGTTTAATTAAAGGAAGTAGTCATCAGTATTAAAATATAATCTAAATTAATGAAATGTACAAACGATATATATTTATAAAGATATGATATGATATTAATAACTCTAAATGTTTCTGACTTTGGCAGCACCTATAGAGACTCGGCAAGAAATTACGTGAACGTTTCTCTTATAACTTGCTGTCAAAGTTGGGTAAGCCAGCATACAGACTTACCTTCATAATGATTGGCCTCAGCCTGTCAGTCGACTCACGCGCTAAACTTTATTGGAATTGGTTCCGTAATCTCGGTACATTTCCCCAGATGCGAGCGACGAACCGCGAGAGCGGCAGCGCTATTCTCTGGGCTTCTCTCTTCTCTTCTTGAGATCTCTCATACTACCGTCTGTAGGAATCCTCAGCCACAGTTATCACCGACGAGGCGAGGGGCAAATGGGAATTGAGGAAGGATCCTAATCTGAAGGCCTACTATACTCTACCTAACTCTGATATTTCCCAATGTTATATCCAAGAAGACCGTTGTTTCCCGTGAGAACTCGACACGCCTTGCTATGCTCGTTGCTTGCCGTGCCTTGTCTTGCCTTGTCTTGCTAACGCGTCACATCACCCATCGTATTAGACTAGGGTCGAAAGTGGATAGAGGCTGCATATCTAACGGATATTGTAGTCTCTTGGGACGATCGTGGATCCATCTGATTATGTCTTATATAAACGAGAAGCTGGGCAAGTAACGAACGCATCAATTATTCATTGCACTGATTAATATTCAAGAACTTGTTATTGTTGTCGTTGTTAAGGGATTTACACTGTAACTTATTCAATATAAACTTCTATAAATGTTATACTTTGAGACGATAATATAATCGTATATACTGTCCCAATGAGCATTTCGAATAGACTATTCACCCTGTACTTTTGCACGCGGCTGTTCCCAACCGTCCTTGCCATAGATGTTTCCGAATTTGGAGTACACGTCGTCTAGGCGATGGTTCGCCACCGGTTAATCGGGATTTGGCGGGTAAATTGCGAGAAGCAATTACCGAAGCAGCCTGTAATCCCTTGCACCCTGGGCGGCTGACCCACGTTCTCGCCACACCGCACTCTCTGACGCAACTCCTGCAAACCTGCTTAGTTTACATCGGGGGTAAATGAGTAGACGTTCCCTTGCCACAACTACCCTTTGCACGTATGTGTCACGTGCACAGTACGACGCGTGCCAGCTAGTGTACGACGTGCGGCTTTTCGTTATTTCAAAATAAAAACCAAGGAAAAAAAAACATATCAATACAGATATATGTGTATGCGTTAATGTATAGAACAGCCAATGGCTTTGTCGGGCGAGATGAGAGAAAACGGCTGGTTCGAAGGAAATGTATACAGCCGAAGAGTGAGATGAGGATTAAATGCGAGTCAAAGGAATATGTGATAGAGAGAATGGTAAAAGCCGAAGTAGAAGGGGCGAGGAAGAAATGTGGGCGTTCTCGGCAACCCAAGATCCTCTTTGCGTTAACGTACTAAAGCGCAAAATGCTTCATTCACGATGAGAGTACCTGTTAAACTCTATTTTAGCATTTCCGAGGGTCGTGTCATGTCCTACGTCAAAAGGGATTTTCAAACGAGCTATAAGGTTTAAATAAGAAAGGTACGATGAGTGATGAACAACAAATCAGGTTTGACTAAAAAATTACAAACTTTGTGATGGATATAAAGTTTACTAATACCTTTTTTTTTCTTATTTCTTTGTTAGTTAAATATCATTGAGACAATGAATGTATGATTTTTAATGATACTGAAGTTAGTCGTTTTTTTTTTAAATTGCACTTATAGCTTTTTTAATTTTTTACATGTGCACATTCTTAGTTTTTGTTCTTTTTGTAATCAATTCGTTGAAAAAAAAATCCAAAAATTTATAAATGTCTGCCAGCTTCAGGATCATGATTTTTATTGCACACCTCAAGAGCAAAGTGCTAAGTGTGCTCTATAGACGCTCGATTTTTTTCGGGTACCTCACTTTCAATCCTCTTTACACTCTTTAAAGTATATCATATAGAAAATTTATCAGGAATAATTAACTGATTTTTTGTAATCACAATAACTCTCGAATAAAATGGTTTGCAGGCCTAATTTTTTTTTATTAGCATTAGTTTGCCGATCATAAGAACCCTATCGTAAATCACTATTCAACTCTTTTTGGTTTAATTGTAATTCAGTAGTCATTTTTGTTCTTACTATTGTTATTATTTTTTTCTACTTTCTCTCCAACCATTGACAGCAACACTAACGTAATCGTAGAATTGAATAAAGAGCGACATCTAAGACAAAAAGGCGGGTTATTTAAAAAAAATTAAACTAAAAATAAGAAATAATTGAAAATACGATAAGCGATTGTGTTTCGTACTTTTAAATGTTTAAAAGTTTCTAAGCTCCTGTTGTGGTTTCTAAATAATTTTATAAGTTAATGACTTGTCTTTACTATTTACTACTAATGTTTACTCGAGTTTTCTTCTTTGAGTCCGTGCGCCCGGGGCTCTGTTCTTCTTAGGTATACCTCAGTATATACGCAATAACGACAGAACGAGATATATTTCCGGAGTAGAGTAAGGCGCACTCATGAAGAAGCAAGTAATAAACGATATACTGTGTGCAGAGCTTAAACGGGGCTTTATGAGATCCCGGCCATGATTAATAACTCTGAGCGGTATATATTCCATAGCCACTCTCTGCAACAGCCTTAGCCAACGCAATCTCGTCGTCTGCTGATTCCTCGTTAGCCCAGCTTCCATATAAGTATACACCTAGGATTCCCTGAGGGTGTATCACCAAACTACTTATACTTGTGTACTACGAATAACCTCAAGATATCGTTTTATTTCATTTTATTTTATTTTGTCATCAGAAATAACAACTTTTTACTTTCCATTAGACCAATGCTAATATTAATATCCTTCCTTTGATAAATTTTAAAATACTCATAAACATAACGACAAATTGCAATATCCTTTGTTTTTATGGTAAATCCTTGAATTTTAATCGCAATCACTATCAGTTTGAGGGAAATAATATTTGCCTGAGGCGTTTTTTGTAATTTTTTTTGTAAATTTAAAAGCCACAAGGAGAGTTTTCTATTTTAGGAAAATGTATTAATTTAGATTTTAAATTAAATTAAACTTTATAGGTTATGTATATTTCAATTGCTATTGATTTGTTTCAATCTACTAAAAGTTTTACGCTGAATTATTGATAAGTTTATGATTTGAAATGAACTCGAGTGTTTTCGTTAAATATAACGTAAAATTAATCCACTTATTAGAAATTTATTGGATATCTCGTTTCCAGATCAGCAACTTGAAAACCGTTTCCCCTTAGGGAATTTTCTAGTAACCTCTAGTTCTCAAGTACTAAATGTGATAATCGTTACTCGCTCAACTATACATAGAATGACCAGATCCCCTTCTCCCTCACCTCGCCCATACCAAAGCACACTAAAAGCTCGATTCATGGGCTTGAGAAGCATAAGTACAATATTCAGTTGCCGATGATAAAGCCCTCTGTAGTACACGCAGTATAACTCCCTACGGGCTTTATATACTCTGTCCTCACTTATCGACGTGTTTCTCTTCACCCCTTTCCTACTCTGGTCTACTTAGCACTAAAGTGTTAAGTCCGCTTCTTCATCTCTCCTACCCAACAAGACTAAATCGCGTAACTCCCAAAACAGAATTTCGCCGTTGAGTCCCTGGATAACAGAAGTTACGCCGTCGATTCTCACGCGTTTTAGGTACTCGAGAAGTTGCCTCTGGGGCAAATCCCCATGTGTCAGGATCACGAGTTGAGCCAATTAGATCAGTTGCTGCAACTTGTTATGACAAGATGTTACTATGTGTATAAAGTTAATTCTAATGCAATATTGCCTATCATCATCATCATCATAATTGTTGACAACTAAAAATCATCTAGAGTATTCTTTACACTGCAAGGGTGTCAAAATTTTCGGTGTTAAGTAGTAATAAAAAAAAGCAGTTTTTATGTTTTTAGTATCAGAAGATTGTATTATAAATATCCTTGATTCAGAAATCTCATTTGGAATGAACTATTATACTTCGTATGTACACCGTTTCAACATCGGGGGAATAACACCATTACACCTGTGTGAGTTCGTTTCAACACCAGTTTGTACAGTGTACAAATCATCTGAAGAATTTTTTGTAGAAACGCAAACAAGTTCTTCGAAAAGTGGCTTAATGAAAGTATTTTAATTTAGTAAGTGACTAATTACGTAATAGCTTGAATTATTTAAAAAAAATGTGTTTAGCGTTAGTCTACCCTGTGTAAAAAAGCAAACAACAAACAAGAGTTTGGTAGCTGCATTGGACTGAAGAAAAAGCATTGGCATTGCATCTACCCCGAGTGAGAGTGGGCGAATAACTCTCTGGGCCCGTTTAAACTTTCGAGTTGACGTTTACAGAAGAGACGAGAGAGGGTATAGTAACTCGACGCAAAGTTAGCCGCGGGGTCGAAGGTCTGTTGGTGGCAGCCAGCAGCAGCTCTTTCTGATGGATTGGCTGTCCCACGCCCCTTAATTCTCTTCCTATCCGAACGAAATCCACTCCTCTACGTTTACTCCTGACTCTACTTACTCCCTTTCACCGTCGGTATACACCACCCTGACACACGCGTCTTTCCATCTCTCGACGGGTGGTCCAAGAGCTCGTAGCTGTAGAGCTTAACCATCCCCTTTGGTTATAAACTATGAAGCATACATCGAACGAATAGAAGCATCAGACGAACTTTCAAGACTCCTCTCACTTGCTCCGAACGCTGTATAGCTAAATGTTTAAAGACTTTTGGTACTAGTTTAGTTTGAAAGACTGAAGAATGACATTTAAAATTGAAAGAGAAGTTGGATCTATATTTCGATTGATCTTTTATAATATTGCTTTTTCGTCTTGCTACTTGTTTGATGTTGTTTAACAGAATTCAATCATTCGTAAAAGTACGTGTATACTTGTATAAATAGATGTCAAAGTTATGGCGAAAAGTTTAAATAAAAATTGAAGAAATATAACCGTTATTATTATTTTTATTTAACAATGAAAGAGAATTGTGGAGTTGAATTGAGGATGTATAAAGTGCAGAATAGAGAAAAAAGTAAAAATTAAACTATGATACCTGTCCACAGCAGATGCCACAGAAGAGTTATACTCCGGGCAAAATTGGAACGTGGAAATTGCTTCGTGCGTATCAGAAAGCGGATCAAATTTTAATTAAACTTCGGATCACTAGAGGCTTAAGATATGTATTTTATGCTTCAGCAATCCGTTTTCATACCAAATCTCATCGCTGGAGTTATTTTCGAGCAATCCCTTATCTAATGCTTAAACTTCAGCTCTTTTATTCCATAAACTTTTATTATTATTATTATTTTTTATGCATTTTCACGTTTCACACACTGAAATTTCATGTATGCTCTACATACAAAACCTGATTTTTCAATCTCCCGTCGTAGTCAGAGCTACAGATTTCAAGAATCGTTTGAAATACTGTGGCAGAACACAAGCATTCATAAAAAAAAATAATAGCAATAACAAAGTACAACTTTATCAGTAAAAAGTCATATTGTTTTATTTTTCAGGCTACACAATTCCATTTTATTTTAATGGCAATCTTGTTTTCGGTAAAATAAAATTATTGCTGTTTATTTTTTATTGAATTTATTGCTGTCGCGCATTGATAGACTTTACAGATATACTGTAGAAAATTTGCGAAGTCAACGCGAATTAAAGTCGGAGTGAATTCGGACCGGATGACCGTGTATTTAATTTAATCCCTTAAGTGCAAAATTCACTCCGAAGGGAAATTTCTTCAATATTGAGACGAATTCAATCGAAGTGAATTCGAATTGAAACAAAATCTGTAATTACTCCGTATTTCCAATTTTTAACACCGTGGACAATGTCAAGTAAATACGTCTCTATAGTTTGTGACAGTGGTTACATAAAAGCGACGTAACACAAACTATAGCGTAATGTCATCTTTACTATGCTGCATAGATATATTTACTTGAAATTTCTCTCCGTGTACAGTGTAAATATGATTGAAATTAAAAAATTAATATTGTTGTAATATCCTATACTTAGGTATACTTAGGTATGATTCTTGAGGGAGGCAAGCGTAAGTACGAGGAGTGGGAAAAGGGATGAGTGTGGGGGGATAGTTGAACTGAGTGTGAAAAACTAGTTCTGTACGAGCATTTGACAGAGGTGCCTTTTTGTCTTGTAATACATTGTTTAATAAACTCACAATAACTTTAAACCTGACCAACTACTCATCTGTAGAAATAAGAACCTCATTCTATTTAGTCCTGTAAGATATTGTGAAATTTTTGAAAGAAAGATTACTAAACATTACGCTTACAAAATATTTAACAATAGTTGGCATCAAAATATAACACCCTAAAAAAAGTGATAAAATCATTGAACCAATTGATACAATCGAAGAAGCTATCGAAAACTCACAGTTGCACGTTCGTTCGATCAAGGAAAACTACTTCTTCTTAAAGTGCAGTACTAACCTTTCAACAAGTACACTCACACACGATTGGAACAACCTTTTTTAGCTCACACATGTCAATGTTCCCTCAATGGAACGTACGAATGAAAGCTACAGTATTTGTGTGTATGTATATCTATATAGTTTGAAAATATAGTACCAAGTATATATCGAGCAAATGCTGCACGGTGAATTCTCAGCAAGAACATTTTCCAATCTGGCTGGGACGTAGCTCTTTCGTCTTACCCCGTGGCCAGATTGAAGAAACTGAATGTGGCTGGAGAGACGGGGACGTCGGATAAATGAAACGGAGAATGCGATTGTTGGTGCAATGTTACGGAAGAAAAGTGTTCTACAAAGCTGGAACGAGAAAGAGTACGAGGAAGAGAAGGAAAACGATAAAAAAAAAATTGCAACTGAATGAGGAAGGTTTGGAATACTTGCGATCAATGTGAACAAAAACCCACTTCTTTACACCTGATGATTTACACTAACGAAGTTCATCGAATATTAAACTGTTATTTACTCGTAGAAAAAACAAATTCATCTGTGAAAGAAATGGCTATCCCATGAAAAAAAGTTCGTAGCAATCAACTTCCAAATTTGAAACCGTTTTGAACTTTGAGTTGATCATTTTCGACCTTTACATAATTTCATTAGAAGAAAAGTTTTTAATCTCCAGATCGCGTTTTCGAAAAGTTCTTATGGTGTTAAATTTTTTTGTGTCAAATCATCACATTCCAGTGCGTTACTTGAAAATTTCAATCGTCTTAACATCTAACGCTTGGAAAATGTTATCCAGTGTAAAAATAGGACTGAATAAAAATTTCAAGTGTCACTTTTCAATAAACACAAAATTCATTGTGAAAACGGTTTTCATGTCACAATTGACATCTCAAAAGTGTTGAATTGACTTGTCATATCGAATGAACATCATGTGTAAATTCGAACATGAATGAGATGTTAAAATTCAACACAAATAGCCAACGTTGATAAATAATATAAACTTTATTCTGTATTGCATAAATTTTTAATTCAATTTTATTTTTGCTTTGTATATCTATAAATGGAAAACACACGTAAATGTTTGAATGATACTGACATTGAAATAGATATACATATCCATACAACATACATAGTATTTATAGGATGCTACGTATTTTGAAACCCTTGACAAACATTTCTACTTCACGTTTACCGCAAAACCCTATCAGACTGACTGACTGACGCCTTTGTATTCAGTACGCACATCACTTGAGGGTCAGACTCTCCCTCGAGATGGATCCGTTTTCGTAAAATAACACGAGCTGCAATGGACACCCATCACTGCGGGATATGTATGCTAATGTGATAGGTGAGAGATGTTTACTCACAGCAACAGAATCTAGATGATTTTTTATAAAATCATTTTGTTTTGTTGTCAAGTGGCTTTTATGTATCACTTTTTTCGAAACAATTTAATGAAATTCTTTGAATATAAAGTAAAATAAGATGTTGACAATTGAAAAGTTTAAATAAAACAATTATCAAGTCACTTTAACTGTCCGAAAGATGTTGAAGAAGAAAAGGTCCAGTTGTGATCGGACTTTTGAATGAAATGGGTATTGTTATGCCAGTTACAATAAAACACAAAGAGCTATTGTTAGAGAGCTTATAAACATTTAAAAAATAATGAGAAAGAAATTTTTTGGCGCAAGAAATATTTTGCATTCTGAATCGAAAACACAAATTTTCTTCTGTGTATGATATTTTGTTTCATTTGAGCTATTGTTATTATGATAGTTGATCATTAATTTGACCATCATTACAAAATGGTCGCGCTGTGAAATGAGACCTCAGTTATGTAAAGCTTAGCTTCTGGCAAGGTATGAAATAACAGTGGTTTTGTACTCAAAGAGACGTTATAATAGACGAAGGATGAAAAGGTGATGAAGAAGACAAGAATAAAAAAGGAAGTAATGATAGGTATAGAATGTTACAATGATCAAAGAAAACTACGGGCGACACCTGTCGATAAACCCTCGTTTGTTATTCCCCTTAAGTACTTCATCCACTTCTTCAAAATGCTTGAGTTGTTTAACGAGGGTAAAAAATAACTAAATAAATAAGTGTGAACAATCTTTTACGACAATAAAATTACGTATTAAAATCGTTATAATTTTCTAGTTAAAAAGTTTATCGTCGGAAAATTTTTTCATAAGAACTTAAAAAAAAGTTTCTATTAGCACAATTTAAGAATATCACTTGAGCAGAAATACAATATTATTTTTCTTCTTTGTTACGAAACGCTTAATGAGTCTAAAGCTACGTACCGCCATCTTTACTAGACGCAGTGAACTTTTAGGTCGGTCGGGTGAAAGGTCATGTTCTACGTAACCGACAACCGTCGCGTGATAACTGGCAGAGGTCGATAAAAAGGAAATTGCAAGTCTTATGATAAAGATGAGGAAACCTTTGTTTTCCAAAGGCCGAGGAATCTTTCTTACCAACTAACGGCTGCAGTGTTAACTGTAATTAATATAGAGTAACTAAATTACCAAGAAGTAAATTAAAGTTAACCCTTATTTATTATATCTCTTCCATAATGAGATACATTAATTCAAAACTTTTGTAAGTACATATAAAAGAGCCGCTTAGTACTTTGATTAATCAAACTAGCTTCTTTGAATTCCTTATAAAGTTATTAATGTCACTATATTATAAACAGAGTTTGTCTTATTTTTCAGTTTAAAAATATCTCATTATAATTAAAAAAAATAAGTTTAAAATAGAATAAAAATTACTTTTAAAATTTTCATAATTGAAAATTCAGAATATCTTACACGCTGAGAATTTAATGATAATGGTCATCACTGAAGATTTTTTATGAGGCCTATAGTATAGAAAATCACTATTTAACAGGGAATAGTCACTATTTTCACTATTTCAAATTTAAGAGAGTGCTTTCATTGCCGGATACCCCACGAAAAGTGAATCATATATAGATAGTCGATTTTCATGTACGGAATATTTCTGAAAGTCAGTCATATATACATGGATTAGGGTATTACAGTTTTTGGCCACTTTCGTGCCAGTTTCGGACACTTCAAAAATTTAGACATCCATTTGAAAAATATGCGATGCCATAATAAGTTTTCCACATTTGTTGAAAGATGCTTTTGTCACACCATTACAACGGAAGGTATTTTTAATACTTTTTCAGTACTTAAAGTATAAAATATTTAAAAATACAGTAGTGGCCACTAATGGCACTTTTACTGTATATATGCTCTATATATTTCCCTCTAAAACTAAATTAGTGAATTCTGCTAATTCACTTTTAGAGAGTGGTATACATGAAGCATACATAGAGGATATATGAATAATATATGAAAATACTTACTATACTGCAATGGCAGTAGTTCCTCACAATGTGATAATTATAACCATTAACTTCTCAGCATGTGGTAAGTGGAAACGAAAAGAATACATCTGTTCATTTTGATTTCGACTAGACAAGCCTTATTCAGAAGTTTTATCGGTCGAATAACGCTAATCGGGATGAGCAAACATCTGCTTCTGGCTGCACTTCGTATGAGTGGGATAGACGAAAACACACGAGTTGCTGGTTGAAATCAAACAGAAAATGGAAAATTTCTATCAATGCCTCAGGCTAAGTAGTACTACAATAAAATCAATAGCATAGACAATGAGCTATTTCATGCGAATTTACTAGTATAATGACGTGGAGGTATGCTTTAAATTATTAGACATTACTAACAAATTTATATGCGAAAAAGTAATTACTTAACATAATCCTTGATAACAAATTTCTGAAAGTTTATCGTGTTTTCTTGCTCAGTTTCATTTATGCATATATATGTATAAAGCTCATTCATTAGTCTATTATATACGTAGACGAAGATACGATAAAATAATTTGAAAATTTAGCCAAAAGCAACATCAAGTTCTATTCATGATACTAGCTTGTGTAGCACAACTAATCCTGTAGCAACGTGTCGTAACGAGGGAAACGGTGAGATAAACGTGGAGACGTCGGAATTGAGACTGGTTAACGATGGCATGATAAAGTTATCGGCTTGGTGCACTAAAGTAGACTCTACTAGATGAATTTTCACTGACAATCTACCTACAAGATAATGCTCCACAAAGAAATACGTTTCATGCAAATTTATCTAACAAGCTAAAGCGCGACAAGAATTTTTTACTACTGTCCATAATTTGAAGGAGTATTTTTATCCGCAGAAAAGATTTAATTAGTCAATTTACTTTTTTTAACTCTTTATGTGTCTCAACAACAGTCTCTCTGGCCAATATTCTCAAATGTTTCATATTCATGAGCGATTTCCACTATGATCCTGTTATACGAAAACTTCCAACAAATTCAAAATTATGTGTTTATATATATATTGAATTCCAAACACCCGAACGGAGCTTTGTAACCATCAGAAACTTCAATAGTGACAGATAAAAGCAGAGTATGTTGTGTATACTGGGTGTTTGCGCTCGGTTGTTTTTCAGTTTCACATTTCCATATCGTCTGCTCGGACCTCTATGAAAATTTTCACTGGCCCGCCTCTCATCCATTCAATATTGGCTTCTATTGAATACTGGTCTGGCATTATCTACCTGCGAAGTTTGACAGATAAACAAGCGAGCTTCTAAAAAATTAAATAATCAAATGAGAACTACCCATACAAAGTTGCCGTTAATGGAAAAAATGCCGTAGGTTGGCCGATGTCCGACTGCAGTCGCTCGGCCAAGCATTGGCAATTAGTAATGGCCCAAACTTGGTTAATTACCAGCAACCGACTAATTTTTCATCAAGATAGCGTAATCAATTTGAAGTGATATTTATTTAAATTTTTGGATGTATATGTTATGGTATTACTGGTTTCATATCGGAATATGACCCCGTACCGGAAACGACAGTCATACGACGCTGCCGATGGCTGGCCAATGAATGGTTCCTTATGACTGGCCAATAAATGGTTACCTATGACTGGCCGATTATCGGTTTGCAACGTTGGGCCACTATGTGGTGAAACAGTGGGCCATGAATGATTCTTCTTAAATGAAAAAATCTACTCATCAATTACTAATTATTCAAATAACTTATTATTACAGTTTTCTTTAATTAATAATTCGTTATTTTTGAATTAAACTAAGTCTTAATTAATAAATATTTTAATTTTCCGATTAAAATTATTTACAACTAACAATTAAAATATTTTTTAATTCGTTATTATTTGCAATCAACAATCGCAAATTTTATAACTTAACTTATAAAAATTAATTCATTTAAAAAATAAGACATATATTTTAAAGTAAATATTATTTTTAATAATAGCGGTAGAGCAAAATAATTCCAGTGGGTTCTTAAGAACTAATTAACTAAATTTAATAAGTTTTATTTTAAAAAATCATGTAATTATAATAAAAATAGTACGAAATTATTTTTTTTTAAATAATCGAAAATATTAATTAAATTGCTCGTTACATTTCATAAAACTGAGTGGTTGCAGCAAAATGAATAAGTAGATCATTTAAAAGTATCTCCTCAACATCAGCAGGTTCGTCCGGTAGCCAGCGTTCAGACCCAGTAATCAGAAGGACGGCAGCTCGCGCCCAGAGCCCAGCAGAATTTTCACCGAGTTTTTTCACATCATTTACCCCACTTAAATAGTTTAAACATTAATGATTACGAATTCTATCAGGAAATTAAGAAAATAAAATTTTTTTTAATTTAATTTATTTGTTTGCTTGGCTGATTGCTGGCTGCCATTGATCGGCCGATAGTCGAGCGCCATTAATGGCCCGAGGTTATCATTCTGACTATAAGCCGTTTATCGGCCAATAAAAATTGCCATTGCTGAGCCATTAATCGACATTCGTGGCCCAGTAATGGCCCGATGCAGGGCCGATTTCCAAACTTTGTATGGGTAGTCATTTTTTGTTTACTACATGGAGAGCTTACGAAAAAAATTACTTTTCATAAAATGGTTTCCGTACCGTATAGAAATAGATTTTTGAATACTGATAATAAGGAAACGCGTACACAAATTATGGTAATCACGCCCTTTTGCAAAAGAAAATTTACAAAATATATTGAAAAATAACCATGGACTAAATTTTTCAATAATCAACAACTCGTTCAAATTCAGTTGTGCCCCAGTCTTTCTTGTATTCAATTTTAGTAAAAGTACACTATTACTTTCTTAAGTTATTATTGGTGGATATATACGACCTTAAGTTTTCCTCTAGAAGACTGAATTGGTGACCACGAGAAGAAGCAGTAGCGTGAAATTAAAGCCATTCGTCAAGCCGAGGGTATCCTACTCAAAATAGCGCGTGCAACCCCTATTGAGTGAATAAAATAATGTGTATGGTGCGTACATAATTCACTTGGCTGGCAGATATAAAACAAAATGGGTGGTTTTATATATGAATTTTTAAAAACACTTAAAGATTCAAGAGAGTACCGTAGATTCAAACTTAAAAAAAGCTGCTAAAGATACTGTGTAAAAGTAGATATATATATATGATGTTTCAATATTCAAACGCATCATGTAAATATTAAAATTGAATCATGAATTCAAAGTATGAAAGAAATACGAGAAGATATCCTTTTCAAAAGTTATTTCAATGTCTGTCTGTATCACTTGGTTATTCATGCAAGCACTTAAGAATATTATACTTCTTTATTTATATATAAATATACTTTCTTTTGTTCTTCCTTCCGTTTCATTTGTATTTACTATGCAACGAAAATTGTTTTTCTTTTCATTTTCATTTTTAAGTAAATAAAAATTATGGGAAAAATTCAAATTATATAAAGTGATTAAATAATTTTATATAAGTTGCTTCTTCAAAAGCTTCAAGGAAAAAGCCAGTCTATAGCAAGTGCACATTGAGACACTGATGAACCTATGCACAGTGAGACGAAACTGCCATAATTTAAATGAAATACTAAAACGGTTACTAACATCGAAGCAAATTATTCAACAAAAATTGATGAAAACTATTTTATGAGATAATTAATCTTGACAAAACAATAATAAGTTATTTTTACCATATTGTCAAATTTAACACAAATTGCTTTTTGATCGATTCGACATTTGAAAAACTCATTAACTTCTATTAATTACTTTCTTTTGTAGTTTAAATTTTTATAAACAACGTTTTTTCATTAATTTCATTACTGTCTGTACAAAAATCCAGAACGAATTTAAATATGGTTAATCCTATAACGAATAGATGGAACAGTCATGCGCATATATGTGCGCAAAAAATAAATACGTTGAATAAATTTCGTATACATATATGTTTACATATATTTCGTTATAAATGCAAGAACATCTACATTAGTATCTATGTCGACATGTATGTCAACATACATGACCATGTATGGAATTATATTTATGTAAAAAAAAAATAGCCATCAAATATATGTCATATATTTTTTGTATGTATATATTCTGCGGTATCAAAAACCTTATACGTGGACTTTATACAGTCAATGTATTTTTGAGTTTTAATCTTCATACATTTCAAAGTTAGTTTGTCTGAAAAATTTGCAAATGTCATGGAATGTGTTCTGATTAAGTTTTTGGTTACCATGAAAATAATTTGAATCTGCTAATTTTTTCTAAGCATAAAAGTTCCAAATTGGCATCGGTTAAGAATTTGATTTTTGAAAATTGAACCGAAATCGAATTTTTTTCTCAAAACAATCAATTTGCTATTAGGTACTATCGCAAATTATTTTTCGATGTCTGAAAAAGTTTCGTTTTATCGGCATTTAGTTTCAAAATAACTATTAGATAACATAACAAGTATTGTATGGCAGCACTAAAGTCCTCGAATGGCACACATATACTGCATTGCAATCGTGTGCGTAAATGCGTTGAACAGTGTGGTATGCAGTCTACTGCTGTTATGTTTCCTATGTGCAGTTGTATCTACCCCTTGGGTGTCGGGATATGCTCAAAATTGCCGTCCCAGTGTACACATTGGCAACTGTAAATGCGAGCTAGCACGTCCGCACCGCATTCTTGGTAATATTCAGGGATTGGGGTTTCACGTTTGCTTCCACGTCTATTAATGTGTACCTGTCTCGAATTCAAGTGGTACGCGATAACATAAACGTACTTTGAATATATAGATTTTTATAATTTTACATTTAATGCCTCATTATTTATACATGGATATTAGGGGTGAGAAAAATTATTCAAGTTTATTTTTCTAACTTCCCGTAGGCAAAATAAATTTTGCATTTTTTTGCAGAATTATACTTTTTGCTCGAAGAGCCCCATTCCTGTATAAAACCATATTTTTTTATTTTTTTTCGTGTAATCTCAGAAAAACAGAATTCTAGACTCATAATCGTGAAGATATTTCTTGTATAAATATTATTCTATTTGCAGAATATTCATTTTCTACAAACTTGTAAAAAATTCGTTCCAAAAATGGTTCAAAAAAATTTACAACTGAACTTCCAGATTTGAGGCAAGTTTCTTTCTGAACTTAGGGTTGATCATTTTTGGAACTTTGAAAATATTCAAGAATAAAAATAATTTTCAGTAGAATACTTTTCAAAGCATGAACTTCAAATTTTTCACAGTAAGTCAATGGAAAATTTTCAAGTTTATTTTTGTTTGAAATGCTATGGTGTCATGTAAAGCCAGACCATGTTGGCCACCTGACAGAATTTGAAGAAACACATGCATGATATAATCGTAGTCATTTTTATTATGGCCATAGTAATGTTTGCATTTGCTTAATTCAATTTTCATCAGGAAACCAACATGGTTCGGCTTCACTATGACACTATAGCATTTCCAACGAGAATAATTTCTCCGTGTACTATCAGAAAAGAGTCTATGACGGTTAAGTTGAGTCGGGCTCTATTGAAATAATAATCCTGCTGGTTGCTACGAATAATAAATTTTCATAAATATTACACTGGGAGCTATAGCAGAAAAATAAGAAAAACAAGAATAAAGAACCGCAGGTATGAGTTTTGTGCCGTGAAGAAGTGAAGTGATGCCAGACAATGCGAGCATATCGTCGTATTATGCAGATATATTTGGAGTTATATTATATCAGGCGGTAGACGTAAAATTGTTAGGCTGAGCACGTTCATGTCCTCTTCTACTGCTAGTCTCGTTTCGACTGCCGTTCACTGGCAGGAAGTCCAAACGAGGTTGCTATATCAGACTAGTTCAAATGGCTCTTCAATATCCTGACACTTGGGATGAAAATCAATAATTCTTGATGTTGAATTCCCGCTATTTATATTTTCATTAGTTTATTGTTATTTTATTATATTTTTAGTTGTTGATTGTTTATTAATATTCATAATGGACGAATAATGAATAATATTATAACACATAAATGTATTAGCTCGAGGCAAGTACTAAAATAAATAATATTTTACATGAGTTTAAATGAAATTTGAGAGAGAACATTCAATTATAATTATTTATAAATCGAACGAAATACTATATTTCTATTATAACTAGAGGTATACAGCATCAAATTAAATTATTTGAAACAAACAAATGGCTACGGGGGATGGAGGGTCATTTGGTATGGACGTGGACAAGGCTACATTTTAATTCTATTTAATTAAATAACCAGTATAAATTTCAGATAGTTTTATTGTTCTCTTGATACGTCAAAGACACTCTATATTATAATGGGTTAATGGATTATATTACTGCAGAAAATGAACAATTTTAAATTTACCGTGATTATCTTTCATCAATACTTCGAATAATTTAGTCTTTTTTTTTTTTGTGACTCTTTTCTAACTGCAAGCATCATTGGCGACTGTAAACTGTACTCGGGTCAAAAAAATAACTTGATTTTCGCGTGATGCCGGGTCAAAAATAAAACTTAACACTGAAAAAAATAATTAGTAGCAGCTACCTATTGGCAATCGATAGCCGCTACCGATTAATTCTCAGTAACAGCTACCGATTATTTCGGTACCAGTTACCTCATTTTCGGTAACAGCTACCAATTTATTTCGGTAGCTGTTACTGAGAATTAATCGGTAGCGGCTACCGAAAAATAATCGGTAGTAGCTACTGATTGCCAATAGGTAGCTGCTACCGATTATTTTTTTCAGTACAGGCTCGCTTCGCCTTATTTTCTTTTGAAGTTATCGATTTGCTGACGATTTTTCAATAAGATCCCGATTTTTTCGACTTAAATTAATTTTTGACAAAATTTACATTTTAGTAAAAAAATTCTAAAAAGAAACTACAAGTGAATAGTCGTATAAGATTGTATGGTTTTAATTTTTAAAAATCATTGTTACACTTGGCAACATCGCAATATTAAATATATGGTGGTGGAACGGTGCAGCGCGACGAATGAAGGGTAGCGAGACCACGTGACAAACGGAGGGTTAAGTCAAAAGCAAGTGATTTTTTTGACCCAGGACCTTGGGACTTTAGGGTTATTCTATAGTCGGCGGTAGGTCAAATCTTAGAGAACGTTTTTACGGCTAACACTGAGATTCGAGCCCAGGCTTGGCCAGTTCCCAAGTTACCTCTCGGCCATGATGACTGGTTAATATTTTAGTCTTGTTTTTTTGGAAAAGCTGCGTATTAATTTGGTAAAATATATTTTCAAATTTATCGCATGCGTGCTAGTATTTGTTATTTTTATTTTTTTGTCTCTATATATTAGCTTAATAGATATATAATATATCCTTATATTTTTGAAGTATAAATTCAAAAACAGCATCAGAAAGTGTCATTTTTGAATTAATAAAAATAAAAAATCCATCTAATTTTTAATTTTTAATATGGAATAAAAAATGATTGATAGTCAATAATTGGCCAGATTGACGCATGCACAAATACCCATGAATGCAAATATTAATTTACTTTTATTTATAAAATGGAATAGTATTTTATTAACAAAGGCACAAAAAAATATTTATTTTTAATAAAATAAATTTAAAAATAAATAATGACTTTTGACGAATGTGAATTTCATTGTGGAAGTAAACCACTTGCCTATTTATCTTGTGGTAAAATATATTCAGTTATTTATAAACACACATGAAATAGACAGCGCAACGCACGTATTGATTTTTACAAACATATTTACCTTAAAATTTGACATTTCACCCGATAGCTATAGAAAGCATATAAAAATCGATAACAAAGTATGTATACCTTGCGTGATCAAATTCTACACGCAATGTTAGTTAAAATATTCATGAAACCAAGCATCTGCAACACGAAGCAATTTCAATTAAAATCTTAATCACGTTGTTGAAGAATGTAATTTGACATTGTTGAGAGAGAATAACCGCGTATTACTTAATCTGCAGAAGTATCATATATACTGCTCATATACATAGTGATATATATTATATATATATACATGGCAGATAATTATCAAAGGATTAAAAATTAAAAATACTCATATAATGGTACTTGAAATCTAGGTACATTAACCCAGATTTCTATTCAACGATTACTAAAAGCAATTTCGAATTCAACTGATCCAAAGATAATATTCCGAACTTCGTTTACCAACCAGAATTACATGAAGGACTTTAATCTATTCACTCTTTAATACTTCAAAAGCCAAACATACTATATCTCATAATTAATTTTTTTGTACAGTGAGTGTAAGCGTTTTAATTTCGAATGCTGTATTTCTCTGCATGCATAAGTAACTATTTCATGTCATTTTCATCTATTATATGACTTTCTATTACAAATATAAAATGATATTCTACATTATCCCAGAGTACAAGATATGAAACCCAAATGAAAAAAAAAAGTTGTAAGTAGAATTATGAAATTGAAAACTGCAATTTACAGCTGAATATTGCATGCTCTTCTTGAACATTATGGCCTAGAAAGAAATACAAGAGACGCAGAGACAAAATAAAGAAAACTCAGGAAAAAAAAAGTAGGTAACATAAAATAAGTGTAAAAAAGACAAAATAGAATAATAAAAAATATATACGAGAATGCCACACATGGTATTCACGCGATTATTACGTATGAGGGTGTAACGTCACGTGACTTGGTTTCTGGTACCGGTTTCCTCGAAAACAACTAAGCTAACACTTAGCTATTCTGGCGTGCAAGTACAGGAATAGTACGTGAAAATAGTACGCCTTGAAGGTGTAGAAGCGAAATGTAGAGAACGATGCTGATCGTTAAAGCAAGTTAAAACTTTACCTTCGTGTGCTGCACTAAGATATAAATCGATGCGAGTACTGACTTTTGTCAGGATCAAAAGAGTTTTAAAACCTCGTACAATTTGCTACAGCCATATTGTTGATAATACTTCAGTATAGAAGTAATTGTTGTAATAGTAAAGGTGGTTTATAGTGATATAAGAAGTAGTAGTAGTAGTAGTGGTAGTAGTAGTATTATACGCTTGAATGTATGTAAGAATAAAGGGATATAAAATAACAACTATATCATTTTCCGCTAGAAAACTCATTTCTTTTTATACAGGCCCTATTACTCTTTGGTCGAGCATTATAGCGTCGAACTAAAGTCTCTCGTTTGTTATCATGATCCTTTGTCAACTTGTAATTGTACTTCCTTAAAAATTAATTTTAATGATTTCGAATCTTGATCTCAATATAATACTCGGACAAAATAACAACTTTTACATTTAATCCCCCATTATATTTGTTTGTACTTTTAATTATTTAAGAAATACCAATTATATTCAATTTTAATGAGTTTGATAATAAAAGACCGAGATGAAGCGAACGCAAGGATCGGTAGAGATAACATTAATATTTTCAAAAATTTTTTGTTAAAATATGTTCCTCGAACGATCTGAAATACAACGATACGTATACTTATGGGAAAAATATTGCATTGTTTTTGTAACTATCTATTAGATAGCTGTGAGCCTTATACGACTTTCTGTAATCGTTATCTCACACGCCACCGTCTAACCTAATTAAACATCCATTTTGGCGCCTATTTTCAAATATAACAATTCGAGCTTACTTTTTTAAAATTTGTTAACTATCTATAACCTGACTGATTATTTACCTAATGATCAATCTAATAAAACTGCTGTATATTTCAATTGTGAAAATTATGTATAAATCAATTTATATTAATTTAATTAGTTAAATTTATATCATATTTAAATATTTATATGTATAACCTCAAAAATTAAAAGATATATTTATATTTTATATTTATTTAGACTGCAAATGATAAATCAGTTTTATAAATTATTTTATTTAATCAAAATTATTTATTAATCATTTATTTAATAATGATAAAGATTTCCAAACGTGTGTCAGATAGGGCTCAGAACGATACGCTATAGGTTTCAGAGCTATCTACCGTATTGTTGTCAGAACAATACAGTAGATCGTTGCAGTAACAATCTAGTAGATAACTATTGCGTATTGTTACTGTAACTATAAGTATACTTCTCAGAACAATATTTTTTTCTCCGTATATTATTTATTGAGTGTTTTTTTTTTGAAGTGGTTAAATTTTCAAGCCAAAAAAAAAATTATTTCCTTAAATTCTGCGCTTATGACATTTCCAATATAAATTAATATGAGTGGTGTTTTTACTTATCAAAAAGTTAACGTCAATGGTAACTTGAAAATGCTAATTCCACATATAAATTTACTGTATTTTGTAAAAAAAAAAAAAAATGAACTTGATATTTGTCTCGGATACTTGTTCATTTCATGCATTACAACCGTCAAATAAAATTTCCCCAAGATCCGTCACGGCAATATGATATGATGCACACCAGGAGTTTCCGCATTTCAAGCAACTACGATGGCGTCTCTCCTATTCACTCGAGTGCATGTTACGCAGCTACTCTTTTTTTTTTTATTCCCCTAAAATGAACTCACGCATGACAGAATATCACGCACGCCAGCGAATCACGAGTTATTTATTTAATTTTTTTTCTTGTTACTCTATTTTTATTTTTTTTTCGCTTAGCATTCTCATATTACTTCTACAAAGACCGTAGATTTTCAGCACAGGTATGAAAATTATTTCTGTGAAAATTTTCACGAGAAATAAATAAGCCGGGTTTCAACAAATCTGAAGTAATTTATACTTTTTTTTCCATTTATCAAATTTATCCGAATTTTTCTAGTGAAAGTTATTTTATTTCATTTTTTTCCCCTTCGTTATAATTTATTTCTTATAAAACATTCATCAGTGCTTCGTCACTCGGTAATATCATATTCCAGCTTAATATCTTACATATTTGGGTCAAAATGATTAGATAAATCGAATGATATTCGATGCGTAGATAAATCGATTTGGTATAACTGATGCGCAGTCTTTATTGACGCAAGAAAAGTATTCAGATCTACGTCAGAAACGTCGGAATATTCCAAAAAACCTCTTTTATATGCCATTGGAATAACTCGCGAGAAGGGTCTCACCCTCAGCGTCTTGTACTTCCCTTACACTTTATTCTTACCCTCGATCTTCTATCTCTGACATTGAGACTTTTTTTTATCCTATTCCAGAACTCGAGAAAGAAATTAACGAGAATCGTGAATTCAGTGACGCACTTGATATTTTTATACTCGAAGATTATTTTTCCCTTCAAACTGATAATAAAGAATCGCGGGATAGAATTGAGAAGGAGATGAGTAAAAAAAGAAAAAATAAAACAACGTGCCCATCAGTGAAGAACGTGTAAAGGATGAGAATTGAGTAGTGGCAGCAGTGAGGCGTGGTATTGATACTCCTCCATTTCCTGAAGGATGACATCACACCCTTATTTTAGTTCTTTTCTTTGTCATTCTCTTAAACTTATACCTCATTCACTCTCTTATTTTTCTACTCGGCTATTTTCTCCCTACCGTTTTGACTTTAAAGCTTGTGGCGGCACGCACCAGTGAGCGACCAGGATTTTTACGATAACAGATTAGAGGATCCGGCCTTCTCGTTCCCGGAACGATAAAAGAACCTTAACGTCGCTCAAAACGCAACTGTGTTTCCTGTGATCAAAGGAAACACCCTAGCCCGCATCTTCTCAACCCTCTGGCACATTCGTGACCTACTTCGAGAACCACATAAATTTCTTTAACATGCCAAATAATTTTTTTAAAATTTATTCATTTTATGAATCGCGTTATTTATTTTGTGCCGCTGGAATTTAAATGAAGTTTAAAGTAATTAAAGTTATGTGAAAAAATGGAATGGGGTAAGGTTACCCTGCATTTTGACCATAATTACTAATTAAAAATTTTCTTAGTTTATTAAATAGGAAAGTGATTTGCAGCTGTCAAAAATAAGCTCTACTGAGTGTACGTTATATAAAACACAAGAAACTGAAAGTACTTGATGACTAGTTATAAATTAAATCTAAAGTTCTCGCAGAAGCGCGACTGATGGCAAACGAGAAATTGCTTTGGAATTCTCCCTAACAGCAAAAGCAGCTAACTTTCCTTTGCTTCCCTTCCTACCCCTTTAATGTCTTCGATGGTATGTTCTACTGCCTGCCCGAACCGTCTTATCGCACTTCAAAAGTTGTCGAGAGAAGCTTCCACTTTCTCCTCCTTATCTTTCCTCAACGATTATATGATCGACGATAACTTAAAATTTCAAAATTTATTATTTGTAGCAAATAAAATTATCACTAATATATGTATCTTTATGGTTTATTCAAGAGATATTTTGAACGTTTTGCTAGATACACATTTATACCGAAGTGAAAAAAGTAGTGTCGTAAAATAGTTTAATTGAATACTCGAACTCGGGCTGGAACCCGACTGCCAGCGGCAGGACAACTGAAAATATGAAAAATATTGTCTTCTGTTTGACAAATTTTACAGCCTTAAAATTGGAAATAATAATTTATGACCCTTAACTTTGCTCGTGTTGGAAATAACCTATCATAACATTAACGTTTTTTGTTCATTATGGAGATGACTTTCTATGAAGAGTAGCCTGTAACGTTTGCTCCTATTAGGAGTAATCCATCACAATATGAACGTTTTTTGTTCCTTATGATGTCCTCTATTAGGAGAAACCCAAAACAGTCCCGAGAAAAATTTATTTTGTTAGTAATCGTCATCGGGCAGATACGGGCAGATGCAGGCAGATGCGGGCAGATGACACTGTCTATGTATTTTTTGAAGAGTAGCCCTTAATTTTGCTCCTGTTGGGAATAACCCATCACAACATGAACGTTTTTTGTTCCTTATGATGTCCTCTATTAGGAGAAACCCACAACAGTCCCGAGAAAAATTTATTTTGTTAGTAATCGTCATCGGGCAGATACGGGCAGATGCAGGCAGATACGGGCAGATGACACTGTCTATGTATTTTTTGAAGAGTAGCCCTTAATTTTGCTCCTGTTGGGAATAACCCATCACAACATGAACGTTTTTTGTTCATTATGATGCCCCCTAGTAGGAAAAGCCATAAAAAGTCCTAGGAATAATTTATTTTTGGAGTTTAGAACCATATCAGGATAAATTAGGATGGGTGGAGATGGGTGTACATGGGTAGAGATGATTTTCTCTAAAGAGTAGCCCTTAATTTTGCTCCTGTTGGGAATAACCCATTACAATATATAAATGAAAGTTCGAATCTTTGCCTGTTTATTGAAAGAATGGCGCATGCGCTAATCTCATAAAAGAAAAGAACGATCTTTTGGGCGGGAATTCAAACTTTTGGTAGAGGGGTAGTAAAAAGTTACTTTCTCAAAAATATGGAGTCAGGCGGTTTGTTACTGAAAACGACGATATTTACAACTCCCATAGATTTGCCACAGATAAATAGCTAATTTCATGCAACTAAATCACTTAGCCGTTATTTCTTAGTCACAAATAGATATTTATGCGTCCATATCTAACTACAGAATTTCTTCGGGTCAAATAAATGTTACTTGGCTTAAACCGTGTTTCGGTTAATGAAATAATCGATTTTACAGGCTTTATACAGATCGATTGCCATACAATATAAAAAGTTTAAAATAAATGAAAATAAGTCGCTCGGCTGGGATATTTCTTGGAAAACAAATCGTCCAAGGTAGCGCGATTCTAATTCCTATAAAATATATTCAAATACACGGGCCTATAGTTACACTACATAGAGAGTTACGTATGTCGTATATAGGACTGCGTGCATTAACGTTGATATACGACGGGCAAACATACCCTTGAATGTTATTTACAGCTTCCTGCGTGCCTTCGGCTATACCTTCGCGATAAGTTAATAGAGAAAGTCCGACTTGCTGGTGTGTTGAGGTGTAGAGGGTTAATTGTACGCTCGTCCGGCATACCTACTCATCTATCTCTATGATATCATATATATGTATATATATATATACATATACTCTTAATCTTCTTTTTATTTCAATCTTCTTTATTACTTCTTACTCTATGACCTATTTTTAGCCACCGTATTTCTCTCCTTCCTTTTTTATATAAAAAAGGTATTCTTGCAGAGTCGGGAATTTCTTGATTGCAGCCTCTATTCCACAACCCGAACGAGGATTGTGCATTTTACGTAACTTTTTTCTTGCGCGTCTTTTATTTTTTATTATACAGTTATATCGTCAAATTCGGTTAAATTATGGGACCGTAGAAAATTTAACTTTTATGAAAATAGAGGAAGTAAAACAGAAAAAAAAATACGGTTAGAATTAAGTACCAACAAAATGAGAATTCGACAGTTTTATTTTTCATCCATTAGTCTAGCATACATTACCAAATGAACAATCCATTTTAATTGTGCGTTGGTAATATATATGAAGATGAAAATGCCACGTAATTTTATAGTATATAATTGAATACCAACATATGAATATTTGAAGATAATATTATACTGATTGGATGAATTTAAATTAAAGTCAGACAATCGTTGAGTTGGCTGGCAAGAGGTCAGTTCCCAGTTATCTACCGCAAATTCATCGGCTATACAACGTAGAGTAGACACTACTACTACTACTACTACTACTACTACTACTACTACTACTTCTATGATCATGACTAGGACTATGACTATGACTACAACTACTACCAATGCCTGGTGCAACTGCTCCTATACTACTGGCAACTCGCACTCGAATATAACTCGATTCGGAAATGCGCGAACCAGAGTTTGGAGTCGTATTGATCGGCCATCTCATGCTGCGTGGGAGAACGAGGGTGGGTTAGTGCCAGTGACTGTAACAGTAGGCACATCTAGTCACTCTCTTCTGCGTGAATCCTGGGTAGGCGGAAAAGGCTCTTTTCTCTTTTCTCTTATCTCAACTCTTTTCTCTTGTCCGCAACTGTACATTATTTTTTTTCTTCACTTCTTTTTTCTTACACAAAAAAAAAAAAAAATAATGTACATTCTCTTTTACAATTTAAATAAAATAATTTACTTTTACTTTTTGTAACAATAAAATTATTAAAATTCTTTTTATATAAAATAGAATGATAAGAAAAAAAATAACACTGTTAGTCATGACAATGCTTGTATAGAATGAATATGTACAAATAAGGGAAGTTTTGTTGTATAACAAAAATAATAATAATAAAATATACGTAATAAGAAAAAAAAAAAGGTAAAATGAGTCCCTCTAATTTAAATTCAGAAAAATGATAATACATATGCCTACCAGTCAGTTTATTCAACTTGAATAAATTTGAATTGTCCAGTTTTCTTGGATAATTTTATGTCTGTAAATATATATATGTATACATGTTAATAAAAAATGTAATATATATTTTTTTATTTTATTTAGTATAGCGTATATCCCATTCCATCGTTTCAATACGACATTTTTATACTAGCAAAGCTATTATAAACACGTGTGAGCGAATTTCCCACTGCACTTTACCAGAACCAGCAACTGAAGTTTACGGAACGACGCCTTTGAAGAAAGGAATAGCTCCCTTAGTATTTTTCTGTTCACTCCTCTCCACTTATTTAGCTTTTTTTTCCGACACACTGAGTCTCGATGTTTCCAAGTATACAGAAGGAAAGAAGGAAATAAAGAAAAAGAAATAAAACAAAAAAGAAAAAAAATAATAAATAAAGAAAGACCATAAAAAGGGAGTTGGCAGGAGAAAAAACAAGGCAGGAGTGAGATAAGCAAAATTGACAAAGACGTACTGAAGTGTGAGGGAGTGGAAGCACGCGTGCCTGCTTAAAAATACTTTTTTTCCTTCTTACACATTTTTATTTAATCCTCTCACTTTTTTCACTCTCGCTTTTTCCCTTTATCTCCCTCTTTCTTTGTTATCCCAGAGAAGGAAAAAATTACGCGCACACGGATCCTGTGCGAGATTAAAGGGTTAAAGGAGTGGCGTGATAATCCGCCAATCACGGAAAATTTTCTGTGTATCGGGTTACTGTGTGAAAAATAAATATTTAGATAATCAAGTGATTGTCGCTCTGTAAAAATAATTAACTTTCTTGTTGTCCAATAAAATAACTAATTAATGTGCCAATCATGGTTAGTCTGATAATCGCATTGGCTTTCTTGTCTATTACGGGTAAAGAGCAGAGACTTATTACATCTTAAATCCGGACATCCTGAGATTAAACTTCAATTAATGGGATTCATTAAACGATCGGTATATTAACTGAACAATCTGTTAACGGAATTATAATAGCCTATAAATTAAATCTTTTTAACTTCCCGCTATGAAAATTGAAAATTTGAATAAAAAGAGAACTTATTGGTTTCGACCCATTATCGAAAACCGAGTTTAGATCAAATTTAGACGTTTCGAAACCCTAGGAAGTTGTTCTGACTATTTCCGGATTGACGTCCGTGTGTGGAAACTTTTTTGTCGAACGATATCTTTGGAACGAATAAACCGATTTGAACGTTCTTGACGGCAATCAAAAGGGCTTACCAAGACTTGAAATTGGATAGGATTTAGAGTCGATCAGTCGTGAAGTTTACAAGTTATACGAAAACGAAAAATGAAAAAACATTTTTTTTTTAGGTTTTTTGCGTATAACTCATAAACTACATGCCCGGTTTACCTCAAAATGTATCCGGTTCTAAGTATCGGTGAGCTCTTTCGATTGCCACCAAGAACGCTCGAATCAGTTGATTCGTTCGGAAGATATCGTTAGACAAAAATCATATTTTTTCAGTAAAATGTATGTTTTGTCGTTCTTACAGTTATTTGAGCTCGAAGAGCTCACAAGTTTACAAGAAATAATGTTCTTGAGCTTCCTGAGCTCGAAAACAGCGGGAAGTTTTGGGGTCGAACGTTTTTCAGATATTTTTTTTAAATAAAATAAAAATATTCTGATGAAGAGGTTCACATATAATTAAAGAAATAAAATTTTATATTTTTACGTTAAAGGTGAATGAGAAATCCGTAATCTCTCAGGATAAAAGTATTGTAATAGAGAGAGTGAATTTTCCCTGGATAGAAAGACACTTCAGGGAATAGCGTGTGGTTCTTGTGACATTATCGATTTCACGTTTAAATTATCCTTCGAAGCTTCCAGGCGTTCGCAATCCTTGCTGCATCGGCACGCTGCTTTAGAAAATACACGTACCCAAATACATATATGTATGCAGATATATATATATATACATATATATCCATGTATATTTGAATATATAAGATGCTCGTCAGTCTATATAACGTATGTGCTCTGCAGTGCAGATAATACAGTTTAAATTTCATACGAGCTTGTATATATATTATTATTATATATATAAGGATTAATTATTCATTAGTAAAATAATTGACATACTTAATACTGTGATATTTAATGATATACTTGGTAAGAGGTAATCTGACATCCTGGGCTCAACGAGATATCTCAATAACTATGTGATTTCTGGGTTAATTAAATTTGTTAAGTATATTCTTATTATACAAAATATCTGAAGATACACGGAGACAATTTTTGATAAAATTTACTCTACAACTTAGAGTGAATCTGGGTCAAAAACAAAGTAAATACAGAAATAATAAAAACAGATTTCTGTTGTATTATTGTTTACTTAAAAATTGCTCGAAATTTGGTTCTTTTACCCTATAATTGAACACTGTCTAAAAACGGAGGAGTATTTATTCCTACATGCCCAGTTTTTTTCACAATTAACTAGTAAAATTTATTAGATAATCCTCTTCGCGTAATATATTTAGAATTTTGAAAATCTATAATAAGGTAAAAGTACCATTTTTGATCACTGTAGAGTCGGTTTTGGAAATTTGAAAAATTTAAAAATAAAATGATTTGTAAAGTACGCAATGACATAATTCATTTTCGAATGTGCAACGACACTTTTACTACACTGTTACAATAGAATTTTTTTTACACTTTTTCATTAAATACAATAGAGTATTATGCGTCCAAAAATAGAGCAGTGACTACAAATGATATTTATACCCTACTATTATTACTTTTGCTGGTTATTAAGTGAACATAAAAATAAAAGTTAAAAAAAATTTTTTCTCAGAGTGTGGAAACTCAAAATATATTTTTGAAAATTTTCATTTGCTCACGATAAACTGACACACTAGTTGAAATCCGTCTGATATTTTTCTAATCTATCCGTTTTGCGGGTCCCTTCTTTACTTATAGAACAATGAATAATTCAAAAATAGCATGTTAACTTTTTTTTGAATGATATATTATCGGAAAAGAGATTATACGGTAGTTGTGTAGTTGACGGTACTTGGGAGATCTTATGTTACGACGAAAGACTAGACGATTCGTAAGTCTTTACGTACAGGACTTAGTGTACTTCTCGAAGAAGAAAGCTTTAATCCGACTTTGTGAGCAATTGTTGAAAAAAAAGGACCGCCGGTAGAATACAAGTTTAATATTTAACTATCTAGGAGATAATCAAGTGAAGTACAGTATCGGTGGTGATAAAAAGTACATGGAAATTTGAAAATTTCTAATGAATTTTATATTTTTCTGCCTTTAAGACATTTTCAATAAAATATCAACGAGTAAAATAAAATTATTACGAAAAGGCGAAATAAATTATTCTAATACTAGCAAAAAAATTAATTTCCTATACAGAAAAAAATAGGAGGGGGAGGGGGGTATTCAGATAATCGAAAAGTCAGCGCGCGCATTTTTTTAAATTTCATTATTTAAATTAATTAATTTATTTATCTGAAATTTATAAATTGTCTGATGTCTGCTACATTTACACTCATATAAAATCAATGAGCTCAGAAATTTTGCTAGGTGTCCTCCCCCACCCTTTAGTCGAGCATATTGTTATTTAAAAAACTGCAAAAGCATACAATTTGTAAGTTATTTGAATTCAAAAAGTAAAAAAATAAATATACTTTACGACATCAAGTTACTTTTACGAGCAGAAGCGTTATGAACGTTCGATTTTTTGTTGTACCGTGTAACTTGACTCAAAAAATGAAAACTAAAACAACATTTATAAGAGTAAAAAAAAATATTTTTTTTATGCTACAAGTTTTATGTGTACGGTTCATCTGCATAATATTATATGAAACTTTAAAAAAAATTTTACTGTTGCAATTTACATAAGAATAACTGTTTTAAAATCAGATTTAATAAAAATGAAACAAAATATTTCATCCGGATCTAGACTTTTGTTTGTAATACTTTCATTGCGGCTAAAAATTATTTTACCATGGGAATTATTGTCGCTTTTAAATTTTAAATTCACATTAAATGTAAAGATTAATGAGATTACACTGAAAAAAAAAAATACTGTTTTCAAGTATCAGCGTGCTTGAATCGTACCGAGTAAATATTTGTTTAAATATAGTAAAAATATACTCCAACCAAGTAATATTTTCTTGATTTAAGAATTTTTATACTTATTTTAAGAAAATATTCTTGGTTGAAGTACATTATTACTATGATTAAACAAATAATTTTCTCGGTACGATTCAAGCACGCAGATACTTGAAAACAGTATTTTTTTTTCTCAGTGTAGTGTCGTTTGAAATGTTTTTTATATATTGAGATATAACTATATTAGTGTAAACTGTTGTCATATGAATATATATTTCGTTTAATATAAATATGCGGAGATTATTAAAAAAAAATGATAACATTATTTTCAGTGACAAGGAAATCAACGAGACTCGAGTTACAAAAGTGTATCGTACACGTTTTTAGGTTTTTTAAACGTAAAGAGAAACGGCGGGATTATGGAAAAGCTTCTGTTCGCTGGAGACAAACTACCGAAGAAGCACCCGTAATTCGCAGTGGCTCAAGCTAGGGTAACGATTTCTAGGATGTGACGCGTGTGAAAACGAGCTCGCTCAACGAGTTGCACAGGCGCGCTATATAGCACACTGACGTTATACAAAGTTTACTATAGACTTACTCTATCGGCTATTTTTCACACCTTAGTAAACACAAAACGATCAGTTGTTTAGACGATAAAGGGAAGCTTTGATACTGAAGTTGGCCAACGTCTAATTTTTGGCATTTATTCAAAACGATAAGTTATAAAAAATAAAATATTTAGAAAAGTTACACTTGTGGTTTTTTAAATTTTCTATAAATGCATATTTTTAGTTTTTTTTTTTTTTTTTGTAATTTATGTGTTGATAACAAAATTCAAAAAAAATTGCTAATTCTCTCGGAGTTCATTTTTCGGTTTACTGCAATGAAGCAGAATTAAAATAAATGAAATTATACTTTTTGATTTGAATCGAGTTTTTTGTTTTCTTAGGCACCAGAAATTTTTTTCATCACTAGAGTTCTGAAGTTGAAGGTTGTAAAAGAGTTTGAATTCTAAATTCAAATGTAATACTTTTTACGTATTATTCTAAAATATACGTAAAAAGTATTCACTTTTAGAATTTTTTTTGAAGTAATTTTCAACTTCCTGTCATGGAAATTGAATACTATCAATTGAAAAGAAAATTCTGATTTTAGAAATTAATAATGAAAGCTTACATTTCATGACCATTCGCTAGATAGTTAGATAGTGCGAACCTGGTTTGCGAGGAGAAGCTTGATTTAGACAGGTTGAATTAAAATTTTTGGTCGAAAATTTAAACCTGCAGGAGGCAGTTGGATCACTTGTCTAGAGTGAGAGTATTTCCAAGCGAAACAACAATTCAGCCTAGAGCTGTAGAGCGTGACTATGCAAACAGTGAAGCTTCCCCGAAGGAATTCAACTTCACAGTTTTGTTACAGCTGTGTCTGAGTGGTGAAGATGAAGTTAACTCGGAATCAGAGAAGACTAAATTTGTATGTCACAAGCTAGTATACTTGCTCACGAGAAGAGGATTAGATTTGACAATTAATGTGCGGTTTATAAACTATTTTAAGATTTGTTTTACTTCAAGTAAAGTCGAAAAATTGCCAGTTAAATTTATATATGATGAGTAGTATTATTAAATCTTTTACATCGAGCTTAATATCAGCCTTAAATTTTGAAAACTGATTTATGGAAGCATAAGCTAATATATTCAATTTTTTAAATTAGACTTAATCTTGGACTTATTTATACATTCATATTTATTCGAAGCTACCCCTGCAGTTCAGTTGGAAAAGCGGTTGCACGCGTAATAAAAGCTCGATAGTTGAAACTTATTAAAAAATTTTCATTCAGTGATGTTTGATATAATCATAAATGGCCACATATGAAAATTGTTTATTTTTCATATTTACGGGCAAAAAGAATCGGTAGCTACTGATTTTTTTCAGTAGCTGCTCGCGATTTCCTCAGTATCGGCTACCGACCAATTCGGAAACAGCTACAGGAATAATTCGCCAATCATTACCATTTATTTCGATATTGGCTACTGAGAACTAATCGATAAAAGCTACGATTATATCGAAATAATTGGTAGCGGCTACAGAAAAATAATCAGTAGCTGCTACCGACTTTTTTTCCGTAAATGTTATATATATGAGTAAATATGGTTCATTTTGAACGGGTCTTTTTTCAACCGACTTGAATTTAATAGGATTAGATCATGTAAATTTTAAATTGAAGAAATAAAATAAAATTCGTGATGAACTGTTTTTTTAATTACTAAAAACCTTCTTATCAAAAGACCTCAAAAGCTTACCGACTTGGTGCCGGCTTAGCTACCCAGCTTTGAAATAACAGCGATAAAATAACCGAGTAACATAATAACTCGAATAAAAATAACTTTTACAAAAATTACCGGAAGTATAAATTAGGTACTAAGTAGTTAAAATAGACGTTAAAACAATTATAATTAAAAATCCTATTAAAATTAAAAAATTTTGTATTTAATATTGTAGTTATGTTGAAATACTTATTGATCTAATATTATGGCATGATTGTTTTTGATGGATGTTACTTTTGATTGATGATTGATTTTGATTGATGGTTATTGAAATCATTTGTAATTTAATAATGAGACGTTTTTAATTAGAGGACAATATCGAACAATAATTATTATTAACATATTATTCTCAAAAAACTGGTATTTTAATTTTTGAAACCAAAATGAGGAATACTCTCTTCAAAATTCATATTTTAAAAAGCCCGCGCTTAATTGAACACAGCTAGAAAATTTATCCAAAAACAAAAACAACTTTTATGACAATCAATTTTTGGTGGAAAATGAATGTAATTTCGATATCGAAATTTGTCATTTATATTATTTAAAATTACCTGTCATTTAATGTCTTACAGGGGACGAAACGGGTCTAAGCTTCCAATGCTTAAGCAGCGGGAGGTTAATTACAATTTTTTAATGTTTTACTTACAGCTAAAATTTATCTCTGTTATATTTTTGGGTCATGCCATAAATCAATAGAATATTCAGAAAAATTTCGCCTCAACCCATCAAAATTCCCGGATAATTTAAAATTTTTACCTTCCACAGCGGAAGCTAAAAATGTTTTTCAGCTCAAAGGCGAAAATTTCAAAAATTTTCCAAAAGCTCAAAGAAATTTATAGAAATTCTTTCAAGCATAGAAAAAGTTTATCGATTGCGCAGTTTTTCATCTAACGACAAACGATAATTTATAATGGAAGCATTGAAGTATTGATTATATTATTTCTAGAACGCGAATGTAACACGAAGTACTAGGCATATTAATTGTATGCTCTAACAGTTTATTAGAACAAGTATAAATATAATGGCTGCTATTAATCAAGTCATGATTATGTAAGATTTATTGCTGGCATTATTTGTCCATTAAAAAACTAATAGTTTTCAGTAACATTGAACATTGCAGTTCCCGTAGTTTATTGCAGACAAGACTCTCATAAAATAAAAGTATACAATGATTGTAAAAATTTTCATTATTACAGCGATACTCTGTGTTACTTAAAAAGTTTTTAGTAACGATCATTATATACCATTACACAGAAATATTGTGCCAACTTTTTCAATTGTCTCCTGCAGTACTTTGTTATGATACTGGGTGTGTCTGTGATGTATAATTGTGTGTACATTGTTACCAAAGTAAAGCGGAAACATTGAGATTTAAGAGAATCCTCTTTGCATTTATTGTTAACTCATTACTCATTATATTCCACAACAATCATAAGTTACAATGTTATGACTAAACTTGGGGAGCTATGAATACATTGGGAAGCACAATAGAGCAGAGTTTAAATTAAGTGACAAGTATTCTTGAAAAAGAATTAATTCCAGACCACGATGACCATCAGTGGATAAAAGAAAAAAGAAAAAAATCTGAGGAAGAACAGGACTAGTCGACACTCATACGCAAAGAGCAAAACGCTGTCTGGATAACGGGGAACATTTAAGTGAGCTGGGAGAAGCCTCTGTGGGGAATGAATATTTAAAAGAAACCTCAGCGTTGTCTACTACGACGAGGACTACCCTCTTGTCAGAGATCAGAGGGTTAAACGAAGACGATCTTTTCTCTGCAACTTTCTTTTAATCGTCCAAGTTCGTGTACCATTATATAGAATAAAACGAAAAAAGTTTAAATATATTCTCAAACTGCTGAACAAAAATACCTTAGAAAATTTTACTGTCTTGTCCTCAAATAAAAATGTCTTGAGACATTTTTCTAATGCTTATAAATGTTTGCGTGACTAACATAGAATCATGTTGTATACAGGAATAGATTTTCCTTTATATTAGTTTTTGTTGAGTAAAAAAACTGTCGTGGAACAGAGAACAAAAAACGTCTTACGTTTTCATTAAATAAATCCAATTTTACATAAAAGAAAAAGTACTAAGTATCTTTGCACTAAAATCTTCTTTGTTTTCTAGTCTTTTCTTTTGTATTTTATTTTATTGTTATTATTATTATTATTTTTTTTATTTTATGTTTACTTTGAGTTTCATTGTGTGTGTACACCAGCATCCAGATAATGCTTTTCGCATAAACCGATTTCCCGACGTTCTTTTACGTTGGGGCTAATGTCAAGTCGTTTCGTAAGAATTAATATAACGTTATCATGCCTGTAATGAGGGCACTTGACGTTCTTTGAAATGCTTGCAAAGTATCGGGCTAGACGATTACCCAAGCCCCTACTTCAGTAGTCATTTTGCTCAATGTACTCATTGTACACTCGATATTTCCAAGTGTATAAGCATATAAACGAAAGAATCATGACAAACCGTAACGGGAGTTAAAAAAAGCAATAACATTCCAATGAAAATAGTAGCTGAGATTGCTGTATTGTGATTTTTATATATTGGAAAAAAAACACAATGTGTTTTAACGTATGTGATACTATCAACAACAACTTTATTATACAGCAGCATTTGAACAATGGATTTTTTAACGTTTTGCTTGAATCAACGATTTTAAAAGAGGATTTCAAAATATTTTATATTCAAAAAATTCGTGCCGATGGCATGACACAAATACTTTATATCAGTTTGTCCCATTTTTTAACCTTTTTTTCGTTTGACAAATATTGGCTGGAAAAAATTTTTTAAAATAAAACTCTTTTTAACTTCTATGCATAGCGGAACAAAAAAGGCTGCGGCAGTCAAAAAAAAAACAGAATGTCTACTGAGACCTTATTTATTTTTGACTTTCAAAGTAAATAACCTCTTCTGTAAAGCGACTAAATCAAGATCCTGTGAAAAAGCCAGTGAGATTAGAGATAATATATAACGAGAAGCTGACTATGACGGCTACGACGACGAAAACGACGAGATGCTCGGATGAAATAGTGTATATGTATATATAGTGTCTGTGAGATTTGGGCTGAGTTTATGTAAAATGAAGGCGAATCTCATATATGGCTGCAAATGAGGCCACAGATGCGCTCGAAGATAAGGGATGATGAGAGTAGTCGGTGAAAAGAGCCGTCGGTTCTATTGAAAGAGAAAGAAGGTCGAACGAAGAAGCTTACGACCTATACGAGCTAATAGAAACCTGAACGATACATTCATATAGAAGCTACGATATCAGCTGTAGTGTAGGGCTTACTTTTTGTAAAGGAAGCCTTTCTGGGTCACTTATTGCTAGAACCGAGTTAAAAAAAATAATAAAAATGAGGATACGGATATTTTAGTGAAAAATTTACAGCACGGAATTTTCCATACCCTGAACATTAACGTGGGTTATTGAAAATATGGATCTGGCTATCTATAGGACATGATCTTAGCAGCAATCTTGTAGATCTTTTACATACTTCCTAGTTGAATACCGTAAATAGACTAGCGTCATGTATGCTGTTATGATAATGTATTCATCCCCTATAATAGCTCTCAGAATTTTCCCCAGATACTCCAAGCGCTATTTCCTTTCATCAATACAGAGGATCTCAAATACTGCAGGATTCCTTGATTTTGTAACGCATGACCTGGCTGCTGGTAGCGATGATGAGAGACTTGAACATCACACAGAGCTCGGAAAACGTTTACGATAGTCGAAACAACATTAAGACAATATATACCTTCGCTTTCAGGCTCTCAGAGCGACCCAATACTCTTGTAAAGCACTCCCTGATCACGTAAGAAACCCGAGCTAAGGATTCTCGAGATTTGCCATTTCGGTAATTGAATCTAGCCACGGCTTTCTCTTTCTCTTCCCCCATTTCGCGCGACTCGTTTTAGCTAATAGCTAAAGTTTCGCGTTTCTATGCAAATACGGTGCTCACGGGCATCAACAGACTCGTAGGAAGAGTAAAGCGTACAAGGGTCACCCATCCCCATTGTTTATCTACTGAAGTCGAGTGTCGACGGTGAATGGGGATTTGAAAAGTATGGAACCGATGGTGTGAGAAGTATGTTTGCAAAGGAAAGTGAAAGAGATTGTGGTGTAGGAAATAAGGTTCTATACCTACTACTTTCGTTGTCGCGTAACTACAAGCAGTTAGTGCCCGGTCGCTTGAACTGCGACGAACGACCAATGTGTGCAGAATAACGATAAGCCTTAACAGTGAACAACAGGCGATATTTATGCGTCTGGCATGCAACAGAGGGTAGTGTACTTTACATCCATTCATTTATTCTTTCCTAAATCTTAAACAACTTGGAAAATTACCAAAAAATTACCTCCCATGTCGCCAGTAATTATTATCGTAATGCTTCACTTAAATTGGATTTCTTATTATTGATTGCTGCAATTAAATTTTTATTTAATCTATTGCAGTATCACTGAACAGCAGGTGCTTATTATTAGCAGCTCAGAGTGTAAGGAAAGTAAATAAAAAATGTGATTAATCAGTATTGAATTATTTCGTCGCTTATTGTTGTAGTTGACACCATGAAAAACTGGCATTAGGGTTCATTCCGAGAATCGAAGGGTGTCCAGAAAGCTTGTTTACACTCAACTTTATTGCTACCGGTTAATGCGCGTGGCACAGTGACTCAGACGACATTAAGGAATCCCCTTCGTGAGGTGTGCCTATCAGTTGTTGCTGATCAGACCACTGGCACGAAGAGTATTTCAACAAAAGGGGTTGCACAAGTAGTTGTTGTTGTCGTTCGTATTGGTATTGCCGATGGTCAAATGGGAAATAGTAGTGGTCAACTTGTGTCTGTTTGGTGGAACACACAGCAAGACCAACGCTTTTACTACATATATATTTATATATCTATATCTATATATGTATATTGTAATGTTGTCTCTTTTTAGTATAGTAGGGTGGTGAAACCTTGCACGTGCGGACGAGCAATATACGTTTCACGGCGGGGTGGTTCAGGATAACGACGACCAACAACGTGACGAGCCAGTGGATTCGACGAGACTAGTACGATTCTAGTTAACTGATTTTACTGTACTGGTATAAGTACAATGAGTTATTGTTATTTCTTGATAAGCGTACAGGAATATACATCTCTGTAAATTAGTACTGATTTTATTGTCTGAGATCTCAAAGTTTAATAATTTATTAAATATTTATTTTAAACTAACTCTGTAATCATATAATTACATAGGGAATGACAATGTTCGCTGAATTGTGACAAAATTTTGTAGCGCGATATGTAAGTGGAAGAAATAATATGGAGGGGTCTATTGAATTCAGTAAAATATTCTGACAACTCTACCTGACATAAATTTGTTAACAATTGTTAAATTTTCGTCGCAGAACTTAACTTATTAACTTTTGAAATTCGCAACATTCAATATCACAAATTTCATTGAGTTAATTCTACATCATTGTTTTAGGTGATGTTTTAAGGTAAATTTGAAAGTTTGTGCATGGGAGTTAATCAGTAAAGGAGCTTTGAGAGAATGCTAAAGGTCGTTGAAGCACGTAACATGTAGTTATACATTATAACGCCGAGAACTATAAGAGAATCGTTGGATTATACCAGCAAAATTGTACTCTAAATAGTAAAATGCATTTACATGTATACATGTTGGTTAAATTTAGCAGTGGTTGTATATATAGGCAGTTGCACCTGGTACTCGGTGAGAAGCACGGAGGTGCTTGTTAATGTATCCCAGTTACTATGCTACATAAAGATAAGTCCCATGTTCCAGGCATTCGCGGTTTCATTATTGCCAATTACGTCTCACGTAACTGCGTCTTTACCATTTCCACATGTTTTTATCTCAATCTGTTTTCCTTACTTATACTTTCTCCTTTACTACTCATTCAATGATACTTCATTATGATACTTTTGATAAGTATCTCGGAAATTTATACCCTGAATCTAGTCCACGCTTTTCTGATGTTAAGATCATCGGTGTTAAATCAACTCCGAAAACGGTGTTAAAACAACACTTGTGGTGATGAAAAAAATAGTTTTTTTTTCAAGTAGAAGTCAAATTGTATTTTAAATATGAAATGAAATTTTTGTTGTTTCAAAAATTTTTGATACGCAGTTACCAATTTATGGAAAAATCCAAAAAAAATTCGCCTACAATGACATTTTAATGTTATTTGTGACTATTTTTCTGTATTATTTTCTGTTGTATATTCTAGTACTTTTCAGACCTCTTGTATATTCTTTAGATGTATGTTAGAGTGGGCCGAAAATCCGCTTTTTTTGAATTTTAATTATTAATACCGAAAATATTGTTGTATGCATGAAAAAGTCTGTGTAAAAAGAAAAAATTTTAGGGCGGTATCTTAGGCTCGTCTATTTTGGTCACAGTTAAAAGCCTTAAAAGACATGTTTTATCGACTTATCAGAGATTTAACTTTGTACAAAAAAAGGTATTAATAAATAAAATTCAAAAAAGCGGATTTTTTCCCCATCTAATGTATACTCAACTAAAATATTTCATTTGATATGTTATAAAAAATACATGAAGCTGAAACTAGCGGCCGTAATAAGTAGTGGTCAGAAATTTTTTGCGTGGCCGCTACTTATTACGGCTGCTAGATTCAGCTTCATAAAAAATACATCAGGTCTAAAATTAGTGTCAGTAAGTGATACTAATTCAGTAACAATCTATTCAGAACCGGTACTGACAAAATATTCTATCAAATAAAATTATCCTAGTACCACCTTTTTTTCCCTACACGAATAAAGTAAAAATCTAGAAATTCACTAAATGTGCTCGTAGTACCATATGGTAAATTTTGCAAAAAACATGTAGTGTGTAAAAAAAAATTTTCTGTGCATTTTATTTATTTTGCAGAGTATAGATAAAAAACTCAACTGCTAGGTGGTATTTAAAAAACTGGCGATAAAAATTCACCGATTGTTTTCCGGTTTATTCAGTGCCCATAGATTGTCAAGTGCTGAGTGAAAATGGAAAGACAAAAAAAAAAAAAATAGTAAATAAAGAAGTATTCACGTAGAAAATCGAGCGTCTAGGCGAATGATTCGGTTAGATTGGACAAGAGCTGTATGAGATTCCACAATGACGTTTGAAATAAATTGGTGAAACGTGTTACAACCAAGCTGTGGGTACCAGGAATGCAGCCTATTGGCTTGTGTGATGCTAAAAAAAAGCTTTAGCTTTTTTTCATTCAGTGCTTTTTATTTCATGCAGCAGGCGTGAGTACTATTGCATTTCTTAAAGCAGCTTTGTCAAATCGGCGTTAAAATATTGATGAAACAATGAACTGGGGTATTCTGCCAATTACGATGTTTTGAATGAAATTCGAAATCGAATAACATAAAATGAAATAATATAATTTATGATGTAAATAAAATTGTTTTATGAGTAAATAATTCATTTGAGCTTATCTTAATCTAAAATGAAGAAGATAATATTAAATTTGTGAAGTAAATTGCCGTATCCTTTAGTGAAACGATGCATACTAAATGCTGACCATACCAGCAGAATAGATTTCCTGACAACAGTCGTTCTCTAAATCTAATAATAAACATTCCCACAAAGGATCCCTTTTGCATGCAAATGCCAACATTGAAGCATACGACACAGAAAGCACGACCAAAAGTTTCAGGTACGGGAAATCTCCCTCTGAGTTCAACGGATTTCATCCCGCTGTACGCGCATTTGTATTTCCTTTTCTGTTTATTTTTATTTTATATTTTGTTCCTTTTTTTCACTCTTTCAGAGCTTCCTGGTTACTCCTGGTAGTCTCCAATGAATCACTAGATTCAATTTACCAAGCGATAAAATCGCCCGTTTTTCTAGGCGTCCGACTTGGATAAATAGACGGACTTTTTTGAATGGTTTCGACCAAAGAAACTCTGTCTCTAAACGACTTACTTTTACTTCTTATTTCTTTATATAAGCAACATGAATGTTCCCTTTTTGCAGCCTTAACTTTCTACCCCTTACACTTTCGACCTTGCGAAAATAAGTGGTCGATCAACCCCCTTCAAACTTGAGAAAATCTTAAGTAGACTATTTGAATTCAATCGACGTGCACAAAACTCTTGATTCCATTGTCTGGTTACAAAGTTCAGTCCTACTGAGTCTCGAAAGTCAGACACACTTTAAGCATATAGCTAGTTACTTCCGGGTAATTTATTCCACTATTTACAATGGGTAGATGTACTTTTAGTCGGTACTAAATTTTGCCCACCATGAAAATTAATAGACTACACGTGGAAAAGTCTTTAAACTAAATTTTGCAGCGAAAATGGCTATTTTTTTAAATACTTGATTCAAACTTATGAATTTCTATGAAAATTTATAAAATTTTTTGAAATTTGGTCATATTTCATAAGATTTTACATATTTCGTACAACAAAATTTTATAAAACTTAATACAGTTTTCTAAAATTTTGCAAAAACATGTTCTTAGGACTAAATTTAAATTTTATGGAATTTGGTCATATTTCATAAGATTTTACATATTTTGTACAGCAAAACTATGAAACTTTATGGAATTTTTAAAAATTTCGCAAAAACATGTTTTTAGGAATGAATTTCAATTTCATGGAACTTTGCCTAATTTAACCTCGTCAAATTCTATACAATCATATAAAATATTACAGAATTCCATACAATTTTCTTAAACTATGAAATCCTGCGGAAAAATTTTCTCCAGATAAAGATAAAAAAAAAACAATGAACCCTCTAAAAACGAATTAGTGAAAATCACGGGACAATCACTATTTGGCAGTGAAAAGTCACTTATTGTCAGTGAAAATTATACCACTATTTGAATTCGCGATGTACTTTTCACTAGTAAACGATGAAAAGTCACTATTTTCGGTATTTAAAATTTTAAAGAGAGAAGCATCAAGTCTGATTACCATAAAAAAATACAAAATTCTAATTACTGCTTTTATATAGTTTAATCACTACTGCTTACACCGTAATTTACTTGATTATAGTCGAGTAGCTCACGCGATTTATTAAAAAATTATTTTCTCTAAAAGTGGAGAATAATTATTTGTTATCCATCAAACTAGTAAATAAAAAAAATGGACGACAGTAGTTCATCACTGGGAAGTACTGTCCATTGGCAGAAGTGTAATCGATCCAAATGCTATTGCTCGTAAAATAAAGATTTGGCCGCAATAGTAAGAGGGTAGGCGTGTTAGTCTGCATTGAAGAGCAGACATGGGGTACACGGATGAAGGGTCGGCGTTACGGAGTGTGTCTGTTAGAGGAGGAATATCCCGGGGATTTCTTTCCTTCTCTGTTTTGCTCATTTCATTCACTCTTACTCTTTCTGACCTTCTCTCGATACGCTCCAGTATCCGCGGTAACAGAGGGTCGGTTCGCGTGTGCTCGTTTTGAATACTGATTCTCGACGGACGCATACATTATCCAACGGATAAAAGACATTTGCATTTTGATGGACCGCACCGAGTGCATTTGACGTTTCGTATGCATTCACAGGATGCGTAAATGCTGGCTTTGAAGTTATCCCTTTCTCATTGACTTATTTATTACTTGATATATTGACTCTTAATAGTGAATACCGTTACACCATTTTATTTCACATTTTCGATAAAATATAACTAAATGTAAACATATGAGTGCACATAAATATTGTTATGTCTTGTATACATTTATGTATCGACAGATAAGAAATATAAAGGTATTATGTTCTTTTTTTCTTCATATTTATTACTTATTGAGACACTATAAGCTGCTTTTCATCTCAGCGTCTTATTTTAGGGTAGAACTCATTAAATATTTAATGAAATAATTTTTGTACTTATCAAATTTCATTTTGTAATGAAATCGAACGAAAAAATCATTGAAAAATTGAACTATAAATTGTGTCACCTCCATTTCAGTTATTTCACTCGCTAAAGGTTAAATAGGAGCGCATTGATTTTATATGGAGGGTGGGCAAAATGGACTACCTCAAAAATTTGGTAAAAATTTTGGTTTTCTAACAGCAATTTACGACATTTTTATGCTCGCACGAAAATATATACATCCCGGTAAAATAGTATACATCCGGCTTACATCTTTATCATTTCGTTTTTCCCGCCTTACCCCTATATTTTATTTTCAATTATTGAAGTAACACTCACCATACGATTGTCCATTCTCTGCTACAATGATAAACTTTTGAATAATCGGCTGATTTGATATTTTCACTCGTACACGAAATAATTATTTATATTATTTCAATAAACAGTTTTACTCACTTATTTTAATTAACATAATTTCACTCACACTAACATTCACACGATTTATGCGCGAACTCAAAAGTCCAATCTTCATTTCTGAAACAAAAATTTTAAATTATGCTTAGTATATATATATATATTGTAACAAAAAAAATATCCGTTCATCTGAATGTATATAAAAAACAACCCTCGTCTCCTGTTTTGTAATTACGTAATTTAACCTCTTATTAGCTGAGCTAGTCTGAAGTTAAGGTTAAAGAATATCGGGTCTCTTTATAATTTAATAAACTTTTATATTATTTGCTATCCTCGAATTTTTTAAACTTTATTATTATTTATTTACTTCAATTACTTAAATATAACAACATACCCGGTAAAAAAAATTCAGATCTACGTTAATCTAATCAGATCTCATTAGATCTAAATTATTTTTTCCAGGGTAATTAAATTTCATTTTATTTGGTTAACTTTTAATTATTTTATATTAACAATAATTAAAATAAATAGAGTGAGGGCAGAAAAAAAAACAGACGAGCACCCTATAATTTCCATCGTCTGATGGGGAAAAACGCCTATCCCATTTTTAGTTAAAATTAAATTTTTTTCTCCCATGAAATATGATAGTTGTTTCAATCTCTTTAAATAATCTCATTATTTATTTTTCATTGATGTTATATGCACTAATGAAATTATAAAATTTATTTATACTCTGTTATTACTGCGTACTATTACTCGAACATCAAAGCAGAGAGTAACAGAAGTTCTATACTATGTGGAAAAAAAATTATGGGAACGGCGCTTACACGAAAAAATAATTATGGTTGCGATAATAGCTGTAGTTGAGGTTTTTTTAGTTTATGTCTTTGTAGGCTGGCCTCGTAATATCCAGTGGCCTGTAGTTGAGGTTACTACATGTTAATATGTCCCTATTAACTTATAATAACCTCAACTACATGTGTAGTTACGCCATCTACAGCCGTTAATGTTTACTACAATACTTAGGTGTCAATACTACTCTATAAAAAAAAAATCCACACCTGAGTAATTTTTTTTTAACTCAAAAAATTGTAGTTTCGGGTGCACCATAGAAATAAAAACTTTGATAATTCAAAATTTTATTTTTCAAAGCAATATATGTAACATTATTTCTAAAGCCAGGATGGATCGACCGGCTTCGAAAGAGGGCTGAAGCCTCGGATGTTGAAAAAAAAAATATTAGTCTCATCGGTAGCGGCAGAAATGATAGCATACGAAAACGAAATCCCGAGAGACAGCTCTCGGAATATTGGGCTTCATGATACTAATACCTAGCCTCGCTTTCAATCTCAATCGGCTGTGAGATCAACTAAAACTGCTACGTCGTGCATTACTTTTTCTCTTATGATGTTCAGTTATAAAGAAAAAAAGTATATATGGCCATAAAGACATGAGAGAAAGAAAAAAAAAAAAATTACCAGTTAAAAAAAATTGAGGAATAAAAAAAAATGAGATCGTGAGAATAGGAAAATTACTCCCTTGACACGGCACGATAGGATGCGAGATGGTTGAAATGAAAAGGCTCCAAGTTAAAAGTTCAAAGCCCAGAGGAAAACTTGAGAAGCTTTGCAACTTCGACGATCTTTAAATTGGCACAACTACTAGTAGCTTTCTTAATGTCAGGCGAACCATATAGAGTCCTTGTTTAACTATGTCGATCTTTTATTTCGGCTCTTTAAATCTATCCTCTAGATGGCAAAAAAAAACTGTTTTATTGTAAAAAAAGCGGCGTTGAAATGGATTTATTTTAACACCACTGCGGTTTTAAAATTCAAAATGTTGTTGTGTTGATCAGCTGCCAAATTTCAAAACACAGTAACTGACAAAAAAAAATTTTTGAAATATGCATTGAATCAAGTTCACGAGACTCCATTGGAACTAAAAACACCAAAAAATCGATTTTGAAAAATTTGTCAGTTACTGTGTTTTGAAATTGGGCAGCCGTGCTACTTAGTGGTATTATTCAAGCCATGTTAAAAGGGATAAGACAATTAGACAAGATATCGTTGATAAAAAAAAATACCTAATCGTTCTAATAGTGACATTATCAACGGATCAAAAAATATTTTTTAGTTACATGTGCGATAGCCAACGACCAAAAAATATCGAAGTAACTCAGCGAGCTATCTTGTGACAAAATTTATCATCATATTAATTGGTACACTTACCGACCTCTCTCATTTTCCAGAAAAAATCAGAACAACGCGAATTTATAGGCACTAAATGTAATACATTTCAAATATCTGTTACAAAAACTAATGTATTTGTCTGGTAAAATCGAGTCTAAGACGCTCGTGTGTTGCCTCACCTTCGGCTCGGGCACCAATCTTCACACTTCACGTCTTAAACATGATCACACTCGATAGATAAACTACTATTTTAGTTAAAATTTCGAAATTATCATCAATAGAGATAAAAAATAATTTATTACCCATAAAGTAAGCAATGTCACTTTTACTAAACTGAAGAAATTGCATAAATTTTTGATCACTTATCAAATTAAATATTTAGAAACGATTCAATGATTACTTCTGTTATCACTCTGATGTTTTCCATAAGGTAATAACTGAATTAAAGATGATAAATTAATCATTGATAACTTTTCATTAGTTCTCTCACTAAATTAGCTCGCAATGAATTATAAAAATCTGTTTTTCATATTTTGCACCATAATTGAAATGTCATTGTAATAGAACATTCTTTCGATTTCTCCATAAGTTGGGAAATTTGTCGTATCATTAATTTTTGAAACAATAAAAATTTTTATATTGTATTTGAAGTACTGTTTGACTTCTGGTACTTCAAAAATAAAACTACTTTTTAACAGCACTTAACACCAGGAAAAATTTAAACATCGTTTCAACAATGTAGACTTACACCGTTTTTTTACAATGTATCAAAAACAAAGTTTTTACACAGATTCAACTTCAACCTATACTAAAAAATATTTTTTGAGATTAAAGGATATATTTTATTAAAATTCAATTAAAGCCATGAATCCTACTTTAATTACCAAAAGTTAGTGCGCTTTAGATTTACGAGTTTTCTCTAATAAACGATAAGTATAATTCAAACGAACAAACGGACTCGGAATAATAAGTGATTCTTTTAACATTCGTTACCAAGCGATTCACGGATTTGAGGCGTGTCCGTTATAGAAGGGCGCGGTCATTTTTTTCGTAACGTCCGGAAAAGATCAAGTGTGGATTGCAGGGAAGAAAAATTGATGGTAGGATATTAAAAATAAATAACTGGAGAAAATTAAATTAAAAGGAAAAATAAATGAAAAAGGTGGAGTGTTATAAGTAAAAATAATAAATGGTAACAAAAAAATATATGTATTATATCATTAATTACATTCTTTGCCAGCCTCATCTCTCTTAATTGTATACTGACGAACATCTCGTTATGTAACCCTACACGACTCCTTCCCCTTTGAATTATTCACCCTTTTCGTTTCACTTGATGCTGCAAAAAGAATCGACAATGCGCTCTAATTTGATGGAAACCAAGTAGAAGAAGAAAGAAAATAAATTTTTAAATTTATTAAAAAGGATGAAAAAGTTTAAAACAGCGAAAAGTTATTTGAAAAAAGAAAAAAATTGTGGGAAGTTCTTTTTAAAAAAAGTTTCTATGTACAAATCAAAGCACACATTGTATAGGTAATGTAAATTCAAGGTAATGCTATTAATGCCGTCTAGGGTTATTCCACCCCCTTAATTCTTCTCACGGTGCAAGTAGAAAGCAAACCCCGACGGCGCGACGTCGCTTATTGTACAAGCCGTCTGCACACCCTTCGTTCGTTTGCTATATGTATTGTAGATTGTAACGTCGATTTTACGGCGACGGTGGCAACGAAAAAAACCTATATCTGGAAATAACATTCATGAGTATATTGTTACAGATAATTATTGGAAATTATTGTACGCACAAAGTGGAAGAGACGAAAAGTAAAAGAAAAAAAGTTTTATTTTAGAAAAGGAGACAGGACGGACTTGTACAAAGAGAGCTGCGTTGCCAGAGGTTATGATGGCGTCTTTTGTACTGCCAAAAGAAATGAATACTCTGTAGATATTATTTCTCTCGTTCACTTGATATTACTTTTTTTTATTTTATTAAAACAATAAATATTTTATTAGATCTATATTAACTATAAGTTTATTTCGAAATATGAATGAAAAAATTTTAATTTTAAATTCACAAACAGATTTTACGATTTAAATTAAAAATTTTTTTAAAATAAGTCGATTTTTTTTAAGTATTGAGAGAGAGGAGAAGTATCAAAATTTTTGAAAAGGAATCGAAAAAAAATTATAATAATAATTTGCGATTTTTGTATTTTCATGATAATTTTTTTTTTTTGGTCGGCCATTATAAAATTGGGAATCATCTTGCCCCTCTTCTCGTATTGAAATACTATAAGTTTTACCATAAGTGTAAAGAAAAAAAAATTCGACTGTACATTAAGCTACGCTGCTTTTATATAATGCACCCTCGCGTATGTTTTTTTTTTTACTCATGTATATAGTGAAATCGCAATTCTCTTTTCCCCACCGCGAGTGGTTCGCGGCAGTTGTCGTATTTCCGGCGGCGAGGCTCGCTCCCCCAAAACAGAAAGACTGCTTGCATTTTTGAGTCCATCCCCGTGTGAGGACAATAGTGACTAGACGTCCTACCAGACGACCGACAATTCTCTTTCGTTTTTTTTTTTACATCTCACCCTTTCACTTGCGGCAGTGCTCTCACCCTTTACTCTACCTCAGAATGCACGAGTCGCTCTTTTCACTTTTAACTTCCCAAGAGTGTCGTCTTTAACTGCACCATAGAAATCTCATCTTCATCTCAGCTCTGGCTTTTAATATTTAACTTTTAAATCGCCAGGTGTTTAAGTTTTATTTTCAATAATTTATTATTTTCGTCCACTAATTTCTGGAAGCCGATAGCAGCCAGTGTAAGAGACGAAAAGCTGGAATTATGTTGCGAAATTTCGTTATTCACACCTCTAAAGCCTTTTTCACGTCGAGAGGTACGTCGTCCGGAAACCCGTTGAGCTCTTTTGTCTTCTCATTTTCCTCCCTATACTCTTCTTTTTCATCACTATACCTCCAGCTCTACGTGTTTCCGTTTAGTACTCATTAAAAAAAAAAAAAAAAATTCTCCCATGTAAATTTTATTATACCATAGAAATATATTCATGTTTTATATATCTCATTATATGTATTGTATGTAAAAATATAAATTCTGCGTTATAACATACAAAAGCTATTATATCTTTTACTAAACATTTTATAAATTTTTATTGTTCCTCTGTAATATTTTCATACTCCCTTTCTATTGAAAGGATGATAAATAACCGAAAAAAAAAAAAATGCATTAAATGAAAATTTTAAAAGTATAAATATGAATTAAGTTGAAATAATTGTTAAAAATGCCTGTAAATGTAGTAAAATACATTTTGACAGCTGTGTGAAAAAATAAACGACAATAATGGCAGCTATAATCGGTTGTCACGTAAAAAGGAATATTAGGGATTGTCGAGAGTGAAAGTGAAAAATCGCACTCTTACCACTTACAATCATCTCTATAACATAAACGAGCTTCTAACAACTTCACGATCCCCTTACTTAAAACTTTTTACACGTTCCGACGCCTCTAAGATGCATCGTCTCGACGAGAAGTAAATATTAATTACTGTAATTTAAAATTTTCTAATAATAGGTGTTATTTAGTATTTATAATAATTTTCTCTCAATATAAGCCTATTGTATATTTTTTTTTTTTGGACGAATAAAAATATGCTCTATCATCTTATTCTTTTATATTAAAGATTGAACTGCCATCAATATGTCAAAATGCCGGGATAAAATCTGTTGTTGAAGAAGATTAATAATCGAAATAGAATCTTAAGATGGTACGGTTAAATTATATGTATCAATAATATGGATCATAAAAAGTATCGAAAAATAACACCTCGAAAAATATAGAGCCATTATCCTAGATCGAAAAAATAAAAATGCGCTCTAAATATGAATAAGTGAAATAAGTGAATATTCACCAATTCTGAGTGCCAATCGAAGCACTTTTTGAAATTAGTGGTTAGGTTTGAACTTGGCATTAGTGAGTATGTTTTCAGTCTTATTTGAAAATTTGGTACTGTTTTTGGTCTGCTTTGTTAGAAAAATTGTTTTATGACGAGAAGACTATACTAGAATAAATCCGGAACTTTGCAGAGTTTGTCTAAAATTGCATGTTAACACTCTCTACAAAAATCGAGAACAAAAATTTTTGTAAAACCCATTATTTGCAAAAACATGGAGAAGAAAAACGTTAATTTCAAATAATGGCATGCTTTGAAATGATGTAATATAAGATTCTTTAATGAAAAATGCAACACTCATTTGCTGTTATATATACTATCTACACTTTAGTGCGCATATTTTTATAAATATAGGGTAGAGGTACTGTTTTTGGCCACTTTAAGGCCAATTTTGGACACTTGAAAAATTTGAATAATGTACTTTGTTAAGTATGCAATGACATAATCGTTTTCTAAATTTTTTTAGAGATACTTTTATCACACTATCGCACTATGAGTAAAAAATTTGTTACAAGAAATGACGCTGAAACGCGAAATAAAAACACATTTGTAACACGTGTATATATAAAATTACCAAACTCATTGTTGATACATTTGTTCAAAGCTGACTATACTTTTCCACTGTAGATATTGCGAGATCTTGTAGAACAGTAAAACGGTAATCAATCATAGTTGAGTGTATATTGAGAGAACGAAAAGCCTTTGAAACTCGATGAAAGATCATACATCATAATCTCAATGTTTTATGCATCTCTCCATTGCACCCAAGCATTATATTCCATAAAATCACTTGATACTGAAAACATGAGATGGCTAAATTTATCAATGTTTCATTATCTTTTCAATGAGTCACTGAAGCATTATTTTCAGTCATAAAAATGATAAGTAATAAGATTTATCATAACGTATATGTATACATATATGTACGCATACTTAATAAATAAAAAATAAAAGAAGAGAAGAGACGACAAAATGGTTTCCTATAATTTTCTTTCCATGTACTATTCAATAATCAGTGTCCTGGTGAGCTAATTTACTTTAATGAAACATTTGGCCTAGGAAAAATACAAAAATTCCAAAAGTTAATTTTTTTTTTGCAATTTTTCTAATGGGGACATAATTATGTTCTGTTTCAAAATTTGGACATCTGTCAAGAACATGGAAAACCTATTTTTCAGTAGACCATGATAAAATTTGCTGATTATTCCAATAGTAAACTAATAAAATTCTTAAGTGTTCCATCTCACCCCCAGGTGCATTCAGAAATAATTTTCCATTGAATCTTTTGGGAATTATAAAAAGTAAAATGATAACTTTAATGGTTATGAAAGCGTTTGTATGTCTCTTTGGTTATTCGACAGCACTTAAAAAGTCGTTAATAACTAATGAACTGCTAGCGCAGATGAATGCTCAAACGAGCTTTTAAACTGTACTGAAATACAATTAATTATTCTTACAAAACATGGTGAGTTTTTTGATTTATCAGAGCCGAGAGTATTTTATTACTTCTCTCTCTCTGTACATTAATGTTAAAAGGATTGCTATTTCATAAAGCACGCACATCAAATATATATTATATATACTCAACGGTTTATTAATCGATAATTGATATTCACAGTGTTTTAAACATGAATGACCAACACTTTCCATTATAGGTAATCATAAATTCACAGAAAGCTTAATAAACTCAATGTGACGTACTCACTAAACTATCATTACATTTAATAATCGGATTTTGAACGGCTAACGCGAGTGCATATCTCTGATATCGTAAGCTAACTCAACGTGATAATTTCAAAATTCAATGATCTATTAATGGTGCAATGCAAAAAAAATGTGGTAAAATGAACTAACAGTGATGTAACTGTACAGTGTAACAAATTTGCGGAGTGAACGTGGATTAAATCTGGAGTAAATGCGGAGCGAATAATGAATTTGGATCTATATTTAAATTCACTCCTGATTTTTTGAGATATAAAATAAGAAATGCCACTCTTATTCAGCTAAACAAATTGCATTAAATTTGATCACTTATCAAATTACATATTCTAGAACAATCCCGGGTCATAATATCTAGCCTCATCGAACCTCAATCTAGCCTCATCAAACCCAAGTAAGCCTCAATCAAGCCTCACTTAGCTAAAAAAGCATTTTGAGCCTCAAATAATGCTTAAAGGGCCTCAATGAGCCTCAAATAATATTAATCGAATTAAAATGACGTTGGATCGGAATCGTAAAATTATTATTATTATAGATTCATTGAGTCGAGACTAGGTTCATTTGAGGCTAATCGAGGCTTATTGAGGATCTGTGAGCATCATTTGAGGCTCATTGAGGCTATATGAGCATTATTTGTGGCTCGAAATACTTTTTTAGCCTAGTGAGGCTTGATTGAGGCTTACTTGGGTTTGATGAGGCTAGATTGAGGTTCGATGAGGCTAGATTTTATGACCCGGGATATTATTGAGATTGCAAAGAGACGAATCATAAAAATTTGTTTTCTATATTTTGCACCATAACATCAAAATATCATTGTGGGTAAGTATTCTTTGGATTTCCATATAAATTAGTAAATCTGCCAAACACACACTTTTTGAACCAATAATAAGTTTTTTTGTATTTAAAATACGATTTGGTTTCTAATATTTGGAAAATGAAACTATTTTTTTTTACGCTGTTTAACACCGGGAAAATTTTGACATCGTTTTCGGGGTTGAATTTAACATCGATAACCTCAACACCGGAATAGCATGGACTTACACCCTTTTTTTACAGTGTGTAAAGCTACCTTCACTGACAAACTTGTGAATTTCTTATCTATGAGCCAATTTATTTGATAAAAAAACTTGTGTTCATCAGTTTTGATTTGTTTGTTTTTATCATCTATTTTTATTTTGCAGAGCATCCTTCGGTACTATATCATACCTGATAAGAACGAACATGATATCTTTTATTTATTTATTTTATCTTTTTTCAAATTCTAAAGGATCATTTAATTTCTGGTTAAACAAGTTTTAAGACTAAATAATTCACGCAGTGCTTCGGGAAAACAAACAACGACGAACAAAGTAATATAAAAATAAAAATAATAAAAGTATGAGTAGAGAAAGAGAGTAAACAAAAAAAAAGCAATACTTGGAAGTGTAATAAAGAGTAGCAGCGACAAGAGAACGAACGACAATGAAGTGAAGCTTCGAGAGATGAAAGAATCGACTATAGCTCTCGGGAAAATTTTGCTATTGGTGAAAATAAAGTACGAGGTGGTAAGACTTCGATTGAAAGGATGCGTTGCTGTGGTAGATGTTTCGCAATTGCACAGAAAGCTAGGTATTTGTATGGAGGTAAAAAATTGAAAAAAAGATGGGAAAGTCGTTGAAAAATTAAAAATTAAAAAAGAAGGGACTTGAGTTCTTACGCAGCTTATGGATTTTATATTTCTGCGCAATCCATTTTTTATTCCTTATATTTTAAAAGTTTCGCAGGACGTAACTCTTCGCATAAAACACATTGGGGACGTGAGGAACTTGGTTGTGTCACAACAGTTAGGTCGTCTACGTGACCTCAGAGTTAGCTGAAACAACTTCCATTCCTACGGGGAATTACATTCAACTTGGGAAAAAACGGTTAGTCGATAAAAAAAAGTAACCACAATAGAATAAAAAAATATTAAACAACAAGGTAAAAGTATAACGTCATATCATATGATATTAACGAAAAAGTCCTTGAGAAGTTCGTGGTAAGCTAATCCATTATATCTTAAAATAAAAGTTAAGCCTCTCATGTATTTTATATAAATTTTGTTTGCGTGAAAAATATAAATGACGTTATCAATAACCCTTAGTGAAAAAATTTGATTTTAGTCGATTAGGCTCCGAATTATCTGACAGAGAAACATTTTAGTGTGTGAACCAATGACATGGCTTCAGGCCGTAACCCACACTATCTGCATTTTGAGCGACAGCTCACTGGATCCCTACTTGAGTTAAGTGAGCTTGGCAACGCTCATCTTAAACAATTCCTTATCTTCTTGAGCAAAAGAACAGACGACACCAACAAAACAACCCTTATTGCAACTCAAAAAAAATACTATTGATACTATTCTACAGTATAATCTCCCTAATGTGACTTTCCGTAGTGTTACACTCTCTCTAAATTCAATAAGATTCTCTCCCTAATGTTAACAATCCTGTCTCCTACTATGTTTTTTCGCGCGACCAATAAAAAAAAAACTTAGTGGCGGGAAATTCGAATCCTTCCATCACCAATACTATTAAATCCTAACCTAAAAATTTATTTTTTTTCGTACATCACGCATTGTTGCCGCACAGACCTGCGCACATAAGACACGAGAATGGGTATGGTAGGGATAACAGAATTTGTTAGCATTACGGAATGGTCCTGGACAGGAGTGTTAACATTACGGAGATTTTACTGTATTCTATTATTCTTTATCACTAATTTCAAATTGTAATGACGAATGAATTTTAATGATTATGAATTTTAAAATGTTAAATTAGGGTCTTAATGTAAGCGACGCATTGCCCTACTATCCGAATTGAAATTGTCCCGAGGTATCAATCGGGACCTTATAACGACAATGTAAGGCAAGCCTTAACATGCCATTACCGAAGATGTCATTGATCAAAACTGTTTAAAGTGAAAGAGTGAGCTATTGCTGTGGTTCAAAAATTCACATCTCCAAATGTGTAAAAAGTAACTGCTATGTTAATAAATAAGAGTTACACATTTTATGTTTTTAGTGGACATTGTTCTACGAGATAATATATATCATCCATTTTTTTTTAGAATATTTTTGAATAAACGACGCGAATATCATTCATTTGTAATCCTCTATTATTTAAAACTATCAAATTACAGTAATGTTTTTCCCATCAATTCAAGGACTTACAAAAAATATATCTGAATATGTTACATCTGTACTCGTGTAGCATAGTAATCCAAAAATATATCTGGATTACGAGTATTAAATGCAACTGGAATATATTTTAGACTAAAAAAACATCTGGTTTTTCATCTACATATTCAGGCGGAATACTAACGCATTGAAAAATATATGCTGATCGATAAAGACCATAATTTATATACATATATATACATATACATGATTTGAACAATAAGATAGGGTCAAAAGGGCCTACACAGTTGTTGAACGATTTAGCAATGTCCATAAGTACCATTCATCCCTTATTCTCTTTACCCTTTGACTTATCGCACCCCTGACGCGACTTTTAACACTCTCCACGAGTTCCAAGAATAAAGTTGGCAAAAATAAAGTGAGCGCAAAAGTATATATTCTCCAGGGTTACATCGTAACCACGCAACAGGGGTTGCATACAAAATAGAATTGACTACTATGTTGTAGAATAAATTCATAGAATAGAAAAAAAATAAACATTTAAATATAAATAAAATCTAAAAAAAAAGTACTTATCATGTGAATGCCATTCAAACTGATGTTTGTAAGCGAAACGAAAAATTCTGTATCGCAGTGAAAAATATTCCAGCGATACAATCAGACAATTGGAAGTACTATTAACGAGACTGTCACTGTTGTTATTGTTGATATTGCTGTTGTTATTGTTGATTTTTTACACAAATGCCAATTTATTCCAGTGAAATGTGACGTTAATTGCTACATCGCTCTACAACCCTATTATTCGTGTCACATCGCGCGATCAGTTGGGGAAATTGTTCGATGTTTCTATTTGTGTGATATGAAACGATAATTTTTAACATTAACCAAACATATTTAAAACCATTCAATTATATTCCAGTAACTAACGAATTCCGAATCAAATAGTTCAAAAAAAAAAATTAAAAAATGAAATAAAAGAATTTTAATACCGATTAACTTTATAAAACATGACGAGGAAAAATTTTTAACACCTGAACCGTGAATGCATCGAGAGTGCTTTACAACCACTAAATTATTCTCGACTGATTTAATCCCATCGAATCCTGTTTACATTTTTTATAGTTGTCTAATATATATAATATCAGAAAAAAAGCAATTTTTAAAGTAAAAATTTGATATAATGTTAAATCGATTAATTAAAATTTTTGTATGAAAAAGTTTTGATAAAAAATTTAAGAGATGTCCTATAATCTGCGAGTGTCGAAAATAACAATAATTCAAAATATCAATCAATTGACTTGTTTTACGTTTCAGTATTTTTTTTGTCTCGAAAATACTTTCTATTTTTAGTTTACTGATAAAAGTGTTTGTTGACGATTTGGTAACAGCCTAGTTAAATTATGTATGCCTGAGAGTAAAACAACCTTTTTTTATTGAGTTGTGCATTGTGGATGAGACACAAGAGAACATTAGTAAACGGTCAATCAACGGCTGGTTGGACGTGAATTGTGCGAGGGATAGAGCATAATAATGGAGCACAAGCAGTACCACCATTGCTAGGGAATCGGACAGAAGAGTGGGAGAACTCACCCCTAAGGCAACAAAGACGCAATATTTTACAATATCAATCATAGCTTGCAATAAACCGTCCGTAGGGTTGCCAAGAGACAGAAGCGGTTAATGGCACTATTACATCTAAGCCCGGCACGAGGCTCACATGCCGCGAGCAGGGTCGATGTCATCGCAATGTGCTACCTACTATATGACTTATGACGTATCACGGTCGCGGTAGTCTCCTGCACCACCACGACATCAGAATACCTTCAACTATTATATCACTACTATATGCGTACAAACTCACACACGTGCATGCATCTTCATATATATGTATGTATATTTGCTCAACCACACCAGCTCTAGCTTTAGTTTCAACACATGCTCGGGATGCCAAAACCCATGGACTACTATAGTAGAGAATTCCTCTCTTTCTCTGCATTACGTGTAGATATATACAATAGGAGAGAGTATAAGCTCTGCTCAATATTCGATATAGCTAGACGATTTATCGACAAAAACGTTACTGTCGACGAATCGACATAAGCTTCTGTCATTATGACATTTCAGTTTGTTTTTTATTTTTAGCATTTAACAGGTTATTGTCATTGATTACAAAATACAACCCGATTTATATATACATTAATAGTAGTTTATATGTCGAGTGCGATTCTCCAACAAACGCGGGTTCTGACCATTGACCACCGGGTTGTTAACACGACGAGCGTCTTATCCAAAATTGTACTAATGTACGAGTTTTTGTAAAAAACACTCCAAAAGTACGTCAATGAGTGTCTATAGGTTACCGGTGGCAGGTTACCGACCACAAATAATAAGAAGCATTTGATATATGATAAGAAATTTTGTCGGTAGATGACTCTATGAGTTACTTCGATATTTTTCCCACGTTAGCTATAGTGCATGCAACTTAAAAATAACTTTTTTGCACGGCTCACGTCATAAGTATCTTTATTACTCACTGTGTGATATATAATACTTTTAGATGTTCCCTGTATATATATATATATAAACAAAAGAATTGAAATTACTAAAAAAAATTCAAATTTCATCAATTTTAATTGTTTTCAATTAATATTTTTAAACAGGGCTTATGGATGACTATAGGCTTACATTTCGAGTAAGAGTTATAAAAAAATAATTTTTCGCAACACCTGATCTAAAAGTTCTATTTTCGAGCACTGTCGCCTTTGGCTCGTAGCGACATCTACCAAATTCGTCCTCACATAATTCGCCACCTGCTCTATCCATAGCTCTATTTACTATTATGCAATCGATAAACAGTACTTTCACATTTTAGAAGCTCATGTGTATATACTTCCGAAAAAAAAAGCTTACAGTTTCGCTCACTATTTTTACCGGCTACAAATATTCTTATCCACAGAAAGAAAGTTAGCGCTGCCAACAAAACAGTTGGCTGAAAGAAGACTGATACAGCGAACAAAACTAACGTTTTCTAAAAATCACACTGATTATGGTATTAAAATTTTTTTTAATTACCGGCATAAATATGACAACGAAATTCTGATTTTAATTTATATCCATGTTAATTCCAAAAATTCGAGTGTTTGATCCAACACGAATTTATAATTTCAGCGAATTTATCAATTAGTGAAATTTAAGTGATTAATTGATAAGAGTAATATTACTATTTTTAATTGTTTGTTAAAATGTAAAAAGCAGATAATAATGAAGAAGTAAATTACCGTGAAATTATTTATTAAACATAAATGAATAATAGGATTATAATTAGCGAACTATAAATGCAGAGCATTATTATTAATGAAATTCAAATGTATTTAATTACTAAAAGTAATTTATTGCATTAAAAATTTAAATTAATGATCATTGTATACTAAAATACCAAAAACTTGATAAATTAATCGTAAAGTTTATTATTTCATAAAGTATTAAGAAGTTTATATAACTTTCATCATTGTTTAATAATTTGAATTCGTGAATATTCTCTTCTTGTGACAAGTTTAGTGTCTAATGGTTTGAGATTCAATGTAAAAGGTTAAAAAAGAAGACAATAGCTGTACAAACTATGTGACAGTATATCCTGAAGATTGAATCCGCGAGTAACGCCGTTCATTTTCGCATCTCTGCAACTTGAAAATTAATTACCTAGTTGTCAGGTACAGACCACAGGAGTTTTAGCTTTAATTCGAAAGACGAGGGTGAGGCCTCTTCATTATTTTTCAATAAACTTGCCGAGTTGAGCTTTAGGTTAAATGGAAATCCTTATTCTCTATTTTTATATTCTCTCTTTATCATCACTTCCATTTTCCTGCTCTTTTCTACTTTTTCTCTTTATTCGTAACAAAAGGTAACTTTTAAAAAACTCGTTTAACGAATTGTCAGTTTGAATACTGCTGGAAAAACCACTGAAATTGGCAAACTCAACAACTTTATATGCATATAAATATCTGTACATATATGCCCATTTATTCATACATATATATATCTATATACATACAGACATATTTATACATGTGTATGTGAAGATAAGTCTATTGCTGAAGATCGACTGATATTTGTTATAATTAAAATTCAAATTTGTAAATTAAATCTGATATACTTCTGCATATATAGAAAATATATATTTAGTTAAAGTTTTTTCAATGTCGCTTTCTCTAATAATCTCAGTCGCTTTGAGACTCAGGGGAATTGCCTTTCGGACCTTTGAAGTCGCGGCTGATTAAATATATATGTTTTCATTGAATACACCCTTTAAATGTACTTGCAGAAGATTACACGCCAGAGCTTTTGAGATTTACGTTTCTAAAATGGTCATTGACTACATCTCAACATCAGTAACTATGATAAGAATACTAATGCTATTTAATAAAAAGTTCTGTAAGCTTATTAGAGTAATATATATATTTAACTAGCTGGTAGTTCCTTTGCACTGTAAGCAAATCAGAGTAAATAATTTTGATACATATATATATGTAATGAGGTATTGCTTTAAGCTTTGATTGACTACACGAATTTGAGGTTAAGACGTATTTTCTACTAGAATGAGTATAGTTGGATTAGCGAGAGTTTGCGCTTCGGGTTTTTACCCCCACCATCTAGACACAATGTCTTAGGTATTAAATTGAGATGGTGGGGGTAAAAACCGAAAATGTCCGAAACGCAAACTCTCGCTAATCCAACTATACATCTGCGTACAAATTGTAGGAGACCAAACTAAATTTATTTTCGATTTATTCGATGTGTTAAAAATTTTAAAAAAGGATGATGGAGTTTCGAAAAAATTATGAAACAATAAATTTGAGGGATTTTTAAATTTTTTTGAAATTAAATGATTTATCAAAGCAATACAACTCACGGGACATTTTACACTACACAAATAAAAATAAAAATTTTTTAATTTATATGAATGACTTTTATATTTTCAAATATTTCAAATTTCAAAATAAGTGAAAACTCAAAAATTCTCATTATTTTTTTTAGTATATTCTAATAGGGTAAAAATACTATTTTTTGCCGCTTTAGGCCCGATTTCGGACACAAAAAATTTAAATAGACACCTATAATAATTTGTAAAAGACTCAATTACTTATTAAAATGTATTCAAAGATACTCTTATTACATTTTTAAAATAGAAACTTTATTGTATATTTATCCATTGTTTAAAATAAAGTATTATTAAATGTCCAAAAGTGGGACAGTGGCGACAAATTCTACATTGACCCTAATCCCGGTTATTAATAAGCGCAAAATAGTTATTATGTTTCTGGCAAACGAAAAAATAAAATTTGAAGTTTTTTTTAATACGGATCATTTTGCCCCTGTCAGTAAATTTTTAATGGTAGCCGATTCAGCTTATGATAAATATGCAAAAGACAAAAAAATTTTTGTTAGGATTTTTCTGAGTCCTCATAAATTTTTTATTTTTTTTGACCTTTGGTTCAAAAGTCCGCTCTTGATACCATATATTTATTTCTGTAATCTATGAAGAACAAATCATATGGATGTTCATCTTAGTAGCACTCGTTCTATTTTTATTTTTTAGTTGTAAATAAGGGTGTAAACTTACAGTTAAAAATATTATAGCCATTTAACATTTTAAGGTTATCTTATATCGTTTTGCTCACTATATATAATATTTTTATTTATAACATGTTAACTTATACGTGTATTCATAGCACAGCAATAAAAAGGAAAAGCACTTGATGGAAAACTTGTGGTAGCCATATTTTTTATGCGCTTGACCCTCTACGACGAAATCGTTTCGGGTAATATCACACGTAACAAGCGATCGGCCTATCGTTTTCTTTTTCTACTTTTTTCAGACCATGAGGATCATGCCACGAATTTTCTACAACATAAAATCGACGTTAGGTCGACGACTACGACAATTCATCGTCTTTTTTTTCTTACATATACATCAGCAGCCCTGGGTACAAATTTGGCCAGTAACTCGAGAGGTGACGATAGAAGAATTATGGCTCAGCCGTGAGGTCATACTAGATTTTTTATGCCTCCTATTTTTAGTTCACCCTACACTTTTTTTCTTCATTATTCTTACCCTATAACTTTTTTTCTTCTTTAACTTTTATACTTCAAGGGTCTATTGAAGTTGCCAGTAAAAATTTTTATTACAACTTTTTATGATAATTCCATATTTTTAGGCATTATTTTCAACTTTTTTCAGACAATTTCATTCAAATTATTTTTCAACCTAATTTCGAATACCAGAAAACAGATTTTTTTTTTTTTAAATAAAGAAAATTAATAGGGGTACACTGATAGAAGGATTTAGTTGTATTTAACAAGATTTGGTTGTATGTACCAAATGATTTAGTAACGAATTTGTAATACTAAATATTTGGTTACAGGAACCAAATCATTTAGTAAAGCTCATTTATTTCCACCAAATAAATATTTTGTAGTATTTAAGAAATGATTTATTGGGGCACAATAAATCATTTATTAGGATTAAAGAACTAATTTTTTTAACTTATTTTAGCGCATAACCTAATTGTTCTACTTAAAATAAATTAAAATAATAATAATAAATAATTTTAAGTAAAAATATATAGTATTATAAAGAAAATAACCTCATTTTATTATAATTTTTTATTTTAGATAAATAACAAATGTTTCGTCAAATAAATTTTTGAAATTAAAATAAATTAAAATGATAATAACAAATAATTTTAAGTAAAAATATAGAGCATTATAAAGAAAATAACCTCATTTTATTATAATTTTTTATTTAAGATAAATATCAAATCTTTCGTCAAATGAATTTTTGAAATTAAAATAGATTAAAATGAGAATAATAAATAATTTTAAGTAAAAATATATAGTATTATAAAGAAAATAGCCTCATTTTATTATAATTTTTTATTTAAGATAAATAACAAATCTTTCGTCAAATGAATTTTTTGAAATTAAAATAGATTAAAATGAGAATAATAAATAATTTTAAGTAAAAATATATAGTATTATAAAGAAAATAGCCTCATTTTATTATAATTTTTTATTTTAGATAAATAACAAATTTTTCGTCAAATAAATTTTTGAGAATTAAAATAAATTGAAATGATAACAATAAATAATTTTAAATAAAAATATAGAGCATTATAAAGAAAATAACCTCATTTTATTATAATTTTTTATTTAAGATAAATAACAAATCTTTCGTCAAATGAATTTTTGAAATTAAAATAGATTAAAATAAGAATAATAAATAATTTTAAGTAAAAATATATAGTATTATTATAAAGAAAATAACCTCATTTTATTATAATTTTTTATTTAAGATAAATAACAAATTTTTAGTTAAATAAGATTTTAAGAGCTCCTCCATAATTTGAAATAATTCATTTTAATCAATTGAAAATAATTGTTTTTAAAATCAATAAATTGATTTGGAAATCACAATAGTAACTCCGATTGAGACGAAACGCACTATACTGTGAAAGCGGCAATATATTCACACACACACGCTACACTGATATTTCCCCACAAATCCATACGTAGTTTTTATTCCTAAACAAGCCATCTGCCGACAAAACTTACCAAAAAAATATTTAGTACCGATTACCAAATATTTTTTTGATGGAAACAAATATTTATTTTACCATAATAAGATTTAATTGAGATAAAAAAATAATTTATTAAATTATAATAAATTATGGTAATGGGTACAAAATATTTTTTTCTCCCAAATAAGTGACTAAAAATTTGGTTACTAAATCCATTTAGTACTCTGTAATAAATCCTTCTATCAGTGTAGTAAAAAATTCATCAAACAAAAAAAAGGTAATAGCCTGTGAACGATTTTCATTCTCGACTAATTTTCATATTCGATATCGAAGTATATACGGAGCAAAAAACAATTGATACTTAAAAAATTTTCAAGTCGTATTCCCAATTACAAATAAGTCAGTGTAACTAATGAGTAAGCAATTATTGTGTTAGTTACTACTAGTTATTACTCAGAGAATAGTTTTTCTCAATTATTTTCAGCTATCTGCACTAAATCGATTTAGCTGCGGTGGTTCACACAAAATGAACCGCCGACCACTGAAAATCTATCGAGTGCCTCAACAATTTTACTGGCAAGTAGTAATCGATTTTACCCATTTGTAACTGAGCAAACGGGACTCGAAACGACCAACTGAAAACGATCAAAAACGCGAGAAAGAAAATGAGTAAAAAAAAAAAAAAAACGCGCTAAATAAACGAATGGTATAAAAAAAAAGTTAAAAAAATTTTTGCCACCCTCACATACACCACGAGTAGAGTTGAGTAGAGAGTAGACCCGCAGGTGCTCTCATGTTACTGTCATGCCTCTGCACGAGTCACCCCTCGTATTTCCAGTGAATGAGGGGGAAAGAGTAACGTGGAATCACATGGCATAACCATTAAAATCCCATTAATTATCATCTGGAAAAGTGTTCTCACCCCTCAAAGTGTTATCACGCTTTGCTCTCTAAAATATTCAAATCATTTCCACACATAGCCACACCCTACCACATATATTCACAACTATGCCTAAATATAACAATTGATCCCACTTAATGCCTTCAAAATTCTACATCAGCAATAGATAAATAAAATAAACTCTCAAGTTACTCTTTTCCCATGTAAAATGAACGTCTGATACTGTAAATACTGCTGCAAAAAATCGGTGTTAAAATGAACACACCTGTCGTGATGGTGTTATGCAACCGGTGTATATACGGAGTAAATTAACTCTGATCGGAGTATGAAGTAAGCATTAGTATTTTAAGGTCTACAAACAGGAAAACGAATAATAATACCTCGTTAAAATTACGGAAAAGGCTGATTAGATAAGAACAGTTTTATTTCCTATACACGGTAAGAAATGTTTTGTGGATATCACTATGCCAGTTGGGCATGAACGCCATACTGTATGGTAACGAGGATTTTTATGTTGTAGAATTGTATGAATAGATAATTCGACCATTGCGGGAATAGTGAAATTGGCGATAGTTATCGCGAAGGCCGCAATGTCAGTATGGCCGTCAGGCCCATACTGCTTGTGTCCACAATGCTTTTGGCAGATAAACCTAGTCTAACGACATCTATATAGTTTTGGCGGTAATACGATAGTATACATTGATTGACCCGCCAAAAATTTTGGCGGGAAAAACTGTATCAAGTCAAGTATTTTTCACTGATTCATTTTAAGGGAGTATATGATTACGAACAATATAATAATTATTTTTACTATGACTGATGTTTTTCATAATAAGGTAACCCTAATCAGAATATTGAGACTACATGAGCCTACAGGACGATTTGAGATTGTTTTTATCAATAAATAAATAAAAATAATCAATAGAGCCTACATTCCGATTCTTTGCTGTTTTTAAAAATACATCATTTTCTCCGTACTTTTTGCCATGGCCATAAATTAAAAAGGTATTCTGGTTTAAAGATTAAAAAATTGATTATCGACTTTTGTATATCTTCAAAGTTGAGACCTTCAAGAAGATACCCTACTATGAAATTTTTTAAATTACCAAAAACAGTAATTTAATTTTATTTTTCTCGCTGATTTAGTTTGCAAAAAGACTTCAATCATAAAAATCTCTCGCATATTTTATACAATAATATTAACATATAACTGCGGACAAATATTCTTTGGCTTTTTCCATAAATTAATAAATTTGTCATCATTAATTTTGAAACAACAAAATTTTTTTTAATATTTGAAATACAAGACTTCTGATATTTAAATAATAAAACAACTTTTTGTTATAACCCGAAAAATTTCCACCCCATTCGAAGTTAAATTCAACCCCGGGATAGCGTAGACCCACGGCGTTTTTTTACAGCATACTGGCACTTATCCTTAAATTTCCACTCACACCTGTGCGCTTTCAGTAATCGGATGAAACCCGAGTAATAGCCCCGGCAATAGTACTAGCAACTATATAATATCTCTCAGCTGCTCTCTAAGCTCTACTCGCAAGAAAAGCAAAACTGACCTTGAGGGAAAATCCAGCATAATCCTTCGGGAGCCCGAGCAACGTCATTTATGAAATTTCGTTGTATCCAAGAATTCGTATTACCCTATCCCAGTAGTAGCAATAGCAATAGCTCGGCATGTTAAAGTGGTAGAGTATGCACACTCTCCTCTAGCTACCAGAGTAACTTAATTATGCAATGTTTGTCGACCGCCACGCGGGTACTCTCTGGTATGATTAATTAATTATGTAACCTAATCAAAGCGTAGCATTGGCGCCCGTTCCTGTACTACGGCCGTTATGACTATATGACTACTATGATGAAGCGTCAGCTCTACAAGTAATAGTACCAAGTAAACACGCGGGATCAGTAACACAAATTCGTGATTATACAACACGCGAAACGACAATTCTTATCCGTCAAACGTCACCGGTTATTAATTAAATCAATTAACGATATTATATCAATTAAACATGTATTTATATATATATTATTGTTTGAATGCACAGAAAACTGACATGATTAAATAAATTTTAAAATCACTGATCACTTAATTAACATTACACTCATTAAGAAAATATACAACGAACATAATTAGACTAATTACTACTGTATGAAAGATAATAATTATTGTCAAGTACACAAAGTATTTTTTGTTTGCTGAGTAAATGAATGTACTTTTAAAGAGTAAATGAAATTGTCCAGCATACGCAGAAAAACAGGTATGGCGAGTTGTTTACTTGTGGAATGGGTAAACTCACAAGGGAGAAGGACAAGGTCAATTTTGAATGCAGAAGAGAGTGTACCCTGTCCACATGCCACAATATAAACGTCGAGGTCAATCACCACATGTATAGTCGGTAAACACAACTACATCGATGTCCATTTTGTAACTGTATCACTGATTTAAATAATAACTTTTATTTTTATTTATAAAAAAATTTTTTAAATTTGAAATTCACTATTTACTAACTAAACAATTTTTTTTTTTAATACATATGTATATAAATATATATATTAATTGACAACCGGCTCGATTCAGTGATAGTAAGTTTGAATAAAAGACAAAAGTTGTCGGTAAAAGGAGTAGATGATACCACAGTACCGTCGCCCACGAATCGGCCTGGTGACTGAATTCACCCTCGGGTAAAGGGGAATACGCACCACGACAGAGCACCGGGAAGGGCGCGAATCTAGTGTCTAGTAGAGGGGTATCAACGGAATACGACGACGAATACACCCACGTTCTGACGCATGCGCTTTAGCTTTCAAATAAAATACTCATCCTGGAGAATTCTGCTTTAAAACATCGTGTATATATATGACGTATATATATAACGTTATCTTTTACTATCTTTCTCTTTACTGTTTCGTCTACATTTCTCTAGTCTTTCATGCTCTTGGTATACTTGGTGAGTACGACTCTCTTGACTCTCGACCATTTTCCACGGTAACAAAACTCTGTAGCCTTGTTGACTCAGTGTATATTCTGCTGCCATGCAATCGGTCATTTTCATCACAACACTATATGAGATATGTAGTTTTACTTTCCGTGTGACTCGTGTATGTGTAAATAGATTTTTTTTCCTACGTTGTTTAATTAATTCGAAAGCTCCGCGGTACAGAGTCGTAATTAAAATAGAGTACGTTCATAAAACTGTGTCTAATTTTAACTGGACATTATTATTTTTATAAGTTTATTTTTTGTTACTAAATTATATAAACCAGAGGCTGACTTAATTATTGTTGAGTTTTCATGTTCATATAGCGTTATTTAACGGAAATTTAAACATACTTTTAAATAGAAGACAAAATTTTGAGATAATCACTGTTTGACAGATTTAATTCATAGGGAATACTGTACATTTTTTTTTATAGACAATTACTCAAACGTTTTTACGAATGGTTGCACTTAAAATCGAGATCATTATTTGGTCTAAGATAGCTATGACATTTTCTGTACGGCTTCCTACTTTTCTTTGAGCAAGTCTAGTCTACTCTTGTTCACTTGTACGTAACACGTGTACAGTTTAGGGTAGTTCAAAAAAATTTAGCGTTTTTTGTTCTCACTCTTATCCTTCAGAAAGTTACTAAATGGTAAAAAAAAAATTCTACTCAAGTTTGGGCTAAAAAACTGCAATTTTTTTGAAAATACATTAAGAGAAGAAAAATTGCATTTAGTTATTTCTTACGCTGTTAAAAAGGGTGTTAAAAATGGACTCAACACGCGGTGTTAAAATAAAATAACATCAGTGTAGGCGGTGTAATTTGGCGGTGTTAAATAGGTGTAAAAAAATAACATCTATAGAAATTAGAAAAATATTTTAACACCGGGAAATTTTTTTAACACTGGTAAAGAATATTTACACCGGCAGCAGTGTTATTTTTACACCACTTTCGGTGTTAAAATTTTAACATCTACACCGCTTGGACTTAGCTCGGTTATTTCACAGTTTAGGTGTTACTAAATTCACTTGATCATGTTAATTAATTAAATTAAATTAAATAATTCAGAAATTTCAATTGTTATATTTCATAATTTTGAAATATGAAAACTCACTTCCGCGTGTAATAAAGGCCTCATAATTTAATTACAAATTTTTTCATACTTCGACATGTATATATATGTGTGTGTGTTAAATGTTAATTAAAAATGCTTGAAATTCACCATTTATTAACTTGAAAATTTAAAGCATTCGTTTTACAATTTTTTTTTTCTCTTATTTTTTTTTTTTATTACCATGGCCGAAATAGCAGGACTCTGAATTTTAGTAAAAGAGATAAATGCGCATGCTCGGTCTTCCTCGACGATGATTACGATTAAGTAAATAGCTGTGAATCCACTTTCCCGTTGTTATTCGTCACCAGAAGATAGCCGGAGAGACTGCAATCCTTCTACAATTTACCCAAGATCCTTTCCGTGAAAATCACCGCTAAGGATTGGAAAAGAATTTAAAGATTTGTCTTCATTTTCTTCTTTTCTTTTTTACACAATTACCAGAAGCCTGAGAATGATTCAAATTCACTAATTTTTCACGTCGCATCGAATATTAATTTCCGATTTCAAATTTGAATCAGAAATTTAAATTTCGAATTATTTTGTAGTTCATAAAAAGTGAGACTTAAATTTCATATTCAAAATTTTGACCAAATGTTCGAATTCTCATCGAATAATGCAAAAATACTTAAAATTTTTTAAATTATTCGAAAAATCTTTATTGAATAGAATATTTTTAAAAATCATTTATCAATTCATGCCTGCGAAAAAAGTAATAATTGATAATAATTGACAAAAAATAATAAATTCATTTGAATAGTTAAATGCAATTAACAAAGTTTGCAATTGTAATTTTTTCTTTGCAGCGGTATAAGCGATTCCATTTTAATAAAATGGTCCATTAGTAAACGAGAACCGAAGATTGAATTTTGTGTACATACACTTACGTCAATAAAAGAGAGGTAACGATCTTGTAAGGCTGGATTAAACTTAAATTACAGTAGAAATATCCTTACTTGGGTCAGACACTTTTTACACAAAATTTTTTAAACTTGTTGTCGGCACTATATTTATATATATATATATATATATATATATATATATATATATATATACAGTAAACACTTAAATCTTTTTCCATTAGTGAATTTGTCTGATCTCGTGGTGTGAGAAGTGGAAAGAAGAAACGAGTAAACGTAATTAGTCGTTCGATGGTCCTAAGGGTGGAATCTTGACAAGCTATAAAACTCAAGTTTCAGTTATAGGAAAAAAACTTCTCTTCCTCAATTCTGTTTATTTTTTTTTTCTTTCATCGCTTATTATATTAATTATGTATTTTTTCGCTTTATCGTTTACTTATTTAACCATTTCCGTTTTTTGTTATTTTTTTTGGTACCTTGACGGTGTTGGTATTTACAGCGGCGACGCTGAAGAGTATTGCTCCAAAGTACCGGCAGCAGTGGCAGAAAAACTCATGTTCAACGGTACAGAAACTATATGAGGAAATCCATGAAGCGCTTCTCTTAAATATAACCACTGAACTTTCCCTTTTTTCTTGATATATATAGGTATATATACATATATTTTACCTCCGTTTTCTGAGCACTTTTCTTGTCCTTCCTTAACTTACTATAGCACGCATGAAAGAACTGAGTCGTCGAAAACGAGAGTGTGTAGTAAGGGTAAAAAAAATTGCGAAAATAAGAAACCTCAAAAAAAAAGAAGGAAAACTGGCCAGCGAACCGACCCGTCTGGCTCAAGCTAAAAGCTTTAATCGTTGTTTTTACTTCCTTTCCTACGGGAGAAAGAAATTATTGCGCTCCGCTACCGACTTCACCAGTTTGTGGCAATCCCTAGAGTTATAGTTCTCGCTTTCTATTCTATTTTTTTCCACTTCCTTATTTGTTTTTTATTTATTTATTTATTTTTTTCATTATCCTTATCCGCATTTTCCATTTTTATCTCTGTCTCTTCTTCGATGTAATTATCTCCCTTTGCGATCAACTTTATCTAATAAAAACCCGGAACTTACTAATACAAATTTTAAATTTACAAAACATATACTATATCTATATTCCCAGTAGTTTTGACGAGTTTGTCAAACTTGTTTTAACATTTCCTTTAGATCATATATAGTTACTTTTGAATTTAATAGTTCGTAAATCATTTACATTTCATAACATATACTTTAAAAACTATTCCGTATTTGAGAAATAATAACTTTTGACGAAAAAACTTTTAAAACAAAAATAAACTTATTTTTAAAGTAATTCCATTGCGCACAAAATTTAACTTTTTTTTTAAAAAATAACTTTGAATATCTACTGGTTGGTACGAACACTGTGAAAAAGTCGCTTCTGACTTTTTAATTTAAATTTACTTTGGTAATCAGTGTTACGAAATTTAAAAAAATCACTTCCCTTACAGAGAAACCCTTTGGCTTTTTATCACCGAAAAGCAATTTTTATGCATAATAACAAGTAAATAATATTTTTTAAATAATCTGTTAACTGAAAACGGTCGCGCTGAATAAAAATGAAAATTTGAATACTTCCCGCCTAATTCATCAGCTTGAATCGGGGCGTCATTTGAGGTTATAACTGAAAGTAAATGTAAATAAAAGTTTGACCCATCTTTTCTCATCTAAATATTCAACGCGTTTCAACTCCCTCACCTGTCAACATTCAACAACAATTTTCGGGCTCTTGAAAAGTTAAATACAGCACTCTACCATTTTATAATTTATACTGATTTTATTTAGCTATATTGTAATTTCAAATGATTATTCTGAGTGACTATCAAATAGAGGGCACTCGGAGTTATTTCCAACGTTCATTGACACAATAGAAATCGTCACTAAACCCATTTACCCCGTTGAAGTATCAAAACGTGAGACTTAACCTCAAATTTAATTTCAGTTAATGCGTAAACTCTAACCTCTAATTTCGCTTCGCCATTTTTTTTTCGAAAAAAAATGAATAGAACTTTCTCCCATAGTAAATTTCGATCTAAACAAATTCATTCGCGAATTTCTGTAGTAAAGCTAACTCTGACGTTTTCTTATCGATTTATTCAATTTGAAAAATTATTCAAGCCATCAATTATAAAGTCATACATATTCTCTATTACTGAAGTAAAAACAAATTTATTTATTAAATTTAATTGTACAACAATTAATTAAATCAGTCTGGCAAAAACTATTCGAATTGTATTATTAAAACGAATGAAAAAAAAAGAATAAATTGTTATTATCTGCACAGTGGTTTAAAAACGTCTGATGTGTATGACTTTATCATATTTTTTTCTTTGTAATTCTTGTTGGTCTCAATCTACACTCGTCACACAAGAAGCTAAAACGTTTTGTTCTCATTATTTTTCAGAATGAACCAACTCAATGAAGATCTTCACTCAGGATCTCAAGACAACTAGGTTAATATTGGAATCTCTCCAAGTATTTCACGAATTCAGATGGCATCCAAATGTACCTCCGTGTATTCCGCTCGTTGCACTCGATATCAAAGTTGTTTAGCATATCTCTAATTGCACTTTCATTATACGGAAACTGGAGAATTTCCATTATGAAAAAGCTTCGTGTGGTTATGTTTGAAGCTTTTTTTTATTCGCTTAATCTTTTTAATCTCTTTATACTCACGTTTTAAATATTCTTATTTTACTAATTACTATTTTTAAATATTAACCGAATAAATTTAATTATGTTTCAGAGTAGCTGACGGAACTATAATTCAGTAGTTTACTTTAAAGATTTTAATAATAATTGTGTTTACCAAATATTTCAAAATTTATTGCAGTTTTATAAGCTTATCAAAATATTTATAGTCAGATTATTGGTATTATCCTCTAGATAATTTATTTAAGTTTACACAATTTTAATCAACGATAACTTTTAAAAAATTATTGGCAAATCCATAAATTATAGAAAAGTATATTCTTTTTGAAGATAAAATATATTATTTGTTCAATTAACACGGAATATTTCTTCACAGAACGATACTGGAAATTATTTTTTACTTAACCGAAAAAAAAAAAAATTTCAACTAATGAATAAAACGAAAAAGTGAATAAGACTCAAATACAGTGAATAATTATACTGAAAAATCTAAAAAAAAAATAACCGAGATTTGAATTAGCCGCGTTTTTTTCTAAAAATTGTAATGGTGGCGCTGTTGCTCGGTAGAATATAGCAACAACAGTCAATGGAAAATGGCTGCATACAGTGTTTATTTACATAAATAGCCGGTTTTATCAGTTGTGATAAAAAGTAATGAAGACTAGAGAAGTGATTTTTGAAAAGAACTATCTCTGTACACTGATAGAAGTGTTTATTTGATATTAATAAATGTATTTATTTGAAATAATTTTTCAGCCTTCTTTGGCTGAAATGAGTATTTGTTCGCCTTAGGTATAGATTCATGAATAATAATTAAATCTCATATTTGAGTGAACATCCTGTTTAGGAAGTCTCATACAATCCAATAGATTCTCATAAATTCCCATAAATCCTCATAAAAATTTTACAAGAATGAATGAATTCTATCAGAAGTGCTATAGCTAAGTATAGAGCCTTATACACACAACTATAAGAATCTATCGGATTTTTTAAGCAGGGCATCACTGCGATATTTGACTACAACGCCACTTTCTGCAAAAACATGTTTATGATATCTTTCAGTTCAATGTCTCGTGTAAGTCATGTATTCGTCCGTTACGTATAACAAATTCAAAATATAATCAACTGAATATTGTTTTATGAATAAAAAAATGCTGAATATGTTTAAAATTAATTACTATGTGTATTATTTTCTTTAAAAAAATAAAATTAAATAGTATTATAAATTATGCGTCATAAGCCTACTTTATTAACTTCATGTGTCATATCCTTCATTTCAAATAAGCCATTTATTAAATATTTATAGATCTGGTTTGGCTAAAAAAAATACTTGTATGAGTGATGTGATGCCAAGAGGTTGTCGTACTCGTATATGAACTTTGTGCGCCCAGATTTAATGAAAGCAAACTTTTTTTAACTTTACAATGATTTTAATATTAACTCACATGCGGTACAAAAGTTAACTCCCTTGATGATGTTTATGAGGACTCCAGACTTTACTCGCAGAGACTGCATGTGAACGCATCATGAAGATCAGACCCTTGACGGTAGTTCAGTATCACGAGGGAGTACTCGAGACAGCCGTCACCAGTGTTGACTTAAGTGTCTACCAGCATTAACAAGTTTTTTTTCTCAACGTCCATTCTCTCTCTCTCACTCGCTCTCTTTTTTTCTATGAGCTTTTTACATTTATATATATGTATAGAATAAAAGAGACCCTTGTTTGCACTAACCGTTTTGGTTTAGTGTCTTTCAGCCAGAAATATACTTCTGCTGTATCCACAGATCTGTATCACTTACTAGTAATCGTACCTCATCACGAAATTAATATAAACAAATCGACAATTAGGATTTATAGAATAAAAAAAAAATCTGTAAATAACATATCCCTATTCGTCGCAGTTTTTAGACGGAATGTTATATAAGAAATGAGCTTTATTTTCAATAAAATAACAGAATGCAAGAGAACTTCTCGAGACATGAAAGGCACAAAAGTAGACGGGATGTCAGGTTACCTTTGGGGCTTTTCTATAGCATCTATGTCTTTTTGTCCCCTCAGGGAGACTGATAAAAACCTGAAACAGTATCTAACAACGAACTTGCCTTTCTCACCTTTGGCATAAAATTATTCTTGAGCATTTCTCATATTTTATGTAAAAAAAATTTTACAAGAATTATGAGATCGATATTTAGTTTTTTATTTTATAAATCATGATTCGAGAAGATCAGTTTGTAAAAATTTTGTAGCGCCTTTATTTATGGGAGAGAATAAAATAAAGTTTGCAATACTTATTTTTTTCCATTGCTTGTTTAGAGAAGAAAATTTACGGCAGGATAAAAGTATCGATTTAAAATTTTTTATAGGAATTTTGAAACTAGAAAAATAGAGTGTACGAATTGAAATAATTGCTACAGTTTTGAAGAAATGGACATTTTACAAAAAAAAGGTTTAGGTCAATTACTTTTTTAATTTAAAATCAATGAGTCTTTACTCTCCTTTAAATTTAATTTCCATTTGATTCCATATAAATTTTCAGAGCTTATTAGATTAGTAGAGAATAGCTTAAACCAAAGCTTTTAATGAAGACTTTCTGTGATGACAAATTCAAATATCCGTAGGAATACGGTATACTAGCCGACCACTCATGAATTTGAACTTACTTTGAGTGATATGTCCAGTGAAATGCGCATTGAGTTGTCAGAGAATGTAAGGCTCAATATCAATGGAAAGCTATCTCAAAGCTCGATTCTATCCACTAAATGCTCAAGGGTAATCAGCAGCATGTCGCAATGCACTTCTCATTAACACATTTTGATCATCTCTAATGAGAGAAGGCACATTAGTAACGTATCAACGAAATTCAATTGCTGTAATTGGAGATAGATATCTCCAAAATCTAGGTTACATTGTTAATTGTGATCTATTCATCTCTATTATCATTAAGCTATTTGGACGCCTCTAATGATATCAGTACAGTTGGTTGTTTTTATTTCATTTTAATAATAATTCTAAAGTTAAATCATTATTAGTTTGAGAACTCGAAAATTTATCATTATGTGCCCAAAATAATGTACAAAATTCGATGCATTAATTAGCGGGAAATTTTTTTTTTAAATGTTTTCCAGCCTACAATATATTATTATTATCATTATTTACAATTTTATAATTATTATTATTATTATTATTAATAATAATAAAATTGAGATTTTAATTTTAAATCTTGTGAAATATCGGTAAACTGTCACTGAATTTTTTTTTAAAGTTACTCAGATTAGAATTACAAAGGATTTCATGCACAATTTTATTGAAGTTCACCTTAAAATATTTTTTTATTCAAGGAATATTAATAGCACACTCTTGACTCTAATAAACTTTATTGTCAATAACTGTGTTCTAAAAAATAACTGGAATATTTTAGATGAAAAAATTTTTAGATAGACAAAGATAAATAAAATTTTTTTATGTTCGCCGATATATTTTTTTTTATCATATTTTACCGGTTTTAAAACTTGGACACAAAAAAATAAATATTGCTCTCAAACAAAACGCTTCAATATATGTTGGATAAGAATACATAAAAAAAACCTCATCAGATTTCTCTGCCTATCTAGTAAAAAAAAAATATATATATACACATATATTATTGGTATAAGAGAAAAAGGTTTCAGCTTTGTCTTCAGTGTTTTCACTTTCCCTTTGGGTTAGTCTCGCTAATAGAAAGGGTTTCAGACCTTTCAACCGAAACACGGTTGAAAAAGAAGAAATAAAATAAAATAAAAATGTTAAATAGTAGGACTGTGAATTATATCAGATTTACAGAGTTTCAAAAGTTGAAATAAATTATAAAACTTAAGCATTAAAAACGTCTAGTTTGCGTTAATGATCACTGCGAATTGGCAGATAAAAAAAAGAAAAATAAAATTTAAATTAAATTGGACTTGATCAAATGAAGAAGTTTAAACTTTTAGTTAATAATTTTTTATTTAATATTTTATTATTTTTTTAATAAACTCACTATGATAAAAACTCGATAACAAATATACGGTGAAAGCTAGAAACATGAAAGGGAGACAAACGTTCCGTTCGATTTGAGTTGTTCCAGTCAACTGAATTCATTTGAACGTGATACAAGCCTGCACTCTATCTCTCTTTCTCTTTCTCGCTTTCGATCTCTTTCCCACCTTTTTTTTCATTGCACGAACGATTAATATTCCAGAACTTATTGATTAACCAGAGAGAAAATAAAATTTGAGGTTAAATAACTTTTATGAATAATCGATAGGCTCAAAAAGACACCTATTTATTTTGGGTGATATTGACATAATTCATGACTAATAACAGCTATTTATATCTGAAATTTGATTCAAATATTTCATTCCCGAAACGCAATTTATAAATCTCATGCTTTGTAAACGATTCATATGTATATAAATATTTACATTTCCATTGTATATTCATGATAAATAACAGCCCTTGGGAAAAAAAATTTCTATGTAACAAAAAGTCGATGTATTGTCATTGCTCTCGTGGCGCAAACATAATAAAATTCTGCTATAATATATCTTAATTCGTCAAAAATAGAATTTGTTCAAAATTTGATATATTTTGATAAATTTTGTAAATCTCAAAGGATTGAAATAAAATTAGTCATATATTTGTACAGCGGATATTTTGGTTAAGTTCAACCATGACCATGATTGGTTAGACTATTCAGGGTCCGAGTCAAAAAAAAAAAAAACAATTTTGGTGTAATTCATATTTAAGTCATTTAGTCAAATCCAAGTCAACTTAACTTTAATTTGACTTGGTTGACGTAAGTTTTTATGTTAAGAAAGCCATTGAAGTGGAAAAAAGTAAGTCCAGAATCAAGTTAACTAAGTCAAATAATCTGAAAAACAGTTGACCCTGCGGAAAAACCCCAAAGCTTCTCATTGTTTTTGAACTGAGGGAGCTGAGTCTAGATTATTTGTATAACTTTTTAGACGGTGATTCTGATCAAAATTAAGGCGTCCGATAGATTCTGCAAGGCCTTAGGGGTATCAGGCAAGCCTTCTAGAAGAACGCTAGCACATAGAAGTGTAGGGAAAAAATTTTTCTTTCAGCACCGAGCCCTGAGTCTAGATTTCTCTAGAATTTCTTAGACGAGGATCCTTATCAAAATTATGGCGTCCGTAGGATGTTTGGAGACAAGTAGAGGGAATTAGCTGATATTTGAAACTGTAATTTTTCCACTATCCTATTTTCCGTGAAATTTTATCTAATAGATTTTTCAAATTTCATTAAATTGTTAAGTTGATACAACAAGGACGGGATTAGCAATTAATTGAATTAATAAAAGAGTAATATCGAAAAAGCCCTTGCAGTTGACACGAAGGACCCGAGTCTCGAAGAATTACTACATAATTCTGCTCAACGATGTGTCAAACACAATCAGGGTTGAAGATTGCTCGGATGAAGCGCATGGGGTTTTACTACCTTTTACAGCGATATTCTGAGCGATAATCCAACCAATTATTGTGTTTATATTGACACCGAAAGTAGACAAGGCCGAATAGAGTATTCAGAGTTACATGACATTATTTCGCTCAGCTTGTAAAGTATACTCTTGGCTTCATGGCATTTCACGTTCACGACTCTGGAAATTTCGTTTAACAACCACGCCGATGTTTAACAGCATGGGCTACTAATTTAATTAGCAACACGCTGGCTTCACCTGCCTACTACTATTTATGATGTTTCGATATTACCTCACACTTTAATATCATACTCTACGTGAAATTCAGTTAATTAACTTTCCTTTAATCTTTTTTATATAATATATATATATATATGATATATTATTTTAAATTCAATTAAAATTTTTTTATCGTCCTCTCTTTTACTTTATTTGTTTAATTTACTTCATTTTGAGATTGCTCAGTCAGCAATACAAAGCAAGCGAAGTGAAATTTTCTGATTATCTTTCACAGAAACAATAAAAAATCAAATAAAAATAATAATTTCCTGGGATATATATTCAGATACGGATTCGATTAATTTTCAAATGTATATTCAACTATTTATTGCCTTTTTTAAGCTCGCAAGCTTTGATAACTAAACAGAATTTACAAGATATAAAACAATGGATTGGCATGAAAAATTTATAAAAGCCAGAGTGACATCAATGCGTTGTCTATTTTTAAAAATTTTTAATTCTCATAGCAGGAAGTTTAAAATTAATATGAGTTTATTAAAATTTCTCCAAATTTCGATTTAAGATTATTAATGAAAATAAAGTAAAAAAATTTTTTTTTAATCTAGTTGATACATTTGATCAATAAATTCAAGATTTTAAGTGAACACGAAAAAAAGTTTCACGTTGCACTGTAAAAAATTTCGGTGTAAAAATGGAACCGGAGAACTTTACACGGCCGTATAGTGTGAAATAATGGTGTAAAATTCTCTCGGTGTAAATTTTTCTTTTGTGTAATTTTAAAACGGTGTAATCTACTATTTTACACCATTTACACTACAACAAATTCCAAAAATTTGTTACAGTGTGAGGCTTATTCTCACAGCTTCTTCAGTTTTTGAGCTTAGAACTCAAAAAACGCTTAATTTGTTCCTTAGATCGAAAAATAACAATATTGAAATGAAAAAAAGTAATTTTTCTTCCTCTTTTTGGGTAAACCTCGTAACTACATTTATTTCATAATTAAAATTATGAGTGATAAACCTTCTTTATTACTGCTGTTGCATAAAGAAAGCTTCAAATTTGAATAATTGTAACAGAATGTTCGAGAAACTTTTGGATTTGAATATACTCATTAACACACGTGTAAAAGAATAGATGTTTTGACCAATTTCTGAAAAAGTTATAATTTTGCAGTTACGAGATTTACCCAAAAAAGAGACGTTTGTCCTACAATATCTTTAAGACAGATCAACCAAATTAGATATGCTTCGCGGTAAGGGACGTTATTTTTTGAGAGTTAGATCTGATTGAATTTTCAGAGATCAGTTAATGTGTTGCTGTTACGCAAAAGAAAAAATAAAAAACATTATTCTTTAACTATTATTTTTTGAATAACTCGAAAACTACTCAACCAATTGATTTCAAAATTTATTAGTTTTGAATCGTAAGCCCTATCGATTACCGCAAATTAGGGTCAAAAGAAGTTTACTCTCAAACATCCACCTACGAACGTCCATCCCGGAATCGTCAAAATAATCTTTTAGGACTTTAAAAGTCACGATCTGTTGAAAACTCGAGTTTCGAAATTCGGACTGAAACCAATTTATTTATTTTTTAAATTTAAAATTTTCATAGCCGGAAGTTAAAAAGTTTTACCAATAAAAAAACGAAAGTTAATTGAAATTGATTAAAAACTAGTAGTGAAGCTTTAAAAAAGTTTGTAAGTTTATAAAATAAATTACATTATAACGAATACATCCGAATTTTTTAGGTCAAGAACTTTTCAGTTAATTACAACTTTCCACGAAAATCCATAACTCCATTAGCTATTTTATTAGAATTTAATTTTTATCAAAAAAGCTACTTTATTTGATCCTCACGAGAACTCTCGAAATAGTGTGTAGCCTCAATTTATCGAGTGACGCAGGATAAAGGAGTGTAAAAAATAAACTTGTCAATAGCATAGTCAAGTGTCAAGTCTAAAGAGTACGCGATACACTTCGTTAGGTCGCTCAGCAGGAACTTTAGCATTTCATGCTGGGGATAATTAGATACTCACAGCAACCGTGTGTTATTTTAAAGTTTAATCGTGGTTACGCGACGTCAACGTTAAACCCTGTGTTGTATGTAACCAGCGTCGATTCATGTCAGGTGTACAGTGCAGGATACACTGTATCTGCTGTATCAACCTACGTCGCTATACTAAATCCTCTTTCATTATATGCGTATGACCTAAAAGCAATTACGTATTATCAGGAAAATTAAACCAATATAATTAACTTTAGGGTGTACGCGTCACATTTGAAGTTTGTTAATTATCTAGATAAGTGGATTTCTGACTGCAAAGTGTTGCTAGAGAAGCCTCCTATATCTAAAATTTAATTTTCGGGAGCTTTATAGTTCTAGATATTAGGAAACATCATACGTAAAAAGTTGGGTGAACGCCGAGCAATCCTGATTCGTTTCAAGTACACAGAAATACTGCAGTCAAATAGAAATTTTCGGTCTTTGTGCCAAAGAAAAATTGTAGATAAAAAAAAAAAGTTAATAAAATAAAAATAAAAATTAATGTTGGTTGGTTTAAGCGAAAAGTTTTAAAATAATTTCTCAACCCAATTGCAGAGATTAATTCAATCTGGTTTCCGGGAAAATATACTAAATGTGATGCAATAACGTTACAATAATTATCATTAGCGTAGCGAAAGTTGGGATGAATTTGTAGATAAAAGTTGTGTATATCTTGTTGAATATCGAGAAATATCGACGTGTAAAACTGGACGTTTAATTAAATCGGATTGTAGAAATGAGAAGGAAAGAGGTCGACGAGACTTTGGCAATTAAAAGGAAACTTCGTAATTTGCGCTACAGCTGGCGCACGTTATCGTTCAACAGCAGCTGCTTGGGCTCTCTGTGCGACTTGAAGAAAAAATTTTACTCTTTCTACGTCAATATTGTACATTAGACTACAAGGCATGCTCGGTTTTTTAAAAATATTATGCTATTCAACACAAAGCGAAACAAGATGAGATTCTGAGGTGAGATTAGTTCAACTCATGGCAATAAGTCGGAAAACGTGAAGCATCGCGGGTGTGCTTTATGATCGTTCAAAAATTTTTTGCTGATATAAAATACATCTAGATGATCTATTTCCTCTGAATCGAGGTTTTGGAAAGCTTTGAAAATAACATGGAGTGATAATCAGTTGGCAGAATGGGAAAAAATTATTCGATCACGCAGAGAAGATGTCTAGACACATGTTTCTGATGTCAATTTTTAGAAATTTAAAAAACACTCTTTCCTTCAATATTTTATATGTTACATCAGCAAAAAATGGTGATAGTTCGTTTTAGCTATGAATGGTACGTTAATGTAATTTTACATTAAAAATTACGGCCCATGACCAGTAATCGGACTGGAAATTTTGATGTAAGGCCAATTAGGTCCCTATTGGTTACCCCATTGAGGCTGTACACAGGGATGTTACACAAAGTCCTATCTGGCTCTATCAGAATCCTACATTGGGATGTAATGCAGAAACATACTTGGGCCTTTATCGAGCAATTCCTATAGGTCCCCGATTGGTTAAGAACTAAGTGTTTCTGAAGAAACGAAATTAGCATCTGCTGAATTTTTAGGCATGATTTTTACTACATGTACGGTTTAAAAACATGTAATAGAAAAAATTGAAAATTGTTTTTTTGACATATCGAATTCACCCCAAAATTGAAAATATTCAATTTTTATTGTTTCCTTGGCAATAGTTTCGAATTACTGTATAGAGAAGCATTGTGTTTTGAAAAACTATGTCAACATTGTGTAGTTGTAAGTGAATAAATATATAAAGAACTAAAGAAGTTTAATATTTTCTGGCAATTTTGTCTTATTCATTGTCAGCCAAGTAAAATCAACATCCTATTTCCTGTGAAAATTCTACGAAAAAGTTTCAAGCTTTCACAATCTTATGAAGCCAAGAAAACTACAATGTTAACTTCGTCTGGAAATCCGATTTTCTCGTGATAATTTAAAAGATTTCATAAATTTATTATCATCTTGACATTTAATATCGCCATGTTGTGTTTTGCTTTATTTATGAAAATATCCAAAACCACATACTTTTGATTTTCTGTTAAAATTACCTGGCGGCTTTGCGGATTTGTCGAGGATTTATACACGAATTATAACAGTTCATCCTAGTAGCATTAAATAATCACTTCTCTTATTATATATATAGGGGAAGTGGGGGCAAAATGGGCCCCTGGGGGCAAAATGGGCCCCCTAAAATTTTGGATGCCTCGAAATATTTGGGGGCAAAATGGGCCCCCCAAAATTTTTAACATAAAAAGTGTTTGGGGCGAGAGAGGAGCAAAATGGGTCACTGAGGCAAAATGGGCCACTAAGACAAAATGGGCCACTGGGGCAAAATGGGCCATTGAGGCTAAATGGTCCCCCAAATTTTTTTTACATATAAAGTGTTTGGGGTGAGGGACAGGGACAAAATGAGACATTGAGGCAAAATGGGTCATTGAGGTAAAATGGGCCATTGAGGTAAAATGGGCCACTGGGGCAAAATGGGCCATTGAGGGTAAATAGTTCCCCCAAAATTTTTAACATGAAAAGTGTCGGGGGGGAGGGGGGGATCAAATGGGCTGCCCAGACTTTGAAAACTTACGAATATTTTTTAGCCAAACGGGTTCCTAAAATTTTTTTAACAAAAATGATTAAAGAATTATGATAAGGGGCAAATTAGGTCACGAGTTCAACAGCATTACTAACTATAATTTTTTTCAAAAATAATTTATTCTATGTCAATAAAAATGATAAAAATATAAGTAATCAAGTAATGCAATTAGTAGTTATTACAACGAGTGATTAAAAACTTTGAATTAAGTTATTTTAAGGTCCACATCTTCACTATCAACTCGTTTTTATGCTAAATACATAGCAAAAAGTTTCAAAACATAAAACAAGCGAGAAACATACATTTTGTTGGGGGCTCGTTTTACCCAACTTTTCAGGATTTTTTAATTTTGATAGACACAGCAAATTAACACCAAAATCTCAGCAGAAGAAAAAAAAAGTGAAACAAGCTGAAAAACTTACACTATAAAAATTTTTTGAGGGGGCCCATTTTGCCCCACATTTTGAAACAAGCTGAAAAATTCACATTATGAAAATTTTTTGAGGGGGGCCCATTTTGCCCCACATTTTCATTTTTTTTTTTTAACGGACAGAACAAATTAAGGTCAAATACTTGGCAAGGGAGTAAAAAAAAGTAGAACACGTGAAAAAAACCGAGAATTTGAATCTTTTTTTCTTAAGGGGCCCATTTTGCCCCCACTTCCCCTATCGTTTAATCTGTTTCTCTCTCATTTACAATCTCCCTGTTAGTACTGAGGACATCATCTATTCAGAATGCACAACAGCGCCAAGGGAACTAACGGCATATCTGCATACAAGTTCACCACTATAATTATTGCTAACCGGTCGGTTGTGAAACCTCAGAGCCAAGGGATATGTGGTCCACCAGAGCTGAGATCCTATAGATTCATTCCCTTGATACAGAATATTAATTACACTTAATTTTTTCTCTAAATGCTGCAATCTTGAAATACACAATACAGTTCTTTTTTTTTGCAGTATTTTCGATTACGGAGAGAAATTTACGGTAACAATTTATGATACTGAAGTTAGCCCATATCTAATAAGTTTTGGATTTTTGGAAAACGATGAATTATTGAAAAAAAAAAATGTTCTGAAAAATTGCACTTGTAGTTTTTTCAATTTTCTACATATGCATATTTTTAGTTTTTTTTTTTTTTTTTAAATTAAGTTGTCGAAAAAAAAATCCAAAAATTTTAAACTAATGGCTAACTTCAGGATCATAACAATTTCAATATTTTATGGGAGCGGATTCCCCGTTTTTATGGTTTTTTTGAAATATCAATTATAGGAATGGCGCCCATACAAATTGTGATTATAATTTCTATTTATATGGTAACGTTTACCATAGTAGTATGGAAATGATCACGATAATCTTATGGGAATTTAACACATGTATTATGGGAATGGTTACCATGATATTCAGGGTTTATTCCTCTACGTACTTAATGGTTGTTTCAATGTGGATCTAGGATTTATCACAATGCTACTATGGGAATCACTTTGATGTATATGGTTATCATTACCATACGATATGGGAATTTTTTCCATGATAGAAATTGTTCCTATAGATATGGAAACTTTTTCCAAAAACCATGGTCATGTCTTCCGTAATTCCAAGTAATATTACCATGACATTATAGGTTAATATTTCTTAAACATATTAGGAAAGGTTACCATAATTTTCTGTCTATGTACAAAGCAAATTGAACATGCCATGGGAGTAAGCAATTTCCACATTCCAGATTTTGAAAAAATACTCAACCATAAGTAAGAATTGTAACCGAAAATTAAAAGTTACGAACACAGTAATTTCTTTTGCCTATTTATTAATTTGAATAAATTTAACTTCACCATTAAAGTCGCCATTCTGGACTGGCCATTAGTCCTAAATCAACTAGGATTCTCTAGAGGACACTTACTGTCCTTATAATCATAATCTGAGATCTAATCTAAATTACGTCAACGTGGTCTTCTATAAATTTGTTTAGTAAATAAGTTATATTTATTATCATGAAACAAAGCATTAATAAACCTGAGCAAGTAGACAAATACACTTACACTATTCATGTATACTTTCTGTCAAAAAATAGATAAAATGTTTACAGGATATAATAAAATCTACATCAATTTAAATTTGAAAAATTTAAAAAAGAATTCTATTGCAGCTTAAATATTGAATTTAACCACAGAGCTCTTATATAAATATTGAATGCAGTTTCAGATACATTAAACCATTGAACCAGCGTTCATTGTATTGGTAAATATCGATTCAAGTGTGAGCTACGGGTGTAGTAGAAAGTCTCTCGTCTAGAAATAGTTTCATTCAGTAAAACCGAAGCACAGTTACTGAATCCCAAAAATAATATCAATCGATCGGGTCTCAGTATTCACATGCAGAATGTAGGGAGTAGGTTTTACCTTTCGTTTTTGTTCATTATCTATTCAACCAAACGACGAATTCAGTTAAAATTTATACTATTATGAAAAATTACAATCATTGTTATTATTATTACTATTAACGCGAGTTTATTATTAAAATGAATTCGGTAGAACTTTACCAATCATTGAAGTTTAAAACTCGCTGGACGAACGGGGATTCAAAAGAGCCATGGAATAACCTTCAAGTTAACTCTTCCGGCATGATCGCTCGCGGGCGAGTGCGCTAATGGAGATCCCATCGACTGAACGCGTACGTGCAGGTTGACGATCATACACGATGCATATAGAGAGAAAACTCGCCCGAGAAGGACGGTTATATTAACTGTGGGGACGAAGCGTCAGACATAGTAGAAGGACATAAACGTTATATAGCTGAAAACGTGGACCACTTAGCTGGCTGGCCATCAGCCAACTGCAATCCTTGCACAGGCACGCTAAACCCTTCGAATGCCGAGCGCACCTGGATGACTTCCGGCATTAATAGATTACCCAGTAGGAATTTGTCTTAGACGTAGGATGCACGCTTACGCAGTAGTCTATAGTTGGTTTTAATTCGAGGTGGTAATCGTAGCTCTGTATTATCATACGTGAAACAAGAATATCTTAATGTGTGTTGGGAGATTAGAGTCAAATAGAATAAATATCTATAGTATCTAGTGTTAATCCATGACGTCAGCGGATACGTACGATAATTAGACGTGTCGAAATCTAATCCCTAACTATCGATCATTCAAGATATATATATATTTATATATAATTCGAAATTTGAATTGTGACGAAATCTGTGATTTCTTATACACTGTAAAAAAGTGTGGTTATTGTAACCATCTGAAGTATTGCTAATGGTAGATAGTTGTCATAACAAAATGCATCGTTGAATTGACAATATTAGATTGCTACGTTAACTATGTTCAATTTTGAATTAAAGCATTGTCAATTTAACCATATTCTTTGGTTATATTCCCCATATTTGGTATTGCTGTTTTAACGATTTTTATTGATTGCTATTATAGCCATCCAAATTGTTAATATAGCCATCCAAATTGTTAATATAGCAATCCGCCCGGATCGAAATATCTAGAACCTAAGTAAGCCCCAATCCAGCCTCCCTGAGTAAAAGAAGCATTTTGAGCATTAAATGATGTTCAAAGAGCCTCAATGAGCTTCGATGAGCCTCAAATGAACCTAATCTCGACTATGTAATTTAAATTTGATTAGTATTATTTGATGCTCGTTGATCACCATTTAATGATCATCGAGGCTTTTTGAACATCATTTGAGGCTCAAAATGCTATTTTTACTCAATGAAGCCGGCCTGGATTAAGGCTTATTTGGGTTCGATGAGGCTATATTTAGGCTAGATATATCGACCCGGGCGGATTGTGAATATATCAATACGTATTGTTAATATAGCAATCCGGATTACCATAGTAACCATCTATATAGATAGTTGAATTAACAAAGCATTGTATGGGTAAAATAGCAATCTAATCTTAACGCAAATGAAGTATTGCTATATTAACAATCCACGATTTTCCAAACTTTAGATGGTTACTATAACCTAACAGTATTGCTAATACAGCAATACCTTTCTTCAGTGTATGGGTCAATGCTAAATGTATGAAAATCAAAATTTGATTCGTTTTCTATAGGTTCTCAAAAATATAACTAGATATTGTTTCTACTCCGGTTTGTAGTGAAATTCACTACTAAAGGGATTTTATTTAGATATGAAAACTCCGAATCGGAGTGAATTCAATTTTAAATAAAATTCGTATTTACTCCGAATTCACTCATGACTTTTTACAGTGTACAGAAAAAATACTCGCTTAAAGAATTTTTTCAAATTTTTGTTTTTCCTTCAATTATAATTTTATTTAATGTAAATTTAACTTTAAGAAAATATGAGTTATCACAATATGCAACAGACAATTATTCAATAGCGCAGAAACTTAGTTACGACTACGTTAATTATCGATTACGAAGTGAATTTCTCATCGTAAAATGAAAAAACAAAGAAAAAAAATGAGAAGAGGCAGTCGTTATCCGACGATGTCGCCAAACCCAATTTTGTTCGCCTCGTTCCGGCCGTTAATCGTTTCTTCAGCCGTGGAAACGGAGTGAGAGAACGATGAAGATAAAAATAAGACAAAACGAAAGAGGAAAAGGTTTCTTTATTTTATTTTTTCTCTTCTTCTTCTTATACTTCTCATCATCTTGTCTCTTTTACAGAGTTCGTTTTATTCCTTCTTTTAGCGTGAGAAGAGAAACTCTCGTTTCTCTCTTCCCGGATTCATATTCTTCTTCCATTCTCATCGTCTCTTGTCTTTGGGCTCTCTAAAATATATACCCTCTGGGTTATCTAGCCAGACAAAAACGTGAGAGTACTCCTTGTGTCGACCAACGCGCCCACACCTTCAATCAGACTACTCCATATTTACGGACTTGGGTGACGGTATATACTTTTCAAGCTAAAATTTTATATCCGAGCCAAGTTCAAAGCGTCGCAGTAAAGAGAAAGTCGGTATGTCATTATCATAATCTGCGTTGGAAAGCGAGTAAAGCAGGAAACGAAGCGTATACCTATGCCAGAACGAGAGAGCTTTTGCCACACAGCTCAACTTGATTATCTTTCGCTCTTTCACCCGCGAGATGATAATCCCGGGAGACCGGAAAATTTTCATACCCACTACGGAAATTGTTTTTCCATCGTGAATAATTGGAATACTATACACTTCCTTTAGTAAAAGGATGATATTTTTTTTCTTTGCGCTCTATAAACATGAGTACTTGAGATAATAAATTGTTAATATGCAGCTTATTAATGATGTTAGAAAATAATTATAGAACAGTAAGGAGATTAAATCTAATTCATCAGAAAATAATGAGGTTCAAAATGTTATGGTTGTATATTACTTCGAATAATAATAAAATTTTTAAATAATAAATCACTTTTTTTTTGGCAGTGATCAAGAATGAGACGATTTCAGACAAGGGTGAAATTAATGCTTCATTTTCTGCATTGCTTCAAGTAATTTAACAGAGCAACCAACAGCTTTTCAGTAATTAACATATTTTTTTTATGGTAAGGCATCATTTTTGATCATTTGATTTTTTTCATTTTCAAATCCAACTTAAACTGAACTTTGATTGAATAGTCAAACTATTTTGCAGAATCAAGCTTGTTCACAAGCGCTGATTGTCAGTCCATGCAAAATAGTCAATAATTTTTAATGCATCGAAACCCGTTTTCTGTTCAAAATCCGAATTCAAAAAGTTGGACTAAAACCAGTTAGCTTTTTCTGTTAATTTCAAATTTTAATCAAATTTCTACTGTCAGTAAATTTTTGTAAATTCTACCCGTCTATTTCATTTCTTCACACCAAAATCAATGCGTCCGTGTCATAGAAATAAAAAATTGTATTAATTATATATTTTACGACTTTGACGAGTGATTAAATTTTTTATAATTCTTTTAGGCGTTAATATGACACATTAATATGTACGTACATCGGCAATTGAGCAGTGAAATAATAAAAATATACCAAAAGAATAAACGAATTATCATTAAAAATACGGAGGTACGTAATAAATGCTAAAAAACGCGCGTACGAGAACACAATTCGCATAAAATTTAAAGTATTTAATGCCTCACAAATACACATACACTTGAGCGATGTTCATCGCAAACGCTCACTCGTACAGACATTTTGTGCATGTCTGCATTTAATATATTTTATGGGATTCTCCGGATGAAAAGCAAAATCTCGTGGGCGTTGTTCGTATTTCAAGTCCTCTCGTCAACATCAAACTATTTGATCGTTGATGTTGCGTAGCAAAATAGCATTGAATTCCCGTAAAATCGACATTTAACGCTGATGCTGTTATACACACATCACATTAATTTCCCTAATGAATTTCATCACCTGCTCAACCATCGCTGTGATGTTTTACATACAGAACACAATATCCATGTGCATTGATGTGATCAATATACAATCGTATAAAATGTATACACTAAAAAAAAGCGGTGTTAAAATAAACTTACGGTGTAGCGGCACTATTAAGCAGTGTTATCCAATTCCAATAGAGATATAGGGATGTGAATATAAGTATTTTGAGATCTAATTAACAAAAATAATAATAATAATATTTCGTTAAAATTACGAATTTATCGTTGATTGAGATAAAAAAGAATTTTATAAGCCGAACAAATTTCACAAGTTTTTGAATAATTATCAAATTGAATACTTATAAGTCGTAAAACAGCTTGAAAAATTCATCAATTTTTTTTTAACATCGTTCAACACTGAGAAAAATTTTAACACCACTATCAGTATTATTTTAACACCACTTTTGGGGACGAATTTTAACACCACTATCGGTATTATTGTAACACCATTTTGGGAGACCAATTTTAATACTGCTATAGGTGTTATTTTAACACGATTTTTGGGGACGAATTTTAACACCATTATCAGTATTATTTTAACACCATTTTTGGGAACAAATTTTAACACCACTATCGGTATTATTTTAACACCATTATTAGGGAAAAAATTGAACACAACATCCCGCGTTATTTTAACACCAATCACGGGGAGAAAGTTGAACACCACTATCGATGCTTTTTAACACCATTTTTCGGGAAAAATTTTAATACTAGTATCGGTGTTAAATTAACACCATTCGCAGGGGAAAAGTTGAACAGCACTATCGGCTTTTTTTAACACCATTTTTTGGGAAAAAATTTGAACATCACTAACCTTAACACCAGAATATCGTAAAGTTACACCGTTTTTTTACAGTTCAAAAAATATTGCCAAAAAAATAAAAGAACCTTACTAATGCGATTATTAAACAAACAACAATCTTATAGAATAATTTCATTGTTACCTCGTACATAATATATAGGATGAACGTTTACCATCTAACCCGCTCGTGCAAATTCTACAGTTTAACAAGATTACAGTAATACCATGAAGCCCTTCTCATTGCTGTATATGTCTGGTCGTAGTACGTAGTACTTCACTTGTTTGATTCAGTATAGGGTAAAACGACATACTTGTACACTCACGCTAACATGAGTACATTGTTCCAGTCACGTATCAGCTCAATGTATAGCCTATAATACAACCTATAAGTGAATTATCAGTTTCTCGTTTGGAATATTGCTATATTTGAATACTCAGTGATCCATTTGATGCAACTTTGTTATTCATATCTCTCTTTGTTTACAACCACAAATATAATTACTATTATTACATTACCATAATTGTTCAATCAAATTTTATGATATTCATTTGTATTTAATGCTCATAATAATAACAACAGTCATTTTAAATAAAATTTACATTTTTTATTCGTCATTCTGCATTCGTTTTCCCGCGATAATTTAAATGAAAAGTTAATGAATACTTGAGTGTTATTTGGATAATAGTACACTAGCTCTAGCAATGCAAATAAAACTGCTGAATATAAAGAAGAAAAAAAAAAGTATAATAACAAAATGAGTTTCTTTGTAAGGCTCCGAATTCAAAGAGATTCGCGTTAATTATTGCTCGAAACAGTTGTTGTACTCAGCTCTTCGAGTAGTATTTCTAACTGTTCTTATTTGTTCATACATATATATACATACAAGTGCTCTATACAAACTCAGGAAAATTAACATGATAACATTTCATTCTTTATATTATTAATACTATTATCTTATAGACTTTCTGTCTATTTTTACCCTTTTTACTGGAATAAGTGAATAAATTTAGTCTCGCTTAATTTACCTTTGAATTGCTGTAATTTTTGCAATTAGATTTAACCATGTCGAACTTCTCTGGACTTTGTCACAGTATGCTGGTAAAGTAAGTACTAGAGTTATATGAAAGAAGAAAAAAAAATACAATGAAATGAAATAAAAAAGTATTAATAAAAAAATCTCTTTTAGTAATTTTATTATTATGACTTTTTTTTTTTATTATCATTTCTCTCATTCGTTTTCTTCATCTCTTTAAATTTAATTCATTCACTTTAAAAATTTAAAAAGAATGCAATTAGACGAATTTTATTATCGAAATTTGTTTCAACCCCTATTTGTTTTACTTGACTGGTTCTGAATAATTAATTGCAAGAATAGAGAATTTCAAACTAACCATTCTTGAGAAATTACGGACTACCTTTAGGCAAATAAGGGTTCCTGGTTGCCAGTAGTTGCTCTCAGAAACACGAAATATCGAGTTCACTGCTTATCTCGAGACACGTGCAACATTTTCCGCGAGCTTTATCTTTGTGAGCCGTATAAGACTTGACCGAGTCTTTGTTGTAGTGAGTTTCTCTGTTAAATTATCGAGAGAATGCGACATAACCATCCCTCGTTTTCCGTGAGATTAAATCTTCCATGGGTTAATCGTTCCTAAGGGTACTAATTTGTCTATTAGTCCTGGGTTACGTCATCAGCAGCATTTCGCTTAATTATTCTTATGATCAGACAAGTTTTTTCGCTTACACACTCTTATACTCGGCAAATAGTCGATCATAATTTATATAATCGTCTACAAAAGAAACCTGCCGACAAATTATATAAACTAGTCTGCTACAAAGAGTGAAATATTAAATGGAAATTAAAGTAAAAGAATTCCAGCAGTAAGTGAGAGGAGTAAAGGACTTAAGGACATACTCAACCTCAAGAATAATTCAGTCTAACAATAGATTCTCGACGTCAAGTTCTTCTAAACAAGTATTCTCATACAATACTTCCAATGTTTGACCTCCATTTTATATCACTAATTTAACGCTCCACACTCGAATTAAATTTTAATTAAATTTATTATTCTATCTCAACTGTAAAATATACTCGGGTAGTTTACCGTTTTACTCTACTCTAGTTTACCTTACTTTTTATTTGTTTAATAAATAGGATAAATGTAAATGTGATGAAATGTACACATTAAAAAAGTATAAGTATTTTACGTTTATACTGAAAGTTGTACAATCATCGCATACTATTTTGAGATTCACATCAAGTACATCCGGAATTGGAACGACGGAAAAAAGGAGTAAGTAACTAAATCCGAGAATCGATAAAATTTATTTATTCAACCAGTGCCAGCAAACATTTCCAGGCTGAACAGTTAGGAAAGAGTGCAAGAATACTCGAAACAGTGCCATCACTTCCTTTTATCAATTATTTACTAGAATCCAGTTGTATAGATGTATATATATGTATATATAGAACAGAGAATACGTACGAATGCCAACTAAACGTAAATAATCGTAAAGTGACTAAATATTGATAGATTTACTCGTAAACGGGAATTAAATATTCACTTTCTATTCGCTGCTAGATTATTCTTGTAACCTATTATTTATAATGTTAACTGTACGGAAACACACTTATTTATTAATAAATATGTGTTACTAAGCCGGGTCAAAAGAACAGCTTTATTTTGGCAAAATTTTACACTGAGAAATTATTCTTTGATGCACTGCTGTGGCGACGTAGTAAAATATCGAAGTTAAAAAAAATAAGTATAGTCAAAATCGTTGTTTTTTTGACCCGGGAAATCCAAAAAGAATTCTTTCTATTTCCCTATTAGGGCATAGCTGGGACTGCTCAATAAGAGCCCAATAGCTCTTTGTGTTACATCCCTATCTGCGGTGCCAGGACAACCCTATAAGGACCCAATAGGCCTCACATAAAAATTTCTAGTCGGGTTATGTCAATTGTAGCATAATTCCAAATCTGAAACAGTGAAAACCACTGAAAATCAGTGTACATACACTACTTCAGTGAATAGTCACTGTTTCAGATTTAGAGAGTACTTTTTACTGTGTACTTAGAAAGTTATCCAATAATACTAGTTTCAGTAGATTTAAAAATTCAAATCCGTCTTTGAATAAATAATTTAGTAACGAAAATGCCAATTACATTTACCGTCTGACATATATATTTTCAATCTACTTAGATACGTGACTATAAATGTAACCTTCCACTGTATTAAATTAAACTGACACGTGGCCCCTTCAGTACCGGAAAAGCCAATCACACGCACGAAGGGAGTAAACGTTAGTCGATGCGTAAGAGGAAAACGATGATACCAATTTTTATATTTCCCAGAGTATTTATTCTCACCCTCAGGTCTTCAACCCGAAGCCTGTCAGACGTTCAAGACACTTAAACGATCGACCTGTCTCATCATCGTCGAGCTATTTTTTACTTCATTTAACCACACCTATATATATTTTTTTTCTCTTTTAGTGTTGATGCCAAGTAAAGAAATAGGGAGGGGACAGAAAGAACAACGAGCAAAACGGATCACGATCGCGAAGGCAACTAATTTTCAGTAGCTCTCGAGACACAAGAACGTTGGATGGGGTAAACTAGATTTAGCTTCGGGTATTCTCTTTTATAATGAAGACCGATGACAGCGCGAGCTCTTGCCAAGGCAGAGCGAGGGGACAAACGAGATAGCACGGTGAGCAAGGCAAGAGTATAAGTTGTGTTGGTAGGGTGAAATGCCGGCGGCCAGGAGGCTAGAGCCATTCATCCTGATTAGACGCCAACTCCCATGGGGACAGACCGAGAGTCCTCTCGTAGTCAACCTGCACCCGCCAACGTCTATACTAACGTTCGAAGACACAATCTGCTCTGGATACTTATTTTTAAGAAGTATAAGAGTATAAGTTGAAGAGATAAGTAACTAGATCGCTAAATCCACCGATTAATTTATATGCTGTCTACTTTTCAAGATTTAAAATTTATTACATCGTATTAATTGGCCGTAGATTAAAAAAAGAAATATTTGTAAGCTGCTATATTTATGAAACTTAATTGAATTTTCATTTTTAATGCGGCTATTTATTAAATTGCAGTCTTTTTATTAATCTAAAGTCAATTTAATTTATTTTGAGTTTGTTATTCACTGGCAGTTTGAACGAAAAGTCAAAGTCGAGCGCGGTTTTCAAATTCGTAAGAACTTTTTTTTTCTCTTCATCCCTTGGGTAATTTTTCGAACAATAATTTCTTGAAATTTCAAAAAACCATAAGAAGTTTTTTTCAGGATCCTAATTTAATAAATTTCGAAAAATCTGTCTTTATTACTGTCCGCAAAAAACAATCAGGAAATGACAATTCCGAGGATTATATGATGGTAGTATTTTATTTTCTGTTTTTAGGAATAATACAAGTACACATACTGCAGCGAAAAACAAAGTTTTATGTCTGATTATTGTGGAGTTGAAGCTGCCCAGAGCAACGCATAGCCAGACGGTAGCCGTCAGACATGTACTCGGAAAACAAACGCACTAGGGAGAAAGAGTAGACGAGAGGGATGTGCAGTGTAGGTATTATATGACTCGTACGATTTACAGGCACGTCAGAAGACCGCCTCAAGGGGTCGCCGACTCCACGAGGGATGAGCTTCTACTAACGTCTGGGACTTTGCACCATCTCTCACCCTCGCTTTCTTTCCAGTAAACTTTCACCTGAGCTTACGTTTCTCTCTCCCATATAGAGAGTATGAGTATACTCCATACTCTTTCTCTCGTTCTTATACTTTTATCTCCCTATCTTCATTTTTCTTCCGACCGAAGAATTCTCGCAAAACAATAAAGTACTGTTGACTCGAAATTTTTCGAATAGCAACGTACGATTCCTCGTTGACTTACACCAGAATAGAATTTCCCTAGCGGCGGCAAATTCACCCTTTATATTGTCACCAGTGTTAGCTTTTGTACACATATATATAAGCGAGACGTGTACACACCAAACTTTAGGCCCTCATATTTATATAATTTTTTTTTTTTTTTTTACATTATCATATTTTTATTATTTTTTTTCGACGTCGGAAAAATAGTTTGAAAAAAAGAATAAAAGAAAAATAAAGAACGACGATGAAATAAAATTGAGTAAAACTATAAAAAAGACTAGACAACTTTAACTTTTGACCGATAGAATGCTTTTCCCTTTCCTAGCTCTTAAGTTTGATGGAATTTTTTCTTCATGACAAAATTTACCAAGAATCTGCAGCCAATGCATTTCTGGATGTCGACAATTTTTTTTTACCATCAACTTAAATAACTCGAAACTTTTTTTAAACTTCAAGACATTAAAGGACACGTAATCCTATTTCGGGATACAAAATATTTTTTTCATTCATTTAGAAAGTTTTGTTCTTTATAATTCTCAAATTTTTGTAGATATAATTATTATGTATCTAAAAATGAAAAAATTTATGTAATTTGACTTCCTAAAGTTGACAGGGGTTAATTAGGGATGGCTGCAATTTTCGGCTGACAATTGTGTCCAGTATATTTTTCTACTTTTTGTTTTTTAAATTTCGTTCCGCGAAAAACATTCCGATCTTGAGGTACATTAATTATCACGTGAATGATCAATTTAAATAAATGGTAAAATTGTTATATTTATGAAACATATAGAACGCAAATTGAATTTGTAAAATTGCTATGACTGAATATTAGAGAGAAATATAAAAATCTATTTTGTTTATATGAATATTGTATTTTTAAATAACCAAATCTATTTTTGTTTTACTACAGCGTTTTTTTTGTAAAATTTACTGTTTCAATTTATTTTTCAATAACCGATAGATATTTATATAAAATAAAAATAATATATTTATAGATTTTGGCATATGTTATTTTTGTTTTTGATACGTTGTATATTGATTAATCCGGTAAAAGGGCAGACTAATGCTGTTATAATATATATTTTTCATTCCATTACGATCACTGATATGTCAATTTATGAAATCATATATAAATTTATACAAAAACGTTATTTCGAACATTGAAAAATGTTGAGAATTTTATTTTATTTTATTTAATTAGTGACTAATTTTGATATGGGAGTAAAAAAATTTATTGTCAATTCACTTAAACAAAAAATTTTTTTATGTGTGCACTTATAATATTCATATGCAGAGAGATGAAACGGCTACGAATCAGTCGTATAAAAATTCCGGCTCAAATTAAATCCTTTATTTTATTTAAATTCAATAAACGAAATGAATTCTGAAGTTAATACGGTTACATTTATTTTCTTGGTAGATTACCTGTTCGTGTAAATTCTATACTATTGGAACCACGTACAAAAGCGCTTTTTAAACCGAATTTATTGCTACTAACAGTGGGTACACCACAAAACATGTCGCGGTCACTGTTGTCCACCTTGCTGGTTCCAGACTTTCGTCGGCCACACTCGATTCATGTCCCCACTATGACCAGAAGATTCACCTCTTTCCCATTTTATATTGTCCAAGTTTCGACCACATTTTCCGGCTTAATAAAAAAACCCTTTTTTTTCTTTTTCTACAGATCTTATTAAATAACTACACAAATAAATGAAAAAATTTTGGGAAATCCAAAAGTGAGATGATTTAACGCGAGTAAATTAATCAAAAAATAATTTCGATCGTAAGGCACACACGCGTCTGCGCTTGAAATGTTCAAAAATTCTAATAATAACCAAGAGTTTATAAAAAATTTATTATTTTTTGTTCCGTTATTGACTTAAAAGAAAAATGAACTGAAAAAAATATCTTTTACGGTGACAAAATGAAAGGAGTATTCGTAAAAGGCTACTAGAGGCAAAATAAGGAAAATAAATAAGGTAGGGGTATAAGATAAAAAAAAAAAAAAAAAAAAAAAATATAAGGGACTGACGGTTGAACATCTCACGTTCACAAGAACGTGTCGGATGTCCATCTATCAAAGCCCGACAGACTGTGTAGTCCAAGCTGCCACCGTTCCATCACATCCATCTCAGATTATTATCTATACACTGTTTGCCTCTCACTACAAAATAGTTCACTAACCCTGAATTTACTAGCCTTAATTTTAACATCGAGATCACGAGAAGAAAGATCACATCATATTTGTTTATTTTTTTGGTTTTTATTATTTAGGGTTATCTCTATTTTTCTGGAGCTTTAACAATAATAATAATATTCGAGGGAAAAATGAAAAATACGAGACGTTATAAAGGTGAGCTTAAAAAAATTCCATAAATTATAAGCTATTTTTCACTACCACAAATTTGCACAAATATTAGAATTAATTTATTTAAAAAATTCATATTTATATCATGCATAGTATTAATAATAATAATTAAATTTATATTGAAAAGAATGAGAGCTTGTTGAGCAAACTACAAAAAAAAAAATAAAATAAAATGGAAGATTAAAAGAAAGTTGAAATTTTTTTATAGAGCATTTTCTACTTTTCCCTCAAAAAAAAAAAAAAAATAGATTATCTTTTTTACTATTTTTTGCATGCTAGGGATGAATAAATAATTTTTTTTCATTTATTTTAAATTTCCTGAAACCTACTCGACCGAATTCTCAAATTTACATATCATCTCTCAAAAAAATCTTTTGATCACCGCAAAAGTCATTTGAACAAGTTCACTCATTCAAAAAATATGGAAGGTTTATATCAAAACGTCGACAACTGAGAAACACCTAATTTTGGAAATTGTCAATTTTCAGTAAAGAGTTAAAGAAAAAAACTATAAATTGCATAAAAAATGCGGAGCGTAGAATTTTTGTATTTATTAACGTATTGATAGATTGAAAATCATAACTTAAATGATCAATCTATTTTTAATGTAAAAAAAAAAAAACCGATTTATTTAAGTTCAATATATCTAGTGCAAAAAATATAAATGCAAATCGCGAAGAGTAATAACTATTAAATGTTACTCTGAATAAACAAAACCACGCCAAAACACACAAATGATATTTTATTTTTAAAAGGTGGTATTCATTTTTGAACGTTTTAAAACGTCATTAGTTCTTGGATGTTTTCTTGCGTCACTTATCTTTACATATACTACGATTTTTACCGTACTTCGTATTCCGATAGAAAAAAACAACAGTATAATTCGTTACCGACCATTGTTTCATAAATTAAGAAATTTTAATGCTAAATGGTCATAAAATTAGAAGATCATATATTATGCGTTGATTTGAAAATCAATTATAGCTAAAAATATCATATATATAACAGCGAGTACCAGAGATCCTAGTGACGTCATCCGTGCAGAAAATACAATTTTTAGTTGCCTGCGCTATAGCTTGTGTTCTTGTACGATTCCGTATAAGACGCTTGTCGTATTAAAAACTTCGATTGTCACACTCGACATATAAACTACTATTAAGTGTTTAATAATAATAATAATTTTTTTATGTAGTAGAACAATACGAAAAGTAGTTCTATAATGTGTTTTGACCATTTTGAGTGTAGTATGTACACGTAAAAAAATGGTGGAGTATAAATTGAACTAAATTGTGTGTTCACCTAACCTCCATTTATGGTAACCTTAATGACAATATTATATATAGTATTTACAACAGCTCAGCTGGTTATATCTACTAATCAGCTGGGGTAAAAAAATCTGTTGTATCGACAACCACACTTGTAGTCCTAGCAACTAGACCATATGTAACAATTACTGCTCGTTTGGTCACTCGAACCATTTATTGAGGCAAATTTTGCTATATTTGGTGTAACATAATTACTAATATGTGTAGTTGAGATGTCTCAGATTGTAGTAAATTGAACTACACCTTTTTTACGTGTACTTATAATTTTTAATTTTTGTAATCTATGTTCGCAAAATTCCCCATTCAATGCTTTGAGGTCAGTCTTATAAAAGTAGATTATGTAACAAGTGGAGTAACAGATATTATTTACGAACTGCGATAGCTTTAGGACGAGCCCGATTTTTATTTGACAGAATTTAGTGACGGTAATTTATTTTTGTAAATTCTAAGATCATTATTCTTGTTACTGCATTAAATATTGCACTATATAAATAATTATTATTATTAATATATATTTCTGATAGATTCAACAATTTCAGCAGAAAAATTTCTTTCAACTTTCATTCGCACTAGATAACAAGCGTAAAGTTTATAAGAGCGGATGCTCAACTGAATTCCTTTATTGAAAAAAAAAAAAAAAAAAAAATGATTGAAGAAAAAAATGAGAAAGTATGAAGCGTAAAAAATATAAGGAAAAGAAAGAATACCTTAATCCAACAAAATGAAATTAGATGGTATATTTTGAAAAACCCACCACACAAATTGGCAATAATGCGGTAGAAGGACGCAGTAGTATGAAGGAATGAGGATAGCAAAGAGCCGACGAGGGAGAAATCTTGGTCTCACCCTTCGAGAAAGTTAGTTCGGACCACGCAATGGGGTAAAACTTTTGTAGTTAGCCTCCGTAGGCCAAGAGGGAGGACAAGAACGAGGACTCGTAAATATGGCTTATATAAGCTCAAAATATGAAATAATGAGATGTCCTTTTTAATATTTATAGTCAGATGCAACCACCATGGTCGGCTTTTCTATTCCAATGGGAACGAATGAACAAGCTTGCATAAATATGCTTCTGAAACACTAAGATTTCTACAAAAATCAAAAATAAATATGGCATGTATCTAAATATAGTACACTGCGTAGCAAGGGATGAAATGAGACGACTTCCTACGAGGGCGAAGTTGACTGCCTAAGCCGAAGGCGAGGGCTCACATACCCCGAAGTCTAAAATCATATCTTATTCCATGTTTAATTTTTCATGATTACTTGCCCTAATAAACTAATACAGCGAGTTTGAATTTCTGGGTCTAGTCAAAACTAGATAACTTCTGAACCGATAATTCAGAAACAAAATTATGATGAATTTTTCATACGCAAATTTAAAGACTTTAACAGGAATAGAAATAGATCTAGTCGGTCGATTGTACCATTTTTTTAGTGAAATAATTTTTTTTCATACCCTGGTGGATCTGAATTACGGTAAATTGCAGCAACTAGCGTAATTTGTCTCAATTTAAGGTATTCGAAAGCATTACGGTATTTTACGGCTAAAAGTATGGTATTTTACAGCAGAGAGACGGTATTTTTACCGCAAATTCACCGTGAGAGAACAGTTATTTACCGTAAAGTGAAGTATTGCACTGTAAAAACTGTAAAAATAAAAAAAATATACGGCGTTTATGGTAAAACTGCTGCAAATTATGGTACATTGCCGTATTTTTACCGCAATTCAATGTAAAATACCGTAAATTGCGGCAAAATTGTCCTTGGAATACCGTATTTTACAGTAAAAGAGTAAAAATGCGGTAATTTAATGTCATTCGAATCTCCCAGGGTATTGTAGAAAAAAAAAATTTCAGGTTAAATTTCTTTTGATGCACATTTACTTAAAATAGCTCTGAAAATTGTATAAACATACATCAGAACAAAAAAAGTAATCAATAATTATTATTATTAGACTGATTCTATCTATAAACAGAAACATTTCACGCCAACGATGTCATCCATTAGCTGACGTGTACAAAAAATATTGGAAATAATTAATGTAAAAAATACATGTCCCTGTGGGTCACTCAAATGGCTTTGATTAATCAAGAGTTGTTGATTAAAGGCCGCAAGGTCTGGTCTGAAAATGAGGATTACGAGTGCCAAAGCATACGAAACTATTTTTGCTAGTGTTAAATTTTTTTTATTTCTTCTCCTATTCCATGTAAAAGACTTTTCACTGTACTATTGATTTGTATTTTTTGGGCGCGACAAAGAGCCTTTTTTCTCCCGCATTTTCTTCAGCTTTTCTCTTTTATTTCTAAAATCTGTGCACACTTACCCGTGGGACGGGTTTTAACGTTTTTTTTATGCTTTGCTTTCATCATTTTTATTTTATTTAGCTACTTTTTTTCTTTTTTCAAGAAAGCCGATACTCGCGTGAGTTCGTCAAAAGTACGAGGACGTGATTGAAATTCGATAACTTGGTGTATCGGTACACGATATGCGGCGAGCCGGAACTTTAAAGTTCAGCTTTTGCTTTTCAGGAAACAGGACTAGTACCGTAAAAACAAGAGAGGAAGGAAGGAAATTCTTTTCCATCAGTCAAGTCTGTAATGGTCGAGCCTCAGCTCCAATTACATTCGACCTACTTTTGAATCACAACAAAAATTAAAAAAAAAACAAACATGAAATTGAATAACGCAAATTTAAAAAACTTAAAATGAAGAATAAAATTTAGTAATTTACCTCTAGAGTAAACGAGGCAAATGTTCATCTCATCAGCGTTGGGCAAACGAGATCAAGTTGTTTCGAACTTGCCAATTACAAATTACGAGAGACAGAATGGATGGAGCTTTCACATCAAACAAGTAAAGGTACCATTCCGGAAACAACCACCGCCGACACGTCCGGTTTTCTCGCGACATCCAACCGACCTCATTAAAACTAATGGCGTCCAAACAAGTCAATCTGTTAAATTCAAGTTCCACATTGTTGTGTATGCATCTATGTATGTACACAACAGTCGACGGTTAATGAAAGATAAACTTCCTCGAGTTTACAATAACTTTCTTCATATTTACATGATTGTCATCAACATTCTTCATTATTCAAAACTTTCAATTTATCGATCAATTTTATAGTTTTAGGTCAATCCAATTCGATCCTGGTTTATTGTTTGCATTATTATAAAGCGACTTTTTAAAATTTTGACATGATATCGTGTAATTTATCAAAAGTCTGTTATTTATAACGATTTTGTTATCGGGGGGAGGGGGGGGGGCTTGAAAGTAATTTAATGTATCACGAATGAATCGTGACTTTTTCTACAATTTTATTTTAAGCTAAGATCTATAAGAATTTACTTAAAGAATATATATATAAAAATGTATCCGAATTCGTCAAAGTAAGACTTGTATTAGCTAATTACGAAAACGGCTAATGAATTAATTATTAAGCCTAATCGGTTGAACATGGGTCATTTGTGTCCAAATTTTCTACCGTAAACAGCCTACATGCTTTGAAATTTTGCTGAAAATGTTTATTGAAAAATGGATTTTCGAGGCTGGCAACAACTCGATGACATAGTTAAAAGTCCAAAGAACTACGAATTCATTCAGATTTTTCCTCACAGAATAACCTTACAGAAGACCTACGAATTTATTCAGATTTTGCCTTAAAGCGGCGGCTGCTAATGACCTATGTTCAACATTTATGTTCTACATCGGTAATTGTTACTATAATTCTATACTGGGATCGAACTCATTTATTTTAGATACATGACGTTTCCCGAAAAAGGTCATTAAAAAAAAACATGATAAATAAAATGTGTCAATATGCTATGTCAATAATATTGCCTTATATCGTTCTTTGTTTCGCCTCATTTGAAAAGATTTATTGGACTCGTGAATCATTCGGATGTCAGCTTATTGTCGACCTAGTTTTCTGATTTTCTTTTGTTTTTTTATTTTTTTTCTCCTTCTTTCAAGTGAAGAGTGTAACGCGTTACTTCGATGGAATCTTGAACTATCGGAACAAGCTAAAAGTTTCATATACTCGTGACATCCAACCACTATCTATTGGAACTTCGAACTTTCTTGAAACTGATTCAGTAAATTTTATCAGTTTTATGAGTTATTCTACAATTAAAATGACAATATTTTATTTGATAACCTAGATTTATTCCAACTCCATAAAAATCCATAAAAATATGTTATCATCAAAATTATAGTCTCAAATTATGCAGATCAAATTATTAAGTCATACATTTTTATCAACTTGTCAAGCATTTTTTTCCTTTTAATATTATCGCAATGGCTCGAAAAAACCCCATAAAAATAGCATTGGGTTAAGCAGAATTTTTTTTTCAATGAACACCTAACCTCAAAATTTTCCATCGAAAGTCAGCTCGAAATTCTTATGGACTCCTATAATATATACGGTCGGTTTCTTATAGATTTCTATCTGAAATTATCACTGTACAAAATTTTTCCTGTTAATTTTCATGGATTTTTACAGGAAATACTTTCCCATGGGTTTTCACAGAAATCTATGAGAATACATGAATTCATATATTTTCGTTCAATCCATATGAATACATATATAAGTTTTTTGCCTCAGTGACAAAATATATCAGGATTATTATACTATTAGCATTTCATTAGTTTTTAAGATTTTACGCGGGAAAATGTTTTTTAAATAGTGTACTAATATTTGAAAAACTTTGAGTTTGTAAGAAAAAAGTAAACATATGTTTATAAAGTCGCCTATTACTAGAAATATAAAATACAGCAAAGATTGTACTGACAAAGTCAGAATAAAATGAAGAACAATAAGATGACAAAACAGAAATAAACCATAAAAAAATATATATCCTTAGATGGCTTTCATCGCGGAAAATTCGTTTCTCTTCACGTACTTGATTCCATCGTCTTTCTATGTTCAGTAAGCAATGCCATGTCTGGGCTAACTCTACGTTCTACGTCAAAAAATAAAAGCCAACTAGAAGCTTATTTCCCGGAATGCCACTTCGGAACGTTCACGACGGAATCACCCGTCAAAACTGTAGCATCTTGTGCTCAAGCTTTGAACCACGCATGCAGTACAAATTCAATATATACATATATATGATTGTATTTATATATAATATATCAAAGTAGATGGAATATATCTGACGATTTTTGATGTAAGATCTGGAATATGAGTGTTGTAATGAAAGTGTCATAAAAAGTTACTTTTTGATAGAGGTTCGCTTGTCAAGCGGATCATGAACAGCGCAACCAATGTTAATATATTTAATTTTAATTAAATTGTATTGTTGTGATGGTCGTAAATGACAGTATGATTGTCAGATGACAGGATACTCTGGGATGCAGGAAATTCACTGATTTCTCTCGTAAAATTCCATTTTCTCATTAATAATGCATGTCTTTTTCAGACTAGATTGCAGTATACATTGGTCATAATTAGTAACTAATTTGTTAATATCACTAATTAGTCTTTTAATTAAGAAGAAACTAAATTTAAATTAAACCAGAATTTAATTATTTCCTTTACTCTGAAAATTATACTTCAATTATACTATTAAATTATTTGCCGTAGATAATGTTAGGAGAACTAACTCATTTCAGCCAATTCATGTTTTATTTTTATGTGAGAAAGAGGGTGGTGACATTTCACCTTAACGCCGATACACAGAAAAAGAGAATTTCATTGCGCAAAAATTTTTTTCTGGTCCTGATAAAATTTTTGTCTTCAGTTCATAGTTCAAAAAATATTTTTTGCGCCAAAAAATCTATTTTTTCTGTGTAGCAATTCTAAAAAAAAGTTTTGATACAGAGAGCGAATTTTTTATGTCTGGAAAGCTGTAAGTAAGGCAATACATTTTGTTGAAAAATTACATAAATTAATAAGGAAATGTAATTTATATGATTTCAACAAGTTTTTGATTTAAATAATAAATCATCGGCTTATAATGACAACGATATTGAATAGCACTCAACAATCATTATGAAGGATGAGTGGGAAATGAGAAAATGTGGTTGAAAGCTCGAGTTTCAATTATCCACTAACATTTTCCGGAAAATGCCGCGGTGAGATACGAGTAAATCGTATTATCTCGGATTCCCACGCGTGTTCCGAGATTTAATGGAAACAAACGTCCAACTCATCTCCTGAAAATAAAAAAAGGTCTGGCACTCGATCGCTTTTCGAAAACGTAAAGTACATAGATAAAGGAACGATCAAGTGCTTCTTCAATTATTAATCAATGCAAAATGAATAAGATGATTTATTTTCTATATACTTCTAGTATCACATAGTTGAAGGTAAAAATCGCCGATTGAGTAAACTATGAGAAGGTGAAGTACTCGATAAATGATTGGAAACTCATTCAACTATTAAACGCTGATGATAGCCAAACAATTTGTTTCACAATTGCCAATTATCGGGTTTGTTCAAGCATGTATGTCTGAGTCTCGTTGGAGATTTCACATTTCCGTACATCAACAACTCAAAAGTGTCTATCGATTTATCGCAGTTAGTTTTTTATCTTATTGTATAGAAACAATCTAAAAATTTAGCACAATCAATTCAAATTAATGACTTACATAATTTTATTCCTACACTGTAAAAAATCACCGGGGTAAGTCCAAGCGGTGTAGGTGTTAAAATCAGCGGTGTTAAATTTCAACACCGAAAGCGGTGTAAAAATAACGCCGCCGCCGGTGTAAATATTCTAAACCGGTGTTAAAACAAATTCTCCGGTGTTAAAATGACGCCGCCGCCGGTGTAAAAATTCTAGACCGGTGTTAAAATAACACCGCCGCCGGTGTAGATATTCTTTACCGATGTTAAAATATTTTACTTTGTGAATATTTTTACTTACTCGATCACTATACTTGTTAATAGATCATATTTTTTATTAATTTTCATTAAAAAACTGGCATTTTTTGTGTTTTATAATCTTTAAAGTTGATTCACCAAGCAGACGCAGTTTACCCCGCTTTCACACCGGTTACCCTGCTTTTACACCGATATTACTCCGCTTTTACACCGGTTACCTCGCTTTTACACCGGTTCTACTCCGTTTTTACACCGGTTACCCCACTTTAACACCGGTATTTTTAACACCGGTGAATTACTCCTCCTACACCGGTGTAATTTCATTTTTACACCGGGCGGAGTTAAAATGAGTCCATTTTTAACACCGCTCTTTTTACAGTGTATGTAAGAAGAGCCAAATTTTTTTTCTCACAAAATTCAAAGTTCAGTAATTTTATCTATCCGGGTACAAAAAATATATATGTATAACATAAATGTAATGCCCCAGTCTCCCCTATGGCATTTCTAGAATTTTTTGAATTCAGATCAAACTCAATCATCAGGAGTCCCGGTAGTTTCTCGCGCCAAGTACACGTTCAAACTCATGTATATGTTTGAAGTGTCATGGCGCGAGTCTACTATGTCTCTATACCGTAGACAGAACGGTATTTAGCTCTAAATTTAATTAATCAGAGGACATATATTTTAAATTCATCACATTGGATTTTTATTCAAATTTATGTCAATTTTTGTCATTCCTGAATTTTATTATCAATGGCAATTATCTTTGAAAAAAAAAAAAATTTTAATAGTCTGTATACCCATGCGCATATTTCCTGTGTTACATATATTTGATCTCTCTCACTTTCGAAACTATTTATATTTTAAAACACTATTATTCTATACAACAAAAAAACAACGAACGCATACAATACGCGAAGAAAATGACTTCGCAACGAACTTAGTAATCGTACGAAGGGGTCTACGACCCCCTTTATAATTTGATGTTGCATGCTATTATGTACCATTAAAACTCTGGGCATCTACTAATTACGTGCACGCAGTAGACTGAGGGTTGTATGTATATAGCAGTAGTTGTGAACGGTGGATACAAGTCCAGAACGTTTAATCAATATTCAGTTGTTTCTACAGGGTGCCTATATCCACTATACCTTGGTCTCCTGTCAACTTCCCGATCAAATATTGTACTTTGTCTCTCTACTCTGATTTCAACAACCCAATCACTAGCACACTTGATCGAGAATGCAAAGTCATTGCTGGGCAAACAACGACGTTGTGAAACGTTAGGAGTTATGCAGAAAAAGACCAACTAGAAAATTCACTACTACGTTATATTCTTTCGAGACAAACGAATTCAACTACATTGGAGAGTAAACTAAGAAGACAATTTATATATATATAGTTTAGCTGCAGGCAATGCATGAATAATCGCAAAATCACGATTGTACATGAGATCTCTTTACGATGCCAATATTCGAATCAAATTTTGAAAAATAGCCAATAATAAATATATGAAAAATATATATATCATCTATTTATATAATGTGTTTTTCTGATATAAGTTTATCGTCTTATCTATGCATCAACTGTACGCTAAAACAAATACAACGATGAACTTGTATTTAGAGCAATAAAATTGGCGCAAGTAAGCAACTAAAGAAAGAAGGATATACATTTAAGTAGTATGTATACTATATATAAGACAAAGAAAAGTAAGCACACTGGATATCGATACTTTAAAACTTTTCTAGCAAGTCGTTCACACGCGAACTTCACGTAGCTTTCGTGAGAATGAATTCTCGTTCCGCTTTATTGCTTCTATCTACGTTGGATTTCAAAAACGATCTACGTTGTACTATGTCTTTTCGATTTCCAAACATTACCTTCTTGGAAAGTCTTTAAGTAAGATCAGCTTTCTTTCTATTCTCATTTTTTATTTTTATTTATTCACTCACCCCCTTTATTTGGTCCAACTGAGGTGATAAATTGTCTTGAGCGAGTCCTGATTTCCCACGCGGTCGGAAACATAAAACGGCTGGCACACCTGAGAAATGAAGAAAAAGTTCCACCATATAAATGTACATATACTTTTTTTTTTTTAACATTTTACTTCTGTATGCAAGTGGTATCTCGTCATTTTGTTATAATACAATGCTTATCTTCTCACCAATTTTAACCAGCTAACCTAGTCTTTCTGAATTCTACTTATATCTTTCTTTTCCTTCATTTTTCTAGCCTTCATATGCACTGACATTGCCAGATGAACTCGTAACATTTTACAAGTTAAAAATTACTTCTACTATACATACATATATATATATATATTTGAATTTAATTCTCTAGGTGTAACATTTTCAGTACGTTCCATTTTCGTACCACTAACACTTTATGGTAATTTATACAGGCCTATAACTTGAGGTAATATGTTAGTTATGCTCTAACACTAGTTTATATCATACATTATACTGAAATTCGTGTATCATAAATTTGAATTCAAACGAAAGTGATCACGCACTGTAGCTTCGTCTGTATGCAAAATCAATTTATATTCTTGTAAAGGGGGGGGGGGTTCTTTGACTTCCATTTGAAGCAATTAAATCAAATTTCCAATTGTAGAAAAAATTTTTTCCCAGAGCGGGTAAAATGGACCCTCCTCCAAAAGTAAAATTTTGTTTATTTAAAAGAAATGACTGATAAAATTTTTTTGTCTAATCAAAGTTAACTAAGAGATTTGCAATATTGTTAGTAAGTAAAGATACTGAAAAATTTGAATTTTTGAAAATGAATAACTTATGTAAAATTTTAATATAGTGAAGAAGACACTGCATGTATTTATTATGGCTAACAATACATATGTCATTGAAAAAATCATGAAAAATTTCGAAAAAATATTTTGAGACACACGAAATCGTACAAAAATGATGACAAGAGTTGCCATTAATTATAGATAAAAACAATTTTGGAAAAAAAAAAAATCCTACAAAATTTTGGAGGTGGTCCGTTTTTCCTGCTTTTCAATTATGTGATTTTATGAATTACTAAGTTGTCTATAGCATGTCGAGGAAACTTTCCTTTAAAAATCAAAGTGGATTCTTACTATGAATCTAAATAAATTTGACACTTAAGCCATTCTTTATCCCGAAAATCAAAACAACATTTACAATTGCAAGCTCAATAATTAATAGGACAATCCAGGACAAAATGAGACACGATATTTTTAGTAAATGTCCCGGGCAAAATACTTAAGAAATCGTGACGTATTCTTTGTAACAAACTATAAAACTGTCTTGCTATTCGAATTCGTATAAACAACAAGGCGGAAATGAACAGAAAGTAAAAGAAGTTTGTATGGAATTTAAGAGCCATTTTCATTCGCTCTAAATTTTCTTTAAAAGTTGTTACTGTTCTATTGATGGTACACTTTTAAAGCTATTCGAATCAATTCTACTCGAACGAAAATAATGATATCAATAAATATAACGATTAAAATAAATTTATAAGATAAAACTAAAAAAAAATTATAATCGTAAATTTATATGTTTTACTTTAATGGTGAATATAACGATCGACATCTGGTCGTATGATTATGGTTCAATATTTTTTTTGGCATTTTTACTACATTCAAATTACCCCTTGTTATTTTTTTTTTTTCTTAATTGACGGAAGTATACAATCGCAGTGAGTTTACAAAGAGTTTATTAAAGGATACCGATTTTTAAAATATTTTTTTTTATCTTTAATGAGTTATAAAAGTGTTGTCGCAGCCGAACCGCACCTTCTAGACGGTAAATGTTGAACCTTCTGTTTCTAAGTAAGTAAAGTTTGATATCGATTCTAATAAATTTCCGACGGGTTTATAACGATGGAGAGATATAAATGTTTCCCCTTCAATCTGTTACTCTGCTCATTTAGAAGATACTTTGAATTTTACTGCTCAGGAAATTCAACATCTATAATAATATAATATAAACTCTACGAATAATTTTGAGTCACTCGAGACGCGTAATTAAAATTTTAATTAATTTATTTTATTTTCTGGCAGCTAAATAACCAAACATTTATAGCTTTACAAGTAATATGACAGCCAAGTGGTTCGCTATAAAATTATTGTTATTATTTTAATTAACTTAGAACTCAATGATTCTAATTTTGATTGAATGAAAAAATATGCATTCAATTTCAAATAATTTAATAAGTAAAGAGGCTACACTGTAAAAAAATTTAAATTTTAAAAATTTAGCGCGGCAAAAAATATAGATTTGAGCTTCAGCTAAATCAATAATAAAATTCCCACTTCTTTTTTTGCTATTCTTCAACGATCAAAGATTATATTTTTTTCAAGTAATTTTTATTGGTATTTTTATAAATATCTTCTGTACAAATTTCTCTGTCTATTGAATTCTTTGTGGTAAATAAAAAAAAAGTAAATAAATAAAAAAAAAAGTATATAAGAAGTGATGAAGATAGAAGAGAGGAAGTGCATCCATCTAGCTGTCGTAGATTTCCGTCAGCTACCTCATGGAAATTTTTCGCGATGCCACGAAGTTCAGAGGTGAAAAATCGTTGAGTCGCAACGCTCTTCCTGTATGAAAGAAAATAAAAGAAGAAAAAAAATGGACTATGTGGTGTCACTTTCAGGTGGTCTTATTCGCGGATACCGGCGGAAAATGTGAAAAATTCCCATTAAAGGATTCCAATAGAACTCACACCTCCGCTCTGGCTGGTGGGTGTTGGAGATATAAAACATAATATTATTTCCGGAGGAGCAGTGATGCAAGAATTCAATTTAGCCAGTGACATAATACTTTTTTTCACTAAAGATAGTGGGAGAAAATACTCATCCTGTATAGGCTGAGTGAGAAAAACTAAGTGAGATCGCGTTTCAAACGTAAAGCCCGGCAAAGATTCAATCAGCACCAAACTTAATCCCAGTGAAAATTCCATTCTTCCAGTGTTTGGTCATTCTAAAAATTCTTTTATTTACTTTCACAATTTTACACTTTTTCCTTTATCCGCTCAGGAGAAAAAAATTTTCATTATCCTTTTCAACGTTGAAATTATTAAAGTAGAAAAAAATTTTAAGACCATACGATATCCTCAGAAGTTAATAGATAAATTTCATTGATAATTTCCCGCAGATTTTATCAAATTGAATTTATAATTTAACATTTCCCTTGAATTTCCTTGTCGATTATTCTATTTAATCATTCTAATCTCTTAAAGCACATATGGGATGTTAAATAAACAATGCTTTAATATATATATGTAGGTATATATGTATATATTATTAATAGTATAATAGATAAATAATAATCCCCCGATTAAACTATTTCCGAATGTGCGGTCGCAAATAGAACTTAATAACATACCACGAGAATATATAGACGACGAGGCACGTTCCTTAATTATAATCCCGACTCATCACAAGAGGGGAAAACCTATATTGAAGTTATAGAGAGTCTATATGCTCGCGGCAATGCAGTGAGTACACCCGCCGCCGGTGGGAATCGAAGCCATTAACCTCGGTTTTCCTCGGTGAGCCGACCCTGCGGTTTATTCTCCACTAAATAATTCTAGACTGACCTGGGAACGCGCCCAGCCCTTCTCTGCTCTTTCGCTTTAAAGATTGCTGGTAAATTCTCGCTTGAGTTATACCGCTTTCCTAGTTTTCAGTCAAAGCTTACTTTGAGAGATCCATTTGCCTAAACTGTTTGAATTAAATATCCTCGTTATTCTAATATAAAATTTTAAATAACAAAATTAAATTTAATTAACTGGAAGGGTAAACATTCTTTCCGCTTCTGATTTCAATTTTAAATTTCAAGTTTTTTTATTCAGGTCATTGACGTAAACTTCTATTCATTGTCATCGCTATTGATGCACTGTAGAAAATTTGCGGATTATATTCAGAGATCACTTCAAATTCACTCCTGATTTTTTACAGGGTAGTAAAAAAGGGGTAAAGGAAAATAGGCCTCGTAAATTTTTTTGAAAAAATTTACGTGGGGCAAAATTGTACAATGAGGCAACTTAAATGCTATGGGGCATTTTGGGCCTCCCAAAGAAACTAGTAAAAAATTTCAAAAACTTTTTAGTCTTAAAAATTTTGATCGAAATTTTTACAATTGATAATTTTTAAAAATTTTGAACAGATAAAATTAATTTTTGAAAATTACGGTTTAAAAAAAAATTCTGTCATAATTATTTTTAGTCTAAGAGAGAAAGTAAATTTAATTAGAGAAAAAATTAAGGTGGTTGTTTAGAATCACGGCTCCACTCATTTTTCAAAGTTCCAAGTGCTTACACCTTAAAGATCTATAATTAAACTTTTTCCACGTGTTCTGCTACACGGCGGAAAGAATTTTCTGTATGAGTTTATGTCTCTAACACTCGATATCTATCCGAACCTTGTAACTAATGTGCACAAAATTGGTAAAAATAACACAAAATCATGTGGATTTTCAAAAATAAATTTTTCTAATAATAATAAATAATTTTATTTAAAGCCGTAAGATGGACGGTGGTGATAGAAAGGTCTACCTAAGAGTTACAAATAATTTTTGAACTCTTGTAATAGTGAAAATCAACATATTTGTGTTATTTCAATGCTTTTAAGGTGTACAACAGCTCACCTAACATTTTGTTACAGGCAGTTTGGACGGTATCCGCCTCCCTTTGCTAGTATAGTGTCTGGCTGAAATCTACAACACTGTTTTACGCCGGCCCGTACTAGTAAGAGATGTAGTCTAAGGCAAAAGTACGTTAACATAGCCTTACTGATGAGTCCGTTAACGTACTTAGGACGAAACTACACAAATTATGGCAAACAGACATATACCTTGAGTCTTGGTGGTTGACTTAAGAGTCAATACATTGAATGAAAAGAAAAATATGTCAAATAGTGCAGTGTAGCACGGAACTGAAAAACAACAAACAAAATCGCTAAATCAAGCATAATTTATACCTTTGGTATACACTTATACAATACCAACGCTTAATATACTTCTAATTAAGCAATCATATCTTTAATCCGCCGCCAAATGCTAGAGAATGAAAAAGGTCTCTTGGCAATTTGGCCATTTTTGGATTTTTGCTTGATAAAAACAGCTGGAGCCGTGAAAGTACACAATTACCAAAATTAATTTCAATTTTGAAAAATAATGGATTTTGCTTCACATTTTGAAATTTTTTTTATGACGCCGTTAATATATGATTAAATTTATATTAAATATTTATGTAGACGAAAAAAAGGTATAACTCACACCATTATATTTTTTTTCTAAGCCCCGTTTTTCTCTATTACACCAGAGAGACAAATTTATTTGATTAAAAAAAGAAATATATATTTAGTGCATGTTTATTCACAGCATCTCTAGATTTATTGGTATTTAATAAACGTATTTGCTGCCAATATTTTAGACTGAATTTATTACACATAAATACTGGTTTATTAAATAATAATAAAATTTTATTTGGAACGTAACCAAATAAGGATTTTTTAAATATAAATAAATTTCATTAATATATAATAAATTCTCTACCAGCCTCAGTCATACGATTTTTACCCGTCTCCATATTGACGATTGAATTTTCGCCATCGTATAAAGAAAGTTTGATGCAGGTTCATATATAATTCATTTGTTTCCCCATAATAAAAAGTGCTACTTCTTTTCTGTTAAGCAGGGCAGAAATACACACATTTCACTGCAGATGTGATGAAAAATAGATTTTCATCGAGACTTTTAAATTACTGGTGACGTTTCTGTCAATACTCAATCCAAGGGCGCTGTATAATTTAACTTGAGTTTACTTTAAGGACATTTATCGGAAATATCAATCAGAAAAAGTTATTTAATGTTACTGCGGTCGTTTAAAATCAATTTTCAGATATTTTACCAGCACAAGTTGTAAAATATTAATTAAGGTCACATTAAAGTGATGTCTGATAAATTTATTCAAATTTAGGAAAAAAGGATTTTTCGTTCTAAGACAATTTTTTATTTTAAATTCATAGCGCGAAATTTTTTTTTGTCCAACTTCAAGTCATTGTTTTTTTTTGTGGGTTTAGAAATTTAAAAATTTTTTGAAAAATTCGCCATTGTGTCACGTTTGAACTTTATACATTTTTTTTAACAGGATAGCATTTTATACAAATTAATAAAAACTCGTTTCACTTAACTCCGAATATATCATAGTCATTATATACCAGCAATTGCAATATTTTTGTTAATTATCTCTAAAAGTAAGCTGAAACTTTTTCCCATCTTACTTTCATTAATTTCGTATTCTTGACCAAGCCTTCGAGACCTAGGTCGACTTTACTTTCATGTGTTTCTGTTTTTTACTTTTCTCATCTCATTCTCATTCTCATTTTTCTTAGCTCCTGGTGAGCCTCCTTATATTTTTTCACCTTGAATTTATCCTACTACTACTACTTCTACGACTACTAGTATTTCTATAGTTAAAACCATGCTTGAATAACGCGAGAGGATTACATAGCCTGAGCTGGAAAGTCTCAGAAGTCACGCTCTCGTTTCTTACCACCTCGAGATAACGTTTTTGAAGGTAGGATTAGAGCGATTGGACTCTCTTTCACGTTCTTTCTCTTTTTCTATACTTTCATCTTTACTTTATATTTCTCATAGATATAGTCTATTCACAAAAAAAAAAATTAAAAAAAATTTCTTCATCTTTTTCACGGACTGACTTTATTCGATTCCGTTCGTTCGTAGAATTCGAGTGTATCTATTCTATGCAATCATCTTCTAGTTCACGTGGCTTCATTTCATTCACCGAACTAAAATGAAATGAAATCTGACTTGATCGTTATGTCAATCGTACTATTAAAAAAAAATTTAAAAAGATAGCTTATAATCGTATTTTTCATATGAAAATATTTTTCGAGAGGAATTCGCATTTACAATAAAATAATTATAGAATGAGGGAAAATAATATTACATACGCGAGCTGTAATTTCCATCCGATTAAATCATTGTAATATTAAATTCGCAGCGACGCATTTGTTAATGGAACCTAAATAAAAGCGATATGCACGAAATTAAATTATATCAAAGCAAAATTCCAGGTGACTATGATAGTGAACAATAACCAGATAAAATTTTATAATAATAAAAATTGAATCAACCGAAATTTTAAACTGAAATGGAAACTAAAAATATTGATAATAAAATAATAGTTTTAAAAAATAATTTTCAGATGCTCCAATTGACGGTAAACGAAAAAAATCCATAAATCAGTCACTTTAACGACCTACATGTGGTCAACGAGCTAAACGACCATATATCTATGTATATATATATATATATAGATATCTATTGTGTCAAAGGCAATTAGTTCACAGTGACCGAAAGCGTTGTACCAATCGGCTCATTGGATCTGCTAATAATTTTTTCCACCTCGGCAATTCCGTAAAATATCGTTACAGCAAACTATAGTGAGCTGTCGTGAGCAAGAAGATTCTTCAGAAAGTAGTTTATTGCTAGAGCAAAATACTATTTTGTTGTACACCAGCCTTCCTTTACTACTTATCTACAAGGTGTCAAAATGTCTGACCAAGTCAGTAATTTCTCATAAGTTGAACATTTGGCTCCAAATTTGATTATTTTACGATATTTTTCTAATTAACCCTTCAATATAATCAAGTGCCATTTTGACCCCAGACCATCAATTGCAATTGAAAAGATGCCACTCGGCTTTGATTAAAAATGCAAAAAAATTTTTATATGGTCCATACTTTGACGTTGGCTTGAATGCAATTTTGATTAAATTACGAGGATTTTTCGAATAATATATTAAAGTACTGACTTTAATGTGAACAGGAAGACATAGTTCGCATGATACATGCAAAAGGAAAGAATCAATATAAAAAAGTGAGCTCAAAAATTTTTACTTTCTACAACCAATAGACTATTCAATAAAAGACGCGGAATAAAAGTAAAATAGAGCGGACATTCTCAACAATTGCAACTATTACATTGTATTGCTTTGCTTCGCTGTTGTTTATTGGAAACTCTGTTTCTTGCAGAAAGCTTTCATTGTCACAAAGAATCAGTAACTACATCAAAAACAATCAAGTAATGTAGATGATTAAAGTTAATGTTATCTTAATGAAAATAAGTAACATAAAAGTAAATAAGTTACGAGAGTCTTTACAATCGATTGTTTCTTTTTTTTCTTTAGATAAAATTTTACTCAAAAACAGTTCGAATTCAATGTGATGTAAGAAATTGGTTCAATGAAAGAAATAAATCTGAAAAACGGTTGACCCTGTGGCCCGATTCCAAAACTTTCGATTGGTAGGGTTTTGAGCTCTTCGAGATCAAAAAACGCTTGGATCGCAAAAATGTGCATTTACTGAACAAAAGTAGTTTTTGCCTGACGATGTTTTTGAAAAAAATTAATCTATATCTACGAGACTTAGATTTGAACAAAATTAGAAATAAATCAGTCGAGCGATTTACGAATTATGCAACTAAAACCTAAAAAAAATATTTTTTATATAACTTGTAAACGGTGACCGACTTATTGAACTTTGAGAATTGAACTTTAACAATTTGAACTTGACAATTTGAACTTTTATGAATGAAACAATCTATTAATATTCTTATAAATATTAATAATGATGATGATGATGATGAAGAACTTATAAATAAATCAAAGGTCATTGGTAGAAATAGTAAATTATTTAAAGTTCAAATTTGCTAAAGTTCAAATTGCCCAAGTTCAAATTTACCAAAGTTCAAATTTCCGAAGTTCATTAGGTATGGAACCTTATAAACTGCTCGACCAATCGACTTCAAAATCTAATCAGTTTTAAGTCTTGGTGAGCTCTTTTGATTGCCGCCAAAAACACTACAATCGTTTGATTTATTCCAAACATGTCGTCCGACAAAAAAAAATTACACTCACACACACAGGTGGAAATCTGTCTGAAAATGGTCAGAATAACTTCCTAGGACCTCAAAATATCGAGATATCTTAAAAACTTGATTTTCAAAAATTGGACCGAAACCAATAACTTCCTTTGTTTTGTAAATTTTCAATTTTCTCAGCGGGAAGTTAAAAAAGGAATGAAGCCAGAATAAAATAATAAAAATAAATAAATCAAAAGGGATTGTACGCTCACTTGCCTTCTGTTCGTGTTTTACAATTACGGTAGTTTTATGAGTTTAAAATCTTGGTGGACTTTTACCAACTTGTGATTGCGTAAGTTTGTGCTTTACGAGTATGGACTACATCGCGATGTATACGACAGTGATTTTACTTTTACGGCCAAAGGCTCCAGCGCCTTCAATATACATTACTCGCACATTGAGCTCTATAGAATAGCGTGTCTTGTCCTATGATTAGATGCATAAATAACCGTAGTCTCGGAAAGTTGTAAAAACTACTGTGTATTTCTACCGTCTCTATTATGCACCCTGAGTTCTTAGAAGTTGTTGTAAAATATTGCATTAAATTATTGATTTCAAATAAAAATATTTTAAAGAATACTTGGCTTATTTAATTTTTTTGTCTATTTTTAAATAACAAGTTTGTTGAACCCAATTGTATACTTGAGTCTAAATTGGGTCGAATTTAAAAGAGTGTAATCAAAACTGAAAAAAAATTCTTGCTATAGAAATTTGTTAGTTCAATTTCCAACAATAACAAAAATAACCTAGTTTAAATTCATACCAATACCAAAAAAAAATCAAAAATCTCTTGTAACTTTATATCCCGCATAAGAAAATATATATCCTGGCAAAATAGTATACATCCGGCTTATCTTTAGTATTGTCTTATATATGCTATTTCGCCGGCATATATTTCCGGGTATATCTTTTTCTATGTGGGAAATTTTTTTTTTTTTTACATACTAATGTAATTAAAAAATTAAAAACGGATAATTATGAGTACTATCTTACTATCTGGCAAGGGATAAAACCAAAATAGAATTAAATTAAAAAAATCTAAATTATATTCTATTATCTTGTAGCTGATATGACATTAATGTTACAAACCTTCGTCATTATATTGTGATCAGCATATAGCGAATGAGTGTTGCGTGTATACCTACACAGAAGGAGATTGTTAACGAACCAACTATTGTTAATGAGGTGCGACACGAAGGTGCCAGAAGATAGGTATATTTACATATATACATATATAGTTAGGAATCAGAAGGGTTGTTTCGAATACTCAACTCTACAGACGGGGTTGAACTCGATGGGGTTCGACGCGAAGAGTACGTCCATGGATTACCATTCTAGTATATTCATCGACAACCCCTCACACTTTGGTAGTGTGAAAATACATGACGACAGACATGCTCACAAACTGAGTAAAATAGACGCCCCCGGGATTTTACGAGACACCTTCACTCACTCGAGTGTGTTCGATGCCTTTCGATAATGTCATCCGACCAACACCGATTGGCACTTGTGTCTTCTCTAACCATCCACCCTACAGCTACTGCTAGTAACCTTACAAGTACGTGATATGATACCCTGATTGCATGTAAAATTATTTTTTTTATGTCAGGAATTTACTACTATTTTTTCAATGACAAAGTTTTGAAGCTCTATAATTATATCATGATTAATTTTGAAAAAAAAAAAAAAAATGAATGGTGAAATAAAAAAGTTTGAATAATAATATAAGGAAATGCAAGACGCCTATCTTATCGCGTGGCTACGATGAAAATAGAATGAAGAATAGCGTGTAAACGTTGCGCCACGTACTTCCGACACGTGGACGTGTCAACTTACAAAAAGGGTTGACAAAGAATCCAAACTAAAGTATAACCCCTCTTTTCCACAGTTGCTAAACTTTGGAAGCAGTTTAGTTGGTGAAGAATAAAGAAGCAAAAGAACTAAGGGTAAAGAACATGGTGAGCTATAATAGTCATAATGTACAAAAATGCAATAACACTAAATTTCGAATACTTTGAATTTGACCCGGGAAAAATAACTTAGATCTAATACTGTACACTTTCAATTAGGAATAGATCTCAGATCTCTAATGATTTCGGCAGATCGTTAATGAGCCAGATCTATCGTGGTCTCTAAAAATCTTCAATGATCTCGAATTTTTTACTTTGATCTCTGTAGATCTGATAGAAGTAACATAGATCTGAAATTATTTTTAGAGAAATCAGATCTTCAAAAACCTACTATAGATCTGTATAGATCTAAAATTTGGAATAGATCTCAGAAGATCTCTGATGATTTTGGTAGATTGTCAATGATTTTAGATATGCGGTGATCTTAAAAGATCTACTGATAACAATAGATCGAAGATTTCATAATAGCAACAATAGATCTATTTAGATTTATGCATGGAGATCGCTGGAGATCAACAAATGTCGTGAATTTACACAAATCTTCATAAATCTCTTGAATAAAAACAACCTTGGCAGCTATGAGATCTACTTTGATCTCCGAAAACCTGCTAGGAGTAAAATTGATCTAATTTTTGAAAAAAATCATTTCTTAGACTTCCTGTAGATCAAAATTATTTTTTCTCAGGCAACAGATTTTTGAAATAAAAACAGAAAATTTATGCATCACGTTTTTTACCATACTATATATTTTAAGTGGAAATGTATCGACACACATATGAGTATACAATCAAAGTAAAAAAATAAATCATGAAAAGTATACATATATGTGGAGATTGAAAGTATACCACCTTATAAATTGTAAAACACACAACATACAATTTTACATATCACACGCCAATATTATTCTTTATTTTACACTCGTATAATATGAAATATTATTCGAAAGAACTAAATTACATATGGTGACTTTTTTTTTTAAATTTTATTATTGCGTTTGCTCGACTCTAGATGCGCAGTAGCTCTCAAGCATTTGCGACGTATATCAAAAGACAAAGATCTTTTCATAATTTTTTATTGGAAAAAATATATGAGATAAGTATATATATATGTATATATATATAAAGTCCATCAGCTATACGGAGATGAATAAAAAAATTATTACGATTGGGTAATGAAAAAAAAAGGAAGAAAAGAAGAATAAAAAAAAGTCTATTGACAGTAAATTCAAACATTGACTGGCTAGTAATAGTAGTGATGCCCGAAAGCAATATTATGTCATGTAGAGAATTGCACAAGCATTTTACGATCGGCACGGAGATTGGAAAAGATTTGAAATAGACGAGAAAGCTCGTTACCGGACGAAGAAACCCTGGCCGGTTACTGCACAAAGATCCTAAAGTCCATAAGTAAAAAAGGTTTTAAAGTATCAGAAGTACTAGCTAAACGATGTGCTGAGATATTACAAATTGTAATCCAACTTTTAACACACGTATTATTTTAATATTCTTCTATTTCTTTTTTTTATTTGTATTGCAAAGTTTAATTTCCTTTTTTTATTTTATTAACTCTCTGAAAGTAGTTTGAAGGCAGAAGTGGTTGTTTTAAAATGAATAATTGAAAATGGCAATATACTGGTATATATTACATAAAGTATAATTACCTTGAGAACTAAAGTATAAATAAAAATGTAACTGTTGTTGTATATGAGAGGGAGAATATTCAATTTAGTTTAAACGACAGTGCAACATGAAACATGATCAACTATGTGCAACCTCCGAAAATGCAAATTCAATTTTGGTGTTGGAGTTTGGATACATGAATAGTGATTATCCGAAAACCGATACAAAGACGGTGATATATTGATTTAGTTATTGAATATCATAGAATCGGAAGTAATATAAATTGAAATTTATAATCTAAATTGATTTTTTTACCATCAGTTTAATGTAAATATTAATTGAATTTTTTATTTTAAGATCCATGTGATCGAAGATAAACGGGAATATATATAATTTTAACCTGTCTTGTATAATACTTTAATTATTAATTTAATTTATCATTCGGATGTCATTTGCACTGACGTTTGTACTCACTACTGAATATTTTATCAAGGAAATTGATAAATCTTTACTTAAATCGTTTGATGTTATTTAAATATTAGGAGAAAATGCATTGAAAAAAAAATGTGCTGCGAACTTCCGTCAATTCGTTTGAACGAGATGTTTCTTATTTAAATATTCGGCTTGACTCTGATGAGAAGACTAATTCTGATTCACAGCACATGTTTTTTTTTCTTTAATACGGGGAAAGATAGCCCGTCTGAGCGAGTAATTATTGATTGTGACTATTGAACCCCGGCTACAAATTATTTTGATTTATTTCAAACAAATTTGATGTTAAGTTACTATAATTTTAATAAAAAAAATTATCGAAGAATGATAACGTCCCTATATTGAAAATTAGCAAAACAGATCATTTTTGGGTTCCGTAACAAATTGCCCTTGGACAACATAACCTTGACAAAATAACCCGGACCAAAATAACTTTGTTATTAAAGAACTAATTTTTTTCAGGTTATGTTTTTCTAGGTTATTTTGTCGGGGTTATTTTGTCTGAGGGTAACCAGTCGCGACACTTAGTTTTGATTGAAAAATGGATTTTTTCTCTAATAAGCTAATGAACGTCTCCTACGCTGTAAAAAAAAACCGGGAGTGAATTCGAAGTGATCTAGATTTTATTTAAATCCGGATCCGCGTTAACTGCAAATTTTTTACAGGGTAACCTCTAATGACCTTTAATTTAAAAAAATTTTTATTTCTTTTAATAAAATTTCTGTGAAAGCGCCGTCGTCCCCTGTATATTTTGTATTACTTTAAACCTTGTAAAATATATAAAACTTATGAAAACTTGAGACTAAAAAATTTTCAGAACTGGGCTGTCATGTCCCGGTCTCTAGACTATGAGCATTAATAATTTACAAAAAATAATATCTCTTCAAACTTTTCCCCTTTCATGCCTAATAACATAATTGATATATTTATTATAAGTATATACAATTATCGTTCTAAAACTTTTCCCCCAAGTATAATGTCATGTTAAAAAGTTTTTGAGATATATATTTATCTTTATGTAACGATAAAGGTCGCAAAAATTATCAGTACGTTGTTCCCTCTCCAAACCTCTATAACAGTATGCAATGATAACATTGATTTGGTCGAATATCCCTTCCGATTTGGGACAAGAATAAAAAAAAAACATAGCCCCTGTTTTTCTAGGACGCGTGGGAAATCTTGGAGGGTATTAAACGTTGTATCTTGATCAAGCTCACATACACTCAGACACGAAACCATTCACAAGTCCCTTAAGTATAAATTTATCGTAAAAAATATTTTCAAGCCCCTCGAACAGTAAGCAAGCAAGCAAACAAGCGCGACTAAAAATAAAAAAGTAATAAATCAATAAACAACTGATTAATTCCAACCGTCTAATAATTAAACGTGTAAAATTAATTACACTCTATAATTAAATTGTGTTGGTATAATAAATAATATACAAACATACAGCAGACAAAAAACGTTGAATACCGGCAATCAATTTTATCAAAATACACGGGTCAACTCACAGACTAATGAAAATCGCAATAACTTTATTTTATTTTTCATTTTTACTCTTTCATGTTGTTATTGAATATATAATGATATCTATTTACTATTTTTTTGACATCTAAATTGAACGTAGAGGACATCAATTGGAGTTGACAGTAAAATTAGGTCGACATGATTACTCTGAAGGGACTTATCAACCATGAGTGGCTGTCACAAACGCCCGTAGCACCCATCCCTGAAGTCAATTCTGCCTCTTCACGCCACATGGATTCCCAATGCTCTCACTCTGGCATTAATTATTCCGAGTTCACGCCAAAGCTTCCACTCTAAATTCCCTGGTAGTAGAGCTTAGTAAGCAACGCGTACTTTGCTAACTCTCTTCAAGAGAGAAATCGTGAGAGAAGCTGTTCTGACGTTTGCGTAACTAACATCATCACTTTCACATTACTATATTTAACATCTTGCCGTATATATACCACTCTCTCTGTTAGTTTTAATACTCTGAATTTCATCATAATATCTTAGTCTCGGGTAATAATAATTAAAGTAACATCTACTTGCCATCATAAATGCCACTTAAATAATAAAAGTAAATAAACATTTTTTTACAAACTAAAAATGTTTATTTTCAGTTTTCGTTTCAGAAAACGAAATAAAAATATTTTATGCACAATATTTATTTATTTATCTGTAATCAATATTCGTTTTCCAAGAAACAACCATTTCTTTTTTCCAATACCATGGGTTGAGTTACGATCTACGATGCAGACGACCATTTTACCCTCGACCTACTCTTTTCCTATAAGAAGTTTTCGTTTTATTTTATTTTTTTTCCCTCTCTTTCTTTTTCTATCTCTATCTTCTGCAAGACGAACTGTACAATCTAGCGCCCTTAGACCACACCCCACACTTTCTATTGCTCTCTTTATCGTGCACCTTATTCCTATCCTGCACTTTCTTTCGTCGACGGAATGATAGCCGCAGTAGATCCGGGTCGCGCGTAAATTTCCGGAATCTTAGGCTGATTTATCGCTTACCACGATATAGGTTGCACACCGGAAGGATTTAAGCCAGCTCGTGGCTGTCAGACAAGTGTGTGTAAGCCTTCCCTGTGTGTTCTACTTTCTCTCACTACCACAAACCATTATTGCTCTTACTATACAGTAATATCATGTACTATGATATAATACCTTTGTAACCTCGACAACACTTTGGTTATTTTTTTTTAAAATCAATGCTTGTAAACCGCCAAAAATGATAAATCCCAGACTTTATTTTGCTTTTTTTTTTTTTTTTCATCGGTAAAGCTATTAAATACTCATGTCAAATACAACGTGGATAGATGACGTTAAATTGCAGCAAATCCGGCTAAAATTTATCACGTAAAATCTCGTTTGATGACTCAACCGATAAAAAACTACGTAGATTTGTGGAAATGTGATCGTGAAATTTATGAAGCTCTTCATCAATCAGACAAAAGGGGACACTTTGAATTTATGAAACCCATCAAGATATTAAATCAGAGATTGTCCAACCCTTTATAAAGTTTTTTTTTGCTGTCAAATCTCGTAACTTAAACAATGAAATACGGAATTCGGAAAAAAAATTAACAAAATAGTATTTTTATTGGCAGTAGTATTGCGAAAAAAAAACGTTCACTTGCAAATATTGTCTTGTGTTTTAGAGAAATGTACCATTACTTTGTATTTTTATACCGTGCTTTGTAACTACTGATCCTGTTGAACCGAAAGCTTGCAGCAATGTTTTTTCAAGAGAGAAGAACGAGATCGAATCTTGGTGCTTACGCTCGAAGGTTGCAGAATTTTTCATTCTCTTTTTTCCTTAACTTATTTTTCTTCTCTCTTTCACTCTCATTGAGGGTAAGAGACACAACAGCCGCTTGCACTGCCTACTTGGGATTTGTTAGCCAAACAACGTTATGATAACAAATCGAAAGGCGCGAGCATTTGCGCCAGTCTGCACAAGCTTTTGCTATTTCAATCTCTCTGGATTATTCGAACGTGAAAAATTTTGTTGACAAAAATAAGTTTTCAATTTAACGTTTTTTTTTATTAACAACACATTATATTATTTGAAATGAAAAAGCTATATTCGAGAAAATACGTTGTAAGGTTTATTTTGCTCTCCAGAAATATATATTTTTATTTTGAATAATAAATAGATTTGCTACAAATGAATGCAAATGAAAAAATCAACTAGAGAAACGGGAAAAATGCGTCACCTTTTTAGAAAAAAAATATGTATATTATGGGACACCCTAGAGAAGCTCCTTTCACTTTCTACTTAACACTCTAATTATTGATTAATATAATTTAATTGCGCTGTATAGTAATAATAAATTATTATTCGAAGATTTTTAGAAATAAGAAAATAAAAATAATTAAAATATCAAAGCTATGGACTAGTACGGGTGAAAATGGTAACACAGTGGCAAGAGGAAGAAACTCCAAGCTTTGTCCGCCCAAAAATAAATTTTTTCTCCGATTTGGTTTTCGCATCAAATTTTGAATTCTGTTAATTAATTTAGATCTCGGGTTCTAATTATTCGAGCTCAGACTTCTTACCAACTTTGATCATCCAATCATGGGTTCGATCCCATCGCTGGTCATTCAAGTTCTTGATTTGGTTTTAGTACCAAATCCAAATTCTGTCGCAGAATAATAATAATTTGTTTTACTTTTGAAATCTAGTACAAAATAGAGCAAGTTGACCACCGGCCGTTCAAAAATTTTCATGTCTTCATAATGGTCTACTGTACCCCGTAGTCCCATTTTCTTTTACTTCTTAATTAAAAAAAATTACTTAAGTATCAAATACTTAAAGAAATTTTTTTTATACTAAAAATTTTGAACGCATTGCTTGTGTATTCAACTTACCCCACCCATCCGGAAACGTTGAATAAACTTTTTCTAATAAAAGAAAAAAATTTCTCCGTATTGGGGTCAGATTTTTCTTCAGTGTCTTCAGTAATCCCATGAAAGGTTTTTCCATTCATTCGATTGTTTCATTGATAATAAATAATTTTGTAAAAGTAATTTTGTTATAAATGGACATGAAATAGCTCTTTTTATTTTACTGTTACTGCAACATAATTTATAAAGACAGTAAAAATATCATTGTTACTTTTGACAAAAACCTTTCGCATTACTTTTCTCTGAGTTATAGACAATTACAGTTTTAAAGACCGTAATCTTTCAAAAGTAATATTAAAATAAAATTTAAAAAAAGTATCAAAACTTTTTTTTACTTATTCATGCAGAATGGAAAAATATATAAGAAAGATTAATAAAAAAAATCTATTGTTAATGTGTAAAAGCAATAAATTTTTTTTTATTTTTACAACAAGACAAGTCGTAAATATTTAATTTAATTTCGGCAATTCTTAATGTCAAATAAAAGTCGACTATTTTTTGCTTTCGACATTTTCACCGTATCACAGAAAAATAATAAAAAGTCAGCATTGACATGTGACAAGTACGCTATTTTCTATAAGATATTTCGTAGGAGAATTAAACTCACGCATTCAACGCACGTATTCCATCAACTTGTGAGGAAAGCGGATCTGAAGGAACGAACGGACGACAATGTACAACGAGCGTTTGGTATTTACCGTACAGTAGCAAAAACTTGAAAGTCAGACCGTTTCGTTTCCAAAACGTATATATATTTCCAACGGTCTTTCATTTTATTTATTTTCTCTTCTTATACTAAGCCCTTAAACTCACGGGGGGTAACTTGATACACGATCATTATATGTCCACTTTTTCTTCCCATAAACTTCCTAATTTAAGATAAAACAATCTTACTTTCCAAGAAATTTAATAAATAGCCATAATTTACTCTCTGTCCAACTGAAGAAGAGAAAATACTATTTTATTTTTTACGTAAAACTCAGGCAGAAGATAATGGACATTTCCAATAAAATATTTTTTTGCAGTTGTAGATTATGTGCCAGAATTAATTGAATAATCTATAGGAGCTCCAAATGGACTTTAAAAACATTTATCCGAGTTAAAAGTGGACTCGCTCCAAGTGATTCAGTCCAAGAGATGATGTAAGTAGGCTAATATTCAATCAGTGAGACACACTCACTTACCGGCAGATGTCCAAGACGATAAAACATAATCTCTTGTAAATGATCTTGATTTTTAGCTCGAGTAATTGAAAAACTTGGTTTCAAAATCACTATCCAATATACCTATACCTCATTATCAATTGTGTGGATAAATCTATATCGACACAAGAATAAATAATTTAATAGCTCATTGAATGATTGCATCAAATAATAAAATTTGAATCACTGGTTTCTAACTTTGATACCCTGATAATCAAAATTTATTAAATATTTTAAAACTGATATTTGGTAAAATCCCTACACTGATATCAATAAAAATCTAGACGTTCGCAAATAATTTCATGTAACGTAGCTTTGAAAAAATTTTGAGATGATGGCAAAATTAGTCGAGCTAATTCAAAAAAGACCATTGGTTCAAAAATTTATAGATAAATCAGAACCTGGGAAAAAATGAGAAAGAAATTGACTATGTAAAAAAATTTGGCTACGATTTATAGAGAATGGGGGGCACGTCGATCAGCTCGGACCGGCCACCATAAAATTTTTAATAAAAAAAAACCCATGGCTTTTGTCTTTAGTAACTTTTTCTTCAACTCAGCTTGAATTCATTTCTCAAATAATTTTTATTTTATGATAATTTCTAATGATTTTTTGGGTGTTCTAAATTTTTGAAATTGTTTTTGAGAAATTTTCTATTCTACTTGCCAGATGTCGCTTTTCGATTTTTTTTCTTATGCTCAGAAATGTATAGATATATACAATTCACATGGAGGATGATGATTGAATACAATGGTTAGTGCCAAGTTTAGTTAACGCCATTACCCGAAATAAAATTAGTACCTCCTCGTGTGAGGCTCTTGTAGGCGATGGAAACGAGGACTTGTCGAGTGAGACATTTGTCTTGCAGAGTACTGAGTATGAGATAGAGCGTATATATAAGATGGCAGGTTTTCTTCTCTCGAATGAGAACTGCACGTGACGTCTAACGTAATGCCAATAACTCAAATTCACGTGGTACACACTTGAAGAGTTAGAGCAGTAGAGAGTAGAGTACAGAACTCAGTCTCCTTTCTCTCCTTATTCGCGCGCGCGAGTGGTCCTAGAGTAAGCTTCTGGCAATGCCACCCACATGACAACCGATGGACGACAAGAGAATAAGACGAGCTTTCCCTACACCTCGGAAATTTCCGTGCATGTGTACAGCAAAAGGGAGGGAAAGAGAATGAGTGAAATTTTCGGGGATAGAATCCAAGTCAAGCGAGCCACCGCAATAACCTTAGGCGACGGCAAGTTTATCAAGGGATCAACGAGAAATTACAACTACGTCTAGCTAAATTCCGCACCCTCATAAGATCGGTAATTGCTATGAGAGACTTAGCTTCGTCATTAATTTACCTTCAATTTCACGGATTAGCTTCTTATATATCACGTGTTATTGGTACGTTATTAAATGAGTCGCGTATGTTTCCGTTATAACTTTGTAGATTTGATTGAGGATATATAAAGCAATAGAAAAATAAAAAGATCAATGAGAAAAGTTCGGACGATTGGACTGGAAGCTCACCAGGATCGGATTAACTGCTTTCACCAATTTTATTTCAGCCTGGCTTCCAGCTACTTTATCGCTTCATCCTGACCCAGCCATTAATAAAAAAAAAAAAAGAAAAAAAATGTTAACATAGAAACAAGTTTTGTACTTACTCTTCAAAATTTATGAGAAAGTATGGATAATACACAACAATTATTGTATTTTTTTACTGTGGAAAAAAAAGACCAATTTTTCTATTGCCAAACCTGCAAGTTAATTTTTTTCAAATACTTAAATTATAATTTGTCTACACTCGAGTCAAAAATTAAAGGAGCTGAAAAATTTTAGAAATCTTTTAGTGATTTTTGCAAGGCTGTAACTTTGTGAAAAATAATCATGAGATTTTGAAAAAGGAAGTTTCAGCTTGAAATCTCTAGTTTGAATGCATTTTGATCAAAATTTTTTTGAAGCTACGACTATCGCGCCAAAATTAGAAATACCGCGAAACACAAATGTTTTAAATTTCTTTTTTTACAAAAAGTCCACGGGCAGTAGAAAAATTTATATATTTATAAGCTACGTAAATTTTTTGACAAAAAATTGGAAATTCTGAGATCAAATTCAAGAATTTGATTTTTGAAATTAAATGGGATTTTAAATATTTGCCATGAAAACCAAAACTTTTTTCTAAGAGAAGCCCTACATAATTACAATAATAAATCAAGTGATCTTTAACAAAATGGAAGATTATTTTCATCAAAACAATATCTGGATATATCCTCGGATAAAATATAATAAAAATATAATTATAAAATAACATTACGTCAGGATAAATCATTTATTTATAAAAAACAAAAAATAAATCCCTGTATTCCGTATATTCTATTACTTGTTTTACTTTTTTACCCTCATTTTTAACTTAAAATAATATTCCGCAAATATAATATAATGTTTGTTTCTGTTCGTACCCATATTGTAACGAATGTTAACATGAATAACGATAGAAATAGGAACAAGTTGCTTTCCCTTACTTTACAGTAATGCAGTTCATGTTATTTACCGAGAGTTGACAACCAGTTACAATTTAATATTGAAATATATATAACGTTTATAATTCATAACCCAGTTGTAATAAATAAATACTGATTTTAATATTTTCTTTAGAGTGTAAAAAAATTAAAAAAGTTTATTTTACATTAATAACCATAAAATAATTTTTATTGACGATTAAAAACGTAAGCGAGTATTGCTGTTAAATCAAATCATTCAGCTTAATTTCATTATTTTTTTTTTATTTGGATTGAAATGAACACTGGAAAAGAACAATGAAAAAATTACAGTTTTGAATTTAAAAACAGAGCCCTCGTATAAAAAACTTCAAGTATTATAGTTTACTCTAAAAAACGAAGTGGTAAAAATCACTATTTGGAAGTGATTAGTGATTAGTCACTTATTGTCAGTGAAAAGTATACCACTCTTTGAATTAATGACATATTTCACGGGTAAACAGTGAATAATCACTATTTTCACTATTTAAAATTTAAGAGAGTACACTGTAATCAAGATTGCTTCTTGTAATAAAGTTCTTACGTTAATAGATACCAAATTTTAGTTATTAATACATTTTTACTTGCTCTCTAAATCTGAAACAGTGAAAACCACTGAAAAATAGTATATATACACTATTTCAGATTTTGAAAGTGAATAAAATTTTTATTATGAATGAAAAGCTATTAAGGACTGAAAAAAGTCTAATCGAAACAGTTATAATCGCGACGTCTCGGAAAAAATGTAATTTTTAGTTTCGAAGTAAAGAGAATTTGCTGATATTTGAAACTGTCATTTTTACATTACTCCTATTTCCATGTGAATCTGCAGAAATTTTTTACACTTCGATCTTTTTGATGATCTACCTATTTTTTTTTCTCCATTTCTTATTATCCGCTTTTATGTAAAATAGGGGATCTTGCTTTTCAATTAAATCTGCCGTATAATTTCTGCCTTTCAATTCTAAATCTGATACCTCTTTTCACGGCTGCCTGACTTATGCTACACGGTACCATATCTATCAAGGACTGATTGAAGAATCACAGAAAATCCCAATCGATACAGTCGACTCTATTAATACTTCCCGCTCACGGTTGGGCTTGAACCCAGTTTTTCGAGCGCAAGTATTCAATTTAACCTCTGGCTCACCATACATCGTTTCGAAGCTCATTATTTTTATTTTTCAATATAGTGTACTCGAAAAAAATACACTCTTTGATATAGCAACAATTAATAGAAAATAGAAATCAAAACCTTGGCCAACTGAATTGTTTGTATGAAAATAATTTTTTTTCATATTTTAATTATCAATTTACCCCATTATTTCATCAACAATATTTTGAATACACGTGAGCTGAACGTTGATGTATACAGACTATATGAATGTACTAATTTTCATTGTAACTGTAGCGATAGATCCCTTTGTGTTTTGGTTTGGATAACCGATAGAAAATGAATCGAGACAATACGAGCAGCTCGTGAATTATGTGTAATGATGGGCTTAAAACCCGGCCAAACTACACGAATCATACCGCAAGTTTCTCATTACATGAGGTAGCCAATTCGGTAGCATGTTATGCTACCGAATTGGCTCGCTTAGCATGTACGCACTTTTACATTTTAATTTTAAAAGTGAATCATTTCATTGTATAAAAGAAAACTCAAAAAAACGAGGGGTTAAGTAATATCGATTATTCAATTTTTTTTCGATTGTGATCCTTGTCAAATAAAAATTTTCGTACTTCGACTAAAGTAAATAAAGTACATAACTCACATTACTAATGTAATAGTGTAAAGAAATCAATGATACTGAATTCAGCCGACGTCTAATAACTTTTGGACATTTGAAAAACGGTAAATTATTAAAAAAAAAAAATTTCGAAAAATTGCACCTGTAGTTTTTTAAATTTCCTACATGTGCATATTTTTATTTATTTTTTTTTTTTTAAACTGAACCGTTGAAAAATAAATCCAAAAATTTTTAATTGTCTGCTAACTTTAGGATCATGGTTTTAACACTATCACCAAAGTGATTTGAGTGAATTCATTTACTATTATTATTATTATTTTCAAATTTATTTATAAAATTAAACTTTTAATTTTCAATGTGCCTGGAGATCGGAACATTTTTTGCAGAACGAAAATAAAAAAACAAAATGAAAAATAAAAAAACTACTGGATCTAGATTTCTGAAATTTTTCTAAGACACTAATATGTTAGCCGAAAATTGCAGCTACCCCTAATTACTCCTCAAGTCACCCTTAAACTTTAGAATATAAATTTTTTCATTTTGCGCGAAAAACGTTCCGATCTTCAGATACACACAATTTTCATTAAATAGTATGTTAATTAATATAGACATATTGTGCAAATAATATCTATATTTTTGGCATAAGAAACAACTATCAATCAGAAAAAAATCAATAAAAATCTACTCATAACTTGACTGTAATAAAATTTAATAAATTAAAACCGATAAAAAATATTCATAATTAATTTCAACATCAATATCAAGATTAATCACGATAATAAAAACGAGCTGTATACTATTACTATAAAACTTATGATAACTCTTTTTATAATATCACAAAAACAAGACAATAAGATTTTTATTCGAGAATATAAATATGTAACAATAATTTATTTTTATAGATAAGTAGATCGACGGAAATTATTTAATTTTCCCTACTTGTGTGTAAGTACCCTATTAAAAATTCCACGTGAGATTGACTATCGAAAAATCTATGTACGAGTTCATATAAATTTACAGATCTCGACTGATCCAGTGGGAAGTAAATTGAAGAGAGAACATGGAGGAAAAATAAAAAAGAAATAAAGTAGTCTTAGAACGTTAACATGAGAGCCATTAGTGTTAAATACTTTTTTCTTCATTAATTCTTTGTCGTAATTCTTAGACAATAGTCCGAGGATAATTTATAAAAATAAAATAAGAATGATAAATTTTAAATAAATAAATAAAAAAAAAGTATCTCATATCTTTCAGGTAAGTTCTTATTTTTGGTCTCTCTTTAATTTGCTCACCTTTTTCCTCTCAACTACCACAGTCCCTCATCGCCGTCTTTACATTTCTTTTCTTCTCCCCGTGAATCACGATGAGCAGCTTATACCCTCTCACACCCTAGTTCTCTTCCATCACCGCAGCCTCGCTTGCGCGCGCGGTTTTCTGAGTAATGACCGACTACTTCATGCGGTTTTATTCGAGAAAAATAATAAAAAAGAAGTTATTTTTACTTTTCTTTTTCAGTAACTCAGCTAAAAACAGAGGAGAAACTTTTCACACGGCTAGAAAAGATCTTAGAATTGTGTAGAAAACGTTTAGATGAAAAAAGTAACAAGTATAGAAGTAAGTAGAGGTAGATATAGAGTTTAAAGAAAAATAAAAGTAGAATGAAGAATTAAAAAGTTGTAGAAAAAGTGTGAGTTTAAAAAAGAGTCTATAGTTGTTAGACTCATTTTGAACAAGAGACAAGAAAGAAGAATAATGTATGTCAAATAAGTACTAGCACCTACAGCGTCTAATGTACCAGAAAATATACATTTAAGAGAGCAAAAAAAAGTCGAGACCAAACTCATGAGACCATCAACGTCTGAATGTAAGACTTAACGCCGAGCTACTTCTTGGCTTATCCTTACCACCACCAGCTCCATTACCAGCACCGCCATTGAAACTAAGACCTCTTCAGGATCACCAACATCACAATTCCCGAGAGTATATCCTTGAAACAAAACGATAACATTTCTCGGTGTATACAAAAGTCTCTCGAGAATCTCTTGCGCTACAAGAAAACTCGTAACATATATTGTATATATAAGACAACATCCTGAGTTGGACTACTGGTTACAAAGAGCAACAAAAATTTTAAGGTCCAGTGTACTTATTCCACTTCAATTTATAACTAGTGGAAAAAAATAAAATAAATAAACTAACCAACGAGTCGTATAAAATCCACGATGTTGCCACAATATCTCCGATTATTTTTATATCTTCTTTTATTTTAACATTTCATTTCAAATAAAAATAAACTCCAAAAATAACAAACATTTTATAAAAAAAAATTATTATTGGTAATCAGAAATTGATACTTTTGAAATTGATTGCAATGTATTTTTTTATTTTAAAATAACAAACAGGAAAAATTATTTTTTTGGAAATAGATTACTAAAAATAGATGAAGAAAAATATCGATACTGACAAACAGCTTCAAATAATAAATTTTGACAGTAAAATCTCGACGATAAATAGGTAAATCACGATTGATTTTGTAAATTGATTGTAACGAAACAAAATATACAAGAGTAATTGACAGAGGTCGAAGATAAAGGAGAAGAAAGGAAAAATTGAAAAGTCGTTTATTCAGCTGAAGTTTTAAATCTCGAGTGGCTATTGACCTATATACTTAAATATACCAGCAGCTCGGATATTGTGCTTTCATCGGGTAATGTTTCTTTCCTTTTTTTTTCTTTTATATATATATAACTACTTTATTTACAATTACTTTTTGTAATACATGGTGACCTTAGTAGATGTTTTTCTTCATCGTGAAACCAATGATGCAATAACTATATTTCGTTCAATTGTAACATAATAGGAATGGTCTCGTTTCATGTGCACGAAATAAATAAAGGCAATGTAATATAGCGCCACAGTAAACGAACGGTAAGCAATGCGGCTCTAATGGTGATGTTGAAATCGCGTTTTGATAGTGAGAAGAGCGTGAATTGACGAGAAAATATATCACGAATACAATATATAATAAAAATAAAGATTGATGGGTTTAATAAAAATAGAACTTTTTATATAATACATGGTCAAAAATACGCCTAACTTCGGTTTTATAACTTTTTGATTGAACACTGGTCATTTATGGTTGGTAAGATGCAGCATTTAAATTTTCTAAATGCACTGGTGCATTCTTTATACTTCGAAATTCGACAAAAGGGAGTGACATATTCTCACTCTATAATTCAAATTATCAAAATGTTCAACATAAATTACCGGGATGATTTACTTTCTCAAAGCCACATCACTAGCAAAAATAAATTCCATAGATTGCGCATGTACCTTAAATTTAACGACAAACGACTACAGTGTAGATCATCATGCATCACTTAAAGTTTATATTGTTAGGAGTTATTTCCAATAGAAGCAGATTACGGGTCTCTCTACACAGAAAGACAGACAGAGGTATCCCCACCCATGTCCACCCATCTCCACCCATCTTGATTTATTCTCGTATGTGTCTCAACTTGGAAACAAAATTTTTCTATGAACTTTTTACAGCTTCTCCTACTAGAGGACATCATAATAAACAAAAAACATTAGTATTGTGATGAGATATTTCCAATAGAAGCAGATTACGGGCCCCTCTACTCAAAAAGACACACAAAGGCATCTCCACCCATCTCCACCCATGTTGATTTATTCTCATATGTGTCTCAACTTGAAAACAAAATTTTTCTATGGTTTTTTTATGGCTTCTCCTACTAGAGGACATCATAATAAACAAAAAACGTTCGTATTGTGATGGGTTATTTCCAATAGGAGCAAAATTACAGGCCTCTCTCCACAGAATGTTTCAGATTTTATTGGATTAGTGTTCATGTTCACGATAACTTATAGATATAATTTAAATTTTAACTAAGATAAGAGACCCAGTACCCAATAGAGGAACTAGTACCCGATCACTCATGTATTTGTATATTTTCATTTACTGAACGTTATTAAATATAGATATACAAATACATGAAGTGGTCGATTACTAGTTAAGTAATCAGATTAAACAGTTAAGTAATTTTTGTTATAATTCAATAAATAAATAAGCAATCATTATATAAAATATCGTAGATGACTAGTGACATCGAGTGTTATATTCGATAGCAGTAATTGCCACGGTGTTATTTTCAATCACATTTTAAAAGTCGGAAATGAATGCGAATTTTGTTTCAATCGGTTCCGGAGTTTTAAAAAAATCACTATGAATACGAAGTAATTAGAGATTTTTTTTTTTTTAACGGAGTGATCACGAATTTTTTTCCTTGTACATAGCAAATACATATTGTTATGTGTTAATTGATAAAATAACAGGAGTGGTAAAAAATAAGTCTAAGTAGTGAGATAAAATCTGAATCCGAAGTGTATAAAATGTATTCGAAGGGGTTTTAGTATGTGTGTGAATGAAAATGTATTTGAACCCTCATTTCGACTTTACTATAAGATATTATCTCTGAGATTAACAAAAAGTGCCTTCCAATGACTTTAGAATTATCTGATTTTCTCATCGAGATCCCATTTTCTACTATAAAAGAAAGATAAACAAATTAAAAAGATAATCGCTAAGGTTCCAAGTTTTTGGTGTAGAGAAGAAAATTAAAGGGGATTTAGAGATGAGCTTCGAGGAAAATCCGTGCTGAAGAAAAAATTAAGATAAGGAGACAATAAAAGGGTGATGAAAAACCCGTTCGCTTTTTTTATTTCTCGTTAGAAACGTTTTTTATGAATTTTAGAACTAAAAATAGAATATGAAAAATTTTTCAATACGCTTATTAATACGCGTCAATTTTTTTTTTATTATTTTTAATGGATCGTCATTATGTCGATCAGATTTTTTATCTGCGGAGTAATGAATAATGCTTTGAATTTGTAGAAGTTTATAGAAGTTTTATCATTTGTTTTCTATTCTTTTGTATAAAAAAAAAAAAACAAATAAATAATTACAACAACCCCCCATTAGTGTCTGACTATAGCTTTGTTATTAGTTGTCTATTCATTGCCTCACATTAATCCATACCGCACTATAATAACCATCATGCTTATAATTATAATCATCATCATCATCATTTATTACACATATTTCATTGGAAAATGTTATTAAGCAAACGAATAATGCCAAACAAATATTTGGACGAATTATTATTCCCAAATGAATCAAACTTTCGACACGGCTTGAATTATTAATTTGTCCAAGTTAACTCGGTGTTCATTAACAAGAAGTGATGATAATTGAAAAATATAACAAAATATTACGAATAACGAGAAAAGAAAATAATAATAATGATAATAATAACGATACCAGAAAATTAAATGTCATTTATTTTGTTATTGAATAAAAATCATTACTTTAATAATTTATTTCGTTTGATTTAAAGAACAAATTACGTGATATATGTCTATAATATATATAAGAACACACAGAAAAATAAATTTAATTCAAGTAATTTATTTTCTTGTTTTTATACTCTGCAAAAAATTTTCGAAATTCGGATTAAATCTGAAGTTAATGCGGAGCGGATGACTGTTTATTTATTTAATTCCCTCGGAGTGAAATTTACTCCAAAGAGGAGTTTATTTTAATATTAAAACTCCAAATTGGATTTTGATAAAATCTAGAGTAGACTGAAATCAATTTGCTGAAAAGATAAACTCCCTATTTACTTCGTATGCGAAGTGAATTTTTTTTAAACTGTCGTAAGATTCGATCAGTCTGTGTTCGAATCTGAGGTAGAGTAAAATTATTTATTTATAGAAAAAAATTATTGTTAATGTACGAAAATATTCTGAACCTGGTTAAAAATAGAAGTGTATAGTAAATTTTTTCGACAAAATCAAATTTTTTTTTAAATATTGAACAAGTAAATAAAATACTTGAATCAAGTATTTTTTTTTTAGAACATATAAAATGATTTCGCTGTGGATTGATAGACTACTCAATAATGATGTATTTCTAAATCTCATCTTAGTTCTGTCTACTTTCTTAATGTCATTCGTATGTTCACTCGAAATAGTATTGAAAATTCAGATTGGTCCCCACTCAACAACACCTTTTCTCAATACACGACTTCTATTCCGGCCGTTTTTATTCAAACAGACACCCGGGAACGAGTATAAAAGAAGAAGAAAAGTCGAGTGGAGAAGAAGAAGTTAAAAAAGAATAAAAGAGGCCTCAAAGTTACTCAGATCTCACTACAGTCCGTCTATTTTCACATTGAAAAAAACCCGGGACGGCCGATAAGTCGATCCGTCGACGACCCAAAAGAAAGCTTTCAATGAAAGCTTCCACTACTGACTGAGATTCGTTTCTCTCTTATTTCTATATTCCTTGTACTACTCGTTCAATCTAACTCTCGACAAACTTTTTATGTGGAAAGAGAAGCAAACCTACATCTTCGACGGCAACCAAATCATTTCCTGACCAATATACTTTCGAGATAGAAAAGAAAAAAAAATAAATAAATAATGGACGTATACTTAAGTTATCATTTGTTGTACAATCGATTTCTTTTCCTATTGATAAACTATCATTAAAAATCTATCAGTTAAAGTCATAAATTCAAACTATTTTAATTTCAACCCGAGGAATTTAATCACTAAAATTTTAATTACTCAAAAAAAAAATAATAAAATCTCATAAAAAAATATTTTCAATTATATTTTGATTAATATACTCGTAGATTAAAAAAACATATTAACATAATACGTCTGACATATTATATCTCATAAATATTATTTGACATATTGTAGTACATCATAAATAAAATAAAAAAAAAAAAGTTATATTTATATACAGTATTAAAAAAAGGCAATAAAAAATGTCTATTGCCCTTTGGCAAAATCATATAAAAAAAGACTCCCCTTATTTCCAAAACATGTCACGAATTATGAGGGGTTGACGCGTAGAATAAGTATAAAATACGCTGTGGTATATCATGTTCGTTGAGAGACCACTATTTTTTGTCAATATCACTAACAATAAAAAATATAAAAATAAAAATAAAATATAAGGAACAACAGTGAAAACGCAGTATTATTGTATGTGATATTTAAAATTTTATCGGCTAATGTTATTTTATCCCATTCGCAGTCCCCCAACAAATATAGAAAACAACAAAAAATTCATAAACTCATAATTCAATAGAGAGCGCTACCACTGAATTCCAATGGTTAGTAAACTTACTTATGAAAATATTTGAATTTTTCAACAACTATTAAATCGACACCTGATTTTTCATGATTTTTTTTTACGTGCAAGCATCGTATGCCACAATGATTTATGAAGGAACCAGCAAGAGTAGTTGAGGGTGAGCTTAACGAAAAAAGAGAGAGAGAGAGAGTTAGTGGATTTGGGTAGATATTCAAGCCAGTCAAGCTTGACGTCTACTTTACTGTTGATAAAAAAGACAACACCGTAAAAAGCTGCTCAATAAAACATAAGATGATGTCAAATAAAGCGAGTCGGAGTAATACGCACTGGAAGAAAGAAGAGGAAGGATACCTTGGAATTGTTAAAGAACAGTTGGATGGATGAAAATGAAAAAACAGTAAAAAAAAAAAGAAATGGATGTAAAAAACATAAGGAAAAGGTGACTGGCGATCCATAGAAGCTTTCAACTGGGCAATTGATTCTCACTTATACCAACAAAATCACACATACGACTCACGTGGGTTCATAAGATTGTGAAAAATTTATCATCATCCCACAGAGAGAATCCAAGCAAGAAGGTAATACATATTTAAGCGTTCGATCATCACTTCTTATTCGTACACTTGGAAATTCTTACATACGTTATGCACACTTCATACATTTTATTATTTTATTCATTGATAAATTCTATATATATATATATATATATATATATATATATATATATATATATATATATATATATATATATATATATATAGCAAATGAGAAAAATATAGCTGAATATTTTATAAAAACCCATTACTTTTTTTACATCTTTAAGCCTAATATAATATTGAAATGAGCTAAGTAAAAAAATTAAAAATTAGTCAACGCATTTGACTCACAAAATGAACCCTGAGATTTCTCGAGCAATTGTATTTATAAAAAAAAAAAAAAACGGAAAAGTTTAAACTCGTCTTAACCTACTTTCTAACCCACCCTTTTAAATGAAAAATTAAAAGAACTCCCGCTCACTTTCTTTAGTACCTCCGTGTTCCGCATTTATCGTTATTCTTTACGACGGTCTCTGTCAAGGAATTCATTGTCATTCGCACAAGAATTCCGATGACTCTACCAATGATGAAAATTTTATTTATTAAATATCGATAACAATACAGTCAATAAGAAAAATAAATTGAACATTCAATATTAAATAAATTCTAAATAAAAAAAAAAAAAAAACAATATTAATAATAACAATAGAAAAAAAATAAAGCAATATTCCTCACGCGTATGATTCTATCAAAATAATTGATATGTTAATATTTAATTAAACTCAATATATTAAATATAAAGAGTCACTACTCAAGTTTAACAACAGTGACCTGACAATGTCGTTGTTAGTAACAGTAGGGTAAATAACTAAAGGATATATGACGTAAAGTATAAACGAGAAGTCACATTTGTAATCCTGATGACGCGATAATGCTGACCACCCTGCCAACCAAAACAATTTATAAGTCCTATCTTGACAGGGTATTTTAAATTATGAAACTCTTTATAACCTACGCGTCTCAACATTGTGTACAACAGTCTGTAAATTATTATATCTATATATACTTCCTTTACTCCTTGTAGTCGGTGCCGTGATGACTACTATGTACTAAAACCCACCAATATACCAAAGTTAGTTGAGGTATAAACGCGAAAGCTATAATTAATTGATCCTTTCGAAAGCATTAATTGCACAGCAGCCTTGATATAGTCTAAAATTATCGTTCATTCAACTCAATAGACTACTGAGTTGTTACTAAATATATTTTTGCTCGATAATTAAAACAAAAACTTAATTAACTTCGGTAACATATTTTTTGAAATATGAACTTTTTAATGTTTCAAATATTTGTTCGTCTTTTTATTTAATTTAATTGATAATTAAAAAAGTTTCCTATCAATTATAAAATTTTTTTAGTGATACAGTAATGGGGATAAAAAAAATTAATTAAACAAAGTATAAAATAATAGTAGGATGTTTTATTAATTTTAGCTACTAATTTTCGGTCATTATATTTGTAAATAAAAATGAGAATATTAAATGGATAATTAAAAGCGATATTAATAATTGAATTACTGAAGAGATATGTCGATACATAAGTAATATGATCGGTTTGTATTGAGATCAGTTTGCTTTAGTGATTGAAATATAATCGCCCACGCAAATATTTAATCAATAAAAAAAATAAAATAAAATAAATAAACATAGACTTCATGTTCAGTGTAAAAATAAAATGGAAGCTCATGAAATTTTGATAGTAGCTAACAATAATTAGAAAATTGCTGTCACTTTTATTGGTTGACTTTTTAAGCGAATGAAGAATAATGGTAAACTGCAGGCATGCATTAAACAAATGAGATATTTTAGTAATTAATCAATTTTAGTTAACCCTTACGTTGGGAAAAATTTGCATAGTGAACGAGGATTAAATCCGGAGTAAATGATTTTTTATTTATTTAATCCCCTCAGAGTGAAATCCCCTCGGAGGGAATTTATTTTAACAAAACTCTGGATTGGAGTGTATACGAATTGAAAAAAAAAAATTCCCACTAAAAATATCTCCCTATTCACTCCTTTTTTTCAAACTCCGAAACTCCGACTGAATTCGGATTTAACGAAAATTCAAATTCCCTCCAAATTGACTCGATTTTTAGTGTAAGACACGAAAAAGTTACATAAGATTCACACATGGGTATTATACCTAACTGATAAATTTTTTTTTCGATAGAAAATTTTTCCAAAAATATGCGTTCCAAAATGGCGCATATTTGAAAAAATACCCGACCGATCTTTCAGTGTCTTGTAGTCTTTTGAGGGTCAATACCTCGAATATGTTAATCGTATGTCAACATTTAAAATTCAGTACGTTTTAAGAGGATAAACAGAAAATTACTTTGACCTGTAACCATAACAACGTTTTATAACTAAGTAAAACCAAACTTACCATAAAAATTAGCATATTTAGTAAATAGAATAATCCTTCTAAGTATCACTGTCTTTTTTAAACTAAAAAAATTACTGTGTTAATAGAATAACTTAATAATTTATACAAGAAGACGACTGTGACTAGTATCCATGTAACACGTGGAAGAATCACTTAGTTAATAATTTATAATTTTGACTATTTGTTACACAATTTACTACAGATTATTTAAATTCACTACGTATATTATATAGATATTAATTTGGGTATATATACATGTATATAGTCATATTTATATTTGAATTTTAAATATTAAATTTCTAGTTTACACACTTATTCTACACTATGAATAATATTATAGGTCCTGGTGATTCTATTTTATCAAGTGATAATGACAGAAATTTAAAATTTAGTGATAAAAAAAAATGTAAAATTATTTTCACTACATTTATTCATGGCAATAAATTTTCTAATGATTTTTAAGTAGAACAATATGGTTGGGGTCTTACACAAATCGAGGATATGGAGAGAGTTAAGCCGAGTTGTGACGTAAAACACTCGCACGCTTACGGTAGACTGAAATTTCGTACTGAGAGCAGCTACCCTTCTGAGTATAATAGTGCGCATGCGAGATAAACAAACCATAAAGAAAAAAAAAGCTGCTACGCGACAGTAGATATAATACCAATCCTTGAACATACGACCTACCTACTATGTTTGAGTTTTATGTGTGATGACAAAAACATTATAAACTTAATCAAGACTAAATATAAAAATTCTGACTTAATGTTCCTCTAATCATCTTCATTATATGGTTAGAAATATAATATATGAGAAAGTGAATTAGTTTCAAACTTTGTCGCAATTAATTACTGAATCAAATTTATTCGTAAATAATAAACCGATTGCTTACTTAGCGCTGATGGAATTTTTAATTTTTTTAAGAGAAAATTTATTGATTTTACTCGAATTTTGAGAAAATGTTGACCCTCGAGGTTTCAAAAAAATTTAATACATCAATCCAACAATTGAGCGATAGAGCTATATGTCCCTGGTCAAATATAAAACTTGATTTAGACTTGATCATCTTAAATCGTGATTAAGTGAGACTAGTTAAGTTACGATTTAAGACGATAAAGTCTTAATCAAGTTTTTTTTTTGACTTAAGCAGACCTAAAGGCGAGATGAGCTCCGTAAGCCTGGATTAGAGCATTATATAGTTCAAAAATGGTTACGTTCCCTTGAAGTCTGGGTTCGACTCCCAGCTCGGACTATTCATATTTTTCTCAATTTATCTATTCTGTAAAAGAGCAGTGTTAAAAATGGACCCAATTTAAAACCACGTGATGTCAAAATGAAATAACATCAGTGTAGGCAATGAAAACTACCGTAGGTAATATTGTCTGACTAAAACTTATTTATACTACTAGACTTTGAGTCACAACTGAGACAATTGACTGAGGGTAGAAAAAATATCTAAGTCCAACAGTTATACCCATGGGTTTTTATTGAATGATGCATGTTCCTAGTTGAATACACTAAAAATGTGTATGTACAAATATAGTCTTTCACCTTTTTTGCTACAATCTCAAAAGTTTAACGTGTACAAGATAAGATCTCGCGTGTTATCGAAATATACATAATGTGAAAATGAAATTCTATAAATCATACGATGGCTATCTTGTACCTGGTAGAAACATTTAGTTGAATAGTTTCAACTTTTCGATTTGAAAACTATGAATTTTAAAAAATAAAGAAATATTGGTTTCAGTCCGATTTTAGAATTCGAATTTTCAACAAGCAAATACTAAGAGCTAAAAGTCGAAGGAATTTATTGGCTGTTTTTAGATACACATAAGTATGTGTCGTAATCGAAAAAATTTATCTAAGTTAAAATCATATCGGAATTTCGAATCAACTAGATTCAGTTTTGAGATATTGAAAAAAAACTTTGAAAAATAACTAATTTTGGTTTATTATTTTGAGAAATTATCAATCAACTACAGATTAGACTGATTTTGAAACTCAAGTGAATCCAAGTCTCGATGAACTGTTTCAAGAGACACCAGAAAATTTTATATCGAATAATGTCTTGGTAAGATTTCTTATGACAATAATCACTCCTTTGTTTCCTTTAATGTTCACTACAAAAGGAAATGTTTCTCTCAAAAAGCTAAAAAGCATACGTTCCAATAATGCATTGAAGCTCTTTGAGCTCAAACACGAAGAAAAGTTTCAAAGCTGGTCTACGGAGAAGCATTTTCTCGATTTTGTAGTTACAAATCAACAAAAAGAAATCTGACACACGTGTAAAAAATAAAATAGCTGTAAGTGGTAATGTGTTTCAGTGTGACAATAAAATTCGACGTCATAAGAAAAAATCCAAAGGATCAATGTCACTCAAAGTATAACATAACAAGATCGAGTTTTCCTCATAAGCTGAGTAAACGTTAAACGACATCAGGTCTCTTATTTCCGCACACTTTATTGCGTTTTTATGTCCAGTACTTCGATACTACACTAGCCAAGTTTCTCAAGGGGTAAAAATGTCACGACAATCAAGTGAAATAATTCTATCAAGTGAAACGACTCTGAGATATATAGCTTTTTTTAGAACGTAATATCGTGTCATTCGCTTGGGATTAATAAAAACTTTTTATGCACATTATACGACTATTCCATGTATTTAACTTTATTTTATTTTTAAAGTAGGATTAATAATTTTTTACTAACACAATTATGACCAAATTTAATTACCATGACGCATATAGTTATTTAAATACTTTTAATTATAAATAGTGTTTTAACTGATTCAAATTTTAATCCGATTCATCTTTCATACAGAATAATTTTTTACGCTAAATTGAACTGAATTTAAATCATTGTTTAATTAGTCTTATATATATATATATTTCACACCTCAAATGCGAACGCGCTCATTAGAGCTCTATTGTCAAATCGAAATAATTAGTGATTTATGACCATTTAGTTCGCATTTATTCATATCTACATATACCGGGATATATATTTAAATAATACCATAATCACACTATTTCAACATAAGATTCAAAAGAACAAATTTGATAGTATTTTAGTCAACTAATTGTAATAGTCACGTTTTTCGTACCTTCATGTCAAAATGTCTGTCTGTATGCCTGTATAATCATCAGACAACTCGCGAGATATGCAATCAAAAAGTTCAATTCCATTTTTCTATAAATGTAGAATATACCGAGTGTTTTATACCGAGGTCGTCATTTAATTTCTCACTATTGCTATTTTTTATTTCAGTATTCTACTGAGTATATGCATTAGTAGTGGGCAGCATAAAAATAATAATGTTTTTTTTTTTAACAAACTTTGATCGTAGACGCAATTAATATACTTTACGATCATTATTAAATTTTCGGCTATTTCACGAGCATTAAACCATTTCGACTACTCTAAAATAAAACACATTGTGTATTGTAATATATTAGTATATTACACACCAAGGGAGAAAATAGGATATTCTAACCTATTTCTTTATGGTGTGTATACTATTTTTCATGAGATTTTTACCTGAAAGTTCAAAACTTTGCCTCTGTTTGCGGGAAAAACGGCGCATATCCAACTTGTTATCGTTTCTTTTCTCATAAGAGGAAGGTGTGATTTTCTTTTCCCAAAATAGGGCAGGAATTTGAACTTTCAATGCAGATGATAAAAAATTTTTAAGATTTGATTCCTGTCATCACCATGAGCACTTGAGGTGTGCATTTTTTAATTTTTCAAACTATTTTAAATATTTGAATAATTGATGCAGAATAAATTTATATAAGTATGAGTATTACGAAAATTTGAATAATATACAGATATAGTTAATTATTAAACAAAATAATCTGAAGACTAAAACTGTTAATAGGAAATGCAATTGCTGTCTTTATGTACATTTTACACAAAGTTACCAGCAAGATTGACCATGTATACGTTAGTAAAGTTATCAGCAGCAAACGCTAACCAAGTTACGGTTACGACAGCAACGCTACTGTCTTTATTCTGTACATGAACGAGCATCATACAGTCAGCTGAATTAGCATATAAATTCACAACATCGAATTTCATAGTTTCTATAGCTGAGAATGGATAGAAACCCAGCATCTCATGTCTATATTTCGATCTTCATGATTTCGCACTCAGTCAAAAGGATGCTGATTGAAACGTCGTCACGTCATTAAATTATCAATCTTGCGAACTTGTTAAGTCAATTTATATCAAGTTTATTACTACGTAATGAACAAAACAAACTTTATAATTTACTGAGAAAATTGATTAATTCTGATGGAAGATTTACTAAATTTATTACCGATTGATTTGTTCGTACCCAAAATCAAAAATTTATATAGATGTCATCAAAAATTTGCTGGAAATTTTATGGTCATGATTATCATTACTATTGAATACAAACAGAATAACTCAAAAACTATTCGTCTCATTGATTTAAAAATCTAATCAGCTCTAAATTTCAAAAACTCTCCATGACCCACGAAAATAAATTCAAACAAATAAAATTACCATCAGAACAAGCAGAAAAAATGTCTGTTAACAACTTCATTACTACTTGTCATTCGCTACTGGCTCGTAGTACAAGCTGGCTATATAATAATTATATAAAGTCTAACTAAGTACCGAAAATCGCAACTATTTATTTTCATAATTAAACTATGAGTTTAAATGACATTACCAAGTTAGCTAATTGCCATCTAGTTGTAGAATGATGGCTTATAACTTAGATTGGTGTGCTTTTGATTAGATAGTGATTAATTTCATTTATACTCGAGTCCAAAACAATTCCATCAAGATTAATCAAGAAACAAAAAACGCAACAATTGAAATACTCTTTCGAAATGATGAAGACTAAAATCGGGTCTTAGCTTTCAAAGAGTTAGAGAACAACAAAAAATTCAAAAACTAGTCCAGTGAATCAACCAGCTGTAAAACCTTTATTTAGTAATCTATCTCTATACTACAGAAATCCTAAAAGCATTTATAAAGATCTAGAGAAAAGTTAAATTTATCTGATGCTCGATAATCTATCGTTACTTCAGGTATCATAAATTGTCGCTGATCTTTCAATAATAAGGAGTATATCCCTTTGGAGTGAAAATAAGAAATGAATATTACTAGTACTGCCACTAACGTCACCATTAAAGATCCAAGCCTAGTCTTAAAGTGGAGACAATGGGACACATAAGAGAACATTACCGTGGGTCGAACGTCCGACCCGACGTCGTTGACTTCCGTTCCCGAGGTCCTGATCTTTTATATTTTTTTTCCGTCAAGACACTTTCTTTCGTCAAGTGTCCTCGCCGGAATGAAGCGATCCTCATCACTGATTTCCAGCACCTCATTTTACACTTGTACTTTGCTTCTTTTACCTCTTTCTTTCATTCTTATACTTTTCTTTACTTTTATACTTATTCTCATCTATACACTTACAGAAAACAATACACCAGACAGTAGATTTTCTTTTATTTTCCGGTTTGTTTCACAGTCGTTGGATTTTTATTACATATAGCTTGTGAAGCTACCAAAATATAAGAAATTCAGAAGCTGGGTATAAACGTGTCTTTCAAACTAAATCTCGTCACGTTCCATAGCTACCAAAGTATGTTGATATAAGTTTGGTATGCAAGTACCAACGTGGTGACGACAGTACGAGCATTGACTCTATTCTTAGCGGTAAAGAAAAATTTATGCAGTTCTTAAGAAATAAGAAAAATTTAATTTAAATAATTTTAGTGTAATTAAAGAAAAAAATTTAACTCTGAAGAAACAATAAGACAAATCTCTGAAACTGTAAACTAAATATTTTAAAATTCAACACCTTAAGTCTTACTTCCATTTAAATTTTTTCTGACATAATTCCTTTATAACAATCCGACCTAATTTATTTACTCTCTTATTTTACAGAATAAATATTGTTTCGTAATTGTATGCAACATTTTTTCATATTATTTTATACCACTTCCTTCAGCTCAATAGTAACATTTTTTATATTCATGTTCTCTATTAATTTCATGTTAAAAACAGCAGTGGAATTCTAATGAAACGATGATTTGTTTTATTAGAAATCCACGCTTATCAAAGTTATTATCCTCAGCTGAGTATGACATTACAAGGACGTATCTATACAGATATTCTTCGATTTTGACGCGAATCGTTGCCTTGATTGAAAACCGATGAATCAAATTTATTCCAATTTAAAGTATATCAGATTTCAACCGAAATCAGTCGGATCGCAGCGTTTATGAGACGCCTTCATGCTTCGATTGGAATCAATTCACGTTTTTGACCAGAGCCCTAAGTCGAAAAATTTGATCTGATTTTAATCTAATTAGATTGTATTTGAATTAATTGATCTGTCTTTAAATTTTTATAAAAATTTTAAGCTGTTTTTGATCTAATGACGATCAAAAAGCGACTAATAAGAATAATAGGCAGTAAAACGAATGGCAAAATATTATGAAAAAAGTTTAATTTCGATCTAGACTATCACTCTCTATAAAAAGTAAAATTGAATAGAAATAATTTGAAATTTTTATTCGATTTGAAACAGATCAAATTTTCCGACCCGGGGTTAACTAAAGTTCTAATAATGTATTCTTCTAGATGGCGTTTGTCAATAAAATGTTTTCAGTAGCGTTTTCATCGCGATCTATCACCAAATTACATTTTTTATAAAACGTCAATCGTTCATTTTGACTTACAAAGACATTTAACAGGAAATACGAAAATCGAAATATATCAATGGATTCTCAACGTTTCATCAAACTTTTTTTAACGGATGAAATTTTTTTACGTAACTTCAATCTTCTTACGACATGATACGAAAAAAAATTGTAATAAAAATGATGTAAAAACATTTAACAAGTATGTGTCTCTTAAAACTTGTAAAATTTTGTTTTGCTTACGATCAAAGTCATGCCTGTCAAGTACCTCAGAACGCAGTTAATTAAAAGTTTCGTCTTAAAACTTTGAAACTTCATCATTTACTTGAAACTGTAGTCTGATTAAAAATTGCTGCAACGTGCAAAATGCAGAAAAAAAAACTATGCTATCATTGTTAGTAGATAATATTATAATAATTTCATATGATTATTGAGCAAAATTTCCATATCTAAAAATATATTCCATTCGTATCTATTCAATGGTTTATACTTCCGTGTCTGACCAGATAGAAATGATTCCGAGATTTTACTAGGTCGGAAATATCCGATCAGGCCTAAACATATAATTCAACTTCAAATTATCTTACAGTCAAAAATTTAAAAATCTTTTAATTACTAAGATTCACCTGCTCGTGTTAAATCTGAATAAATTTTCTATACCTTGAAGCGTTACTTAAACTCACATATGGATGGGGATTAAAACTAAACAAAAATTTCAATACGGTACACTTTGACGAGTAAAAAAGTGTGAGCGAAAAACGAATGCCGTTGAATCTAAAACGATTTTCCGAGTGAATTTAATAAATTTCACTTTAACAAAACGACGTGCACACCCGCTATAAAACGGACGCTCGTCCATCCACGAACATGCAAATTGGAATATGTCCCGCCGGTCTTCATTAAGTCTCGGGGTCCGCAATCAACGTGAAATTCTAGGTCGGCTATAGGAGTTTGTGGGTAAAACGGGTCAGGCGTGATGTGATATCTACACTCTATGCTAGTCCTTTGCTCACTCAACCAAATCAACGTACGTTTATACATATAAACATATACATATATAACAATCAAAAGTGATATAATAGCAAGTAATTAATTAACTAAAAATTCAAGACAATTAACTTGAGCATAGCTTTTATAAAAAATTAAAAATTACAATTTACTGAAGAAGAAATCGAATCATTTTTAAATGTTTACGATAAGACCCGAATTTTTCAAGCGAATTGTATTAAGAAAAATATTTAAACAATAGAAATTAAGGCTACAAAACATAACAAGTTGGGTGAGTGACATTAAATCCCGGGTTAGCCATTAAACATGTATGTATTTCCTATCTACTGACCGAAAAACACCGAACAACACACAAATTTGTATTCAAGAGGCATTGACATGCTGTCACTCACGCTGATTGCTGTGTCCTACTGGCCAAATGAGTTGAAGGTACAGATAGATTCAGAAAATGAGAGTATCCCATGTCGAAATGTACTATTGAACTAGTCTCTCTACATACAGATACGTACATACATATAAACATACATACCCATATAAATGTAAATAGATATTTGTGGATGTGTGGGTGTATATATACAAGCAACTCATTCACTTTAGGGCAAGGGGTGCCTTGCAAACAAACCGCGTTCTGTTATTTGATTTTACCCACCCACGAAACTCAGCGATACAAATGCGCTTGCCGAGCTTTCCCAGTTTCTATATCGTCACGTCGACCGACTCGGACTCATCAATCGTTTATTCTGAATGAAACTCCCACAGAATTCTAACTTCAATTTATTTTACATACACATACAGTTTATTTAATTGTATAGTTTTAAATAATTATTTCAATTATTTTGTTAATAAAATAATTATTAGAATTTTTCTAAGCTAATTAAAAATTGCACACTGTAAAGCATGTTTTGTATAAAAATGATTCACGAGAACTTTATACAGTTACCGGCAGTGTGCAATATCAAGAGATATACTTTTAACACGATGTGTGTTTTATTTCATACCTTTCGGTGTTATTAGTTAAATCATTGTTTGATAATATTATCAACGACGGAAAATGATTAAAACACTGCTTTTAATGATAAAAGTAGGTAATTGAACTTTAATTATAGAAATTATCAAGCAATTGTCTATAATTATATTTTTAAAAAATATATATCCCTGGTGGATCCAAATTACGGTTAATTATGTATTCTAACTAACACCACGTTATATCGTAAAGTTACCGTCTTTGACCGTAAAAAATACCGAAGATTACGGGATTTTACCTAAAACTACGGTAAATGCGGCGAAATAGCTACGCCACAGTTATACCATGTATAGTTTTGAGATTAATCTATAGATAGTAATATAATTTAATTAAACTTTTAGATTTGCTTACAAAGTTTAATAGAGAATTGGATAATTTTCAGTAAAGGCCACAAATATAGACAAGCTAATGATTGTAAAATGACGTTGCTTGGTAGCTCATACAAACTACCAACGATAATTGTTATTGACGCAACGATAAAGACAATCGCGGTTAGTATATTGTGTGACACAATTCTGTAGTACTGTATGTTACTCGGGGATTGCATCGACGATTTAATTAATTAAGAGAATAACTATTGCACCCCGTCTGGTTGATCATTAACAAATTCAAATTATCGGTGTTTACTAAATGTGTTGATGATGATAACAATTATAAAAGTTATTTTTTTTTTTTCGTTTTTAAATAAATTGATTACATATTCTTGTTGAATTCATAAATTAATTCAGTGCTCATTACGGAGTTCTATTTATATCTGTTAATTTATCAACGGAAAATTTAATAATAATTCATATACTTTGGTATAAAATACTAATGTCATTCAATAAATGATCACTATTATAATTTTTACCATACATGCACTGTATTTTTAAATTCCTGCCCTGTTTACAGAGAAGAAAGTCGTTCTTTTCTTATTTAAAATAATGAATAATAAAAATTAGCGCATGCGCTATTTTTACCAAAAACAGAGACAAAAATTCAAAGCTCCAGATGTATATCTGGTGAAAATAATGAGCACACCACGAAAGAAGGTACACCAAGAGAATTTCTACAAAATTTTAGGTTAGAATTTAGATAAAAATTACAAAATCGCTTGAAAACCTGAGACAACTAGCGCCAATGAGACTTTTTACAGTACTATCTGTAAAATATATATCTTTAGTATGCTTCAAGACTATATTTTATAAAAAGCATCGTAAAAAGTTCCATTGGCTGATTGGTTACAGCTTTATTGAACTGAAGGTCTTAATCCGCGTGTCTGCTATTTTCACCCCAGCCCGGTCGGAAATTATACACGGGTCAGAACATCCTACTTTACGCCCTCGGTGTATAATACACCATTAATTAATGCTGATAATAAATAATATAACGATAAAGTCCTTCTGAACTGTTATAAAATGTATCGCGAAAATCTAAAAGAAAAATTCCACAGGCTTTCGAATTAATCCTCATATTTTTTGTTATTTTTATCATCGTGTCATTAACCTCAATATAGATTATTATCTGGATATTATCTACTGTAGATTATCTTTTCACTCGATATCTCTTTCCATATGATCCAGCTATAAAATTTCAGTCGATCGAGCGAAGTGGATTAAACTTTAAAGGAGTTTGAAATTCACGAGTAGGGAGGAAAATGTTGGTATACGCGAAGATCACCTGATTTTACTCGCAAAAGTTCTCTAGAGTACCATCAAAACTCGTGCATGTTGTTGACGACATACAACACACACACGTATACAAGATAATTCTTGACGAAGACCGGAGGGAGTTTAGACGCGCTTGTAGGTATATAACTACGTTGCAAGAACGTACGCAACCACCGCGAAGGCTCAACGAGTTTACCAAACTTTGGTATACTTCTACTACTACAACAACTACTGGCACGACTCTTGCGACGGCGACTATTATACTTACCTTCACTACTACATTCACTATTACTGTTATACTCTGTACAAGTGAATAAGGGAACTAAGGAGAAAGTAGCGATGAAAATATGCCTCATACACTCTAACGTGTCAGCAACGCGATCCGGGTAAACTTACACAACGGACGTTTACGCGAGCGAGGAAGAAGCTGAGTGACACACAGGATTAAACTAAATTATTGTCGGTTAAATATTATCCCTGAATCACTCTATTTATTAAAGTACTGCCGCTTTTTATTTTTCTTATAGATTTTATCTCCATTTTTACGACTTCTTACACTATTTAATCCATAAAATTAATAATTAAATTAATTAAATTTCACTAAGTGATATTTCTATGTTTGAAAACGTTTATATTGTGTGGGATTATTCCCAACTGATAAAAAATAACGGGCTACTCGCCATAAAAATACGTAGATGATATCCTCCCTGACCCTCCTTTTATCCCCAGGCCTTATACGGAGACATAGTTCCAGAATAGAATTATTTTCGGGACTTTTTTGGGTTTGTCCGACATAGAAGACATCGTGAGGAACAAAAAATGTTAATATTATATGGAGTTATTTCTAATCGATGAAAAGTTACGGGCCAGTCTCTAAAAATACATAGACGGCATCTTCCCTGGCCCGGCAGGACGTCATAGGTCGAGAATGGATTTTTTCTCGGGTCTTTTTAGGGTTTGTCCCCTTAGAGGACATCGTAAGGAACAAAAAATGTTAGTATTGTTTGGGATTATTTCCGACTGATGAAGAGTTATGAGCGACTCTATAAAAATGCAAGAGAATGTCATCCTCATCCATCCCCATATGGTCCATACCTCAATCATGAAATTTTTCTTGGGACTTTTTAGATTTTTTCCTACTATCAGATATCATAACAAACATAAAACAACGTTCATATTGTGGGGAGATATTTCCAATAAAAAAAAGCTATGGGTCTCTTTTCATTCCTATATTGACATTTGAATCTGCAATAATTTTACTAATGCATTTTGAGAGTATGCTATAGAATTTAAAACAACAAAAATTTGCGCGTGGAATTTCTCAACCAGTTAAATAAATAGAAACATCCGATATTTTTTTTAAAATGAAAAATTTCTACAGTTTGACAATTCAAATTTTTTAGCCTTGATTGATGAAATTCCACATTCATAACATATTACATTATTAATATCGATCCAAACCAGTTGAGTTAAATGTTTAAAACTTTTATAACTTTAATTTTGCAAATATAAAATGAAAGTTACTTAATGACTCAAAATTTTTCGGAGTACCCTATTTTGCGTTCTGTTATATCCCTCAATAATTTTGAATATATTTATATGTGAATAAATTTTTTATATTGAATATCGAAAACCTAAGAAATTTACTTTTTCCCTCGGGCTACTACTGGATGAAATTTTTTTTCTTTATCAATTTTCTCACCTACACAGAAACGCAAATAGTGACTTTTTCTATATCGGCATAGAAGCTATTACTAGATTGGTATAGGAATACCCAAGTCAGCATAGGAATTTTTTTATATACCTCATAGAAAATATTTTCACGTAAAAAATGTACTAAATTTTTATTTCGACACGAGAGTTTATAGTGTGCAATTTTTGATTTTTAAAATATAATTCTATAATTCATATAATTTCAACAAATATAGAAAATTCTCACATGAAATTAAATATTTTTCACGTCCAAGATATGTTATTGATAAACGTTTTTTTTTTTTTTTTTGAATCGAAGGAAATCTTTAGAAGAGGATGTAAATTGCCAATCCAAATAAAATTGTTGATGCCAAGTATCCACATCTACTCAATAACTCGATGGATGCTTTCGCTAGACAGCCCAAGAAAACGTCGTACGGTCTAACTCTGAACCCCCGAGGGCGTTTAACTTTTTAGTAATCTTTGCTAACTTGTACATCGATACACCCTACGAAAAATATATATATATACCTCAAGAATTTAAGTGTGAAAGTTACGGTAACACAAAACTTTTAAAACTTTTTCTTTCTCAAGTCCTCTTACTTTTCATCCTATGCACAGTGGCTATAAAAATCTTATTAGTTATTAATAAATCTTCTTAAAGTTGAAAATGAGTAAAATAGAAACAAAAATTAATAATTTATCTATCAATATATAAAATATCGTCATCTTAAAATTGTATCGTATTAATTTATGAGAATTTTTAAACAATAAAAAAAATATCAAGTATACCGAAGGTATTTCTATGCACCCAAGAGCAATGCTCATTTTTTCCGCATTATGTTAAATATTTGAATTTTTTAACAGGAAAACTGTCGTGAGCAGACTTGATAACGATCTTTATCTCACAGTTTTCTGACTGGTTGTCAAGTTGACCACTATTCTCGAGAAATACTGCTGGATGGTATAATTTTCGTAAGCTAGTAGACTTGAGTGAGGTGAAAGCAAACGTAACATTGTCGGATGCGTGCAGAATTTATTCATGCAATCTCATAAATGGAACGCATCGGAATACCCAAGAGTAGTCAGTATTTCTGCTTTTTACCCTCATGTCTCTACACATCTACCTTCTGATGTCTGGTGTATACAGGCACTGTCGTTATAGTAACCCATAATATATAAATGTAGTGTGTGAGACACAAAGTATAAGGGGATAAGCTACAGTTGGCTCACAGTTGCACATCCCATTGCGCAAATGTGCCGTTTGGATTCCGTCGACGCCATGAGAAATGTATTTTATGGAAAAGCTAGTGGTATTATATAGGTTGTACGTCCAGTGAGTCTATTCCAAGGAGTAGAATTCTGTCTATAGAGATTTCTCTGTTCTCTAAATCTCGATTGTTCTAAATCTAATTGGCTCTCATTCCATTGAGACTTACGACTTATAGAAATTCCGAGTGCCTCCTATTGTATCCGTTAGGAATTTGTACCAAGAGATTAGTAAACCACCGACTATCTGTTTCTTTGATCTTAAATATTGCAATCAATTACACAATCGTTGCTACGTAATTAAAAATAATCGACAGTTAGCTTGATTTAAAAGTCATTTCTAATGAGGAGCTAAATATCAATTAAAATTTTTTTTAGTCTCTCTCTCTGAACTGAAGTGAGCACTAGTAAAACTTTCCATTCAAGATAAAAATGATAGCAGAGCAGATAGTAAGCTTTAGAAACTCAATGACTTGCGAACCACCGAAAAATTCCAGCTCTTTAAAAGCTTCAAGAGTTCATAATTGAACAAAAAAAATTTTAAGCTAAGCTAAAATATACTTTATGTAAATCGAGTATTTTCAAGATGCCTGATACTTTTTTGAATTTCGAGTAAAAATATTTCTAAACGACCTGACTACTCTAGATATTTTTTTTTTCTTGCAATTTAAAAATTTTTCGCCGTCAGCTGTCACACTTTTTCGGCACGAATTTAATTGGTTATAACTCTGCGTGAAATTTCAAACTAATAATCAAGTTCGGAAATCAGTAAACCCATATTTCAAAAATGCCGGCAATTTTAAATTTCGAAATTGATAAAAAAAAAAAAAATCGCTACTGGCTAAAATAGCTTTTCGTTTCCAACAAACTTTAATACAAAAAAATCTGGGTCATTTCTGTAAAAACGGCATTAAAGCTACGAGAATAAGCTTCAATTTTGTTTTAATACTTTTTATTTCGTAATAATATTTACCAGTTTTATTGTGGTTCAGTTATTTTAGTGAGAAATCTACTTCCATTCCGGCTGCCGGATGACATTACTTTTGTTCTATTTTTTTTTTTTTTTCACATTTCACAGTTAAATTCTGAACATAGGTGTCCTCTTGAAATAAATAAATATCCCCGTAATATTTATGCATTTGACATGTAAATATTATTGAACAAATAAATATAGCTCTTTATGAAGTTGACATTAATTCTACTTGGGCTGTCATGGTTGGTCTCTTCAATTGGCCTGTTTACGTTTTTCAGTTCTGGCAAATTGGCTCTGTTAACGTATAGAACATTCCGCCGAAAAGTTATTCCCGCAGTTTGATGTCAGGGTAAAAAAGTTATCGCAACGTAAAACCAGGTTAGTCCCATTTGTCTGTTTTACGGTCGTCCAACAGATAGCCTGGATAGTACCTAGTATAGCTCGGCCGTACACCTACGCCCTACCCATAATTACTTGATTTCGCTTTAACCCGTGAGCACATCCGTGGACTTTATTGGCCCGTACGTCCTTTAATCAATGTCAACCACCAGTACGATACATTTTATTGCCATGCAGAGTAGTCAACCCGACTACGAGGATACGTTTTAAAACATGTATTATAGAATAGAGCCGATGAGAGAGATGAGCTATCGGAGAATGAACAAAATATAACTGTAAAGAGCAAGTAAAAGTGATCACAAAAGAGAACCGATATGAATTGCGCAGTCATGTCTCCCTCTATACATGCACCCGTCGTTCATTTTATGCTTTTCTTTGGTTCGTTTGTAAAAGTTAAATGGATCTGTTGCTACTGTTTAATCCCATTGCACTTTTGCAAATTAATCTAAACCTTTGATCCATTTAATTATTGAGGTTACCAATTTATGTCACATCCAAAGTATTCTTAACGTTTTAAACAATAGCTTTTCATTAATTCAAGCTTTTTACAATCAATTTCTAATTGGCAATTAAAATTTTTCATATTTTTTATCCAAATAAAATTCAAAGGAATTATTTTTTTTTAAACTCCCCTTGTATTTTATCGACAGTTTTAAAATTCAAAATTAATAATCGTATGAGTTCTATTTAAAAATGTCGGTTTTGTAAAAATAAAAAAAATTTCCAATCAGCTACTGGTCCTCGAGCGGTAAATCAACCTGAGCTGTGGCATTTCCCTTCGGGCAACGCCCAGTCAATTTAGTCATACAAATAGCGTCATTCGCGTTGGCACTATAGTTGATATTAAACGCGTCATTACGCGAAATAATGAACTCACCTCGTCGAGTAGGGGCAAAGAGGATACCAAGAGGTCACGATGTTTTTCTTTAAGTCTCTTGAGTTTTCTCTCTTGATGCTTTATATCTTTTATTTTATTTCACTCTACATTTTTTTATTCCTTCTTATTCTGTCTTATAATCTTGTTTTTCATTATTTTTATTTTACTCAGCTTCATTCTATCGCAATAATATTTTTCGACAAATTCAAACTTATTTATTTTTTATTTTTCTCTACTAACTTTTACCCCTTTTTGTATTGATTATTATTTATAATTGACAAAACTATATCCATTTTAAATGTTTAATCTTCAATTATATATTTTCCACTTTTATCAATTGATGTGTAGGCAAGAAGAAATCAATTTTTTATTTCATTACTACTTCATTCAAAATATTTTCACTTTGTCGAAATATTTTTCCATACCACCATTTAATTCAATACTATAACAATTACTGCACATATATATATATATGCAAAAAATTTTATATTTTTTTATTTTCAACGGCTTGTCGAAATGCTAAATCCACGTGAATTTGATCCTCACTGTTCACTCGTTTTCCTCTTACACCTCTTTTCCCATCCATAAACCTAGTCAACTGTGAATATTTTTGTCGAACGAGTGGAAGCGTTATATTTGAAGTGAACGAACGATAGAGGCTTTAAAGTGCTCACACCACTAGTTGGAAAAATTCATAGTTTTTTTTTTGTTATTATTTATTTATTTTTATTTTTATTGTTATTATTGTCACATTTATTTTTTGCCCAACTCTTTTTATTTATTTTTTCCATATCGAACGGGAGTTTTTTCTTGCATGCACATACGACGCGTTTGGCTGAATCGTAAATCTCGAGTCGAATGAATATTTATAGCGATTATTAATGGGCCGCAGTGGGATTATTTGCTAGTGGTGTAGGTACAGGTGAGAGCTGGAGGTAGAAAAGGGAGGATGAGATGGGATGGTAACACAGTAAGGGGGCATAATGCACCATGTGGTCTTCGGACGGAGCTTCCACTTGGGTCGCTCGACGGTGCCATTAAAGAGAATGCCTGTGGTGGCCGTGGCTTTTCGTAGCTTTTCCGGTATTTATAGCTTCACGCTGAGGACACTACTTCTTTTATTGTACAATGTACATACATCTATGTGTACATATATGGAGGTATATGTGTATAAACAATTTACTGTACGCGTCGTAAACCAGATGATCTAGAGAAACCATACGACAAGCCTACATCCGAGCTGTGTTAACGTTTTGTACATGGGACACAACATGAGTCACTGCATAAGATTTATGCGAACTGCGCATACGCATGGAAGATCTTGTATGCATCGCCTTGCTCTCATCATGCAGATTCGTACCATTACGTGAGCTTTATTATCCTGCAATGACCTGGAATCTACGACGACGCGAATAATAATGGACAAATTTTGATGTTCTACGCTGTACTAATGACGAAATACTATGTCACATGTACTGGTCATTATATAAATCATGCAAGCTTATTACCAAGAAAAACAGCCATTCGGCAAACGAAATGAAAGCAGATTTATCAGTCAGTATTCATTGTTGGTATAAAAATTAAAAATTACAGACATTCCAAAAATATAAAGCAGATTTTGGTATTTTTCGAACTTAATTATGATTGTCAAAGTCTGAGCATACAAAAAAAAAACGATTTCGGATACAAGAAATTTTTTCTCCCAGTAAAGAATTTTTTCTCGCCTCAAGAAAATTTTAGTTTTTGATCTATAAGTTTCTGAGGGCAGGTAAAAATGTTTTTGGGCGAATTAAAATATTTTGTACCAAAAAATTGTTTTTTTCAGTGCAGATAAAATTACTAACATCCATTTAAAAATTTAAAACGCGTATTTCCTACTCCGTAACTCTATATTTTTTTAATACAATTTGCCCCGTGATATTTCGTCTTGGGAGTTTCAAGAACGCGTTGATTCTCTTCGATAGATTTATTAACGAGCATTGTAAGAATTCTTACGAGACCGAGAATTTTTAATCGAATTAGTCTGATTTTTTTAAATTTTCAATAATCATATGCATAAAAAAAAATTCTGAGAAACAACTGACCCTGGGCCAACCCCATAACTTCTTACTATTTATATATAACTCATGATTTAATTGTCATTTTTTATCTCATTAACTAACACATCATTTTGCCGTTAATATTCAGCAAGCTGATCATGAAGACGAAGATGTTTTAAAAAATTTAGTGCTATTGTTGCACTCTTTTAAATCAATAGTGTATTTAAAAATTCCTCCTTCTATTATTTTCAAGTTCTATCCAACTAGTGGATAACTCGTTTACCAAATACTTTGGTATACTTTTTAATAAATCATTTATGATCGAATCGATATGTAGAGGCTTAATGTTTACCAATGAATTAAATACCTGTAATTTAATGTAAGTTATTATTAATTTAAAAAATTATAATCACTTTATAATTGTACAAATTTATAGTAACAATTTAGTTTGATAGAGAATTGAAAGCCCTTTTAAATGAGTACTGACATGACATATTTATCATCAATAATTTAAAATATATACATATGATAAATCATTTTTATCAATTAAAAATTTATATATATTTTTTAAATTATTAAAAATAAGTCAATCGTGTTGGCACTCGTTTGAGAGGGCTTTTAATTACCGACAAAACTATTTTACCGTAAATTAATACTTTTAAAATATTAAAATAATTATCAAATATTAATTATTTGAATTATTACTGTAGATTTTCTTTTTGGAAAATTTTTAGTCCTCTAACGAGCACTAAAATGACATCTTTCTTTTTATAAATATTTATAATGAACATATATTTTTATTTATATGAAATACAATATATGTATATCTTTCAAAATATTTATAATAGAAATTTTTTTGTGAATTCTAAGTGATTATAATATTTAATTACTTACATTAAATTAAAAAATTCTTCACATCCATCAATTATTTTGTCAATTGTGAGTAATTTAATAAAAATAACTGTCGCAAATTATATAATATAATTGTTCACTCATTATCAATATTAATTCTTGCAATTAAATATTCTTAATTATTCATGTTTAATTAATTCTTTGATTCATATTTTTAAATAAAATAATTATATGTAGATAATAATAGTAAACAAATGTGTCAGATGTTTACAATTTCGCCATTTTGAACAGAGCGCTCTCTGTTCAAACAAGCGGGAGAATTTAAAATTTAATTATTTAAATAAATTAAATAATTATTTTTGTATAAAGTAAAATAATAAAATTGTTATAAAAAAGTAATAAATTACTCAGTAAAATTTCATGTTCAATAAATTCAAATGAAAAAAAAAATTTGATTGAAAAAATTTTTTGAATTTACTCACTCTTCCCGCCATCCGCATTCTCTGCTGCAAGTACTCGTACAACACCGACGCACAAATTAATAAATTAAACACACAAACACTAATTAAATATATTAAATTAACACAACTTATTAACTACTACACTAAAACAAGCACTCGAAAATATTATTTTCTTTAAAACACTCACGATCAATTACTTTTTTTTTATATTAAAACTCTGCCAACTGACATGGCGTCATCCTGAAGTTAGTGGACATTTAATAATTTTTGAATTTTTTTTTCAACAAATCAAGTAAAAAAAATAAAAACTAAAAATATCTACACGTAAAAAATTAATAAAATTATCGATGCAATTTTTAAAAATATTTTTTTTTACAATTTATAATTTTGAAAAAAATATAAAAATTATTCAACGTCGACTTACTTCGCTGTCATGACATGGCGTCTCTTAACACGAAAGCTAAACCGGCACTGAATTTACTTTTTTCACAAACTTACATTCACTGACTCACACAATTTAATATCACAAACTATTTATTAATTAATCAATAATAATTTTAAAGTAACATCACATTAATTACCGAGTTGAACAATAAATAAATTAATTATTTAAACGAGCTGAAATGATCACGACAATGGGGCTTCAGTTGAGCGGGAGACTGGCTGGCCCGAAATGCAATGCGGGATGTGGGGGAAGGGAAGCTAGGGCGCGCGCGCACCACCTCGTCGCTACTGCGCAGGTCCCTCCAAGCGTCGCTGCAGCTGCGCGTGCGCCGAACATTAAATCGCCGGCGTCACTGTGCTCGAGACTCGTCTTGCTCGTAATTAAATAAATAAATTCAGTGTTTTTTTGTTTAAATAAATAAAAACGTTTGTCTTCAAATTCTCTCCATCGCTCAATGAACATTTCGTGACAATAATTTAATTGGTACTTAACACAAAACGAGTAAAGAAAGTTATTTAATTAAATCGTATCGTCTTTTCCATTGTCGGACTACCAGTGCTCGGTGTCGTACGAGTGTGAATGTAGCTGACAGTTGGAAATTTTTTAAATTTTGAATTAGATAAATACAATGTAAGTAAATTAATAATTATTAATGCGTATTTAGATTATTAAAAAATCAATACGTGCACTTTCTTTAATTTCATTATTTCAATTAATTAATTAATTTATTTATTTATTTGAAATTTATAAATTGTCTCATTCGGCTGCATTCTCACTCATCGTTGTCGTTCGGTTTCGTGATTGAAAACCCGGCCAAAGTTTTATTGATTTTTTATAATTCGTGCGACAAAGTGTTTAAAGAAATCAGTGAGTGTGTGTGAATAAGTGTAGTTTTTTTTCGTTAAGTGATAAATGTTTTAAGATTCTTTTTTTAGTGTAAAAATAATTTTTTTTTAATTTTAATTGTAAATCGGGTTTCATGAGTGTGTAGTGTTTTTTTAACTAAAGTCAGTGTTGAGTTTGTGTCAATGATTTGAATCAGTGTATTTTATTGTGAATTATTGAATTTTTTAAATCCAGTTTTCGAGTTCAGTATCGAGATATGAGTCACAGAGCAGCAAAATGTAAGTTTTTAAATTTTTTATTGGCATAATTATTTATTGCCATCTTATACTTGAAAAATAATTTATTACTTAAAATCAGTAATTTAACTTGAGATTTAAAATTCATTTTTTTTTTTAATTAATTAAAAAAAAAAATCCGTACGTTTATTTGAACAAGAATCAAAAATAAAAAAAATTATTTTTTTTTTTTGGTAAAATTTTTAATTCTGAGGGTTTATTTAAAAAAAAAATGGATAATAGTGGACCCTGTCGGCTGATCTAAAAATTTCCCGGTCTTTCTGAGGTCAGAGCTTAAAATAATTGTATTATTTGAAAATTTGATCATATTTTTACTATAGCATGAAAGCCAGTTTAGTAACTGAACTTTTATCAAAAAGTAAAAAAATTAGTGAGAGTGAATGTAAGTGACAAGTGTAATTTTAAAAAATTTTATAATAGAAAATGAAATGTAAGTACAATAAAAATTTAAAAATGCGTATCAGATAAATAAAAAATCATTACGGGCATTTTTTAAAATTGATTATTTTGATTAATTAATTTATTTATTTAAAAAATGAGTGTGAGTATAGCAGACATCAGACAAATATAAAATTATTAATAAATAAAGTAAATAAATTAGTAAAATAAAATTTTAAAAAAATCCGCATTTAAAAAATTTAAAAATTAATAAATGCATTCTTCATAAATATTATTTTTTTAATTATTTACTCTATTTATTTATAATTTTAAATTTGTCTGATGTCTGCTACATTCACTCTCATGAAAAATTATCGTACAGTAAAAAAATAAATAAATAAATAAAAGCTTAACTGTACCTGGAGTCCGCCTACTCCAATTCTCAATGAAAATAATGCAGATAGCATACAGAAAAAAAAAAAATTAGCGAAAGTTCAAACTAGCATCAGTATGCAGGCGGATCAGTTTGCTCCATACTTTTCTAAAAACTGTAACTAAGCATTTTTGAACAAACAAAAAAATTGTTTTTTCGTATCTCCTTTTGCCGCGAATTTTGTATAATTTCATAACCAATTATTGCATTGCACTAAAAATAATTAGGATAAAATGAAGAAAAGAAAATTGTAGTTACAATATTTGATGAAAAGATTCATTGATGTTATACAAACAATGACAGACAAAAGCTCATAGCCCCTAGCCGTATAGAGCTTCTGATTCGGCACCATCTATCAATGGAGAACAATGCGGTTTTGGAACGTAGAATTGTGCAAGCGAATAAAAGCACCCACGGAGCATAATAACTAGTGGTTTGTTCGACCCAAGGAATGTTTGGATGGTCGAATGGTTCCAGAGATAATATATGTATTTGTCCAACTCTCTCTTTCTCTTAATGTCCTTTCTCTTTCGTGTATATGAAAGTCTTTTGTTCCTCACTTTATCTATATTCACAATGTTACAACTCAGTTGATATATCTTATTGTTAGTGACCGAGAGTTCTAACTGGGAATTATGTCAAATTTATAAAAGCTCGAATTTATTTCATGATTAATTTAATCCTCGTAATACGTCAATAACTCTTGCTTGATAAAGAAATCGAACGGATCATTTTTTTTAATATAAAAAAAATTTCAAATTTTTTTAAATTAATTAATTAAAAAATGTAAAAAAAATTACTAGATTTTTTAATGAGCGTAAATGCAGCAGACATCAGACAAATTTAAAATTATTTATAAATGCAGTAGATAATTAATAGAATTAAATTTTAAAAAAATGCGCATTTTAAAAATTTTAAAATTAATAAGTGCATTTTTAAAAATTATTGTTTTTTAAATTATTTACTCTATTTATTCATAATTAAAAATTTTTCTGATGTCTGCTGAATTCACACTCATATTTTTTTAGATTCACTAAATTTATAGTCATAAATATGCGATAGGACTTTTTTTTGTTACTTCGAATTGAATCCCAAGTTACATTAGGGCTACAGAGGTCACCAGACATCTCTGATGATTTCCCAGAATTCCCACAAATTTTTGTAGATTTTTCGAATAAAAAATTCCCGGCAACCATAAGATCTATAGTAATCTCCGTAGATCTGGTAAACCTACCATAGATCTAATTTTTGGACAAACCAAATTTCTGTAGACTTACTGTAGATCATCTAAAATATTTTTTCCAAGTAATGTCGTAAATTACACATAAACCCTTTCTAGCACAGTAACATCCTTTAAAGTAACTTGAATATTACAAAACCCAGGTACTATAATCGTACATTATAAGAATGACATCTTACACGTTTTTATCTCTTTTCCCATTATATAAATTTACATTCCATGAAAGTTATATGAACCTGAAAATAATGAGTGTTTTTTAATAATAACCAATGCAATTTTTGACAATACAATGGTTGCAACAAGCTCAAGTATACCTCGTTTGTATTTGAATTAAAGTAAAGGAGATAGTTTGAATGAATACGGAAATAATAACAATTGGATAGTGGTATATCGAGACAGGAAATTCCAATTAGCGGAGCATCTCGAGCGTGAGGAAAGCCCGGACGAACAGTTCGAATAACAATTCAAATTCCCTCTGTGGTTTTCGGATCGCGAGACCGAGTAAGCTGCACCACTAAGGAGCACGTGGTTCCCCGTGTCTCGCCTTCGTTAACCTCAGCGTACCGCTGTAATTGGAAACAAGATGAAAGCCCAAATACTGACATTTGATCTAGAATCTCTGTTACATGCTTGTTATAACACCAATAAAATATATGTTAGAGATGTTGGAAAACCTAACTGGCAATAGTACAAATCCAACGTTTACTTTCTTTTATTTTTATCAATAATTAGGATCGGCTTGACAATTTAAATTAAAATTTTTCAAAACCATTCACAATATTGCAATTTTAATAAAAATAATCATCATCTTCAAAAGTAATTGCTGTGAGGTAACAAAGGTACAAGTTACACTCGTGATAATCATCGAGGATTAGCTATTATTGTATGGCTGAAATGTTACAAGACATGCGCCAATTTACTAACCTCATAAAGGGATAAAATGACGTCCATAAAATCGTTTTAAATATATACGTGGGTTCATTCACAAGCATATACATCTACGTATGCTAACTATAATGTTCTTTGAAGTCCATAAGTATTGTCATGGGACCGGTATACTTAGTGAACCCTCGTATACATGTATTTAATTATAATCGATAGTATATAGCAGACAATATCTTCTTCTACCCCGTCGCCATGCAAACAGCTTCATTTTACACGACACGTGGCTTAATGGTCGCCCTCGACTCGTTTCATCTACTTACCTCTCGTTTTCTCGACGCGCTACTTATCCCGGCATTTATCTGCAGTGTACTGAAAGAAAAAAAATGCTATTAAAAGAGAATTTAATAATGATTTTATTTTCAGTGCATACTTTTTTTGCAATAAAATTAAACTTTATTTCTTATCTTATATCTGTAGAAAAATTACATTATTATTAATTAAATTTTTTATTATATGAAATTAGTGTTATTGACACATTTTCGTTAGGTATCTGTTTATCTAGCCGAAAGTGTCTGAATTTGGGTCTAATTCTATCAGAATCTGACAGTTTTCATAGACTTTCCATCGAGATGACAGATTACTGACTGAAAACTCACAAATAACCAATTTTAAGTAGTCAAAGTTTACAAGAGTTAATATCATTAGACTTAACTTTAGGTGAACCTTCAGACGCCACTGTCCATCTTACGGCTTTAAGATAAAAAAAATTGTGTTCTATTAAAAAGTGGTGTCTCACTTTGTCCCACTCTTTCCCCTATATATTCAGACTATGTATAATTAAATATACAATTATGTATGTTTGCTTAAGTATACTCATCTCGTCATTTATTTATGATTAATCTTAACGCAAAATGCGTTTTTATTGCAACAAAATGAAGCGCAGAAACTCGAGCGATGAAACAATTCCGTGGTCGCAAAGATCGTTTCGTCTGATGAATAATACAGGAAGTAGGTCTGATCTTGAGGAGATTAAGTAGCGCTATAGTCAGCCAGAGACCAACTTCTCTTTCATATTAGACCACATGCTGCTACTGCTGTCTGATGTAGAGCGAGAAAAGCGAAAGAACATGTTAGCATAATTATACTTAATTGATGACAGACTCAGACATTTTTTTAAAAAACTGCACACCTCAAGCGCGAAGCGCTGAGTCTGTTTTATAGATGTTCGAAAATTTTCAAATACTTCACTCATAGTAAACTGATGAATGCGTTCTTTGCACTGCCTTATTTTTTACATATACTACTTACATTTGATTAAAAATAACGCGAAGATTAATTAAGAAAAATTAGAAATCGCCGAACCAGTAACGAATTCCGTCACTCGGACTTCAGAAGACTTTTAACGTCATTTCTAACAAGTCTGCTTTTAATCATTTACGTTAACTACTCTTAATATTAGTAACTGATTTTCAAAAAGCACAAATTAATGACTCCGTATATTAAAAAAAAAAGAATCAAGTTGTAGACACTTGAAAAACTGAATAAATAAACAAACTGATGACATAAATAAATTAATGTGACGTTTTGCCGAGTTTTAATTAGAAATATATTAATTACTTGGGGTAGTTAAATTATAAATAACAGTGAACTTTTCAGACGGAACTCAAATGTTGAGAGTCTGATGAAAGAGAAAAAAAAATTAGTGAGGTGTCAGGTGTTAAAGATTTTTAAAACAAAAAAACAAAGTTGCCATGTAGATGACGAATAAGCATGGAATCATGACGAGGGTGTGAATAAGGGTGTCTCAAGTGCCCACGGTATTCGACGTACTTGAGAATTGTATAAAAATTAATCTCATGTGTACTCACACGTGTCTAAGAATTGATAAACGTAATAAACGAAAAAAAAGTTTGTAATTACAAATAACAACATTTTTTAAAAATAAAAATTGATTTTATGTTAGAATTTTTACTAAACTGTAAAAAAACGGAGTAAGTCTAGGCGGGGTAAGTGTTAAAATTTTCGGTTCTTCCTCCACATAATATTCTATAAATTTTTATATTTTTTTTATGCGCAATGCATTTTTTTTTTCTAATTTCTATACATGGAATTTTTTTACACCGATTCAACACTGCCTACACTATTTTTAACACCGCTCTTTTTACAGTGTATGATTATTATTATAACAAAGAAAAAAAAAAGAAATTAATATAGACAATGTGAATAATAGAAATGAAGGTAATCATAATTTAGTCAAATATAATCCGGCAATCTGGTAATGAAGATTTGTAGAATCAGAAAGAGGATTATCATCCCTATTTGATGCGCGGGTAGTCATTTTCCCATGGTAGTGGTTCTCTTCCCTTTGAAACAGTTTGCAGTGCCTACTTCGTGAATTCAATTAATTCGACCACTCACGCGGTAACTCCCTTGCGGGATCTTTTAGAAAGTGCACATGCAGATAGAGACTACGAGATAGATAAAGATGAAAATTAGCTAGAGTTACAAATCTCTTTTACTATCTAATCACCCGATGTGATTATTTTAATTTTACATAAATTTAAATAATTTAAAGTGACGTGTTTTTTAAATTTTATTTAAAAATATTTCCTTATCATAAATATGTTAAATCGTGATAAAATAATAGTTGTTTGAAAGAAAAATAAAATTCAGTGTTTATCTCGAGTATGATGTATTAAAAAAATACAAAAAGTGTCAGCAAGTATGTTAACACGCGCATAAAAGAGGTGTAAATTCTCGAGCTGAGTGTCAGCATGCAACTACTCAAACGGTGCGGAAGATCTGAAGTAAACATTGAGACGAAAGGAAGGCGTCACACCAGCTTGTTGATTTAGGACGGGACCAACAAACTTTGAGAATGTAGGCTAACCCTCCTGAGACACATGTTACAAAATCAATATTTTCTATTTCACCGTTTCAAAAATTACCCGCTGGCTACGACTTTTAAGACGTATGATTTTAAAGGAAAATCTTATAGTCTCCTACTTCTTCATCGATATGTTTTTAGTATCATGAGCACGTGAGTTAGAATAAGAGCTCTAAAAAAAAACACTAAAGATTATCGAGAGAAAAAACAGGAATTGAAAAAATAGTTTTTTTTATTGACTCCAAGGAAAGATGATTTTCCTAAATGTCACTCATTTAATAAACCAATCTTCTACATTTTCAATTTCACTACTCATTTTACAGCTGCAATCGCACAGTCTTTTCATTTTTTTTTTCTTTTCAAATCAATCGACGAAGAAAACTTCTTTGCATTCTATTCTATTCTTAAAGAAGAAAAAAAATGAGATAAAATCCTGGTGGAAAAGTTTTTTTTAACTTACTGTCATTCGTTAAACTTTCTTTGGAATGAGCTACTTATAGGATTAAAATTTTTTTATAAGTTTTAACTTAACTACTCATTTTATAACTTTGAAGTACGTTGACTTTAACAACTTACTGAAAAATAAAATAAATAATCAAAGTTAAATTATAATAAAAAAAAATAAAATGAAATGAAAAAAAGATAACAAATAAAATTCACTGTAGAATGGAGTATAAAATACGAAAAAAAAGTATCGTATACTTTGTTGGAATCGTAAAATACTTTGACGAGTGAAAAGACTGGAACGATTGTCAAGGTAACGTACATAAAGAAACCGCAGAATAAAATTCCCATCGTATAAAAAGGTAGGCTAAAGGTTTAAAGGAACGACAAAGTAGTATAGTAAGCACAGGCTCATGGAAAACGTATGAACATATACTGTGCAGTTGATGTTACCTATAGTAAGATGGTAGACACACTTTACTCGGTGAAGAAACCGAGGTAAACCAACGAGCGTAAGAGAGTTTGCAAGCAATAAGAGAGCAAAGCAGCAAAGAACTTTAAAATGTACGATCCGTGAAACGGAATAAGGCCAGCAAGTAGTCGCGAAAAGCGTGATACGGTGGTTCAAGAAGAAGAGAGAGATAGAGAGAAAGAGAGGAGTTTATAGAAGATAGAAGAAGAAACAGCACTAGGTAAGGCAGGAAAGACACTTGGTACTCTCTCACACAAATTACCGTACAACATTCGTGGTGGCACTATTCTTCCTCAAGTATCACTCAGGGTTTACTTCTCAATCTCACTAGGGAACTACTGTGGGTCTCACCTTCGTTCGAGGATAAATTTCCTAACCGTACAGACTTAAATCTTCTAACCAACTTGGTGGTTGGAGAAGAGGCTCCTGGACAACCACAAGTCCCACAAAATTTGCTACTCTATTCATTCTCCCATGAGGTCTCGACTTTTGCACAAAGGTGAGACCCTTGATTTATTATTATTTCTTCTGTGTAAATAACACAGTCGTGTATAGTAATAATTTAATGTATTACTTGGTATTAATTTATATATTCGGGATAAAAAATTTGTTATCGTAAAAGAAGAAGCTCACAAGAAATTAAAAACTGGAAAACGATTGACCTTGCGGGCCAATGATTAAAATTTTCATTGTTTTCAAACTCGAAAAATATCAATATTTTGAACTTATTGTTCAGAAAAAGTTTTTTTATTTAGTAGGATGTCAAAACATCAACATCCGATGAAAACTCAATTGTTGAAATTCGGAATGAAAATAAAAACCTTCCGCTTTTTTGAAAATTTTCAGTTTGAAAATTTTCAGATATTCTTTTATAAAAAAGTTGGACTATGACTTGAATATAATTATATTTTTGATTCTTTATTCTCAATGTGTTATTGGGAAATAAACCGATTTGAGTAAATCTTGTTAGAACTGAAAGACTTTAAGTTTATGAGATGTTGAGAATAATCGACGAAATATTTTGTGAAACATTAGAGGAAAATGTGAAGAAATGAAACAAAGTAAAATAGAGAGATTTAAAGAAAATCCTTCCTGAAATAAAAATAGAAAGAGAATCGATTTGAAAAGTTATTGCTTTAGAGTTTCACGAGTTGCACGTAACTCGTTGGTAACGACCGCACTTCCTTGACGAAGCGGAAGACGACCAAGTATGGAAGTCCTTCTTTCAGTGACTCCCTCGGTAGTCGGATCGTACGGAAACTCAACGGGTGGACATTTGGAAAGATTGCTCGTAACCTCGTTATTCGCGGCGGGGATCAAAACTATTGGCAAAGTGACTTAGAAGTCGCCCTGAGGACGAAATGCAACCTTTCTACTGTAGGGCACATCTGACTTGATTACATTACATAGAAACTTTTTACACGGACAAAGAAAAAGATGGAGAAAAATACTTTAACCTTATATATATCTATACAGGAAAAAGTGGGGCAAGTTTGAATTTTTATATTAAGAAAATAATAACTTTGAAAAACTTACAATGATATACTTTGAATTAAATATATCTACCAATATCAAATATTTATAATACATCGCGAAAAAAGGTATTAATGATATTGTGTTATATTATGAATAACATTAAAAACGCAACATAAAGTGATGCTATAAAGAAAAATCGGTCTGTCGGTTGACTCTGCGGACCAGCCCCAAAACTTCCTGCCCATTTCGAGCTCCTTGAGCTTGAAAAATTGTTGTGGATACATTTTCGAGCTCGAAAATACTTTTGCATGCCTTTGTTTTCGAAAAATAACTTTTTTTACCATTTTTTCTACAACGATATATCTCGAACCAATAACCGATTGAGACGTTTCAGGTAGCAATCGAAGCGTTTTATTGATTGACATGATTTTCCTTCACTTTTATGCGCTAGGGCAGATTCAAAAGACTTTGTAGTCTTGTTGCGTTCTTTTTAAACAGTGTAACTGCGGCAAAATTTACGACTCTATTACAAATTTCTTAACAATTGTAAATTTTACTATGGCTATAGTAATTTTTGCTGAATATTTTTTTCAATTTTCGTCAGGTGGCCGGTAGTATTGTGACAAGATAGCATTTTAATCAAAAATAATTTTTCTGAGTAACCATGGTCTGTAATTAGCTTATTTTGATAAATTGAACCGAAATTTTGCACGAAAACTGATACATTTATCTGTGATAAATATAATTAATGGGTAGCTCGGAGCAAAACTTGATTGCAGACGAGTGTTAAGTAGACTGTCTGAACTACTCAGTTGCGAAGTTAAGTGACAAAGTTATTTTAAAGTCTTTTGTTTCAGACAAAATTTATCTAAAAGTTAGTCTACAAAAGGATTTTTTCATTAGAGTAATGTCAAACGTCTATTAACTTTTATTGAATTCCAGTTACTATTGAAATTGAATGACAGAGAAGAGATTTTCAAACCTACTTTTTTGTTTTGGAATTTGAAAATTTCAAAGCTTTAGGTCATTCGCTAAACTTTTCCCTTTCTTTAATTTTTCATTTCTTTTAGCTCTCTTCACTACTGCGTTAAAATAAAAAAGTGCCTCGAAATTTCCTGTAAGCTAAAAGTTTCACCTTCCGGCAAAATTTTGTCGACTTGTATTTATTCTACCACAATGGCTGTAGTAGACTGGAGCCAAAAGAATTAAAAATAACCATGAAGTAAAATAAAAAAAAGTGTTCGATCCGAATCGAAAGAAAAAAATGTCTATGGAAATTAATAAATATACGAAAGTATCAATTAGTAGCAAAACCAATATGACTGTCAAAACAACTAAACACATAGACTCCTGTTTGAAAATTGAGCAACCAAGTCTTGATGTTTTATAAAATAAAAAATTTATTCCTTAAAGCCGTGAAAATAGTGGTTTCCGAGTGTTGCTCTTGGAAAGGGGTCCTGGAAATGAATTCATACGAGCCTTTCATGCAGAGTAGCGAATGAACGTCGGTGTCGTAATTAAATTAAAAATTTTAATATTACGCCCAGTAGTAGTGTTCACTCTCATGTTTCTCTTTCACCCTTAATCTCACCACACATTTTCCCGTTCATTTTAACTCTACCTTTCTCTTTTACTCTTTCACTCTCTTTTTTTTGTATATGTTCGCATTCACATACCAACTCATTATATATATTCGTATATACATATATATATAATCCGTTTTTCTCTCGCTTTTCTTTCACTCAAGAGTTTTTGCCGAGGTGCAACTCGGGAGAGGCTTGCTCGGACGGTTGAACTGGCGAAAAAGCGTAATCGGTTGGTCCACGAGAGCGTAAAAGGGTAATGCACTTTCGAGAGGTAGATATAAGGAGTTTCTTCGTGTAATTCACAGAGTAATGAAGCAGATATGCAAAACTACTTGGGACGTTTCTAGTTTCTCTCTCTGTTACTCTCACTCCTAAATTTTTTTATTTTACTTTTTTCCTCTCGTCCACTTCGACTCTCTACTTACCCTATGCTGCCAGCTGTAAAATAAAAGCCAAGTCTGGAAAGAAGGAGAAGAGGCCAACGTATTTGCATATTTAATTCCGCTCGCTCTTTTCGTACAGCTCAATTTGACTAATTATTCTTTATATTATTGTACATACACCTTTTAACCCCGTGCAAACTATAACCACAGAAACAACTTTTAATTCTTATGAAGAAATTACCTTGAGATTTAGTTTGTCTATTTTTTTTCTTTGTTAAATAAATGACAATTTTTTTTTTCTAACGGCAAAAAAAATAAAAGACAATGTTCATCATGAATAAATGATCAAATGCATACAATAGAGTTTTAAAAAGTTTCATAAAGACAAATAATGAAAAATGTAAAATAAAAAAAATATGAGAATATTGCAAAATGTCTAGAGAAATTATTAGATAACTTAAAAAATTAATTCAAAAGCTTATTCTCTGTGTGAAAAATTATATACTTTTACTCCACACTTTATTCCCTTTTGTCTTATTAGTCCTTTTTAAAAATACAAACGAGATTTTGTCTTTTATACAACGACCTTATACATATATATATTTTTTTTTTATATCAAGAAGTCAAAGTAGAGGACGATAAGGGAAAAAAGTAAGTAGTGGAGTTTTAGAATAGCAGCAAAAAAGTTTTCTATGTTCAGGCATCTTCACCGTAGCATTTTCGGACTCACTGTCATTATATAAAACTCTTAAACTCTATATAAACTTTTATCACTATCTAAGCTATATCTATACAAACTTTAAAAAAAAACCCCAATAAAATTTACAAAATTAAGTAATAATTATAAAAGTTAAAAATTTAAATCGTCAAAAGAAGATAAACTTTTAATTGATAACCTTAACTTATCCATCATCAACAAGTTAAATAAATCCAATCCCCTTTTTTCCTCTTCTCTCATTCTCGACTCATTCGAAAAGTTTGTAATAATTTTATCGTATAATGAAAATCCTCATGAGCAAGTTTGAGTGATAATTCATATGAGTAGTTAAAAGCTTGCCGATAGATCGTAATAGTAATGACAGGCTTTACCCACAAAATTTCTGATAACATGAGCACTCATCAGTAATTTCCCGAGCAAACACCTAAAATTCTATGGTAGCTCGTTGGGATGTGTGCTGGTTCGGTGAATATTCGACTTCTCGAGTTGCTAGTGGTATAAAGACATCGACATAAATTTTATCGTTTACCCCACACTTGTTCGCTATCTACATTCATATATATATAGAGCCAGAGAAGAATAAAGGACATTGGTGAGCAGGATGACCTCGTTGCCATAATCCCGTTGTATAATCCCAGCAATATCTTAGCCCCCACGGGCCAGTCCGAACCACGATGTGACCTACCAAACGGTTTTACCTAGGTCAACCCTCGTAGGAGCATTATATTACACTGAAATTCCATTTATCATTGCGGAGCTCGGAGAACAGGTGGAATGGAAAAACTCAGCCGAACGTCTGAATTATATTCTTTACTACAAGCTAACGCTGCACGACCAGGATTTTGTTAAATCCTCCTCGCATTTTTATGTCTTTATGTATTCATATATATTTTATTCTGACTTTTTGACTCCTTTTTTTGACTTTCGCAATAAAGTATTGTTATTTTTTTTATTAACATATTTTGACATTTAGTTTTATAGATTTAAATAAAAATAACAATAGCGACATATGTTTTTTTCATTTCAATTTTTAGGAAAACAGAAAATGTAAACTTGTTTTAATAAAAACTTTAGCATTTTGACGTTTGGCTTAAAATTTACCCGCGAATTGGAAAGTTGCCAATCCTTAACTCTCTGGTACAAATATGTATATCTATATACACATATATATGTGTATATATCCATATACTAAATGTTATAAGTTCAGTGAATTTCTCAATGCCAAGAAAAGTATTGAATCCATGTGAGATAATTAAATAAATTCGACCAGCTATTTTATTTTTTATTATCTCACAGTTTTCCTTACGCCATTATTTTTACCACGATTGTATGGTGATGATAAATACGTGAGAAGTTTGATCGTTTAACGTCAGCGGCAGGTGGAATTATTCAGCCTATAAAATTCAAGAAGCTCATAAAATTTATTTGAGCCCTTGCAAGTGCACAAAAGCTATAGAATAATCCTATAAAAAAAAATCCCTTATGCATGAAAAGTACAGTAGTAGAATAAAAAAAAATAAATTACCAAAAAAAAGGTGAAATGAAATAATAAATGAGGATAATAATAAGTGAATAATTCCTCTTTGGTGTCAATATCAATTGGCAATCGATCTTTGACAATGAGTCTTTACATTTTATGGTCACTTTACCCACGATATGATATTCAAAATGAGCATCAGTATATCTATATCAAAAACATGCACACAGTCTTTCCCGACTGGTCAAAATCTAGTCGTCCGCCGGTTTTCCACTGGACCGATACATCGATCACGTGCACGCCTAATAGCAGCACGTGTTGGTGATTACGCTCGAGGGACCGTGGGCAGATCGGGTCTAGGTAATTGGCCAAGCATCCCCAGCCGACCAAGCGGAGCAACTACCCCTGATATGGCCATCACAGGATATCCCATGTCCTATCCGCTCATACACTTACAATCGCACACATATAGACACACACACACATGTACGCTTATTTACTCACTCATTTACTCTCTCACTTGGCCTCTCGTTTGGCATATCCCGAGAACCCCTCAGTAGTATAGTAGTCTGATGGGTGAACATTGCGCCGCATATTCTGCCTATACTATAAGCGATTGATTGGTTATCATGCCTGACTCGCTTCCGGTCTAGTCTTGATTATCTACCTACCTATCTATCTATTTGCACTGTCGGCAGCTCCAGTCATCAACGCATTCACCTTCAATTCTACAACACTTTAGAGCTGTTGAAATTAATTTCTATGGGTGATTAAATTGATTAATTTTCAGTTTTGCAAAATTGTTTAAAAAAGCTGTTTTTTTTCTTTATGCAGTATTTTTATAGGCTATTTAATAAAACTTTTATAGTTATTCTGTTTTAATACTATGGATTTTCGCATTCTTTTTTTAGCTCATTATAGTAGCTAACTTACCAAATATAATCGACACTTGAATGGGGAAACTTTGATATTGGTATAGAAAATTTCTTTATAAACTTTGGGAGAAATTAAATTTCATCTTTATATTTATTTTTTTTTTTAATGATTTCTGTGCAGTAAAAAAATAACTTGATGTTTATTGTTCATTGTTCATCTGAACGTTTACAATTTTATTTTTCACTCATTTTAGAGACTAGACGAATTTAAAAAGTATACAAACTTGTATAGTCAATCCGTAAAGTAAAAAATCAATTTTTTTCCCTACAGTCGGCACACCCGTCATAAGTCGGGTTTAGAAATAGAGGTCATTTTTCTAGAAACTTCATTCTTTCTTACCGTGCGTAGCTTTGTTCTAGACTACTCGTTATAAGCCTGTTTTATTTTATATGATATAAAAGATCATATGTGAGTTTTGTCACACTCCGTTACAAATTTCAAAAAAGTGATTAAGGGGAAAGTTGTTCTGGACTCAGTTACTGCTGATAGAGAGGAAAAGGCTAATTAGAGGCAGGCTTACAATGAGAAGTCTACTATATATATAAATTACTATTAAAACTCCAGCGAAAACACATTTAAAGTTACATATTTGATTCTGAATTTAAAATTTTATTTCATTTGATTTTCCTGTTATTGTTATTGTTGTTGTTTTGTTGTTGTTGTTGCTGTTAGTATTTTCTGGGGAAATTAAAATCGAACCAACTTGTATCACAATGAACAATCTGAAGTGCTTTAATTTCTGAATGAGCCGAGAGAAAGATAGAGCGTGAGGTATTTTGGAACCGCGACGCGTTAGAACGCGAAATGGCCCAAGGTTATTTCCCACGAGAGGTACAACCGCTTTCCCACTAGGTTCTGTGGTATTTCCAGACAGCTAGTACTTACCTACGCCCGCTTACGGAAATTTCGGGGATCGTCTACACTCGCGTGTGTCCCACACCGTAAAGTTTGATGAAATTCCCTCCACACAAGTTTACGTCCCTTGGCTATTATAAACTTTCGCTGCCACTATTCCGTCGCCTTTTTTTTATCATTTTATTTTATTAAACTTTTTTTTCACTTCAGATACTTTGCATTCATATTTTCACATCATTCTTCGACTTATATGAATATATATATATATATACACATACAAGTATTCACCTCGTGAAAAATCACTTACGCGACTTTTATATCCCCCGATATTCTAACCAACACTCACGAGGCTTTCGTAATAGCTTCTACGACTTGGTAGTTTGCGTGCCAGTGAATATTTTATATTTCAAAGATTTTCTATACTTACTACGAAATGCTTTTTCCAATAAATTTATTAACCAAAAGGAGAAAAAAAATTATATTTTCGATTGTGTTGTAAAGAAAAGTTAAAGTAAATCCCCAGTTAATGCGAACCATGTGCACAAAAAGTATTATTATTATTATTGTTATTATTATTATATATGCTTTAATGATGGAAAATACACATCCATAAAGTCGTTACAATTTAAACGATAATACGAGAGAGTATAAATTTAGGCAAACAACTCTGCTCCTATAAGCAAGTCTAAAGCCAAGACTAAAGCAACTCGCTTGGCATGATAATGGCTAACCCCGTAAGTCGTGAGAGCTTACCGCAGGAATATAGCCCTCAATTCACGCTTCTACAATGTTCGTTCCTATAATCCAAATCCTAGTGATAAAATAGCTACAAGCTTTCTATAATCCTCGAGAAATATCTGCAATGAACATTGTCACTCTTAATATATAAGTTTAATTAATTTATTTATTTATTTTATTATCTTCATTAAAAATTTTTTCAATTCTTGTTATTCAATAAACAAATTTGTGCTAATGTTCGAGTAAAGCGATTCTCGATTGATAGAGTTGTGTATACAAGAATTTAAGGCATTTACGATCTTAATATTAAGTACTGTGTTCCAGAATGCAAATAATGAAAGAAAGTAGTGAAATGCCTCTTGAATAAAGTGAGCTTCTGTATTTCTGCGTTTTCTGCGTTAACAACCTTGTTTCCGGGAAATAAATTTAAGCGAGGTCTCAGTAACAATTTTTATTCCAATAAATAAACACCAAGATGTTTCTTTCTGTACCTTTATGTTTACGAACGAAAAGAAAAAAAAATATGAAACGAAGATTTCTCTTTACAGCAATGACATAGACAAGACAAAACAAAGCTCTCAGTTTGTATTGAATTACCGTTTCACCAAAAGGAAAAAATATATCCTGAGAATTTGTTTGTTGAAAAATATATAGTATATTTTGTATTAAGTTACTATCTGTCAATAAATTCATTTTGTATTACAAATAGAGACTCAGTTGATCTATGAATTGTTAAACATGTACACCGAGAAATTTTTATCGTTGCAAATGATTTGGTGCCATAGTTAAGCCGGACCATATTAGCCATCAGTAGAAATTGAAATACACATGGGACAATTGCTATGGCCATAGTAATTTTTGCAAGTCTTCATTTGAATTTCCGTCAGGTGGCCAACATGTTCCAGCTTTACTATGACACCATAGAATTTTACGAGAAAATTCTCTCCGTGTAATTATTATAAAAATTCTTTTAAAAAAAAATGTATATATATATTTTATATGTGTGTTTAGTCTTCTTTTGCAATCATAAAAAAAAACTTTCATAACGTATGCACTTTTTTTCAATAGCCCCTTTACACTATCAAAGTGCAGGTAGTCTATTTAGCCACAAATGACATAATACTCGCGCTTGAAGACAAAAAGATAGTATAGCAGGTACTCATGTGATCAGACAGACACCCCTGGTGTCTGCTGTCTCAAGAGGACCACTCTAAAAAGTACCATCATATGACTTCACCCCATACGTTTGTTTCTCTTACACTTTCTCGTGATATTCTACTCATGGTCTTAAAACAAATCTAACACTTGCAGGTGACGAATTTAAAATATATACCCTTCTCACATATTTTCAATAATTCATGTCCATCAATACTTTCCCCTATCTAATTTGTGTTCGTTATGATTCATATCAATACTATTGATATTTTATTTTATCCATATAATTCAGCATTTATAAGTATGAAGTTATAGATGTTCTAATGTTTGCATTTAAATATTACTTAAATTTTAGTCATTACACATAGTAATTACTACAGTTTCATATAAGACTTTTTTGTCCTTAATAGCAAACAGCAAATTTCAGGTTACATTCACCTAAAAATACATGAAACTGTTAAATTTAGTATCTATTGAATAAAGTTACTGTTTTTGGCCACTTTAGGCAGTTTTGGACACTTGGAAAATTTAAATAAAATAGTTTACAAAAGACACAATAACATAAATAACTTTTTAAATCTGTCTAAAGATACTTTTATCCCATGATTAAAGCGAAAATTTATTTTACACTTTTTCATTGGTTAAAATAAAGTATTAAATTCCCAAAAATGGAACAGTGGCCACAAATGGTACCTCTACCCTTATTGCAAGAAGTAGTCTCGATTATTAAAGTACAGAATATAATATTTTTTTGTACGAGGGCCCTGTTTTTGCATTAAGAACTATAATTTTTCCATTGCTCTTTTTTTGTGTATTGTTTCTTCTCTTTTCTCAATTTACTATTTACTATTTGCCTATTTCATACAACAAAATTAATGTCTTCCACGAAAATGTTTATTTTTTAATTATCTCAACATTTCATCTTTCTCAACTTTCCCATACTCATCCAAAAAAAAATCGTTTCTTTGGTTATTTTAGCAAAAAATTAATTAAAAGAAAATTAATTAAAAACGTGATAATACCAGTTGTTTTTCTAATATGACTATACACTCGCGTCGGAAAAAAAATCACAATATGCTGGTTATTCAGATGTACATATATGGTGATGATATCGACCTATAGTATCTTTTTTTAAGCCATGATCTTTCCGTTGGCAAAATAAAAAAAATAATGTGGTCTATACCGTGCCACAAAATACGAGTAAGTTTCACATGCGCGAGGTCTTTCTAGCGTATGCCGCACACAGTAGAACTTGAAATACAATTTCATGCCTTGCCTTCATAAGGAAACAAATAAAATAAATATAAAATGAAAAAAGAAGAATAATAAGAAATTTTATTTGGTGACCACTGTGGCGAAGCCTTTGCCATGATGTTTAGTGACGTTTTGTATCTACTTATATAAAGAGAGAATGTGAATAACTGCTGTCGACGATACGAAACACTCGGACCTAAATTCATAAATGCGACAGGCTCTTATGTATTTGTGCCAGAAAGCAGAAGTGCATACAGAAAATTTTAAGGAATTTAAACCATCTCATTGTTCGCATGAATAATCTTGTATAATCACTATTGTGAGAAAATTCTTCATTACATTATTGCTGTAGTTATATGTTATATATTATGAAAGAACTTTATAATTAGAAAAAAAAAAAAAAACATTATAATTATTATAAAATTATAATTTAAATTCAAAATTACTAACATACAAACGAGGGACAAGAGTTGAAAGGAATTAATTTTCAAAAAATTCCTCAATCTGAAAAAGCTGAGTGTAAAAAAAGTAAAAAGGCGATTAATGAAATTTAGTTGATTGATTTAATTATCGAAATGAGCTTCAATTGTTATAAAGCAAGTACCCAAAATTTAAGCAGACACTAATTTTTTTCCATAGCGGCCCATTTTACCTCAGATTTACCATGTCTTAGTTTTCAAAGAAATTTTACTAAATAATTAAAATTGCCGTCTTGTCGAAATGATCAACTTACCCCGTACTGTTCTACAAAATGTAAATAAGCATTTCAGCTTGAAAAAAAATTAAATTTTTTTGTCTTTAAAAATATCTACTTTTAACCCGGTCTCCCCTATTTGTAATACAAAATATATGTCAAAATAAACTAGAAAACAAATTTTGTTTATATTCAAAATTATTAAACTTTATTCAGCTCGTCTTTCATAAATTTTTTCTGTTCGTAATAAATTACTTTAATTTTCTAGAAAAAAAAAAAAAAAAACTAGACAAAGTGAAAAAATATATATTTTTTAAAAACGTACAACGTATACAATATGTTAGCCTCATATGTGCTGCGAAAGATAAAAGTTACGAGCTGGATAATACCATGAAATTGGGGAATAAGAACACGTGCCGCAGTACAAAATAACGGCTCGGAAATTCAGACTTAATGAGACACCAAAATCTCTTTAATAAAACCAAACTACTAGGGTATTATTAATATTATAATAGTTATATTTTAACTTAATACCTAATATAGCAAATCCCACAGATTAATTATTACAATATTAACTTTTTTCATTTTTACTAATTATTTCCCGATGAAAAAAGTTTTTGTCTAATCATATATAATTATGCATAATCATCTATATATGATTGGATCCAAAAATTGGCCAGGTCTAATTATATATAATCAGATCTGTTTATACATGATCATGCATGAATGAATATAGTCATTTTTAGAATCTCATTTCGAATACCTTTAAATTATTAATTAAGTAATTTAATTAGGATTTATTGTTTTCATCAATATAAATATTGATTAAATTTAAATAAAAAAAAAAAAAAAATTACTATTCGTTGACCACCACTTTACTACGAGGTCACCCATCCAATCAATGACCTACGCCGATGCTGCTTAACTTTGGTGATCGCTGGATTGTAGTCTGATCCTCTAGTCTGTTATGAACTTACAATAAAGGAAAGTTTATGGCATTACTTGACTCAAATAATCAAGTCAATACATCATACGTAAACAATGCACCTAATAATGAATTTGATTTTGTACATAAATGACAATAGAATTCATTAGATACATATAATCAAATCTATTTATCTATAAACTTATAAATATTCGTATATAAATCGATATCGATTAATACTTTTAAATTGCTGCCGAAACCTTTGAACATTTTTTAAGTATTGGGGATTTAAGTTTATTTGATAGTTGACAAAATAAAAATTTAATAACATTTATATTAAAAAATTGTCATATTATGTAATATATATATATATATATATATATATATATATAACTACATATAACTTTATATCAGTCATGTCTGATCAGATCCAATCATATATAAACTTATGCACGACCATACATGAATTTATATTAGCCATGTCTGATCAGATCTAATTATATATGGATTTGTATCAGTCATGTCTAATCAGATCTAATTATATGTAGACTTTTATATAGTTAGATCTGATCATATATAGACTTATATATGGTAGTAAATGGAGTTGACAGCCAAGTATTATCATGTCTAATTATATATAGAGTCATATATAATTAGATCTGATCATATATAGACTTATATATGGTTATATATGGAGTTATACCAGCCAAGTATGAACATATCTAATTATATATAGACTCATATATAATCAGATCTGATCAGATCTAATTATATATAGACTTATATATAATTAGATCTGATCATATATAGACTTATATATGGTAGTAAATGGAGTTGACAGCCAAGTATTATCATGTCTAATTATATATAGAGTCATATATAATTAGATCTGATCATATATAGACTTATATATGGTTATATATGGAGTTATACCAGCCAAGTATGAACATATCTAATTATATATAGACTCATATATAATCAGATCTGATCAGATCTAATTATATATAGACTTATATATAATTAGATCTGATCATATATAGACTTATATATGGGCTAATAACAGCCAGGTATGATCAGATCTAATTATGCATGGGGTCATATATAATTATATATAATTATATATGACCCCATATATAATCATGCATGATTATATATAACTTCATATATGATTATATATAATCATATATGATTATATATATGAACATATATAATCATATATAATTAGACAAAAACTTTTTTCATCGGGTTATCAAACTATTGACATTTAACTGAACATTAATTAATTTTAACAAAACTCAAACACTCGAGCTTTTTGAAGTTTATTATGAATAGCCGAGTTTGCAATTTATGTTGACCAATTTACCTGTTCCACTTTCGTATTCAAAAGTACTCGATTATGTAGAGAAAGGACTTTGACGTCATCTAACTAAACCGACTAAAACTATCCTTTTATTTTCGACACTCAGGGCGTGTTCAGAAACACACTCTGGAAGAGAAAATATTTAACTCCTGCGTTCAGAAATATCCTCTGGTCGAATCAGAGATGCGATTTAACATTACAAAGGTATTAATCACCCCTGGATAGGTAATTTTTCACCTCCAGAGTATATTTCTGAACATGCCCTCATATTTATTGACTTACAAATAAAAAATGAACATCAAAATTTACTAGCTCGTTATATATATACTTCACTTATTTTTTATTTATCCAAATTACTCTTATTTATTTTTTTCAAAATTACTAGACCCATTACTATTTTTTCAATATTCAAAAGTACAAATCCTCATTTCAAAAAATAAATTAATCGAAGAAATGTAAGTGAATATTTTTTGTGTCAAAAATAATTAAATAATTTTTTGAATAAATTTATAGGTTAGGTAATAAAAATATTCATAAAAAAATGTCGAATAAAAATGACTGGGATTCAGTTTCTCAAAGAGACGAACATGCGTCAAAACGAAAAAAATATCCCAAAAATTTATCACACAAAAATGCTGGTAAAATTTCGAACCAAAAAGCGCATAATCAAAATATTGCACGAGTTCCTCGATGTACTTCCCAAGACTCAAGATATTTTTACGTTGATACACAACCGGAAATAGAGCAGCGTACAGCCCAACGGAAATATTTATCAAAACTGTCAAAAATTGACTCGGAATTAAAACAGAGTTCGATGTCTGACACGGTATCATCGTCATCAGACTCAACAGAAATCGTGTCTATGGGAAATAAAAAAAAAATTTCTATGATCGATTTTTATTCTCAATATACTAAAGATATGCGATATTTTGCGAATCAAATCAATGATCTAGGAAAAACTTTAGTGACATTAGCATCATCGATGGATGACAAAATTAAAAAAAATTATTGTTTGTTCAAAGAGAAAAAAATAAAACGTAAAGATCAGGAAAAAAATATGAATTCTGTTGCGGATGCGCACAAAAAAAATTTACAAAAATCACAGATGTTTGAGTCATTTGACCCTAAGGTTTTTGATGATGATAATTATTGTAAATTGAATGAGTATTCAAACGGTGATTTAAGAATGATAAGGAGCAATTTTATTGGTTGTAAAGGCAGACAAAGAATGCAGAAAATTAATGAAGATTTAAATAATTATGTCCACAAGAATAATTCATTTAATTCGATCCTTTCAAGAGAAAGTCTTTATGAACGACAACTTTGTAATGATGCTCTTTCATCTTCTAAAAAATCTATTTCCGTCAGCAAATCTGCGCAACGTAATATGGCAGTCAATGATTACAGAATAAGTGGTGATTGTAAAAAAAAAAAGCCAATGAAAAATTAGCAAATAAAGTCAATGCAATGGGAATTTAAAAATTGTAGTTTAATTGACGAATAAAAAAATTGATACTGTAAGATTTTGAGTGAATATAAATTTATTTAATTAATTATTGACCGGCGGATATCGGAAAATCAATAGACTTCCTGTGATGTCGCTATTCGAGTCTCATAATTTTTAAATTCTATTTGATGGCTTTCAATTTGAAAGAATATAAAATTAAAGTATACTTGAGTTTATTTTTTAAATGAAACATTCAAATTCAGTTCAGTCGGTCACCGGAAAAAGGTCCGGAGCTTTAAGTGTTCGTCAACTCACTGTTCTGCATCCGCAGATCCGGTACAAAAAATTATGTTTTTTTTTTTAATAGAATTCTGGTGGAAAATTTGAAAAAAAATTTTGATCAAATGAATTTTAAAAAATAAATTATTAATAATTTGTAGGATAAATTAAATTTAATGAGTATTGAAAAATAGAATTACGAATTAAGTGTTGAAATAAAATTTATAAGCTCGAGAATTTTTCAATAGATTAAAATACTTGGCACGTGTGAAGCGCAAACTTTAAAATTGAGATTGAGAATCATGATTGCGGAAGAAAAAGTATAAAAAAAAAAGATAAATGGAAAAACTGAAGTAACCAGAGTCAAGTCTTCACTTCGACAAATCATTGGTTCATAAAGAGTAGAAACGAAAATAAGAAATAAAGTGAAAAGAAGACACATTGTGATGAAAAGAAATCTGAGAAGACAATTTGATTTACGATGGGATAAAAAAGTATTTTCCATATCCGATAGAGTTGTCTAAAAAGATGGGCACTATGTCTTACGAATCAAGATTCTTCTATAAGATTTGTCAGGGAATCACTGCAAGTCGATTTCTCACCATGAATTTAATGCCCTATTGTAATCATTAATCATCGATTTTAAAAGTTACCAAATATTTTCTTGCGTATAACTACGTCTGTGAAATTTTTCTCCGTAATCAAGTTTTTGATAGAAGATTATTATCTCGAAAATGATTAAAAAAAATTACTGGCAGTTTAATTAGAAAAAAAAGTAATTAAAATTTCTTTGATTAATAAATACGCAGAAATATTAAAACTAATATTGGTGTAACTGTAATTGAAAAAAAAAAAAAAAATCAATGAACTCTTGAAACTTTGAAAGTTTGTAAATGAAAGGGAGTCTTAATAAAATGTTTAATATTCTTAAGTATAGAAAAGCTGCTCAGAAAGACTAAAATCTAACGAAGAATCAAAAGTGTGAGAATGATGATTGAGAAAAGTCTTACTTTATAAAAGTTGTCTAGTTGAATGAGTCGATATTTAAAAGTATCAAACTTTTTCAAAGTATTAAATTACGGAATCATTCTTTACCGGTATAAATTCTAAGTTCTTATGCATTAAATATTGTGTAATTACTAAGAAGGTTTTAAAATAAATAATATATAATATCACAATTTATTCAGAACATAATTTTATTTTAATCAAACTAGATATTTATTTTCTGAAGAAAATTTTATTACTTTCTTTTAATCAACTGCTTCAAATATTTTCGAATTAACGTACCCTAAAAATTAGGAAAATATTTTTTTTTTAAAATAAATTTTTGTCACAACTTTTGTAGGACGTATTCAAATATTAGAGTGACTGGTCCTTTTAGTAAAGAACGAGTCAAAAAAATTAGAGTTTAAATTCTAAAAGTAGTCAATCAGACAGCAATGAAATATTTTTTTTTCATGTACTTGTCATTGAAATCTAAATGATTCTTTTTATGCATTTGAATTAATTGCATCTACTCAATCTTAGCTGATATATTTTTAGATAAATTTTAGCTCTGTTAAAATTTTCCGTGGGTTACGAGCTTTTAGCATATTGGTACATAACGATCTATAAAGATATGTATATATATGTCTTATGTTTTCGTAATTCAACTGTCAGGAATAAAATATTTAGTTTTATTTTTTGGTTAAATTTAATAAAATATAAAAATGTCGATAAATAAATTATACAAGTTAATTAATGTCAGAAGTAAATTTCAAATGTTGTGGAGAAATAAAAACTGATTGCAGCACAATAAATTACAAAATGATTCATTCGAAAAAGGAAACCGTACAAGAGTAAGAGCCTTTTTTTTCATCGTTTCCGTATTGCCGAACGAAGCATGTCCTGTTACGGATTTTCCGGGGCTAGATAAATCATATCATAGTAGGAAGTGCAACATTTTATCTAGCTATTCTTTTGAACATATCTTGAGTGTAAAAACGTCACACGTTTTCGTTGTCTCTTATAATTAATAATATTATTATGACCTTTTTTCTTTTCATTAAACCTATTTAAGTGATAGAGTGCATAACTTGAGCTTATGTTGATTACAGAAAATTTCATCGGCTTCGAGAAAGAAATAGAAATGAAATTATTAAAAAAAGGCAGTAAGTTGAATTAAAGTTTAAATTCAATAACTTGAAATAGTTGTAAAAAATTTTTGAATATTTTTCGTAGAAGAATACAAATGTTACAAGAAGCTGCATCTTACATCATTCAAAGGTATGATTCGAGAATTTGAAAAATGAGACGCAACTTTTCAGACAACAAAAATTTGTGTTTTATTAAAACATTCTTAGTTACGGTTTTCTAGAAAAGAATGAGATAAGCTTATTAGTCTAAAAGTGCTGCCAATTGAAATTTTTTTTTTTTTTTTTAGAATGGCTCATTTCACCTGAGAAGACCTATTTCCATGCTTTTCTCTAAACCATAGCTAAGCATTTTTAAGCAAAAACACATTTATGCAATCCCTGGTTCAAAAGTTCAATTTTGTGGGGTTAGGTGGCATTTAATAAGTGACCGATTATTAATGCCTACACTAGACCACATTGTTTTATAAAATTTGATAATAGAAAAATTTATTTCGCGATTTTTACTCTCATTTCACTAATGTATGAATATTAGGGTTAATTTGGGTCATATATATGAAGTTACTACATACTACATTGAAATCCAGTTAATAACTTTCAATCGTAATCAATCGGTTTTAATCAAAATTTCTGATCGGATTGAACAATGTGCACCCCTAGATTTAACTAAAGAAGCAAAGACTAATTTTTTCCAAATACCTAAATTTTGAATTATGAATTGCATAAAATATTGTATTACATAAGCCTGAAAAGTGACAAAACTGGTAATTACAAATGACCTCGGGGGAATTTTTTTACCCCTGTTCTGCTCAGGCGTTAAGTTCCTCGCGTGATTTCTTGTGAACTAGCGCAACCTATCGGCTTATTCCAAAACTGACTCATACCGTAATTTGTCACTTTTCAAACTTATATCATAAATAGTTACTGTTTATTTATTATTATTATTAATGATAATGATTTACAGTAAAAATAAAAAGAAAATAGAAAATGATTTTGATGTAGGAGAAAGGTAAATATAAATATACCTAAATCTCAAAAGTATTTTAATTAGTCTACAATATATTCATTATAACATAATTTATTTTAGTAAACAGTGCCAAACATCAGTCTCACTAATGCAGCTTACTACCACCAAAGAACCACGTAATAGATTTAATTACCGTTTGAAATATTTTAACCTCAAAATAAAAGTAACACTCTAACCCTACTTTTAGTTCGTGCAGATGAATGCGTACAGACAAGTCAAGAAGACATTTCAGTCCAACAAATTTTTCCAACAGTAACACAAAGTGGTCAAACGCAAGAACAATTGATAGATTGTCGTGATAATTCAACAGATTGTTCAGCATCCAATAAAACTTGCAATTTATGTGGGAATTACCATAATTAACAATAAAAAAACTAAAACAATATTCTACTCAATTTCTAATTAAGTAAATTGGTTATTTTATTCAAAAAATAGATAAAGTCTCGTATAGTATTTTAGTAAGATAAATTTAATTGGTCATTATCATAGAATTCAGAACAATCTTGTTCTTCTTGCGTTCGTTTAAAGCTATTCGGTATCTTCATTAGTGAAACCTCTGCTATTATATTGAAAGGTAGAAAAACTATTTAATCTCTAATGAACGCAGTTATGAAATTTCTCAGCATATTCAACAAAGTTTTGATATTTTTTTTCCTAAACCATTGAAATTTAGATTTCCAATTTAGTTTAAAAAACGGTTTATAGAAATTACTTAAAATCCTTAATAGATTATTAAAGCTTGAGTAGAAAAACGATACTTAAATTTCTATGATTCCTTAAATAATTAGTTCATTTGAAATACAGCTTAAATTATGAAACTGAAATCAATAAATTATAAGATTTTGATTACTATAGTCTTTTCTCTCAATTAAATTCTGCTGCTCTGTATACTTTGCGCAAGCACGATCACCTATCAGTTATAACAATCAAGTGCAGAATTATGGTCACTTCGAAATATTATACGTGCATGAGCATATTCTGTGAATGAGATCTCATCTAGTACACGATGTTCATGACATAATGTCTGGAATAATTATGAATTGACCAATTAAAATTTAACAATCAAAGTTAATTTCAGTAATATGAGGATCCTGGAGGGAATTTTAATTTAAAAGTTACTAGGAACTATTCAAATTGAATCCAACTAGAAAATTACACAGAAAAATATTTATGGTAACATTTACAATATATTATGGGAATAGTTCCCTTATCATATGGCAATAGGTCTTATTGAAATATCGATTATAGAAATGGCACCCATATAAATTATGGAAAATATTCCTATCTACACTGGTCACAAAAATTAAGGGATGTAAAAAAAATTCCAAATTTTTAATGAATTTTTTTTAACATTAAATAATAATTGTCTAAAAATACTTCCAACGGTATAAACCGTCAAACAAATATTAACACAAAAATATTTGGAAAGTTTTAGAGCCCGTTTTTCCATCCAGGTTTTTTTAAATCCAGGATTAAATTATTATTTGTATTTGTATTTTTTTTTTGTACGCGGGCCAGAAAAACAAAGAAGATTTATAGAGCTTCCGTAAAGTATTACGAATTTACATAAATAATAATAAATACTTGCACACAATCGACAGGAAGTAAAATAGTTACCCTGCAGGCTCACATTAGCGTGTTAACTTGGTTAGTGTTGAATGAAGTATGATTTATTCTATCCCATCGAAGCCTCAGGTTTCTCATAAACTTTTCTTTTTCCACGGTAACATCTTACCATACTTTGAAAGTGCTGATAGGTATTCATGGGTGAATTTATGGCTGCCGGAGCATCAGCCGTCTTTCCGAGCCGATGAGAAAACTGAATAGAAAATCCGATCATCAAGAATGTGCGTATGCACAGATAGTGGATTACGTCAGTACAGAACGACAGAATTTCAATGGGAAAAAGACTTTTCAAAGGACCATCTCTTCAGCTACGAATAAATATATTACAATAATGCTACTAAATTTAATAAAATATTTTAATACCGTCAGTTATTATTTAAATATAATACTTATTTTAAATCAGAAAAAAACGAATCAAAAATAAAATAATTTATTTTATTTAAATAAGTATTTCATTAGCGACATCCAAACACTTTTATCATCAATTAGAGAACCAGTGATTGTGGTCGATTGGATAACACTCTTGTCCTCGAACTCAAGTATTGGCCAGGCTTAGGTTCGAATTCTTCAGTGAGCAAATTAATTATTTTTCATTGATATATTCATTGCTCTTTGAGGTTCGTTCCATATGGCAGGACTGCCATCTGTCAGCCATCTTGCCCACTAACACGTTCCGTGATTGCGAACATGTTTGGACAAAAAGAGATGAGGAAAGTCAGATATCAAATACAAAAGACAAGAAACAGAAATGGCCAGGAGAGAAAAAGTCCGAAAAAGTATAGAGTGATTTGCTAAAACTATAGTGAAATATTGACCAAAGAGAACAAAGTCTCGACTTGCAACATAACCTAAAAATGGTGTTATTTAAATATGTAAAGTGTAAGAACACTAGAAAGCGGAAGTTATACAATAAAGATGGCAAAAAAATAATAATAGTAATTTTAAAATTACTTGTCAAGATTCCGAAGTCTATTAAACAATTAGGGTTTCGTTTTTATTGATTAAATTGACAATTAAAAATAATTAATTGAATGAAATTAAATGCTTTGTAATCATTGATTAGTAAAATCTCCATAAGATTAGAGAGTAGCTTTTCACAAAATTCAAACCCACAATTTCGAGTTCTCAGATCTTTTGCCCAGTGGTCAGTCTACGTCTATTAGTCTTAACTCTCCAGAACAGACTCTACAGTTTCTCTTCTAGGTTTCCATTACCCAGTAATTTTAGTGTCGGCCGAACCACAGACACTAGCTCGGCAAGAGTAAGTAAGCGCATACCTAGAACCTAAGTGCATGGCCGAGTGGTTCTCGTCTCTGCTTGGAGACGAAAGTTGTGGGTACTTCGAAACTCACTACACCATAAAGCCTCGGTAACATTTTCGAAACTAATGCAAAACAACATAAATGAACTACGTTTAACCCAGAACAAAAATTCACCAAGAAGTACAATCGTTATTGTAATAGCTGGAAAACATCTTGCTTTTTTCGTCAAACATAAAACGTAATAGCATTGCATTAAACCCTCAATACTGAGTATTCCTTTTTTTTCATTGCAATTTTTATTTTTATTTTGAACATTTCCTTCTCAGCTAAAATGTTTGTGTATTTAAGTATATGCGTTAATACATTATCAAAATACTAGCCTTCTTTAATGCAAATAACTAAAATTGCATTAACCGTTAGTCGATTTAATTTGTAGACCAAGTCCGGTCGACTTAACTCTCTGAACCGTGAAAATTCAGTGATTATGTATGCATCTCTGGACACATATAACACTTGAATAATGCAATAAACTTGTCCCAAATTTAAATATTAATCTATTTAATACTTTCACACCCAAGAATAACTGATGAAACTACTACCAAAAATTTTATATATTATATCAACTAATTTTAATTATAAACTAATTGATTTATTGTGAAATTTTTTAAATAATTTTAAATGAACATTTTCACCTATCATAATAATCACCAAAATCTACGCGTGATGATAGAATTCGTATAATGAGCTCTTTTAGGATTTTTAATGTTTGCATAATTTATATTCTGAATTAGGATTGAAATAAAATCCATAATTACTCCAAATTTTTTACAGTGTATAAAATGAAAAATATAACTTCATATTTTGATACTTTTTTTACGATTATGTGGCCGAAATCGCCATTTCTGCCCGTTTTCGAGGGTTACAGCTCTCCTGCTTAGTCTCCACGGCTTCCCTTACTTGCTACTATCATTTTCCTAGTGCAGGGGGTCGTATTTGACGTACCTAAGCAATCGTCACCCTACAACTTCATTTTTTGATATTTTTCTACGATTATGTGGCCGAAATCGTCATTTTTGGCCATTTTTGCCTACTTTCGAGGCTCATAGCTCTTCTGCTGAGATTCCACGACTTTCCTCAATTGCTGTTATAACTTTTCTTGTGCAGGGGGTCGTTTTTAACGCATTTGAGTACTTGTTGCCCTATACTTTTATTCAAGCGAAGAGCTCGAAGACTTTTATTCAACCGATGCCCAAATTTTCCGTTTCAAATACAATTCGAATTTTTATACTCGAAAAACAAAGTACATTTTCGTCACACTTTTCAACTCCCGGAAAAATGTTAACACTACTACCAGTGTTACTTCTACACTATTTTCAAGATTAAATTCGACACCGAAATAGCGAGAGCTTACGTCGGTTTTTTTTACACTGCAGGTATATATTGAGGGTTAAAACCATCAGTACTATTCTCTTCATCTTGATTACTCCATTCTCATTGTTTTTTTTTTTTTTTCATCAACTATATACATATTTTGTGATTTAGTGCTTTGTCCACTTTATATATATAAGATTGGAAAGACGAAAGACAAAAGTGCTCTTTTGTCATATGACAATAATTTGTCAACATAGAATCAGACAAATGAAATAATAAAAAAAAAGCTCCAGCAAAATCAAATTAAAAAAAATATAAAACAAAATAGTGGATGGATTTTCAACGCTTTTGTATTTGTAATTGGAACTGGATACAGCCTCACAAAACTTTTTCTCTTTTAGTGTTTTTGTCTCTGAAGAATCTGATTTATACCTATTCCCTTTTACACTCCATTGTTTTCACCCTCACTTTTCCACTCTTTTTCTCGTTTAACTTCGTAACCACAAGTTGCTGGAAATAACATCATGGTAGTACCTTTTCATTACAATGTAATTTTTTATTTCTTATACATTTTCTTTCTCTGTGTATTACTTTATCATTTATATTTTTTCATACCACCTAATTTTTTGTCATAAACTTTTTCAACTTCAATCTTCCCTAGCTCTACTCATCACTTTAATAAAAATTAATATGAGATAAAAAAATATTATGCTCGACTGAAATTCACTCGTTTACCCAACATCCAACTCATCATTTTTTTTCAACCCTTGAAATAAAAGTGTCAAACATAAAAGAAACAAATAAAAATAGTCTTGTTAAAATGTTTGCATGCAAGGAACATCGAGTAACAAATCACAACAGGTCGATGTGTCTTGTTAGTTAGTGTTGACCATCCGAGGACGCGATTCATTTAAAAAAAAAAAAAAGAAATCAAAACACGACCTCTATACGAGCTATCCATTCGGAAAACTCGTTTCTTCTCTTTGTTTTGCTCGTATTTTTACACTTACTCTCTCTCGTCACTCCATGTATACACTCCGTGGTCTACCTCGGCCATTTCCAAGCGATGGCTCAAAAAAAAAGTGAAACATCGACAGAGTTAAAATTCAATAAAGTACACCGCTAGGTAATTGGCATTTCGCATTCTATTTGCGTGTCAGTGCCGGGCCGTTTCGATTTTATAGTCGTCGGTACCGGAAGTACGCGCGCCTCGTCAAAGAGTTCCTCAATTCTCATCCACATTTTGTATAGCTCATATAGCAGTAGTCTACATTCAACTTTTACCCTGAAGTTGCGACGCCATCACTCATATAGTCGTCAGTCATACATAAAAAACCGCACTGCATAAAAATTGAGTGACATGTAGTACGTGGTTTTGCCCGTGAATTGAACCCTTTGTCCTCTACATGCGTATATATGTATGTTCTTTTATCCATCGTGCACTATTGAAATAGCTTGACCTGTTCATTTCAACTACCTATCTTGAACTATGAATCGTGACTACAAAAAATGTCTAAATAATATTTTTAAAATATACTATTGAATTTCAATCTGTTGAGTTATTGCCATTGAAATCAATGTTCAATCTGTTCTGCATTTCAATTTTTTTTTTCATTTGATCCTATTGAAATTCTTAACTTACGTAAATTTAATTATTATTTCGCATATTATTATTTGTTAACATTTGAATTTAACCTAAGTTACACGAAAAAAAAATTTTGGAAAATTCAAAAATGCACAGCTCACTCACTTATTATTGTTATTTTATTTTATAATCATTTCTTTTAGTTTAAGACCGGATTTTTCCATAATTTAATTCTATTTCGATCAGTCATTCTGTTAAAATTAATTCAGATCCTTGAAAATCTCTTTAGATCTATAACCTTGCCAATCGTCTTGTAGAGTCATTATATAGCTAAAAATTGAAAAAAAAAATTTTGAAAACCAAAAGGACATATAGCTTAAATTATACGCCTTTTTGACTCTCAAAATTTATTTTCCAAATTTTCAACTCTAGAATAAGTCTATAGTATGACTTGCAATAAAAAAAAATTATACGCTCTTTTGGCTTTGAACTTAGAGACTAACATCAAAAAGGCCTATAAAAATATGTTCTTTTGGAATTAGTGACGGAATATAACATAACATAAATAACTGAAGCTGATGATATTGTTTTTCAAATAAGAGCTTAACCGTTAATTAATCTGGATAATGAAACCCATAATTAGACTTAACTTAAATAATTATATGAAATTTTTATGCAGAAAAATAATAAATATTTATGAACGTATATATTATTAATATTTGTGTTTATATAATGTCATGAAAGTCCAATGAAGTTGGAATAAATTGAACGGAATGCTTCCAAAAAGATAATTCAGTTATATTATCGTCCACGTACATTAATTAATATTAACTAAGTTATTTTGACACACTACACGGAAAATTAAACTCAAAAAAAAATAGTAAAAGCGGGTAATAACGAATGTAATGAGGATACAAAAAAAACTTCATCCGCTTATTTTAGTTAAACCTGAAATTTCACAATTTTTCTTTTGTTCTTTTCATTTGCCTCGACCCCACATATATCTTTTATACTCAACGCGCAATACAATTCACCTTTTAGTTTCGCTTTGTACCCTCTTCTGATTTTTATGTTTTAAATTTTTTCTAATACTACATGGAGTGAATGGAGTTTTCACTTTAATAAAAAATATAATTCGTGTACATTTGAATTTAATTTAATATGATGGAAAAGAAAAAGTATAATATAGTGAAAAATATATATATATATATTTTATATATTTAATAAAACAAGTGATAAAGTTGAATTTAAAGTCTTATAAAATTTGATTTAAATTGAAAATTAAATTTTTATATAAATTAATAATAATAATATATTCAATGAACGTCACTTCACGCAGCCACGGTTTTACAGAAAGAAGTATCCGTACGTGTCGGAAGTAAAAATCTCAATCGAAATGAATAATAAAAAAAAGAAATTTATAAAACGGATAAAAAACAAAGTAGCTCATTTCCTAACAGCCCTCGCGGAATGAATTTTCGAGAGAAACTGATGCAAAATCTAAGAAACTAAAGCAAATCGTGCGGAGAAGGAAGTCCAGCTTACAATAACCGACTTTTCTTCTCTTGTTCATTCTTCCTTATGTAATTTTCTCATCGTCTTTATTCTTTGTACTTTCTGATTTTAAACCAAGAGAAACTCACTCACACGGAAGAACCGGAGATTGTCAAGAAAATGAATTTAAAGAATTGAATTTCAACACTTCCATCTACTTCAACAAGTCGACACGCTAGTTTTTTATTTTTTATACAGCGAAACTATTCATTCTTATTTCTATATTATTAACTTCAATATTTTTTTACATCTCACTGTATATGCGCACAATAATACTACAATATAAATTTTAATGTTACTTTTATGCTCACGTAGCATAGGGAAATATCAAGTTTTTTCGATGTTAAATTTTCCTAGCGTAGCATCGTAAATCGTAACGAAAATGAATGACCGACGGAACCCCGCGAAAATACTCCCCGTGGTAAAATAAATTGGCGCTCTCGTATTTACACTCTGGCAAAATTAAAATTCCTCAAGTGTAGCAAAGCAGCGAACAACGAGCCGAAGCTGCCTGAAGGAGAGAGACCCTGTTTAATTAATGACCGGACTAATTAAAACGCCTAAAGAAAAATATTCACCCGGGTGTGTCAACTAGTATAGCACCGCAGTTACTGACGAGTTTGCTGAAAATGCAACTTATTCCACTTTTTATCTCCATCGAATCCGTTAGCTCTCTATATTGATTTTGTGCGGTAATTTTATATAAAATGTTGATAACAAACTCTTTTATAGGAATAAAGATGTTTTTCAATTCGATATATATTTTCACGTACACAGAAAAAAGTTGTCTTGAGTTAAGAAAATATTTTTCAAGACAAACGTTTTCGGGAACCAAGTCAAGATTTTCTTGATCCAAGAGAATTTCTCTTGATCAAGGAAAATTTCTATTTTATCCGAGAAAATTCAGGTGCAGAAAAAATTTATTGAATCAAGAATATTTACCTTCAGTCGAGAATTTTTTTTCCTTGTAGATATGACGGAAAAATTTATCAATGTTTCATAACAATATATCTTTGAGGAAATCTAAGAAATAGTGTTATCATATTTCTATATTAGGGGCCATTTTTAAAATACGTTACGAAAAATTTTTTCATTTTAGGCCTTCTCCAAAAAACCAAGAGAATTTGCAAAATTTTTTAATGAGCTGCGGGCGTCACGTTTTCTTAGGTCCCGGTCCCTTTTGTCACAGTACGCGACACCCCTTCCTCCCCCATAAGTGTGAACGTATTTTATGAACGGCACCTTAGCCAAATTACCCTCAATCCAAATAATTCAAAATTCAAAATTCCATTGAATTTTTAAAAATTGCTGTGTATCGATCAGTGCACAGAAAGAAAAGATATTTTAGTGCAACAAATTTTTTACCTTATTCATTGAAAAGAGAAATTTCTTGATGCAACAAAATTTCTTCTAACCCCAAAAAAAATGTCTTCAATTCATAGTGCAAAAATTTCTCGGGACAGATTAAAATTTTCTTAGCGCGGGTAAAAATTTTCTGCACCACGAAATTTTTTTTTCTGTACTGAAAATGGGTTTTATCGTACTCACGAAATCGATCAAACTTGAAACTTTTATCTAAGCTCCTTTCAATATCTACCAAAAACCTCCGTCAATTAAAAATTGGTAAATTACAAAAATTCATTAATTTGAGTGAAAACTCCAAAGTATACTTAAGAAAAAAAAATTATAGTGATAATTTACTCTATTAGTATAAACTAAACGCTTCAATTTTACTAAATGACAATAAATTTTTTTTATTCCTACGCTTTAAACTTCACTTTATTATTGCAATATTGTGTGAATATATTAAAAAAAAAAAAAAAAAAAAAAATGCTATGATACTTCAAATAATTGGAATTTAAAAAAAAGAGGACAAAGTAACCAACATGATATGGATTGACGTCAATTGGCCAATATAATCGATGGTTATGATTTTTTTATGCGATTTTCATCATTCTGAAGATAATCTCCAAAATAGAATGAAGGAAAAAAAAACTAAATAAAATTAAAAAAATAGTGCTCTGTAACTGTACTGCAGCGTGGATTTGACAAGCTGCCTGCGTGTGATGAACGATCGATGTCGTGGTAGTAAAACCAATTTATTATGCAATTTACCGTAGAGACAATGTAAGCTCGTAAAACAAAGCCCCATGCTGCCAGCGTTCGTCCATCGATAGTACCGAAGATAATCCCACAGGCGAGCCACAGGAATTGCATCCGTTTGTTTCGATTCGATTTATTCTCATCGTTATAACAAAATAACCAAAATAATAATAATTTTAATAGTAATAATAAAAAATAACCCCATCTACGCACACTGGAAATATTATGGTGTATAAATAATGTCTACAGATGGAAATATCTCACGTATACATTTTACTCATACAGATAATCTAATTTCGATAAATTTGTCATTTAAATGGAATAAATTTTTCGCTTGTTTAGATAAATATATTCTGTGATTCAATTTAATTTTGTTGATTAATTAATTAATCGTTTTTGAACTCAAATGATTGCATAAATAAATTAGTATTGAAATCCGCATCATTGAATCTTTTAATAAATTATACTATTCAGTTATTGTTCCATTTGCTCTAGAAAAATTAATTTATTTTTATTTTTATTTTTTCTAACGAAAAACAATATGTGAACACACATTTACGACTCGAGAAAAGCCGTGCGAATCCAATCGCTAAAGTGACTCAACGATGTAAAGCCTGTGTAGGAATTGTAATCGCAAGAGTAATCCCTGACAGGGCTGACGCTTACGATTCCACGTAGATACCAGAGTCCATCACTTTCAAAACATAAACCACCGCCACTATCACCTTCGCAGAGACTAGATCCTGAAAATAATAATATTAAAATACATTTTAAATAAATTACTTCCTGTGGAAATAAGTCAAAATTTTTTTGTACACTGATAAAAAGTTGACTTGATTCAAGAGCAAAAATTTTGAGCCAAGAATTCCATTTTGAAGAAAATGATTTTCTTGAGTCAAGAGAAAAAATTCTTGAGCCAATAAATTATTCTTGGGTCAAGTAAATTTCTCTTGGTTCAAAAATTTTTTCTCTTGAATCAAGAAAATCATTTTCTTCAAAATGGAATTCTTGGTTCAAAATTTTCGCTCTTGAATCAAGTCAACTTTTTTATCAGTGTGTATATAGGGGAAAGTGGGACACGAAATGTCAAAAATCGTCGGAAAATTTATTAGTGTAATTTTATAGTAAAGTCTGTTTTCAAAATTTTGTTTTTTTCACTCAGTAACTAATAAAATTTTAGAATTTTTTTGAATTTCAATTTTTGTTCAGAAATAACTAGTTACAGTTTGTAGAAAAAGATGGGGTAAGTTGATCAGCCCTGACAATGCAGTTAATTTGTCAGCGAAAATAAAAATTTTCATCTTAAATTTTTATTTTTTAATTTTCAATAAAAAAATTTAGATACTAAACTCGAAAAAATTGATTTTATGTAAAATTTTGAATTTGCCGCCGACCGAGGTCCTAATTTTTCGTCCAAGCTGTAGCTAATGAGGATTCGCAAACAAAATAAAGTTCTGGCTCAAAAATAGTGTCTCATTTGGTGCCCCGTCTGCACCACTAACCAGTGATTAAAAATTTCCCCGACCCCGTGTGCCCTATGTACCCCGTCGTGCATGCCCTCCCTTATTATACATAAACTAACCATTGAGATAACCAGCACAAAATTTATCTGGTGTAATATATCCTTGAAAGTCTGTTGGAACTTCCGACAAACATTGATCGAATGGTATAAAAGGTATATTTATTTCCTGAAGTTCTTCACTTGGCGTACCATTTGCTGTCTTTCCCCATCCAACTGCCTACACATATATCAAAAAATATTTATGTTAAACATTTTTAATAATATATACACTGTAAAAAATTAGGACTGAATTCGGATTTTATTTCAATTCGAATTCACTCCATCACTCAGAGTTCTGAAGTTTTAAAAAAAATCACTCCGTATACGGAAGTGATTCCGGAGTGACGATTTTTTTTTCACTCCACATTCACTTTGGAGTAAACGCAGGTTCACTCCGAAAATTTTTGAGTATATATTTAAGAGTAATCAAAACTGAAATAGTATAAATCATAATTTACTTTTCCGTATTTTCCGGGCTTTAGATGTTCGTCTTTTTTGACGTTATCCCAGTCAATACAAACAGGACGTACGAGACTAGTCAATTCGAATGGACTTAGTAACTTGAGTAGGGCAATGTCATGAGCAAAATTACCTCTTGCTCCCATGTATCTACTACCAAGATGTATCCACTCAGCCTTGGACGTTTGAGCGTAGTCCTCGTGAACATTCCAATTTCTGTAGTGCTTTCCTGCAGCTACGAAATATCTCGAGGCATTTTTAACTTCATTTATGCTTTCATCGTAGAAACAATGTGCCGCTGCATAATTCAAAGTTCATAATTTACATGAAAAATATTATTAGTTACAGCTTGTCTGAATAGTATAAATTTTAATATCAAAAATATTATTTAATAAATAATATAAACACCCCCATACATCAATATTTACCGGAAACAACAAGATTGCTGCTTATCAGTGTACCCGCACAAATTTGTTCATAAATTTTCTTGGACTTTTTTTCATATACCCCAGTATGCCAAGGAAATACTCCCAATTTAGCTGTAAATCCACTTACGATGAGTGTACTACCGTGAGAAATTGCCGTTCCACATTCTGATGAAAGAAAGTTATAATTTATTTGTAAAAATATTGTATTTCAATTTTTATTTATGATCACAGGGCTGTAAATGACAATTTTACTCATTTTTGAATTGATTATTAATCGTAATCACTCTGTAAACATGAATAAGTGAAATAGGTGAATATTCACTAATTCTAAGTGCCAATCGAACCACTTTTTAAAATGTGGTTCGGTTTGTACTTGAAATCAGTGAATATTCACTTATTTCACTTATTTATGTTTACAGAGCAGCAAATTATTTAGTGATCGATTTCCGGGATCAAAAAAATAACTTAAATTTCACTTTTTTTACTTGAATGGACACTGTGTAGGTCAATTTGACCAAAAGTAAGTCAAAAATGCATGAAAAACATAATTGATTTTGACTTGCTTTTGGCTAACATGGCCTACTTAGTATTCATTTACGTCAAAAAAGTCAAATTTGATGATTTTGGTTTCGTTGACTCAAAATTAAGTTGTTTTTTTGACCCTGGCTGATTTGAATATAAAAAACAGTTGTTTTCTTCAGTTATTGTTCACCCGGGTCAAAAAAACATGATAAATTTGACTTTCTTTACTTAAATGGACATTAAGTAAGTCAAGTTAGCCAAAAGTAAGTCAAAACAAAACGTCTTTTTCATCAATTTTTGAATTACTTTTGGCTTACTCGACCTACTAGCCGTTCATTCAAGGAAAGAAAGTCAAATTTAAGATGTTTTTTTGATCCGGGTGAACAATAACTGAAGAAATCAACTATTTTTTATTTTCAAAACAGTTCGGATCAAAGAAATAACTTAAGTTTGAGTTAACGAAGCTGAAATCAAGACAAATTTGACTTCTTTGACTTAAATGAACACTGAGTAGGTCAAGTTAGCCAAAAGTAAGTCAAAGTCAAACGTCTTTTTTATCGATTTTTAAGTTGCTTTTGGACCTACTTAATATCCATTTTAAGCAAAAAGGTCACTTCGTGACAAGTGAAAACTTTAAATGAAAAATTTCTATATGATGACATAAAAAAAATGATTTATCAATTAAAAACTGAATAACAATGAATTGACGGAAAATTTTCACAACCTTGTTTATAAAAAGTGATAAAAGTAAATAAACGAACTAGGAAGACATCTGAAAAGATGACGATCCCAATTGCCATTTTCAAGGCAAGTTATTTCCCTGTAAACAGGATCATCGGTCAGTGGTATTTTATAAGATGGTTTACACTTGAGCATTGCTTTTGTTCCGGGTTCGAGTGGTTGATCGCAAGGCACTGTAGTGCCATGAATCTTACACGTGACATCCACACTAGAACTCTTGAGAGCTGTACAGGATTCTATAACACAAAGCAACAGAGCAGGAAAATGACCCGTACATAGGATCCACTTGGTTGAATTACCAAGACTGAGAGAGAAGTTATTTCAATGACATCTTCGTTTGCCAAGTACATACTTACTCAAGCATGAGAGGGGCATGTACCATGAGTCGTTGAGGCAAACGGACACTGCACTACCATTCCTCACGTAGCCCTCCTGGCATGTATAAGTGAGAATACTGTTTCTGGGGACCCAGTCTCCGGGAACTTTCTTGCACGAGGACTCGCATCCTCCGAGTTCGTAATTACCACCTTGTGGCTGTTCGGGAAGTCTACAACCACTTCGAGACGGATTAACTGTTGTTCTGATCAAGATTAAACAACAAATTCGATAAATACATTTGCTTTCAATTAACCACTATCGACTGATTGAGAAATGTCTATTTACATCAACAGTTTTTTGATTCAATAAATTTGCTCTTATTCAAAAAAATTATTTATTTTAGGCCAGCTCTGAAATTTCCCGTCTTTGAACTTGCAGAGCTCGAAAACATATCTATTGATGTTTTCTAGCTCTCAAGCTCGGAAGACGTCAATATTTTTGAGCTTTCGATTTTCAGGACAGTTATTTAATTCAAAATTTCAAAAATTAACTTTGTTTACAAATCTTGTGCCCGCATTATTTGTAAAAAAATGAATTGACTGAGACGGAATCTCTAGTAATCAAAAACATTTTTCAAATTTTAAAGCTGATTAGATTTTTGAGTCAATTGAATGGTTTCCGAAATTTGTTTTTATTTTTAAGAACTCAGAGTTTATATGAATGATTGATCAAATTTTTTGGCCAAAAATTCTATCGATTGTCATAAAATCGATCTCAATCAAGAAAATTCGAAATTTATGAAAAATTACACACTTTCAGGCATTACCTGAGAATACTCAAAATAGCTTTCTAGTCTCAAAATAACATCTCATGAAAACTTTATTTTCGAAAATTGGACTTACAATAATTTTGTTATTTTAAAAAAATATTCAATTTTCTTGACTAAAAATCAAAACAAAATTTATATCTTTGAAATAGACATTCCCTTAAATTTATCAGCCATACCGATGGTTTTTAGTTGATGACTTTTCACTTGAATCTTCTTCTTCTTTCTCGCTTTCATACGCCCGTGTACTGGATGATATATTTATACCTAAATATTCCTTATTCGGCATTGCATTGTTCCGATCACTTTGTGGTCTTCCACTTCCGCTGTTATGAGAACTACTTGGACTTATACTCGGTTGTTTTCCTTTATTTTTATTCGATTGTAAGGTATTGCTACCAGTAGTTTGATAATTTACATAACTATCTATTTGCTCATGCGGTTTTTTACCATCCGAATTATTATTGCCGGTATTTTGAATTGGTAATGGCGGTTTATATTTACCATTATTGCTATTTACTTGACTGTAATTTATATTTTTGTTATTATCATTACTATTACTATTATTTTTTCTGTTATTATTAGAATTTATGTTTGTTTGTTGATTGCTTTGATTGTCCGTATTTTTACTGCCCAAAGAAATACCCGGCAAAATTAGATTAATGTTCGTATGAATTTCAATTGAATTACGTGTTGATGTCTCAAGCCTTTGTCCGTTGTCACTATTACCATTTCCATTATAATTATTTTCTGATTGGGGTTGACCCGATGCCCGGTTTCCCGCCTTACCACCATTACCATAGTAACCCTCGTTTCCTGATAACTGAGACGTTGGTCCTTCTCGATTGTCTTGGAAGACATTTTGAGGAGGCACTGGTCGATTTACAAATTCATTATTCTCGTTTCTATTTACGGCTTGTGGTAAAACGGACGATGGTGACAATGGCACTTGAGAGTTTACATGCTTATTTTTATTATAATTGTTACTTATGTCATAGCTTGTCACATCTGGACGAGTGTTAAATATTTCTTGAGGTCGAGGTTCTATAATACTTGTATAACCATTTTGAGTGTCTTGTTGGTTTTTATTGATCGGCATTAAATTAAAATTGTTGTTGTTATTATTATTATTGAAGTCAATATTTGAAACTTCTTCACGTCTAATAGGTATTTGCTGCGATATGGGATTTTTATTATTTACCGTAAAGTCATGGTGCTTCCCAGGTGGTTCTGTATTGATCGGTCTTTGATTAAATGCTTCAATTTGAACTAAGGGCCTTTGAGAACCTCCTAATTGACTTAAAGGATTTCCAAATAAAAAACCAACTTGACGTTTATTTTTTACGGTGTCATTGCATTCTGAAAAATTAATATTATTTTTAATAAGTGAATACAAACCAAAACTAGATGAAGAAAAAAATACCGAGACGGAAAACGTATTAGCATTAATTGGAAATCTAATTTGAAATAACTCAAACACGATCCGAAACAATTCGAAGTTGGAAAAATTGACTATATATAGATATACACTTTAGCATGGATTTAATCATTCCAAATTAGATTTTCAAACCAGAGAGAGAACAAAAAGTATCTATATACTGTTTACAAAAGTAAGAAAATTATACCCAAGTCATATTCTGATAACAAAATTATATAAGGTAGAGGTACCGTTTTTAGGCACTTTAGGGCCAGTTTTGGACACGAAAAATTTTAATAGAATAATTTGTAAAAGACGCGATGACAAAATTAATTTTCAAAATGTGTTTAAAGATACTTTTAATCTGCTATTTAAATGCTAATTTTATTATACAATTTTTCATTAATTAAAATAAAGCATCAAATGTCCAAAAATGATGCAGTGACACAAATGGTACCTCTCTCCTACTGTGATTAAATATGCTATTATTGAAAAAGGCTTGACTTGAAAATGTGCCGTGCAAATTAATTTATAGGTTAATTAGGTCGATATTTTTCCATTTTTCGAATATTTCTGTTCAAATATTTTAATTACCCGCTAATTTAACTTCTATTTAAAGTAAATCATTTTTAACTTTACGTCTATTATAAAATTGGAAAAAAAATATTTTGAAAGTACATCGAAATTATTTTTAAGTAAATAAATATATACATGTATATATTTAATACTGACATAAATATATTTTAATCCAATTAGAAGATTTTGAAGTTCAAGGCTAACGAGCCCGACTCATAATTATAAAAATACACGGCGAGACATAACTTTATGAAATATTGTATTTTCTTACAAGAAATTATGCTTTTTAAAATTTTCAATCTTATATATTTTCAGTGCAGATATAACAAGATTTCATGCAAAATTATTTTTTTAATCAAAAAAATTACAGTTCAGCTCGGAATATGCTAATCTTCTTCTTTTTACATAATTATTATTCTTCAACTAAGACATGAAAATAGTGAATTGCTTTAAAAGTAATTTCTTTTGGCTGTAAATACTCTAAATAATATCAATACTTCCAAATCAGTGATTTATAATATTATCCATAATATTTAATATTTTAAAAAAATATATCAACAATAATCACAAAATTTGAATATTCTTTTAAATATTCGTAATATGAATGAAAATTTGAACATTTAAATTTCTTCACTTCAACGATCAAATTTTTATAAAATAGTAAAAGAAAAATTTGAACAATAATATCAAGAAAATATATGATTGAATAATAAAAATAATAATAATAATTAATAATAAATAACTTAGATAACTTACGAATGAAACAGAATAGTAAAAAAATGAAAAAAATCCATAGTAACAATGATTTTGCAATAATAGTTAACATATTTATATCTTACATGCACTAAATACTCTTACTAACATGAGAAATAATCTTTATCCAAGTGATGCACCGCAATTAGTAAACGACCTTGTGAAGCAGAGATAGTATAGAAAGGACGAGGACGAGAAAGAGAGTGAGTTAAATTTTATTGGGAAGACAAGGTATCCTGAAACTGGTACCCAACTCGTTTCTCGAGTATCTAGCCTCCAGCTAGACAAACATTTTTACCCAAAAAAAGTTTATTCAGGATAAAAGAGCTGACATACCACTGATAAAACTGTGTCAATAACAACTCTAATTTATAAATTTTTTTTTTTAATAAATAAATAAATACATTAACTAATTAAAAAATTTATTAATAAGTATAAATTTAAGTTCTTAATCAATTTCCGTAGTATTGATTCAATCAATTACTTACGAACATTTTAATTAAATAAAATGTTTATCACTTTATTTATTTTGTGATATCATTGGAAAAATATTTTTATTTTTAAGTCATAAGAGTAAAGACAAAAAATGAGAATTGGGTGAAAGAACATAATTTTTTACCTTGGGTATTTTTCAAAGAAACTAATCGAAAAAAATTATTATGTAGTTTCTTCCATCTTTCCAACAAATCAACTGATTCTTCTGAATTGATAACTGTTGCAGTAATCAAAATAATTTTTAAAAGATTGGAGTTCAATTAACCTTTTCATATGTCGCAAGAATCATATAAATTGGTCAATTTTTTAAAAATTCAATATTCATATATACGCGCACAAACGTGATTTTTAAAAAATATCAAGAGGGGTCTGAACTTTTTTTTCTATTACTTTCAAGTCGGCGAAGTACTATCCTTGTTGCACTTGCGCAGTAAATGGAAGCTGTCCAGGTTTTTCTCTTACACAAATGAACATTTTTGAAAAATGAAAATGGAGATTGTTAGATTGTTGAGTAATGCATCGAACCTCGTGCTTAATTTGTCGTTCAGAGGATTTGTTTGAAAAAGCGGGAAATATTGTTTGAGAATGTCCTTGAAAAAAAAAAAAAAAACTACGAATATAATAAAAACAAATGCTTTAAAATTTTTGACTATCGCTCACTCAATTTTATTCACATGTGAAAATAAATTTATTTTATTAATTGAACACTATGGATAGTATATTACAAGTGAACGATTCAAAATATGTGTGCAGAGTACCCGAAGGATTACGCGAACTATGTAAAGATATTTCTCACAAGGTATGTATATATATATATATTTATATGTACACTTGATTTATTGATTTTACAAGCTCAATATTCAATTAATAATATAATTGTTCAATGGATTATCTCATTAATTTATATACATTCAGGTTCTACGTACTCAGCCAACAAATATTTATCATTTTATCGCTGATTATGTTGACGCACTTTTAATTACACGAGACAATACCAAGGGTACTTTATACATTTAAATTACTTTTTTAATTAATTTTCTGTATTATTATTATATTCATATATATTTTATCATAATTAGTGGCAATTAATGTTGTTAATAATGTTGTGGAGAGCAGTGAATTTATTATTAATACTCTAAAGTACATGGAAGTTGATTTTAAACAAATTGCTGCTGTAGCACCAAAATTACAACAAGCATTCCGTGATTATTTGGATGCCGATAATGAGTCAGGTTTGGTTTTTATTCATTAATTTTTTTTTTCATAACATATATATTAATTAACAAATTAAGATGAAAACATAATATTCATACAATATATTTTTGAGAATACTCTTTCATTCCATGAAGCTCAAAATGCCGCAATTATTATTCAATTAACTAAAATAAATTCGCGATGGGAAATTTATGGTAACAATTACAATATATTGTGGGAATAGTTTCCATATCGTATGGTAAAATTTATTTTTTCATTATCAATTATAAGAATGGCACCCATAGAAATTACGGTAAATATTCTTATCTATTTGGATTTCATTCCTACACGATATCGGAATAGTTCCTATTAATTTATGGTAATAATTCCTATGTCATTATGGTAATCATTACCATAACATTGAGAAATTCCATATATGAGAATCATTATCATAACATTATTATGATCATAATAATCATTACTATATTATTGAGATAACTATTACCATATATTAGGCTAGTTATCCCTATACATTGGGGAAATCAATGATATACTGTAACACTTACCGTGATAGTATGGTAATAATTACAATACAACCACAGTAATCATTACTATAGTTACGATAATTATTCCTATCTATTATGAGAATCAATTATATAGTATACTGTAATTTTTACCATAATAGCATGGTAATACTTACTGTTATAATATAGTACCTATTACCATAAAATACAGAAACGATTTTTCTGACATTTAAAAATTCCTCAGATTATGGGAATTATTACCATGATATTGTGGTAATGGTTACCATACTATCCTAGTAATCATTACTATACTATTATGATAATGATATCCATCACACATTATAATAATCAATGATATAATTTACTGTAACATTTAACATGATAGTATTGTAATATTTAACATGAGAATATGGTAATGATTACTATAATATTACAGTAACTATTATCATAATTTATACAAAAAATTACCATTGCATTTAGTAATTCCTCATTATATGGGAATTATTGCCATAATATTATGGTAATGATTACCATATTACTATAGTAATTATTACTATACTATTACGGTAAATATTACCGTATATTATCGTAATGATTCCGATATATTATGGGAATTAATGACGCAATATACTGTAGTATTTCCTATAATAGTATGGTAATGATTACCATAGTAGCATAGTAACTATTACTGTCATATTAAAGAAATATTTACTACATACTATAGTAGTCGTTACCATGATGCATCGGGTTTATTCCCATCCGGATCTAGAAACAGTTCCATGGATATAGGATTTACTACTATGTGTCTATGGTAACTATTCCCATGAGCATAGTAATAATTACCGTAACTAAGTTACCGTACGATATGGAAATTTTTACATCAATAGAAATTGTTCCTACAATCATGGGAACTTTTCCAAAAATTACGAGCATATATCCCATAATTCAAGTAATAATTACCATACCATGGGTTGATATTTCATAAACGCACTTGAAAGTCACCATAATTTTCTCTCCGTCAAAATAAATTTTTATTAATTTAAGATAACAATATAAATTCTATATTTGTTATATTTATTTTATTAAATAAGAAAGCCTTCAGAAATTACCGTCAAAGAATGATAGACAACGCAGTAAATAATAAAATACCAGAACAAAATGCAACGATAAACAGAATTGAATCTTCAAGAAATTCAGGTGATTTATCAAAGGAAGTCAAAGAAGTTATTACTCTTATAAAGGTTAAAATAAATGAATATAATAATTTGCATAAGATTTTGTTAAATTGTGAAATAATGATCAAAGAACACAATTTATGGCACAACAATATTATTTTATTTACAGCCAGCATACCAAAGATGTTTTTCAAATGAAAGCGATAAAATTGAACTTCGAGGTAAAGATTTAAATAAATATAAAAATATAAGAAATTACTATGGGAAATAAATTGAATTTTTTTTCATAATTCGCGAGGGAATTAAAATAAGATTTTAATTATTATTGGCAGTAGATGAAAGAAATGAAAAGAAGGTTGTAATAAAAAAAGAGTTTTCTCAACTGGATAAAAATATTCATGCAAGCGTTTCATTTAATATCATTCCCAAGTATCGTGATAAAATAGATGCCGGTGCCAATCAAGCGGCACTAATTATCCAGGTAATTAAAATAATTGTAATGTTAAATTAATTATTATATATAATTTATATAAAATAAAATAAAGTTTTGAGTTTTATTATTATTTTTAACAGAGAGCTTTCAGAAGACATCGAACCCGACGAAACCTTTCTAAATCTAAAAGCTCAATGTCTACGAACTCAGTGGTCGTTGGAGCGATTCTCAATAACTTAAACTCAAGAATATTTGAGGAAATTCTCTTACGTGAAAATATTTCAAAGAAATTCCATTCTCAAGATAAAATTGCACGAGTGTCTGAACAACTTCGTGATGCTTACAAAGAACGCTTCGATTCGTTTATAACAAAAATATGAATCTGTGTCGTAAATAAAAATTCTTACCTCCATTGATTTTCGAACTTTAAATTTAAAACTACACTTTTTTAATTTTTAAAATTGTATATTTAAAAAAAAAATGTCTTACAAAAATTTCCACTTTTTTACCCATAAATAAAATATATGACCGGTAAATTATTTGTAAAGCCGATTAATTAATCAAATTGTGACTACAGTCCCTGCGTTTAAATCGATCGTACAACTTGTTGGATCTATGCTGTAAACTTTGTGTATGAGTCCAACAGGTCTTACTGGCTCGGTGATCTGTACAAGAAGATTCTTTTGTAGCTTCGTCTAACGTAAGCTGATCCGGGATTTTCTCGCATGACAGACTCTCATCGATCTTCATCCAACTACCTATTACTTTCTTGCCCTTCGACTTTGGCTCCCCAAGGATTTTACGGTTCTTGAATTTATCCACGAGAATGTCCAGCGAGTCTTTGTGTTTTATCAAACCCGTACCTTTGACTAACTCTTCGTCCTCAGTTTCATCTACATCTTCGGCCAAAGTATCGATCATTTTTAAATTTATTGGACACCGATCCATATTGCATCGTCTACATAAAGCTTGTGGTCCTTCTCTATGATCATGGAATTTTTCAAATTTTTTTTTATGTCTGCAGTGACTTTTATTCTGTAAAATCAACTCTGCATCTGAAGACTTCACTGATTTTTTTTGATGATGATCACAGTAATGACGGCGATGATGATGATGATGATGATGCTGACATTTTGTTTGATGTGTGCTCGAATTTAAATGATCATGATCGTTAATATTTTGAAGCTGTTGTTCTTGTTGCTGCTGATGCTTCTGCTTCTGCCGGTGCTGAGAGTCTTGTTTGAACTTATAAAGTTTTGATGGCGAAAACCGTTGTATCTTCATTAGCGAACCGTCCCGAGTTCGACATTCCCACTCGTGTAGTTTACTTGAAAAGTCGAGCGCTCTATCATCGTTCAGAGTGTCAGCTAAAATTAATCGATGACATTTAATTATCTCGAATGAATAGAAAAGTTTTTATACTTATCGTAAGCTGTATACACGTACTTTTGTAAAGAAGATCGATCGATTCTCGATTGCTATATAATTGTTCGCAGTGATTACTTAGTTTTTCGTGATTTATCGTACTCGATTTTTTTGAACTTGACCCTTTTATAGATTTTGGTTTAATATCAAGCCCACTAGAAAATTTTAATAAAAAATTCAAATCTCATTTTTATTTTTTATTCAGGGCTGGACGACAAAAATTTTATAAAAACTGTTTGTTTTTTAAATATTTCAATGTCACTTTTGAATATATAATAGAGCTTTATTTTGAATTTTTTTTGTTAAGCTATTTCAAAAATCAAAAGTGTCATCCAAAAAATTTTAACGCCCTATCAAAAAAATCCATGTGGGAATAAATGGAAACTCATAGGAATCCATGTCAGAAATCCATGGACTTACATAAGAATCTATAGGAATTGATATAGGAGTGTACGGATTTATATGAGAATCCATAAGGAAGCCATGGGTATCTGGATTCCCATTTTAACGGTGTAGATTCCCATGGGACATCGAGGTAAAAACCCTTAAGGAAATCCATACTAGATTCCCATATGAATTTAGCATGCTGTAGATTTCTATAGGAATCCATGTGAGAATCTATGCTGCATTCCTAAAGAAAACAATATCAAAATCCATTTGAAAATGACATGTGGGAACTCACATAGAAATTTAAGCTGGATTCCCATATGTACTTTTTGATAAGGTGATTTTCGTTGTAGATATTTAAGAGAAAATTTTATTTAATTTCTAGAACTTTTTTTTTCACCGTTTCTAGAGGGTATCCGACTTTTTCCGCAAAAAATGAAAATTTTCACCCCGACCCCTCCGTCTAATAAAATTTTTTATATTTATATTTACTCATATTCTGCTGGGTCTTGAAACTCATAGATGTTATTTTTTATAATTTTCTCAACTGCATCTACATTGTCAGTGACGTTTTTCATCTTAGAAACACCAACCACAATTGAATCTCCAACTGTGTCAACGACGTCGAGATGTTGATTCGATTTGTCTTCATCGAATGAATGCTCGTCACCAGCAGATTTACAATTTCGTAAGCAACGGCAGTCACGAGATACTCTCAACTTGGAGGAAGTATTCTCCTTCTTATCTAACGTCCTCGTTGTCGTCGTCGTTGTAGTTCCCGTCATCGCTGTCTCCGTTGTCGCTATCATACCTTTACAACTTCCTTCATTATTCTATGCATACAATATAAACCAGAGTAATATATAATTCAAACATCATATTTCATAAATTTATTAATTATACTTTTGATAAAACTTCAGTCTGTGATTTAACTTCCGTTGGATTTGAAAATTTTCGTTTAGCCCGATGAAATGCTAATGCGGCAGCAGCTAATTGATGCGACGAAGACGGACAGATTTGTGACATGATGTGCAATTAAAAAATAATTTACTTAATAAGACAGTTCATGTCACATTAATATAATTGCTTTTTTTTCTTTCCTGTAATGAAGGTTAGAATTTTTCATTTGTGAATGATTTCACAAACTAAAAATGACATATGCCAACTACAATGTCAATTTAATTATTTCTTATTTATAATGTATGTAGACTTCTCCCAGAACGAGAATGAACTTCGGCAATCGTCCCCACTACCGGTTACTTTTAATCTGCGCATGCGCAAGAAAAAGTGGGGGAATATTTCGTACACAGAATATCTAGAGTCGGAGTAAAAACCGAAAACACCCGAGATACATTTTCGTGCAGGAAAAATTTTAAATTTGACATTTAAATGAATAGTTATAAAGTCTAGTATATATTTTATTATATACATTAATAATATATACCAGCAATAATAATTTAAACCCGGGTTAAAAGTGAACCTGTTTAGAAAAATTGGCCCTAAATTGTAGGATTAAATTTGACTACAATTATTTATATATGATTAGTATATATGTTTAAAAAGCTCGAGTAATAGTTGATTTATTGTGTGTACTATAATTTATTTACTCGTTGGTATACGTACGAGTACATTAGCGATCTCATTAGAGCTTTAAAAGAGACCTCTTTACTACAGCAATTAAACACTACTCTAGTTTCGTGCCTAATGAAAATGAGGTAGCGCAATTTTAATGATGTTTGCTAGTTTGAAATCAGTCTGAGATGATTGGCATGACTCGTACTGCAGACGAAACTAATGCACTCCAACCTTGATGATCCAGCATATGTAATCATGCTATTTAGTTTACTTTTTCTCATTTTATTATTCATTAATTTTTCAGTTATGTCTGAGTTCATTTCTAATTTAAGTGCATATTTAATAAGGCATAATTTATAAAAACAATATATGTTTTCGTGATTTAATTTTTTTTTATATTTAAAATCAATGTCATGGTAATGGAAATTTTCATATATTTTTCCGTTTTCAAATAATTTATTTTAAAATAAAATTAGCGAAACAATTCTGTCGGATAATTTTGTTGAGTTCACGTTAAGTAGATAATTTTTTTAAAAATTTAAAAAGTGGGTAAAATGACGCATCATTATTTTAACAAAATTAGAAATTTTTAATTTATAAAAATTAATTACAATGTATATTTTTTTATACATTTTAATTAATTTAAATAAAGTATCAAATATCAAAAAATGTAGCAGTGGCCATTAGTACTTCTATTCATATTTTTATACATAATGAATCACATTATATTTTTATTAAAAGGAAGTAATGAATCGATATCAATGTAAAATTAATAAACTTAATTAATTGTCAATGTCAATTATTCTAGAATATGAAATAAAATATGACATGCGCAGGTATAAAGTGTAAAAAAATTAGCGGGGTAAATTCGAATTTAAATTTTCCGCAATCACTCCCAATTTTTTACAGTTTGTCTTTCGTTATTTAAATTAGTCGATTAGCGTACAGTAAAATTGTATGAAAAAAAACTTGAAATTTTTATTTAGTTTAAAATGAATTCAATTTTTTTACCCGGGAAACTCTCTATTTGTATGCTAATTTTTTTTTTAAACTCTGAAACTTTGAGTGATGAGTAAATTCGGATTTAAATAAAATCCATAATCACTCCGAACTAACTTGCGATTTTTAAGGAGGTTCGACCGAATCTTATGTAAAAAGGATTTTCCAACTTTACGATTTGAAAGTATACATGTAAAGAAGTACTTTATCTATGTATTCTCAAAATTCGAATCTGATCCACCGTCTAGTTTTTTGGAAAAAAAGATTTAAAAATGACGATTTTTAAGTTCTTATACACAGACTCTTATAGCGGACAAGCTCCCGTCATGACTTGTTCGATTATTTTCATTATTAACCTCCCAAGTTTAAGAAATAAAAAACCACATGCCATAAACTTTAATATTTTTGGAATATGATAAGATTTTAACAATATAGTGTTACCGTTGTAATTATTTAAATAATTAAAGTTAAACTTTATTATTTAATCTCGTTCATCGACGAGGATACACATTATTGAGGATTTGGCAACGTCGCGGAAGCAGCTAAGAGAAAAAACAAAGATAGAAATACATTAATAAGAGAGACGAGATTAGAAATAAATTTTTCCCGCGTTAATTTGAATATCGATGTGTAAGAAGTTAGAACGCGCTGTTGCCAAATCTTTTTATTAAATCATATGAGTCAAAAATAACCAAGTCATTTCATTAGTTTCTTTAATTAAATAAGTAATAAATATTAATTTATGAATTCGTTATGCTATTATAAATTAAAATAATGAATTTTCATAACTATTAGGAAAATTTAGCAAACAAAAAAATTCAAACACTACTTTGACTCACTACCCAGATAGCAAAATGACGTCTTGATGAGTTCTGAATGAGTTTCTATTTATGATTTGGGCGTCTCATCAACATCTTAAAGAAGTCTTTAAGAAGTTCTCAAGATGTCGAATGAGCCACCTAGCGAACTCAGTAAGACGTCTTTCAAAAGAGTTCTCAAAGAGTTCATTTTTCTGACTTCGTAAATAAGACTTCATTATGAATTTACCATGACGTCATTAAAGAGCTCCTAATTTTGACTTCATAAAGAAGTTAAAAAAAGAATACATTTAGACGTCAAAAAACTGACGTCTTATTTATGGAGCCTTCAAGAACTCTTAATTAAGAGTTCTTAAAAATGACACCTTTAAGAAGTCATTATAAGACTTCTTGAGGACACCTTCAAAAAGACGTCGTAAAGCAGTCATTCCGACTTGAATGCTGTCTGGGTAGTGTCGGCCGAACCTCCTTAAAGTGAAGATAAAGAAAACACTTTTTATATTGCAAACATTACATTTAACAATTTAAATGAAAACAATAAATTATATATTTTAGTAACACACCCAATAGTGCTTTTAGCAGAAGTTTGTTTATTATTCAAAAGACTAGGGGAATGGCCAGTAATAACCGAATCCCGGATAACGTACACTTTACCCTGCTATAGATGCTCACGTCAACTGGGGCTTTTACCGACGATATTCATTCACGTCGGGCTAAATGTCAATGAAATCCAAATAGCTTGGAATATAAATGATGCAATCAAACTTACGGTAATAATAATAAAAATTATTACTTTTTACATATCTGATGTACCATACACATTTATGATACTGTGACCCAGATACCTTTCAGATAAAGAGATCAAAATATGCCGACCGTAATATTGATAAAACGAAATTTACTAAATAAAATATTGGGTATTTAAAAATAGCTCTGCGTCTTGTAAAAAGTAAAATTATGAAAAAATTGGAAATCGAAGAGCTATTGACATTTCCATTAAAACTGCATATTGTAAATATTTTTTTTTTTTTTTTAATAAAAAGTTGATTGATTAATAATTCAATTAAACTAAAATACAAAAAGAAATTTTCTGAAAATATTCCAAAAATATTTATAATCGTAAAATTCAAATTTCGAACTTTAAATTGAAGATTTTTTGAACTTTGAGAATGTTCAAAAGTAAAAATAATATACTGAGTACTTTCTAGGAACATTTTTCTGAATTTTTAAAGCAAAAATAATTCGATCTGAAAATTTTACCTTTTTGAGGAACATAAAAAACATTTTAAAACCAAAATTATTAACGTTTTTTGATCTTTGACAAGAACTTTTAAAAAACTCCTAAAGATAATGAAAAAAATCTATACATGAATGCTTATAGTTGACTTAGGGAGTGGCTGAAATTTTCGGCTGACATAATAGATTCGGCAGAAATCTAGATCCAGTAGATTTTTTTACTTTTCATTTCGTTTTTTTATTTTCGTACGACGAAAACCTTTCCGATCTTCAGATGCTTGATGAAAGACGAGCAAAACAAATATTTTTATTAATTATTAATAATTTTCTGACGGTAATTTAGCATCATTGAGCTCTAGCTCTGCAGCTATTGATTATAAAGTCATAAAAATGCTGTAAGCTAATTATTCAAGTAAACAGTTCTACCAAGAAGTTTTTCTACAAAATTTAAAACCACTATAGGTAAATTTTTTTCATATTATCAGAATATGCAGGTTTCTAAATTAAGGACTGAGTAAATGAAAGTCTCTTAATTGAGCATAATTTAGCATCCAATTATCTGTCGCGTTTGGTAATAATTTATAGCAAAGTAAACGCATACATTGACTACAGAAGACAGTGATAAGTCGAATCACGTTGGTCGGTAGCAACGTAGAAACAATTCATGCGCCGGGAATCCTGTCAAGCGATTGGGCTCATGAAGGTAAGCAATTCTCCGGTATATTCGTGAACAATCCCTGAAATCCTATTATACACCAATATGAATGGGATTCAAGATCGGATCGCCGCGTTAATTACAACCGCATTGATTGCATTTCGGGATAAGCGTGCTTAAACTGATATCGATGTCGACATTTGAATCCCGGTATGTTTGTTCTATCTAATTGACACGAATTACTTCAACTATCGACAGCCAATCGCTGATTCATCTACCATCTTTCAAATTATCCGGGTTAGTTAGCTTCTTTTCCACATGTACAATGGTCATAACCAATGGTCCACCCAAAATAATGTATCAAGTCAAATGTATACACATTAGAGTGACTGAAAAAAATTTTATTTTTATATATATATTACTATAAAAAAATAGTTTTAACGAGTTTGAGCTCGAATCTTAAGTTTAGGAGATCGCTCAAAAATTTATAAAATTTTTTAAATATCAAAAAATTCAAATTTTGAATTTTTTTCTCACTACGGAAATTTTACGGTAATGGTCTAGAAGTGGGACTCCACCAACTTTTGACTATAAAAAATTTGTATTAGGAATTTTTTGATCTAGTTTCAACTTCCTGCTATGAAAATTTAAAATTTTCGAAAATCGAGTTCCCTGGATTCGAAAGCGAGAAGTTTTGGGGTTATCCCACGGGTCAATCGTTTTTCAGATTTTTGAATCGTTCTACACGTCGGCGGAATGATGAAAAGACAAAATTTCTAAAAAAATATTTCCATTTCCAATTTCCACCCCGAAACATGAATTTCCAAAGGTTGCTCGAAAACATAAAAAATCAAGTTCCCGCGTTATCTTTAAATTGACATTTGCAGAAAAATTTTCCAGAAAAATTATTTTCCAATTATCCAGCAAATATTTTAAATGACGTTGCATTTAACTAGGTCGCAATTTAAAGTGTCATTATAATACGACAGTATCACAATATTATAATTTTAAAATTTGTTTTAAATGTCATCAGTACTTAGAAGTAAAGTGCATTTTAAAAAAAACTAACAGGAGGAACCTAATATCGGAAAAATTTAAATATTAAAAATAAAAAGGTAGACAATTATTCGAGCGGATTAACATAGAAAGTATATTAACAAAAAAATGATAAAATGTTTCCATCAATTAAATTTCTTCAAACAAAAAAAAATATATTAATATTCTTTCTATACTAACCCTCATTGATTTATCATATTTTTTTTATAAATAGAAACAACTTTTATTTTAACTGTACAATAAATTTAAATTGGTTATAATATATATTACATATTGAAATGATCAATGTTTTTGGACGCGCTTTAGTCGATGCATTTCGTTGATAAAAATGAACTTTACAATTGTTTTGTATGTTTTTTTGTTTGTTTGTTTCATTACCTGAGCTACAATTAATTTAAATATAAATAATTAAACATCAAGGCTCCTTAGTTTGTAACGACAATTGATAAAATTTTCCGAGGAATATTTAATTATGATGATCGGGTTAATGAAGCAAAGATTACCAGAGTAAATTTGATCTTTGTCTAGTGAGCCAATATGAAGATACAATTAATTCATCCATGGAGGACAAGCCGCTGGGGGTTGATGCCCTTGTGAGACCGGTTGATATTGAGGTCGTTGTTGATGATGATGAGATGGGGGTGGAGGTGGTGGCGGTGGTGGTAATGGCGGTGGAGGTGGCGGTGCACTGCAGACAGACTGCATTAATGGTAGTGAATTGTATGGTGGCGGCTTAGCCGAGTAAGGAGCCAGCTGATTATGCTCGACATTCATGTGATGCTCCATAGTCGCTCCTTGGACAGGAGATCTAGTTCGATCGACGTCTTGTTGTTGCTGTTGTTGTTGATTTTGCCCTCCAGAAACACCACGGTATTACTATTATTACCGTCTTGTTCGCATACCCAAGTTCTCATTCATTATCATCTTACCTCTCGGCCTAATTTGGGGAGGCGGCATATTTGTTGGTAGTGGTGGCACTGGATACAACACATGCTGCTCTCCCTCTCGAGGAGGCGGTGGAGGTGGTGGTGGTGGAGGTGGAGGTCGAGACCAAGGAACACGTACGTGATGAGATTGCCACGGCAAGGGGGCCGGTGGAATTTGCTGCCCTGGGCCACATTCACCAGCGAAATTTTGATCATTGCCTAGATTACGGTAAAATCAAGTACAAAATTATCCAACTTGTAATATTACTTTGACAAACGGTGTAAAGAAATTAGTTCCGAGATTTTAAAAAATTTTGAAATTTTGAACATTTATTTCAGACCGATTTTAACTTCTAATTGAACTTTTAGGATTTTTATACAACGTTAAGAATCGGGAGTGAATATGGATTTACTAAATTTTTCCCTCGTTTATTAACAGTTCGAATATCTGTAATTTAAAATCTCCATTTTGGAAGGGAAAAAATGAGTAAAAAAAATACATCTTAGGAATTATATTTAAAAAATGTTCTTATCTGACTTTAAATTCGTTTGCTAAAAGTTCTAAATTAAGAACATATATTTTCTACGACAAAAATCCAAAAGATTAAGAAAAATTCAAATTTAAATGTTCTACATGACGAATTTCTTTGGATTCTTCTTCAAAGAATTTTTTAACACAGAAATAAAATTAAGTTACTTTTAAAATTAATAAAACGAGCAACCTGACTGGCCAAGTATAACTAATAATTAAAATATTCATTAATTTAACCCTTTCCCGAAAGTGTGAATCGAAATGAATCGGTGTAAGCTCTACGGGGGTAGCGCCAATCAAAGTTCGTTGTTAAGGCTGTGTGAGTAACGGTTTAGTCGTGTGAGTGAAGGTTTGATCGTAGTAGTGCATGCATGCGCCCCCTTCTACTATTTTTTCTGCCCCTTCTCTTCTTAACAGGCTAGCGCTCTCTCGCTTTAAAACGAAGACGTACAATTCAAATTGAGAGTAGGGACTCAAGGTCAACCGGGAAAGGGTTAAAGAAAATAAATACGATCGTTTTTTCCCGCGTAATTCAAATATAATTTGAATGATGTAGATAAATCGCTTTATGTCAATACTTGGCAATAAAAAAGTTTAAACTATGAAAAGACACAAATTCGTCAAGACCTTTCTAACGATCCCAAACTTAATGACACTTTCCAATATTATCATATAGATATGGCGGGAACATAATTTTCCTTATTCTCTTAATAAGATAGAATAGATTACTAAAGAAAAAAAAATTGATTAATTACCTGAATTCGATCCTGATTGATCCAAATGCCGTTTCTCACCTGCATATACAACAATTAAAACAGTTAGTGTCTTATTATATTTTACTACTAAACCTTATTAATTTATTAGAAAAATAAAAAAACTATAATTAAAAGTATATCCGCATCCTTTTGAAATGGAGGACAAACCAAATTAGGACTGTAAAAAAATGAAACCATTAAAATTAAAATAAAACACAAAAGTTTATTCCTGGTGGAGTCATCAGGCCGTGTAGGATCCCGCGAGTTCTAAAAAACATTTTCAGCAATAAATTATTAATATACATAAGCAAAAATTAATCAATAAATAAATGATCAGGTCATTGTCATTCAGTGTCATTGAGAAAAAAATCTGAAAGAATAAAATGCAGAAAAAAAAGGTTTTTCACACTCCCATCATTGGCGGTTATTAAACGCGCTATAATATACATAATTAAATAAAAAAAAAGGTTTAAGTTTACATTACAACTACAGCCTAAGAGTACAAGGAAACAATACCAAATACTCGTCGAAAAATAGCAATTTTGGTATAAATTTACATACTCATTGTTTTATTTAATTATAATTAATTAAATAATTAAATAAACAACCAATGCTGCTATTTGTGTAAAACAAAACTAGTAACTAAAATAACGAATTATTTGGCATTTTCCGATTCGAATACTCTTAGCTACAGACCTGGATGAATTAGCAGCTGACTTCCATCTTCGTGGTGATGACCGATACCTCCTAAGGGTTGAACGTGCATCAGTTGCTGCTGTCTGCTTAAACAATTTCAAAATAATTAATCAAACGACGCACAACAGACTAATTCAAATTAATCTGTTGTTAGATCCATGGATATTTCTGAAATAATAAATTTTATTTCAACGTTTATTATGTCGACCTCGAACCAGTGTCGCATATTTTTATTTATTATCAATATTGTGATATGATTTTTTCAATTGTGTTGGCCATTTTATTATCAGCTTATCAATCAAATTTACTTTTCATGATTCCAGCACCGAAATTTGGAATTTCGATGTCTCTACGGCCAGTCGGAACAAGATAACGTCAGTCCGATGCCGCGAATGAATTTTTTCACTATACCTGCGGCGAAAGTTTAAATTCCTGCCCTTTTTGGAAAGGAGAGTCGTTCTGTTATGGAAAAACAACCCTATCAAAAAAATATGTGTGGGATTACATAGGAACTCATAGGAATCTATATGGAAAAGTATGGAATTATATAAGAATCCATAGGAATTAATTATGAAGACTATGGATTTATGTAAGAATCCATGTAACAAGCTATGGGAAATTGTGGGAATCTCATGTAGGAACTTCATATAGGAAACTGTGGGTACCGGGATTCCCACATAGAACTTGGGTATGGATTTATTTGTAGGAAATTCGTATGGGAATTTGGGTTTCTATGTCTATGGTCTATTGATACGAGTCTATGAATAAAAGAACAGATTAATATTCCTATAGAAAACCTTATAAGAATCTAGGTTAGATTCCCATATGGATTTTTTGATAGGGAAATAATGAAAATTAGCGCATGCGCCATTCTTCCTACAAACGGCGGCAAAAATTCAAACTTTCAGGTGCAGATTTAGTGAAAAATTATATTTACACCACGGAGGAAGGTTAGACATCGCAATTTGCGTGTTTGCCACACACACTCTTAGGTTAGAATGTCTTACTTTCCTTCCTAGGTGTGTAATATACTTTTACGTAAATCACGGTTCTGACTTTATGATTGAGTTTTATAAAAATTAGTGTGAATAATAAATAGTGGTTATAGTTTCTGCTTAACAATTAATTTCAAATGACAATTTACGTTTACGCTAATAGTTGATGACACCATTGGTCATAAATTAACTTGTTTTTACTGGCTGCTGACACTGAAACTTTTAATTCAATGCAGGTAATCATGAAAAATATTGTATGTGACACAGGATTAAACACGATTTTAAACTGCGAGTGATGTCAGCCAACTTCACCCTGGTCAGAAATCGTTTTGTTTCACCCCTTGTTACAAAATTTACTATTTTGTATTTTTTATTTCTAGTAATAATTTTTTTATATTATTATTAGAATAGAAATATTTAATAAACTATTATTTTTATATAGATTACTGTTGTTTTCCGTTCAAAAATAATTTTATTTACTTTTTTCGCATTTTCGCACTCAGTAATTTTTTTTTTCCTTTTTTCTAATATTTATCAGAAATTGACCTTTACTCTATAATTAAATTACTTACTTAATTATTGTAACTTTTTAAATTTCATTTTGAATTTATTATACTAATTGTAGGCTAAAGGTCAACAGTAATTAATAAGAATATAATTAACCCTTAACAGTTACGAGTCCAAAAGACCCCAGGTGATTTTTCACTCAAAACGTCAATATCTAGTTATTTGAATTTAAAACTCAAAATATCTTAATAGATATCAAGTTTTTAAAAAAAATCAATGATACCTTTTTTGTATAGAATTCAAAGCGCTACAAAAAAAGTCTCTTGCAATTTTTCAGCTGAGTCAATATTTACAGAGATATTTGCAAAAAACCAATCACTATTTTAATTTATCATGAAAAATTGTGCACTTGATTTATTAAAATAAATCTACTTTTTGTAAAGTTTAACTTTTTCATTGATTTTATATAAAAGTTCGTTTATTCTTCCATAATTTATCACAAGATTTAATTTAAAATATTTATAATTAACAAAGTTGCAGCTATTTTTGTTAAAAAATTAACTTTTTCCGTTTTTATTTTTGTCACTGATATTTTTTTGTAACTAAAAATTAAAATTTATCATAAAAATAAATTCTAGCAGCTACAGAAATATTTAGACAACATCTATATAAAATTGCAAGTAAAAATAATGATTAGTTTTATTTCTCCAGCCGATCAAATTCACCCGAGTCCTATAGACTCCTTGTGATCGTTATGATTCGTCTGTAATTCTGACTGTTGAGGGTTAATTATTTATACAAGTAAATTATCACACGTAAAATAATTTCTTTTTACCATTAAAAGCACATGTGCAACTCTGTAATAAATAATAAACGTTATGTAGTGAATAAGCTTATAAATAAAAAAATATCAACAATAAATAAATTTATTCATAATATATGTATCTGTAAATAAAACTTAAATTTTCTATAGCCTGCCTCCGGATTTATCTGCACTATATCTTCTCGTCAATAAGTATTTCTAAAGGTGGAAATTTTATTTTTATTTTCACATTAATTATTAAATAAATTGTTAAAAAATAATAATCGAAAATGATTTTCTCATCATTGTGTTCCTTTTCTCTCAAATACCGTAACCTTTTTAAAATAAACCTCTCATTCATTCAATTTCATTCATTAATTTTATTTAATTAAACATAATTATTATTAATGTTATTTATTAATTAATATTTTTAATTCCACTCACCCATTTCCGTGACGTTGTACAGGCGGCGGACCACATTGATAAGGAGGTACCTCCTACATAAATTTTTAAAGAAAAAAAAAATTATTATTATTTTTTTGAATAAGACATCAATGGAATTAATTATGGTACTGAAGTTAGCACTAATAATTTTTGGATTTTTTTAAAAGGGCCAAATTATAAAAAAAAAAATATTTTGAAAAATTGCACCTGTAGTTTTTTAAATTTCCTTCATGTGCATTTTTTTACTTTTTTTTTTTTGTAATTTATTTGCTGTAAAAAAAAATCCGAAAATTTTTAATTGTTAACAAACTTCAGGATCATAATTATGATACTGAAACCGACGTTTAATAATTTTCAAATTCTTTTAAAAACGCTAAATTATAATAAAAAAAAAAAAATATTTTAAAAAATTGCACCTGTAGTTTTTTAAATTTCCTACATGTGCATTTTTTTACTTTTTTTTTTTGTAATTTATTTGCTGTTAAAGAAAATCCGAAAATTTTAATTGTCAACAAACTTCAGGATCATAATTTATTTTTATGAAAAATATTCTACCTGAAGTCCCTCAACGTCAGTAAATCGCCTTTTAACCCCATGACCTTTATGATGCTCTGGTGAATCCGGCTTATGCATTTCAAAGTGATGAGGAGGTGGTTGAATAGCGTAGTGGACTTGCGTAGATATCTGGCCATTTTGACATTGCAATTGATGGGTATGATACTGAATGTGCGACTGGACTTGCGAGGGTGGCGCATGATGAAGCCCTTGAGGTGTCGGCACTTGAACCTACGGAATAATTATTCAATGGTTATGCCACTACTAATGACTGCCATCAATTATTATAATTATTATTATTTATATACTTGTATTTGTCCTTGATGCGGTGGCGGTTGTTGGGTTTGATAAAGCCAGGGCGCATTTTGCTGCGGTGGTTGTTGATTTGGTGGCGGCATAGTCGTTAGAATATTCATGGAATTCGGTAATTGATTAACAGTCGGCGGTGGCACCATCTGGGGCGGTGGCACTGGTTGAGGTGGCCCTTGATCGATTGCTCCCTCGTGTTGTCCCTCGACTCCCACTAGAAGAGGGGGCTGACGATGATGTTGATGCTGATGATGATGCTGCTGCTGTTGTTGGTAATGATGCTGATGTTGTTGTTGATGATGATGGTTCGGCGAATGAGAGTTTGGCACGATAAAAGTTTGTGTTGTTGGCGGGGGGACCTGCAGCGGATACTGATGATGAGGTGGCTGGCCCTCGTACTGAGGGGGTAAAATATGTTGAGCATGTTCAGGATTTTGAGGCAGCTGAGTTGACTCCTCAGACTGTAAGATGAATTGCGCTTGCGGCGGAGGTCCTGTTTGCTGATACTGTATCTGATATGTCTGAGGTATCGGGGGTGGCGGCTGGTTCGCTGGAAAATTCGGGGGAGGGAAATGTAAATGTAGCAGAGGCGGTGGAGGCTGATGAGTCGGTGGTGGCTGCTGTAAATTTACAGCTTCGATGGGCGATGCAGGTCGCTGGATATTTGGTTGGGTATAAACGTAAGAAACTGCTCCGCTGACTGACCCACTGCTGCTGGTAATGAATCCATGCTGACCTGGACTCTGAGGTGGCGGGTGGCTCATAACGTACATTTGTGCGATTGGTGGCGTGGAAGAATGGGACACTGATGGCATTTGGATTCCTTGGATATGAACTGGCTGACTCGGGTGGATTTGATACTGAACTTGACTGACTGTCGGTGGAGGTCCGATCAGTTGAACTTGACCAACAGACGATGCAGGTGATATTAACGCTTGCATTTCCTGAAGTATATATATGAGTAGGTGTATATATAATGTATAACTTTATAATCAAATTCCCTACACTGTAAAAAATTCCCGCATTAAATCTAGGGTGACTACAGGTGGATTACTGTTCATTTATTTATTTCCCTTGGAGTGAAATTCACTCCTAAAAGATCTTTATTTTAATATTAAAACTCTGAGTCAGAATTTGGATTTAAATAAAATCCGTAACCACTTCGAATTCACTCCCCATTTTTTACAGCGTATTAATAAAAAAAAAAAAAATTACTTGAGGTTGTGATGAAGGTACCAAAGGCCCAGAGTGTGCTGGAATATGTACTCCTGGTGGTGGAGGTCCACCAGCTCCAGGAGCCGGTCCCCCTGTCATTGTTGCTGTTAATATTGTAGCTGGCAGTGTAACTACACTACTCTGAGCGTGTTGTATAATATCTTGGTGCTGAATAGTAACGACGTTTGACTGAGTTAACGCGCCAATATTCATAGTCTGAAAGTGAGCTGATGGAAAAAAATCCAATCAATTAATGACAGTAACATAAAAAAAAATTGAATCAAGAGTAAAAGACATTTGTCGCTTTGCACTCGAAGTACATCATTTAATACACAAGTCACCTTGTTGAATTTGTTGAATTTGTGGAGTTTCCAAAACTTGCTGCGGTTGGATCGGTGGTAACTGCTGTTGTATAAACGACTGAAACTCCGACTGCATCGTCTGTATTAAATTAATTGCTAATTGTTTCGCATTTTGTAACGCTTCTGCTTTCGGATGTCTGTTACATTTAATAAAATTTTTTTTAGTAGAAATTTCATTTATAAAACTGCTAATAAAATTATTAACTATATTGATGAGTCTTACTCTATGTACAAATGAAGTGGCTCAGGTGATTCTGTTCCCAGCGAAGGATCAACAAATTGAGATCCTCGGCCTCTTAAAGTAACGGTAGCTCCAGTTTCTCCTCTTATGTACAATAAGTTAGCTCCTCCGGTACCAATAATACGCCCGCGTAAATCGAAATTTTGTGGAGCATTTTCAATGCCAATGCATATTTTTTCTACTGAAGGAACTCCTGTATGTAAGCTCATAAGAGGTGGCGGAGCATTGGTAAATCTACTTGGTCTATTTAATGAGCTTTGATGCTCTGTTTTTATAATTTCATTTATTTTTTGAATTGCCACTGTAAATATATTTATATTATATATTACGGGAATTTTCAGGCAATACTTCACCTCCTAATTTTTAAAAATATTCAACGACTTTCAATTATCATATCAGTATTAAAATTTTATTAATTAATTTAAAAGAAATTTGAGCATTAATTTAAAAAAAGACAACGTTGTAATTTCGCCATAGATTAAAAAAAAATTACATTTTCTATTAATTAGGAGTCTAACGAAATTTGGTTAATAAATTTTAGCCTCCACAATTTGAAAATTCTTATTATAAAATTGACATGAAGATTTTACTAAAATTTATTTAACAAATTTTGTTGGAGCGAATTTTAGGAAAGTGTCTTACCCGACTTTTTAAAAATATTAAATCACTCAATTATCATATCGGTATTCAAATTTTATTAACTAATAAAAAAAATTGAAACACTAGTTGAAAAAAAGACGTCGATGCATTTTCGCTGGGATATAAATTAAGAACAAAAATTGACATGGAGATTTTACTAAAATTTAATTAACAAATTTCTTTTAACTCCCAATTGATGTCAATTGTAAATAATTTTTTTTTAAATGTATATCTTGAAGAAATTACAACGACGTCATTTTTTTTCAATTAACGCTTTAATTTTTTTTAATTAATTAATAAAATTTTAATATAGTTACGACAATTAAAGGTCACTGAATATTATTAAAGTCAAAGAAGAGAGGGTCTGAAAATTCTCTGGATTTTTATTTTAATTAATTAATTAATTAATTAATTAATAAAACATTAATACAGTTTTGACAGGTGTCATTGAATATTTTAAAAAAAGTGGAGACACTGTCTGCGAATGCTCTTATAAATAGCATTAAAAAAAATCAATATATATTGGTATAAATAAATAAATCATACTATCAATGTTGTGTTTCGTATGGCCTTGAATATAAAGATAAAGTGGACGTTCATTAGGGCATCTTGCTTTCTCTTGTTCAGTCATAAACCTCCCGCGAGTAGAAACAGTAGTGCCTACACAACAAACATTTTTATTATTCCACTTAGTATGAGTTAATAATAGCGACAAAAGTTTTGTATAAAGTTTTAAAACTTTCTTTAGTTAATACCAACAGAACACTTTATTTTTCTTTGTCATAAATTGCCGATTAAATATAAATGCGATTGTTATTTTTACAGTAAAACCACTTTGTCCAAAATAAAAATAGATATTGATTTAACAATTTAAGTTCAATAAGCCTTTCAATAAGAATTAATAGACAGTACATTCATTTAATTAATATAAATTGATATTTTATTTATTATTTATTACTTATAAAAATACAAGTACGCATTTCATTTTAAAATTAATAACTATTTTTATTTTTTATCTCTTATAAATTTCGTAGCTGAATAACATAAGTTTTTTGAATACAAAAAATTGACAAGACGAAATATGTCATTATAATTTATTACGAAACGTGAATAATTATAAATTCAAATATCCTGATAATCGAGTATTATCGGGTGTCCGCTCAAAATATTATAAAAAAAATTTGTCATAGAAAAAAAACCATAAAAATAAAAACTACATACTAAAATATATAGTTAACAATATCTTCATACATTAATATGCAACCGATATACTATAAATCTATCACTATCAATATAATGAAATGTGTAAAATTTTTTAGTGTATGAATTAGTTGGTATATTGATATGAAATGGTGGCAATAAATTTTTATTACTAGGTTATTATTGTATCTGGTTATGTTTGTACTTAGATATTAATTACAAGGATATTATTGTGTCTGGTTATTTCTGTATGATGTTATTTTTGTAAATAGTCATTTTTGTATCAGGTTATTATTGACTAGTTTTTATTATGATGGCTATTAAAAACAGGGTATTTAGGACTGTAACCAGTATATTGTACTTATTGTAATTCACTGTAATAAATTAAGTGAAATGAATTAATTACTACATGGTAATTAAATACTTGTCAGTCTACTTTACTCTCCAGCTGTTCAAACAATCTTTATGAAATCACAATACTATCAAGAACTTTATCATCGATTAGTTATTATAATCCTTAAAATATTAATTATCTTTTTATTATTATTATTATTAGTATTATTATTATTATTATTATTATTTTATTATTATTATTATTGATACCTAAATTAAAATTATATAAAAATTTTAATAATTATAGAAACATACCTGAAAAAGAATTAATTTCATCTTGAATATATCCCTTAGTAAGTAAAGTTCTTGCACTAGGAGGCGTTTCATTGATATCAAATTCGGTTGTAAAAACTTCAGCTCCTTTATAAGTTCCATTTGAGTATGACAGAGCCTATCAAAAATTTCATTCAAATTTATAAGGAATATATATAATTAAATATGATAATATTAACATTAATAATGTCACAAATTTTAAGAATTATAATAAAGAAGCTACTCTGAAAAAATATCCTCATTTTTTTGTATCTCAGACCAGCTTCCCCAAATAAAAAAATAGTTTAATGTCTGGTCCTTTCAGTTTGAAAAATAAATAGCTTGTTAATAAGATCTTACCTTATTCCCATTGGAACCTCGAAATTTTCCTTTAGCCATGAGCATTGAATTTTATATTTTCCAGTAACATGCGTCACTTACTTCACAGCCACATTGTCATTCTGTCACATCTACAACAACAATTAACAAATAAATTATTATTTAAACAACTTTTCATTATTTAAATTATTCCAATACAGATATTAGCATAAAAAATTTATTATTTAATTTGATATTCAACGAATCAATCAATTTTAAAAAATATATACTTCAATTACAAAAAAATTTTATCATAAAATAATTGAAGAAAAAAAAAATCAATAATAAATTACATTAAATGTGATATATATTAATAATAAAAAAAATATGTGTATTAATTAAATTTAAATAAAAATGATGAATAATTATTTAAAAAATTACCTAATTGTTTATAAAAAAAAATACTTTCTGTTAATGAATGCCTTGAAACCGGATAAAATAAAATTATCAGTAAGCATTTATAAGAATACATTATTTCATCACACAAATTTACTATCACAATTGCGCTCTTAGTGTAGTTTGAACATGTTACTATATTTAACGTACGTACATTTATTTACGTTAAGTGCACACTAATCGATTACGCGATATTTAACAATGGCCGTCTATTTAAAAAAAAAAAAACTTAATTAAAAAAATTTTTTTTCATGAGAGAGCAAACCCGGCTCTCAAGAGAATACATGAGTATATATATATACATAAAGTTAATAAATTATAGATGTGTTTGACATTTTATTTTGCAAAGATATATTATCTGTCTTTGTTACACTTTCGTTCACTGTGGGTTCATTTGAATAAGAAAGAGTGAAATGGTGAGCATTTAGCTAGAGATAAATTTTATACATTACGTACTTGAGAATTTTATGAGTCTGACATCTGGTATTGACATTGTGAATCACGTTGAAAGATTTAAAATATCGACATCTCGTTAGCGCTACACTTGAAAATTACATGAGTGTGAATGTAGCAGACATGAGAAAATTTATAAATTTTAAATAGATAAATAACTTAAGTAAAGTAATACGATTTTAAAAAATGCGCGTACTGATTTTTCAAATATTTAAATACGCGTTTTTTAATTTTTTTTGTACTTACGTTTTATGTTTATTTAAGATTTAAAAAATTCCCGCTTTTGTCAATTAGATTCATGATCAAAATTACTTTATAAGTTTCAAAACATTACTCAGGAACCCTGATTAAGAAAAATTATTTAATCTACGCTAAGTGTGTACCTATATATAACTAAATTCAAATTGCTTTGAATCATTTCAAATAATTTTTCATATTCAAGAAAAGAGTTTCAGCTCAGAAGTTTGAATGAAACTTTTGACATTTTGATGACGTAAGGTATATATAAAAAATTTAAGTTCAACTTTTTAGTTCTCATATATGTAAATTTGACGTAAAATTAAAGCTGCTATTTAATGTCGAGTTTGTATGTGATTTTACAAGTGGAAGAGAGTTGAAAATCGAAATGAAATTTTTTATGTGTACAAAACGTCATCGAGATGTGAAATGTTTCATTTTAATTTTTAAGTTTAAATAGTGATCATCTAGAGAGTTCTCATTGAAGTCAATGTTTGATCTCACGTATACGTAAAACATCTACTTTAATTTGACTGTTGGTTGAGCTCAACTGGCTATTTAGAGACTTGCGTACAAGTTAAAGTAAATCTGCACCCGTAAACTGAATGTAATTTTACAGAAAAACTTGCCATCAATTTGAAGTGAAACTTCGAATCAACATAACGTCATTATCTGACTGTAACATTTTAAGTCAAATTGAATTCAAGTTACAGACAATCTGCTGTCAACTTAACCGCAACTTTTTAATGTTAAGTTGACATCAGATTCCGGCCGTAGTTTGAATTTAACTTGCGGTTATGATGGCTATCAGGGTAGATTTGAGACAAATTTTAGATTACAAATGAACGAATTAAAAATTTAAAAATACAAAAAAATGCACATACTGATTATTGAAATCTCTAAATGCGCATTTTATTACCCTGATAGCCACCCTATCCCTAAGTTAACTACAGGCTACTGCCGTAATCTAAAGGTAACTTAAAGGAAAGTGTTGGAGCGCAAGCAGTTACCTTTAAATTGCCGGGTGCCATCTTTTTGTCCTGACAACAAGTTCTTTCGAGTCGAAAAATATTTCGATTAAATATTATTCCCGGTATAGTTGAAAGTCAAATGATGTTAATAACGACTGTATTTATTTCAAGTAGATATTTAAGACAGATTTGTAATTAATCAGTAGTATTAAATGTTGTTTCCTTTAAATACAGATGGCTGATAATAGCACTACGATATGGTGACTTAGTAATGTAGAAAGATTTCCAATTATGAACAGTTGAGTTGTACATCGAACTGATGTCATGTATTTGCATACAGTGATTAAGTCGGATATAAAATGTGACATTCGTATTTGTTGCAATCATGAACTATAGTCTTTAATCAATTAAAACAACGATAATTTGATGCATTAGTATTTTATACTTTTTTTGAAATGAGTCAAATTGATTGAATGCAATTTACTTATAATGCCAGTTGAATTTTTGTCTAGCCATATTTAAGTTGACAATAATTTCGAGTCAGCGATTGTATGTTGCCAACAAACTTGGCAGCATCGAAAGTTGTAGCAAGTAGAAGTTTATTCTCGTGCGATTCTGTGGCAGCAGTATATTATACCAAATAAACGGCAGTGCGACAACTTTACTTTTTTTTTTTTTTTTTATTAATTTTTAATACTTAAAAAGAGCCTAGTGACTTTGAAGTTACAAAAAGGCTCGTGTTATGTCCTCAGGTGCCTCAGGTGCCTCCACCTGTTAATTGATTAATGAACTTGAGATACATAAATAAGCGCGCATTTAAACTCTATTTGAAATTTATATATTAATATTTATTGCGTCTTATCAATATTGAGTCGATAATTTATATAACAAATCGTCGTGGCACATACTCTTTAAATTATATATTTTAATTATAAGGAATTTTTAATAAATAGATAGATAAACCTTTATTTTGTAATCAGAGAAATATAAATACAGTTTGAGTGGCCTTAGAATTGGAGTAAAGAGTGTCAGCTACAAGATAGGCGGCCAGAACAAGTGGGATATCAAGTAGATCAAAAAATATTTTTGTTTAAAGGTGATCGTCTCCAGACGCTGCATTTTAGCCCAAATATCATCTTATATACATATGTCACAAATGTGAGGACGGTTTGCGAGGAAATCGATCATGAATGAATGAGAATTGTAGGAAAAAGTGTCAGCTACTAGATAGGCGGACAGAACAAGTGAGATATTGAGTAGATCAAAAGTTATTCCAGTTTAAAGGTGATCGCCTAAAGGGGCTGCATATCAGCCCACATATCATCTCAGCTACATATGTCGCAAATGTCAGGACGGTTTGCGAGGAAATCAATCATGAATAAATGAGAATTGTAGGAAAAAGTGTCAGCTACTAGATAGGCGGACAGAACAAGTGAGATTTTGAGTAGATCAAAAGTTATTCCAGTTTAAAAGTGATCGTCTCCAGACGCTGCATTTCAGCCCAAATATCATCTCAGATACATATGTCACAAATGTCAGGACGGTTTGCGAGGAAATCGATCATGAATGGATGAGAATTGTAGGAAAAAGTGTCAGCTACTAGATAGGCGGACAGAACAAGTGAGATATTGAATGGATCAAAAAATATTTCAGTTTAAAGGTGATCGTCTCCAGACGCTGCATTTCAGCCCAGTTATCATCTCAGCTACATTGGTCGCAAATGTCAGGACAGCGTGCGAAAAAATCAATCATAAATGAATGAGAATTGTAGGAAAAAGAGTCAGCTACAAGATAGGCGGACGGAACAAGTGAGATATTGAGTAGATCAAAATTTATTCAAGTTTAGAGGTAATCGCCTAGAGGGGCTGCATTTTAGCCCGAATACCATCTCAAATACATTGGTCGCAAATGTCAGGACAGCGTGCCAACAAATTAATCATAAATGAATGAGAATTGTAGGAAAAAGTGTCAGCTACAAGATAGGCGGACGGAACAAGTGAGATATTGAGTAGATCAAAAGTTATTCCAGTTTAAAAGTGATCGTCTCCAGACGCTGCATTTCAGCCCAAATATCATCTCAGATACATATGTCACAAATGTCAGGACGGTTTGCGAGGAAATCGATCATGAATGGATGAGAATTGTAGGAAAAAGTGTCAGCTACTAGATAGGCGGACAGAACAAGTGAGATTTTGAGTAGATCAAAAGTTATTCCAGTTTAGAGGTAATCGCCTAGAGGGGCTGCATTTTAGCCCGAATACCATCTCGAATACATTGGTCGCAAATGTCAGGACAGCGTGCCAACAAATTAATCATAAATGAATGAGAATTGTAGGAAAAAGTGTCAGCTACAAGATAGGCGGACGGAACAAGTGAGATTTTGAGTAGATCAAAAGTTATTCCAGTTTAGCGGTGATCGCCTAGAGGGGCTGCATTTTAGCCCGAATATCATCTCATATCCATATGTCACAAATGTCAGGACAGCGTGCCAACAAATCAATTATAAATGAATGAAAATTGTAGGAAAAAGTGTCAGCTACAAGATAGGCGGACGGAACAAGTGAGATTTTGAGTAGATCAAAAGTTATTCCAGTTTAAAGGTGATCGTCTCCAGACGCTGCATTTCAGCCCAGTTATCATCTCAGCTACATTGGTCGCAAATGTCAGGACAGCGTGCGAAAAAATCAATCATAAATGAATGAGAATTGTAGGAAAAAGTGTCAGCTACAAGATAGGCGGACGGAACAAGTGAGATTTTGAGTAGATCAAAAGTTATTCCAGTTTAGCGGTGATCGCCTAGAGGGGCTGCATTTTAGCCCAAATATCATCTCAGATACATATGTCACAAATGTCAGGACGGTTTGCGAGGAAATCGATCATGAATGGATGAGAATTGTAGGAAAAAGTGTCAGCTACTAGATAGGCGGACAGAACAAGTGAGATTTTGAGTAGATCAAAAGTTATTCCAGTTTAGAGGTAATCGCCTAGAGGGGCTGCATTTTAGCCCGAATACCATCTCGAATACATTGGTCGCAAATGTCAGGACAGCGTGCCAACAAATTAATCATAAATGAATGAGAATTGTAGGAAAAAGTGTCAGCTACAAGATAGGCGGACAGAACAAGTGAGATTTTGAGTAGATCGAAAGTTATTCCAGTTTAGCGGTGATCGCCTCGAGGGGTTGCATTTTAGCCCAAATATCATCTTATATACATATGTCACAAATGTCAGGACGGTTTGCGAGGAAATCGATCATGAATGAATGAGAATTGTAGGAAAAAGTGTCAGCTACAAGATAGGCGGACAGAACAAGTGAGATTTTGAGTAGATCAAAAGTTATTCCAGTTTAAAAGTGATCGTCTCCAGACGCTGCATTTCAGCCCAAATATCATCTCAGATACATATGTCACAAATGTCAGGACGGTTTGCGAGGAAATCGATCATGAATGGATGAGAATTGTAGGAAAAAGTGTCAGCTACAAGATAGGCGGACAGAACAAGTGAGATTTTGAGTAGATCAAAAGTTATTTCAGTTTAAAGGTGATCATTAGAGGGTCTGCATTTTAGCCCGAATATCAACTCAGATACATATGTCACAAATGTCAGGACGGTTTGCGAGGAAATCAATCATGAATAAATGAGAATTGTAGGAAAAAGTGTCAGCTACAAGATAGGCGGACAGAACAAGTGAGATTTTGAGTAGATCAAAAGTTATTCCAGTTTAGAGGTAATCGCCTAGAGGGGCTGCATTTTAGCCCGAATACCATCTCGAATACATTGGTCGCAAATGTCAGGACAGCGTGCCAACAAATTAATCATAAATGAATGAGAATTGTAGGAAAAAGTGTCAGCTACAAGATAGGCGGACAGAACAAGTGAGATTTTGAGTAGATCAAAAGTTATTCCAGTTTAGAGGTAATCGCCTAGAGGGGCTGCATTTTAGCCCGAATACCATCTCGAATACATTGGTCGCAAATGTCAGGACAGCGTGCCAACAAATTAATCATAAATGAATGAGAATTGTAGGAAAAAGTGTCAGCTACAAGATAGGCGGACGGAACAAGTGAGATATTGAATGGATCAAAAGTTATTCCAGTTTAAAGGTGATCGTCTCCAGACGCTGCATTTCAGCCCAGTTATCATCTCAGCTACATTGGTCGCAAATGTCAGGACAGCGTGCGAAAAAATCAATCATAAATGAATGAGAATTGTAGGAAAAAGAGTCAGCTACAAGATAGGCGGACGGAACAAGTGAGATTTTGAGTAGATCAAAAGTTATTCCAGTTTAGCGGTGATCGCCTAGAGGGGCTGCATTTTAGCCCAAATATCATCTCGAATACATTGGTCGCAAATGTAAGGACAGCGTGCCAACAAATTAATCATAAATGAATGAGAATTGTAGGAAAAAGTGTCAGCTACAAGATAGGCGGACGGAACAAGTGAGATTTTGAGTAGATCAAAAGTTATTCCAGTTTAGCGGTGATCGCCTAGAGGGGCTGCATTTTAGCCCAAATATCATCTCAGATACATATGTCACAAATGTCAGGACGGTTTGCGAGGAAATCGATCATGAATGGATGAGAATTGTAGGAAAAAGTGTCAGCTACAAGATAGGCGGACAGAACAAGTGAGATTTTGAGTAGATCAAAAGTTATTCCAGTTTAAAGGTGATCGCCTAGAGGGGCTGCATTTTAGCCCGAATATCATCTCAGATACATATGTCACAAATGTCAGGACGGTTTGCGAGGAAATCGATCATGAATGAATGAGAATTGTAGGAAAAAGTGTCAGCTACAAGATAGGCGGACGGAACAAGTGAGATATTGAGTAGATCAAAAGTTATTCCAGTTTAGAGGTGATCGCCTAGAGGGGCTGCATTTTAGCCCGAATACCATCTCAAATACATTGGTCGCAAATGTCAGGACAGCGTGCCAACAAATTAATCATAAATGAATGAGAATTGTAGGAAAAAGTGTCAGCTACAAGATAGGCGGACAGAACAAGTGAGATTTTGAGTAGATCAAAAGTTATTTCAGTTTAGAGGTGATCGCCTAGAGGGGCTGCATTTTAGCCCAAATATCATCTCAGATACATATGTCACAAATGTCAGGACGGTTTGCGAGGAAATCGATCATGAATGGATGAGAATTGTAGGAAAAAGTGTCAGCTACAAGATAGGCGGACAGAACAAGTGAGATTTTGAGTAGATCAAAAGTTATTCCAGTTTAGAGGTGATCGCCTAGAGGGGCTGCATTTCAGCCCGAATATCATATCAGCTACACATGTCACAAATGTCAGGACGGTTTGCGAGGAAATCGATCATGAATAAATGAGAATTGTAGGAAAAAGTGTCAGCTACAAGATAGGCGGACAGAACAAGTGAGATTTTGAGTAGATCAAAAGTTATTCCAGTTTAGAGGTGATCGCCTAGAGGGGCTGCATTTTAGCCCAAATATCATCTTATATACATATGTCACAAATGTCAGGACGGTTTGCGAGGAAATCGATCATGAATGGATGAGAATTGTAGGAAAAAGTGTCAGCTACAAGATAGGCGGACAGAACAAGTGAGATTTTGAGTAGATCAAAAGTTATTTCAGTTTAGAGGTGATCGCCTAGAGGGGCTGCATTTTAGCCCGAATCTCATATCAGCTACACATGTCACAAATGTCAGGACAGCGTGCCAACAAATCAATTATAAATGAATGAAAATTGTAGGAAAAAGTGTCAGCTACAAGATAGGCGGACAGAACAAGTGAGATTTTGAGTAGATCAAAAGTTATTCCAGTTTAAAAGTGATCGTCTCCATACGCTGCATTTCAGCCCAGTTATCATCTCAGCTACATTGGTCGCAAATGTCAGGACAGCGTGCCAACAAATTAATCATAAATGAATGAGAATTGTAGGAAAAAGTGTCAGCTACAAGATAGGCGGACAGAACAAGTGAGATTTTGAGTAGATCAAAAGTTATTCCAGTTTAGCGGTGATCGCCTAGAGGGGCTGCATTTTAGCCCAAATATCATCTCAGATACATATGTCACAAATGTCAGGACGGTTTGCGAGGAAATCGATCATGAATGGATGAGAATTGTAGGAAAAAGTGTCAGCTACAAGATAGGCGGACAGAACAAGTGAGATTTTGAGTAGATCAAAAGTTATTCCAGTTTAGAGGTGATCGCCTAGAGGGGCTGCATTTTAGCCCAAATATCATCTCAGATACATATGTCACAAATGTCAGGACGGTTTGCGAGGAAATCGATCATGAATGGATGAGAATTGTAGGAAAAAGTGTCAGCTACAAGATAGGCGGACGGAACAAGTGAGATATTGAGTAGATCAAAAGTTATTCCAGTTTAGCGGTGATCGCCTAGAGGGGCTGCATTTTAGCCCAAATATCATCTTATATACATATGTCACAAATGTCAGGACGGTTTGCGAGGAAATCGATCATGAATGGATGAGAATTGTAGGAAAAAGTGTCAGCTACAAGATAGGCGGACAGAACAAGTGAGATTTTGAGTAGATCAAAAGTTATTCCAGTTTAGAGGTAATCGCCTAGAGGGGCTGCATTTTAGCCCGAATCTCATATCAGCTACATATGTCACAAATGTCAGGACAGCGTGCCAACAAATCAATTATAAATGAATGAAAATTGTAGGAAAAAGTGTCAGCTACAAGATAGGCGGACAGAACAAGTGAAATTTTGAGTAGATCAAAAGTTATTTCAGTTTAGAGGTGATCGCCTAGAGGGGCTGCATTTTAGCCCAAATATCATCTTATCAGCTACATATGTCACAAATGTCAGGACAGCGTGCCAACAAATCAATCATAAATGAATGAAAAATGTAGGAAAAAGTGTCAGCTACAAGATAGGCGGACAGAACAAGTGAGATTTTGAGTAGATCAAAAGTTATTCCAGTTTAGAGGTGATCGCCTAGAGGGGCTGCATTTTAGCCCAAATATCATCTTATATACATATGTCACAAATGTCAGGACGGTTTGCGAGGAAATCGATCATGAATGAATGAGAATTGTAGGAAAAAGTGTCAGCTACAAGATAGGCGGACAGAACAAGTGAGATTTTGAGTAGATCAAAAGTTATTCCAGTTTAGCGGTGATCGCCTAGAGGGGCTGCATTTTAGCCCGAATACCATCTCGAATACATTGGTCGCAAATGTCAGGACAGCGTGCCAACAAATTAATCATAAATGAATGAGAATTGTAGGAAAAAGTGTCAGCTACAAGATAGGCGGACAGAACAAGTGAGATTTTGAGTAGATCAAAAGTTATTCCAGTTTAGAGGTGATCGCCTAGAGGGGCTGCATTTTAGCCCGAATACCATCTCAAATACATTGGTCGCAAATGTCAGGACAGCGTGCCAACAAATTAATCATAAATGAATGAGAATTGTAGGAAAAAGTGTCAGCTACAAGATAGGCGGACAGAACAAGTGAGATTTTGAGTAGATCAAAAGTTATTCCAGTTTAGAGGTGATCGCCTAGAGCGGCTGCATTTTAGCCCGAATACCATCTCAAATACATTGGTCGCAAATGTCAGGACAGCGTGCCAACAAATTAATCATAAATGAATGAGAATTGTAGGAAAAAGTGTCAGCTACAAGATAGGCGGACGGAACAAGTGAGATTTTGAGTAGATCAAAAGTTATTCCAGTTTAGCGGTGATCGCCTAGAGGGGCTGCATTTTAGCCCAAATATCATCTCAGATACATATGTCACAAATGTCAGGACGGTTTGCGAGGAAATCGATCATGAATGGATGAGAATTGTAGGAAAAAGTGTCAGCTACAAGATAGGCGGACAGAACAAGTGAGATTTTGAGTAGATCAAAAGTTATTCCAGTTTAGCGGTGATCGCCTAGAGGGGCTGCATTTTAGCCCAAATATCATCTCAGATACATATGTCACAAATGTCAGGACGGTTTGCGAGGAAATCGATCATGAATGGATGAGAATTGTAGGAAAAAGTGTCAGCTACAAGATAGGCGGACAGAACAAGTGAGATTTTGAGTAGATCAAAAGTTATTCCAGTTTAGCGGTGATCGCCTAGAGGGGCTGCATTTTAGCCCAAATATCATCTCAGATACATATGTCACAAATGTCAGGACGGTTTGCGAGGAAATCGATCATGAATGGATGAGAATTGTAGGAAAAAGTGTCAGCTACAAGATAGGCGGACAGAACAAGTGAGATTTTGAGTAGATCAAAAGTTATTCCAGTTTAGCGGTGATCGCCTAGAGGGGCTGCATTTTAGCCCAAATATCATCTCAGATACATATGTCACAAATGTCAGGACGGTTTGCGAGGAAATCGATCATGAATGGATGAGAATTGTAGGAAAAAGTGTCAGCTACAAGATAGGCGGACAGAACAAGTGAGATTTTGAGTAGATCAAAAGTTATTTCAGTTTAGAGGTGATCGCCTAGAGGGGCTGCATTTTAGCCCGAATCTCATATCAGCTACACATGTCACAAATGTGAGGACGGTTTGCGAGGAAATCGATTTTGAATAAATGAGAATTGTAGGAAAAAGTGTCAGCTACAAGATAGGCGGACAGAACAAGTGAGATTTTGAGTAGATCAAAAGTTATTCCAGTTTAGAGGTGATCGCCTAGAGGGGCTGCATTTTAGCCCAAATATCATCTTATATACATATGTCACAAATGTCAGGACGGTTTGCGAGGAAATCGATCATGAATGGATGAGAATTGTAGGAAAAAGTGTCAGCTACAAGATAGGCGGACGGAACAAGTGAGATATTGAGTAGATCAAAAGTTATTCCAGTTTAGAGGTGATCGCCTAGAGGGGCTGCATTTTAGCCCGAATCTCATATCAGCTACATATGTCACAAATGTCAGGACAGCGTGCCAACAAATCAATTATAAATGAATGAAAATTGTAGGAAAAAGTGTCAGCTACAAGATAGGCGGACAGAACAAGTGAGATTTTGAGTAGATCAAAAGTTATTCCAGTTTAGAGGTGATCGCCTAGAGGGGCTGCATTTTAGCCCGAATCCCATATCAGCTACATATGTCACAAATGTCAGGACAGCGTGCCAACAAATCAATTATAAATGAATGAAAATTGTAGGAAAAAGTGTCAGCTACAAGATAGGCGGACAGAACAAGTGAGATTTTGAGTAGATCAAAAGTTATTCCAGTTTAGCGGTGATCGCCTCGAGGGGTTGCATTTTAGCCCAAATATCATCTTATATACATATGTCACAAATGTGAGGACGGTTTGCGAGGAAATCGATCATGAATGGATGAGAATTGTAGGAAAAAGTGTCAGCTACAAGATAGGCGGACGGAACAAGTGAGATTTTGAGTAGATCAAAAGTTATTCCAGTTTAGCGGTGATCGCCTAGAGGGGCTGCATTTTAGCCCAAATATCATCTCAGATACATATGTCACAAATGTCAGGACGGTTTGCGAGGAAATCGATCATGAATGGATGAGAATTGTAGGAAAAAGTGTCAGCTACAAGATAGGCGGACGGAACAAGTGAGATATTGAGTAGATCAAAAGTTATTCCAGTTTAGCGGTGATCGCCTAGAGGGGCTGCATTTTAGCCCAAATATCATCTTATATACATATGTCACAAATGTCAGGACGGTTTGCGAGGAAATCGATCATGAATGGATGAGAATTGTAGGAAAAAGTGTCAGCTACGAGATAGGCGGACGGAACAAGTGAGATATTGAGTAGATCAAAAGTTATTCCAGTTTAGAGGTAATCGCCTAGAGGGGCTGCATTTTAGCCCGAATCTCATATCAGCTACATATGTCACAAATGTCAGGACAGCGTGCCAACAAATCAATTATAAATGAATGAAAATTGTAGGAAAAAGTGTCAGCTACAAGATAGGCGGACAGAACAAGTGAAATTTTGAGTAGATCAAAAGTTATTTCAGTTTAGAGGTGATCGCCTAGAGGGGCTGCATTTTAGCCCGAATCTCATATCAGCTACATATGTCACAAATGTCAGGACAGCGTGCCAACAAATCAATTATAAATGAATGAAAATTGTAGGAAAAAGTGTCAGCTACAAGATAGGCGGACAGAACAAGTGAGATTTTGAGTAGATCAAAAGTTATTCCAGTTTAGCGGTGATCGCCTAGAGGGGCTGCATTTTAGCCCAAATATCATCTTATATACATATGTCACAAATGTGAGGACGGTTTGCGAGGAAATCGATCATGAATGGATGAGAATTGTAGGAAAAAGTGTCAGCTACAAGATAGGCGGACAGAACAAGTGAAATTTTGAGTAGATCAAAAGTTATTTCAGTTTAGAGGTGATCGCCTAGAGGGGCTGCATTTTAGCCCGAATACCATCTCGAATACATTGGTCGCAAATGTCAGGACAGCGTGCCAACAAATTAATCATAAATGAATGAGAATTGTAGGAAAAAGTGTCAGCTACAAGATAGGCGGACAGAACAAGTGAGATTTTGAGTAGATCAAAAGTTATTCCAGTTTAGAGGTGATCGCCTAGAGGGGCTGCATTTTAGCCCGAATACCATCTCGAATACATTGGTCGCAAATGTCAGGACAGCGTGCCAACAAATTAATCATAAATGAATGAGAATTGTAGGAAAAAGTGTCAGCTACAAGATAGGCGGACAGAACAAGTGAGATTTTGAGTAGATCAAAAGTTATTCCAGTTTAGAGGTGATCGCCTAGAGGGGCTGCATTTTAGCCCGAATACCATCTCAAATACATTGGTCGCAAATGTCAGGACAGCGTGCCAACAAATTAATCATAAATGAATGAGAATTGTAGGAAAAAGTGTCAGCTACAAGATAGGCGGACGGAACAAGTGAGATATTGAGTAGATCAAAAGTTATTCCAGTTTAGCGGTGATCGCCTAGAGGGGCTGCATTTTAGCCCGAATCTCATATCAGCTACATATGTCACAAATGTCAGGACAGCGTGCCAACAAATCAATTATAAATGAATGAAAATTGTAGGAAAAAGTGTCAGCTACAAGATAGGCGGACAGAACAAGTGAAATTTTGAGTAGATCAAAAGTTATTCCAGTTTAGCGGTGATCGCCTAGAGGGGCTGCATATTAGCCCAAATATCATCTCAGATACATATGTCACAAATGTCAGGACGGTTTGCGAGGAAATCGATCATGAATGGATGAGAATTGTAGGAAAAAGTGTCAGCTACTAGATAGGCGGACAGAACAAGTGAGATTTTGAGTAGATCAAAAGTTATTCCAGTTTAGCGGTGATCGCCTCGAGGGGTTGCATTTTAGCCCAAATATCATCTTATATACATATGTCACAAATGTCAGGACGGTTTGCGAGGAAATCGATCATGAATGGATGAGAATTGTAGGAAAAAGTGTCAGCTACAAGATAGGCGGACAGAACAAGTGAGATTTTGAGTAGATCAAAAGTTATTCCAGTTTAGCGGTGATCGCCTAGAGGGGCTGCATTTTAGCCCAAATATCATCTCAGATACATATGTCACAAATGTCAGGACGGTTTGCGAGGAAATCGATCATGAATGGATGAGAATTGTAGGAAAAAGTGTCAGCTACAAGATAGGCGGACAGAACAAGTGAGATTTTGAGTAGATCAAAAGTTATTCCAGTTTAGAGGTGATCGCCTAGAGGGGCTGCATTTTAGCCCGAATCTCATATCAGCTACATATGTCACAAATGTCAGGACAGCGTGCCAACAAATTAATCATAAATGAATGAGAATTGTAGGAAAAAGTGTCAGCTACAAGATAGGCGGACAGAACAAGTGAGATTTTGAGTAGATCAAAAGTTATTCCAGTTTAGAGGTGATCGCCTAGAGGGGCTGCATTTTAGCCCAAATATCATCTTATATACATATGTCACAAATGTCAGGACGGTTTGCGAGGAAATCGATCATGAATGGATGAGAATTGTAGGAAAAAGTGTCAGCTACAAGATAGGCGGACGGAACAAGTGAGATATTGAGTAGATCAAAAGTTATTCCAGTTTAGAGGTGATCGCCTAGAGCGGCTGCATTTTAGCCCGAATACCATCTCAAATACATTGGTCGCAAATGTCAGGACAGCGTGCCAACAAATTAATCATAAATGAATGAGAATTGTAGGAAAAAGTGTCAGCTACAAGATAGGCGGACGGAACAAGTGAGATATTGAGTAGATCAAAAGTTATTCCAGTTTAGCGGTGATCGCCTAGAGGGGCTGCATTTTAGCCCGAATCTCATATCAGCTACATATGTCACAAATGTCAGGACAGCGTGCCAACAAATCAATTATAAATGAATGAAAATTGTAGGAAAAAGTGTCAGCTACAAGATAGGCGGACAGAACAAGTGAAATTTTGAGTAGATCAAAAGTTATTCCAGTTTAGCGGTGATCGCCTAGAGGGGCTGCATTTTAGCCCAAATATCATCTCAGATACATATGTCACAAATGTCAAGACGGTTTGCGAGGAAATCGATCATGAATGGATGAGAATTGTAGGAAAAAGTGTCAGCTACTAGATAGGCGGACAGAACAAGTGAGATTTTGAGTAGATCAAAAGTTATTCCAGTTTAGCGGTGATCGCCTCGAGGGGTTGCATTTTAGCCCAAATATCATCTTATATACATATGTCACAAATGTCAGGACGGTTTGCGAGGAAATCGATCATGAATGGATGAGAATTGTAGGAAAAAGTGTCAGCTACAAGATAGGCGGACGGAACAAGTGAGATATTGAGTAGATCAAAAGTTATTCCAGTTTAGCGGTGATCGCCTAGAGGGGCTGCATTTTAGTCCAAATATCATCTCAGATACATATGTCACAAATGTCAGGACGGTTTGCGAGGAAATCGATCATGAATGGATGAGAATTGTAGGAAAAAGTGTCAGCTACAAGATAGGCGGACGGAACAAGTGAGATTTTGAGTAGATCAAAAGTTATTCCAGTTTAGAGGTGATCGCCTAGAGCGGCTGCATTTTAGCCCGAATACCATCTCAAATACATTGGTCGCAAATGTCAGGACAGCGTGCCAACAAATTAATCATAAATGAATGAGAATTGTAGGAAAAAGTGTCAGCTACAAGATAGGCGGACGGAACAAGTGAGATATTGAGTAGATCAAAAGTTATTCCAGTTTAGCGGTGATCGCCTAGAGGGGCTGCATTTTAGCCCGAATCTCATATCAGCTACATATGTCACAAATGTCAGGACAGCGTGCCAACAAATCAATTATAAATGAATGAAAATTGTAGGAAAAAGTGTCAGCTACAAGATAGGCGGACAGAACAAGTGAGATTTTGAGTAGATCAAAAGTTATTCCAGTTTAGCGGTGATCGCCTCGAGGGGTTGCATTTTAGCCCAAATATCATCTTATATACATATGTCACAAATGTCAGGACGGTTTGCGAGGAAATCGATCATGAATGGATGAGAATTGTAGGAAAAAGTGTCAGCTACAAGATAGGCGGACGGAACAAGTGAGATATTGAGTAGATCAAAAGTTATTCCAGTTTAGAGGTGATCGCCTAGAGGGGCTGCATTTTAGCCCGAATCTCATATCAGCTACATATGTCACAAATGTCAGGACAGCGTGCCAACAAATCAATTATAAATGAATGAAAATTGTAGGAAAAAGTGTCAGCTACAAGATAGGCGGACAGAACAAGTGAAATTTTGAGTAGATCAAAAGTTATTTCAGTTTAGAGGTGATCGCCTAGAGGGGCTGCATTTTAGCCCAAATATCATCTCAGATACATATGTCACAAATGTCAGGACGGTTTGCGAGGAAATCGATCATGAATGGATGAGAATTGTAGGAAAAAGTGTCAGCTACAAGATAGGCGGACAGAACAAGTGAGATTTTGAGTAGATCAAAAGTTATTCCAGTTTAGCGGTGATCGCCTAGAGGGGCTGCATTTTAGCCCAAATATCATCTCAGATACATATGTCACAAATGTCAGGACGGTTTGCGAGGAAATCGATCATGAATGGATGAGAATTGTAGGAAAAAGTGTCAGCTACTAGATAGGCGGACAGAACAAGTGAGATTTTGAGTAGATCAAAAGTTATTCCAGTTTAGCGGTGATCGCCTAGAGGGGCTGCATTTTAGCCCAAATATCATCTCAGATACATATGTCACAAATGTCAGGACGGTTTGCGAGGAAATCGATCATGAATGGATGAGAATTGTAGGAAAAAGTGTCAGCTACTAGATAGGCGGACGGAACAAGTGAGATATTGAGTAGATCAAAAGTTATTCCAGTTTAAAGGTGATCGCCTAGAGGGGCTGCATTTTAGCCCGAATCTCATATCAGCTACATATGTCACAAATGTCAGGACAGCGTGCCAACAAATCAATTATAAATGAATGAAAATTGTAGGAAAAAGTGTCAGCTACAAGATAGGCGGACAGAACAAGTGAGATTTTGAATAGATCAAAAGTTATTTCAGTTTAGCGGTGATCGCCTAGAGGGGCTGCATTTGAGCCCAAATATCATCTCAGATACATATGTCACAAATGTCAGGACGGTTTGCGAGGAAATCGATCATGAATAAATGAGAATTGTAGGAAAAAGTGTCAGCTACAAGATAGGCGGACGGAACAAGTGAGATATTGAGTAGATCAAAAGTTATTCCAGTTTAAAGGTGATCGCCTAGAGGGGCTGCATTTTAGCCCGAATATCATCTCAGATACATATGTCACAAATGTCAGGACGGTTTGCGAGGAAATCGATCATGAATAAATGAGAATTGTAGGAAAAAGTGTCAGCTACAAGATAGGCGGACAGAACAAGTGAGATATTGAGTAGATCAAAAGTTATTCCAGTTTAAAGGTGATCGCCTAAAGGGGCTGCATTTTAGCCCAAATATCATCTCAGCTACATATGTCGCAAATGTCAGGACAGCGTGCGAAAAAATCAATCATAAATGAATGAGAATTGTAGGAAAAAGAGTCAGCTACAAGATAGGCGGACGGAACAAGTGAGATTTTGAGTAGATCAAAAGTTATTCCAGTTTAGCGGTGATCGCCTAGAGGGGCTGCGTTTTAGCCCAAATATCATCTCAGATACATATGTCACAAATGTGAGGACGGTTTGCGAGGAAATCGATCATGAATGGATGAGAATTGTAGGAAAAAGTGTCAGCTACAAGATAGGCGGACAGAACAAGTGAGATTTTGAGTAGATCAAAAGTTATTCCAGTTTAGCGGTGATCGCCTAGAGGGGCTGCATTTTAGTCCAAATATCATCTCAGATACATATGTCACAAATGTCAGGACGGTTTGCGAGGAAATCGATCATGAATGGATGAGAATTGTAGGAAAAAGTGTCAGCTACAAGATAGGCGGACAGAACAAGTGAGATTTTGAGTAGATCAAAAGTTATTCCAGTTTAGCGGTGATCGCCTAGAGGGGCTGCGTTTTAGCCCAAATATCATCTCAGATACATATGTCACAAATGTGAGGACGGTTTGCGAGGAAATCGATCATGAATGGATGAGAATTGTAGGAAAAAGTGTCAGCTACAAGATAGGCGGACGGAACAAGTGAGATATTGAGTAGATCAAAAGTTATTCCAGTTTAAAAGTGATCGTCTCCATACGCTGCATTTCAGCCCAGTTATCATCTCAGCTACATTGGTCGCAAATGTCAGGACAGCGTGCCAACAAATTAATCATAAATGAATGAGAATTGTAGGAAAAAGTGTCAGCTACAAGATAGGCGGACGGAACAAGTGAGATTTTGAGTAGATCAAAAGTTATTCCAGTTTAGCGGTGATCGCCTAGAGGGGCTGCATTTTAGCCCGAATCTTATATCAGCTACACATGTCACAAATGTCAGGACAGCGTGCCAACAAATCAATTATAAATGAATGAAAATTGTAGGAAAAAGTGTCAGCTACAAGATAGGCGGACGGAACAAGTGAGATTTTGAGTAGATCAAAAGTTATTCCAGTTTAGCGGTGATCGCCTAGAGGGGCTGCATTTTAGCCCGAATCTCATATCAGCTACATATGTCACAAATGTCAGGACAGCGTGCCAACAAATTAATCATAAATGAATGAGAATTGTAGGAAAAAGTGTCAGCTACAAGATAGGCGGACGGAACAAGTGAGATTTTGAGTAGATCAAAAGTTATTCCAGTTTAGCGGTGATCGCCTAGAGGGGCTGCATTTTAGCCCGAATCTTATATCAGCTACACATGTCACAAATGTCAGGACAGCGTGCCAACAAATTAATCATAAATGAATGAGAATTGTAGGAAAAAGTGTCAGCTACAAGATAGGCGGACGGAACAAGTGAGATTTTGAGTAGATCAAAAGTTATTCCAGTTTAGTGGTGATCGCCTAGAGGGGCTGCATTTTAGCCCGAATCTTATATCAGCTACACATGTCACAAATGTCAGGACAGCGTGCCAACAAATCAATTATAAATGAATGAAAATTGTAGGAAAAAGTGTCAGCTACAAGATAGGCGGACGGAACAAGTGAGATTTTGAGTAGATCAAAAGTTATTCCAGTTTAGCGGTGATCGCCTAGAGGGGCTGCATTTTAGCCCGAATCTTATATCAGCTACACATGTCACAAATGTCAGGACAGCGTGCCAACAAATTAATCATAAATGAATGAGAATTGTAGGAAAAAGTGTCAGCTACAAGATAGGCGGACGGAACAAGTGAGATTTTGAGTAGATCAAAAGTTATTCCAGTTTAGCGGTGATCGCCTAGAGGGGCTGCATTTTAGCCCGAATCTTATATCAGCTACACATGTCACAAATGTCAGGACAGCGTGCCAACAAATCAATTATAAATGAATGAAAATTGTAGGAAAAAGTGTCAGCTACAAGATAGGCGGACGGAACAAGTGAGATTTTGAGTAGATCAAAAGTTATTCCAGTTTAGCGGTGATCGCCTAGAGGGGCTGCATTTTAGCCCGAATACCATCTCGAATACATTGGTCGCAAATGTCAGGACAGCGTGCCAACAAATTAATCATAAATGAATGAGAATTGTAGGAAAAAGTGTCAGCTACAAGATAGGCGGACGGAACAAGTGAGATATTGAGTAGATCAAAAGTTATTCCAGTTTAGCGGTGATCGCCTAGAGGGGCTGCATTTTAGCCCGAATCTTATATCAGCTACACATGTCACAAATGTCAGGACAGCGTGCCAACAAATCAATTATAAATGAATGAAAATTGTAGGAAAAAGTGTCAGCTACAAGATAGGCGGACGGAACAAGTGAGATTTTGAGTAGATCAAAAGTTATTCCAGTTTAGCGGTGATCGCCTAGAGGGGCTGCATTTTAGCCCGAATCTTATATCAGCTACACATGTCACAAACGTCAGGACAGCGTGCCAACAAATCAATTATAAATGAATGAAAATTGTAGGAAAAAGTGTCAGCTACAAGATAGGCGGACGGAACAAGTGAGATTTTGAGTAGATCAAAAGTTATTCCAGTTTAGAGGTGATCGCCTAGAGCGGCTGCATTTTAGCCCGAATACCATCTCAAATACATTGGTCGCAAATGTCAGGACAGCGTGCCAACAAATTAATCATAAATGAATGAGAATTGTAGGAAAAAGTGTCAGCTACAAGATAGGCGGACAGAACAAGTGAAATTTTGAGTAGATCAAAAGTTATTCCAGTTTAGCGGTGATCGCCTAGAGGGGCTGCATATTAGCCCAAATATCATCTCAGATACATATGTCACAAATGTCAGGACGGTTTGCGAGGAAATCGATCATGAATGGATGAGAATTGTAGGAAAAAGTGTCAGCTACTAGATAGGCGGACAGAACAAGTGAGATTTTGAGTAGATCAAAAGTTATTCCAGTTTAGCGGTGATCGCCTAGAGGGGCTGCATTTTAGCCCGAATTTTATATCAGCTACATATGTCACAAATGTCAGGACAGCGTGCCAACAAATCAATTATAAATGAATGAAAATTGTAGGAAAAAGTGTCAGCTACTAGATAGGCGGACAGAACAAGTGAGATTTTGAGTAGATCAAAAGTTATTCCAGTTTAGCGGTGATCGCCTAGAGGGGCTGCATTTGAGCCCAAATATCATCTCAGATACATATGTCACAAATGTCAGGACGGTTTGCGAGGAAATCGATCATGAATAAATGAGAATTGTAGGAAAAAGTGTCAGCTACAAGATAGGCGGACAGAACAAGTGAGATATTGAGTAGATCAAAAGTTATTCCAGTTTAGAGGTGATCGCCTAGAGGGGCTGCATTTGAGCCCAAATATCATCTCAGATACATATGTCACAAATGTCAGGACGGTTTGCGAGGAAATCGATCATGAATAAATGAGAATTGTAGGAAAAAGTGTCAGCTACAAGATAGGCGGACAGAACAAGTGAGATATTGAGTAGATCAAAAGTTATTCCAGTTTAAAGGTGATCGCCTAGAGGGGCTGCATTTTAGCCCGAATCTCATATCAGCTACATATGTCACAAATGTCAGGACAGCGTGCCAACAAATCAATTATAAATGAATGAAAATTGTAGGAAAAAGTGTCAGCTACAAGATAGGCGGACAGAACAAGTGAGATTTTGAACAGATCAAAAGTTATTTCAGTTTAGCGGTGATCGCCTAGAGGGGCTGCATTTGAGCCCAAATATCATCTCAGATACATATGTCACAAATGTCAGGACGGTTTGCGAGGAAATCGATCATGAATAAATGAGAATTGTAGGAAAAAGTGTCAGCTACAAGATAGGCGGACAGAACAAGTGAGATATTGAGTAGATCAAAAGTTATTCCAGTTTAAAGGTGATCGCCTAGAGGGGCTGCATTTGAGCCCAAATATCATCTCAGCTACATATGTCGCAAATGTCAGGACGGTTTGCGAGGAAATCAATCATGAATAAATGAGAATTGTAGGAAAAAGTGTCAGCTACTAGATAGGCGGACAGAACAAGTGAGATTTTGAGTAGATCAAAAGTTATTCCAGTTTAGCGGTGATCGCCTCGAGGGGTTGCATTTTAGCCCAAATATCATCTTATATACATATGTCACAAATGTGAGGACGGTTTGCGAGAAAATCGATCATGAATGAATGAGAATTGTAGGAAAAAGTGTCAGCTACAAGATAGGCGGACGGAACAAGTGAGATATTGAATGGATCAAAAAATATTTCAGTTTAAAGGTGATCGTCTCCAGACGCTGCATTTCAGCCCAGTTATCATCTCAGCTACATTGGTCGCAAATGTCAGGACAGCGTGCGAAAAAATCAATCATAAATGAATGAGAATTGTAGGAAAAAGAGTCAGCTACAAGATAGGCGGACGGAACAAGTGAGATTTTGAGTAGATCAAAAGTTATTCCAGTTTAGCGGTGATCGCCTAGAGGGGCTGCATTTTAGCCCAAATATCATCTCAGATACATATGTCACAAATGTCAGGACGGTTTGCGAGGAAATCGATCATGAATGGATGAGAATTGTAGGAAAAAGTGTCAGCTACAAGATAGGCGGACAGAACAAGTGAGATTTTGAGTAGATCAAAAGTTATTCCAGTTTAGCGGTGATCGCCTAGAGGGGCTGCATTTTAGCCCAAATATCATCTCAGATACATATGTCACAAATGTCAGGACGGTTTGCGAGGAAATCGATCATGAATGGATGAGAATTGTAGGAAAAAGTGTCAGCTACAAGATAGGCGGACAGAACAAGTGAGATTTTGAGTAGATCAAAAGTTATTTCAGTTTAGAGGTGATCGCCTAGAGGGGCTGCATTTTAGCCCGAATCTCATATCAGCTACATATGTCACAAATGTCAGGACAGCGTGCCAACAAATCAATTATAAATGAATGAAAATTGTAGGAAAAAGTGTCAGCTACAAGATAGGCGGACAGAACAAGTGAGATTTTGAATAGATCAAAAGTTATTTCAGTTTAGAGGTGATCGCCTAGAGGGGCTGCATTTTAGCCCGAATCTCATATCAGCTACATATGTCACAAATGTCAGGACAGCGTGCCAACAAATCAATTATAAATGAATGAAAATTGTAGGAAAAAGTGTCAGCTACAAGATAGGCGGACAGAACAAGTGAGATATTGAGTAGATCAAAAGTTATTCCAGTTTAAAGGTGATCGCCTAAAGGGGCTGCATTTTAGCCCAAATCTCATATCAGCTACATATGTCACAAATGTCAGGACAGCGTGCCAACAAATCAATTATAAATGAATGAAAATTGTAGGAAAAAGTGTCAGCTACAAGATAGGCGGACAGAACAAGTGAGATATTGAGTAGATCAAAAGTTATTCCAGTTTAAAGGTGATCGCCTAAAGGGGCTGCATTTTAGCCCGAATCTCATATCAGCTACATATGTCACAAATGTCAGGACAGCGTGCCAACAAATCAATTATAAATGAATGAAAATTGTAGGAAAAAGTGTCAGCTACAAGATAGGCGGACAGAACAAGTGAGATTTTGAGTAGATCAAAAGTTATTCCAGTTTAGCGGTGATCGCCTCGAGGGGTTGCATTTTAGCCCAAATATCATCTTATATACATATGTCACAAATGTAAGGACGGTTTGCGAGGAAATCGATCATGAATGAATGAGAATTGTAGGAAAAAGTGTCAGCTACAAGATAGGCGGACGGAACAAGTGAGATATTGAATGGATCAAAAAATATTTCAGTTTAAAGGTGATCGTCTCCAGACGCTGCACTTCAGCCCAGTTATCATCTCAGCTACATTGGTCGCAAATGTCAGGACAGCGTGCCAACAAATCAATTATAAATGAATGAAAATTGTAGGAAAAAGTGTCAGCTACAAGATAGGCGGACAGAACAAGTGAGATTTTGAGTAGATCAAAAGTTATTCCAGTTTAGCGGTGATCGCCTAGAGGGGCTGCATTTTAGCCCAAATATCATCTCAGATACATATGTCACAAATGTCAGGACGGTTTGCGAGGAAATCGATCATGAATGGATGAGAATTGTAGGAAAAAGTGTCAGCTACAAGATAGGCGGACAGAACAAGTGAGATTTTGAGTAGATCAAAAGTTATTCCAGTTTAGCGGTGATCGCCTAGAGGGGCTGCATTTTAGCCCAAATATCATCTCAGATACATAGGGGAAGTGGGGGCAAAATGGGCCCCTTAAGAAAAAAAGATTCAAATTCTCGGTTTTTTTCACGTGTTCTACTTTTTTTTACTCCCTTGCCAAGTATTTGACCTTAATTTGTTCTGTCCGTTAAAAAAAAAAAAATGAAAATGTGGGGCAAAATGGGCCCCCCCTTAAAAAATTTTCATAATGTGAATTTTTCAGCTTGTTTCACTTTTTTTTTCTTTCTGCTGAGTTTTTGGTATTAATTTGTTCTGTCCATTATAAAAAAAAATATTAAAAATGTGGGGCAAAATGGGCCCCCTCAAAAAATTTTTATAATGTAAGTTTTTCAGAAAAAATCCTGAAAAGTTGGGTAAAACGAGCCCCCAACAAAATGTATGTTTCTCGCTTGTTTTATGTTTTGAAACTTTTTGCTATGTATTTAGCATAAAAACGAGTTGATAGTGAAGATTTGGACCTTAAAATAACTTAATTCAAAGTTTTTAATCACTCGTTGTAATAACTACTAATTTCATTACTTGATTACTTATATTTTTATCATTTTTGTTGACATAGAATAAATTATTTTTGAAAAAAATTATAGTTAGTAATGCTGTTGAACTCGTGACCTAGTTTGCCCCTTATCATAATTCTTTAATCATTTTTGTTAAAAAAATTTTAGGAACCCGTTTGGCTAAAAAATATTCGTAAGTTTTCAAAGTCTGGGCAGCCCATTTGATCCCCCCCCCCTTCCCCCCGACACTTTTCATGTTAAAAATTTTGGGGGAACTATTTAGCCTCAATGGCCCATTTTGCCCCAGTGGCCCATTTTACCTCAATGGCCCATTTTACCTCAATGACCCATTTTGCCTCAATGTCACATTTTGTCCCTGTCCCCCACCCCAAACACTTTATATGTAAAAAAAATTTGGGGGACCATTTAGCCTCAATGGCCCATTTTGCCCCAGTGGCCCATTTTGTCTCAGTGGCCCATTTTGCCTCAGTGACCCATTTTGCCCCTCCCTCGCCCCAAACACTTTTTATGTTAAAAATTTTGGGGGGCCCATTTTGCCCCCAAATATTTCGAGGCATCCAAAATTTTAGGGGGCCCATTTTGCCCCCAGGGGCCCATTTTGCCCCCACTTCCCCTATGTCACAAATGTCAGGACGGTTTGCGAGGAAATCGATCATGAATGGATGAGAATTGTAGGAAAAAGTGTCAGCTACAAGATAGGCGGACGGAACAAGTGAGATATTGAGTAGATCAAAAGTTATTCCAGTTTAAAAGTGATCGTCTCCATACGCTGCATTTCAGCCCAGTTATCATCTCAGCTACATTGGTCGCAAATGTCAGGACAGCGTGCCAACAAATTAATCATAAATGAATGAGAATTGTAGGAAAAAGTGTCAGCTACAAGATAGGCGGACGGAACAAGTGAGATTTTGAGTAGATCAAAAGTTATTCCAGTTTAGCGGTGATCGCCTAGAGGGGCTGCATTTTAGCCCGAATCTTATATCAGCTACACATGTCACAAATGTCAGGACAGCGTGCCAACAAATCAATTATAAATGAATGAAAATTGTAGGAAAAAGTGTCAGCTACAAGATAGGCGGACGGAACAAGTGAGATTTTGAGTAGATCAAAAGTTATTCCAGTTTAGCGGTGATCGCCTAGAGGGGCTGCATTTTAGCCCGAATCTTATATCAGCTACACATGTCACAAATGTCAGGACAGCGTGCCAACAAATTAATCATAAATGAATGAGAATTGTAGGAAAAAGTGTCAGCTACAAGATAGGCGGACGGAACAAGTGAGATTTTGAGTAGATCAAAAGTTATTCCAGTTTAGCGGTGATCGCCTAGAGGGGCTGCATTTTAGCCCGAATCTTATATCAGCTACACATGTCACAAATGTCAGGACAGCGTGCCAACAAATCAATTATAAATGAATGAAAATTGTAGGAAAAAGTGTCAGCTACAAGATAGGCGGACGGAACAAGTGAGATTTTGAGTAGATCAAAAGTTATTCCAGTTTAGCGGTGATCGCCTAGAGGGGCTGCATTTTAGCCCGAATCTTATATCAGCTACACATGTCACAAATGTCAGGACAGCGTGCCAACAAATTAATCATAAATGAATGAGAATTGTAGGAAAAAGTGTCAGCTACAAGATAGGCGGACCGAACAAGTGAGATTTTGAGTAGATCAAAAGTTATTCCAGTTTAGCGGTGATCGCCTCGAGGGGCTGCATTTTAGCCCGAATCTTATATCAGCTACACATGTCACAAATGTCAGGACAGCGTGCCAACAAATTAATCATAAATGAATGAGAATTGTAGGAAAAAGTGTCAGCTACAAGATAGGCGGACGGAACAAGTGAGATTTTGAGTAGATCAAAAGTTATTCCAGTTTAGCGGTGATCGCCTAGAGGGGCTGCATTTTAGCCCGAATCTCATATCAGCTACACATGTCACAAATGTGAGGACGGTTTGCGAGGAAATCGATTTTGAATAAATGTGAATTGTAGGAAAAAGTGTCAGCTACAAGATAGGCGGACGGAACAAGTGAGATTTTGAGTAGATCAAAAGTTATTCCAGTTTAGAGGTGATCGCCTAGAGGGGCTGCATTTTAGCCCAAATATCATCTCAGCTACATTGGTCACAAATGTCAGAACAGCGTGCCAACAAATCAATTATAAATGAATGAAAATTGTAGGAAAAAGTGTCAGCTACAAGATAGGCGGACAGAACAAGTGAGATTTTGAGTAGATCAAAAGTTATTCCAGTTTAGAGGTGATCGCCTAGAGGGGCTGCATTTTAGCCCAAATATCATCTCAGCTACACATGTCACAAATGTGAGGACGGTTTGCGAGGAAATCGATTTTGAATAAATGTGAATTGTAGGAAAAAGTGTCAGCTACAAGATAGGCGGACGGAACAAGTGAGATTTTGAGTAGATCAAAAGTTATTCCAGTTTAGAGGTGATCGCCTAGAGGGGCTGCATTTTAGCCCAAATATCATCTCAGATACATATGTCACAAATGTGAGGACGGTTTGCGAGGAAATCGATCATGAATGGATGAGAATTGTAGGAAAAAGTGTCAGCTACAAGATAGGCGGACAGAACAAGTGAGATTTTGAGTAGATCAAAAGTTATTCCAGTTTAGCGGTGATCGCCTAGAGGGGCTGCATTTTAGCCCAAATATCATCTCAGATACATATGTCACAAATGTCAGGACGGTTTGCGAGGAAATCGATCATGAATGGATGAGAATTGTAGGAAAAAGTGTCAGCTACAAGATAGGCGGACGGAACAAGTGAGATATTGAATGGATCAAAAAATATTTCAGTTTAAAGGTGATCGTCTCCAGACGCTGCATTTCAGCCCAGTTATCATCTCAGCTACATTGGTCGCAAATGTCAGGACAGCGTGCGAAAAAATCAATCATAAATGAATGAGAATTGTAGGAAAAAGAGTCAGCTACAAGATAGGCGGACGGAACAAGTGAGATTTTGAGTAGATCAAAAGTTATTTCAGTTTGAAGGTGAACTCCTAGAGGGGCTGCATTTTAGCCCGAATCTTATATCAGCTACATATGTCACAAATGTGAGGACGGTTTGCGAGGAAATCGATCATGAATAGATGAGAATTGTAGGAAAAAGTGTCAGCTACAAGATAGGCGGACAGAACAAGTGAGATATTGAGTAGATCAAAAGTTATTCCAGTTTAAAGGTGATCGTCTCCAGACGCTGCATATCAGCCCAATTATCATCTCAGCTACATATGTCACAAATGTCAGGACGGTTTGCGAGGAAATCGATTATGAATAAATGAGAATTGTAGGAAAAAGTGTCAGCTACAAGATAGGCGGACGGAACAAGTGAGATTTTGAGTAGATCAAAAGATATTTCAGTTTGAAGGTGAACTCCTAGAGGGGCTGCATTTTAGCCCGAATCTCATATCAGCTACATATGTCACAAATGTCAGGACAGCGTGCCAACAAATCAATTATAAATGAATGAAAATTGTAGGAAAAAGTGTCAGCTACAAGATAGGCGGACGGAACAAGTGAGATTTTGAGTAGATCAAAAGTTATTTCAGTTTAAAGGTGAACTCCTAGAGGGGATGCATTTTAGCCCGAATCTTATATCAGCTACATATGTCACAAATGTCAGGACAGCGTGCCAACAAATCAATTATAAATGAATGAAAATTGTAGGAAAAAGTGTCAGCTACAAGATAGGCGGACGGAACAAGTGAGATTTTGAGTAGATCAAAAGTTATTTCAGTTTAGAGGTGATCGCCTAGAGGGGCTGCATTTTAACCCGAATATCATCTCAGCTACATATGTCACAAATGTCAGGACAGCGTGCGAAAAAATCGATCAAAAATGAATGAAAATTGTAGGAAAAAGTGTCAGCTACAAGATAGGCGGACGGAACAAGTGAGATTTTGAGTAGATCAAAAGTTATTCCAGTTTGAAGGTGAACGCCTAGAGGGGCTGCATTTTAGCCTGAATATCATATCAGCTACATATGTCACAAATGTCAGGACAGCGTGCCAACAAATCAATTATAAATGAATGAAAATTGTAGGAAAAAGTGTCAGCTACAAGATAGGCGGACGGAACAAGTAAGATTTTGAGTAGATCAAAAGTTATTCCAGTTTAGAGGTGATCGCCTAGAGGGGCTGCATTTTAGCCCAAATATCATCTCAGCTACATTGGTCGCAAATGTCAGGACAGCGTGCCAACAAATCAATTATAAATGAATGAGAATTGTAAAAAAAAGTGTCAGCTACAAGATAGGCGGACGGAACAAGTGAGATTTTGAGTAGATCAAAAGTTATTCCAGTTTAGAGGTGATCGCCTAGAGGGGCTGCATTTTAGCCCGAATATCATCTCAGCTACATATGTCACAAATGTCAGGACGGTTTGCGAGGAAATCGATCATGAATAAATGAGAATTGTAGGAAAAAGTGTCAGCTACAAGATAGGCGGACAGAACAAGTGAGATTTTGAGTAGATCAAAAGTAATTTCAGTTTAGAGGTGATCGACTACAGGGGCTGCATTTTAGCCCGAATATCATCTCAGCTACATATGTCACAAATGTCAGGACGGTTTGCGAGGAAATCGATCATAAATAAATGAGAATTGTAGGAAAAAGTGTCAGCTACAAGATAGGCGGACAGAACAAGTGAGATTTTGAGTAGATCAAAAGTTATTCCAGTTTAGAGGTGATCGCCTAGAGGGGCTGCATTTTAGCCCGAATCTCATATCAGCTACATATGTCACAAATGTGAGGACGGTTTGCGAGGAAATCGATTATGAATAAATGAGAATTGTAGGAAAAAGTGTCAGCTACAAGATAGGCGGACAGAACAAGTGAGATTTTGAGTAGATCAAAAGTTATTCCAGTTTAGAGGTGATCGCCTAGAGGGGCTGCATTTTAGCCCAGATGTAATTTCAGATACATATGTCGCAAATGTCAGGACAGCGTGCGAGGAAATCGATTATGAATAAATGAGAATTGTAGGAAAAAGTGTCAGCTACAAGATAGGCGGACAGAACAAGTGAGATTTTGAGTAGATCAAAAGTTATTCCAGTTTAGAGGTGATCGCCTAGAGGGGCTGCATTTTAGCCCAAATATCATCTCAGCTACATTGGTCGCAAATGTGAGGACGGTTTGCGAGGAAATCGATTATGAATAAATGAGAATTGTAGGAAAAAGTGTCAGCTACAAGATAGGCGGACAGAACAAGTGAGATTTTGAGTAGATCAAAAGTTATTCCAGTTTAGAGGTGATCGCCTAGAGGGGCTGCATTTTAGCCCGAATATTATCTCATATACATATGTCGCAAATGTCAGGACAGTGTGCGAGGAAATCGATTATGAATAAATGAGAATTGTAGGAAAAAGTGTCAGCTACAAGATAGGCGGACAGAACAAGTGAGATTTTGAGTAGATCAAAAGTTATTTCAGTTTGAAGGTGAACTCCTAGAGGGGCTGCATTTTAGCCCGAATCTTATATCAGCTACATATGTCACAAATGTCAGGACAGCGTGCCAACAAATCAATTATAAATGAATGAAAATTGTAGGAAAAAGTGTCAGCTACAAGATAGGCGGACGGAACAAGTGAGATTTTGAGTAGATCAAAAGTTATTCCAGTTTAGCGGTGATCGCCTAGAGGGGCTGCATTTTAGCCCAAATATCATCTCAGATACATATGTCACAAATGTCAGGACGGTTTGCGAGGAAATCGATCATGAATAAATGAGAATTGTAGGAAAAAGTGTCAGCTACAAGATAGGCGGACAGAACAAGTGAGATTTTGAGTAGATCAAAAGTTATTCCAGTTTAGAAGTGATCGCCTAGAGGGGCTGCATTTTAGCCCGAATATCATCTCAGCTACATATGTCACAAATGTCAGGACGGGTTGCGAGGAAATCGATCATGAATGAATGAGAATTGTAGGAAAAAGCGTCAGCTACAAGATAGGCGGACGGAACAAGTGAGATTTTGAGTAGATCAAAAGTTATTTCAGTTTAGAGGTGATCGCCTAGAGGGGCTGCATTTTAGCCCGAATATCATATCAGCTACATATGTCACAAATGTCAGGACAGCGTGCCAACAAATCAATTATAAATGAATGAAAATTGTAGGAAAAAGTGTCAGCTACAAGATAGGCGGACAGAACAAGTGAGATTTTGAGTAGATCAAAAGTTATTCCAGTTTAAAGGTGATCGCCTAGAGGGGCTGCATTTTAGCCCAAATATCATCTCAGATACATATGTCACAAATGTCAGGACAGCGTGCCAACAAATCAATTATAAATGAATGAAAATTGTAGGAAAAAGTGTCAGCTACAAGATAGGCGGACAGAACAAGTGAGATTTTGAGTAGATCAAAAGTTATTCCAGTTTAAAGGTGATCGCCTAGAGGGGCTGCATTTTAGCCCAAATATCATATCAGCTACATATGTCACAAATGTCAGGACAGCGTGCCAACAAATCAATTATAAATAAATGAAAATTGTAGGAAAAAGTGTCAGCTACAAGATAGGCGGACAGAACAAGTGAGATTTTGAGTAGATCAAAAGTTATTCCAGTTTAAAGGTGATCGCCTAAAGGGGCTGCATTTTAGCCCGAATATCATCTCAGCTACATATGTCACAAATGTCAGGACAGCGTGCCAACAAATCAATTATAAATGAATGAAAATTGTAGGAAAAAGTGTCAGCTACAAGATAGGCGGACAGAACAAGTGAGATTTTGAGTAGATCAAAAGTTATTCCAGTTTAAAGGTGATCGCCTAGAGGGGCTGCATTTTAGCCCAAATATCATCTCAGCTACATTGGTCACAAATGTCAGGACAGCGTGCCAACAAATCAATTATAAATGAATGAAAATTGTAGGAAAAAGTGTCAGCTACAAGATAGGCGGACAGAACAAGTGAGATTTTGAGTAGATCAAAAGTTATTCCAGTTTAAAGGTGATCGTCTCCAGACGCTGCATATCAGCCCAAATATCATCTCAGATACATATGTCGCAAATGTCAGGACGGTTTGCGAGGAAATCGATCATACATAGATGAGAATTGTAGGAAAAAGTGACAGCTACAAGATAGGCGGACATAACAAGTGAGATATTGAGTAGATCAAAAGTTATTCCAGTTTAGAGGTGATCGTCTCCAGACGCTGCATTTTAGCCCAAATATCATCTCAGATACATATGTCGCAAATGTCAGGACGGTTTGCGAGGAAATCGATCATAAATAGATGAGAATTGTAGGAAAAAGTGTCAGCTACAAGATAGGCGGACGGAACAAGTGAGATTTTGAGTAGATCAAAAGTTATTTCAGTTTAAAGGTGATCGTCTCCAAACGCTGCATTTTAGCCCAAATATCATCTCAGCTTCTTTGGTCGCAAATGTCAGGACAGCGTGCGAAAAAATCAATCATGAATGAATGAGAATTGTAGGAAAAAGTGTCAGCTACAAGATAGGCGGACAGAACAAGTGAGATTTTGAGTAGATCAAACGTTATTCCAGTTTAGAGGTGATCGTCTCCAGAGGCTGCATTTTAGCCCGAATATCATCTCAGATACATATGTCACAAATGTCAGGACGGGTTGCGAGGAAATCGATCATGAATAAATGAGAATTGTAGGAAAAAGTGTCAGCTACAAGATAGACGGACGGAACAAGTGAGATTTTGAGTAGATCAACAGTTATTCAAGTTTAGAGGTGATCGTCTCCAGACGTTGCATTTTAGCCCGAATATCATCTCAGATACATATGTCACAAATGTCAGGACGGGTTGCGAGGAAATCGATCATGAATAAATGAGAATTGTAGGAAAAAGTGTCAGCTACAAGATAGGCGGACGGAACAAGTGAGATTTTGAGTAGATCAAACGTTATTCCAGTTTAGAGGTGATCGCCTAGAGGGGCTGCATTTTAGCCGAAATATCATCTCAGATACATATGTCGCAAATGTCAGGACGGTTTGCGAGGAAATCGATCATGAATAAATGAGAATTGTAGGAAAAAGTGTCAGCTACAAGATAGGCGGACGGAACAAGTGAGATATTGAGTAGATCAAAAGTTATTTCAGTTTAAAGGTGATCGTCTCCAGACGCTGCATATCAGCCCAAATATCATCTCAGATACATATGTCGCAAATGTCAGGACAGCGTGCGAAAGAATCGATCATAAATGAATGAAAATTGTAGGAAAAAGTGTCGGCTACAAGATAGGCGGACGGAACAAGTGAGATGTTGAGTAGATCAAAAGTTATTTCAGTTTAAAGGTGATCTTTTGATGAAGCTGCATTTCAGCCCAAATATCATTTCAGCTACATATGTCACAAATGTCAGGACAGTGTGCGAAAAAATCAATCATAAATGAATGAAAATTGTAGGAAAAAGTGTCAGCTACAAGATAGGCGGACGGAACAAGTGAGATTTTGAGTAGATCAAAAGTTATTCCAGTTTAGAGGTGATCGCCTACAGAGGCTGCATTTCAGCCCGAATATCATCTCAGCTACATATGTCACAAATGTCAGGACGGTTTGCGAGGAAATCGATCATGAATAAATGAGAATTGTAGGAAAAAGTGTCAGCTACAAGATAGGCGGACAGAACAAGTGAGATTTTGAGTAGATCAAAAGTTATTCCAGTTTAGAGGTGATCGCCTAGAGGGGCTGCATTTTAGCCCGAATATCATCTCAGCTACATATGTCACAAATGTCAGGACGGGTTGCGAGGAAATCGATCATGAATGAATGAGAATTGTAGGAAAAAGCGTCAGCTACAAGATAGGCGGACGGAACATGTAGGATTTTGAGTAGATCAAAAGTTATTCCAGTTTAGAGGTGATCGCCTAGAGGGGCTGCATTTTAGCCCAAATATCATCTCAGCTACATTGGTCACAAATGTCAGGACAGCGTGCCAACAAATCAATTATAAATGAATGAGAATTGTAGGAAAAAGTGTCAGCTACAAGATAGGCGGACAGAACAAGTGAGATTTTGAGTAGATCAAAAGTTATTTCAGTTTAAAGGTGATCGCCTAGAGGGGCTGCATTTTAGCCCGAATGTCATTTCAAATACATATGTCGCAAATGTCAGGACAGCGTGCCAACAAATCAATTATAAATGAATGAGAATTGTAGGAAAAAGTGTCAGCTACAAGATAGGCGGACGGAACAAGTGAGATATTGAGTAGATCAAAAGTTATTTCAGTTTAAAGGTGATCGCCTAGAGGGGCTGCATTTTAGCCCAAATATCATTTCAGCTACATTGGTCGCAAATGTCAGGACAGCGTGCCAACAAATCGATCATAAATGAATGAGAATTGTAGGAAGAAGTGTCAGCTACAAGATAGGCGGACGGAACAAGTGAGATTTTGAGTAGATCAAAAGTTATTCCAGTTTAAAGGTGATCGCCTAGAGGGGCTGCATTTTAGCCCGAATCTCATATCAGCTACATATGTCACAAATGTCAGGACAGCGTGCCAACAAATCAATTATAAATGAATGAAAATTGTAGGAAAAAGTGTCAGCTACAAGATAGGCGGACAGAACAAGTGAGATTTTGAGTAGATCAAAAGTTATTCCAGTTTAGAGGTGATCGCCTAGAGGGGCTGCATTTTAGCCCGAATCTTATATCAGCTACACATGTCACAAATGTCAGGACAGCGTGCCAACAAATTAATCATAAATGAATGAGAATTGTAGGAAAAAGTGTCAGCTACAAGATAGGCGGACGGAACAAGTGAGATTTTGAGTAGATCAAAAGTTATTCCAGTTTAGCGGTGATCGCCTAGAGGGGCTGCATTTTAGCCCGAATCTTATATCAGCTACACATGTCACAAATGTCAGGACAGCGTGCCAACAAATTAATCATAAATGAATGAGAATTGTAGGAAAAAGTGTCAGCTACAAGATAGGCGGACGGAACAAGTGAGATTTTGAGTAGATCAAAAGTTATTCCAGTTTAGCGGTGATCGCCTAGAGGGGCTGCATTTTAGCCCGAATCTTATATCAGCTACACATGTCACAAATGTCAGGACAGCGTGCCAACAAATTAATCATAAATGAATGAGAATTGTAGGAAAAAGTGTCAGCTACAAGATAGGCGGACGGAACAAGTGAGATTTTGAGTAGATCAAAAGTTATTCCAGTTTAGCGGTGATCGCCTAGAGGGGCTGCATTTTAGCCCGAATCTTATATCAGCTACACATGTCACAAATGTCAGGACAGCGTGCCAACAAATCAATTATAAATGAATGAAAATTGTAGGAAAAAGTGTCAGCTACAAGATAGGCGGACGGAACAAGTGAGATTTTGAGTAGATCAAAAGTTATTCCAGTTTAGCGGTGATCGCCTAGAGGGGCTGCATTTTAGCCCGAATCTTATATCAGCTACACATGTCACAAATGTCAGGACAGCGTGCCAACAAATCAATTATAAATGAATGAAAATTGTAGGAAAAAGTGTCAGCTACAAGATAGGCGGACAGAACAAGTGAGATTTTGAGTAGATCAAAAGTTATTCCAGTTTAGCGGTGATCGCCTCGAGGGGCTGCATATCAGCCCACATATCATCTCAGCTACATATGTCGCAAATGTCAGGACGGTTTGCGAGGAAATCAATCATGAATAAATGAGAATTGTAGGAAAAAGTGTCAGCTACAAGATAGGCGGACAGAACAAGTGAGATTTTGAGTAGATCAAAAGTTATTCCAGTTTAGCGGTGATCGCCTAGAGGGGCTGCATTTTAGCCCGAATCTCATATCAGCTACACATGTCACAAATGTGAGGACGGTTTGCGAGGAAATCGATTTTGAATAAATGTGAATTGTAGGAAAAAGTGTCAGCTACAAGATAGGCGGACGGAACAAGTGAGATTTTGAGTAGATCAAAAGTTAATCCAGTTTAGAGGTGATCGCCTAGAGGGGCTGCATTTTAGCCCGAATATTATCTCAGATACATATGTCACAAATGTGAGGACGGTTTGCGAGGAAATCGATCATGAATGGATGAGAATTGTAGGAAAAAGTGTCAGCTACAAGATAGGCGGACAGAACAAGTGAGATTTTGAGTAGATCAAAAGTTATTCCAGTTTAGAGGTGATCGCCTAGAGGGGCTGCATTTTAGCCCAAATATCATCTCAGATACATATGTCGCAAATGTCAGGACGGTTTGCGAGGAAATCGATCATGAATAGATGAGAATTGTAGGAAAAAGAGTCAGCTACAAGATAGGCGGACGGAACAAGTGAGATTTTGAGTAGATCAAAAGTTATTTCAGTTTGAAGGTGAACTCCTAGAGGGGCTGCATTTTAGCCCGAATCTTATATCAGCTACATATGTCACAAATGTGAGGACGGTTTGCGAGGAAATCGATCATGAATAGATGAGAATTGTAGGAAAAAGTGTCAGCTACAAGATAGGCGGACGGAACAAGTGCGATATTGAGTAGATCAAAAGTTATTCCAGTTTAAAAGTGATCGTCTCCATACGCTGCATTTCAGCCCAGTTATCATCTCAGATACATATGTCACAAATGTCAGGACGGTTTGCGAGGAAATCGATTATGAATAAATGAAAATTGTAGGAAAAAGTGTCAGCTACAAGATAGGCGGACGGAACAAGTGAGATTTTGAGTAGATCAAAAGTTATTCCAGTTTAGAGGTGATCGCCTAGAGGGGCTGCATTTTAGCCCGAATCTCATATCAGCTACATATGTCACAAATGTCAGGACAGCGTGCCAACAAATCAATTATAAATGAATGAAAATTGTAGGAAAAAGTGTCAGCTACAAGATAGGCGGACAGAACAAGTGAGATTTTGAGTAGATCAAAAGTTATTTCAGTTTGAAGGTGAACTCCTAGAGGGGCTGCATTTTAGCCCGAATCTCATATCAGCTACATATGTCACAAATGTCAGGACAGCGTGCCAACAAATCAATTATAAATGAATGAAAATTGTAGGAAAAAGTGTCAGCTACAAGATAGGCGGACGGAACAAGTGAGATTTTGAGTAGATCAAAAGATATTTCAGTTTAAAGGTGAACTCCTAGAGGGGATGCATTTTAGCCCGAATCTTATATCAGCTACATATGTCACAAATGTCAGGACAGCGTGCCAACAAATCAATTATAAATGAATGAAAATTGTAGGAAAAAGTGTCAGCTACAAGATAGGCGGACGGAACAAGTGAGATTTTGAGTAGATCAAAAGTTATTCCAGTTTAGAGGTGATCGCCTAGAGGGGCTGCATTTTAGCCCAAATATCATCTCAGCTACATTGGTCGCAAATGTCAGGACAGCGTGCGAAAAAATTAATCATAAATGAATGAGAATTGTAAAAAAAAGTGTCAGCTACAAGATAGGCGGACAGAAAAAGTGCGATTTTGAGTAGATCAAAAGTTATTTCAGTTTGAAGGTGAACGCCTAGAGGGGCTGCATTTTAGCCTGAATATCATATCAGCTACATATGTCGCAAATGTGAGGACGGTTTCCGAGGAAATCGATTATGAATAAATGAGAATTGTAGGAAAAAGTGTCAGCTACAAGATAGGCGGACATAACAAGCGAGATATTGAGTAGATCAAAAAATATTTCAGTTTAAAAGTGATCGACTACAGGGGCTGCATGTAAGCCCAATTATCATCTCAGCTACATTGGTCGCAAATGTCAGGACAGCGTGCGAAAAAATTAATCATAAATGAATGAGAATTGTAGGAAAAGTGTCAGCTACAAGATAGGCGGACGGAACAAGTGAGATTTCAAGTAGATCAAAAGTTATTCCAGTTTAGAGGTGATCGCCTAGAGGGGCTGCATTTTAGCCTGAATATCATTTCAGATACATATGTCACAAATGTCAGGACGGTTTGCGAGGAAATCGATCATGAATAAATGAGAATTGTAGGAAAAAGTGTCAGCTACAAGATAGGCGGACGGAACAAGTGAGATTTTGAGTAGATCAAAAGTTTTTTCAGTTTGAAGGTGAACTCCTAGAGGGGCTGCATTTTAGCCTGAATATCATCTCAGATACATATGTCACAAATGTCAGGACGGTTTGCGAGGAAATCGATCATGAATAAATGAGAATTGTAGGAAAAAGTGTCAGCTACAAGATAGGCGGACAGAACAAGTGAGATTTTGAGTAGATCAAAAGTTATTCCAGTTTAGAGGTGATCGCCTAGAGGGGCTGCATTTTAGCCCAAATATCATCTCAGCTACATTGGTCGCAAATGTGAGGACGGTTTGCGAGGAAATCGATTATGAATAAATGAGAATTGTAGGAAAAAGTGTCAGCTACAAGATAGGCGGACGGAACAAGTGAGATTTTGAGTAGATCAAAAGTTTTTTCAGTTTGAAGGTGAACTCCTAGAGGGGCTGCATTTTAGCCCGAATCTCATATCAGCTACATATGTCACAAATGTGAGGACGGTTTGCGAGGAAATCGATTATGAATAAATGAGAATTGTAGGAAAAAGTGTCAGCTACAAGATAGGCGGACGGAACAAGTGAGATTTTGAGTAGATCAAAAGTTATTCCAGTTTAGAGGTGATCGCCTAGAGGGGCTGCATTTTAGCCCGAATCTCATATCAGCTACATATGTCACAAATGTGAGGACGGTTTGCGAGGAAATCGATTATGAATAAATGAGAATTGTAGGAAAAAGTGTCAGCTACAAGATAGGCGGACAGAACAAGTGAGATTTTGAGTAGATCAAAAGTTATTCCAGTTTAGAGGTGATCGCCTAGAGGGGCTGCATTTCAGCCCAAATATCATCTCAGCTACATTGGTCGCAAATGTGAGGACGGTTTGCGAGGAAATCGATTATGAATAAATGAGAATTGTAGGAAAAAGTGTCAGCTACAAGATAGGCGGACAGAACAAGTGAGATTTTGAGTAGATCAAAAGTTATTCCAGTTTAGAGGTGATCGCCTAGAGGGGCTGCATTTTAGCCCAAATATCATCTCAGCTACATTGGTCGCAAATGTGAGGACGGTTTGCGAGGAAATCGATTATGAATAAATGAGAATTGTAGGAAAAAGTGTCAGCTACAAGATAGGCGGACGGAACAAGTGAGATTTCAAGTAGATCAAAAGTTATTTCAGTTTGAAGGTGAACTCCTAGAGGGGCTGCATTTTAGCCCGAATCTTATATCAGCTACATATGTCACAAATGTCAGGACAGCGTGCCAACAAATCAATTATAAATGAATGAAAATTGTAGGAAAAAGTGTCAGCTACAAGATAGGCGGACAGAACAAGTGAGATTTTGAGTAGATCAAAAGTTATTTCAGTTTGAAGGTGAACGCCTAGAGGGGCTGCATTTTAGCCTGAATATCATATCAGCTACATATGTCACAAATGTGAGGACGGTTTGCGAGGAAATCGATTATGAATAAATGAGAATTGTAGGAAAAAGTGTCAGCTACAAGATAGGCGGACAGAACAAGTGAGATTTTGAGTAGATCAAAAGTTATTCCAGTTTAGAGGTGATCGCCTAGAGGGGCTGCATTTTAGCCCAAATATCATCTCAGCTACATTGGTCGCAAATGTCAGGACAGCGTGCCAACAAATCGATCATAAATGAATGAGAATTGTAGGAAAAAGTGTCAGCTACAAGATAGGCGGACAGAACAAGTGAGATTTTGAGTAGATCAAAAGTTATTCCAGTTTAGAGGTGATCGCCTAGAGGGGCTGCATTTTAGCCCAAATATCATCTCAGCTACATTGGTCACAAATGTCAGGACAGCGTGCCAACAAATCGATCATAAATGAATGAGAATTGTAGGAAAAAGTGTCAGCTACAAGATAGGCGGACAGAACAAGTGAGATTTTGAGTAGATCAAAAGTTATTCCAGTTTAGAGGTGATCGCCTAGAGGGGCTGCATTTTAGCCCAAATATCATCTCAGCTACATTGGTCACAAATGTCAGGACAGCGTGCCAACAAATCGATCATAAATGGATGAGAATTGTAGGAAAAGTGTCAGCTACAAGATAGGCGGACGGAACAAGTGAGATTTTGAGTAGATCAAAAGTTATTCCAGTTTAGAGGTGATCGCCTAGAGGGGCTGCATTTTAGCCCAAATATCATCTCAGCTACATTGGTCGCAAATGTCAGGACAGCGTGCCAACAAATCGATCATAAATGAATGAGAATTGTAGGAAAAAGTGTCAGCTACAAGATAGGCGGACAGAACAAGTGAGATTTTGAGTAGATCAAAAGTTATTCCAGTTTAGAGGTGATCGCCTAGAGGGGCTGCATTTTAGCCCAAATATCATCTCAGCTACATTGGTCACAAATGTCAGGACAGCGTGCCAACAAATCGATCATAAATGAATGAGAATTGTAGGAAAAAGTGTCAGCTACAAGATAGGCGGACAGAACAAGTGAGATTTTGAGTAGATCAAAAGTTATTCCAGTTTAGAGGTGATCGCCTAGAGGGGCTGCATTTTAGCCCAAATATCATCTCAGCTACATTGGTCACAAATGTCAGGACAGCGTGCCAACAAATCGATCATAAATGGATGAGAATTGTAGGAAAAGTGTCAGCTACAAGATAGGCGGACATAACAAGCGAGATATTGAGTAGATCAAAAAATATTTCAGTTTAAAAGTGATCGACTACAGGGGCTGCATTTTAGCCCAATTATCATCTCAGCTACATTGGTCGCAAATGTCAGGACAGCGTGCGAAAAAATTAATCATAAATGAATGAGAATTGTAGGAAAAGTGTCAGCTACAAGATAGGCGGACGGAACAAGTGAGATTTTGAGTAGATCAAAAGTTATTTCAGTTAAGAGGTGATCGCCTAGAGGGGCTGCATTTTAGCCCGAATATCATCTCAGCTACATATGGTACAAAGGTGAGAACGGTTTGCGAGGAAATCGATCATGAATAAATGAGAATTGTAGGAAAAAGTGTCAGCTACAAGATAGGCGGACGGAACAAGTGAGATTTCAAGTAGATCAAAAGTTATTTCAGTTTGAAGGTGAACGCCTAGAGGGGCTGCATTTTAGCCCGAATATCATCTCAGATACATATGTCACAAATGTCAGGACGGTTTGCGAGGAAATCGATCATGAATAAATGAGAATTGTAGGAAAAAGTGTCAGCTACAAGATAGGCGGACAGAACAAGTGAGATTTCAAGTAGATCAAAAGTTATTTCAGTTTGAAGGTGATCGCCTAGAGGGGCTGCATTTTAGCCCGAATATCATCTCAGATACATATGTCACAAATGTGAGGACGGTTTGCGAGGAAATCGATCATGAATAAATGAGAATTGTAGGAAAAAGTGTCAGCTACAAGATAGGCGGACGGAACAAGTGAGATTTCAAGTAGATCAAAAGTTATTTCAGTTTGAAGGTGAACGCCTAGAGGGGCTGCATTTTAGCCCGAATATCATCTCAGATACATATGTCACAAATGTGAGGACGGTTTGCGAGGAAATCGATCATGAATAAATGAGAATTGTAGGAAAAAGTGTCAGCTACAAGATAGGCGGACGGAACAAGTGAGATTTTGAGTAGATCAAAAGTTATTTCAGTTTGAAGGTGAACGCCTAGAGGGGCTGCATTTTAGCCCGAATATCATCTCAGATACATATGTCACAAATGTGAGGACGGTTTGCGAGGAAATCGATCATGAATAAATGAGAATTGTAGGAAAAAGTGTCAGCTACAAGATAGGCGGACGGAACAAGTGAGATTTCAAGTAGATCAAAAGTTATTTCAGTTTGAAGGTGAACGCCTAGAGGGGCTGCATTTTAGCCTGAATATCATATCAGCTACATATGTCACAAATGTCAGGACGGTTTGCGAGGAAATCGATCATGAATAAATGAGAATTGTAGGAAAAAGTGTCAGCTACAAGATAGGCGGACGGAACAAGTGAGATTTCAAGTAGATCAAAAGTTATTTCAGTTTGAAGGTGATCGCCTAGAGGGGCTGCATTTTAGCCCGAATATCATCTCAGCTACATTGGTCGCAAATGTCAGGACAGCGTGCGAAAAAATTAATCATAAATGAATGAGAATTGTAGGAAAAAGTGTCAGCTACAAGATAGGCGGACGGAACAAGTGAGATTTTGAGTAGATCAAAAGTTATTCCAGTTTAGAGGTGATCGCCTAGAGGGGCTGCATTTTAGCCCAATTATCATCTCAGCTACATTGGTCGCAAATGTCAGGACAGCGTGCGAAAAAATTAATCATAAATGAATGAGAATTGTAGGAAAAAGTGTCAGCTACAGGATAGGCGGACAGAACAAGTGAGATTTTGAGTAGATCAAAAGTTATTTCAGTTTGAAGGTGAACTCCTAGAGGGGCTGCATTTTAGCCCGAATCTTATATCAGCTACATATGTCACAAATGTCAGGACAGCGTGCCAACAAATCAATTATAAATGAATGAAAATTGTAGGAAAAAGTGTCAGCTACAAGATAGGCGGACAGAACAAGTGAGATTTTGAGTAGATCAAAAGTTATTTCAGTTTGAAGGTGAACGCCTAGAGGGGCTGCATTTTAGCCTGAATATCATATCAGCTACATATGTCACAAATGTGAGGACGGTTTGCGAGGAAATCGATTATGAATAAATGAGAATTGTAGGAAAAAGTGTCAGCTACAAGATAGGCGGACAGAACAAGTGAGATTTCAAGTAGATCAAAAGTTATTTCAGTTTGAAGGTGAACGCCTAGAGGGGCTGCATTTTAGCCTGAATATCATATCAGCTACATATGTCACAAATGTGAGGACGGTTTGCGAGGAAATCGATCATGAATAAATGAGAATTGTAGGAAAAAGTGTCAGCTACAAGATAGGCGGACAGAACAAGTGAGATTTTGAGTAGATCAAAAGTTATTCCAGTTTAGAGGTGATCGCCTAGAGGGGCTGCATTTTAGCCCGAATCTCATATCAGCTACATATGTCACAAATGTGAGGACGGTTTGCGAGGAAATCGATTATGAATAAATGAGAATTGTAGGAAAAAGTGTCAGCTACAAGATAGGCGGACAGAACAAGTGAGATTTCAAGTAGATCAAAAGTTATTTCAGTTTGAAGGTGAACGCCTAGAGGGGCTGCATTTTAGCCCAATTATCATCTCAGCTACATTGGTCGCAAATGTCAGGACAGCGTGCGAAGAAATTAATCATAAATGAATGAGAATTGTAGGAAAAAGTGTCAGCTACAAGATAGGCGGACGGAACAAGTGAGATTTTGAGTAGATCAAAAGTTATTCCAGTTTAGAGGTGATCGCCTAGAGGGGCTGCATTTTAGCCCAATTATCATCTCAGCTACATTGGTCGCAAATGTCAGGACAGCGTGCGAAAAAATTAATCATAAATGAATGAGAATTGTAGGAAAAAGTGTCAGCTACAAGATAGGCGGACAGAACAAGTGAGATTTTGAGTAGATCAAAAGTTATTTCAGTTTGAAGGTGAACTCCTAGAGGGGCTGCATTTTAGCCCGAATCTTATATCAGCTACATATGTCACAAATGTCAGGACAGCGTGCCAACAAATCAATTATAAATGAATGAAAATTGTAGGAAAAAGTGTCAGCTACAAGATAGGCGGACGGAACAAGTGAGATTTCAAGTAGATCAAAAGTTATTTCAGTTTGAAGGTGAACGCCTAGAGGGGCTGCATTTTAGCCTGAATATCATATCAGCTACATATGTCACAAATGTGAGGACGGTTTGCGAGGAAATCGATCATGAATAAATGAGAATTGTAGGAAAAAGTGTCAGCTACAAGATAGGCGGACAGAACAAGTGAGATTTTGAGTAGATCAAAAGTTATTCCAGTTTAGAGGTGATCGCCTAGAGGGGCTGCATTTTAGCCTGAATATCATATCAGCTACATATGTCACAAATGTGAGGACGGTTTGCGAGGAAATCGATTATGAATAAATGAGAATTGTAGGAAAAAGTGTCAGCTACAAGATAGGCGGACAGAACAAGTGAGATTTCAAGTAGATCAAAAGTTATTTCAGTTTGAAGGTGATCGCCTAGAGGGGCTGCATTTTAGCCCAATTATCATCTCAGCTACATTGGTCGCAAATGTCAGGACAGCGTGCGAAAAAATTAATCATAAATGAATGAGAATTGTAGGAAAAAGTGTCAGCTACAAGATAGGCGGACAGAACAAGTGAGATATTGAGTAGATCAAAAGTTATTCCAGTTTAGAGGTAATCGCCTAGAGGGGCTGCATTTTAGCCCGAATCTCATATCAGCTACATATGTCACAAATGTGAGGACGGTTTGCGAGGAAATCGATTATGAATAAATGAGAATTGTAGGAAAAAGTGTCAGCTACAAGATAGGCGGACGGAACAAGTGAGATTTTGAGTAGATCAAAAGTTATTCCAGTTTAGAGGTAATCGCCTAGAGGGGCTGCATTTTAGCCCGAATCTCATATCAGCTACATATGTCACAAATGTGAGGACGGTTTGCGAGGAAATCGATTATGAATAAATGAGAATTGTAGGAAAAAGTGTCAGCTACAAGATAGGCGGACGGAACAAGTGAGATTTTGAGTAGATCAAAAGTTATTCCAGTTTAGAGGTAATCGCCTAGAGGGGCTGCATTTTAGCCCGAATCTCATATCAGCTACATATGTCACAAATGTGAGGACGGTTTGCGAGGAAATCGATTATGAATAAATGAGAATTGTAGGAAAAAGTGTCAGCTACAAGATAGGCGGACAGAACAAGTGAGATTTCAAGTAGATCAAAAGTTATTTCAGTTTGAAGGTGAACGCCTAGAGGGGCTGCATTTTAGCCCAATTATCATCTCAGCTACATTGGTCGCAAATGTCAGGACAGCGTGCGAAAAAATTAATCATAAATGAATGAGAATTGTAGGAAAAAGTGTCAGCTACAAGATAGGCGGACGGAACAAGTGAGATTTTGAGTAGATCAAAAGTTATTCCAGTTTAGAGGTGATCGCCTAGAGGGGCTGCATTTTAGCCCGAATATCATCTCAGATACATATGTCGCAAATGTCAGGACAGCGTGCGAGGAAATCGATTATGAATAAATGAGAATTGTAGGAAAAAGTGTCAGCTACAAGATAGGCGGACAGAACAAGTGAGATTTTGAGTAGATCAAAAGTTATTCCAGTTTAGAGGTAATCGCCTAGAGGGGCTGCATTTTAGCCCGAATATCATCTCAGATACATATGTCACAAATGTCAGGACGGTTTGCGAGGAAATCGATTATGAATAAATGAGAATTGTAGGAAAAAGTGTCAGCTACAAGATAGGCGGACGGAACAAGTGAGATTTTGAGTAGATCAAAAGTTATTCCAGTTTAGAGGTAATCGCCTAGAGGGGCTGCATTTTAGCCCGAATATCATCTCAGATACATATGTCACAAATGTCAGGACGGTTTGCGAGGAAATCGATCATGAATAAATGAGAATTGTAGGAAAAAGTGTCAGCTACAAGATAGGCGGACAGAACAAGTGAGATTTCAAGTAGATCAAAAGTTATTTCAGTTTGAAGGTGAACGCCTAGAGGGGCTGCATTTTAGCCCAATTATCATCTCAGCTACATTGGTCGCAAATGTCAGGACAGCGTGCGAAAAAATTAATCATAAATGAATGAGAATTGTAGGAAAAAGTGTCAGCTACAAGATAGGCGGACGGAACAAGTGAGATTTTGAGTAGATCAAAAGTTATTCCAGTTTAGAGGTGATCGCCTAGAGGGGCTGCATTTTAGCCCGAATCTCATATCAGCTACATATGTCACAAATGTGAGGACGGTTTGCGAGGAAATCGATTATGAATAAATGAGAATTGTAGGAAAAAGTGTCAGCTACAAGATAGGCGGACAGAACAAGTGAGATTTCAAGTAGATCAAAAGTTATTTCAGTTTGAAGGTGAACGCCTAGAGGGGCTGCATTTTAGCCCAATTATCATCTCAGCTACATTGGTCGCAAATGTCAGGACAGCGTGCGAAAAAATTAATCATAAATGAATGAGAATTGTAGGAAAAAGTGTCAGCTACAAGATAGGCGGACGGAACAAGTGAGATTTTGAGTAGATCAAAAGTTATTCCAGTTTAGAGGTGATCGCCTAGAGGGGCTGCATTTTAGCCCAATTATCATCTCAGCTACATTGGTCGCAAATGTCAGGACAGCGTGCGAAAAAATTAATCATAAATGAATGAGAATTGTAGGAAAAAGTGTCAGCTACAGGATAGGCGGACAGAACAAGTGAGATATTGAGTAGATCAAAAGTTATTCCAGTTTAGAGGTAATCGCCTAGAGGGGCTGCATTTTAGCCCGAATCTTATATCAGCTACATATGTCACAAATGTGAGGACGGTTTGCGAGGAAATCGATTATGAATAAATGAGAATTGTAGGAAAAAGTGTCAGCTACAAGATAGGCGGACGGAACAAGTGAGATTTTGAGTAGATCAAAAGTTATTCCAGTTTAGAGGTAATCGCCTAGAGGGGCTGCATTTTAGCCCGAATCTTATATCAGCTACATATGTCACAAATGTGAGGACGGTTTGCGAGGAAATCGATTATGAATAAATGAGAATTGTAGGAAAAAGTGTCAGCTACAAGATAGGCGGACGGAACAAGTGAGATTTTGAGTAGATCAAAAGTTATTCCAGTTTAGAGGTGATCGCCTAGAGGGGCTGCATTTTAGCCCGAATATCATCTCAGATACATATGTCACAAATGTCAGGACGGTTTGCGAGGAAATCGATTATGAATAAATGAGAATTGTAGGAAAAAGTGTCAGCTACAAGATAGGCGGACAGAACAAGTGAGATTTTGAGTAGATCAAAAGTTATTCCAGTTTAGAGGTGATCGCCTAGAGGGGCTGCATTTTAGCCCGAATATCATATCAGCTACATATGTCACAAATGTGAGGACGGTTTGCGAGGAAATCGATTATGAATAAATGAGAATTGTAGGAAAAAGTGTCAGCTACAAGATAGGCGGACAGAACAAGTGAGATTTTGAGTAGATCAAAAGTTATTTCAGTTTGAAGGTGAACGCCTAGAGGGGCTGCATTTTAGCCTGAATATCATATCAGCTACATATGTCACAAATGTCAGGACAGCGTGCGAAAAAATTAATCATAAATGAATGAGAATTGTAGGAAAAAGTGTCAGCTACAAGATAGGCGGACAGAACAAGTGAGATTTCAAGTAGATCAAAAGTTATTTCAGTTTGAAGGTGAACGCCTAGAGGGGCTGCATTTTAGCCTGAATATCATATCAGCTACATATGTCACAAATGTGAGGACGGTTTCCGAGGAAATCGATTATGAATAAATGAGAATTGTAGGAAAAAGTGTCAGCTACAAGATAGGCGGACAGAACAAGTGAGATTTCAAGTAGATCAAAAGTTATTTCAGTTTGAAGGTGAACGCCTAGAGGGGCTGCATTTTAGCCCACATATCATCTCAGATACATATGTCACAAATGTCAGGACGGTTTGCGAGGAAATCGATCATGAATAAATGAGAATTGTAGGAAAAAGTGTCAGCTACAAGATAGGCGGACGGAACAAGTGAGATATTGAGTAGATCAAAAGTTATTCCAGTTTAGAGGTGATCGCCTAGAGGGGCTGCATTTTAGCCTGAATATCATATCAGCTACATATGTCACAAATGTGAGGACGGTTTCCGAGGAAATCGATTATGAATAAATGAGAATTGTAGGAAAAAGTTTCAGCTACAAGATAGGCGGACGGAACAAGTGAGATTTTGAGTAGATCAAAAGTTATTTCAGTTAAGAGGTGATCGCCTAGAGGGGCTGCATTTTAGCCCGAATATCATCTCAGATACATATGTCACAAATGTCAGGACAGTTTGCGAGGAAATCGATCATGAATAAATGAGAATTGTAGGAAAAAGTGTCAGCTACAAGAGAGGCGGACATAACAAGCGAGATATTGAGTAGATCAAAAAATATTTCAGTTTAAAAGTGATCGACTACAGGGGCTGCATTTTAGCCCAATTATCATCTCAGCTACATTGGTCGCAAATGTCAGGACAGCGTGCGAAAAAATTAATCATAAATGAATGAGAATTGTAGGAAAAAGTGTCAGCTACAGGATAGGCGGACATAACAAGTGAGATATTGGGAAGATCAAAAGTTATTTCAGTTTAAAGGTGATCGTCGACGGAAGCCTCATATCGGCCCAAATATTATCTTAGCTACACGGAAAGAAAATTCTAGCAAAATTTACGATAATAATACCGTAATTGGTCCTATTGATTATTGTAGTGGTGGACTAAATTTTCAAAATCGTAATTTTTACAATGTAGCGTTGGAAATTTCATTTAAGAAATAATACTTCAGACGAATAAGACGAAGTCTTAAGCTCCCTAGCGTAAATTACGATGGGAATATCGTCAATTTCGAGCCTTCCTTGTGATCGTAGGATTCGAACCTAACTCCTTTAGTGTGCGAAATGGCGGACGCCTTGGACCACTCGGCCACCGAGAACTTACAAAAAATTTATTTCTAAGGTCCATATCAACGATTCGATTAACTATGGAGGGTAGAGGTACCTTTACCCTCCATAGTTCCAATATAAGATATTGGTGTTGAATCTAATTTTCGAATAAAGATAGTACTGAGTAGAGAAGTTCGGAGTAAACTCGTCATAACCGGGGATCATGGCCGAGCGGTCTAAGGCGCAAGATCTAGGCCCCTCGAACTTGATCACTGGCCAGGCATGGGTTCGAATCCCAGCGGTTGTCGAAAGAATTTCACACAAAGAGTGTGAGGTCTTTCGGCTCTGAGATTCGTCCCGTCGCTGACATCTGAAGATCGGTACAAAGATAAAGCGTTTGATTCGATCAGGTGGTAAAAACAGAGTAAATCTGTGGAATGGGCATTCTTAGGCTCAATGGAACTGTGTTCCCGAGCGTTCTCGTAACTTTAAAGTGACTAGGCTCTTTTTAAGTATTAAAAAAAAAATAAAAAAAAAAAAAAAGTAAAGTTGTCGCACTGCCGTTTATTTGGTATAATATACTGCTGCCACAGAATCGCACGAGAATAAACTTCTACTTGCTACAACTTTCGATGCTGCCAAGTTTGTTGGCAACATACAATCGCTGACTCGAAATTACTGTCAACTTAAATATGGCTAGACAAAAATTCAACTGGCATTATAAGTAAATTGCTTTCAATCAATTTGGCTTATTTTAAAAAAAGGATAAAATACTAATGCATCAAATTATCGTCGTTTTAATTGATTAAAGACTATTGTTCATGATAGAAACAAATACGAATGTCACATTTTATATCCGACTTAATCACTGTATGCAAATACATGACATCAGTTCGATGTACAACTGTTCATAATTTGAAATCTTTCTACATTACTAAGTCACCATATCGTAGTGCTATTATCAGCCATTTGTATTTAAAGGAAACAACATTTAATACAATCGATTAATTACAAATCTGTCTTAAATATCTATTTGAAATAATTACAGTCGTTATTAACATCATTTGACTCTTAACTATACCGGGAATAATATTTAATCGAAATATTTTTCGACTCGGAAGAACTTGTTGTTAGGACAAAACGATGGCACCCCATTTTAAGTCAAATTGAATTCAAGTTACAGACAATCTGCTGTCAACTTAACCGCAACTTTTTGATGTTAAGTTGACATCAGATTCCGGCCGTAGTTTGAAGTTAACTTGCGTTCGATGGCTATCAGGGTAGATATGACAAATTTTAAATTACAAATGAACGAGTTAAAAATTTAAAAATATAACAAAATTCACATACTGATTATTAAATTCTATATATGTCCATTTTTTTATTTTCTTTGATTTACATTTAATTCACCTAATTAAAAATTTTTAAAATTGACAATTGTCAGCTCTATGCATACTCATGTACGTTATCGAGATGTCAAAAGTTTCATTTCCAATCTCTATGCTGGTTTTCTGGGTTAGAATTACCCAGAAATATCTCGGCAACTTACTAGCTGAGGAAAACTAAAACTACATTACCAACTTACAGGAAAGAACAGCCTGTAAACCTGAACCATAGATGGCCACCGGATATTGCATACGAGGCCAGCCGACAAAGACATAACCAAAAAATAAAAGTAAAAAAGCAGTGTTGAGTATTTACCACGCTAAAACTTTATTTTTTTCATTAAATAAATATCAAATTTATTTTCATTTTATATAGAGCCTACAGAACACAATGGCCAGCGCTACTACGACATTTCCCAATAATTTAAAAGACTTTGGATATGACTTTGATGAAGGTATGATATTTTATATTGCATTGTTTTTTATTATTGTAGTCTCCTTAATTCTTTGTTTGTATTATTATAAATTATATTGGCAGCATTGTTTGATAAACTTAATATCTATAGATATAAAATATATATTTTTTAGTTGGTAAGATTTTGAAACAATGCTAATTATTTTTTTTACTTTTTTTTAGGAGGGAGATTACGAAAATTAGATCCGAAAACTGGTCTATTAACCAATGAAGGATTTGAATTTAATGTTAGTGAGGATGCACAATATAATCAAAAACGTTATGAAGCATTAGGAGAGGTAATATATGTATATATTTTATTTTTTCAGTAATTTAATGAGCATTCGTTTCTAAATTGACAAATTAAAAGACTAGAGTAGAAGTTTTGTTGATAATTTTTTTCGAAATCGTTAATTATAATTATAATTAAGTAACGAGTAATAAAGACACTCGTATGTTTAATTATATTTTTTATAAGCGGTTGTAGATTATTATTAATTTATTGTAAAAAAAAAGAAAACAGAAATGAGGAAGTCGTTAATTGTAACGAAATGTTGATAAAAAAGTAGAAGAATAATGGCACGTATGTGACTTTATTTCCCCATAAAAAAAGTCCATGAGGAAATCCAGCCTAGATTCCTACGGGTTTCCACATGGCGTTTTCGGATGGGTTTCCATATGGTTTTCTATAGGAATAACATAAATACCGATATAGATTCGCACATGGGTTCCTATGGGAGTCTATACCATGCCAAATCCATATGAGAATCTAGTATGGATTCTCATGTGGATTTTTACGATGATTTCCCATGGGAATCTGCACCGTCAAAATCCATATGGGAATCTTGTATGGATTAGGAGTTAGAAAAATTAACAAAAAGCCTTACGTTGATACAAACAAATTGATAAAAAAAATATTCTGACAATAGAATGTTAATCTGTTCTTTTATTCATATGCGCGTATTAATAGACCATAGACATAAAAACTCAGATGCCATTGATTTTATAGAAATTACTTGTATAGAAACCCAGATTCCTATATGAATTTTCTACAAATAAATTCATGTATCCTAGTTCCTATATGGGAATCTAGATACTCACAGCTTCCTATATGGGTTTCCTACGTGAAAATTCAAGTACTCCAGATTCTATAGAAATTACTTATGTAGAAACCCAGATTTCTGTATGAATTTCCCATAAAGAAATCCATATATTCTAGTTCTTATGTCGAGTTCCTATATAAAAATCCCGGTACCCAGTTTTCTATATGAAGTTCCTACATGGGAATCCCACAATTTCCTATGTGGATTCCCCATATGGGAATTCAGATACTAGTTTCCTATATGAATTCTTATATAAATCCATACACTTCTATATCAATTCCAATGGATTCTTACATAAATCCATACTTTCCCAAATTGATTCCTATGAGTTCCCATGCAATCCCACATGAATTTTTTTAATAGGGTATATTTCATTAATCAATAAGCTTTTAAAAACATCTATACTTTCACAGCATCAAAAAACAAAATTATTCAAACAAAACTACAGCGAATCCTATTTTTACTCAGTAAATCTTACCAACTTTTTATTCAATTAATTTTGTCAGTTTTAGAAAAAAAATTCAACAAATCAACTTGATATTTTTATCTGTAGTCTAGCATTTCTTGCTGACTGAATTACATTTAGTAACATAAACTTTTTTTTTCAACAGGTAATAAATCAATACATATATGAACTTTTAGAAAAAGAAGGGTTGAAACGCCTGCCACTTCCAAAAAATAGTGATAGCCCATTAGAATTACGTTCATTTGTATTTGCTTGTGATAAAGCATTTACAAGTCAAAAATTGATGATTCTTATACACGGCAGTGGTGTCGTAAGAGCTGGCCAATGGGCAAGAAGATTAATTATCAATGATAATCTCAAAAGTGGTACACAGCTACCATACATTAAAAAGGCTAAAGAACTGGGCTATGGTATTATCGTTCTCAACACTAATGACAATCGTAGATTAGTTAACGGCGTTAATGTAGACATTAAAGTATGTATTTTACTATTTATTAATTTAAAAATTTTTTTAGTATTTTAAAATTATAATTTTTTCATCAGGGAAGCGAAGATCCACATGAGCACATGGAAACAGTTTGGTCTGATTATATAAAATCATCAGAAGCTAAGGATATTGCTATTGTAGCTCATAGTTATGGTGGAGTCTGTACAGTTGAATTTGTATGCATTTAATTTTTTTTATTTATGATGAAGTTAACAGTCAATTAACAATTTTTGGATTTTTTTTAACACCAACTACAAAAAAAAAAAAAAAAAAAAAACTAAAAATATGCACACATAAAAAATTTAAGAAGCTATAAGTGCAATTTTTCCAAATATTTTTTTTTTTATAACCTATTGTTTAAAAAAAAATCCAAACATTATTAGACGTCGGTTAACTTTAATTTCTTTTTTATTTTAAATTATTTTGATTATAAAAAAATACTTTAACAAATAATTATTTTCAGGCGCATCGACATCCAGAAGAATTTAAAAAATTAGTATTTGCTATAGGTTTTACCGATTCTGTTCATAGATTACCTAGAAAAGGCTGTGAACATGTAGTGCAGGTAATTATTGCTATGACTAGTATTTTTTTTTTTTTTTAGTATATTTTTTAAAATTATAGTATAAGTGAAATGCGTGGGGTATTTTTTAGAATTACATATATAACAGAAACAAAAGCGCATGTACTGACCATTACGTTAATTGGCCGGGTAAATTGTATGTAGGGTACTTAGGAAAATGCAAAAGTTCATTGAGATCTGTCCATCTGTGTCTATTGTCGTGTTTACAATAGCACTGCATGACTTCGGTCTCTATTAGCCTTCTCATATGAGAAGAGTTATCCTATTCTGCTACCAATAGAGTGTTTAGTTCTTCCGCAGAAGTGTCTGTATCCTGACGCATATTGTTCGACTTCGTTTTTTGTACAATCAAACCTACTTGACACAAAAAAAAAAGTTTTATTTTTAATAACTTATAAAATAAAACTTTTCTTTTGTTTATCTTTATTGTAATATTTAGTATTACTATCTTACAATAATTTTAAACGCAACTATTAAAAAATAGGGTTTTTAAAATTCTTGACATGTTTAGCCACATCTCTAGAAAACCGGAAAATGTCAGAGAAATATAAATATACTGTAAAAATTAGGAAAAAGTCTAGTTTAGCTCCTTTTTTTTAACCTATACCTCAGAGAAATTACTACTACGTTGTTCTTTTTTCAATTAAGGGGGTTCCCCTGTGTTAGGGTCTGTTTTTTAAGCCGTTTCTTGGGAATTTTTTTTGACGACCAATGAAAAGATAGAACTTTGAGTTTCATCATTTACTTATTAATATTTCAAGAGTATGTAAAACAAATTTTAAATGAAAATCTTCATTACAATGTAAGTTGCACCGCTCTGAAGACACCTGCCTCGAAAAAAAGCACGCTCACTTCCTCCGTTTTAATCTGCAAGCCTAAATGCATCGAGTTAACTAGAATCATCTAAAAATTCAGAGTATTTCTATTTTTTTCGTAACGAAAAAATAAAACAAAGATCACAAAATTTGAAACGTTTTTTCTCGGAAGTTAAAATCTTCAATTTTATAATTCAAATTTTTAAGGCTAAAATCTACTCAACAAATTTTGCTAACACACTAATTTCATTGCGATTGTTTTCGCTATGGGTAATGTATTTATGTGTTTTTAAAAGATTAAACTATGAGATAGTGCATAACGTCAATGGATCAATAGTCAAACATATATTACATAGACAACAATATATATGTAGATAAATCCTTGACGTTTGCCTGAGTTCATTTGAACGGTACATGTTGCGATAGTGGTTGGTTGGTTGGTCGGTTGGTGGCTGGTTGCTTTCAGAGCACATTGTTTCGGTGACAATAGAACTGCGTGACTTCTTTCATTAGCCTTATACATTACAGAGTGGTGCTTGTCCAGCCGGTGTGGTGGTACAGTGTCAATACGCGACGTAGTGTTGCTCGCGGTTTCATTGAGTATGAGAGCACACTATGCCACACTAGATTGACGATGTAAAAGGGGATAAAGAGAACACGACGTAAAAAAAAGACAGAGTACTAATGTCGGAGAGCAATTATTTTTGTTTATTTATGTCGTTTTATTTTATTTATTTTTTCCATCATCGCATAAACTTCTTGTTTATAAAAAAACATTCAACTATGTACTCATTACTGTGGTCTTTAGGGTGTCTATATTTCTCTGGGGAAATCAATTTTTATGAGTATATTTATAAATACAAAAATATTATTTGTCTTTGTCCTGTAAAAAAAAATGTTGAAAAAGTGTTGGCTATTCTAAACTTCAAAACGTAGCATAACGAACTTTTTTAACGTTTTTTAAATTTGAAAATTCAAGAGAAAAATTATTAAATATCTCGATACTATTAACCCTACTCCCTTGATATCTAAAATTTATTTAAAAAATAATAATGACTTGACTATTATTTAAACAATAAAAAATGATTAAACCGTGACAAAGTAACTTGAGCTACAAATGAAGGTATATTAAAAAATCATAAAGCTGAGTTAGAGGGTTAGTAAGCACCCCCGTTTAAATCGCGACTTCACCCAACCAGTAGCAGTAACGCAAGAATGAATTGCACACAGATGAATGTCGTGCTCTGACAATGCCCGATGTTTCATAGCTCTCGACTTTTAGCGAACGTAAGAGAGATTTTAGTGAAGTGAAGTGGCTGCTGTCCTCAGTCCTCATCCATGATGCCAGTAGTATGTTACGTTGTAACAGCAGAACCAGAAAAGAAGCCTTGCTTTCGTATATACTCGTCCCGTTTTCACAGAGTTCGTGCATATCCATATGAAAATACACTCTTTTTCACTTTAAACTTTTTTTCTTTTTCATCATTATTATTATTTGCTTTTTTCATTGTACTACACTAGTACACATCGTAATTGTGCCATCAGCTAGACATACTTTTTCTGTTTTCAACATCCTTCCTGCAACCTAACTGTCTTTCATTTTTTATACAGGTATTATAATTATTGATAACTAGCAACTAGGGGTATGCGAACAGTTCGAAATTACGAGTTATTCGTATCGTAGAAACTTTCGGATGATTCTAAAATTGACAAATAATTCGAATTTCGAATCGAATAGTTATATCGAAATCGATTAGAACACTATTTTTTTAAAGAGCTTTACTTTAAAATTGAAATAACTAGAAAGTTATGCGGAACTTAAAAAAAACTTTATCTAAGATAATTTGTAGAGAATAAAATTGTCTACAAAAAAGATTCTATGACATTTTGTGATAAGTCTGATAGTTTTGCTGAAAAAATAAAAAGATCTCGGAATTTACTATAAATTTGACTTCAAGCTCAAATAACTTTTGAACGAATGGATTTATCAAAAAATCATAAGAGACCTTTTTTGTAGAGTATTAAATTCCCTACAAAATTGTATGTTGGGCTTATTTATACAATACGCCATTACTGAGGTATAAAATTCCAAGCTTAAAAATTTTTTTCCCGTTATTTAAACGAGAAACAGAAAATCGCAATTGAAGTACTTAATATTATTATCAAGGGCTCAAATTCTAACAAGCTTTTTTTATTCTACTAAAACTCTTAAGTGTGTGGAAGAAAAAAATAGTTGATTTTTTTTGAATTGGTCTAATATATCTATAATAAAATATTAATACCAGATGCTTAATATATTCACGTACAGTTATAAAAATTGTCTTACTAAATATGTACATCAGTATGCAGACAGTTAGTATTGATATGTATATGATTAATTGTCTGTAATGTGTTAATAACATTTTGCATAGTCACACTCATGATAATAATAATAATAGTGATGATGAGGATTGCAGTGAGAATGATTTTCATAATAATTTATTTGTATATGTGAATGTGATGTCAAGTAGCAAAAGTAAAAAGTACTTGTACACATGTCGAGATGGCGTACAGTTAATCGTAACTGTGTTTTGCTTATGTATAAACTGTTGATGATGTAGTTATATTATTGCACTGACAAGTAATTAATTTGAGTGGTGAAGTAAATAGAACTAAACTTCTCTCTTAGTTAGCTTTCCTGGCTGATTGGTCGGTTCGTTCGTTGGTATTCTCTCTTACTCGAGTCGAGTAAATTCATCACAAGTTTCATACTCTTTCGACAAAGATACATCGGTATATATTTCCCTAGGGTCGATAATCATTATATTAAAGATTTATTACATGTCTTTTTCAACAAGGATTTTATCAAATTTTTTTTTTTCCATCAATTCTGCCGCTAATTAGTCTTATAACGAGGTCTGACTGTATTACTATTTTAATTTCCTTAACTAAATTAAATTATCGTATTTAGAAATAAACAATACAAAAAATTATTTGACTGTAATATTTATCATTCAAAAAAAGAAAGGTAATTTATTAATTCCCAATAGCAGTTTTTTTTCTTTAAAGTAGAAAAGGAATTCTTATAATAATTTTGCGGTTACTTAAGTTCTAAATCGCATGTGTAGACGGATGTATGAGGTTTCGCAAATATAAGAATCGTTATGATGATATAAGTATCCCTTTAACATGCGGGAAAGAATAAACAACAAATATATGTATACATGTATGTATATGTATATAAATATGAAGTTGTTGCATTACATATCGGAAATGTCACGACACACGGAAGCAGCATCTTGTTGCGGTGGTGTTGTGGTCACAGGTGCAGTCTGGAAATTGGTTACGGTTTTACTTGAGAAGCCCCCGAAGACAGCGGTCGTTGTTGTCGTTGTCGTTCTTTTACCTCTCAGATTTAATATAAGAAATTTAATATGCTAGATTCATTTCATCTCCTCAATTTTCATGGCACGCGTTTCACTTAAAATTATATTATGCTTACATGTAACCACTATTTTAATTGCATTATTAATTATTTATGCTTTTATTTATTATTAATAGGTCTCAAAAAATTGGGTGTCATCAGAGCAACCACTGGATACTCCAGTTGATTGTGCTAGTGATGATGTGCCGTGTGTATCAGCTGGACATCCAGTTCACGAAATGACATCTTGGTCATGCATCGAATCTCTATTCAAATTTCTCGAGGAGCGTTATCACAATCGTATTAAGGGCAAAGATTAGCTGATGCCCTATTAATGTTACTAAATCGTAATTTTAACAATTAAACATATTTTTATTTTTATTTAATCTAATCTATTGATACTTTTTACACATTAACTTTTTTTACTATTATTCATAATCTAATAATAGTATACATACATTAATTAATTTTTTTACTTTTAATTAATTTTAATGACTATTTCATTGTAGTTATCCATACACATGTAAAGACAATTATAATGAAATATAAGTATAGAATCTTAAATGTTATTTAAATTATTATTGCTTTATTGAATTATGTGCTTTATAACCAACTTGTCAAGCTCACGCGATTTCTTCACATTAGACACACTTACACATTATCACACTTACACATTATGAAAAGCACATAAATATGAATAAGTCTGATACTTTTTTAAAGTTTCTCCGATATGTCCCTAATAGCACAGTTTACTTAGCAAAAGTTTTCTTTAATTTTTGGTCAACTTCGGGCTTTTCCGTTTTTGACGACAATTTGTATACAACTTGCAATCCAATTTGATGTAAGTTTACTACCCGAATTAAAATGCAAATTTACTTCAAAAGTTGTATACAAATTGTCCTTAAAAACGGAAAAGCCTGAAGTTGGACATTTGACGAAAAATTCAAGGAAATTTTTATTAGGGTTTGTTTCTAACCGCAAATTTTCCTTTCCGACTTTTGCTGTTGAATTTTCGGCGAATTCGGACAGAAAATTTCAGGAATTTCAATTCTCAAATTACTGTCCATTTCAAGCTAAAGTGGCTATTAGGGGTATTAATATAAAAAAATGTATCGTGAACATTCATTAATCTGTGGTTTAAAAAAAGCTCGTATACAAATATCTCGAGAACGAATTGACGAAACGACTCGACTTTTTTTCACAATCTTCAAATTTATGCAGAGAAGGTTCTTTTCGAAAATCACTACTGTAGTCCTTCTCATTTTTTTTTATAATACATCAGCAATTTTACACGTAAACAAACAGCCATTTTTATTAGGGATGCTCTCTTTATCTTACTTTTTTTTTTGACTTCTATTATCGTATATTTACTATGGAAATTTCTGTGAAAAAAACCCGGGTGATTCAAACTTTTTTGAAATTCAACTTTTTCAAATATAACATTAGCGTTCGAAGCATACACTTTTGGATTTTTCAAATCTTTTACTTTTTTTATCATTAATTTTTTTTTCTTGAGCAAAAAATAATAGAGATAAATTCATAACTGTTCACATAAAATAGTCGAGTGATCTTTCTTATCGTACCATAAAAAAATCATCGGTCAATCTCTTACAGCTTTTTTTTTTTCTTTAACCGAGGGATTGGGGTAAAAAATAGTAACGCTAGTAAAGATAATAAATAAATAGTTGTTTTGGTCCATATATATATGAAGTATTTCAGTGAGCTAGTGTGATAACGATCGAAGTGTTTCATAAATGACGCGTAACTTAATATACGATCGTACGACAAAGTATCATATCTATATACTTGTTTTATTATATATATCTCGAGTAGATAAATGACCACGGTTAAATAAAAAAATATCACGATAACTCATCAAGTTATTTTTTAGTCAGATCTTGACATATATTCATCATAAAGTAATGAATACTGTGAAGATTGTTCTATTAAATGTAAAATTTTTTCGAGTTCAAGTGTTTGAAGACATTTGATGTTTACGAGCGAGGCGACAGTGAGAAAAAAAATTAAAAAGGGGAATTTATCGACCGCACGCGAGAGAAGGCCTCTACAATTGAGGGCCCTAAGGCCAGACGTCTAATAATAAAACAGTGAAAAAAATATGTATAGAAGACACACTCGTTACGTGGCTTGTCTCACTACTCTTTTAACTTTTTTTTTTTTTTTTTTCTCAATACTTTTTTTTCTTCTTTCTCCTGCTCTCGTTTTATTTTATTTTTTTGCTCTTCTCTTCTCCGTACTTTCGCCATCCCCTCTGTGTTCACGCACAAAAGTTAATCGGCCCGGTTTGCCGGTTGTCATGGGCCTTGATGGATGAGCTCGTGACGTCACTGCGTGGCATTTCGGCCCTGGCGATTATGAGCGAGGGCGTCAGAAATAAAAGAACTAACTGGGGAGTTTTTTTTTATCTTTTTTTTATTGAAAAAAAATTTCAATGAGTATGACTGAATTTTTTTTGTTAAATATTATTTGATGTTAATAAAAATGTTTCAAATAATTTTATCATAACCTAACAATTCGTTAAGTAGGTTACAAAAATAATATCTAAAAAATTTGAATATATCATATATAACAGATTTGAATGAAACTTAACATACTCTTTTTTTTGGGGGGGGGAGAATCTAGGTCAAGTTCCAAGATGAGCCAAATCGGTCGATTAGTTCAAAAGCTGTGGGTGTTTAGAATTTTTCAAAAAAAAAAAAAAATCGTTTTTTATCAATTTCTTTCCAAATAACTTTTAAATAGAAAGTGATATCTGACCATTTTGAAAATTTTTTTGAATAGAATAATGAGTGATAAATTTAAAAAAAAATTTTTTACGGCTTCGCTAACTTTCAATATCTTTTGAATAATACACTGCAAGTTATAGTTGAATCTGCAAAAGAATGGGCTTTTTTCCCACTACTTAGCTACGATGAAGTCCATGAGTTACACTCACGCGCATGCGCAGTAATGACTTAATTGTAGAAAAATGGTGGGAGAAAAGCCCATTCTTTGGCAGACTCGACTATAATTTTGTTGATTGTATTTCGTAGCTAATAAAATAACCTTCAAATTACACTACTGTGACTTTATCTAAAAATGTATCGTTCATTCATTATGATGCTCAAAAGTAACTATATGGTTAATTATGAATATTGAGCCTTGTGGTCGCGGCAGATATTTTTTCGTTCAAACAGTATAGAAAAAAAAATGTTAGTATGTAAAAGATGATATTCTTATAAATTGTCATGCAGCAAAATAAATAATAAGAAATCTACTTGCATTCGGTTGCCGAATGGCCTTTTTTATTTTCTATACTCATTTGAAATTTTTTTTTATTAAACTTTAGATTTTTTAAAATAAGTACAGTTCAAAGTAAAGTTTAGAGCTTGAAAAATAATGAAAAAGTAAAAAGTACAAAGAGAAGGAGGGCAAGTAATTTCGCGAGTTGGCGTGGGAGGTCTCGCGAGGTTAGGGGTAGATGAAGCGACCCCCGACCTTGGAGTAACCAATCGCGATTCTCGTTCAAGAAACAGCTGCCAATGAGAATCACGATAGGTTAACCCTGAAAATGTATATATGTACATTTGTGTCTAGTAGATACATGCACTTTCTTGGAGTATTTATCACGCGTTCAAAGGAAAACCTCCTGCCTTGCAAAACCTCCTACTTCAGCTTTACGTTCTCATGCAACTGCATCATCGATCCAGTCTAATCTTCAATTTATTTTTTTATTAACAAAAAATAAATGAAACTTACATGTACATATATATAAAAAAAACTAAATAAAAAAATTTAAAACAGTAATTTTGAATTTTAAAAATTATGAATATCATTTATAGTTTGATGAATAAATAAATAAATTTAATATAATATATTGATATAGGTAAAGTAGGTAAAAAGATATATTCCTTCTCAAGTAAACACATCCGATCACTTACACCCCTATGATTATTTACCCTAAAGAAATATAAATCATTCATGCAGTCTATATAATTCGATCACCATTGATAGTAAATCCATTTCCGTTGATACAATAAATATACCTATATATACATATATCAGTTTATATGAATGCATATAGGTTGTCGAACAAAGTAACACGGTTGTAGAGTGTTAGAGCGAAGAATGAGTGTAAGACGAGTCGTGGAAACTCAAATCTTATCAGGATATCAGACTACACTACTGTTAAGTATGTGGAAATATATATATATATATATATATATATATATATATATATATATATATATATATATATATATATATTAAGCTTTTTCAACACTAGTATAACCTTGTCGAAGTTAGGTAGTCATGATACAATCTATTCTAATGTAGGCCATGGGGTTCTTGCAAACCATACACCAGCATATCATCCGAGGGGTGTAAAACGTGTAAATCTTCGTCGACAAATTCTAAATCCTCTTTGAGATTTTTTCTCAACTGTCGTTTTTCCCCCGTGTACTGGTTTATGCTTTTCTTACGCGGTGGCACGTGAGCTCGCTACATATTTTATTTACGTTTATATATATCTATATATATAAATACAATGTCCCAATGATATCTTATAGAGTTTCCGCGCGCGCATCCAACAAATCGCATACATTTATTAAGAAAAGAACGAGTCTAGTCAGTAAAAGCGTCTTATGGGAAACTTAAGTCGAGTTATATTTTAAATCCTATTATATAATATGTGTCTACTATATAAATATTATTACTATTTCATATTTTATAATTTTACTAAAAATTTTTAATCTACTAATGACTAATAATTGGTATAATTAGCATCTATTTTAATTTAATATTAACAATATTAGCAGAAACTAGAACAGGGAAAAAAATAATATTAATAATTTATTGTTACATTAATATGTGATATACTGCAATCATAATATAGACAATTATAGTCATTAGCGATAAATAAATTAATAATTCAAAGCAATTATTTTACTTAAAGTCGATTAGTGCGTGTTAATTTTGTAAAAAATTAATTATCAGAACTTTTGATGAGTAAAAAAAAAATAAGTAATAAAGCGACGATAAAATGGCGTAGGTGTTATAAGGTCTCAAGTCTCAAGTTCTCTGTCTCTTACTTTACAGGAGACATAAATTTATAGTCTCGTAATAGCCGCAAGCAAGGGCATACAAAGAGGCGCGTATAAGAGTATAATGTTCGCGGGCATAGGTGGAACATACGTTAGGGTTGGTTCTGGGAAATACGTGTGTATATATAGTAGTATGTAGTATGTAGATATGGTATAGGTAAAGAGGCATAGGTGTGGTAGTATAGGTTAGTTAGTGTAGAGGTGGGTTTACGACGTACGGGTGTACTGTGAGGTTGCGCGAAGGCAGAGACGCGGTCACACGATAGCGCGCGCGTTATCGAACGGGGGTGGCAGCCCGGTAATTACTTCCTCAAGAGGGTGGCAGACTCACCGACTGTGTAACTGGAATGATGGCGTGCGCGCGCCCCCGAGGGCTGGGTCAGAGGTCACCGAAGTAGCTCCGAGCAGTCGGTTCGCTAGCCAATAGCACAAAACCTCAACTACCCCCTCAATACTCCTCATCAATGTGATATACATTATTCGAAATGACGTATGAGATTATTTAACTTGACACTTTTTTTTTTATTCCGAAATTTTTTTTTTCATAAAATATCTTCTTATTTATAATTATTATCATTTTAATTAACAAGAAATAATTGAAAGGAAAAATATTTTTTTTTCGTAAGGCTCATTTTAATTTAATATTTTAATGATAGATGAATACATATAGCCATATATATATGTATATGTGTATGTTAGCAGATTTTTTATTTAATTAAAAATATCTCATCGTAATTTTGAGTATTAGCAGCCTTGGCATATAAAATATTTTTCTTTCTCATACTTTTCTTATTCTTCTCCATCAGTCGATGCTGATGATGATGATGCTGCTCGTTTCATTAACTTAAAAAACGTCTTGCCCCTTGAGGTAGAAAGTATACATCCACTCTTCTCGCGTACTCACACCGTACCCTGGTATGGTCAGTGTTGAGTAAGGCTTGTAAATAAAAAAAAAAAATAAAAATATAAAAATAAAGTGACTGATGAAACGAGCAGCCGCTAATTACCTCTTTTGTACCTTCTTTGTAACCTGAGCACATTAATAGCCCAACATTTATTTTATATATGTTTATGAAAAATGAATATTTTATGTTTTATAATATTATGTTTTTTTCAACCCATTAAATCATTAAATTATTGATTTATTAAAAAAAAAAGTGATTTTTAAATTTCCGTTATGAAAATTGAAAATTTTCTAAAAAATGGAAGTTATAGATTTTGCTCCGATTTTCGAAAATTGAGTTTTCATCAGAAGTCAACGTTTTCAAGTCCTAGCAAACTATTCTGACTATTTCCGGTGTGTATAAATTTTTTTGTCGAACGATATCTTTGGAACAAAACAACCGATTTGAATATTCTTGGCGGCAATGGAAAAGGCTCACCAAGACTTAAAATTGGATAGATTTTGGAGTCGATCAGTCGTGTAGTTTATAAATTATACAAAAAATAAAAATTTAAAAAATTTTGTATTTTAGGTTTTCTGCGTATAACTAATAAACTACTTGCCTGATTTGCCTCAAAATGTATCCAGTTCTAAGCCTTGGTGAGCTCTTTCAATTGTCACCAAGAAAGTTCGAATCGCTTGATTCGTTCCAAAGATACCGTTCGACAAAAATTGCTTTTTTTCAGTAAAATTTACGTTTTGTCGGTCTTACGGTTTTTTGAGCTCGGAGAGCTCAAAAATTTACGTAATAACGTTATCGAGCTCGAAAGAGAAAGTTTTGGGGTTGTTCCGTAGTCAATCGTTTTTCAACTTTTTCTTTAATCAACTGATTGATTAGTTTTTTTATTTACAATTTAATAATGGCGATAAAAAACGTGAGAGGAAATAATGAAAATTTATGCTAGATGACCTTGCTCATTAATTTATCGGCACAAACTAATAGACAAGTACCAAATGGTTAACATAGCTGATCTCTCGAGGCTATAGTACATTTGCGCAACCTACAAATAAATTAATCGTACGGTGGACGAGATGCAAATTAGTCTATAGTCATCTACAAGGTGAATTTTCCCACTCTGTCACACATTTCTATTTACCATTATACTCAAAAAAAAAAGAATAAAATAATATAAAAAAATAATTAGTTATGTCGCAAAAAAAACATAATTATTAGAAAAATAAAAAATTGCACGAATAAATTCCTTCTTATAAATTACTAATTACGATATTCATTTGAATGCTATTATTCATATAAATATATACGTTCGCTTACTTCAAATCTAATAAACATTTTTTTTAAATAATTAAAATTCTTAAACTTGACTTTACATTCAAAAATGTTACTTTAAAAGTGAATTGTGGGTGGAAATCGACACATGTGACTTTATAAACATGAAAAAAAATGACTAGTCTATATATGATGTAACTTTACTTATCTCGACATTTAAAACGTATACTGCAGTATTATATGTATATATTAGTAAATTCCCAATGGGACAAAAGACTAGTCGTGGGCGCATCCTGAAAAAGGTCCTGACATTTTCAGTGGCCCTTGAGACTACTAATCAACACTATGGAACTCTTGGTGACATTAGTGCACCTGTTCCACGGCCACTGTTTGACATTATATAGTTTTTGATCGATCTACGAAACACTGCTGAATACTACGTCAAGGGAAACTCAGTAATTTTTTTAGAACCTACTCATTCATTTTTTAAAGTACTTTAAATTCAAATATAGCTATACTTATTAATAAATCAATAAAATTTGAATATATAGACATTGAAAAAAATTAAATAAGTCATTGAACATATTTAATGTATTTTACACTTATATACTTGTTTCATGTTCTTGAATGATTAATTATTTCCTGATGTGAATCACTTTTAATTCGCAATATCACTTGATAATTATATGTTCTATATATTATGCATTAGTTATTAATACAGATATATTTATAAAAAAAAAAATTGAGAGCATGTAAATGCTGTTTATTTATATATACGGGAATCGTTCGGTGAACCAACGGCCTCGCAACACAGCGTGGTGTACAATGAAAAATTCATAATTCTGTCGGTTTTTCCAACCGAGCACTTTGGCAATATTAAACGGGACTGGTACGCCCATCTATACTAGTATACCGCAGTGCAGTGTACAGGGACGGTCACACAAAGCCGCGGCAAAAGCTCAAAGCATACACGGTCTGCTTCGTTCGTTCATTCCACTTCTCTTCTCTTCTCTTCTCTCTGTACTACTGTACTATACAGTATAAACTCTTGTCTATGTACTGGTATAACGTCCGTACTTTTATCCATTTTTTTTCTCAATCTTGGTGAAAAAAAAAATTACTTGAAAATAAATATAAATAAAGGAAGAGTTAAAACCGTGTAAACATGCATGAGTACGCTTATGTGTACTTATTTACTGGGTTTACTCGTCAGCTTGTGATTAAATTTATATTTTTATTATTTTTAAATATTTAGTCTTTTATTTTTGTTGATTCTTGTTTCATTATCATAATTTAGTTTTAATCGTTTTTATTAGGAAATTTGTCGCGGTATAAATGTAGATTTTTATTACATTTCTCTCTTAAAAACGAATCAGTGAAAAGTAATCCAGTCAGTGAAAATTCACTGCATAAGTAGTCCGAAGTATATCACTGATAACTTGGGACTGATTCACAGTGAATATTTACGGATTCAATTAGTGGCATATTTGGGACTGATTCGCAGTAAACATTCACTGATTTAATCAGTGATATACTTTGAACTGATTAGCAGTGAATATCAATCGATTCAATCAGTGATTTATTTAGGACTGGTTCGCAGTGAATTTTCACTGATTCAGTCAGTAATATACTAAGGACTGAATCGCAATGAATACTTACTGGTTCGCAGTCAATGTTCACTGATTCAGTAACTGATATACCTGGGACTGATTCGCAGTAAATTTTCACTAATTCAATCACTGATATACTTGGGACTGAGTCATAGTAAATATTCTCTGATTCAGTCAGTGTTAGACTTGGAACTGATTCGCAGTGAATATTTACTGAGTCAGTCAGTGATAGATTTGGGACTGATTCGCAGTGAATATTTACTGATTCAGTCAGTGTTAGACTTGGGACTGATTCGCAGTGAATATTTACTGATTCAGTCAGTGATAGATTTGGGACTGATTCGCAGTGAATATTTACTGATTCAGTCAGTGTTAGACTTGGGACTGATTCGCAGTGAATATTTACTGAGTCAGTCAGTGATAGATTTGGGACTGATTCGCAGTGAATATTTACTGATTCAGTCAGTGTTAGACTTGGGACTGATTCGCAGTGAATATTTACTGAGTCAGTCAGTGATAGATTTGGGACTGATTCGCAGTGAATATTTACTGATTCAGTCAGTGTTAGACTTGGGACTGATTCGCAGTGAATATTTACTGATTCAGTCAGTGATAGATTTGGGACTGATTCGCAGTGAATATTTACTGATTCAGTCAGTGTTAGACTTGGGACTGATTCGCAGTGAATATTTACTGAGTCAGTCAGTGATAGATTTGGGACTGATTCGCAGTGAATATTTACTGATTCAGTCAGTGTTAGACTTGGGACTGATTCGCAGTGAATATTTACTGAGTCAGTCAGTGATAGATTTGGGACTGATTCGCAGTGAATATTTACTGATTCAGTCAGTGTTAGACTTGGGACTGATTCGCAGTGAATATTTACTGATTCAGTCAGTGATAGATTTGGGACTGATTCGCAGTGAATATTTACTGATTCAGTCAGTGTTAGACTTGGGACTGATTCGCAGTGAATATTTACTGAGTCAGTCAGTGATAGATTTGGGACTGATTCGCAGTGAATATTTACTGATTCAGTCAGTGTTAGACTTGGGACTGATTCGCAGTGAATATTTACTGATTCAGTCAGTGTTAGACTTGGGACTGATTCGCAGTGAATATTTACTGATTCAGTCAGTGTTAGACTTGGGACTGATTCACAATGAATATTTACTGAGTCAGTCAGTGATAGATTTGGGACTGATTCGCAGTGAATATTTACTGATTCAGTCAGTGTTAGACTTGGGACTGATTCGCAGTGAATATTTACTGAGTCAGTCAGTGATAGATTTGGGACTGATTCGCAGTGAATATTTACTGATTCAGTCAGTGTTAGACTTGGGACTGATTCGCAGTGAATATTTACTGATTCAGTCAGTGTTAGACTTGGGACTGATTCGCAGTGAATATTTACTGATTCAGTCAGTGTTAGACTTGGGACTGATTCACAATGAATATTTACTGAGTCAGTCAGTGATAGATTTGGGACTGATTCGCAGTGAATATTTACTGAGTCAGTCAGTGATAGACTTGGGACTGATTCGCAGTGAATATTCACTGATTCAGTCAGTGTTAGACTTGGGACTGATTCACAATGAATATTTACTGAGTCAGTCAGTGTTAGACTTGGGACTGATTCGCAGTGAATATTCACTGATTCAATCAGTAATATATTTGGGACTGATTAGCAATAAATATTCACTGATTCGCAGCACTTTTCACTGATTCATTTTAAGAGAGTTGATTCTTTTAAATCAATGAAGCCTTGATAGATATTATTTATGATTATTAAGTAAACTTCATATCCGGTTGTTTATATTTGTTTTTACTGTTCTTATTTATTTATTCATTATATTAATAAATATAATGTATCGGAAGTTCCGAACGTTCGTGAACGAAAAAATTTTTTTTTTAAAAATTAAAAAAAAAATAAAAATACCCCGCTGGATATTTTTGAGGGGTTTCTTTTTAGCCCCCCAAACATACCCAAAAAGTTACATGGGGTAATCTGGTCCGGAACACCCTCTGCGATCATCCCTTAACTTTATATATTTTTTTAAAAATAGTAAAAATCAAAATACCCCGCTGGATATTTTTTGAGGGTTTCTTTTTAGCCCCCCAAACATACCCAAAAAGTTACATGGGGTAATCTGGTCCGGAACACCCTCTGCGATCATCCCTTAACTTTATATATTTTTTTAAAAATAGTAAAAATCAAAATACCCCGCTGGATATTTTTTGAGGGTTTCTTTTTAGCCCCCCAAACATACCCAAAAAGTTACATGGGGTAATCTGGTCCGGAACACCCTCTGCGATCATCCCTTAACTTTATATATTTTTTTAAAAATAGTAAAAATCAAAATACCCCGCTGGATATTTTTGAGGGGTTTCTTTTTAGCCCCCCAAACATACCCAAAAAGTTACATGGGGTAATCTGGTCCGGAACACCCTCTGCGATCATCCCTTAACTTTATATATTTTTTTAAAAATGGTAAAAATCAAAATACCCCGCTGGAAATTTTTAATGGGCTTCTTTTTAGCCCCCCGAACATACCCAAAAAGTTACATGGGGTAATCTGGTCCGGAACACCCTCTGCGATCATCCCTTAACTTTATATATTTTTTTAAAAATAGTAAAAATCAAAATACCCCGCTGGATATTTTTTGAGGGTTTCTTTTTAGCCCCCCAAACATACCCAAAAAGTTACATGGGGTAATCTGGTCCGGAACACCCTCTGCGATCATCCCTTAACTTTATATATTTTTTTAAAAATGGTAAAAATCAAAATACCCCGCTGGATATTTTTTAAGGGTTTCTTTTTAGCCCCCCGAACATACCCAAAAAGTTACATGGGGTAATCTCGTCCGGAACACCCTCTGCGATCATCCCTTAACTTTATATATTTTTTTAAAAATGGTAAAAATCAAAATACCCCGCTGGATATTTTTTAAGGGTTTCTTTTTAGCCCCCCGAACATACCCAAAAAGTTACATGGGGTAATCTGGTCCGGAACACCCTCTGCGATCATCCCTTAACTTTATATATTTTTTTAAAAATGGTAAAAATCAAAATACCCCGCTGGATATTTGTGAGGGGTTTCTTTTTAGCCCCCCAAACATACCCAAAAAGTTACATGGGGTAATCTGGTCCGGAACACCCTCTGCGATCATCCCTTAACTTTATATATTTTTTTAAAAATAGTAAAAATCAAAATACCCCGCTGGATATTTTTTGAGGGTTTCTTTTTAGCCCCCCAAACATACCCAAAAAGTTACATGGGGTAATCTGGTCCGGAACACCCTCTGCGATCATCCCTTAACTTTATATATTTTTTTTAAAATGGTAAAAATCAAAATACCCCGCTGGATATTTTTTAAGGGTTTCTTTTTAGCCCCCCGAACATACCCAAAAAGTTACATGGGGTAATCTGGTCCGGAACACCCTCTGCGATCATCCCTTAACTTTATATATTTTTTTAAAAATAGTAAAAATCAAAATACCCCGCTGGATATTTTTTGAGGGTTTCTTTTTAGCCCCCCAAACATACCCAAAAAGTTACATGGGGTAATCTGGTCCGGAACACCCTCTGCGATCATCCCTTAACTTTATATATTTTTTTAAAAATGGTAAAAATCAAAATACCCCGCTGGATATTTGTGAGGGGTTTCTTTTTAGCCCCCCAAACATACCCAAAAAGTTACATGGGGTAATCTGGTCCGGAACACCCTCTGCGATCATCCCTTAACTTTATATATTTTTTTAAAAATAGTAAAAATCAAAATACCCCGCTGGATATTTTTGAGGGGTTTCTTTTTAGCCCCCCGAACATACCCAAAAAGTTACATGGGGTAATCTGGTCCGGAACACCCTCTGCGATCATCCCTTAACTTTATATATTTTTTTAAAAATAGTAAAAATCAAAATACCCCGCTGAATATTTTTGAGGGGTTTCTTTTTAGCCCCCCAAACATACCCAAAAAGTTACATGGGGTAATCTGGTCCGGAACACCCTCTGCGATCATCCCTTAACTTTATATATTTTTTTAAAAATAGTAAAAATCAAAATACCCCGCTGGATATTTTTGAGGGGTTTCTTTTTAGCCCCCCGAACATACCCAAAAAGTTACATGGGGTAATCTGGTCCGGAACACCCTCTGCGATCATCCCTTAACTTTATATATTTTTTTAAAAATAGTAAAAATCAAAATACCCCGCTGGATATTTTTTGAGGGTTTCTTTTTAGCCCCCCAAACATACCCAAAAAGTTACATGGGGTAATCTGGTCCGGAACACCCTCTGCGATCATCCCTTAACTTTATATATTTTTTTAAAAATGGTAAAAATCAAAATACCCCGCTGGATATTTTTTAAGGGTTTCTTTTTAGCCCCCCGAACATACCCAAAAAGTTACATGGGGTAATCTGGTCCGGAACACCCTCTGCGATCATCCCTTAACTTTATATATTTTTTTAAAAATAGTAAAAATCAAAATACCCCGCTGGATATTTTTTGAGGGTTTCGTTTTAGCCCCCCAAACATACCCAAAAAGTTACATGGGGTAATCTGGTCCGGAACACCCTCTGCGATCATCCCTTAACTTTATATATTTTTTTAAAAATGGTAAAAATCAAAATACCGCGCTGGACATTTTTGAGGGGTTTCTTTTTAGCCCCCCAAACATACCCAAAAAGTTACATGGGGTAATCTGGTCCGGAACACCCTCTGCGATCATCCCTTAACTTTATATATTTTTTTAAAAATGGTAAAAATCAAAATACCCCGCTGGATATTTTTTAAGGGTTTCTTTTTAGCCCCCCGAACATACCCAAAAAGTTACATGGGGTAATCTGGTCCGGAACACCCTCTGCGATCATCCCTTAACTTTATATATTTTTTTAAAAATAGTAAACATCAAAATACCCCGCTGGATATTTTTGAGGGGTTTCTTTTTAGCCCCCCAAACATACCCAAAAAGTTACATGGGGTAATCTGGTCCGGAACACCCTCTGCGATCATCCCTTAACTTTATATATTTTTTTAAAAATGGTAAAAATCAAAATACCCCGCTGGATATTTTTTAAGGGTTTCTTTTTAGCCCCCCGAACATACCCAAAAAGTTACATGGGGTAATCTGGTCCGGAACACCCTCTGCGATCATCCCTTAATTTAAAAAAATTAAATAAATATAAGGGAGTACTTAATAATCATATTAATACGTTAAATTTCAACTTGCTTGATCTTTTATCCTATTGAAAGTTCAGAGTGTCTTTGGAAAAGAACGTCGGTTTTTTTTTTAATTGTCTAATATATACATATCCTCGAGCTGTTTACCATCTTTAATTTGTCTTGAATAATTGAAGTGTCTCACAGCTCGGAAAGTAGAAAATCTATGAGGGAACAAACAAGCGGATAATTGCTTGTCGGGAACCCGAAAGATAACAAGTGGAGGAAGCCCTTTTCATAGGGTATGGGGAAAAGTTGCACCCCACCACTTATCCTGTGCAACTTTTTGAGTGAGCCGTACCCCGCCATTTTGTGTCTTAAAAAAAATTTGGCGCTGCAAAAACTCGTAGATAAGAGATCACTAGGTGATGGATGAGGAGAAGTGTGTAAAATGGCATGTCCTCAATCTTAGTGACCATAAGTGGAGGAAGCCCGCATGGGTATGGGAAGAAGTTGCGACCCACCACTAATCCTATGCAACCTGAAAACCAATACAGGGAATTGGTACCCTTGGGGGCCTTTTTTAAGCGTACTGTTACTAGAGTCTCTTTATTTCCTGAGATGGGAGCAGTAGTGGGCGACGGGCCCAAGAGAGGTTGGACTCGTAGTGTTTGTGGCTCCATACCACGCGCAATGAGGATTTTTGATTATACCTCCGGTTCATTTCCACCTCAGTCGTCACTTGATTATATTTTTCAGCCAAGAGTGTCGTCTGGGTCGGAAGATACGGAGGACCTTGCAGCACTTGTATGCCAAAAAGGGCACGAAAACGGCCTCGAGTAAAATGGAGGTGGTCTTCGGTCTCGTTACATTTATTATATATATTAGGGTGCGTCATTTTTGAGCAACATTTTTTTTTCAAGAGCATGTGGTAACAATCATAGTTCAACACAAAAAAAATAGTTTCGCGCAAGAAAAAATTTTTGTAGAATACAGACCTAACTCATTGAAAAATTCTATTTTTCTATTTAAATAATACGGGAAATTTTTATTTTAACTTTGAGTATCTTTAACTCTTTAACAAATTAAAAGATCAAATAGACTAATACATACTTTTGTAGAAAATTGAACGCTTTACAAAAAAGGCTTTTATCATTTTTTGATAAATCCACTTCTTCAAACGTTATTAGTGCTCGAAGTAAAGTTGGAGATCTTTTTACTTTTCTGGCAAGACTATCAGACTTATCACAAAATGTCCCAGGATCTTTTTTGTTGATGATTTTATTCTCTACAATTTATTATCAGTAAAGTTTTTTCAAATTCCGCATTGCTTTTTAGTTATTTTCATTTTAATTTCAAGCATTTAAAAAAGCGGTTTTGATCGATTTCAAAAGCTCAACATTGAAATGAAAATAACTAGAAAACAATGCGGAGTTTGAAAAAACTTTACTGACAATAATTTGTAGACAGTAAAATTGTCATCATAAAAGACCCCATAGCATTTATGATAAGTCTGATAGTTTCACCGTAAAAGTACAGTTCAATTTCTTAAAAAAGAATGTATTAGTCTTTTCGATCTATTAATTTGTTAACGAGTTAAAAATACTTAAAGCTACAAAAAAAGTCTTTCCGTGTTATTTAAATGGGAATTTAATACACTTTTTTAAAGTCATCCTCTAATTCAAAGTTCGATCATTAGTAATTGAGATATTGATGATTAAATTCAAAAGTATCCTTCTTTGTTTGAAGGCAGTTACCTCAGCGTGAATTGTTGCACAAGGATCATATAAAAGCATCGCTTTAGCTGAAAAAAAAACAAAAATTTTGGAACTTTTTTGGTCCTGTGGTATTTCATACGGTTGCACGATAACCGTAACTCAAACTAGAAATATGTCATGCCATTGATTTCAAGTCTAAACACGATATTAGCCGGCATAAAAATTTGATATTTGGCATATCTTACTAAATCTTCTAACTTTATTCTATTGTTTTGTATTCTTTCTTTTAATTTGTTATTGACATTGCCATATATATATTCATACACTATTTAGATTGCTCTATACTACTATTATATTTAAATTTCTATGGTGATGTCCCCTTTATTTTGTTCCTATATATATTTTTTTTAATTTCAAATGCTTAGTTTGAACTGTTAACAAAAAATAATTATTGCTAAAATTAATCGTGTTACTTAAGTAAAGGTGGAATCTACTAGCGCTAGTTGAATTTTTTACAGTGCTCTTCATAGAATATAAAATCTCAAAATATACTATTAATATATTGACATTCATTTGGAATCACTGTAAAAAGTCACTCTGTCTCTGGTTATTTTAGCTTTATAAGTAGCACTGTGACTTTTATCCCAACTTTAGCCATCGTTTCTATTAAAGGATGCTCTGAGTGTATATATTTCTAATGCAAAAGTTTCATAATTACGAATTTCTGTAGCTTATTACTAAATTCTAATCGACGAAATCGACTTTTTTGTTATTAAATAAATCTTTAGTAAATATTCACAACTCTGCGACTTAATTTTATTTATTCAGTTAACCTTATGCACCTGATTAATTTTTTTATTGATTGTAAATTTCTGTTTAAAATATCAAGCACAATCGGTGAAATTTTAAACATTACAAATAAATCACGATTATATTTTTCATTTAGTGTATACCTTTTGAGATTTACTTGTATATAGATTTCTTTTCTTATAGATTTTAAGGATACGCCACAAGTACTATTCTTTATCAACAATTGTATTTTCTACATTAATTGTTTAGTTTATTCTTGTAGGTCGGCTACATTGGTCAAACTGTACAGCTTGACAGTTTTATTTCGAGAAACTTATGTATTTTTCCATACAATACAATTTTTTAGGGGTAAAGGCTCTGTTTACTGTGACAATTCAAACTCTCCATTTCCTAAGAAGATTGTATTTTCTGATATCTTTCGAAACATCTGACGAGACACCACTATTGAAATTTAAAATTAATCTTTACAAAACCCATCGCAATATATTTATAAATCCAGTTATCAAATTTTTTTACCGTTGCCCAGAACACGCCACGTGGAGGCTATCGTGCTTTCTAACAATTGGAAAGTATCAATTTTAGACAATTTTCTTTAACTACTTCTCACTATATGTACTGCAATTTTTAAAAAATTACTACTTACATTATGTCATTATTATGAATGTACTTCATTTTACTTAGTTACGTTTTTTTTTTTCTAAATAAATGTGCCATGTTTGATACTTTTTTATTGTTAAAATTGATCGTGTTCCTCACCCCCCATCTTTCATCTCGTAATCTAGTAGAATTATATGTTTAACTTAACGAAACAAACTCACCTTGAATAAAATCTTTCATCTGATGCTTGTCATACATTTCTTATATATATATATCTATATATATATATATATATATATATATATATACTTATATATACATTGATATCTCTACACGTAGTAAAAAAATACTTTAACGGAGGTAACGTTCTCTTTTTCTGTGACTCGAATCATTCTCATGAGTCTTTTTTCGCTATAATTGATTCTTGACGCTATTGATAGGGTTCGAATGATCATGAACATCATCATTTAGCTCGAATTATTTCATGAGCATTTATTTCTTAATTGTGAACGTATGTTTGTCATCTAACCTTTAATACAATTATTTCTGTGATATATATATATATATATATATATATATATATATATATGTATATATATATATATATATATATGTATATATTGAGGCTGCACTAATTATTGTGAATGTATCTGCTATTTTAACCGAAACTAACATAAAAATTTTATTGTTTATGATTCCATTATTAAATTTTTAAAATAAATATTTTGATGGACGTAATCTTTCGTTATTGGTGACTCGAATAATTCTCATGAGTCTTTTCCATCCTCAATAATTATTTCTTGACGCTATTGATCGGGTTCTAATGATCATGAACATCATCATTTAGCTCGAATTATTGCGTGAGCATTTATTTGGAAATCATAGGTACGTATTTATCAATCTCTTCTATGGTCGAATAACATTTCTAGCATACCCTTTTTAATTTGGCGAAACATCTTGCCACAGGTGCATGAGGAAAGAGGGTGGGGGCGTTAATCGGTGTTTTTTTTTTTTTGGATTTTCGAAGGAAACCTTTTTTTTTCTAAATGTTTCTGTTTTTCTCATTCGGCGAGTCTTTCTCCGTACCTTCGACAGAGCTTGCATTTTCTAGTGCTTATTACTTCTTTTTCCTTCAAGTTCTTCGTTTTAATTTTCTTTGCTTTTTTGTAACTCTCTTCTTCGTTGTCAGTGTTTGACTCATCAAAACTGGAACAGCGCGGATGATGCATCCATCTTTTGCACAAAGTACACTCTAATCGGATTTGTTTCTGGCACTTTCTTTTTGAGAAACAATAAAGACAAGTCTCACTAACATCTTCTGATGACCGAAGAACAGATCGAGCCATTTCATTGCGGAATTTTACGGGATTCAATACGTCATTCATGCTCATATTTCTACCGATACATTCAATGTAGTAAGCTACATAAGCTCCACAATTAGTACTGTCGTTTTCTGCTTGATTGGGACGCATTCTGCTTGGTTTGACAGTCCATTCTTTTTTTTTCAGTGCGCTCAAGCTCGAATTCCGAGAACAACATTGTATGAATAGTTTAAATGCTTTGAATACCCGATCAGTTTCACTACTTTTGACATATGGATCCAATAGTTCCAAAGTACTATTTTTTATGTCTACTACTAGTAACCGCCAATGACACAAATATGTATAAGGCATTAATAAAGTGTCATAAAGTTTTTCTGAAATTTTTGTGATTGATGAACACGATGGTATTCTTTTCTCATCAAGTCCTCCTAGTACAGTTCCACCTATATCTGTTGGTAGGTAACTTACATTCATCCAAGCTTTTATGTGACTGATAGTGTAAATATCGATTATCAAGCCATCAATCCATTCTCGCTGATTCGTTAATGTATTTAACAATCGCGCATCAAGCTCATAATATTTAAATAGAATGCATTTTTCACTGGGACAGTTATAGTGTCCTATTTTTAGGCTTCGAGAAGAGGAGAGTTTATAGTACTCTGAATCGTTTATTAAACCGTTAGCGAAAAAATTATAACAAATCTCTGGTTCTTCATATTTATTGCTGCTATTGCCGAAAGTTTCTTGCATATCCATTGGTGTTGATTTCTTGGAAATTTTACGTTTTTTACTTATTCGTTTATCAATTTTTCCATATTTTTTTGAAATCGCTTCGTTGAATGATTTCTTGGTTCTTTTATTATTTTTGGCATCTTCGTCGCACTCGTTGATAACATCATTTTCTTCGTCGTCCATAATTATAATATCTTCAGATTCCACAATACGCCTTTTGATATTGATAAATTCTTTCCCAGTCTTAAGTGTTACTTTTTTAAGTTTAAACTCTTGATCTTTGATCGTTCTCCCTGTTGGGTCCCATTTTTCCTTTTCGAATGGATTCGAAGCAGGCTCCGGATGATTTGGAAGCTCACTGACTATGATTTCCGAATCCACTGATTTCTTTTGTATTTTATTTATGCTAACCAGCAACTCATTACGATCTATTAATATTCGACACATATCTCCAATACTTTTATTTTTGGAATCTTTCATATCGATAGTTTTATAATTTTCTATAAAAGAATGTTCAATTTCATTATCTACTAAACGTATCTTTGGATTCACTAGTTTGTCTAGTATCCTTGTAAAAAAACACAAATAAGGTACATACGATTGCATCAAGAAATTTAAAAAACTAGGTGAGTATAAATCATTTGTTATTTCTTCTATGACCTCTTCTATTTTAGCTACACGTACTTTTACACCTTCTACTTGCCATGCGAAATGTTCATAAAATGGTGAATTCAACATTTCTGCGGCGGATTCACCGTAGTTTCTAAAAATTATCTTATCAATTTCTTTTTTGCTTTTTTTTTCTGTTGTTTCATCAATTACGCTGTCCAGCAAATCATCAATAGAATTTTCATATAAAGTCTTGGCATCCACCATTATATTTTTATAACTTAATTTTGCAGTTTCTTTTTGTTTTGTTAACAGGAGGTTAGGTAATTCCAACAATATTTGTTCTATGTCGGGCATGGAATTCGATAATGTTAGTAGCGCAATGCATCTTAAAATATTTCTTCTCCTTTTCATTAACTCGGGAAATTTTTCTCGTATAACATCCGCTAAGTTCTCAATTACAGTTTCAGTACTGCAAAATATCAATATTACGTTCCTTGGAATAGTGAATTTGTTTTTAACGTAGTTATATGTTACTCTCAAATATTTATTTACAGTTTGATTATTCCATTCTAATAAAATTGCCGATATGAACGTGAAATTCCAATCAGTAATAATCACGTTACAAAATGGCCAATCGTTTTTTTTTTCTGCAACAAACTTCCGATACCGTTTGAGCAAAGTACATGTTTCAGTATAATTATTATCCGACGTGATAAATTCACAAATTGGAATAGATGTTTTCTGTGCTTGATAAAGAAAACTATAGTAAAATATATTTTCTTCTCTCATGAATTGAGGATTCGCACAATATGCACGTGTAGCACACAAGTATAAAACTTTTGTTTGGTTTACAGTATCAATAATGTTTAATTGGTCTTCAGTATATATTGAAACAGACAGAGGAATACTAACGCTTTGTAGCGGATTATCCGCTTTCTTCTGTGACTGTGTTATATACAGCTGTAACAGTTCACTTGCATCAACAGATCGTAAGGTTAATCTATCTGAATTAAGGTCTTCAGAATGCACCCGGTAATAAGTATTGATGCTTCTAACTTTTTGAAAATCGCCTTGGCGGTATTTTTCTTCATCGCAATTTTTTAAATCTTCGTAGTAAACCTTTCGAACTGATTGATTCTTTAGCTCTTCTTTTTTTTTTTCCCGCTCTTTGTAGCGTAACTGTTTAAATTTCTTTTGATCAATATTCCGGCACAAAGAAGATGGATTTTTGTCACTGCTACAATTCACATCATACATCATTATGTTATTAAAGATATGTTCATTGATATCTAATTTGAACATCGCGTCATGTTTGTCATTTTGACATTGTAAATAACCGACTCGGTTATTTTTATTTTTTCGTATGTTCCCTTCAAATTTCACTGAGCAAAAAATATTTAAATTCAACAGATTATCGTAAATCTCAGACCGGAATAATTTCGAATTAAAGCCCTTGTCATCTGTTACTCTATTGGACTCGATGTTAACTCTCCCAATATGAACACACCAATCTTTTCTTTTGAGGTCACTAGTATTTTTAAGAGATCTTTTCTCGATACAGTCGAATTCTTCATCATCTAAAATAGGAGCTCGATCGTCTACCAGATCATCAACGGAATTGTCATCATACTGGAAGCTTAATTCTTTTCTTTTTAATTTATTACTCTTCCTTGGTGGAGATTCACAATCCTGGTTACGTTTTGTCACAGTTTCTGGAACGTTAAATTCATAATTTAAATTTATTGGACTACCAGAAATATCATTATTTCCTTCTTGTGATTTGCCGGTAATACCGCCAAGTTTTTCATCATCTGAAAAAGAAATTTGATTTTCTATTCGATCATCAACATAATCAGTGCTGCATTCGCAACTAAAATTATGATCTTTTTCCGTATCGCAGCATGGAGCTAAGTTCGTTTCATTCTCATTTTGGCTCATATCATCAATAATTTGATTTTCATTTTCCAGTATTGACTTTTCTCCGAACTGATCGATAAACGAGTAGTCATCTATCTCTTCAAGTACTACGTCATTTTTTTCGTCGATGACGACATCATACTGTAAGTAGCTCGTGTCACTCGGTGCTTGTTTTTCGCATTGAGGTCCCACTTTACTATCTTGTATTATAAACAATTCATTTGTGTTCTTGATGACTGAATCCTCTTCATTTTGCCCATCAGAATCCCTTGATAACACACTTTCTTTGAAAGTTTCTTCTCTAACATTCGAATCGTCGCCTTTTTTATTACCAACCTCTTTATCTACTTCGAAAACAGGTTGCATTGCTTCAAAGTGTCCTGCGAGCCTAGGACCAGTGAATGCCAAATAGATCGTCTCTTCATCTGGAATATCCTCTCCCGTAAATGGAATGACCTCATCAATTTTTAAATTATTCATCTTCATGACTATAACATTTTTCTCATACAATCTTACAAAAACACCGATCTCGAAGTCAGTGGCCCAAAATCCTTCTGCTCTCATACGTTTATTATAATCATCGGCATTTTTGTAACTTTTATATTCACAAGTGGAATGCAGTGATTCTTGTAAGTCATTCCAGTTGTCTAGAGTGTAATCCACTATTTCTTCCCGTATTTTTTTATGCATATTTTCATGGCCGCAAAGGGCATATGAAACAGCAAGGAAAAAGCAATTACCATGACCTTCATTGTTTATAATTTTAAATTTTTTAGATCCGTATTCTACAATACGATCTTTTTTTTCATATGGCTTCTTAGCAGGAATTACGTTAGTAATTTCATTCGACAGATCGTTCCGACAGATCATGGGGGTCGTATTGCCTACGATGTCGCGATTACCTCCTAAACTCTTATTCATTACTTTTTCTCGTAATTTTTCATTAATTTTATTTTTATTTTCTTCTACACACCATAAACTAACTAATATAGTTCGAAGCTTTTTATTACATGCAGTTTTGAGTTTGCATGCAATCTGTAAGAAATTTGAGTTATTATATTATAAAATTTTTTGCAACAAGTTGGGATTTTTTTACGTAATTCCAATATTTTATGTTCAAAGATGACAGCGCTATCAAATAGGATGCCCGTTAAAGGTTCAAGAAAATTACTTATCCTGCGGGCTATCCCGACACGGAAAAAATGGAGACAAAAATAACGAGAGAGCCTCACAAATGTAAGGTCACGATAAGAGTGAACCTTTTTTAATATATTAAAACTATAGTTAAGTCGGTTTAAATAAATAAATAGATTAATATAGATATGAACATTAATATAAATATATGTATACAATATTTGCCGTAAGATCTTGTCGGGTAGTATAGCATCAAGAAAACAGAAATCTCTAAAAAATGTGTATAACATGTTTTTCACATACGTAAAAATATAAAAATAATAAATTGTAAAAAAAAAAGAAATTCAAAATTTAAAATTACATATATATTATTCTAATGTTAAATTATAAATTTGTATTGTAAAGTAAGTGAATAAAAAAAAATTCCTAATAATATCTCTACATTTCTAAATCACTAAAAAAATTATGGTCACTATTTAAAAATTTGTTTTGTCTTTTAAAATATTTATAGTAAGAAAAAAATTAAATTGAAAAGTTAATAAAAAGTATTTACTACAAATAAAGATATACTTCCATGTTAATTACTGTAAAATTTAATTTCAGTTAATATAAAACATTAATAAGTAAACAAAACTGTAATAATTAAAATATTTGTGAAAAAATTATGCAACAATGTACATCTCTATTAATAAAATATCCATAAAAAATTGACTGTTATTCAATGTCTCTATAAAATATGATATCGAATGAAATTTAATTACAGACTTCTTATTTTATAGAGATGACCAAAAGCAGACAATTTTTTTTAAACATTTTGTTTGTAGAGATGTTCATTTTTACACAATTTTTTTATATACATGTTGTTATGCAAGCGTTTGTTGTTAGAATTTTTTTCTGAAATGTAATGTGAGATGAAAATTTTTTTTTATTTCTTTTCAAAATTACATTCTTTTATTTATTCATTTATGTAATTAACGAAAATATTTTAAACATATTTAAATGATTTTACACTTTTATAATTACTTTTTTTTTTTTTTAAATTATTACCTTTTATTTACTGAAATTGAAATTTATACAGTAATTTATATGGGAGTTTATGTTCATTGATAGTAGTTACTTTTAATTAACTTTTTAACTTCCTGCTAAGAAAATTGGAAATTTTCAAAATTTCGGGAAGTTATTGATTTTGGGCCGATTTTTGAAAATCGAATTTCTATCAAATCTTGACGTTTTGAGGTTCTAGGAAGCTATTCTGATTTATTTTAAGATGATGTCCAAGTGTATGTTTGTACGTACGGATGTAAATATCTGTAAATTTTGAACAGATGAACCGATTTTGATCGTTAAAGTGGCATTTGACGTGGCTTATCAATATCTAAAAGTTGTGAAAAATTGAGGTTGATTACCTTGCACGATATTTTCACCGTAGCTAAAAAAAATTAGTTTTTTTTTTGGCCCACTTTACTGTATATTTATATATATATATATATATATATATATATATATATATATATATATATATATATATATATATATATATATATATATATATATATTAGTGCTGCATTTAAACCGACTCTTTTTTTTCTGGTCCATCAACGGAATAATATTCTAAACATGTTAAAAAAAATTCTCACCAAAGATGAGCTTTTGATTTTACTTTTAAGTACTCGCTATACTAATTTGAAATGTTCCCATTTAATTAACATGTAATTTATGATTTTTTTTCTCGATTATCTATAGCACCGCGGCATTGCAAGAAATTGAGTCGCTATTAAGCGGAAATAACAAAGGAATCCTTCCTCTTTAAAAGTGCTTGTACCCGACTAGAATTTTTCATAAGGACCTGGCGAGGTCCTTATCAGGTTAACCTTATTTCAAATAAGGTCCCGATCAGGGTATCTAACGAGGATCCTGATATGGATGTAACGCTTAACATCCATGAGGTCCTTATCGGGATTGCCTTATAAGGTCCTTACCAGGATATCCTCATCAAATCCTTATCAGGATTACCTTATTAGTAATTATTTAAAAAAAAATATTAAATTGCAAAAAATAAATAAAAGAATTCTAATTTGATCGAGAGTGTTATCTATCGTATTGAGAGTATTGATTAGAGGCAGTAAACATATTTTTTATTGATGAAAAAATCCCAATGACTGCTGGGCTCGAACCTGCGTCCTTCCGATTCAAAATCCTCCATGCTATCCACTGCGCTCACATACATATGTGATCTTGTAAGTGTAAATATAATATTCATTATGATGTCAAAGAATAACTAATAAAGAAGTAAAAAATCCGTGCTGCAACGATTGGCGTGATTTTTATATAATATTATTTTGTACTTTGTTTAATGTTTAGCCTGTAAATAAAATACTTGAAGGGATGAAATAACTTTTTTTTTTAATAAGGATATCCTGATGAGGTCCTGACAAGGAACTTATCAGGTTTGCTCTGATAAGGCAAACCTTATATTAATCTGATAAGGTCCTTATGGTACTTCAGGCAAATCAGGAAGAAATTCTAGTCGGATAGCTAATTTACGTTTTGTAACCGGTCTCACTGGTGAAAAATCTTAAAGCCAATTTTTTCTCGAATTTCATGGTTCTTTTTATTTTACTAGCAAACCACTAATTTTAGAACTAAATTGTACGAAACTTTTTTTATAGAGAATTTTATTTCCTACAAAAAAGGTCATTTAGTCTATTACCGTCGAGCTAGTAGTTTCCGAAATAAATTTAATTAAATATCTCAAAATCTGAGATATCGCCGTTTTATCCACGATTTTAGTAATTTTTTATAAAATTATGGCCGAAGAAATGTATAATATATCCGGGTTAATATATCATTAAAAATATGTTCAGTAATACGAAACTGTCTCCTATTACACTTACCTCCATCTTTTTTTTTATAGGGTTATTGGGGGTACATTAAGCTAAAAAAGCCCCTGACAACAATATTTTTTTTATCGGTATTTGCAGAGTAGCGGTTGATTTACTAAAAAACCAAAAAAAGTCATTTTTTTGTACTTACTCTTACAGGATGTGAAAAATAAAAAAAATTATTTTTTCCCAAAAATGATGGACGGGTCTTGTAGAGAATTTATTCAAGTTTTTAACGCCGCCCTCAAATTTACACTGCAATCATTGGTACCTGAAATATCGATGATCAAAGCCAAAAGGATCATTTTTTGTTTGAAGGCTGATATTGCTGCGACAAATTGTCCTCCGAGGTTAAAAAAAAAACCAAATTGAAGCTGAATAAATTTTCCAAATGACCCATACATTGGTTTAGTTGACAAAATTTTTCCACGAGCCGTGGGCTCTTTGGAAAAAAAAAAAAATTCAGAAATTTTTTGTCTCGCGGTATTTTCATGTTAGCGTAATAACCAGACCTTTTAAAAAATTTTGATAAAAATGCACCGAAACGAGATTTTATAGATCGCACAGTAAATTTGAGGTTGGCTTTAAAAACTTGAATAAATTACTTACATGACCCTCTCAGTTTTTGAGAAAAAAATTTTTTTTTATTTTTAACATACTTCAGAAGTAAGTACACAAAAATGACTTTTTTTGGTTTTTTAGTAAATCAACCGCTACACGGAGAAAAAAATATAATAAAAATTACAATCTAATAGTAAAATATACTAACAGATATGAAAAAATACATTCTGTATAGTAATTATTACTAAACGTTTAGTACAATTTGCTAGTTAGTAATAATTACATAATAAGATATTCAAAATTACTATGCGTAATGTATTTTTTACTAAGACGATTGTATTTTTTACTATTTGTATAGTAAATTTTACTATACGTACTATTAATAAATACTAATTTAAGAAATTAAATTTTCTAATACAATATAGGATTTGTTACCATACAAAATATTAAAAATTACTATTGAGAAACTTAGAATTCTGATACGCCAACTGGTGGCTAAAGCTATAACTACTCAAAGTAGGCTAAATCATGAATGTTTACATGTGTCTATACGTCTATCAGCTAATAGAAATAATAAATACTTAATTGTCTTTATAATTATTGTGTTCCAATGAATTCAAAAATTGTTTTCGTTCAATTAAAAAAAAATTTCGAATTTATAAACATGGAATTTCCATTAAAAATAAGTAAATGTAACATATATTGTTTGTATGGTTGTAAAAGTCGTGATTCTAAAAGTGACAGTGTACATTTTTCAATGTTCGTCAAAAAATTGCAAACGTGGTTACTTTGAAAAATAAAATGGATCAAGAAGATAAATTCGACCGTTTTGATAATTGCTGACATAAATAAAACTGTTTTGCTACCACGTATTGTATGAACCATCAAACCAACTTAACAAAAAAAACTCATACCCACGATCCTTCCACTTTTGAGAACTTGAACATTTATTTTATCCGGATCATCTCGAATACTTGATCATTGAAGACAAAAAGTAATGAGTGTAGATGCAGTAGACATCAGACAAAATTAAAATTATTAATAAATAGAATAAATAATTAATAAAATAAAATTTTTTTAAAACACGCATTTAGAACATTTTGAAATTAACAAGTGCATTTTTATAAATATTAATTTTTAAATTAGTTACTCCATTTATTTATGATTTTTAATTTGTCTAATGTCTGCTACATTTACACTCGTAAAAAGTAATAATTTTTAAACGCTTATTGTCTTCACTAACTTTACCAAAGTTCAACAAGTGTCCGTGATTTATTATATTTCCATCACCAGTAAAATTTTTATTTTGAAGTATTCCACTAATAAATTAATAAGTGTCTTGAATTGACACCCGCATTATTTATTGTAATAATCTTTAACACTTATAATGATTTAAGTAAATTATCAAAACATAAATAAGCCAGTTGATTTTGTATAGTAAACATTCAGAGTAGCCTACTTTGATTAGTTTATTTTCGGCCACCAGATGACTAATATCTAAGCCACGCCCATGCTAAGGTTCCCAATACGCAATTTATTTTCTGCTAACACAATTGTATTTTTTACTATCTGTATAGTAAATTCTACTATGCATAGATAAAAGTAAAAGTTGGTGGGGATAGCATGTACTAATATGTATTACAAGTTCTGAAACTTTTGTCCAAAGCAGACATCGGGCCGTCAGACATAGGAAAGGACTCTCGCGCGGGAGATCAGGGTTCAGATCTCGTTTGAAACCAAGTGATTTTTTAAAAAATAAAAATCGACACCAACACCAATACAGATGGCATTAAATAACAGTAATAATCCAAATGATAGCAATAAATAATAATAAGTTAAAAGCTGATAAAAATTTAATTTAATTTTTTTCCATTTTCTAATATAGTAAAATTTACTAAACGGGATAGTGAAATTTACTAAACGGAATAGTAAAATTTACTAAACGAGATTTTAAAATTTACTTATCTGTTTATGAATTTTTCATATAAATCATAAGCGTTTCAAGATTACTATCTAAATTTAGTAATTATTCCCATATTTTTTAGTAAATTTTACTATATTTTATTCTCCGTGTACTCTGTAAATATTGATGAAAAGACTAATGTTGCCAGAGACTTTTCTAGCTTAGTGTATCCCTAATAACCCGGTAAATTTTCAAATCGATCTATCGAACCGTTTTTTGGGGGTGATCGATCAAAGTTTTGCTAAACAATTAAAGGAACAAGTTTTATTTCTTTACCTGTGCAATGATTATCAAAATGAAAAAAAAAAATTTTGAAGGTAGACTTCTTGACGGAAGCTAAAATTGAACTATTTGAGGCGGAAAAGGGGAGGTAGCGCCAGAGGAAAAACATTGAGTGAGAGTCTAGAATAGGCGAGAAAGGGAATTGCTTGTATAGCAAGCCTTATATATTTTAGAAAGGGGGGGAGTTGAGAAGAGTCGAGTAGAATGGACGAGCGTAGTGCGCATGCGTCGTAATTTAACCACGCTATTCATATATATATATATATATATATTAAGGTGCTTCAAAAAAACCAACAATTATTTTTTTTATGGTGTACAAAAATTGAAAGTATAACTAAAAATAAAATTTTTGGCACCAATCCGGGCCCTTAATAATGACATTAAGGTTTGCCTCAATCCATTTTTCTATTTTCCATTAAAATAACACAGGAAAAAAAATTTTTTCTTTTTATAATTTTCTTGCTCCCAAACTAATTAACGGATTTTTTTATGCGAACTACATTTTGTATAGGAAATTGAACGCTTTACAAAAAAAGTCTCTTATCATTTTTTGATAAATCCCACTGTTCAAAACTTATTTAAGCCTTAAGTCAAATTCATAGTAATTTTTGAGATTTTTTTACTTTTCCGGCGAAACTGTCAGTTTTATCAAAAAATGTGATGCAACCTTTTTGTCGATAATTTTATTCCTCAAAATTATTGTGAATGACGTTTTTCGAAATTTCACATTGTCGACAAGTTATTTTTATTTCAATGTCAAGCTCTTAAAATCAATCAGAAATCTATTTTTTTAAGAGCTTAAAATTGAAATGAGAATAACTTGTGAACAATACAGAATTTTAAAAAACTTTATTCATACTAATTTGTAAGAAATAAAATTATGCACAAAAAGTTCTCATGACAGGTTTTGAGAAGACTGATAGTTTCACCGGAAAAGTAAAAAAATCTCAAAACTCACTATAAACTTGACTTAAAGCTTAAATAACTTTTGAACAGTGGGATTTATCCAAAAATGATAAGAGACTTTTTCTGTAGAGCGTTCAATTTCCTACCAAAGATGAATTGTGCATAAAAATCCGTTGATTAGTTTGGGAGCTAGAAAATTAAAAAAAAAAATAAATCGGTCTGTCGGTTGACCCTGCAGGCCAGCCCCAAAACTTCCCGTGTTATTTTCATTGAAAACAGAAAAATGGATTGAGGCAAACCTTAGTATCATTATTAAGAGCCCGGAATGGTACGAACATTTTTATTTTTAATAATGTTTTCAATTTTTGTACAGCATAAAAAAAAATTTTTTTTTTGTTTTTTTTGAAATATCCTAATATATATATATATATATATATATATATATATATATATATATATATATATATATATATATATATATATATATATACAATCGGGGACATTAATTCGAGTAGGTTTCTAAGATTCGAGATTTATTGCCAACCTTAAATTTGGCGGTTTCTAAACTCTAAAATTTGAAAACCTTAAATTTTACCGTTTTTAAAATAAGCTAAACGTAAAAAATGATATCATAAGAATGAGAGAAACGTAAATAATGTCTAAAGTGAATTAAATTTATAGTAAAATATAATATAAAAAATGACAGCTAAATGTAAATAAAAAACTCTAAAAGTAAATTAATTTTTAAAATCAGCAGTTTAAAAAAAGCATTAATAAAATGTCACTCATCATAAAATTAGCGGATTAAAAAAAAGAATTATTAAAAATATTCCAAATTCAGAAGTAAATAAATGAAAAGTTTGAGCATCTAAAATAACGTCATATTAATATTTAGGTTATTTAAAATTCGGATCTTTAAAATTTGTATATCAATAAATATTGCCACTTTAAAACTTTACCGCTTGAATTCAGCCGATAGTAAATTTAATAATAATTAAATTTAGCCGTTCCTAAACTTATAAATTTGTAAAATCAGCCGATTCTAAATCTGGCGATTTATCAAATTAGTCTATTCGAAGCCTAGCTATTATAATATTAATGTAATTAAATTTAATGAATAATTACAATATTTTTTAAAATTTTCTATTTAAATAGTATGAACGTAATTATAAATTAGTAAAGATATATGAAAACCAGTTCTATTCAAGTTAAAAAAGAATTAACTTGCTTTACGAAATATAATTTTAAACCGATTTAATATTTTCGAATAAATTCATCTTTTGGAGTTGAGCTAAAAAAGAGTTTACAAAATTATTCTACAAATGTTAAAAGCACCTCAATGTAATATATATCTCATAATTTTAATATAAGAATATGTAAGAAATGGAATCCTTAAACCATAAAAATAATTATAACTTCATTATTTTTCATTGGGCATAAAAATGATTGAACTTGAAATTATTATTTGAGTTAAGTAAAATTTACTTTGCTCGAGTAGCATGATGAAATTTTTTAGCTCAACTCCAAAAGATGAATTTATTCAAAAATATTATATCGTTTTAAAATTATATTTCTTAAAGCAAGTTAATTTTTTTTTAACTCGAATAGAACTGGCTTTTATATATCTTTACTAATTTATAATTACGTTCATACTATTTAAATGGAAAATTTTAAAAAATATTGTAATTATTCATTAAATTTAATTACATTAATATTATAATAGCTAGGCTTCGAATAGACTAATTTGATAAATCGCCAGATTTAGAATCGGCTGATTTTACAAATTTATAAGTTTAGGAACGGCTAAATTTAATTATTATTAAATTTACTATCGGCTGAATTCAAGCGGTAAAGTTTTAAAGTGGCAATATTTATTGATATACAAATTTTAAAGATCCGAATTTTAAATAACCTAAATATTAATATGACGTTATTTTAGATGCTCAAACTTTTCATTTATTTACTTCTGAATTTGGAATATTTTTAATAATTCTTTTTTTAATCCGCTAATTTTATGATGAGTGACATTTTATTAATGCTTTTTTTAAACTGCTGATTTTAAAAATTAATTTACTTTTAGAGTTTTTTATTTACATTTAGCTGTCATTTTTTATATTATATTTTACTATAAATTTAATTCACTTTAGACATTATTTACGTTTCTCTCATTCTTATGATATCATTTTTTACGTTTAGCTTATTTTAAAAACGGTAAAATTTAAGGTTTTCAAATTTTAGAGTTTAGAAACCGCCAAATTTAAGGTTGGCAATAAATCTCGAATCTTAGAAACCTACTCGAGTTAATGTCCCCGATTGTATATATAATCATTATGACCCGGATCAAACAAATAACTTGATTTTGACTTTTCTGACTTATTTGACCTACTTTGACTTACTTGACTTGATTTTGACTGCTATAATCCTTTCGACGTGAATATGACTTTCTTAACTTAGACATTTAAGTCAACTAAGTCGAAACCAAGTGTGTTTTCATATTTGAAGATACGAAAACTCATTCGGTTTTGACTTAGTTGTCTTACCTTGTACCAATTTACGCCTACCTAGTCAAATTAAAGTCACGTTGTCTTGGATTTGACTTAGTTGACTTAAATGTCTAAGTTAAAAAAGTCATATTCACGTCAAAAGGATTATAGCAGTCAGAATCAAGTTAATTAAGTGAAAAGCCAGTCAAATAGGTCAGAAAAGTCAAAATCAAGTTTTTTTCTTGACCCGGGTAAATATAATAAATTGAAATAGCGAAATTATTAAAATAATTTTTTTAAAGACACGTATTCATGCAGACTTATTAACTTTATTACCTCATAAACTAGGGATCCTTTCGATATTGAACTAAATGACAATTGATTTACAATAGGTAACGGATCCGATATCCCAAGTTCCCCGCTTTTATGCAAAGACAAAGCACAATCGACAATAACATCAAGATACTTATCAGTACTAATTTTTCTTTTCATTCTGAATACTAATAAAAAAATATGAAATACATTAATTGAAGAGTGTTGAAATTTTATGATACGTTAAGTACTGTTTTGATTATAAAACATACCTGATAGACAAAACAAATTTATATATTTTTTAACCTTCTGCAATATTCAAGCTTCAACGCTGATTGAAACTCTTCTATATACGCTGGTTTTTTATTAAATATTTGTGGCTTCAAGATAATAACCAATAATGATATATAGTATTTATTTCCAAACAGTGAAATAAAATCAAAAATCAAACTATTATTATAGTATAATAAATATTTATTATGATGTAATTGTTTTAAATGATTCTTTATTTAATTCACGGTAACATTAAACCTTTTTTTTCTGTTCACTAGTTCTGATTGTAATCTTATAGATCCCGTGTTGCAACTCTTTGTACACAATGAGGTCTATAACATTTCTATCTTCATGATCCTCTATCTGTTTTTAGGCATGCGCATAAGACATTTAAATAGAACCAATTGTTGTAAGAGCGCGAGAAATGAATCGTTTAAAAATTAAAAACACAAACGTTCAAAATGTTTTGAATATATAAATATATATATATATATATATATATATATATATATATATATATATATGGTTATGTGTAAATACTCGAAGTGTAAATTTTTAGAAAATTTTCGCTTTTTCATCAGCTATTAGTAATACTGAACGGAATTTTTAGTCCACTTAATTTACTTTTGAGCGTTTTAGGGGAAAATTAACTACTGGATTTTTTTTTATTGATAATATGTAAAAAATTCCGTACATCACGAAAATAATAATAAGAAAGCTCAATTCGGCCGCGTTTTTTAAATAAATAATAAAATAACAATAGGGAAGCCGAAACACCGTGTGTTTTCATTCAAAAACTTTTATCTAATAATACAAAAGTCTATGATGACTGGTATTAAATTTAAGGGCGATAAATTCTGGATAAGAAAAGTCAAAAACCAATCTCCTGTGGCTTATTATTTTCGCGAAATAAATTAATTAAAAACACAAAATAATCAGTTGCTTACATTTTGTCACGCTGTCGGTAACAGAGCTGCAGAAACTGAGCTAGAGGTCGCGTCCAAGCCCGGGCTCAGTGGTTGTCATGTACTGCAGTTTAAAATGTTCTCACCATTCTGTGTTATGGAAAATATATATATATATATATATATATATATATATATATTTATTTATTTATTTATTAATTTAATTTCTTACCAAAAAATTAAATTATTAAATGATAAAAAAAATAATTCCACGCGAGTATTATTATTACCATGTTAATAAATGAAGGAAATGAATAAAAAAAATACTCTCTACTTACGGTTTTAGGACCGCTACATCACTCAGACGTCAATCAAATTTTAAATTTATAATTTACAGAAAAGTATAAAATATTCATTAAAAATAATAAAATTACAGAAATGTGGAATTAAAAGTTTAACGTGCGTTATTTCGGAAACAATGTTTAACTATTGATAATTGAATAATAATATAATTAATAGTGAAAGGATTAAGGTTAATAGATAAAGGTACTAATAATACTCGCATGGAATTATTTTTTTTATTATTTATTAATTTAATTGTTTGGAATAAAATTGAATTAATAAATAAATAAAAAAATATATATATATTTTTCATAACACAGAATGGTGAGAACATTTTAAACTGCAGTATATGACAACCACTAAGCCCGGGCTTGGACGCGACCTCTAGCTCAGTTTCTGCAGCTCTGTTACCGACAGCGTGACAAAATGTAAACAACTGATTGTTTTGTTTTTTTAATTAATTTTTTTCGCGAAAATAATAAGCCACAGGAGATTGGTTTTTGACTTTTCTTATCCAGAATTTATCGCCCTTAAATTTAATACCAGTCATCATAGACTTTTGTATTATTATATAAAAGTTTTTGAATGAAAACACCCGGTGTTTCGGCTTCCCTATTGTTATTTAATTATTTATTTAAATTTTTATTATCAAAAAAAAAAATACAGTTGTTAATTTCCCCCTAAAATGCTTAAGAGTAAATTAAGTGGACTATTTAGTGTAATTCGAAATAAATCAAAGTTGATTATAAACAAAAGTAATATTTGATCGATATTTTTTTGTTTTTCAAATTGACACTTAAAGCTAATCAAATTTTCAATTATTCTTTCAATAAATAAATAATAATAGTTAATGCAATTTTTAATTTTTTACTCAGTAAATGATTGACATTAATTTTTCATGATACTGAAGTTAGCCCATATCTAATAAGTTTTGGATTTTTGGAAAACGATGAATTATTGAAAAAAAAAATGTTTTGAAAAATTGCACTTGTAGTTTTTTCAATTTTCTACATGTGCATATTTTTAGTTTTTTTTTTTTTAAATTAAGTTGTCGAAAAAAAAAATCCAAAAATTTTAAACTATCGGCTAACTTCAGGATCATAATTTTTCCGATTATTTTTTTGTCGCATCGACAAAAAAAAGTTCAATTAATCAATTAAAAATTAATGAGCAAATATGTTGAAATATCTATCGCTTATTGAATAATTTTATGAACGAGTTATAAATCTCAAGGTATTTTGAATCTATCAATATACGCGCTTCAACATGGCTGCCAATGAGAAATAAAGAAAATATCGTCTATCTCTCTTTCAACTATAACATCTATCGCATCATGCGAAGAACGAAGGCAGCCCGCTTTCTTTCTACATACTTTGTGGCTTGCGCACAAAGCAGCGCGCTCAGAGTCGTCGCGTCAGACAGCAAAGAAAGAGACAGTAAAAAATGTTGATACTTGTAATTGGTAACATTGGGTGTCACTGTTTTATCATTCGCCTAATGACCGTTTTTTTTTTCCAACCAACACGTGTATTTTACTTTATGTCGTGTGCCATTGTTTATTAGAGACGACGTAATTAACAAGAAAGAAGTTAAGACATAGAAATGGGTAAGTGTATTGTCCTTTGATAAGTTGTAATTAAATTAAATCTTTATGAAATAATATAGAACGAACTTTATTTATATTTAAATTTTCAGAAAAATCAAAAAATTTAACAATGTTGCAACAGCAACTACATCACATAAGTGGACTTAGAGATTTGATTACAGCGGAACTTGAGGAGGCAGAATTAAAAGACCCGAAGAGTTGTAACGACGAGAACGGTAAATTATATAAAAATCAACATTTAAAAATATAATATTTATCTATGTATCTATCTATCCTATCTGTCTACATATTGTATATATAAATATATATATATATATATATAGATATATATATATTTAGATTTATTATAGATATATAGATATACATAGATATTATATAGATATATAATTAGATTTATATTAGCAGAGAATGGTAAAAATATTTATATATAGCACATGTTGCTATGCATAGCACATATGCACTATGTATAAACAAAAATGTTGATACATAGCACATGCTTGTGGTAATTTTTTTGATGATCATTTGAAGCAATTATTATGTTTTAGTTTTGATGGAGGAACGAGTAAAATTATTAAAAAGTCGGATTGAAGAATTAGATAAAGTATGGGGCGACGTAAGTAATAGAGTCATCACTGCTGCCGCAGAAGTAACTGATGAAACAAAGAATGAAGATAACACCAAAAAAACAGATTACGAGGAAGGTAAAATAATTGAAAATATGAATTTTTAATACAATATCAACATCAATAATATACAAATTTAATATAATATCTCTCTCTGCCTATCGGTACCAATATAAATACATGCATATATTTATATTTGTATACTATTTTCTTTTAGATAAACTTATTGATAAGGTGGAGGGATTAAAATGGTGGCTAGAAAAACTACAACCGCAATCAGCCAACTTGTTGAAGGAAATAATACTAGCCACCATTAAAAAAGGAACCAATACAGATAACGAGGATGTCCAAAATTCAGATAAAAAAAATCCTGACAATGATGACAAAGAAAAAAACTCCAGCAAAGGTAATTAATAAATTAATTAGAATTTATCTTCATTATTATGGTTACTGGGGTAGATACCATGAACATTAAAAAGTTTAAAAAAGAGTTGAAGTAAACTAGATGAGTATTTTTAAACTTAAGCGTTAAATATTAGTTATGTGAGGAAAAAAAATTCATATTCAGTGTATTTTTTTATAAAATAAATGAGAATAAATTTAATAATAAAATTACGACTTTATTTAGATGGAAGAAGCAGAAGTCGAAAAAAATCAAGCGGCAGGGGTCATCAGAGTCGTTCAAGAAGTAATGGTAAGTCTAAAGATTCCAACATTATATTTTTGTTTTTCAATACGCTCGAATTAATTCGATAAATTAAAATCCACTGTATATTTGAATTACCATCGATCTTTACTTATAACGTGATAAGTAATTTATAAAATCATATAATAAACGAAGTAAACGATCAGGCTGATATTTCGTCTTTGATCTGAACTAGTCTTGCAAATGTATTCAAACTATTTATGTTGAATTCAATGTCAATTGTCTATGGAGTAATTAGAATGCTGACAGGAAATTTAATTATTAATAGTGATCGATGAAATAAAATTGAAATATAACTGTAATATAATAATCAGAACTGATCAAATCTTTCATTTTGTATTTTCAGATCGATCTCCCAGCCATCACCGTGACGAATATGATAAAAGTAAGTAAATTTTAACGATCAAGTACTCAAGTTTTGCGTTTACATCATGTTACAGGTCTTATAAGAGAATATTTGGGTCAAAATGAAGACGTAATAACAGCGTTACAGCTCTTACAAAAACGTGTTTATTATTATTTTATTTTTTACGATTGAATTGTTTAGAGATGATACATGTCAAAATATTAATTTTACTCATATTTAATTGCACACCTCATGCGCGAAAGCGCTGAGGGTGCTTTACTGACGATTCTTCCTCGTTGACAATTTTTTTTTTTTTGGCACACGATTGTGGTTCTTGAGATGGATACTAGTAGAATTATAAGCGTATTCAAACAAGTATCGACCGAGAAAACTTAGTATTTTTAAACTTAATCGTAATCGATATGTTGTATAGTAAAAAAAAAATCATATGTCCTTCGAATCTACAAATTCCATCAGAGCTTGTAACGATCTAAACGCTCTTGTAGTACTTGTACACAGTGTATTTTTTTATACGTCGAAAAAAGATGAATTTAATATTAAAATTACGACTTTGCTTAGATGACAAAGGCAGGAGTTCTAGACAACCACGAAGTAGCAAGCGTCGTCAGAGTCGTTCAAGAAGCAATGGTAAGTCCAAAGATTATGACAGAATATATGTTTCCAATACGCTCGAACTAATTTAATAAATTAAAATCCACCGTATATTTGAATTTCCATTGATTTTAAATTATAACATGATAAGTAATTTATAAAATCATAAAATAAACGAAGTAAATGATCAGGCAAATATTTTTGTCTTCGGTCTGAACTGATCTTGCAAATGTATTCAAACTATTTATGTTGAATTCAATGTCAATTGTCAATGGAGTAATTAGAATGGTAACAAAAAATTTAATTATTAATAGTGATCGATGAAATGGAATTGACATATTACTGTGATATAATAATGTGAACTGATCAAATTTTTCGTTTCGTATTTTCAGATCGATCTCCCAGCCATCACCGTGACGGACATGATAAACGTAAGTAAATTTGAACGGTCAAGTATTTTAGTTTTGCGTTTACATCGGGTTACAGGTCTCGAAAGAGAGTATTCGGCCCAAAATAAGGACGTAATAACAGCGTTAGAGCTCTGACAAAAACGTGTTTAATATTATTATTTTTATTTTTTCGATTGATTTGTTTCGTGAGGATATATGTCAAAATATTAATTGTACTCATATTTTATTTTATGTTTGATACACGATCCTGGTTCTTGAGATGAATACTAGAAGAATTAAAAGCATAGTTAAACAAGTATCCATCGAGCAAACAGTAGTTTTAAACTTAAACGTAATCTATACATTGTATAGTAAAAAAAAAATCATATGTCCTTCGAAGCTCCAAATCCCATCAGAGCTTGTAACGATCTAAACGCTCTTGTAGTACTTGTATACAGTGTATTTTTTTATACGTCAAAAGAAGATGAATTTAATATTAGAATTACGACTCTGCTTAGATGACAAAGGCAGGAGTTCTCGACAACCACGAAGTAGCAAGCGTCATCAGAGTCGTTCAAGAAGCAATGGTAAGTCCAAAGATTATGACAGAACATATGTTTTCAATACGCTCGCACTAATTTAATAAATTAAAATCCACCGTATATTTAAATTTCCATTGATTTTAAATTATAACATGATAAGTAATATACGAAATCATAAAATAAACGAAGTAAATGATCAGGCAAATATTTTTGTCTTCGGTCTGAACTGATCTTGCAAAGGTATTCAAACTATTTGTGTTGAATTCAATGTCAATTGTCAATAGAGTAATTAGAATGGTGACAAAAAATTTAATTATTAATAGTGATCGATGAAATGAAATTGACATATTACTGTGATATAATAATGTGAACTGATCAAATCTTTCGTTTCGTATTTTCAGATCGATCTCCCAGCCATCACCGTGACGGGCATGATAAACGTAAGTAAATTTGAACGATCAAGTATTTTAGTTTTGCGTTTACATCGGGTTACAGGTCTTGAAAGAGAGTATTCGGCCCAAAATAAGGACGTAATAACAGCGTTAGAGCTCTGACAAAAACGTGTTTAATATTATTATTTTTATTTTTTCGATTGACTTGTTTCGTGAGGATATATGTCAAAATATTAATTGTACTCATATTTTATTTTATGTTTGTTACACAATCCTGGTTCTTGAGATGGATACTAGGAGAATTAAAAGCATAGTCAAACAAGTATCCATCGAGCAAACATAGTAGTTTTAAACTTAAACGTAATCTATACATTGTAAAGTAAAAAAAAAATCATATGTCCTTCGAAGCTCCAAATCCCATCAAAGCTTGTAACGATCTAAACGCTCTTGTAGTACTTGTACACAGTGTATTTTTTTATACGTCAAAAGAAGATGAATTTAATATTAGAATTACGACTCTGCTTAGATGACAAAGGCAGGAGTTCTCGACAACCACGAAGTAGCAAGCGTCGTCAGAGTCGTTCAAGAAGCAATGGTAAGTCCAAAGATTATGACAGAACATATGCTTTCAATACGCTCGAACTAATTTAATAAATTAAAATTCACCGTATATTTAAATTTCCATTGATTTTAAATTATAACATGATAAGTAATTTACGAAATCATAAAATAAACGAAGTAAATGATCAGGCAAATATTTTTGTCTTCGGTCTGAACTGATCTTGCAAATGTATTCAAACTATTTGTGTTGAATTCAACGTCAATTGTCAATAGAGTAATTAGAATGGTGACAAAAAATTTAATTATTAATAGTGATCGATGAAATGAAATTGACATATTACTGTGATATAATAATGTGAACTGATCAAATCTTTCGTTTCGTATTTTCAGATCGATCTCCCAGCCATCACCGTAACGGGCATGATAAACGTAAGTAAATTTGAACGGTCAAGTATTTTAGTTTTGCGTTTACATCGGGTTACAGGTCTCGAAAGAGAGTATTCGGGTCAAAATAAGGACGTAATAACAGCGTTAGAGCTCTTAGAAAAACGTGTTTATTATTATTTTATTTTTTTCGATTGAATTGTTTCGAGGTGATACATGTCAAAATATAAATTTTGCTCATATTTTATTTGTTTTGGCAAACCATTGTGGTTCTTGAGGTGGATACTAGGGAAATAAAGAGCGTATCAAAACGAATACTTAATGAGAAAATTCAGTATTTTTAAACTTGAACGCAAACTATAAGTTGTATAGTTAAAAAAAAATATAGCAAAAAAATTGTATGTTCTTCGAACCTCCGAATTCCATCAGAGCTTGTAACGATCTAAACGCTCTCGTAGTACTTGTACACAGTGTATTTTTTTATACGTCAAAATTTTTTTATACGTCAAAATTTTTTTATACGTTAAAAAAAGATGAATTTAATATTAAAATTACGACTTTGCTTAGATGACAAAGGCAGGAGTTCTCGACAACCACGAAGTAGCAAGCGTCATCAGAGTCGTTCAAGAAGCAATGGTAAGTCCAAAGATTATGACAGAACATATGTTTTAAATACGCTCGAACTAATTTAATAAATTAAAATCCACCGTATATTTAAATTTCCATTGATTTTAAATTATAACATGATAAGTAATTTATAAAATCATAATATAAACGAAGTAAATGATCAGGCAAATATTTTTGTCTTCGGTCTGAACTGATCTTGCAAATGTATTCAAACTATTTATGTTGAATTCAATGTCAATTGTCAATAGAGTAATTAGAATGGTAACAAAAAATTTAATTATTAATAGTGATCGATGAAATGGAATTGACATATTACTGTGATATAATAATGTGAACTGATCAAATCTTTCGTTTCGTATTTTCAGATCGATCTCCCAGCCATCATCGTGACGGACATGATAAAAGTAAGTATATTTGAACGGTCAAGTATTTTAGTTTTGCGTTTACATCGTGTTACAGGTCTCATAAGAGAGTATTTGGGCCAAAAAAAGGCGTTATAACACCATTAGAGCGCTTACAAAAAAAAGTGTTTATTATTATTTTTCTTTTTTTCGATTGATTTGTTTTGTCATGATACATGTCAAAATATTCAATTTACTAATTTTTTATTTGTTTTGGTACACCATCGTGGTTCTTGAGGTGGATACTAGGGAAATAAAGAGCGTATCAAAACCAGTACTGAATGAGCAAATTCAGTATTTTTAAACTTGAACGTAAACTATAAGTTGTATAGTTAAAAAAAAAAAAAAAAAAAGAAGCAATTTTATGTCCTTCGAACCTTTGAATTCGATAAGAGCTTGTCATTATCTATACGCTTGTGTGGCACTTGTAACACAATATATTTCTTTAATAAAGTAAACAAGAATAAATTTTATAATAAAATTACGACTTTATTTAGATAAGAAAAGAGGAAGTCCTGAACAACTACCAAGTGTTAGCGATCATCGGAGTCGTTCAAGAAGTAATGGTAAGTCAAAAGATTTGCAACATATCATGTCTTTACGTCATTTACTCTGAATTCAACGTCAATCGTTAACAGTGTAAATGTAAGAGGGTAGCTTACTAACAATTTTTGACATTGTTTTATAAAGCTTATACAGTCGTTTTTTGGGTTATTATAATATTAGTTAACAGATATTTTGTTTGTCATTTACAGCTAGATATCCCGTTCTTTACGTACCCAACAATGGTTACAGTAAGTTTATTTTGTATTCTTATTTTTGTTTATTAGTGATTTCTGTCATCTTGGTTTCGACATGTTTCTTAAGAAATTGATAAGGTTAGACTCAATAATCGAGTTTCATTTATTTCTAGATGTTAATCCTCATAATGTACAACAGTACATACCGATCGCTTATCCGCAGCAGCAGTTTAACCGAAAATTGCCCTTCACTAATCGCCCTCAAGGCCAAGGTTAGTAGAAATACATATAAACAACAGACGTCGAAAACTGATTTTAAAAATATTAATATGCTTGATTATAATCTTTTTTTTTTTTTACAGGAGCTTGGAAGGACAACAAAAAGCGTAGCAAGAACAGTCTCGCTAGAGCTGCTTGGTACAAGACACTAAAAGAACTAATACATAACACAGAAACTCCGAGTGACTGAGGCAGCCATCACATAATCGCGCATATTTTTTATTATGGTTTTCAAATTCAGAATGTATTGAAAAAAAATAATATAAAATTTAACTATGGTATTCCTAATTTACTATTAATACAATAAAGTTTTTTTTGTCGTCATATATATATTACACAAATAGTATGTTAATACTTTTGTTAATAAAGAGTTTTCTTCTAAAATCTTTTTTTTGAATTTATTGTTCCGTACATTTTCCGTTTATTTATTTATTTACAGATGTTCATTTATATGGTCATTTTATTTATAGAATTGTTCACATAAATATATTGAGTTATTGAGATATATATTTTCTCTACTTTTTAATCCATCTATAGATTATTGACAGCGGTTGTGTATGTACCCCTATGAAACAAATTGAAAAAAAATATATATATATTAAAAGACATGAAATATCTATAAATTTATAAAAAGTGTGCATTAAAAATATGTTTATAATAGCTAACTCTTGGCAGATAAAAAAACATGTAGTAAATATGAAAAAAATATATTTCGATAACGATATTTTCTATATATTTAAAATATATCCTTAATTATTTTTTTTCATATCTTCATATATTTATTTTCTATATTTTTAAAGATATAATTTGAATATATTTAAATTACATTTAATATATATACAATATAAACGAAAACCGACCAAGAGTTATAGCTATTAAAAATATATGTTTTTATACATATTTTGAATATTTTTATATATTTTTAATGTATTCTTTTATAGGGACATATAAATATCAAGTTACTCTTCCCGCGCTTTGAATATGGCAATCAAATTTAGTTCCTTCCGATCATGTAGTGAAAAAGAGTAGGGATAGTGAAAATAAAAAGTCCCTAACTTCAGAGCTTACGAAGCATTTCATGGTATTTGACATCCACCTAACCTGTGTAGACAGTTTGTTTATTGCAGATAGTAGAAACGTGGATTTAATCAAAATAAGTTTAAAGGATTTCATTGTTATGTGAATTTTCTATTTTCAACAAGTGAACTGATTATTGCATTACAGTGATAGACAATTTATTCATTTGCAGAACAAATAACTTGTATGTATTCTTGATTCACTGACTGATGTGAATAAGTATTTTATTATTAACTGTGTAGTAATCTCCATCAACAACAAATAGGATATAAATACGAAGACAAAGGATAACTTAATAATCGGTAAGAAATGCAGTTTGCAAAATATATATTATTATGAAGTATATAAATATAAAATTTTGTATAATAGTTATTTTTTGCACCGTTATAAAATGTGATGAAAAACGCGCGTTCATAAATCTACACACTCCTTTCTTACAGTTTTAAAAGGTATACGTAATGATATTAATTATATACATTAGACTCATTCAAAAAATTCGACTATTTTCTGTTTTTTTTTTTAATTTTGCAACAAAATATTTTCAGACTACCGAAAAAGACGCCTGTGAAAACCAGAGCTTTTAATTTTAATATTTAGAGGTCGCGCATCACCGACTTCTATTTTCTATTAAAATAACACGAGAAAAAAAGTTTTTTTTTTTTTTTTTTTAATTTTTTAGCTCACAGACCAATTAGCAAATTTATGTGTGATAAGCATTTTGTAGGAAATTTAACGCTGTACAAATATCTCTCTTATTATTTTTCAATAAATCCATCTGTTCAAAAGTTATTCGAGTTTGAAATCAAATTTATGGTCAATTTTGATATCTTTTTACTTTTCCAGCGAAACTATCAGACTTATCACAAAATATCATAGAAAGTTTTTTGTAGGAAATATTATTCCTGACAAATTATTACGAATAAAGTTTTTCGAAATTCCGCATAACTTCCTCGTTATGTACATTTTAACGCAAGCTCTTCAAAAAATACTTTTCTGATTAATTGTAAGAGCTTGACATTAGAACGGAAATAACTAGAAAACAATGTGGAATTTTAAAAAACTTTATCAGAGAGAATTTGTAAGAAATATAATTGTTTACAAAAAAGCTTTTATAACGTTTTGTGATAAGTCTGATAGTTTCGTCGGAAAAGTAAAGAGATCTCAAAATGGACTATAAGTTAGACTTCAAGCTCAAATAACTTTTGAACTGATGGATTTATCGAAAAATGATAAGAGACACTTTTTGTAGAGCGTTCAATTTTCAAGAAAAATATTACTCGCACCTAAAAATTCGTTGATCGGTTCGTCAGCTACAAAATTTGAAAAAAAAAAAAAAATATTCTCCTAGTTACTTAAATGGAAAATAGAAATCGGTGATGCCCGACCTCGAAATTAAGAGCTCTGGTTTTAACAGACGTTCTGTTCGGTACTCGGAAGATATTTCAACGCGAGATTAAAAAAAAAATTGCTGATTTTTTTTAATCTCTCTAATTAATATATATATATATATATATATATATATATATATATATATATATATATATATATATATATAATCATGATAACTCGAGTCAAAAAAATAACTTGATTTTGACTGCTATACTTCGTTTGACTTGAATATGGTTTTTTTATCTTAGGAATTTAAGTCAACTAAGTCAACTCCAAGACAACGTCACTTCAATTCGACTTGGTTGGCGTAAATTGGTACTAAGTAAGACAACTAAGTCAAAAGCAAGTCAAAACCAAATGTGTTTTCATATTTTAAGATACGAAAATTCATTCGGTTTTGACTTGCTTTAAACTTAGTTGTCTTACTTAGTACCAATGTACGCCAACCAAGTCGAATGAAAGTCACGTTGTCTTGGATTTGGCTTAGATGATTTCAATTTCTAGGATAAGAAAGTCATATTCGAGTCAAACGAAGTATAGCAGTCAAAATCAAATTATTTTTTTGACCCAGGAGATCATCGCATTTTACGATTTCTTATTTAAATGACATGGGAAAATTTTTTTTTTGGAAAGTTAGGAATTTTTTCACTCACCAAGGAATTACCATATAACAATTTTTTACTATTCTCGATTAAATTTGCTCTCAAGATCGATCGGTGCAAATATCTCTTTCTACGTATGTGTCTTGTTGCGAATACTTGTGACCAGATTTAAATTGCAAGCCTCATGCGAGAAATTTGTACCAGATTATAACTCTACTCTGGAGGTAGACGATAGTTGAAAATAGCTGCGCATGCCTTGCTCAAGATCCGTTGAAGGCTTGAAATTGAGCTTGACATCTTGAGCAAGCCATGCGTAAGTACGTACTGTAAGTTATACTGGTGCAAGAATTGCGTCAGACACTTTTTCATTGCACCGAGTTGAAAATCAGAGTTAGGTGACTCAATTCGATAAATAGTTTTTTTATTTTAGAGTCTCTCGTTTATTCGGCGATGCCACAAAACGCCTTTTTTGGTTTCTGAAGAAAAGAAGCACAGCGTTATTTGCAAATACAATTTTTTTCTCTTTAATTGTATTATTTTAAAAAACCTTTTAGAATTAGAAAACTTTTCAAATTGACCCGTGAAAAAATTTTCTGATATAGCCTGATATGAACCCCTATATCAGACCTGATATGATAATTGGCCATATCAGACAATATATGCACAGACCAGATTTGATATGTTCTGATATGGACATGTCAGGCTGTATATAGTGAGATTAGCATTGTCATTTCGGGAACAAAATTTATTTATAATTTTATAAAATTGTATGTAACTTTTTAAAGTTGTATATACAACAATTGTTAAGGAAAAAAAAATTGCAGCTGACTTATGGGCTCGATGCCAAGTAGTTCAGATTCAAAAAATCTGATCTCTTAACCACTGTACCAAACCACAAACTTGAAATGCAAGATTGATTATATTTTAGCGGATAAAATTGAACTTAAGAAAATTAAAGACATCATATTGAATTATATTATTGTTTATAGAGTAACGAATCCCTAAGAGGTTCACCCACTAATAGCGGGAAAAGAACTACTACTTTTGGAAAATTGAAAAAAATAAGAAGTTAATTTTTTTTAAACTTAATTTAAATTTTGTTAATTTAATATCTCAGATTTTTATATCTTAATTCACTATTAAAATTGCAAAATTTCTTTTGCTGTTCCAAAATTGATCTTGTTAGCTTATTGAAAAAATGTTCAATAAAGTTTGTATACTTTATAAGATTCATGAATCATGAATGCGGTGAATTAAAAAATTGAATAGACTTTATAAGATTTTATGAATTATTATAAAATCGGGATTTCCGAACAATGTTACATTATTTGGTTATACTTATATCTGAAAAATTAATCCCTCAAACGAATTTTCAAAATTTTAATTTTTACAACAATTGCTATTACGATGAAAATTTTGAGTACTTTTTATTAAGAAATAGATTCCAAAAAACAACCGATAAAGATAAATTAATGAAATTTTCAGGATTTATTGTCAAATATTTATATTTTATAAAAATATTAATAGCTTAAAATTCTTTGTTTATTATCCTGTTGTTAATTAACTTTTAAGTAAACGAATGAAAATTTCATTGACTTCTCGGTAAAAAAATGAAGTTATTTTTCATCTGTTACATGCGTTGCTTATTAAAGTTCGAGATTTCGAAAGGAAATTTCACTGCTCGCGATTAGTTTAAACAAAATGAATTTATTTATCAACGCATGCCGGCTGCTGAACGCTCTCAATACAGTGCGTGGCCGAGCGTCAATCTCAGCTTTGGTCATTATTGAAAGTAAAAATTAAAAATATTATTACTAAAGAAATTTAATGTTTTAAATCATTATCATGAATATTACAATAAAATAATTTTTTATTATTAAACTGAAACAGTGAAGGTAACTAATGATTAAGTTTAATTATTAGTTAGTTTTTCCTGATGATTGTTAAATAAATAATTAATTTATTATTAACTAATTGATAACAAACTAATTAAACTTAATTATTAGTTACCTTCACTGCTTCAGTTTAATAATAAAAAATTATTTTATTGTAATATTCATGATAATGATTAAAAACATTAAATTTCTTTAGTAATAATGTTTTTAAGTGTTATTTTCAATTATAACTGATCAAAGCTGCAATAGACGCTCGGCCGTGCACTGTATTGAGAACGTTCAGCGGCCGGAGCGCAGTGATAAATAAATTCATATTGTTTAAACTAGTTGTCACGGGCGATTCATGTCACTATGTATTTTGAAACCTCATTCGCGAATTTACTAATTCTTTGAATAAATAAATAATTTCGATAAATAGGTGCCAGCCGAGGTATTGCTATCGCGAGGTATTACAGATCTTTTAATAAGCAAATTTATTTTTAAAGTACAAAAATTTCTTTTAGTACACTGTATTACAGTCTTTTACAAAGCTTATAGTCCCACATTAGTAAAATTAACGAAAATAACAAAAAAAAAAAAAAAAATGCGGGAAAAAGTAAAGACTAGTGGTTCAGAAGGCAATCGCCACACATCAGGTAACACGAGTATGACACACATAATCTGTCGGAACGATTTACCAAACAACAATAGCAAAGTAATTCCTGCTAAGAAGCCAGATGGAACAAAATATCGTATTTTAGAATACAAATCTAAAAAATTCAAAATTATAAGCAATGAAGGTCATGGTAATTGCTTTTTCCTTGCTGTTTCATATGCCCTTTGCGGCCATGAAAATATGCATAGAAAAATACGGGAAGAAATAGTGGATTACACTCTAGACAACTGGGATGACGTACAAGAATCACTGCATTCCACTTGCGAATATATAAGTTATAAAAATGCTGATGATTATAATAAACATATGAGAGCAGAAGGATTTTGGGCCACTGACTTCGAGATCGGTATTTTTGTAAGACTGTATAAGAAAAATGTTACAGTCATGAAGATGAGTAATGGAAAAATTGATAAGGTCATTCCATTTACGGGAGAGGATATTCCAGGTGAGGAGATGATCTACTTGGCATTCACTGGTCCTAGGCTTGAAGGGCATTTTGAATATATGGTAGAGTTAACAAAAAATGAAGAAACAACAAGCAGCCACAATTATGAAGAAGACACGAACATTTCGAACGTTATTGACGGCCGACCACGAGATCTTAAAAACTGTGAAAACAGTTTAAACGAGAAGAGAGAAAATTCCACTTTTACTAAAAAATCAAATTTAAGTATATATGATTTTGACATTGATACTCATGACGATCTAGTTATCAAACCATTTAAAAGTAAAAAAAAAGAAAGGGAAAGCATGCCGATGACATATTTATTAGAAGACGCTTCAAATGAATCGACCGTAATAAAATCAGAAATGTTTAAAAATGACGAATCATCAACGAAAGGCACATCGATGATATCTATATTGAAAGATGACACTGAAAAATCAAGGATAGCAGTGTCTGAGAATAACCGTGAGCTATTAAATAACTTATCAGCTCTTGACTCGGACACCAAAGAAAGTGATCGTATGAAAAGTACTAAGATAGGAGTAAAAAATGAAGATAATTGTTTGCAGGAAAAATTGATCACCACTGATGAAGAACAAACAGACTTAACAATAAAAAGTATTTATTATGTTGAAGTTGGTAACTCTACTGTAGTTAGTGTACCCTTAATAAACGAGGAAGGAAACGTGAATAAATACTTGATTAAATGCATTATTGAAGATTTAATGTTAACTTGGCAATGCTACTGTCGATTTGAATTACATGATCGGCCAGTAAAATATTCAAGCAATTTTAAAATTTACGGTCGATGCTTACTTTCCGATCATGGTGCAAGATTTGAATTCGATGTTCACGAAATAGATAAAAATGTATTTACATTCTGCTGTTCAAGTAGCAAAAATAGTTATCAAGAATGTCAAAATACTCAACGTGAAAATGAACATTTTCTCCATAATAATTATCATATTATAAACACCATAGAGACTGAGAAATCATCGGAATTGAAGTTAAAATCAAAGGATCTTCAAGATCTTGCTGAGTTGTGGTTTCAATCACATGAAAAATCTGATGGATTCTTCCGATATTTAAGTATTCCGCTATTTATTTTGATGTACACCAAAAAACAACTTCGAGTGGTTGACGTTGATCGCTCACCGATTATACTACACCTTGATTCGACAGGCGCTTACGTACGGCAGATAAAAGATTTGAAAGAAAAATACATATTTTATTATGGTTTAGTATATCGCGCATCTGTTTCAACAATTCCGCTTTGTGAATTAATAACGACAGAACATGGCATTCCACCAATATCTATTTTCCTGAAAAAGTACCGAGAATTTGTGTTTTCGGTCGAAAAAAGATGGCCATACTTTGACGCTATTGTTACTGATTGGAGTTGGGCATCAATGAATAGTATATTAATCGAGTGGAATGATACGGACATTAATCAATACTTAGAACAAACATACTTATATTTAACAAAAGGTACTAGAATGCGACCGATGACGTTATTACTGAGTTGCTGTGCTCACGTTATGCATCGTGTATCTGCAGAAGTAAAAAAGACCCCAAGTTTAAAGGATAACAAAGGTTTAGTGATGGAATGTATGGCATTATTGATATTAACTAGATCTCTTGAAGAAATGGATATACTATTTGAAAATGTGGTCATTTTATTTTTAGAGAAAAATAAAAAAAAAAGTGAAATACACATGAAAAACTTTATTGAAAAGAAGCATCAAAAAACTCAAAAAATAGAAGAGTTACTAGAAGATTTTGAAAATATAGAATCGGATGTTGATGAAGAAATGAGTTGGGAAGAATTTGCACGAGTTTACAAAAAAAATCCTAGTATATACGCAAAATCACCATTCTACAGGCGTTATTTTCTAATTTTTGAAAAAATAAGCAATAAAATGGATGTGGAAAATGAAGAAAAAATAACAAATCCATTATATTGTCCGAACTTTATTTCTTATTTATTGAAACAATTTATGGGATATTGTCCTTTGTGGACCGGAATGATGATGGATCTTGTGGATCCAGAAATGTCACGAATCTCAAATGTTTATGCAGAATCTCATATGAAAACTTACAAGCATAACATCTTAAATAGTAAAAAACGGTGGCGAATAGGTAAAGTATGTCGTTTACTAGAAGAAAATAATGAAAGCCTAGTGAAAGAAAATGCTCTGAGTAAGATAAAAATAAAATCGCAGTTGAAAGATAACAATTTCAACTTGTATCGTAAAGCTACACCAGATTCTTTAGATGCGCGCATGTGGCAACGGAAAACTGATAACAACAATGATAGTAATTCCAAAAAAAGTCGAAAGCGTAAAACAAGGCATATGGCTGGAAAAAAACTAATGCGTTATCACAAAAATTTAAGTATTAAGAGAGAGTCAACCGACGACGATATTTCTTCAGATTCTGGAAAAAAAAACATTAAAAAAATTAAAGAAAGGAAAAACCAAAAAAAGAAATCTAAAGAGCAGAGTACAACTGAAATCAAAACTAAGAAGAAGAAAACTGAAAGGAAAAATTCATTAAAAAAGAAAATGAATGATGAAAGGTTGCCACGATTGAAAAACGGCTTAGTAAATGATGTGGGGTATTATGCAAACTCGAAATCCAAAAACATAACAGTTGCTTGCTATCATCCGGTTACCGAAAAATTTATAATGGCTACTGAATTAACTTTAAACGGATTCCAATTTAGGAAAATATTAAATCGGTATGAATCCGTAGATATAAAAATTATTGACATATTTGCTTCTGTAAACATCAATCAATGGGAGAATGTAACGTATTTGACAACTGATGTAGCGCATGTAATTATTGAAAGCACAAAATGTGATGAGAAAATTTTAGGACGGAAATATTATCAAATAAAGCATTGCCTCGCTGAAAAAATACTCTTGCCATATTGTGATAAGGGATACTGGATACTGCTTGTAATAAATGTAAGTGAGAGTTCCCTAGAAATATTAAACCCTTATGATAGACCGGTAGATTCAAAAAACATATTGAAAAATTTATTAAAATATATTAATAAGTGTGATGAGCAATCAAGCATGAAATCACTGGCAACAGCTAATTTGACAATAAAGAACGAACGAGACCGTCCAATTCAGAAGCCATTTGATGCATGGAACTCCGCGATCTATATAATGTACTATATGGACAGTATAGGACAAAATATAGCAATGAGTAAAGAATTTGATCCAGAACAGTATAGAGGACAAATTATACACTCATTGATATTAAATTCATTAAAATTAAGTGAAAAATGTATATATTGCTTTCAAAATGTTAATGAAGAAGAAAGCGTAACATGTATTGGATGCCAGCGATCATTACACATTGAGTGCCGTAATTTTGATGGCATGGATACAGAAGATGAAGAAAGGTTCGAATTTAATCAGCCTCCAAAAAACAAAAGAAAAAAAATATGTTATGGAGAGTACCATAAATGTAGGCTGTGTAGAAGATATAAATTTAGCAAGCTCCCATTGAGTTAGACAAAGAAATTATGTAGAGTGAGTACAAATATAGAAACTCCCGCATTAGTTCAATAAGGAACAACAGATTTACCTTCCCCCCCCCCAACCTCTTTCCTCATGCACCTGTGGCAAGATGTTTCGCCAAATTAAAAAGGGTATGCTAGAAATGTTATTCGACCATAGAAGAGATTGATAAATACGTACCTATGATTTCCAAATAAATGCTCACGCAATAATTCGAGCTAAATGATGATGTTCATGATCATTAGAACCCGATCAATAGCGTCAAGAAATAATTATTGAGGATGGAAAAGACTCATGAGAATTATTCGAGTCACCAATAACGAAAGATTACGTCCATCAAAATATTTATTTTAAAAATTTAATAATGGAATCATAAACAATAAAATTTTTATGTTAGTTTCGGTTAAAATAGCAGATACATTCACAATAATTAGTGCAGCCTCAATATATACATATATATATATATATATACATATATATATATATATATATATATATATATATATATATATATATATCACAGAAATAATTGTATTAAAGGTTAGATGACAAACATACGTTCACAATTAAGAAATAAATGCTCATGAAATAATTCGAGCTAAATGATGATGTTCATGATCATTCGAACCCTATCAATAGCGTCAAGAATCAATTATAGCGAAAAAAGACTCATGAGAATGATTCGAGTCACAGAAAAAGAGAACGTTACCTCCGTTAAAGTATTTTTTTACTACGTGTAGAGATATCAATGTATATATAAGTATATATATATATATATATATATATATATATATAGATATATATATATAAGAAATGTATGACAAGCATCAGATGAAAGATTTTATTCAAGGTGAGTTTGTTTCGTTAAGTTAAACATATAATTCTACTAGATTACGAGATGAAAGATGGGGGGTGAGGAACACGATCAATTTTAACAATAAAAAAGTATCAAACATGGCACATTTATTTAGAAAAAAAAAAACGTAACTAAGTAAAATGAAGTACATTCATAATAATGACATAATGTAAGTAGTAATTTTTTAAAAATTGCAGTACATATAGTGAGAAGTAGTTAAAGAAAATTGTCTAAAATTGATACTTTCCAATTGTTAGAAAGCACGATAGCCTCCACGTGGCGTGTTCTGGGCAACGGTAAAAAAATTTGATAACTGGATTTATAAATATATTGCGATGGGTTTTGTAAAGATTAATTTTAAATTTCAATAGTGGTGTCTCGTCAGATGTTTCGAAAGATATCAGAAAATACAATCTTCTTAGGAAATGGAGAGTTTGAATTGTCACAGTAAACAGAGCCTTTACCCCTAAAAAATTGTATTGTATGGAAAAATACATAAGTTTCTCGAAATAAAACTGTCAAGCTGTACAGTTTGACCAATGTAGCCGACCTACAAGAATAAACTAAACAATTAATGTAGAAAATACAATTGTTGATAAAGAATAGTACTTGTGGCGTATCCTTAAAATCTATAAGAAAAGAAATCTATATACAAGTAAATCTCAAAAGGTATACACTAAATGAAAAATATAATCGTGATTTATTTGTAATGTTTAAAATTTCACCGATTGTGCTTGATATTTTAAACAGAAATTTACAATCAATAAAAAAATTAATCAGGTGCATAAGGTTAACTGAATAAATAAAATTAAGTCGCAGAGTTGTGAATATTTACTAAAGATTTATTTAATAACAAAAAAGTCGATTTCGTCGATTAGAATTTAGTAATAAGCTACAGAAATTCGTAATTATGAAACTTTTGCATTAGAAATATATACACTCAAAGCATCCTTTAATAGAAACGATGGCTAAAGTTGGGATAAAAGTCACAGTGCTACTTATAAAGCTAAAATAACCAGAGACAGAGTGACTTTTTACAGTGATTCCAAATGAATGTCAATATATTAATAGTATATTTTGAGATTTTATATTCTATGAAGAGCACTGTAAAAAATTCAACTAGCGCTAGTAGATTCCACCTTTACTTAAGTAACACGATTAATTTTAGCAATAATTATTTTTTGTTAACAGTTCAAACTAAGCATTTGAAATTAAAAAAAATATATATAGGAACAAAATAAAGGGGACATCACCATAGAAATTTAAATATAATAGTAGTATAGAGCAATCTAAATAGTGTATGAATATATATATGGCAATGTCAATAACAAATTAAAAGAAAGAATACAAAACAATAGAATAAAGTTAGAAGATTTAGTAAGATATGCCAAATATCAAATTTTTATGCCGGCTAATATCGTGTTTAGACTTGAAATCAATGGCATGACATATTTCTAGTTTGAGTTACGGTTATCGTGCAACCGTATGAAATACCACAGGACCAAAAAAGTTCCAAAATTTTTGTTTTTTTTTCAGCTAAAGCGATGCTTTTATATGATCCTTGTGCAACAATTCACGCTGAGGTAACTGCCTTCAAACAAAGAAGGATACTTTTGAATTTAATCATCAATATCTCAATTACTAATGATCGAACTTTGAATTAGAGGATGACTTTAAAAAAGTGTATTAAATTCCCATTTAAATAACACGGAAAGACTTTTTTTGTAGCTTTAAGTATTTTTAACTCGTTAACAAATTAATAGATCGAAAAGACTAATACATTCTTTTTTAAGAAATTGAACTGTACTTTTACGGTGAAACTATCAGACTTATCATAAATGCTATGGGGTCTTTTATGATGACAATTTTACTGTCTACAAATTATTGTCAGTAAAGTTTTTTCAAACTCCGCATTGTTTTCTAGTTATTTTCATTTCAATGTTGAGCTTTTGAAATCGATCAAAACCGCTTTTTTAAATGCTTGAAATTAAAATGAAAATAACTAAAAAGCAATGCGGAATTTGAAAAAACTTTACTGATAATAAATTGTAGAGAATAAAATCATCAACAAAAAAGATCCTGGGACATTTTGTGATAAGTCTGATAGTCTTGCCAGAAAAGTAAAAAGATCTCCAACTTTACTTCGAGCACTAATAACGTTTGAAGAAGTGGATTTATCAAAAAATGATAAAAGCCTTTTTTGTAAAGCGTTCAATTTTCTACAAAAGTATGTATTAGTCTATTTGATCTTTTAATTTGTTAAAGAGTTAAAGATACTCAAAGTTAAAATAAAAATTTCCCGTATTATTTAAATAGAAAAATAGAATTTTTCAATGAGTTAGGTCTGTATTCTACAAAAATTTTTTTTCTTGCGCGAAACTATTTTTTTTGTGTTGAACTATGATTGTTACCACATGCTCTTGAAAAAAAAATGTTGCTCAAAAATGACGCACCCTAATATATATAATAAATGTAACGAGACCGAAGACCACCTCCATTTTACTCGAGGCCGTTTTCGTGCCCTTTTTGGCATACAAGTGCTGCAAGGTCCTCCGTATCTTCCGACCCAGACGACACTCTTGGCTGAAAAATATAATCAAGTGACGACTGAGGTGGAAATGAACCGGAGGTATAATCAAAAATCCTCATTGCGCGTGGTATGGAGCCACAAACACTACGAGTCCAACCTCTCTTGGGCCCGTCGCCCACTACTGCTCCCATCTCAGGAAATGAAGAGACTCTAGTAACAGTACGCTTAAAAAAGGCCCCCAAGGGTACCAATTCCCTGTATTGGTTTTCAGGTTGCATAGGATTAGTGGTGGGTCGCAACTTCTTCCCATACCCATGCGGGCTTCCTCCACTTATGGTCACTAAGATTGAGGACATGCCATTTTACACACTTCTCCTCATCCATCACCTAGTGATCTCTTATCTACGAGTTTTTGCAGCGCCAAATTTTTTTTAAGACACAAAATGGCGGGGTACGGCTCACTCAAAAAGTTGCACAGGATAAGTGGTGGGGTGCAACTTTTCCCCATACCCTATGAAAAGGGCTTCCTCCACTTGTTATCTTTCGGGTTCCCGACAAGCAATTATCCGCTTGTTTGTTCCCTCATAGATTTTCTACTTTCCGAGCTGTGAGACACTTCAATTATTCAAGACAAATTAAAGATGGTAAACAGCTCGAGGATATGTATATATTAGACAATTAAAAAAAAAAAAACGACGTTCTTTTCCAAAGACACTCTGAACTTTCAATAGGATAAAAGATCAAGCAAGTTGAAATTTAACGTATTAATATGATTATTAAGTACTCCCTTATATTTATTTAATTTTTTTAAATTAAGGGATGATCGCAGAGGGTGTTCCGGACCAGATTACCCCATGTAACTTTTTGGGTATGTTCGGGGGGCTAAAAAGAAACCCTTAAAAAATATCCAGCGGGGTATTTTGATTTTTACCATTTTTAAAAAAATATATAAAGTTAAGGGATGATCGCAGAGGGTGTTCCGGACCAGATTACCCCATGTAACTTTTTGGGTATGTTTGGGGGGCTAAAAAGAAACCCCTCAAAAATATCCAGCGGGGTATTTTGATGTTTACTATTTTTAAAAAAATATATAAAGTTAAGGGATGATCGCAGAGGGTGTTCCGGACCAGATTACCCCATGTAACTTTTTGGGTATGTTCGGGGGGCTAAAAAGAAGCCCATTAAAAATTTCCAGCGGGGTATTTTGATTTTTACCATTTTTAAAAAAATATATAAAGTTAAGGGATGATCGCAGAGGGTGTTCCGGACCAGATTACCCCATGTAACTTTTTGGGTATGTTCGGGGGGCTAAAAAGAAACCCTTAAAAAATATCCAGCGGGGTATTTTGATTTTTACCATTTTTAAAAAAATATATAAAGTTAAGGGATGATCGCAGAGGGTGTTCCGGACCAGATTACCCCATGTAACTTTTTGGGTATGTTTGGGGGGCTAAAAAGAAACCCTCAAAAAATATCCAGCGGGGTATTTTGATTTTTACTATTTTTAAAAAAATATATAAAGTTAAGGGATGATCGCAGAGGGTGTTCCGGACCAGATTACCCCATGTAACTTTTTGGGTATGTTTGGGGGGCTAAAAAGAAGCCCATTAAAAATTTCCAGCGGGGTATTTTGATTTTTACCATTTTTAAAAAAATATATAAAGTTAAGGGATGATCGCAGAGGGTGTTCCGGACCAGATTACCCCATGTAACTTTTTGGGTATGTTTGGGGGGCTAAAACGAAACCCTCAAAAAATATCCAGCGGGGTATTTTGATTTTTACTATTTTTAAAAAAATATATAAAGTTAAGGGATGATCGCAGAGGGTGTTCCGGACCAGATTACCCCATGTAACTTTTTGGGTATGTTCGGGGGGCTAAAAAGAAACCCTTAAAAAATATCCAGCGGGGTATTTTGATTTTTACCATTTTTAAAAAAATATATAAAGTTAAGGGATGATCGCAGAGGGTGTTCCGGACCAGATTACCCCATGTAACTTTTTGGGTATGTTTGGGGGGCTAAAAAGAAACCCTCAAAAAATATCCAGCGGGGTATTTTGATTTTTACTATTTTTAAAAAAATATATAAAGTTAAGGGATGATCGCAGAGGGTGTTCCGGACCAGATTACCCCATGTAACTTTTTGGGTATGTTCGGGGGGCTAAAAAGAAGCCCATTAAAAATTTCCAGCGGGGTATTTTGATTTTTACCATTTTTAAAAAAATATATAAAGTTAAGGGATGATCGCAGAGGGTGTTCCGGACCAGATTACCCCATGTAACTTTTTGGGTATGTTTGGGGGGCTAAAAAGAAACCCCTCACAAATATCCAGCGGGGTATTTTGATTCTTACTATTTTTAAAAAAATATATAAAGTTAAGGGATGATCGCAGAGGGTGTTCCGGACCAGATTACCCCATGTAACTTTTTGGGTATGTTCGGGGGGCTAAAAAGAAACCCCTCAAAAATATCCAGCGGGGTATTTTGATTTTTACCATTTTTAAAAAAATATATAAAGTTAAGGGATGATCGCAGAGGGTGTTCCGGACCAGATTACCCCATGTAACTTTTTGGGTATGTTCGGGGGGCTAAAAAGAAACCCTTAAAAAATATCCAGCGGGGTATTTTGATTTTTACCATTTTAAAAAAAATATATAAAGTTAAGGGATGATCGCAGAGGGTGTTCCGGACCAGATTACCCCATGTAACTTTTTGGGTATGTTCGGGGGGCTAAAAAGAAGCCCATTAAAAATTTCCAGCGGGGTATTTTGATTTTTACCATTTTTAAAAAAATATATAAAGTTAAGGGATGATCGCAGAGGGTGTTCCGGACCAGATTACCCCATGTAACTTTTTGGGTATGTTCGGGGGGCTAAAAAGAAGCCCATCAAAAATTTCCAGCGGGGTATTTTGATTTTTACCATTTTTAAAAAAATATATAAAGTTAAGGGATGATCGCAGAGGGTGTTCCGGACCAGATTACCCCATGTAACTTTTTGGGTATGTTCGGGGGGCTAAAAAGAAACCCTCAAAAAATATCCAGCGGGGTATTTTGATGTTTACTATTTTTAAAAAAATATATAAAGTTAAGGGATGATCGCAGAGGGTGTTCCGGACCAGATTACCCCATGTAACTTTTTGGGTATGTTCGGGGGGCTAAAAAGAAACCCTTAAAAAATATCCAGCGGGGTATTTTGATTTTTACCATTTTTAAAAAAATATATAAAGTTAAGGGATGATCGCAGAGGGTGTTCCGGACCAGATTACCCCATGTAACTTTTTGGGTATGTTTGGGGGGCTAAAAAGAAACCCCTCAAAAATATCCAGCGGGGTATTTTGATGTTTACTATTTTTAAAAAAATATATAAAGTTAAGGGATGATCGCAGAGGGTGTTCCGGACCAGATTACCCCATGTAACTTTTTGGGTATGTTCGGGGGGCTAAAAAGAAACCCTTAAAAAATATCCAGCGGGGTATTTTGATTTTTACCATTTTTAAAAAAATATATAAAGTTAAGGGATGATCGCAGAGGGTGTTCCGGACCAGATTACCCCATGTAACTTTTTGGGTATGTTCGGGGGGCTAAAAAGAAGCCCATTAAAAATTTCCAGCGGGGTATTTTGATTTTTACCATTTTTAAAAAAATATATAAAGTTAAGGGATGATCGCAGAGGGTGTTCCGGACCAGATTACCCCATGTAACTTTTTGGGTATGTTCGGGGGGCTAAAAAGAAACCCTCAAAAAATTTCCAGCGGGGTATTTTGATTTTTACCATTTTTAAAAAAATATATAAAGTTAAGGGATGATCGCAGAGGGTGTTCCGGACCAGATTACCCCATGTAACTTTTTGGGTATGTTCGGGGGGCTAAAAAGAAGCCCATTAAAAATTTCCAGCGGGGTATTTTGATTTTTACCATTTTTAAAAAAATATATAAAGTTAAGGGATGATCGCAGAGGGTGTTCCGGACCAGATTACCCCATGTAACTTTTTGGGTATGTTCGGGGGGCTAAAAAGAAACCCTCAAAAAATATCCAGCGGGGTATTTTGATGTTTACTATTTTTAAAAAAATATATAAAGTTAAGGGATGATCGCAGAGGGTGTTCCGGACCAGATTACCCCATGTAACTTTTTGGGTATGTTCGGGGGGCTAAAAAGAAGCCCATTAAAAATTTCCAGCGGGGTATTTTGATTTTTACCATTTTTAAAAAAATATATAAAGTTAAGGGATGATCGCAGAGGGTGTTCCGGACCAGATTACCCCATGTAACTTCTTGGGTATGTTTGGGGGGCTAAAAAGAAACCCCTCAAAAATATCCAGCGGGGTATTTTGATTTTTACCATTTTTAAAAAAATATATAAAGTTAAGGGATGATCGCAGAGGGTGTTCCGGACCAGATTACCCCATGTAACTTCTTGGGTATGTTTGGGGGGCTAAAAAGAAACCCCTCAAAAATATCCAGCGGGGTATTTTGATTTTTACCATTTTTAAAAAAATATATAAAGTTAAGGGATGATCGCAGAGGGTGTTCCGGACCAGATTACCCCATGTAACTTTTTGGGTATGTTCGGGGGGCTAAAAAGAAGCCCATTAAAAATTTCCAGCGGGGTATTTTGATTTTTACCATTTTTAAAAAAATATATAAAGTTAAGGGATGATCGCAGAGGGTGTTCCGGACCAGATTACCCCATGTAACTTTTTGGGTATGTTCGGGGGGCTAAAAAGAAGCCCATTAAAAATTTCCAGCGGGGTATTTTGATTTTTACCATTTTTAAAAAAATATATAAAGTTAAGGGATGATCGCAGAGGGTGTTCCGGACCAGATTACCCCATGTAACTTTTTGGGTATGTTCGGGGGGCTAAAAAGAAACCCTCAAAAAATTTCCAGCGGGGTATTTTGATTTTTACCATTTTTAAAAAAATATATAAAGTTAAGGGATGATCGCAGAGGGTGTTCCGGACCAGATTACCCCATGTAACTTTTTGGGTATGTTCGGGGGGCTAAAAAGAAACCCTTAAAAAATATCCAGCGGGGTATTTTGATTTTTACCATTTTTAAAAAAATATATAAAGTTAAGGGATGATCGCAGAGGGTGTTCCGGACCAGATTACCCCATGTAACTTTTTGGGTATGTTTGGGGGGCTAAAAAGAAACCCCTCAAAAATATCCAGCGGGGTATTTTGATGTTTACTATTTTTAAAAAAATATATAAAGTTAAGGGATGATCGCAGAGGGTGTTCCGGACCAGATTACCCCATGTAACTTTTTGGGTATGTTCGGGGGGCTAAAAAGAAGCCCATTAAAAATTTCCAGCGGGGTATTTTGATTTTTACCATTTTTAAAAAAATATATAAAGTTAAGGGATGATCGCAGAGGGTGTTCCGGACCAGATTACCCCATGTAACTTTTTGGGTATGTTTGGGGGGCTAAAAAGAAACCCCTCACAAATATCCAGCGGGGTATTTTGATTTTTACCATTTTTAAAAAAATATATAAAGTTAAGGGATGATCGCAGAGGGTGTTCCGGACCAGATTACCCCATGTAACTTTTTGGCTATGTTTGGGGGGGTAAAAAGAAGACCCTCAAAAATATCCAGCGGGGTATTTTGATTTTTACTATTTTTAAAAAAATATATAAAGTTAAGGGATGATCGCAGAGGGTGTTCCGGACCAGATTACCCCATGTAACTTTTTGGGTATGTTCGGGGGGCTAAAAAGAAACCCTTAAAAAATATCCAGCGGGGTATTTTGATTTTTACCATTTTAAAAAAAATATATAAAGTTAAGGGATGATCGCAGAGGGTGTTCCGGACCAGATTACCCCATGTAACTTTTTGGGTATGTTTGGGGGGCTAAAAAGAAACCCCTCAAAAATATCCAGCGGGGTATTTTGATTTTTACTATTTTTAAAAAAATATATAAAGTTAAGGGATGATCGCAGAGGGTGTTCCGGACCAGATTACCCCATGTAACTTTTTGGGTATGTTTGGGGGGCTAAAAAGAAACCCCTCACAAATATCCAGCGGGGTATTTTGATTTTTACCATTTTTAAAAAAATATATAAAGTTAAGGGATGATCGCAGAGGGTGTTCCGGACCAGATTACCCCATGTAACTTTTTGGGTATGTTTGGGGGGCTAAAAAGAAACCCCTCAAAAATATCCAGCGGGGTATTTTGATTTTTACTATTTTTAAAAAATATATAAAGTTAAGGGATGATCGCAGAGGGTGTTCCGGACCAGATTACCCCATGTAACTTTTTGGGTATGTTCGGGGGGCTAAAAAGAAACCCTTAAAAAATATCCAGCGGGGTATTTTGATTTTTACCATTTTTAAAAAAATATATAAAGTTAAGGGATGATCGCAGAGGGTGTTCCGGACCAGATTACCCCATGTAACTTTTTGGGTATGTTTGGGGGGCTAAAAAGAAACCCCTCAAAAATATCCAGCGGGGTATTTTGATTTTTACTATTTTTAAAAAAATATATAAAGTTAAGGGATGATCGCAGAGGGTGTTCCGGACCAGATTACCCCATGTAACTTTTTGGGTATGTTCGGGGGGCTAAAAAGAAACCCTAAAAAATATCCAGCGGGGTATTTTGATTTTTACCATTTTTAAAAAAATATATAAAGTTAAGGGATGATCGCAGAGGGTGTTCCGGACCAGATTACCCCATGTAACTTTTTGGGTATGTTTGGGGGCTAAAAAGAAACCCCTCAAAAAATATCCAGCGGGGTATTTTGATTTTTACTATTTTTAAAAAAATATATAAAGTTAAGGGATGATCGCAGAGGGTGTTCCGGACCAGATTACCCCATGTAACTTTTTGGGTATGTTCGGGGGGCTAAAAAGAAACCCTCAAAAAATATCCAGCGGGGTATTTTGATTTTTACTATTTTTAAAAAAATATATAAAGTTAAGGGATGATCGCAGAGGGTGTTCCGGACCAGATTACCCCATGTAACTTTTTGGGTATGTTTGGGGGGCTAAAAAGAAACCCCTCAAAAATATCCAGCGGGGTATTTTGATGTTTACTATTTTTAAAAAAATATATAAAGTTAAGGGATGATCGCAGAGGGTGTTCCGGACCAGATTACCCCATGTAACTTTTTGGGTATGTTCGGGGGGCTAAAAAGAAACCCTTAAAAAATATCCAGCGGGGTATTTTGATTTTTACCATTTTTAAAAAAATATATAAAGTTAAGGGATGATCGCAGAGGGTGTTCCGGACCAGATTACCCCATGTAACTTTTTGGGTATGTTCGGGGGGCTAAAAAGAAGCCCATTAAAAATTTCCAGCGGGGTATTTTGATTTTTACCATTTTTAAAAAAATATATAAAGTTAAGGGATGATCGCAGAGGGTGTTCCGGACCAGATTACCCCATGTAACTTTTTGGGTATGTTCGGGGGGCTAAAAAGAAACCCTCAAAAAATTTCCAGCGGGGTATTTTGATTTTTACCATTTTTAAAAAAATATATAAAGTTAAGGGATGATCGCAGAGGGTGTTCCGGACCAGATTACCCCATGTAACTTTTTGGGTATGTTCGGGGGGCTAAAAAGAAGCCCATTAAAAATTTCCAGCGGGGTATTTTGATTTTTACCATTTTTAAAAAAATATATAAAGTTAAGGGATGATCGCAGAGGGTGTTCCGGACCAGATTACCCCATGTAACTTTTTGGGTATGTTTGGGGGGCTAAAAAGAAACCCTCAAAAAATATCCAGCGGGGTATTTTGATTTTTACTATTTTTAAAAAAATATATAAAGTTAAGGGATGATCGCAGAGGGTGTTCCGGACCAGATTACCCCATGTAACTTTTTGGGTATGTTCAGGGGCTAAAAAGAAACCCCTCAAAAAATATCCAGCGGGGTATTTTGATTTTTACCATTTTTAAAAAATATATAAAGTTAAGGGATGATCGCAGAGGGTGTTCCGGACCAGATTACCCCATGTAACTTTTTGGGTATGTTTGGGGGCTAAAACGAAACCCTCAAAAAATATCCAGCGGGGTATTTTGATTTTTACCATTTTTAAAAAAATATATAAAGTTAAGGGATGATCGCAGAGGGTGTTCCGGACCAGATTACCCCATGTAACTTTTTGGGTATGTTTGGGGGGCTAAAAAGAAACCCCTCAAAAATATCCAGCGGGGTATTTTGATTTTTACCATTTTTAAAAAAATATATAAAGTTAAGGGATGATCGCAGAGGGTGTTCCGGACCAGATTACCCCATGTAACTTTTTGGGTATGTTCGGGGGGCTAAAAAGAAACCCTTAAAAAATATCCAGCGGGGTATTTTGATTTTTACTATTTTTAAAAAAATATATAAAGTTAAGGGATGATCGCAGAGGGTGTTCCGGACCAGATTACCCCATGTAACTTTTTGGGTATGTTTGGGGGGCTAAAAAGAAACCCCTCAAAAATATCCAGCGGGGTATTTTGATTTTTACCATTTTTAAAAAAATATATAAAGTTAAGGGATGATCGCAGAGGGTGTTCCGGACCAGATTACCCCATGTAACTTTTTGGGTATGTTCGGGGGGCTAAAAAGAAACCCCTCAAAAATATCCAGCGGGGTATTTTGATTTTTACCATTTTTAAAAAAATAGATAAAGTTAAGGGATGATCGCAGAGGGTGTTCCGGACCAGATTACCCCATGTAACTTTTTGGGTATGTTCGGGGGCTAAAAGAAACCCCTCAAAAATATCCAGCGGGGTATTTTGATTTTTACTATTTTTAAAAAAATATATAAAGTTAAGGGATGATCGCAGAGGGTGTTCCGGACCAGATTACCCCATGTAACTTTTTGGGTATGTTTGGGGGGCTAAAAAGAAACCCTCAAAAAATATCCAGCGGGGTATTTTGATTTTTACTATTTTTAAAAAAATATATAAAGTTAAGGGATGATCGCAGAGGGTGTTCCGGACCAGATTACCCCATGTAACTTTTTGGGTATGTTCGGGGGGCTAAAAAGAAACCCTTAAAAAATATCCAGCGGGGTATTTTGATTTTTACTATTTTTAAAAAAATATATAAAGTTAAGGGATGATCGCAGAGGGTGTTCCGGACCAGATTACCCCATGTAACTTTTTGGGTATGTTCGGGGGGCTAAAAAGAAACCCTTAAAAAATATCCAGCGGGGTATTTTGATTTTTACCATTTTTAAAAAATATATAAAGTTAAGGGATGATCGCAGAGGGTGTTCCGGACCAGATTACCCCATGTAACTTTTTGGGTATGTTCGGGGGGCTAAAAAGAAGCCCATTAAAAATTTCCAGCGGGGTATTTTGATTTTTACCATTTTTAAAAAAATATATAAAGTTAAGGGATGATCGCAGAGGGTGTTCCGGACCAGATTACCCCATGTAACTTTTTGGGTATGTTCGGGGGGCTAAAAAGAAACCCTCAAAAAATTTCCAGCGGGGTATTTTGATTTTTACCATTTTTAAAAAAATATATAAAGTTAAGGGATGATCGCAGAGGGTGTTCCGGACCAGATTACCCCATGTAACTTTTTGGGTATGTTCGGGGGGCTAAAAAGAAGCCCATTAAAAATTTCCAGCGGGGTATTTTGATTTTTACCATTTTTAAAAAAATATATAAAGTTAAGGGATGATCGCAGAGGGTGTTCCGGACCAGATTACCCCATGTAACTTTTTGGGTATGTTCGGGGGGCTAAAAAGAAACCCTCAAAAAATATCCAGCGGGGTATTTTGATGTTTACTATTTTTAAAAAAATATATAAAGTTAAGGGATGATCGCAGAGGGTGTTCCGGACCAGATTACCCCATGTAACTTTTTGGGTATGTTCGGGGGGCTAAAAAGAAGCCCATTAAAAATTTCCAGCGGGGTATTTTGATTTTTACCATTTTTAAAAAAATATATAAAGTTAAGGGATGATCGCAGAGGGTGTTCCGGACCAGATTACCCCATGTAACTTCTTGGGTATGTTTGGGGGGCTAAAAAGAAACCCCTCAAAAATATCCAGCGGGGTATTTTGATTTTTACCATTTTTAAAAAAATATATAAAGTTAAGGGATGATCGCAGAGGGTGTTCCGGACCAGATTACCCCATGTAACTTCTTGGGTATGTTTGGGGGGCTAAAAAGAAACCCCTCAAAAATATCCAGCGGGGTATTTTGATTTTTACCATTTTTAAAAAAATATATAAAGTTAAGGGATGATCGCAGAGGGTGTTCCGGACCAGATTACCCCATGTAACTTTTTGGGTATGTTCGGGGGGCTAAAAAGAAGCCCATTAAAAATTTCCAGCGGGGTATTTTGATTTTTACCATTTTTAAAAAAATATATAAAGTTAAGGGATGATCGCAGAGGGTGTTCCGGACCAGATTACCCCATGTAACTTTTTGGGTATGTTCGGGGGGCTAAAAAGAAGCCCATTAAAAATTTCCAGCGGGGTATTTTGATTTTTACCATTTTTAAAAAAATATATAAAGTTAAGGGATGATCGCAGAGGGTGTTCCGGACCAGATTACCCCATGTAACTTTTTGGGTATGTTCGGGGGGCTAAAAAGAAACCCTCAAAAAATTTCCAGCGGGGTATTTTGATTTTTACCATTTTTAAAAAAATATATAAAGTTAAGGGATGATCGCAGAGGGTGTTCCGGACCAGATTACCCCATGTAACTTTTTGGGTATGTTCGGGGGGCTAAAAAGAAACCCTTAAAAAATATCCAGCGGGGTATTTTGATTTTTACCATTTTTAAAAAAATATATAAAGTTAAGGGATGATCGCAGAGGGTGTTCCGGACCAGATTACCCCATGTAACTTTTTGGGTATGTTTGGGGGGCTAAAAAGAAACCCCTCAAAAATATCCAGCGGGGTATTTTGATGTTTACTATTTTTAAAAAAATATATAAAGTTAAGGGATGATCGCAGAGGGTGTTCCGGACCAGATTACCCCATGTAACTTTTTGGGTATGTTCGGGGGGCTAAAAAGAAACCCTAAAAAAATATCCAGCGGGGTATTTTGATTTTTACCATTTTTAAAAAAATATATAAAGTTAAGGGATGATCGCAGAGGGTGTTCCGGACCAGATTACCCCATGTAACTTTTTGGGTATGTTCGGGGGGCTAAAAAGAAACCCTTAAAAAATATCCAGCGGGGTATTTTGATTTTTACCATTTTTAAAAAAATATATAAAGTTAAGGGATGATCGCAGAGGGTGTTCCGGACCAGATTACCCCATGTAACTTTTTGGGTATGTTCGGGGGGCTAAAAAGAAGCCCATTAAAAATTTCCAGCGGGGTATTTTGATTTTTACCATTTTTAAAAAAATATATAAAGTTAAGGGATGATCGCAGAGGGTGTTCCGGACCAGATTACCCCATGTAACTTTTTGGGTATGTTCGGGGGGCTAAAAAGAAACCCTCAAAAAATTTCCAGCGGGGTATTTTGATTTTTACCATTTTTAAAAAAATATATAAAGTTAAGGGATGATCGCAGAGGGTGTTCCGGACCAGATTACCCCATGTAACTTTTTGGGTATGTTCGGGGGGCTAAAAAGAAACCCTTAAAAAATATCCAGCGGGGTATTTTGATTTTTACCATTTTTAAAAAAATATATAAAGTTAAGGGATGATCGCAGAGGGTGTTCCGGACCAGATTACCCCATGTAACTTTTTGGGTATGTTTGGGGGCTAAAAGAAACCCCTCAAAAATATCCAGCGGGGTATTTTGATGTTTACTATTTTTAAAAAAATATATAAAGTTAAGGGATGATCGCAGAGGGTGTTCCGGACCAGATTACCCCATGTAACTTTTTGGGTATGTTCGGGGGGCTAAAAAGAAGCCCATTAAAAATTTCCAGCGGGGTATTTTGATTTTTACCATTTTTAAAAAAATATATAAAGTTAAGGGATGATCGCAGAGGGTGTTCCGGACCAGATTACCCCATGTAACTTTTTGGGTATGTTTGGGGGGCTAAAAAGAAACCCCTCACAAATATCCAGCGGGGTATTTTGATTTTTACCATTTTTAAAAAAATATATAAAGTTAAGGGATGATCGCAGAGGGTGTTCCGGACCAGATTACCCCATGTAACTTTTTGGGTATGTTTGGGGGGGTAAAAAGAAACCCCTCAAAAATATCCAGCGGGGTATTTTGATTTTTACTATTTTTAAAAAAATATATAAAGTTAAGGGATGATCGCAGAGGGTGTTCCGGACCAGATTACCCCATGTAACTTTTTGGGTATGTTCGGGGGGCTAAAAAGAAACCCTTAAAAAATATCCAGCGGGGTATTTTGATTTTTACCATTTTAAAAAAAATATATAAAGTTAAGGGATGATCGCAGAGGGTGTTCCGGACCAGATTACCCCATGTAACTTTTTGGGTATGTTTGGGGGGGTAAAAAGAAACCCCTCAAAAATATCCAGCGGGGTATTTTGATTTTTACTATTTTTAAAAAAATATATAAAGTTAAGGGATGATCGCAGAGGGTGTTCCGGACCAGATTACCCCATGTAACTTTTTGGGTATGTTCGGGGGGCTAAAAAGAAACCCTTAAAAAATATCCAGCGGGGTATTTTGATTTTTACCATTTTAAAAAAAATATATAAAGTTAAGGGATGATCGCAGAGGGTGTTCCGGACCAGATTACCCCATGTAACTTTTTGGGTATGTTTGGGGGGCTAAAAAGAAACCCCTCAAAAATATCCAGCGGGGTATTTTGATTTTTACTATTTTTAAAAAAATATATAAAGTTAAGGGATGATCGCAGAGGGTGTTCCGGACCAGATTACCCCATGTAACTTTTTGGGTATGTTTGGGGGGCTAAAAAGAAACCCCTCACAAATATCCAGCGGGGTATTTTGATTTTTACCATTTTTAAAAAAATATATAAAGTTAAGGGATGATCGCAGAGGGTGTTCCGGACCAGATTACCCCATGTAACTTTTTGGGTATGTTTGGGGGGGTAAAAAGAAACCCCTCAAAAATATCCAGCGGGGTATTTTGATTTTTACTATTTTTAAAAAAATATATAAAGTTAAGGGATGATCGCAGAGGGTGTTCCGGACCAGATTACCCCATGTAACTTTTTGGGTATGTTCGGGGGGCTAAAAAGAAACCCTTAAAAAATATCCAGCGGGGTATTTTGATTTTTACCATTTTAAAAAAAATATATAAAGTTAAGGGATGATCGCAGAGGGTGTTCCGGACCAGATTACCCCATGTAACTTTTTGGGTATGTTTGGGGGGCTAAAAAGAAACCCCTCAAAAAATATCCAGCGGGGTATTTTGATTTTTACTATTTTTAAAAAAATATATAAAGTTAAGGGATGATCGCAGAGGGTGTTCCGGACCAGATTACCCCATGTAACTTTTTGGGTATGTTCGGGGGGCTAAAAAGAAACCCTAAAAAAATATCCAGCGGGGTATTTTGATTTTTACCATTTTTAAAAAAATATATAAAGTTAAGGGATGATCGCAGAGGGTGTTCCGGACCAGATTACCCCATGTAACTTTTTGGGTATGTTCGGGGGGCTAAAAAGAAACCCTCAAAAAATATCCAGCGGGGTATTTTGATTTTTACTATTTTTAAAAAAATATATAAAGTTAAGGGATGATCGCAGAGGGTGTTCCGGACCAGATTACCCCATGTAACTTTTTGGGTATGTTCGGGGGGCTAAAAAGAAACCCTTAAAAAATATCCAGCGGGGTATTTTGATTTTTACTATTTTTAAAAAAATATATAAAGTTAAGGGATGATCGCAGAGGGTGTTCCGGACCAGATTACCCCATGTAACTTTTTGGGTATGTTTGGGGGGCTAAAAAGAAACCCCTCAAAAATATCCAGTGGGGTATTTTTATTTTTTTTTTTAATTTTTAAAAAAAAAATTTTTTCGTTCACGAACGTTCGGAACTTCCGATACATTAAATATAAAAATTATTATATAGATCGAGTCATCTCAGTAAACTGGATCTTCAACCAAGTAGATCGACGTCCTTGATTGTGCGTTATACTTGTCTTAATCTAAATAATAATAAATGATTAATTGACTCGAATATATATTAACATCAATAACAACTTTCAATATACCATTTTTTATCATTTAAATTATCACTTAAAATTAATTTATTTTAATACAATAAATAATAATTAATTTAACAAAAATTGTTTGCTCTTCCGTATTTGAAACAGAATCAATACTCCAGTTCCAGTAGACATTTTATTTTCAATGCAGTTTCTTATTTATTTTTTAGATCAGTTTTATTTTGTCTTACAGACTTTATATACTTTTTAGTTCGTATACTTATACTTTGTTTCCTCTTATTCTGTGCACTCGGCGAAATACTAGATGACTTGCATCGGCTACTGCACAACTTTGTTACTTAAAAATTCTTTTTTTTTTTTTATATGTTTTATTATTTTGTCTTTATTACTCCAGCCAAAGCTCTAAGAGAGAAATATATATTGAAGTTTAAGTCTTAAGACGACTTGTTTGTTTGAATTGTGTGTAAAATTTATTAATAACTTAGAAATAAACTCGGATACTGAGTTTAAAATTTAAAAAAAAAGTTAAAAGTCACGAATTTATATTAAGTTTTCAAGTAAATATTTTTTTATGTGCCAATATAATTTTTATCCTGCAAAACTAGTTTGTTTAATTTCCCATAACTAAACATTTATTGAGTTTTTAAAAAAATTTTTAGTAAAGTTGTCTCGAAATAAATACAGTCGAGTCGCGTTGTAAGTCCGGCTTGTATCTTTTTCTTTTAACCAGACTCGCGTTGATATAAGAAAGACACTAAGAGGACTTGTAACGCGACTCGACTGTATATAAAATAGATTTACAGTATAATAGAGTAGCTGAACCCAATACATAAATAAGACGAAAAACGGCTATAGTCTTATAGCGAGGCTTGGAGGTAAGTACTGGCAAGCACAACAGTGGAGGAACCTCAATTCTCGGATTTTTTCCCCTGTAGCTCTGAACTAGTCTTATAATGAGGTCCGACTGTATTAATTGATCATTTGATTTAATTTTTCTAATTTAATTAATTAAATTATTGAAAACTATAATTTTATTTAAAATTAATGAGCATGACATGCTAATTAAAAAAAATCATTTGATATAATAATAATAATGATAATAATTAATTATTATTTGTATCAATTTTTAAAAATATAGTTTGCATCACATATTTATCTAAGAAAATTATTGCTACGTGAAGTTTCAGCTATCGACAGTGATTTAGTGACCCCGTCACGTCGACGTTTCGCTTGATCGGATATCTGATGGGGTGTTTTTTTTCTATATATATATATATATGTTTTTTTTTTCAACCTGGGAGTTAAAGTATAACAGAGCGAGAAAAAGAGTGTAACAAGCAGTAAAGAGAGAAATGGAAAGGTAAATTGAACAAGCGGGAGTAAGCAAGATAGCTGAGATTAATCGAGCACGACTTTACAGCACTTCTTTCTTTGAAGTTTAATACCCTCTTTTCTCCTCGGGCCGCATTTGAACGCCGGGTCTTGTCAATTTTCTCGGCTCTGATTAATGAGCTTCGTAATACATCGCGCTACATTTTACGTAGTAGAGTAGAAATATGTAATGTCCTTTGTACCCTGTACAAGAAGCGCATTGGTGTATTTTACGATAGATTATTAGGTATATTAGTGTGGGACTATCGTGACACTGAGCATAAGTAAATCTTTCGATTACTTAACACTTAACATTTAAATCTCAACGGGACTTTGTTAGTTGATTAATAGTAATAAACTAATCCCTACTTTTACCTAACTAACAATTAATTTAATATATGAACCATAATATAAACTATTGCAATACATAAACTTTTGGCATAAACCGATATTTGGAGCATTTGTTTTATGTACGTTTCAAAAAATCGGGAGTGAATTTAGAGCGAATATTAATGATTATTTTGATCTGAACTAACTCCGTCACGAAGTTCTCAAGCTCGAAAATAAAATCACTCTGCTCTCTTAAAATGAATTAGTGAAAAGTGCTACAAATCAGTGAATATTCACTGATTTGCAGCACTTTTCACTGATTCATTTCAAGAGAGTGCGTACGTAGTAGATAGGGAGTTTTTTTGCCGCAAAATGATGTTGAAGTGGACTATATTTTAATTCACATTCACTCTGATCTGGAGGTTTAATACTAAAATACATTTCCTCGGAATAAGTAATCATCTGCTTCGTGTTTACTCCAGATTTAATTCGCATTCCCCAGGAGAAAATTTTTGGCCGAAAATAGGCCGAAACAGCTTTATTTGACCGAAACCACGCCGAAACTGTAAAATTTTATTGAAACAGGCCGAAAAATTATTAATATTATTGAATAGGTCGAAAACAGGCCGAAAAATTTTTATTCTTCTTAAAGAGGCCAAAAATTGGCCGACAAATTAATCGGCCTACTTTAGGCCTAACAAGTTTCGTACTTGTGTTCACTACCTGGGCCTTTTTTCGGCCGAAAAAAAAAATTGTTATTTTTTTAGTTTGAAATATTTTCACCCGGGTCACTCCAAAAATTTTTTACAGTCTACTTCAACGATAACCACCATAAATCAAATAATATGAGCATGTCTTTTATTATTTTTTTAGCTGGGTTATTTTATACCTTCAAAATTTACTTAACTATCATCATCGTTATTGTCGTCTGTACTGTATGAGTTAACAGTGTATATACAAACTCTGATTGGGTTTATGAGTTGTAACTATAATAATAACTGGTGATCAAAGTTTACGAGACAGAAAGTTTAAGTATGGATAAAATATTACTTCTGTAAAGGTTTATTGTTTTTTTTATTAAAATATTAACCCATTAGCTTGAATGAAAAGATTTAAGTCTGATTTCGAGTCATTTATAATTATTGATAATTATACTTATATTAGAGTCACTTAGTCACAGAAATAAAATTAGACAACAAAGATTTTAAGGATCAGTTTTCAATATCGGAGATTTATCAAAAAAAAAAATGTTAAATCTTTGCAATTATATTTAAAAAAAAAAAAATTTAGCCGCGGAATTTTTAATGAGAAGCTGATTTGAATAGAAAATGCATTTTATTCTCAAGGATTAATTATATTCAAGTGCTGATGTGATTTTTTTCATTCTTTTACAATAGCAACGATATAATTTGTAAAAAAAGTACTCGCGTATATAACATCTATATCAATATACATATATACGTGAAAATATGAACACGATATTGCAGAATCGTTGTAAAACAATAGAAAGTTTCTGGTTTTATTTCAGCATGAGTAAATCGTATGACGGGAATTATCAATAGGCGTCGACGAGGTATAAACTACAAAGTATGTAAAATAAAAAATAAAAATAAAATTAAAAAATAGTTAGTACGAGGGAGTAAAAAGTTAGCCTGCACATATGACGAGAATGAGCTGAGAGAAAAAGAGTTCGGGAAGCGAGGGTTGATACACTAACTCTGCTGGGTGTACATACATATCTATATATTTATATTTATATATACATATATATGTTCTACTGATTTTGGTGGGGATTCACCTGGCCGTGAGGAATCCAACAATAGGGGAATGCATTGCGCACTTGGTCTAACTGTATCTGCGAAACAATGAGTCGTCGAGCTACGCGGGAAGTTTACGAGTGACCAACACCTGTCGGCAAAACCTACACGGTGATATGTATTTATACACATATAAATAATGTACTATGCAGGATCATACTCTACACCTACACTCGCGTGCCTACGACATTCCGGATATTAAACTCGAATGAATGGTGTGTACTATGAGAGCCGGAAATAATTAGATCAGCTTTTAAACTTCTCCCTCTTTTTTTTTTATCAACCCCCCATAATAATAAAGTTGAAAAAAAAAATTTTACAACTCGATTGTTGTGTAATTTACTTAAAATAATTAATAATTTTTATACTATTTATCGATAAAAAATTAAAAAGTCGTGATTTAAATATATATATATATATATATATATATATATATATATATATATATATATATATATATATATATATATATATATATATATATATATATATATATATATATATATATATATATTCATAGTTTGCATTAAAAAGTATTAGTGAGCTTCAAGAAAATGTATTCAAATGAAGTAAATAGAAATATAAAAATAAAATAGCATTTTAAAAATAAAATAAAAAAAATCTTCGATAACTTTTTATCGTACGAAAGACTTTTTTACGCAAGAAATATGAATTGTTAATCGACGGTAAAAGCAATTTTATGTACTATACATAAGAGAGACTTTACCCCTGATATTGTGGGTTGGGGGAGAGGAAGAAGTTATATCTACATTCTTCGACGCTTCATTGCCACCAAGCGTCCACAAGAATCGCCTTCTTTAACTTATATATGGATATTATATATATATTTATATATATACTTTTTTTTCTCGCCTCCTGTGACGCTATGCAAATCTTATGTACAGTGAACAGCCCTCTTTGCCTACCGCATACATTACTTTTTATCTGTTTTATACTTTTTTATTCTGTGGGTAATTTTCATAAAAATTGTCGCTCGCCCCTTCAACTTGTCTCTTTAACTTGATCTGTTAAATGACACTAACTTTTATTTTAATCGCAGCTTTTAATAATTAGTAAGCTTTTCAACGCTCAAGTAAACAAGATAATTTGGTTACTTAATAAATTTATTAAGAAGACCACTAGTGTGAAATTTTGAAAAAATCAATTTCTTTGCATATTTTGATAGTCTATAGTTTCAAAAATAACACTAAAATTTCTAGTGCATATCTCGAATAGTTTTTTTGAGTCATAGCCATCTGAAGAGCAGCCGCTTATCGGTTATCGAAAGTACATTTTTCAAAATTGCTGCGTTTATAACTCGAAGACAAATCATCCGGAATATTTGATTCGAATTGCAGCTTCTTTATATATGTTTCTACGTACCATGAACCTCCAGATTTTCGATCGAATCAAAAATGTAATTTTGCCAGGCCAAAAGTCATCAAATTTTCGCGCGAAATTTGAATTTTTTTTAAAAACTCCGCCATTTTGTTAAATTTAAATTTTTTTCTTAGCTCGAGGGTCATGGTACGGGAAATACCTTCTAGTTTAATAAACTTTTTGGTTTTTTTGATTTCCGGCACTGTGAAGGTCGCTATCACTGCAGCGGGGATTTTTTTTTGGAGCGGGAGATTGTGAATAACTCGCTGAATTTTGAATTTTTTGGTCCAAAAATTTGATCTTGTATTCATTATATATCCACAAATATATCCTCAAAGCATTAAAACATTCCATGCAGTAGTTTTCTTTAAAAAAATTCCCAAAATCATCTTTTTTTTAGACGGTCATACTAGTGGTCCCCTTTAATAACAACCAAATTTTTTTTTATAAATAAAATAAATAATTTATCAATGTTGCTAAATATAAATATTTATTTGCTATACATATATAAAATATATAAGACTATTGTTGGATATGAATGATGCATGTCTGATGAAAATTTTAATAGAACGTGCAGAAGATGATCGATGTAAGATAGTTGGTGGAGTATAGTTTTATAACGAAGATTGTGGGTAGTTGAAGAGAAGAGAGAGAGAAAGAGATAGTAGGAGATAGAATGTGTGTCTATATACCTATATATATATATATATATATATATGTATAAAATCAGAGGAGGAAGGTAAGGGTTCTTCCTTCTTGGTCGGATCCTGCGCGACGGTATTGCGAGAGATGAGCGATCGACCCCTTGAGACCTCTAGGTCCGATCTCCACGTCTCATGAGTGTTATGCACTATTCTCTCTCACTCTCTCACTTGATTGCTGATGGCGTCTGCCACAACCTCTGATGTATATGTAACCTACACCTCGCGTTCATCATTACCTGATTACTAATTAGATACGGATGCTAATGCAACCAACTATGGTGCTTTCTCGATCGCAAATTATTCTTGAAGGCATCATCATAATCATCATTATCATCATCATAATCATCATATATATACGTACGCATGTATGTGCTGATGTATACTATAATGTCATGACAAACTGCCACTGCATTTACGGGTTATTAATTAATCCTTTAATTAATTTTTTTATAATCAATGATTAATTTTGTTATTCAATAAATTTCATTGCATATTAATTGTAATTTTACGTTTGATCATGTGGGAAATTTTGAAATAAAATTCAAGTGAACGATAAAAGTTAGGTTCTGTCGTAGTAAAATGTAAAATCCTCCAAGTGGGATTATTTATTATGTTGTCCATATGTCTAGACACAGTAATACATAAATATATAGGTATATATTTCCGCCTTGACAAGGTTTCTTCTTATTACATAATCACAAACTACTTCTTGACAATTTTCTACAACGAAGGGGATCCTGGGAAAAGGGCGCGCTAGATTCTGTTGGTAAAATAAGTTTTCCCGGGTGAAAGATATTAAGAATTATGATTTATTTTCGAATATTAGTATTGTTTTAAGTTTACCTTTTTGGAAAAAATGAAGCGCAATAGAGATTTCAGAAAATTAATAGATTTCTGAAGAAATGAGTGCTGCAACAGGATTTTTTTGTCACAGCAAAAGGACACATTCAGGATTTGGATTTTTTGTTTTTCAAAATTTGAAATTTTTATATACTGGCAATAAAAATTGGTACATGAAACTTGTTCCTTATCCTGTTGACTCCACATCAAAAATCCTATTGCAGCATCTAATTTTTTTTCCGTATAAGACTTGACATGAGATAGAAAGATTGTAATTGCATAAAAACCTGATTGCGGTTAAAGTTTAGATTTTATAAATGGATGCGTATGTAAAACTCGTATAGAGGAATGCAGGTTTTGTTAGCGACAATTGGTCACCCTCGTGCATTTCAATCACAGTAATCTCTTTTTTTCTGTCCTCTTTTACTTGAGCTCGGTAGAGCTTTAGAGAGTACACGTTTCTCTAGTAGAGTCTAGAACCCTCGGTTGGTGATTTCGATTATCGATAGCACTCGGGGTTTTAAAACACCCTGTCGATTCACGCTCTATACTGTACTCTTTGCGTTACCACAACTACACACGCTGTACACATAAGAAGCGATGAGAGAGAAAGACTGGTGCTTTTTCACCCTCAATATCCTCATCACCATCTACTACATCAGTCTACTTCTACCCTCAGTACCCCGTTCATGCAGTACACTACACTGAACCACCTTTAGTTCTCCATCTCTTTTTTTTCTTCTTCTACTCTCCACATTTCACATTCTCACTCTCACGTATGTCCCATGATTTTTTATTCGTCGACGACTGTGACAATTGTCGCATTGGGAATTTGTGGTCCCTGCGGATACCATTGGAGATTCATCTGATTGAACACTAGCTATTATCCGTCACACTTGTAACTCATCTCTCTTATTTATATCATCTCCTATGTATGCACTACTGTGTCTACAAAATCATGATTAAATCGCTTCCTTTTCTTCTTTTTGCTTTAAATACTTTTTGTTTATTTATTCATTTAACGACTTCAGTTATTATCTTTAGAGAACAACACAGTTATTTTTCTTATGTTTTTTGAGTTCGAAGAAAAAATAATTTTTTCACCATACCTGCACCAAAAGCTTAAATTCCTGCCCTGTTTAGAAGGAAGAAAGTCATTCTTCCCTTTTATGAGAGAACAAATGATAAAAATTAGCGCTTACGTCATTCTTTCCACAAACAGAGGCAAAAATTGAAATTTTCAGATGCAGATCTGGTGAAAAATTGAATACACACCCCAAAAAAAAAATTGAAAATCCCAATCCGAATATTCACTAATTCAAAGTGCAATTCGAACCACTAATTCAAAAAGTGGTTCGGTTGGCATTCAGAATTAGTTAATATTCACTTATTCATGTTTAGAGAGTAATTGTTGGCCAAGGTGAAACCGAGAAATGATTTTTCTTTCGAATAAGCAATCATAATGAAGTTTTCCGTTATAACACAGTTATTTTTTCTACGCTTCAGCAAACAGAAAATTATTCCTGTCACAAAAGAAAATTTCTCAATTTCGTCTAATGATTAAAAAGATAATAGTCAATAATTAATAAATAAAATGTCTTTTTTCACTCTTGCTACGTAATGTAACCTTAAGTCAAGTTTTTTCACAAATAATGATTATTATCATATTTAAAAATTTTAATTCGCCGAAATAAAGTAATTTTTATTTAATTCAATGTTTTAGTCAAACTCTATTTGAAAATTTATCAAATATTTTTTAATGGTTACCAATATTAACCTACTGGATATTGATTCTAATAAATAAAACAAAAGTTCGTATTTCGGACGTATATTATCGGTGTTATATTATCCGAAATTCGCTACATTAAACTTGTATCATTTTCTGACGATATGATACAGCAGTTGAGAAGAAAGTTGATACGATTACCACGGTTATCTTGCCAGCAAATATCTCAAGATTTTTTCACTCATTTTTTTATTTTTTATGTACTTATCCATCTTTTTTTCCTTTTTCTTAATATAAGTTATTTATTACATTATTTTTCCTCTTCTTGACGATTCCGTCGCTTCAATCGTCTTTAAAAGTCTTCCACGTCATTCACCACGACCAAAAATACCGTCAATTACCGTTAGTTGCGGTTTTAAAAACAATAAACGACAGATAAAATATCTGTATTGTATCACATTATCATTTTTCAGTTTTAACGTCCTCATATATATTATATACTTTCTTTCGTACAATAATTTATATTTTTAATGACTCAACAGATGTGTCTTATCATATTCAAGTTATTCGTTAAATTTCCCACGAGCATCTATACAATAAAAGTAAATAAAAAAAGTATAAAAGCCATAAAATATATAACAACAATGTAGTAAAAAGCATGATAGTAATTAACGAGAATTGGTGGTAGGTAGCCATTGTCATAAAGCTTAATAATAAAGTTGCGTGTCGGATGATTGCAATCAAGATACGATACAACGCTCGATTAAGTGACGTTGAAGGTCGTCAAACAATCGTCAACTGCAGGTGTAAAATCACAACAAAAGTAAATCGTCGGATATATCAACTAATTTATTTATTAACTCGTCGCCATCTGCTTTACTATTTTTTCATGTCAAGTCACAGTATTCACATGATAGTCTTCAGCTTTTAGTCCTCATTCAATGTATACAAAGATATGATTATATACCCTCGATGGGACGAGTTAGTTACCCTAAAATTATTTAATGATCAAATGGGTCTGATGAGTGAAGAAAAAAAGGCCCACCTGCATAGTAGTTAAAATCACTCGAATACACGCACAATGTTTACGCTTGATGAACACGCGATACTGTAGACATACATATATATGTTTATATACAAAGAAGTATATATGGCAGGGAGTTCAAGTAATTATGAGCCCACAAAGTGTCGACTTTTATTTTATTTCCGCAATCTCGGTTAACTTTCCCCCTTTTTGTACCCGTTGATACGCTAAATTTCCGGTTGGTTTCGTTACTGCGGTTTTTTTTATTATTCGTTAGTGTATTGCTATTAAGGGTATATAAAATTTATTCACACAGTCCTGTATGTTTATTTAATAATATATATTTTGATAATGTAATTAACAATCAGTCTAATTGATAATAGGATGGAAATAAAAGATGGCTAAATTGTAGACCAATTTTTTTCGCGATCGGTTGTGGAAATTAAAAAAAAATGATAATAATGATAAATCAATCTTCAATTTTGTACGGGAGCATCTGTAAAGGGGGTGATGGTATTGGATAGCATTGATAGTGGGACGTTAAGTGAGTGGTGTACTAATTGAGATGCTGTAATACACAGTAGAGTAGTAGCATCACCGGGTGGGCTTCGCGTAGGTACAGAGACGACTGCGTCCCATAGTGGCAAACAATAACTATTTACTTAAGGCCACCCCGTCTGTTTGTGAATCCCTCTAGAGGAAACAGTCGACGAGGGCTACGACGAATAGCAGCTATAGAGTGTGTCTCTGAAACCACCGGCGTTGGGCACGCTGGTGGTTTTCAGTTTAGTTGCTACTCAGGACACCACCAGTACCAGTAGAATTATATACATATAGGAAGTACGGTCTGATATCGTAGGACTTTAAATTAAAGGACGTCGCATCGCTAGTTCTAGCCAAACAAACTCTCGCAAACGTTTGTTTACTTACACCTCGACAAATTGAACCTCCCACTCTTATACTATCTGACAAATATATATATATACACTCTAGTACAACAAGTACGCATGTTCATCTGATCCTTTTCATATATATATATATAGACATTCATGTAATCTATATATATATATATATATATATATATATATATATAAACTGATGGCCAGGTTATGAAACATATTTTACGCTTCGACAATTTTACTTGTTTATGCATTTAGTTATCGTAATATAGTGCAGGATAGCTTGTGTATAGAATGCAACTTTTGGTTTGCCAACAGAGCATCTAGTTACTAGAAGCTTGTTGAATCTCTTTGGTAACTCTTAATAAATATTTGTCTGTTTCATATTTGTGTTCTTGAATATTAAATTAAGCTAAAGTTGAGAAACTAATAAATTGGTACTAGTTTATTTATACAGTGATTTTACATAATTCAAATAAGCTCAACTAATTTTTTTAAAAAATATATACTCAAATGGTGTTGATTACAGAACTTAAGTATGATCATTTTGGATTTTTCATCTGGAAAATAGGTAATTGATTCAAAAATTTTGAATTAGATGAATTTTGAATGAATGATAATGTAATTTATCCATTTATTTTTTCTACGTATATATGGATATATTTTTTAGTATATATGATTATGAAAACTATGACAATCGTACAATCCTGCGAATAAAACATAAAGTTCCCGAGTGTCTTGAAGCTCAACGTAAAAAAAGTAAAAAGTAAAATAAAATAAGATTACTAGTGATTTTTAAATGTCACGAGGTTTTTTTATGACCAATTCAAGTAGCAAATGGAGTCATGAACGATCAACTGGTCTGCCCGTAGATCCAGCCTATAAACAAGAAAGCTTGAAAAGTGTAGGAATATATCTACGAAATGACCGAAGGACGTTTCGACGAGCGAGAAAATCTTACATTCAAAATGTCCTGGATAAGCCGTTGAGCCACGAGTAAAGGGACTGAGAAATAGGCAAGGGTGTAGTATTTATAACTAGAAAAGAAAAGTATGTACCCGATTTAGACTACTACTGTTCCTTGGTGGTTGCTACTATCTACCAGTAGAGGATTGGGAGAAAAGAGACAAGAGTAAAAAAACGACAGGTTGTAACATGCAAATTTGAACCTTAAGGGTTTTATGTCGAGATATCTCGGAATCATCTCCCCCTTTAGAAGTACCACTTTGAGATACCTAGCCCCTCGGGGGAGCCGATCCCAGCCGATCTTATCCTCGGATCAAAAGTCTTCGTTGGGTTGAGAGCAGTCGGAAAAAAAAGTGGCAATCGTGCAAGTGTGATTTTACTACCACATTTTAGACACATAACTAATACTTTTCACTGTAAATCTGTGACCTTAAAACTATTATATCAATGCCTTTTTTGCTGAAAAAAAAAGTTTGGAAAATCCCAAAGTGCATGCCTCACAACGCATATAAAATTTTGAAGTGAACATAAATTTTTTGCTGAATTATAGAGTATAACTAAAAAAAATTTTAGCTACTATCACACTAGTGTTTATGTCAACATTTGACGTCAATAAAATAGAAAGAAATTAAAAAAGAGGTGTGCAAAAAGCTGTTTGAATGCAGCATCGATAAAAGACCCATAACGGAACATATCTATTTCTATATATACAATCGGGGATATTAATTTGAGTCGGTTTCTAAATAAATTTTAACGTAAAACCCGACTCAAACCGACTCAAATTAATGTCCCTAATTGTCTATAAAAAAATATCACCCATACACCCTTGTTAAGACGAATGCCCATACATTTTTGGGCTAAAAATGAAAGAAAATGCGATTTAATTTTTCATTATTATCAAAAACAAAAATGAGTCAAATAATGGTTTTTTTTTTGAGACATTGAGTTTAAAGCTACTCTGTACACATGAATAAGTGAAATAGGTGAATATTCACTAATTTTGAAATTTGCCATCTATTCTCTTTCTCACACACATGTGAACAAACGAAACGGTCCTTGTTGCACTTACATTAGTAAATGGAAATTTCAAATGAGCCGTTTTTAGCTATAAACTGAAATTTTCGAACCGGAAGCATTTCATTTGATAAATAATAACTTTACGCATCGAATGACATATTTTATTTAATTATTTGGGCCTTTATCTATGAAAACGGTTCATTTGAAAATCACCTGTTTCATGCTCTTAAGTGCTAATCGAACCATTTATTTTAAAAAGTGGTTCGATTGGCACTTAAAATTTTTTAGTTTACCCGACTAGAAATTGTAGTGAGGCGGTAGTTTGCTCCAAATGAGGCATGCCGAATGTCAAACTTGTGGCAAGTGAGGCATCCAAACGAGGGCCATGTTTGGGATGTAACGCAGTTGCGAGACTCAGCCTTACTTGGCTTCCAAATTCGGCGGCAGTTTGGAAGCCACACTTGCTGCAAGGATCCTAAGCCTAAAGTGCCCTAAGCTTAGCATCCGAATTCGGTGGCAGTTTGGAAGCCAAACTTGTGGCAAGTAAGGTATCCAAACAAGGGCGATGTTTGGGATGTAACGCAGTTGCGAGACTCAGCCTTACTTGGCTTCCAAATTCGGCGGCAGTTTGGAAGACACACTTGCTGCAAAGGTCCTAAGTGACTCTCAAACGACCGAGTATAAAAATTTAAACTAAATTAAAAAAAAAAAATACTCGATTTCTGATTTTTTTTTTTTTTTTTTTGTATAATCATTTTGGTTTTGCGGAAATCATCGATTATGTGATTAATTGAGTCCTAATCTAGTAGAATTTTTTTATTTCGGGAAAAAACGCTATAAATATCGACTAACCGCGCACGCTTTAGTGGGATTCGAACCCGGGACCTAACGAACCAAAGACCGACGCATTAACGACTAGGCTACGCTACCGATAGTGACTACTAAGTTTATTTGTGCTACATGAGATTGAAAGAATACATCAGTTTTAAAACAGCAAAATATAATTGAATATCTATTATTAGTAATAACGAAAACATTTCTTATTTTTTTTGTCCACTATAAAATCTGGTATATCAATAATTGTAATATGTGTAATTTTGATTATATAGTTATGTATAAAATTGTTAAAAAAGTATATAGGCTTCACCCCCATCAAAAAAGTATATAAAAAAAATTTATTATTAATAAAACATAAAAAATTAATCGAATAAAGTTGTCAATTAAATAGAAATTGTCCAGCAGTAGTATTATGAGTAGATTAAAAGAAGGTTATGAGTACACGCGAAAGATTTACATTCAAGTACCGAAGTTCGGCTTGCCATAGATGTCCCTAGTTCCCCTTAAGCTTGGCAAGCCGACTTCTAGAAATCTTTGGAACGCCTAACTTGTAGGAAGGAACGGTAACCGAAGGTTTACCGAAGTTCGGCTTGCCATAGATGTCCCTAATTCCCCTTAAACTTGGCAAGTTAAACTTCGAGAAACCTTAGAAACATCTATCTTGCAGGAAATAACGGTAACCGAAGGTTTGCCGAAGTTTGGCTTGCCATAGATGTCCCTAGTTCCCCTTAAGCTTGGCAGGTTACACTTCGTGAAATCTTAGGAACGCCTAACTTGCAGGAAATAACGGTAGCCGAAGGTTTACCGAAGTTCGGCTTGCCATAGATGTCCCTAGTTCCCCTTAAGCTTGGCAGGTTACACTTCGTGAAATCTTAGGAATGCCTAACTTGCAGGAAATAACGGTAGCCGAAGGTTTACCGAAGTTCGGCTTGCCATAGATGTCCCTAGTTCCCCTTAAGCTTGGCAAGCCAACTTCTGGAAATCTATGGAACACCTAACTTGCAGGAAATAACGGTAGCCGAAGGCTTACCGAAGTTTGGCTTTCCATGGATATCCTTAGTTCCCCTTAAGCTTGGCAAGCCAACATCTAGAAACCTTAGGAACGCCTAACTTGCAGTAAGTAACGGTAACCGAAGGTTTGTCGAAGTTCGGCTTGCCATAGATGTCCCTAGTTCCCCTTAAGCTTGGCAAGCCAACTTCTAGAAATCTATGGAACACCTAACTTGCAGGAAATAACGGTAGCCGAAGGTTTACCGAAGTTTGGCTTGCCATGGATGTCCCTAGTTCCCCCTAAGCTTGGCAAGCCAACTTCTAGAAATCTATGGAACACCTAACTTGCAGGAAATGACGCCAGCCAAAGGTTTACCGAAGTTCGGCTTGCCATAGATGTCCCTAGTTCCCCTTAAGCTTGGCAGGTTAAACTTCGAGAAACCTTAGGAACACCTTACTTGCAGGAAGTAACGGTAACCGAAGGTTTGCCGCAATTCGGCTTGCCAAAGATGTCCCGAATTCCATCCATATTTGGCAAACCGATCTTCGCTCTGCCTAACATGGATGTAATAAGGCGCATAATAGGCTTGCCTAAGTTAGGCAATCCAAACTTGCCCCTCACTAATTCTTCGGCATTCCTCACTATAATTTCTAGTCGGGTATTTTAATGATTTTTTCGTTTCTATTGCACTAAAATAGTTTTTGAAAATTGCAAAAGTAATCTCTATTACATTATCTGTACAATTGGGCATAATTTAAGGGTTCTGTAGACTTATAAGACAATAATAACAGAAATAGTTGTAGAAATGAGACGAAAAAAATTTTTTGATAGTAAAGCACTCTAATGCTTCACATTATGAGTCGTGGAATATAACGATTATTATTATAATTAAATGGAAAGTTTCGGTAGATTACGATACAAATTATAATATTTTAATTATAAATATCTGTGCGCATAATATTTGTATTAATTATTGATAAATTTAAATTAATACCAAATTAACATATAAAATACAAATGCATTAAAACAGTGCACAAAATGAGTATTTTAATTATTGCGCCTCTATAATACATTATTTACAAACATTTTCCCTCGCGGTTTTTGTTAATCTCAATTTCTCGTAAAATTTATATACACATCATATATAACTACAATAACATAACACAATCCGAATATATAGAGAGTGTAGAGTAGTATTTTTATTGGACACGAAAACCGGCGATCGGTGCGCCAAGAGATCACTATCTAAATTGAATTGGTTTGCAACCTAGCGAGTTTGTTTTTGATAGGTAGCTTTTTAAAATATCACCAGTCAGTAGCATTCAGTCTGATATATTTATATATATACGTTTATTTTATATAATCCTCCATTGGCTCATTTTTAATTTAATATATATATATATATATATATATATATATATATATATATACATATATATATATATATACATATATATATATATATACATATATATATATACATTTTTTTTTATTTGAATAATAAATATAGAGATAATATTTTATTCATGGTCCTATGAAATCAATAAAGTTATTTTATTTTTATTAAAGAAAAGGAAGGAATTTGCTGGAAGGCAAAGAGATCGATCATGTGAATTTTAATATGAAAATAGTGTTACGGACAATGGGGGCTATAAGTATTATGTATAATATATAATAACTTGAGGTTTTAGAGCGAGAGTAAGTTGTGGGTTTCTCTTGTCGGTAGTCGGGCGGCACTTGGGCCATTCATCATATGTACAAGCGATATAGCACCGAGGGCGTGTGATTAGAATCAGTTACCCTTTACTTGTGCCATTGCTACTGCTACTGCTACTGCTATTGCCAGTGGTACTGCTGCAGCAGTGGTACCTACTCGGATGGTGACGGTGTGGCGTCCCTGTCTCCGGGCTGGGTAACCCTTGATATCGCGCGCGTCCAAAGGATATTCCCGTGGGTGCCATCTGCCAAGGGGCCTTCTGTATCTACATGCCAACGTGTTATTTCATCTAGTTTAAACTTGTAAGAGAATAAGAGTAGTATGATATTGTAATGTGTAATTCTGTATGGTGAAGCATTAGCTGAGTAGAGGTTCAACTTCCGAGTGAATATATATGATGCCAGAAAAATTAATAAGCCACTGTGTCATGACTCTATCATTGTCATTACGTAAGCCAAGTCCTCAGGGATTTTTGTAACTGGAGATTATGTGGGGCATGTTGTATTGTAGAGCTGGGTACAGTAGTTGTATTGTACGCTAGGGTTGACTTCATTGATCGTAAAACCAAATTTGTAAGCGAGTATTGAGATTGTGCCCAGTCATCCATTCAATTGGTTACGCCTAATAGTTCAGATGTCTTTTTTATTTTATTATTATATTTTATTTTTATGGAATTTATAATTCGGATTTTTTTAGTAGAAAAAAAAATTTATTGTATATTAAATATTTTTGAACACTGGTAAAAAATATTTACACCGAAAATTTTAACACCTACACCCCTAGTGGCAATATTGATCAATTCTGGAGCAAATCTTATGCAAGATAAGAAGAGTACAGCGAAATATTAATGATCCTGAAGTTAGCAGACAGTTAGTAGTCTTCGAAATTTTTTTCTAGCAAATCAATTACGAAAAAATGAAAACTAAAAATATGCACATGTAGAAAATTTAAAAAACTACAAGTGCAATTTTTTCAAATATTTTTTTTTTACAATTTATTGTTTAAAACAAAGTCCAAAATTATTAGACGTCGGCTAACTTCAGTATCATAAATATTATATTTATATATATTGTGATTTCAAGATCTTGACTGATAGCTACTAGGGACCGCTTGGACACTCCGTTTTTTTTTTACAGTCTACATATAAATTATACGATAAATTTACATATAAAATTGTTACAATTTTTTAATTGATAGATTGAACGTTTCATAATTATTGTTTTTAATTTTAAAAAATTTTTATATATTCTTTGTTTGCTTGTATGAGCAAGCGCAATAAAATGTCGGAAAAATTCGTTATGAGATGAGTTTATTAAAAAAAAAAAAATAATAAAAAATAAAAAGTCAGCATTTATGAAAAAAATGTCAAAAGCTCGAAGCGGTCGATTGAGACTTAACGATATGCTTCAAGGCAATATTATGTACATGAATATAAAGGCACGAGTACACGATAGTGGTTATATATAAAAAGAATGATGTTTCGTTTCTTTAAAAATCTCTAGCAATCTCTCTTGCATTACCCGCACCCCTTGGATACTTGCACTCATCCCAGTGGATTTCATTCTCCTATCAACGAATCCGCCTGCACTTTAAAGAGTCCTTTGCTCTTATTTATTGCTACATGAATAAAACACGGGCCCAAGAGAACGGAGTATTAAATGCGGCATAATTTTCAAATTTCAGGAAATAAATAACGGGTAAACGATACGCGGACACGCGTGGGGTATAAACATTTTTTTTTCACTTTTTTTTTCTTCAACTGTCTCACTTTCTCTTACTTTCACTTTTTGGGATATTCGCTCCCTTCGATTATTCTATTTCTTCTTTCCTTCTGGGGTCCCTGAGCACACATAAATCGTGTGTGGCTGTTCTTGTCGGGGTGTTTGGCGCCGGGGTGAAAGAGGAAAAAGTGCGCGGCGCCGTTGAAAAAATTTTCTTTAGTCTAAATTCACAGTATTATAAATCGCAAAATTATAATAGTATTTTTAGTTATCAATTTAATATTAAAATAAAAATTTTACAACGGCTCAAATAACCCCACAGTCGCTGTTTTGCTCAATGGCTACACTTTTAAGTGAAACTTTATAGATTCTAGTCCTTCTTTTTCTTAAAATTTATTTTATAAACAATTTTAAGAGACCAATTGAGTCCTTGAGGGTCTACTTTACCCCTCTTTCACCTAAATAAAAAAATTGGTGCCATTATAAATAAAATAAAGCAATTTAATTTATTCAACCGGCAAAAAACGATTAAAAAAAAATAAAAAACAAAGTAGTAGTGGTTAAAATGGTTCATGTCTTTGGGTTTTCCTCCAATTGCCAAGCATTAATCTCAGCTAATTAGCGGGCGTCTTGTAACGGGCAGGGGTTAATGTTAGTTGGCGCACCCTGCTGTACAGTCCTTCTGTACTCCCATAGACCCGAGAACGTCGACGGCCTTTGATGTCACAGGGGCGTAAGCACCCGTGGTATCATCATCAAATATCACAACGACCTTATGTAAGCAATACGATAGCCCGTGTGTTGCCGCCACTGGGGATTAACCACTGCCTCGGAGTAGTGTATAGTGTAGAGACCAGAGAGCGGTTACTGGCATCCGCGGCCGCAATTAGTACGACACTGCATGGAGTGCTTACGAAAGGGTTTACTACCACTGGTCTCATCTTATACATTCTGTACCTTTCCCTACACATACTTTAAATCCCACCCCCTTCTGTCTTTATCCTCTCTCCCTCTCTTCCTCTCTATTTTCTCAACCCCTAAACCACCAATTTCGCACACAGCTATTACGGTTGGTTTCATCACCGACACAAACGAACGGTTAACTGCTTAAATTGTCAATGTAAAGGTTTCATATAATGGTTTAATTATTATTTTTTATAAAATTATTCAAATAATATTGACTAATAACTTGTTTATAATTTTAAAATAAATATTTAAACGTCAGTAGAAAACGATTGTATCAAGTGTTGCACACCTTGAACGCGAAAACGCGAGGGTTTATTATGAGCGGCTTTTTTTCGACTATTTTACTCACACAAAAATATTTCTACACGATTTTAATTTTACCAAAATAGGTAAAATTGGATACTAGGATTTAGAGAATTTATTAAGGAACAATTTGAGCCTAACATTAAGTCGATTCATTAGTTTACTAGTTTGAAATAAATTATTTTAACTCAAAAAACCAGTGCTGTGAATTGTTACGTATAAAATATTGTAAACACGATAATTGGGCTAACTTTTTTTTATCGTCTTTGTATTTTTTATCACTAGAACCCTATGGAAAATCATCGTCTAAATTCTTTAAGTTTGATTGTAATTAATTAAGAACGTAAAACTGATTATTCGCCAAAAATTTAGCTGTCATTTTTATATCTACTGTTATTATTATTTTTAAAATTTTTTTTCTCCAACTACTGGCAGCACTAGCGTACCAGTATAGGTTTGAAAAAAAGAGCGACATCTAAGACAAAAAGGCGGGATATTTAAAAAAAAATGTTAATGGAGAAATATTAAACTGAAATTAAGTAAAAAAATCGAATTGATAATTTATATATATGATAAAATAAAAGTAATGATTAAAAATAAAATAAGCGATTGAGGTGTGCACTTTTGGATTTTCCAACATATTTTTAATTTTAATATGAAGGTATGATGAGTATTAGTAGACAACTAGTAGAACATGCATTAGTTCATCCTTTGCAATATTAAATACTCGAGTGGTGTTTTACAGCGGTCTGATATACAGCCATCTTGCTTATCGATTTATACGTAGGTTATAAAAACCATAGGGACTGCAACCGAGCAACACTCAATTTTTTTTTTTTTTACTATTTTAATATTTTTATTTATTTTTTTTTTTTAACCTCGGTTAATTTCATTACTCAGTTTATTATTAAGCTATAAAATTTAAAAGGATCGTAAATTAATCAACTGTCTTTATCAGTCGGTAATAAATGTCTTGTGTAATTCGTTATGATAATTTGTAATACATGTTTAATTATTCTATGTAACAATTATTGCTATGTTTTATATATTTTTAAAATTGCATGAATTTAAAAATTGAATTTTAAAATTTAATGCTAATGAGATAATGGGTGAGTGGTTGTGGTTGATGAGTGATCTACGCGACCAGTTGATTAAACATTAACGCACTTTCCATTAGCAGGTTCCTTTGTACTCGTAGGCAACATGAAAGCTTATAATCTAAAGGGTATATTAGGGTGAATGAGTGAAATCTATTGAGAATTTTAATTATTGAAAAGTTTATTTATTATTTGTTTAACTATTGTTATTATTATTTTTTTTAAATTTATGTATTTAAATATTTAAAATTTTAAAAAAGAGAAAGTCAAAAAAAATTTACTAGTCTCATTTAAAATTAATTTTAAGAAAGATATTTTTTTTTTACTTCTCATCACCATAATTTTAAATTTCCCGCCATAAAAATTAAAAATTTTTAAAATCACGGAATTCAGCGCTCTCGATCCGATTTTCAAAAATCGAGTTTTTATTGAATCTCGACAAAGGGTCATCAAGACTTAGATCTGAGTAAATTTTGAGGTCAATCAGTCGAGTAATTTATGAGTTATACGAAAATAAAAACAAAACTTTTTTTGTTTTAGGTTTTTTTTGTATAACTGATAAACCACATGCCAGATTTGATTAGAAATGTAATCAATTCTAAATCTTGCTGATCCCCTTCGATTGATCAAGGAGCTAAAAAATTACTAATTCGAGCTCATTGAGTTCAAAATCAGTGGGAAGTTTAAAAGGGGAAGTTAAAAAAAAAATTCTTATTTTTTAATAAAAAATCTAGTATAGAGCCTCGTTTTTTGGGGGGTAAAAAAATGAATTATGAAAAAAAAGAATGTATTTTTGTTGAATTAAAAAATTTGATAATTACCAATGACAATATTTATTAAAAAATGGTTTATTATCAGAGTAATTGCAATCAGATCTCAATCACCTCTGTACACTGTAAAGTTTATACCGTAACTTATACACTATCGGACGCTTTGGGAGTGTCGAGTACCAAATAACTAATTTGCCATCCCACACTCGATTGACTATCTCACTCATCTGCTCGCAACGCATTAATTGAAACAAATAGAGTGATCGAGACGCGTTTGTGTCGCCGTACCGCGTGTTACAGTATTTGTCAGTGGAACATTGAAAACGAGGGGTCGAGGTCGATATTGGTCCCACATTTGCTGACTGTCGTTCGTTGGTATGTTTTGTAAGCTCACGACCGCACCAACACAACCACTACTCCATTATACAGCTACAACTACTAAACACTCAGACTATAGTAGTATCATTGTGCAATTGAGATATACATTGAAAATAGTCGAGGGTGGGTTTTGTGCACCCTCTTGTGGGATCATTCGTTTGGGTATAATGTATGGTCAACGTAAATTACGTAAAGTGTGTATAGGATTGTCATTTCGACAATTTTACTCTTGACCATTCTATTGAGATACAGGTTGTTTAATAATTTATTTATTATTTCGTGACTTGTTATTAATATAATAATAATAACCACATACTGATTGATTACCTGATTGCATCAATAATTAATAATTATATAATTTGTGTAATTTAATTTAATTGACTGATGAATTGATGCGATTAATTATTTTAACTAATTAATTCCCGACATCTTTATTTTTAATAATTTATGAAATTAATTATTTTTGTCTTTTTAATATACTGTTAATTTACTAAGTAAAACGGTGTTGAAAAAAGTTGTTTTATTTTTGAAGTATCAGAAGTCGAATTGTATTTCAAATACAAAAAAAATTTTCGTTTCCAAAATTAATGATACGACAGATTTATCAATTTATGGAGAAATTCAAAGAATGTTTGTCCATAATGAAATATTTTTCATTGTGTAAAATATGAGAAACAGCTTTTTACCTGGGTTAAAAAAATCACTTTTTTGACTTTATATTAAATTAATGAAATTGAAACTAAGTTAAAGTTGACAGCAATACGGTATCATTACCGTAAGTATATGGATTATTGTAGTAACGATCTACGAGCAGCTAGACTTTAAAAAATTTCTGGTGTAAAAATGATTCCCCAGGACTTTACGAAGTCTGCTTGGTGTGAAATATTAATCGGTGTACTTTTAACACCGTATGAGTGTTTTCTTTTACACCATTTAATATTTTTAGCTCAAATATTGTCTGGTAATATAATCTGTAAATATATAAGTTGCAGCACTAGTATGTCATTATTATTATTTATGTAAATTTTGAATAAAAATTAAATATTCAGTGTCGAAGAAATCGAGAGTTCTAAATAAAGAACTTATACATTTACTCTCATATCAAAAAAATCCATATGGAAATCAGCCTAGACTCTTATATGGGTTCCTACATGGATTTTTTTAATAGGGTCCGTATGTGCACCGTTTTAACACCGCTAGACCAGTATGAGTTCATTTCATCACCACTTTTTTATATAGTAAAGTCCTGATTGTGTACAATAATACAGTAATTAAATTGGAGTAATTTAAATTGTTATTTAATACATTCAATAAATTTTAATGAGTATCGATATTAAATGAATTCAGCGATGTTTGATGTTAAATTGAATGCGTCCAAAAGAGGTAACAGCGTATCTATATAGACACGTGAAATAAAAAAGGCTTTAGCGAACCCTGAAATATTATATCAACTTGCAATAGCTATGCTAGAGTTGTGTATTCGTGTTGTGTTATACGTGCTAGAAGATACATTCGAACGTGAATATTGTCTGTAGAGTACTCTCTGCAGGGTGGAGGCGTAGGTGATATCAACGTAACCATGAAAATCGAGGATAGAGGACGCGAGTACAAGGGACTTGCAGCTTTGTAATTGATAGCCTTGCCGTGAGGGATACACGTGCTACTCTCTCTCTAACTCAGATATTTTGACGGCCTCATAAATAACTGCTGCAACAGTAACTGTTACAACGGCAACAGCAGTAGCTCGGTAGCTCTAGGATTCTAGTTGTTCAAAGTTTGTTTTCAAACATTTCATTTATATCGTACTCAGTTATCAAATATCAGTAACTGAAGAGTCACAGTTATTATTTTAAATGTCTTTATTACATTTTGTAATTAACTTTTATTTAAATTCCTACAAAAACTTTATCAAAATAATTTTATCAATACAAGTTCTTGATATTTTTATTTTAATATTCAATGATATTTAATAATGGCAAGTCGATTAAGATTTATAAGAATTTTTTTTTAATTTTTTGACAGTGACTCATTTTGTTCGCAAAAAACAATTTTTTTTTGGTTGCAACTGGAAATTTCTTTTAGAAATTCCAAGTAGAATTAAAAAAATTTGAAAAACCAAAAGTGCACACCTCAGACGCTCATATTATATTTTAATTAATCAATTTATGAAGAAATAAATGTATTTTAATATTTTAGGCTTAACAAAATTTTTGTAAAAATATACAGCTCAAAATTGTCCAAAATTACTCATAAATTCCCTATTTTCTTGGGTTCAAAAATTCAAAATGGGGAATTATAACAAAATGCATGAATTGAATTTTTTTTTTTAGCTAATTTCTGAGAAAATTTTGCTGACTATTCGTCCAAAAATTTGAAAACTGACAGCAAATATTTTTGATGTTTTTTTTTTAGTAAACAGAATTTAAATAAATTCCGTTTTCAAATAATAACCTGGTCTGTCATAGCAACTTGTCTTATATTTTATGAGAAAAAATTTTAATATTTAACTCAATTCATTTTGAATAAAAAATTATAAAACACAAAAAATTTCAAAAACTACTCACTTTGCCGCCATTTTACTGCTTTCTTGTCAGCAACAAGCACTTTCACATACTGATAAAATTCACTGAATATTCAAAATCTATGCAACTGATTGATCACGAAATTCAAACTGTCACTTAAAAATAATAATTTAAATTATTCTTAGATATTTAATTACTTTTATTTTTACGTTTACATTACAGCAACAAACCCGGCACTGATAAAAAAAAACAACACTGAATTTAATTCATTTAAAAATTCCATTCACTGACACACTTCACTTATTGTCTCAGAATTAGTTTCGGTCACTAAATAACTTATATGAACTAATTAAAGATATAAGAATTAAATATTATAATAAATAAACTAATTATTTCACTGAGATTCATTCGCGAACGACAGCGATCAGCCGGGACGTTGACTGAGCTTAAGGCTTCTGCGCATGTGCGTTTCAACCGTCGCCACCAGCGCCTTAAGTTTGACGACGCGCTGATTTAAACTTTTGAATTTTGAATGCCAGCGCCGTAGTTCCAGAAGCCGCCGCCGGTGTCTAAAACTGTCATGGCTGCTCAGCTAGCGTCTCTTATGTAAGCTCCTTTAATTTATTCATTTAATTTAATTTATTTGTGGCATCTATAACTTAATTATATTTAAATAATTTCCTACACACGTAAAGAAAAATCTGGAATAATAATTTCTAATAAATATTTATTTATTCTTTGATAAAATATTGAATTAAAAAATTAATGATACTGAAGTTAGCCGACAATTTTAATTTTGTTAATCATTTTCTTAATTAATAATCAAGTAATTAATTATTAGTATTATTGTCAATAGTCATCTGAGCAATAATTTAAATTATTATATTAATTATTATCATAAATTAATTTACTTGATATATTTTTTTGTTTAAATTAAAAAATTTAATTTTCTAAATATCGATCTTGAACTTTTAAAAATAATTATTTTGTTAAATTAATCGTAAAATTTCAATTATTTTCCAGATCTTTGGCATTAGAATTATTCAGAAACATTTTTTTAAAAATCTGAGCAAAGTTTTTTTTTAACTGAGCTTCAATTGTTGAAAACTAAAATGGCCGCTGAGAAAATAATTCAAATCCTGAAACTAGACGGCAGCGCCACAGCTTATGAAAGTCGCCGTTAGAAGAACGACCGCAAGCAGACAGCGGTTCAGAAGTTGACTGCAGTTGTTTAACCCCTTTGTCTTGGTAAAAATTAATCTTTTAATTATTTTTCCTCACTTATTTAAGTAAATAATGAATAATTTATGTTTTTACAGCTTTATAAGTCATCGAGATTGTTATTGGCTGCTAGATGATACGAATGACTGGGCATTTAATATCGATGATATTTTTTGGATATCTTGAGTATCTGCGTGCTGGAATGTTTGTTCATCATCACTTTCTTCACTGGAGTTTCGGTAATTAATTTAAATTTTATGTTTATTGTCACAGTATAGCAAGTTTAAATAATATTTTCTTTCATTGATGAGTATGAATGCAGCTGACAGTTGCCAGTTTTTTAAATCTTTAAATAAATAAATAAAATTTAAGTAAAATAAAAATTCAAAAATACGTCTCCAGACAATTGAAAAATCACTACATGCAATTCTTGAAATTTATTTATTCAAAATTTTTAATTTATAGAATCATTTTTTGATTTTTTTAAAACACGATAAATCATAAAGAAAAAAATGTTTCGAAAAATTGCACCTAGAACTTTTTGAATTTTCTACATATACATATTTTTATTTTATTAACTCTCTTATTGATTATTTTTTATAAAATTTTCAGTTGGTGCAAAAATACTTTAAGAAAAAACAAACTTGAGTGAGAAATAAGTTGGAGTAAAATTTATTCATTGATTCTGATAATCATGGATCTCTTGTGCTGGTTCCGGATGCTGGAAGCGCAGAAATACGTCCGCCGAGGTGAATATTTTTTTAAATTAATCAAAAAAATCATTTAAAATTTTTATTTTATTTAAAAAAATTATTAATTTTAATTAATTTTGTTTTTTGTTATAGAAATTGAAAGAATTGTCTGCTGGTCTGGATATTTCTCGGCGTGGTGAGTGACTTTCTGCATGATATATTTTTTTACTTAATCATAAGTTCTCTTCATTTATCTTTTGACTCGAGTCGAAGTTGAGGGCTCATATTTTTCTGATTTTGTTTTTTTGCTACTGAACTGAAACTGTCTATTTTTGATAAGTGTAAATGTAGCAGACATCAGTCAAATTTAAAATTATTTATAAATAGAGTAAATAATTAATGAAATTAAATTTTAAAAAATACGTATTTTTAAAATTTTTTAATTCTTAAGTGCATTTTTTATAAATATTATTTTCAAAATTATTTATTCTATTTATTTATAATTTTAAATTCGTCTGATGTCTGCGAAGTTCACGTTCGTTCGTTAGCAAAAATTAATTTCTAGTTTTTTTTGCTATTATTATCGAAAAATTCAAGAGGAAAAGTCATGGAGGAAATTTTTGGTATGTATTTTCTTGCTTATAAACCATTAAAAAAATTCAATTACTTAATTAAGATCAGTAATTAATTTTTTGTTTCATATTTTTCGTTTTGCTGTTCAGTTCTATGTATCAGAAAATTACAATGTCATTAAGATCTTCATTCTTTTAATGAAAATGAGGTGAATAATTAGTTTTATAATTTTTAACCATTGCAATTTTGAATATGTTTAAGAAATTAAATTTATTAAATTAAATCATACCGCAGGTTTCGGCTGATGGAATTATTCAGAATCAATTGTTATTATCGAGTGTCAATTGTTAGACTAAAAGATCGTGCTCTTGGTAAGACATTTAAATTTTTTAAGTCAAAAATTAGCTTCGGTTTTCAAGTATTAAGATTACTTTTTATTTAAATTTTTTCTAAATATTTATTAGCTGGAGCTAAGTATCACTCAGTTGGCTGAAAAATAATAGAGTGGAGTGGGAAGAAAACTGATTTTACTGCATATGACTATCCTGCATCTTGGATCGCCGGTTCCTGCCGTTGGAAGCAGAGAATAACGTCCGCCAAGGTGAGTTATTTGTTTAAACAGAACAAAACTAATAGCTTATATAAAAAAATTTTGAAATAAATCAACAAATCTATTAATTTAGTTGATTTTGATTGTTAATTTTTACAGAAATTGAAAGAATTGTCTGCTGCTCTGGATATTTCTTGGTGTGGTGAGTGATTTTTTGCATGGATATTTTTTTATTTCAATCAAATATTATTATTATTATTCATGTTGCCTTCAGACTCGAGTCAAAAGTATGAGCTCACGTTTATCATTGACTATTTATTTTTTTTTTCTATTGTACTAGAACCATATCGCTTACAAATGGCTTCTTAGGATATTAAATTAAGATAATATTTGCGGAAATCATTTTATTGATTACTTATATTGACTACAAACCAGCAAAAGTACACTAAGTGTATATATTACTTTACAAAAAATATAAAAAACTCAAAAAAGTTTTGATTGGCACATTTTTGAACTCCTCGAGTTGAAAACTGCGACAATCGGATGGGCTCATCGAGACTTAAATCTGATTACATTTTGAGGTAAATCGGACAAGTAATTTCTGAGTTATATGAAAAAAATTTGAAAAAAAAAAAAAATTGTTTTGAATTTTATTTTTCATATTACTCGTAAGCTACTCGACCGATCGACTTTAAAATCTGATCAAATCTAAGTCTCGATGAGCCCTTTTGCAAAAATTAGTTTATACACATCCATATAAAACACACACGCGCGTGCGTGAACATTCATCCGGATATAGTCGGAATAGCTTCGTAGAACCTCGATATCTGATAAAAATTCGAATTTCGAAAGTCAGTCCCAAACCAACCACATCTTTTTTTTGAAAATTTTTAATTTTCATGGCGGGAAGTTTAAAAAAAAGATTCAGTTTGTTGAAATTCGCGAAAATTCAATATTTCTATAGCTTTTCCATTTTGTCCATCTCTCCCTTGAATATATTCCAGTTTTCTAAGATCTGAACTAAATCTATATCAGTAAAAAGATACCGTGAATAGTAAATATGAGATATATGATCTAAAAAGTAATATACAGTAGATCTCTTAGTAATTTTCACCATGATACTTGTCTTCACACCACATACCCTTAGGGTTATTGTCATCGTCATAGCCGTTGTCTTGGTCGGTTACCTGGGTTAGATGTTACTGTCTACTTCATGATATGTACATTGAAGATCCACGTTAACGACATTCCCACATTCCCTAAATGGCATTGTGCAGCAAGGAAGTAGTCATTTGCGATAAGAGGACCCATATTCGTGTGTCTTTGAGAAAGAGCTTTTCTACTTTATACTTGAGACCAAGTTTAACTCTCACACCCACACACACACACATGTCCATTCTCTCAGAACAGACTGACTAAAGAAAACCCAGGGTTAGGTTGACTGTGACTACTGTCCGGAAATTCAGTGAAACGTCGTCTCTGTTTTCAGAATAACTACAATATACTCCGTATTGTGGTAGTAGTCATCCCAGTAGTTATGAAATAAGAGAAATGACGATAGCGAATTGTGAATAGCTACTTTGTAATCACAATAATGCCATCTCAAGTGTTTCATAGTGCTTTGCAGTCAAATATTTTATTTAATCATCACATTAAATGTTAATTAAATTTATTTTTTTAAAATCATTATTATTTTTCGTTGTAAATTAACTAAAAATAATAGAAAAGGTTTTTTTTAAGTATTATTTTGTCACTTGTAAATGTCAAGTGTGTTAACGTATATAATATATATACTGTAGCTTTTTTACCACCCTTGGTATGTCAATGTCGAGGGGTCGTCTGTGATTTCGATGAGTAACCCCCCTCGAATTTTTTTCTCTGACTTTTTTTCTTACCACATATTTTTATCTAAAGTACATGTGACATGTGAATTATTGCTTTTTTATATTTTTTTTTACTATCGATAAAAAAATTTTCAAATTTTCTAAATTACATTTTTTAAAAAAAACTCAATTAAATATGGGATTGTTTCGATATCGAAGAATTGACTTGATAAAAAAATCTTTGAATAGTTTGATTTGAATTTAGAGTATATTTAACATGTAATGTTTGAAAAGAGTATTTTTATTTTTATTGTTTTACGTAAGTGTCCTGAAAATGGTCTGACGAGACAGGGGCAAGAGACTCGTTTTTGCCACTCAAGACAAAGTGCAGAGACTATGTTCTGTATTATCTCCTCACTCTCTTTCTGCTCAAGTACTTTTGTTGTATCAGTGTTGAGAGGCCATATTCCTTTTCTTTTATAGACTCTCTTCTTTTTTTTTACAGTAAATTTTAGTTGTAAAAAAATTGATAATTATTTCGACATTTATATTTTTTTTATTAGAAAAAAAAAAAAAAAATGAAGAGTAGTTTGACAAATAATCACTTGGATACTTTATCGAACTAAAGTCAAATAAATAAACTCTCAGATTTTTATATATTTTCTCATCGGCCAGAGAATCAAGTGTGTCGCTGCGCTTTATCGCACTAAAGGGCCATAAAGGCTAATATAATTCCGCGGGAAGGAAGTGAATGTGCGAAAGGGCAATAGTCAGAGTAATAGTAAGAGCACAAAAAGGAAAAAAGCCTGAGAGAAAATAAAAAAGTTGAAAGATAGAGCAGCATACGTTGAGTAAACTGGCCACTCGTTATCACACATTGCATTTTCACATAGTAAATTTTTTTTTTCTCCCCAATAGAGTGATGGCTTTTGCGACCGTTGGAACATTTAAGGGAATTGCTCCCCAGCGCCCTACATACTTTCTATAAGATAATCTTTCGGTATTATGGCAAGTGTTTTAGTTTTATCAAGCGTTTTTTCATTTTTTTACTCAGCAGGATTTAGAATAATCTTTTTTCAATCACTAAAATTCATAAAAATCTATAAAATATTTTTTCTTTAAGTAGATTTTAGTTTTTTGAATCGCAAAATTAGATAACGAAAAATTTGACTCTGGTCCACATATGGGTCAATATAAGGCACGAGTTTAAAAACACTAAGTTTTTGATTTAGAAATGCTTGGCTACGATTTGTAAGAAAGAATGGGGCAAATTGACCACCCTGGACAATTGGCCTGAAAATCTCAAAATAGCCGTTTTTCCAATTGGTCAACTTACTCCCTTTACTACAAATCGTAATTAAGAATTATAAATTAGAAAAAATTTGTTTTGTCTCTAGAATATTGCTGCACTCTGTCTTTGACAGCAACTAAAATTATGATGTCTCATTTTGCCCCGGTCTCTCTGCCAAACTTGAAAAATAATTTATTTGCGTTTCAATATAAAAAATCTAAGGAAAATAAAATAAAAAGTTGTTTAACATACAAATAGAGGCAAAAAGAAAATAAAAATATAAAGATTTCAATGCTGTCTTGCCGTCAATCCATTGAAAGTTTGACGTTGGATTTTTGTAATAAAATTCAATTCCCGTAGTTTCTACAAAGCACCTCTTGTCGTAACTAATATAAATAAATAAATAAAAAGTTTAAAAAAACGTGAAAAGAAAAAATTCCTGACGTGTAAATATCAGCCGGAGAGTTACGAGCATTACGAGACGACGTCGGCGACGACTACGACGGGTACGCGAGGACTATGAGAAGCAGTAGAGAGCACATTGGAGGATATACAGAGAGTATACATCCAGTATGTAACGAATAGAACAGTTGAAGGATGGGAAAAAAGTGCGGTTGAAAGCCTCGAAAGCGAGTGTAGCGTCGATTCACGTCGACTCATGTATCCGACGACGCAACGTTCATCCCGCCCGTTTACATATATATACACACTACGTCAACGATACCATACCATACCACTACATCATTATTCTTTAGCTCTCTCTCGATATATCACTCTTTCTCTAGTCAACAACCTACATATATATTACGTTTTTCCAGACTTATAAAACCGATGTCTGTAGCCCCGCGATCACATCACCGGCAAATTCAACGCGTCTCGCGATATTTCCAATATTTGAAGCCACGGAGGATGTTACAGTCGCTTCAGGAAATGAAATGTGTGTCTAATTTCCAATGCTCCAATGAAACTCACCCCCGTTCCCGATTATGTGTACTCGATCCTGCCAACTTTATGTCATACTCATTTTACTGATGCGTATCCCCCTACTCCCAATTTTATTCTTTTTTTCATTGATAATATTTTCAATAGGATGTACTTTCATACCAATTGACGATAAGGTTAGCAGATATTAATTAGTTGTTTTAAATAAAATTTTTAAAAAATTAATAATTAGTCATATAAATTTTTTTTTATCAATTATTGAATATTGTTAATTACATTAATTTTAAAGTTTAAATTTTTAAATAACTTTTTTTTTATATCATCAAAGATTTTGATATATGATAATTTTTTGGTCATAATGAAAGTAAACTCTATTCAAAATTTCAATTGAAAAAATGTTACGAAAATTTAACGCCGGGTAAAAAAAAATAAATCGAAATTTATCTCAACCAAACAAATATTACACACTTACATCTTTAATTCTTCGATATATATGTATATCATAATATATACATACTCCACTCTGTATAGAAGCGCGCATTACACCCATTTTCATCCCCATACATACTTTGTTGTACTCATACCCATACTACCATGCGAGTATAGTACCGAGAGGTTCGTCGACGAGAATCAGGAGTATTAGGTATGCGAAATGAATGCTCGGTATACTCACTCGTTGACTATATACATATTATATATACTATATACATTAAACTCGCTGTGCTTCAGTGGTGTGTATCGAAAAAATATGAATAAGCTTTCCAATTTCCGATATTCCATGACATTTTTCTATGAGGGCGGTTTCAATGAGATGTGAAACATACAACGAAATGCCATCTGATATATATTCCGACGTGAATGTTCGTGTATGTAGTCAATCCTATACTTTAAGCATGTAAGGGTGTGTCAGATGTACACCTTTTTTTCTCGTCTACCCTCTACTTTTTTTTATCATTTTTTTATTTTTATTTTGTGACTGTAGTGAATTGCATATTTTTTTATACTGATATTTCGGTAATATACACGACTCAATGTCCATTTGGGGAAATTAAATGTCTATCAGGTGTATTCACTTGTTTAGTTATTATGTATTATCACTGGTCGCATTATTATTATCAGTGTTATTTTATTATTATGAGTAATAATTACATGGAGATTTAATTAGTGATAAACTCGGGGATTAATTGAAATATTATGTACTCTCTAAAATTGAATTGGAGAAAATCACGTGACAATCACTATTTGGTCGTGAATAGTCACTTTTCGACGAAAAGTATACTACTATTTGAATTAGTAACATATTTTTCAGTAGTAAACAGTGAATAGTCACTATTTTCACTATTTCAAATTTAAGAGACTAATTTTTATTTAGATTAGTTTTTTTAATAATTATAGTATCCAGTAAAAATTTGTTTGTTCCATGGTTTCGTTTTGTTCCATTGTTCTCAACTCAAAAAAAGACGGTTTGGATGCATTGGTTAGAGTGGCCAACTTGGCCCATTTATAAGCTGTATGAATGTAGTTATCGTTGTAATTTGCTGATTTTCTAAATTTTGGTTTTTTGAAAAATGGCGGCTGATTGAAAATTTTTTCATGTTTGCGTCTTTTTTTTGGTATTCAAGCAGTCTTAGAATATAATAAAATTCAAACTAAAAAAAAATCGGGTATGCTCTACCTTAGGTAATGCAAAGACGATCAAAACGAAAAAAAAGTTGACAATTGATTGATAATTGCTCGAGTTATCGTGGCAACTTAGAAAAAAGTCGTTTTGAGTAAAAAACGTTTAAAGTTTTTGGTTCATTTCTCGTACTGTGAAATCTTGTATTTTTCAAAATATTTACACTTAGATCAAAAACTGTAACAGTCAATTCTGGAGTTCAATTCGGGATTTTGACTTGAAATTTTCTATACATTTTTTAAAATTTTTCACAATGGGTATCCTTAATGAAAATTTTTAATATCATTTTGTTGACGAATAATTTTTTTTCCAACGAAAAAAATTTTTTTTCGATTAATAGAACATGTTCAATTTGTCAAGCGATAAGCCGTACGATATGGTGACAATTAGTCTCTCGTTAGGTATTCACTTTGGCAAAAGTCGAGAGAGCAAGAGAGCAAAAAAGCGAGTAGTATATAGTGCACGCTGGGAATGGAGCTTTCATTAGCTCTTCGTGGCTCGTTATACTCCGCCCCCATCATAATTCCCAACGAAGCGTAGCGTTGCTCTATCAATTTCGCTATTAGCTCTCGCATCTACCGTTAGTTACAACGAGCTCCACATTATACGGCATCTGTTATATATTAATATAGAAACTTATTTTTTAATCATTATGCCACTTTTTTTACTCTATACTATATTTATTAATACAGAAAAAAAGTGTTATCCATTTTAAAATTATAAATTGATCCTCGAAAACTTTATTGAGAACTTTGAAATTTAAATCCAAATTTGTTTTTTGACTCGGGTATTTTTATTTTTGGACATTCTTGAGTACACTTGAAAAGTTATCGGTTCCCGTACACAAACATACATACACATGTACATACATTTGTGTATGGTGTCGCATCGCTATCTGCATTCCGGGTGAACGCTCAGCCGGATTACGAAGCGGTACTCGACGTAACGCCTCTACGTGGGTTGTAAGTTCAGAAGTAGGAAACCCCGGAACACGGTGGTGGACACGACGAGATGGCGGGCGGGTGCTGCTAGAGGCTAAACAATTCCCAGAAAAGTCACGTTCTAGTATGTTGCACTGGTGCTATACTGGCTGCAGCAACATCCACAGCAACACCAACGGTTTACTATACATTCGCCATTACTATGTACACTTTTTTATTTAACTCTTGTCTCTCCTCTTTCTCTCTCATGATTTTTATTTTAAACTTGATCGCTTTCTCTCTCACCCTCATCTGTTTCTCTTTCCTTCTTTGCCTGGTAATTTTCTCTCTGTCTTCATTTATTTTTGTTCATTTCTATACAGTTGAGAGCGTATAACCGAACGAAACGTTTAGCCGTGTCGTTAACCAAGCGGGGGATATGAGCGTGGGATAAGAGTGCGTTTTCTGCAAGCAATTCTCTAGTATAACTTTGCCGGGTACGTTGTTGTGTGCACCAAAGATATTTTAAACATACATACATACATACATACATACATACACATATATGTATATATTTATAATATATATGTAAGGTGTAGATATAAGTGTGCAGAGGAAGTTAGTCCTGTACTCTTTAACTCGTTGGCTATATATATGTATATATATATATATATATATGTGGGCTATTGGAAGTTAAAGAGAGAACGTGACGAACAATAATAGTTGTAATGAGACGTTTAGAAGTAAGGCCTTTGTATATTACCGAAGCTATAGACCCTTATAATTTTATTGACCATTAAATTGCAATGTTACCGATAAAAATAATAACTATTTTCGGTTATTTCTTTTTTTTAAATTATATATATATTTAATAAACTTATATATTGATGGAAATATTTTCGGCAAATGTAAATTTTTTTTTCAACTTCAAGTGGAAAAATATTTCTAATTTGAAGTGTATATTAACAAAAATCAGTTTTGAAAGTGTGTAAGCATGAGGAATTTCAAAATTTGGAATTTCGAGTCTAATATTTTTGAAACGTTGAAAAATTTTTAGCTATAGCTAAAATTGTAACTTTATCTTAAATTTATCGATGTTAAGAAGGCGTCAGCAAAAAAATGCTAATTTGTCTTCAATTTGTAAAAAATTTTTTCACGTTACACAAATGTTTAATTTAAAATTCTTAGCGGTTTCAAATTTTGAAGTTATATTCACGCTGATTATTTTTGGAACTAATTTCTTTTACGAGAGATATTATAAATATTCATGAAACATGAGCTCTTATGGATCGAATTATTCAATTCTACCAAAAATTTGAAATTTGTAAAAAATTACCATTTAAAGAGTATGGCTGCCTAATTTCAAAACACAGTAACTGACAAAAATAAGATTTTTGAAAATGCATGGAATCATGTTTACAAGACTCCACTGGAACTAAAAATACTAAAACATCAGTTTTGAAAAATTTATCCCTTACTGCGTTTTGAAATTGGACATTTAAATAACTTTCGATTTCTGTCGATTTGAATCAAACATGAATTAGCTTAGTCGTAATTCAAAATTTAAAAATAAAAAAAAATTTTAATTGATCAATTAAATGAAATTTTACGAGTTACTAATATCGTACATATATTTATGAAGAATATATATTTATTTGAATGGTACAGAGATCAAAATACAATAATTGAATGTCCAGTTAAAATATATCTCTTAAGAACAGTAGTATGAAGTTTAGTATTGGAGCTTTTGACGAATGGCATTGAGGTTCGTTGAACAATCGTATCTGGTAGCGCCTAGAAAGGTTGAAAGACATGACGTTGAATAGGGTTGAGGGAAGAAAGTGAGAGAGCAAAACCGTAAGTTGGTGGTTTAAGTGGTAAAGAGAAGACGAAGAAAACTACTCGGGTACAGATCTTTCATTCTAAGATGCGGAAAACTTTGACGGTGCTTGAGGGAGTATACTTTCTTGTGACAAAGTTCTTGGACAATGTCGGCAACTTCCGTAATTAAAGTTACGGGCACTCGGCGACAGACCGTGCACACTACGCCTAGCAAAGACTAAGTTTTCTTCTTCAAGTCTTCTCTATTTACTATATCTATATATACATATATTTATATCTATGTCTATAGATGTATACATACATGTTGAAGCAGTACTGTCTTGAGTACTCGACTCTCTTATACTCGAGCTAAAACTTCAGTTTGCTACGACTTTTCTTGACAATTGTTTCTGGCAATCTTTACTGCAGTTAGTAGAAAATAACGACCTTGGGTCTACTTAAAAAAAATTTCAAACAAAATAAAAAATAATTTTATTGCATTTTTTATTTATTATTATTTTATTAAAAAATTTAATTATTAAACAAAGGCTTTATTTTTAAGTCGTAACATTCACTGATGATATATTTAAACATTTGATGGTCTGAGTTAATTGAGGACCACCCAAACAGTACTAACGTTGCAATTGTCATTCATGTCGTCGTCGATATGCCAAACGGACTGTTTAGATTAGCTAATTCACTTGCCTCTTCCTCTTCTACTTATCCGACATTAAAGATAATTATTTAAATAGTCTTATTTGTATTATCGTTCATGGGGGGTCTGTCTTTAGATTTTTTTTTTAATTTTATTTTGCATAGAGGAATTTTTGGTCAAATTAACATCACAATTAAAATATTCATACAATTAAATTGAGACAATCGTTTTTTGATAAGCACTAGATTTTTTTAAGTACACTTAATTCGTACTTGATGCTAATAAAATTTTAATGAGGTTAAATTGCATAAAGTAATGTTTGAAAAAAAAAATTGTTTCGTCAACCTATGACTAAAAAAATTTACATTCTTTGATTGACACATATGTGGCATTGCTTTTTCTTGGTAAAAAAAAAATAGTAGAGAACTCTGTGGAAATATGAGCTTGGATAATGAAACTATCAATCATAATTTAATTAATTTATTATAATTAAACGATAATACTTCAATAATCTTTTATTTTAGAATAGCCAAAGTTCTGATGGGTAAAGAGGAGTGAAATCGTTTCCAGTGTCCGTTTTATCACCGGACAGTTTTTAAGAAAAATTTTAGGAAGCTCATTTGGCCTTAGAGGTTCTATTATCACCCCCCCCCCCCTAAGTGCTCTATTGTATGTGTTGTTTTAACTCAATTAATCGTAATTGAACTCGAGGATCTTAAGAAATTCCAAAAAAGGCATTCCCATGTGTAAAAAGTTGGTTTCGAAAATATTCCAAAAAAGTTCATAACAGGCAACTTTCGAATTTAAAACAATTCTGAACTTTAAGTTGATCATTTTTTGAACTTTATAAAAATTCCAAAGTAAAAGAACTTGAAATCTTCGGACCTCGTTCTTGAAAAATTTGCATGAAGAGTCAAAAAACGTTCATAATTGTTTTTAGTTTTTTTTTTTAATATTCTTCAAATCAGTAAAATTTTGAAGTCGAATTATTTCTGCAGTCGAAATTTTTTTTACTCTTGTCTGTTTTCAAAATTCGAAAAATGATTCTTGAAATTAAGAATTGTCTCAAATTAGGAAATTCACGGTTATGAACCTTTTTAGAACGAATTTTTTCACACGGGTTACACCAAATTTTTTTTTCTTACTAGCTCATAAATTCAATTTATTATAAATTGTTATTTTTTTTAATAATCTCGCTGACCTGGTTAAAAATAATAATCACCAAAAAACTTTGACGCCTTTATAAATCTTGTGTTACATAAAAATACATGATCCCGCATCGAGTGCAGCTAAATTAAAAGATCGAGACATGACTAAGATCAACGACCTCGTGGGAATTTTTTTAATTTCTAGATTTTCAAGGAGGCCGACATTTAAAAATAGTCTTCTTTAAATTTGATTATTACGTTAAATAAAAATATCATAAGTAAAAAAATAAAACTATGATATATTATGTATATAAAAAAATAATTTTTTATTTGAGTACGAAAATAGTAGAGATGAAGTGAAAGCTTCTATCGATTTACTGTCGATTTGTTTGGAAAAAGTAAAAGAAAAACGGTCTCTAGAGATTTTTCCGGATGGAATGTGATCAAGGCTTGGCAGATACACGAGAATACTCCTACACCTGATTTTCACGATGATAAAAATCACCATCAAAATTTCTATTCATTTATTTATATTTCATGAAAAAAAAAAAAATAATTTCTATCGCAAAATTTATTTCTCATTTCTGTACCTAAAGATCAGAACGTTTTTCATGCAACGGAAATGAAAATAATTTATTTAATTTGACTTAAGGGGTAATTGGGGATGGCCTGAAATTTTCAGCTGACGTGCAAAACATTTCAGAAATCTAAATCCTGTAGATTATTCACTTTTCATTCCTTTTTTTTTCATTTTCTTTTCGCGAAAAATGTTCCGATCTTCAGGTACATTCTCATTTCGTAACTATTAGTCTTAAAAATACTTTTTATTTCTTTCAACCACTTGGAGTAAAAAATTTTAATAGAGTTCTCTACTACAGGGTCAGTAAAATGACGCATTTTTTTGTTTTATTTTTTACGCAATAAAAATACTTCCAGTCGAACGGCGCTCAACAGGTCATTTATAATTGCGCAAATTTTCTACTTCACGCGGCACACGCGAGAACATGAGAAATCATCTCGCGCTGTCGCCTCTCTATGATCGATGATTTTACTACTACGTCAACTGCGGCCACGACGACGAGGATAGCATAAGCCACTCGTGTGTACCGCCAATGCCGCTTGGGGTCAATTAATCCTCGCTCATCGCCAGTTCCGATCTAATAATTCTCAGTATTATCTCTAGGGACCATCTTTTCTATCTCTCTCTCTCTCTCTTTCTCTCTATCGCTTCACTAGGTTTCAGATTAGATAAATTTTTCGTTTCTCTCAAATGTATTTTCGTCCTTTAGATTATTTGATTGCTAAAAACTTTTTCCAACTGAAAAACTAAAATTTCCAAACACTTTTTACATGAAAAAGTCGGAAAATTGTCGGCACATTGATAGCTTCAAAAGAAAATGAGGTGAAGCGAGTCTGAATCAAGTTTTATTTTTTACCCGGGAAATTTAAAAAATTTGAATTACGTTAGAGAAGAAAAAAGTTAAAAAAATATTTAATTACCTCTGATTTAATTTAATTATAATTATTAATCAAATTAAATTAATTACACAAATATTTGTGTGCTCATAAGTATTTTAAGAGTTAACAACAAAAAATAAAAAAATAAAGCATCCATTAGAATGGAGTTGAAATAGAATTACTCGATGAAGAGGAATCTTGTTGAGGAAAAAAAAAAGGTATCTTGACGAACCAGAAATGCATCTTTCCAACTGATCTTTAAAAGTGGAAAGTGAGTGAATGAAAAAAAATATAAAAACAGTAATTAAGAGCTCTTGGCCACGAGGACAAACACTAGAGGAATGTAAATGCTGGTATCTAAATTATTTATTCAATTTGATTAAATAGATTTCTTATTTTGTTTTAAACAAATAAGTAGGTAAAGATTTTCGTGTAAAAATAGATCACAGGTTTAAGTGAGATGTCGATTACAGATAGTATTTGAAATAAAAAAAAAATAATAGTAAAAAAGTCGTCAGTCACGGAAATAACTGGCGCATCGACCTCCTGTCCAACTGGATTCCTTGCAAGAGAAGGATGCCTCTTGTATCGCCGCGGGTAAATCGAAAATAGAATGATCACTACGACTGGAATTGCACTTACTCGTCGATTCTTGTCTCATCATACTTTTGCCTTGATTTCTTTCTTTATTTGTATCACTGTTATACACTTATTTATAATCACTATCAGTTTTTTTCTTTTGTAAAAAACACTTCTCCATATTCTTGCATACATGAAAAATTAAATATTAATTAATTTTTTCTATCAGTAGATTTCTATTTTTCCGCATTTATTATTTTAAAAATCGATATTATAGATCTAGTTATGATAAAGAAAAAAAATTCAAGGACTTGGTCATGCCACTTCCTGGTACGTGATACTTGAATGAGTTTCAGTTCCCCTCTGTGTTACAATTCCTAAGGGATTTCAAAAACTCTGTCCTCAAATCTACTTATATTTTTGACGAACCACTTGCCCAAAAAATATTATCATACTATAAGTAATGTATAAATATATATGTATATATAAATAGGATACTTCTACGACTTTCTTACCCTCGACAATTCGAGGCCAAGATGTTGACTTATTTTAGTTTGCCTTCTTTACTGTCTTTCAGTTTTCCTGCCTCGTCAACAACTGAAGAAAGTAGTTTTAGGTCGTTTCAGGATATCCTGTGGCTTTACTTACATATGGTCGTATCATATGTTAATAAGATATATTGTTTAAGCAATTTTCATTTTTAATACACTGTAAAAATAACAGGGGTAAGTTCAGGAGGTATAGGTGTTGAAATTTTCGGTGTTAAAATATTTTTCAGTTTTGAAAATAAGGGAGAGGGGGCAAGATGGGTCCCTTAAGGAAAATAATTGCCATTAATTTTTTTTATGCATTTATTTCTTTTTAGACCCGTGATACTTATGTTCAATTCATTATGCTGCGTCCATTAAAATTAAAAAATCGAAAATTAGGGGCAAAGTGGACTGAAAAATTTCGGGTTTGATATTTTTTATTCTTTACACGTGTGATATTGGCAAATAACTATCAAATAATTGTATGTTAATGATATAAATAATCATTTTTATAGTCTGTCCCCATATTTTTTGAAGTTTTGAAAATTAAGGGGCCCACTTTACCCCTTCCTCCCCTATTTAACTTTGTAAATATTTTTAGTTACTCGATCAACCCAGAGTTTTTATTAATTAATTAAATTATTGGTGAATAAAATGGAGGGCGTAAAATTGTCTAATTTTGAAATACATTATGCATAACATAAATAATTATTTAAATAAGTACATAGTTAAATTGAAAGTCCTTCCAGATCATATTTATTAAATTTTCATACTTCTTTGTATGTAATACATTTTTTTTTTTCTAATTTCGATGTGGATTTTTTTTACACCGATTTAACACGGCCAAATACACCTTTTACACGGGTTTATTTCATTTTAACGCCGCACTTTTTACAGTGTATTTTAAAAAATTCAACTTTTCTCCCTGATTTCATTTGATAATTTAAGTTTCTATAAAATATAAAAAATAAATTACTAGTAATAAATTAAAGAGATAAAAAATAATGAAGAATTGCAGCTGTAGCTTGAAGCGTATCGAAGGGAGGAGATTATGACATCGTAACGAGCCTCAGCATGTCAGGATTGTAAGTTACAACAATAGGAACGCGAGAATCCGTTACAATAGAGCGGCAAATAAATAGCTTGTAAATGGGCGTACAGAGGCGAATCGCGCGCGACAGAATTGTGGAAAAACCGTCATCGTTTCGCCCTATCTTATTTTTTTCGGGGGCGTTTTTATACTATTTTGCTCTACAGCTTTACTGTAGTATACTATTCAAGTATTGCTCTATTGTCATGTCAACTACGCACGGGTCTCTTCTATACCATTTATATGTATAAACGGTCGTACTGTCCACGTGCCTCTATGTCTCATTTAGGGAAAAACTCGGACATCCCCGAAAAAAAACGTAACCACCGTGTAATTGTTATGAATGACTTTATAGGTGGGACGATTTTCCTAAATTAGGTAATAAATATGTTTTTTTTTTTTTTGGCTGACCACCTGGAATCGCATTTAAAATTTTAGTTGTTAAATTTTTTTTAACATTTTTAGAATGACTTATAGATAAAAAAAAATAAATAAGAAAAGTAAAATGGTGTGATAAATGTGTTTCTTAAAAGACTCTATAAAGGTGAAATACGATAATTTTACGCTCTGGTCCATATAGTAGACATGGTGGTAACTGTAGAAGACATAGGGTCGTCCGGCTAAAAGCCAAATGTCACAATTGGTTCAGTGATGAAATAAAATAGCTATAAAAGCTCTTTAACTATTAAAAGACATGTGTTTTTTTTTTTTAACATAAAATATAGTATCGGTATACATGTAGGTTATCTAAATATTCATTAAATTTTTAGTATTAATTTACTTATCAAAATTGTCTGTATATTTATCTTTTGCATCGATTAATTATCTAGAGCTTTTCTAAGAATCTCGTGTATTTATTGATACCAGTGAGTTGATGTGATTAAAGTTAATGAATTTTTTATCTACTCAACATGTAGTCAGCAATCTTCATTACACTAGTATACTGTAAATTTAAGCTGGAAAACATCAACTGACCCAGTCGCTAGATGATTGACATCGAAATATAAAGAATAGTGTATAGTAGTATACATGGCTATTAGGCGGTGTATATCTGAGAGGAAAGATCACAGGAAAAGATGAACAATTAACGTCGGAACGTAACTCATGAACGTTCTGAAATATACCGAGACATTTATGTCCTTACGTTCGATGCAAAATACCTAACTTGTATATATTGCTTCTATATAATCTGCTGCTGAAAAAAATTTTTCAAACGTTTAAAAATTTTAAACAACCTATAAAGATAATTTTCAATTGACTTTTATAATATTTTTGGAAATCAATTTTTTTTATTTCCCTACACAGAAAAAAAAGTTATCTTGAGTCAAGAAAATATTTTTGAAGACCACCGTTTTCGGGAACCAAGTCAAGATTTTCTTGAGCTAAGAGAATTTATCTTGGTCAGATAAAATTACTACTTTATCTGAGAAAGTTTAGGTCTCCAAAAAAATTTTCTTGAATTAAGAATATTTACCTTCAACCAAGAATTTTTTTTTTTCTGTGTAATAAATAAATTGATGAATTGTCAATCCAGTATGAAATGAATCTATAAAATATATTGAATAAGTGTATAAAAATTATGGGTTTAGGAGAATTGAATTATGGTTGTGCATTGATATATATGTGCAATAGCTTATATAGTCATGCGTGTAGTCTATCTGCTTGAATTTGCTTGACTGGCAATGCTACCACTTGGTTATGCAGCATGTGTCCTACGTCGCCCTTGGCTAAAATTATTTTATTCCTTTCATATATAACATTATACTACTTTCGAGCCTATATGTTCACTGTATGGATACATATTTTTTTCATCTTATTCAAACCTTTATTTCTTCACAACTATAAGTGGGTTGGAAAATTTGATCTGTTTTAAATCAAATAAACATTTTTAATTTTTGTTCAATTTTATTTTTTATTTGCCATGTAAAATTTGATCGAGCTTTGTCGATACTATTTTCAATCTTGTTTTCACTCATTTTTAACTTAGCTTTGATCGCCTCTACATCAAAATCAGATTTTTTTTTCATACAATTTTGCCTTCTTTGGATATTATCCAGATCAAAATTCTACTTCTTCTGTCTATAATTTTATTTAGTTTGTTTTTGATCATCTTCTGATGAAAAACAGCTTAAGATTTTTATAAAATTTTGAAGACAGATCAACTAGTTCATAAGCTGTTCGATTAGTTCAAATTCAGTCTAGTTAAACTAAAATTAGATCAAATTTTTCAACTCGCGGGATACAACTCATTTTTCTAACACATATTTTTCTTACATTCTTCTCTCTTCTCATACTCAAAACTATAATCTTATTTTTTTATGCATTTTATTTTATCTTTTCGACACAGTGGATATGTGTAAAAACTGTAATTAGTAGTATAAGAGAGAGTATACAATAATCTCACGAAAAAAAACTTATTTTTTTTTTAAATTTTAAATTTTCATAGCGGGAAAAGTTGAAAAGTTATCCAATCACAATAGCGCGTTTTTCAAAAATAACATTTTTACTTCTACACAAATTTTAGATAACTGTTTTGATTATTAATTGTTAATATAAAATTTGATAAAGATTTTATTTATAAAAATAAAGGAATGAAAATTTTTTTAGATTTTATAAAGCTTTTAAGAAAATAAATATAAAGAATTTTATATCGAAGGAAAGTATCAACGAGGTGAGTGTATAACTTGATAGTGTTAGTGTGGTAAAAAAAAAAATGACGCAATAAAGCACTCAGTAGGGTGCGTGATACGTTTACTAAATTATCGTCATATATTTTCCGACTCAACTTTACTGACTCGCTATTGCTATTTATTTTTTCTATTCTTATTTATTTTTTCTATTTTAAATATCTAATACTTTCTATTTTATTATATTGTGTAAGTTCAATATAATAGAACTTACTCATTATCAGTTGATTAGTTCATTTTCAAATTCATTTGATTTTTTGAAAAATATATAAGCGTTGACTATTTCAAACTTTGAATCATGATGGAAGATGTGTAAATGATAAACAATGTAGGAATTCATTCAGATTAGGATAAGCTCTAATTAGCTTTGATTGTATGATGAATTGATGTCTCAATTTTTAGATAAAGTATGATTTTTTGGAAATAAAAAATTCAATAGATTCTCACGGAAAATTTTGATTAATAATGTTCTTCACTTATTCTGAACATTTTTAGCAATCTTATCGCTCAAATACTGTAACAAAAAATGACTCATACCTTCGACATTAAATTTGTTGAGGAAAATATGATAAATTTTATTATTCCATCACAGTTGAAACGGTAACATATTTTCCTTATCAAATTCTGACTCACGGAAGAGTAATAAAGAATTGCAAAATAATAAAATAAATATTCACGATTTGTTGATAAATTATCACGACTGATGATTCATTATTACATTTGCACTTTGGTTTATAGGAAATCATATATATAAATATGAAGCATACTTGCTTTTTTTAAAGTAATTCGTAAAACTATTGGTTCACGTGTTTTCCGACATATATTAAAGGTAAATAATAATATTTCTTAGTACCTGATCATTCATATATTTGTATGTCCATATTTACACAGAAAAAAAAAATTCTTGGTTGAAGATAAATATTCTTAATTCAAGAAAATTTTTTTGGAGACCTAAACTTTCTCAGATAAAGTAGTAATTTTATCTGACCAAAATAAATTCTCTTAGCTCAAGAAAATCTTGACTTGGTTCCCGAAAACGGTGGTCTTCAAAAATATTTTCTTGACTCAAGATAACTTTTTTTTCTGTGTACTAAATTTTACTAAATATAGATGTACAAACTACTAATTCCTTGATCGGGTACTAGGTCTTTTAACGTATGAGTATTTATTCGATCCGTATTTTTTTTGTTTTTGGCCCAGGTTCTCTCTAAATTGAAGGATTCATTTTTCCGAAAAATTCCCCTATATATATACATACATATATATAGCATCATAGTTTTAAAATCAAATTCTCATAACTGCTGTGTCCACTGATTCATTTCAAAAGATTTTCAAGCAATGAAAAACATCAATCTAAAAGTACTTATTTTAAGCGCCTTAATAATTTGCATCTGTATTTTATCATTTTCAACTGCCAAACGTATTGACAACGCCAGAGACGCAATGCTCAACAGTGGATAATGATGTACTTCGAGATCGGAACGTTTTTCGCGGAACGAAAATAAAAAAACAAAATGAAAAGTAAAAAAATCTAATGAATCTAGATTTCTAAAATGTTTCGCATAAGTACTAGTGTTAGTCGAAAATTACAGGTCGCCCCAACCTCTGGAGCTACCCTTTAAGCAGTCAAATTGCTAAATTTTTTTCATTTCCGTTGCGTGAAAAACGTTTCAATCTTCCGGTACATGGATAATGTCAAAATTTTGATTCAAATGGCTTGCATATATTTGGAAACCTCACTTAATTCGAAATTAAAATAATGTATATGCTACTCAGTCAATTAAATTACCAATATTTCAACCTAATCCATTAAATAAAAAATTTTAAAAATTTCATTGATGTAAAGGTTCAAAAATTCTCCTCCTGTTTTTAATACATATCTGTTGAACTCTAAAAAACATGACAAGTAATTTTTTTTCATATATTTAATACATTATAAAAAAAAAAAAAAATCGTAAAAGCTCAATATACCATAGGCAATTAAATTTCTAAGAATTCACGCCTATTACAGACTCCAAGGTATTTGAAGAGTCTTATAAGAGTGTAAAATATAATGTACATATATATATGAAGACATAAAACGTCGTACCGACATAGAGACTTATAGAACTAGTGCTGAGTTTGTAGAACCCGTTAACGATCCCTTAAGAAGTGTCGCACAACGAACAACTTCAGCAGTTTATCTATCTTTCTTTCTTTCTACATATATATATATATATAGGGAATAAAATGAATTGTCGGCTTGTTTTTAGTCGACGCAATGTGTTGAACAATTAAATAATTATAGTATGCGTCTATGAGTATATGAGATCTTGACATTTAAACTAAAAAATAAAAATGAAATAAAACAAGGATGATAAGTTTTAGTATACAAGAGATAAAAATAAAATATTCCATTATATTTTTATTTTAGTTGATATTACGTGGTCAGCCATCTTGTTTAATAAGTTAAGTGACGACGCAGCTGCCCGTCTCAATGAAACATTAGTTTACATTTTGATACTCAGTACATACTTATTATAAGTTTCTCGGTGTAGTTTAAGAGAGGGAGATACTAAAGATTATGATGGTGAGAAATTGAGAGAGATATTGTTCATTAGGAAGATGCGCGCACGCGATCATCTCGCCCTTACGACATTGGTAACAAGCACTTTGGATCATGTCGCTGGTTTTTTATTTATAAATATATATACTCGTGTTGCGGCGTCAAAATTAATATGACTAAATACTCAATTAGCTTTTTTTAGGACACGTTAATATTTTAGATGAGTATGGGGATATTTTATTTTTAGATCTTTTTTGTACCCGTATCATTTTTTATTTTTTAATTCATGTTATTGCGATTGTATTGAGATTTAAAGTCATCTGACCTCTTGAAATAATTATTTTTTATTTTATTAATTGAAAAGTAAAATTTTAATTTACACAATTTATGATTAATTGATAAAAATTCATCGCAGCTTAAAAAATTTCAAAAACTAAAATTTATTTTTTAGCAAAACTTTTAAATCTTGAATTAATTTATAGTAAAAAAAAAGTGATAATACTTTTTACTCATATTTATTATTGTTATTTTTTTATTTTTTTTATTGTTACTCTGTCTAAAAATATTCATTTCTCCCCAACGCTTTCTTAATCTACCAATTAATCATCACGTCACTCGTTCATTGTTGGAGTAATTAGAAAAAGTCAATTTATATTTATGAGCTAGCACGATATTGTCATGAAAATTGAAATAAGAATTAAACTTACTTGTTTATATATATTTTTATAATTTTAAATATTTTTAAAATCAATAAACTCTCGCAATAAAAATGATATAAAAATAGAAGAAAAAGTTAAAAAAAAAATTTTAATATGAGTTTAATTACAGTTTCTTATGGTAATTATGTACAATCAGTAATTAAAAAGATTGATCAAAAATTTGTATGTCAAATTTTGTAATCGAACATTCATAAATTTTCTAATAGTAATTAATATTCATTCGAATTTTTTGACTCTATAATTTCAAAGATCAGTGAGGACATATATTTAATGTTAACCAGTTGAATCATCTAAGTTTTAGTAAAAAAAAAAAAAAAATAAAGTTAGTCAATTAATCAATAGAATTGAGAAATCAAATAATTAGGCGTTTTATAACGAGGAACCTCATAGTAGTCAAATGTCAGATAAATAAAACAAGCGTGACGATGACGAATGGTTGATGGCAAAGTTACCAACAGAATTGAGGGGACGGTATACATCACAGAACAGCACAGTGAAATTGTGAACCGCGTTTTCAGGGTATTATAGGTAATGGTTAATGACATATCTATATATATGATACAAAATACATAGAATGTAGTATAGTAAACAGCTACCAAATCCCTGGAGAAATTTATATAGTGTTCCAGAAGCAAGCAGCCATACGAATTTTGGTTAATGTTTATTGCCACCTTTACAATTTGACTGAGCAAATGAACTGGGTGTTCTTTATTCTTTTTGTGGGCGATTTGATATTTTTAAAATTGTCTTCTTCATATTTTTATTTATACATTTTACAAAAAAGGATTTTATTTAGACCTAAATTCGCTCTATCATTCGGAGTTCCAGGGTTTTAAAAAAAATTACTCCGCTTACGGAGTAAATAGGGAGTTTATCTTTTCAGTAGAGTCGTTTCGGTGTGATCTGAATTTTATTTAAATCCGGGAATTTTTTTTCAGTGTGATAATGGTTAATAGTAATGAATAATGAGTATAATGACGGTAATAAATAATAAATGAATGTAATGTTAAAATATAAGTTGTTAAAGAGACAATTGTAGATCGTGTTACGGTAAACAAAATTTATTTGAGTAGATTATGCAGTGGTTTTGACAAGGGTGTAGTATCACGCCGGTAACAACAACAAGAACAACAGCAATAGCACCAGCGGTAGCTGTAGTTCTAACAGTAACAAGGGAGAAAAGATGAGAGAATGAGAGAAGAAGGGATTGAGGATAGAGACGAAAATGAGGGAATAACTTTGTACTATATAACAGCGCCATCAAGCTGAAACAATGTTAATCTATTTACTTGTGACGTGCTCTACTCACTTTTCTTCGTTCCTTTCGCTTAATATATATATTATCCTTTTGCTCTTTATATAGGTATATATATAATATATATAGGTATAAACTCATACTATCTCAAAAAAAGTTTGCTTTGCTTTCCCGCATCCAGCCTTTATCAGACTCGTATTTCATCACTGCCGTCCGTTTATGAGAGTGGGTAAGAAATTAACTTTTTCGCTAATTAACTCCCTGGAGTTACTAACGAACCATGAAGAATGCATCGTGTCTTCTTTGCCTATTTTAAATTTTGCTATCTTATTTTTTTTTTTATTTCCTTTTTTATTATTATTATTATTATTATTATTATTATTATTATTATTATTATTATTATTATTATTATTATTATTATCATTATTATTATTATCATTGTTATTATTTAAATTTACTCTAAATATTATAAAAAAAGGGAAATAAAAATATGACATCCAAAAATGAAATACTCTTCATTGAAATTAAAATTATGTTCGACTTAAACACAATGAAAAGTTGAAAGAAATAAAAAATTGGCCTTTTTAGTACACGGAGAAAAATGTTGGCTCAAAATCTACCAATTTTTGTTATGCTGCCGACCAAACTTGAAACAGGAAGGGAAGCACCCAAAAAATTACTATGCTCATACGAAAATTATTATGCCGCATCACAATTATTGTAATGTATAAAAGTAATTGTTATTAAATCTTATCGATAAGTTTCTCGCTCGTAGTAAGTATTGTGATACAGCATAATAATTTTTTGGATGCTTCCCTTCCTGTTTCAAGTTTGGTCGGCAGCATAATAAAAATTGGTAGGTTTCGAGCCAACATTTTTCTCCGTGTAATTTTGAAGAAAAAGAAAATAATTTTCTTACTTTTTAATCCACTACATAGATTTCAAATTTTCAAAAAAAAAAAAAGGAAAATTTTATTGACCAATCTGATTTTTATCAACTGATTTTGGCATTTCAACTCTTGAGAAGTAGGCCCTGACTAATTTTAAACAGTCGTCAGAAAATTTGTGTGTATGAACCAAATTTTTTACCGTCTTACATCATTTTTATATGAATCACGATATAGGGGAGGGAGGGGCAAAAAGGATTACTTAAGAAAATACCAAATTTTCAAAGACTCAAATACTGACAATTGATTTTTGAAAAAGTTTAACAAAAAATTCAAAATAACGCTCAATTATATTTACAAGTAATTTTTGAATGTTCAAACCCATTTAAAATATAAATTCTTTTTTTAACAAAATTTTGGAGTTCCCCGTCTTGTCTACCCTACCCCTTTTCGCCCCCTTTCTCTCCTTTTCGAATGCAATTAAAAGTATTAACAAAAATTTTTTTTAATTTTTCAACAAATTTTTGCTTGCCCAAAAATAAAAACTAAATTTTTCTGGCATTAAAAAAAAGTAGCGTTCCAATTTAGCCCAACCCTCTCCTATATCAAATAGAGTTAGTTATTATTATTATAATTATTACTACTGAAAATCAAATGGAACAGATTGAATGCATAGATAATGATGATGATGATGATGATGATGATAATCACAAACGAAATAATATCACTGTAGTACTTGTCACGTTACGTCAATGGAAATTCGATTTCCCGAAGCGTCGCGGTCCCTTGCCGCAATTGAGAGTATGTACATGTATACATATATACATACATATATAGAGAGTACAGTGTATGTAACATAGAGTACAGTAGTGATGTATAGCAACTATATGGAATTCACATGTATGTACATATATATAGAGTACAGAAGTGCGACACTCGATGAAAGTTCTCCGGAAGTGGCAACGGCACTCCGGTCGTAGTCGACGTCGACGCGGAATCGATACTACTATCCATCTATCCGTCCATCTATCCATCCATCCATCGAGGGAGATTTCTCGTCAAAGTATCATCTCCTATTCTCTTTCAAGGGTTTTTTTATCTCACTCTTACTCGCTCGTTCTAAATTTCTTTCTCTCTCGCCATATCCATTCTTTTTAGTTTATATTTTTTGCGCTTGTCTTTCACGTCCATATTCACTCTGTACTTGTACTCTTTCCTTTCTCTCTTACTCCATCATTGTCTCTTGTACTCTATGCTCTTGTGTACTGTCGTCACTCTAAGCCACCAAGTGCTCGTCGACCATTACCATAATGACAACGACGTTGAATTCGTGTTCAAGAGAACTCTCGGTACCGTATATACGATAGTATTGTATATACCTACCGACTCACTACTGAAAAAATTATTTCCAGGGCACTAGTGACTTTATAAAGTTACTTTCAAATATACTGAACTTTTATTTTAACCACAAAAAAAAATTTTTTTTTCTTTTTGTCTAAAAATTTATACTGGGATGACCTTATTTTATTTTTCGGCGTCATTTAATAATAATTTTAGTAAATTATTCGAGATTTTTTTAAATCAATTTAATTAACTTTAACTTTGTCTTAAAAAATCATTTTTGCTATTAGAAAAAAATTATTTTAATTCTGAATAAACTTTATTTTTTTTAAAACTCGAAATTTTGGTATACTCTTAAAATTTGATAAAAGAAGAAATTTGTTTTTTCATTGTCGTTTTTATAAAATTTACTTGATTAAAAATTTTTAGGAATAAGAAGTATCCGGAGCATGGCTCTGGGTAAAAAAAAAATTGATTCAGGCTCACTTCACCTTATTTTCTTTTTAAGTTACCTATTAGCCAACGATTTTCCGATAAGATCTCGATTTTTCGATTTAAATTCAATTTTTCTACTTTTAGAACTTTTTTCATCTCAGTTTGAACTTATTCGTCTTTACTTCAAGCTCGACAGTCATTCACCCTACTTTTGACTTCCTGACCAAGTCCAAAAAGTTATTTATTCGCCTTAATTTAGACTTGATCAATCAACTCAAAAACAAGCAATATTTTTTAGTCTAAAATTTGTTTTTCACATTTTATCTTAGTTTTGATTTTTGCGCCTTATGATTTAAGTCGAATGAGTCTAAACCAAGGTTCGAACTCATGTATTTCATATCTCCATAAAAAAGTCGAGTTTCTTGTGAAAAAAGCTCTAATTTCGACTTGGTTAACCAAGTCTTATTTTTGACCCGGGAAAACGCTTTCAAAATTTGGTAAAACAAAATCCTTTCGAAATAAGTAAAATTGAATTATATAAGGTGCTTATAAACCAGAATAATTAATTACTCGATTAGTTATTCCACTGCGCACCGCTTTCCTTCATTAATGTAAATTAAAATCGAATATGAAATGAGTACTTAGTATATAAAGAAGAAAAGTGATGGAAAGAAAAATATTTTTGTTAGTTTAAATACAATTCTTAAAGAAAGTAACGGAAGGAGAAACGGAAAAGTGTCATCAGAAATGCACAGCCGGTGGGCCAAGTGCGATTTACTATAGCTTCCAGCTACTGAGAACTTCTCGAATAATAATTACTGGCATGAGCTTGATTCATCACAAAAGTTTCCTACGTAAGATGCTTTATCTGCGTGCCGCAGTCTCCAGAAAATTAATATGCTAATATTCGCACATTGTCAAATATATATATATACAGATATTTCCGTACTATATATCACTAAAATATACCTTCCATTCTCATCCTCTCTTTTATTAATTAACTCTCTTAAAGATACACACAATCGTACAGTATATACAACGAATAATTGCGTACATCAAAATTTGTAACAAATATTTATAAGGTCACAAACTTTGAAAGCAATTAATTATCATCTTTACTCATACAATCTCATAAATTTATTTTAATCCCCTTCTAAATATTTCATAACACCAATTAAATTCTTTAACTCATTTTGTACATTACCAAATTTTATTTCATTATTTAAAAAATATTAAACATTAAAAAAAAATCTAAATTGAGATCATGATCACGATAATAATCATAGACACGGGCATAGTCTAAAGTATGTTACAAAAAAAATAACATTTAATTTGAAGACCGTCACCCAAGAACTCAAGATCGTTTGAAATAATTAGCGGCAATGACCAAGTGTCCAAGAAGTGACGACAAGACGCGGGCGCGTGACTCACGCACATGTTCGACAATAACGGTCTTGTAATAGATGTCAGAAAAAAATAAACTAACCCGTGCGGCTTTTTGTATATGTGACAATAAATTGTTACGCCGCTACTGCCTGTTATATCATTCCTATTTTCGAAGTCTTCTTTCATCTCCATTAATTCCCACATTTATTTTTTTTATTCACTATACACTTTTTTAAATTCAAACATCGCATACATCAAGATAGTCTTCCATTACATACACTAACGGTATTTACGTAGGCAGATATGTTTACAGTGTACGGTCTTATATCTTGGAATAATCGACAAATCGCAGTACCGTGTTTCCCATCGGCTTACAATTTATTTTTTATTGCAATGCCTACGGCAATTAAAATTTGAAATAAATTAAATTTTTATAAATTGTGGAGACTAAAAATTTTTTGAGGGGCTTGAAGACAAAGTATGTTGTAGTTAATAAACAGTGACAATGATGAACGTGTAATTTACTAATGAACTTGGGAAGCTTATATACAAACACACAAATGTATGTGTATGCATGTATATATAAATATGTTTGGTAGCACGGATGGTATGTCGCTAAATCACTGGACATGGACTGGGGCACGGGGAAAGTCCAGATGCGACCCGAGATGAGATGCTCTGCTAATTTGCCCCTGTCATACTCTGCAATTCCACCCCCATGGCTCTAACTGTGTTGTGGTGTTGCGCTTGGACTCGCTTGTGACATTGACCAACTGCTCCTTAATAGTCTTGAGACCCGGAAAACTTTCAAATTATTTTCTTTTTAAAAAAACGAAACTGAAATTTTTTTTTTTCAGTTTCAAATATAAGTTATTTTTTATAGACCGTAAAAAATGGAGTAAATTTTAGTTTGAACTCCAAATTCTAGAGTTAAAAAAAATGAGACTGCAGACAGAGTAAATTACCTATGACTCAGAAATTTTGAGTAGGGGAGGGGGGAAACTGGGTACTTTAGAAAATACAAGATTTTCGGGCTCATAAACGTTGGTTTATTTTTTAATGATATTTGAAATGAATAGAAAAAATTTTTCAGCTGTTGGAAAAAAAATTATGATACTTAAGTTAGCCGACCAATAATTTTTGGATTCTTTTTTAAACAATAAATTACTAAAAAAAAAAAAATTTGAAAAAATTGCACGTATAGCTTATTGAATTTTCTACATGTGCATATTTTTATTTTTATTTTTTTTTTAAATTAAGTCGTTGAAACAAACATTCGAAAATTTTTAACTGTGAATTAAAAAATTCTCCATAAAGTGAATGATTTATTTGAATCAAAAAATAATTTTTCTCAATATATAGTAGCAAGAAAATGATTTCGAGATAAAACTGATTAATTTAAATTGAATCGTGATTGCAAATAGTCAATCTAATAACTCATATTTATAGGTACATATTAGTAGGATAATGATATTAGATAGGAGTAGTTTGATGTTTTATAGTGAATAGTATATAGTCAATAGTCTATTGTCTATTGTCTCCTTGACTTGCACCTTGGCAAAGTGTGTTCATAAGATAAGATCAATGGAAAATGTATAATGAATGAGCGATAAATTAGTTGAGTGCAACATTGAATCATACTGAGTAAGATAACGACGAAAAGTGATATAGGTATGTAATCAGAGAACGGATTGCTATCGTATCAAATATAAAATGAATTATAAGTAATTTATAAATAGATTTTTTAATACTGTCTATCATTTTACATTATACACATTTATAATCTAGTATTTTTAAACTAAAAAATATTTTTTATATGGAAACGGGAAACCGGGGTATGACGGTCCACAAGTGAGTAATTATTTCTTCAACTTTTTCGTAATAAATGAAAATTTTTTCTATTTATTTCGAAAAAATATATCATTTCAATAAAAGAAAAAAATTTCTGACGTATGACCCCTCCATTCGCTATAAAATTTTCAAAAATATTTTTATTTTTTAGCGGTTTTTAGACGTCTCATTTTACTCCTCATGTTTTTAAATTTTTAAAAAACCCTAAAGAATTTTTTTCTGCAAAATTTCGGAAGCGGGCCAACATGCCCCGTCTCTCATATGTGTATAAGTAATAATGAAAATAAACGTATTAAATAAGCATGACAGTATTGATTTGATTCGGACAAAGTGCATATCGAATTAATACAAACTAAGTGTGGGTTAAGTTTTAAATATATAACATATAATTAACAAACGTAAGGTATAGACAAATACAACCTACCGCAGCATCATATACACTGATAACATATTGGCTCGCTCGCGGTTATTACTCATTAGCTGGTGGTCGAGTGTGGGAATCAAGAGCGGTCTCGCTCTACAATGGAATTATAATGGCTCCAGTACTGCAGTACGATTCATTCTATTTCGAGCCCCGAGAAGTTTGTATCAGAGACCTGCAGACGACTTATGGAGACGATCCTTGAGCATTCAAACGGTTCTTCTATTCTGTCTTCATATATACTATACACAGCAAGTATATGCGCAAATATATCTATATGTATATGTATATTTTCGTCTTGCGCCTATGGAGAATGCACGCTCTGTGCCCAGACCGGGACCATGTTCTGCTTTTGATCCGTGCACCAGATAAGATCATCCTTTGTTACCAACTGCCTCGTACCTTCAGGATCTAGAGCTCCATATTAAACGACAAACCTCTAGACTAAATCTTTTATATTTCTATTGCAGCATCTAAACATCAATTTTATATTCACATTCAAGTCCCATAATTACATAGAAATTTTTTTTAATTACTACAGTATACATTGATGTCATCTTCATTTTAACTAAAGTCTTCTTTATGATGTTTATAAAATATAAGCAATAATTGTGAAGAAATTAATTAATAAAATGTACATTAATTAAATTTTTAAATATGTATAATAAAAAAAAATATTAAGTAAATATGTATACATATATATTCATAAAAAATATGCCGTTATCTGGCTGTCTACAATTTTATTTTTTATATTTTTTACAGAACTTTATTCAACAAGAGAAAAATGTATTATCATGTTCCCATGAAATCACACATTTTTTTTGATTCCCACCAATTTAATACGGTGGAAAAAAATTTTTTTATTAATTTAAATTTAGTAATAATATCACAGTAACATTCGTAATTATGCGAATATGAACGGAATTATTTATATTAAAAATGACATAAATTGAAAAATATTTATGGTGAATAATAGAGGCGTGTGTGGCATACTAAGAGTGTATGAGGGAGGATGAGACGATGTAAGCAAGGAGATGAGGTATGAGAGGACTTTAAGGCTCTGAGGCAAAAGCAAAGGCATGGCCGAAGGCGGGTGAGAAGAGGCAATGCGAACTGTAGTACTGTAGTGCTATACGTGGTGGCGTAGTGTAAGGCTGATGGTACACAGAGCTGACCAGCGTGGTATGGTATGGTATGGGCATAGGACGGCTTGGCAGCAGGGCATCTCCGTGTTGTCCTGCTATGCCGCGGGTGCAACGACCCGACTGACCTTTGTCCGAAGCGAGCTCTGGCCTGGCCTCGCCTGGCCTCCTGCACTTACACTATATACCAAGCCAACAGCAAAGTGTATACGCCTCTTATCCTCGTCGCTTCCATCTGCACTCCATCCTATCCAATGATAAGTCGATTCTCGTACTATCAGCCTGATTTTTGGTTTCTCGAATTTATCAAAATTTATCTTGCTTAAAATATTAAAGTAAATAAATGTCTGAAGAATTAATTAACCCCCGGAAAAAATGAATTATTTTGATATAAATAAAATAATGTCATAAAAAATGGTATTTTACCACTTGGTACAATAGCATCACAATATCATATGATCAATGTATGATATTTATTTATAAACACTTATATATCTTAGAGCTCGATTCACTTATGACGGCATCCCGCTGTTCGCGTGCGCAAAATACGACGCGAGGACAAAGTAAGCCAGGTTGGTGCGCGGCAACGTTTTAACGACGTCATAAAAAATCCTCGAGGTCCTTGAATGAAGCTAATCCTTCACAGTATCTTTTAACATTTTTTATTTCTTAAATCCACACTTTTCATTGCTCTATATGATACCAACTCTCTTAAGGATATCTGTTTTATCACTTGCTTTTTCATTGGCTCAATAACTTTTCCCCAGATCTTAAGCAATAATAGCATCTTTATTTAAATCTGAATTTACTCCATCACTCGGAGTTCCAGAGCTTAAAAAAAATCTCTCGACAAACGGAGTAAATATAGGGAATTTTTTTCTTTTCATCGAAGTGATGTGAATTTGATCACAATTTGCATCCAACTTGGAACGGAGTTTCAGTTCTAAAATGAATCTTTGAAGTGAATTTCACTTTGAGGAAACTGAACAAAAAATCATCAGCTTGGAATTTTCTCCGAATTCGCTTCGCGTTCACCCCGTAAATTTTTACAAATCATCTATTAAATATTTACCTGACAATCTATCAGTTATTAACTATAGATTTCTCTTGACTACACGTTAATGTATTCGAAAATATTTTTGGTATCCAATTTTCTTAATAAAAGTTACTGAATATTTTAGAAAATTATCAACATTGATCATAAAAAGTGTATATAAAAAAATAGGACACAATAGTTATGTGTGATCGAAAGTACATATGACATAATTTACATGAGTAAATCGGAAATAAACCTGTTGCTTTAATGGAACACAGCTTACGTAGTGCATGCGAATGAGAATCATGTGATCTGTAGTATCTTGTATATCTATACATGTCCGTATATACAAGTGAATAGTGAAGTGATAGCAGCATAGAGTGAGAGCTACAGAGAGTCCTGCTGTCACTCTGGCACCTCTAATGACGAGAACGAAGCTCTTGTGAGCTGATGATTATTCCATAAATCATTGGCGAATGCTCCGAGTTATCACTATCTCTCTCTCTCTCTCTCTCTCTCTCTTTCTCTCACTTGTACGGACATACCGTCATATTCAGACGCCACAGGCGGTAGAGCATCACTCTGCTCATCTACTACATATATCTACTCTCTTTCTCTTTCTATTCCATCACTATATATAATATATAATATACAGTACATACTATTACTATTATATATATATATATAACTATACCTGAGGCATCAGCCGCGTGCTATTATCCCGTTATCCATGCCACAGGATTCAATGCAATAACAAAACTCTGCATTACATATGGTATGGTCAACTATCAAATAAATTATATATTACGACATTAATATATTTATAGAAAAGTATTATTATTATTATTATTATTATTATTATTATTATTATTATTATTATTATTATTATTTATATTACACTATGAAAAAATCGGGGTAAAAAAATTTTTCAACGTGCGTGAATGCGTGTGCGTGTGTGTCCGAATATGTGTGTGCGTGAGTGTGTGCGTATCAGCTGATCAGTAATGTAATACGCGAGGTTTTACTTCGATTTTATTTAATAGAGTTATTTTTTATTAATAATATTTTCAAAACTCCTCTCCGGAGTGGATTTCGACTCCGCAAAAACTTCCCTTCGGAGTGAATTTTACTCCGAGGGGTTTGAATAATTAAAAATTCACTCCGCGAATTTTTTCCAGTGTACAAATTATTAATGAACAAAAAATTATCTATTAATTTATTTATAAGATAATTATTTTTTTATTTTATAGTAATATATAACTATAAAGCATGAATGCCATTGATGGTAAATTGACATTAGAGATACTAGAAAATAACGATTGGGTTAACGGTGATAAACTATTAACGAGTTATTACTTTTTAACGGACACCATACCACACGGAATATAATATAATACGAACGGCAATAATATAATGAATAGAAGATACTTGTACGGGTGGATAATTTGTAGGAGAAATGAACGACCAGGTATCGTGAGTTGAGGTGGATACCTTGTAACTATTTAGTTCCAATAGTATGAGCTATTTACAAATAATGTTTAATATCCTGCGATAAGCTGATAGCGAGAGTACCATGCCCACTAATCGATAATCGATCGTAAAATATATATATACACATATATATTTCCCTGTATGAAATTATTTTTATAATTGTATATATTAAAGATATATTAGTTTATATATTGGATATTATATTATATATTGTATATTTATATTTAAACTCACGCAGACTTTGTAGGAACTTCAAATTAACCTTCTATAGATATCATCATGCACGAATAGAGATATGAGTATTTATTTGCTGCTTTTGATATATTAAGTTTATATATAAATATATGGATATGTAATACCATGAAAGTGAATTATTACTTATATTGGTTGATGTACTGACTTTATTTTCATATTTATTATAACTTGTATTTAACTTAAAATTTTTATATTTACTATATATATATATATATATATTTATTTATTTATTTACTGGTCGTATTTTTTATACTTTTTTTCTTGCATTAGGGAAAGATAGAGCAGAATGAGGCACCTGAATTTTTTTAATGAACTCTCGGAAAATGAATCAGCGAAATTTTACTGATTCAATCAGTGAACTTTTCGTCACTGGATTATCCAGCAAAATTCACTGACTCAACCAGTGAGCTGAGCGATCACAAAATTCACTGGTTGCATCAGTGAATTTTGTTGGTTGAATCAGTGACTCACTGACTGAATCAGTGAAATTTCACTGATTCATTTTAAGAGAAAATTTTAAATTTGCCACACTGTCAGGTCTAAAAAAAAAATTAGATGTCTTATTTTGGGCCATCTTCTCTTTAATGACTGAGGTCTCGTCATACCCCGAGTATTTCACATCGCTTTGAAAATTAAAATGTACCCAAATTATCTGAAAACTTGTCAATACACAAATTTTTTTTCATCAAATTTGTGGAGCATTCTATCACCCCCCCCCCCTTCCTTCATCATGTAAATCATTCTTTTTATGAATGATAAATTTCGTTTGAAGATTTGAAGAAACATTTCCGTTTATTTATAGTGGATATAGGAGGATATTATTTCTTTCGACGATTCACACCAAGATCTTTTACTAGTAAGTGCGACCAGCATTGCAATATCTTATATTATACACCCTCCACTCCCGTGTATCGTACATTCAATATGGGTATATAGTCATAGCGCACTCTCTGAAAGCAGCGAGAACGAAATTCACCGTCACGCTAGTCTAGGCACGAAAGATCCTGTTCTGCACTCTCTTCCCTCAGTTATGTGCTCATGTTATGCGTTTATTTTTTATCTCACGATGACTCGTGCACTCGTGCCAGCACACTCGACTCATCTTCACACGCCTTGGTACAAAAACAAGTACAAACAAAAAAAAAATGAAAATATTTCTAAAACAATTAAACACTTGACTCAAAAATTCCTATAGATTATTATTTAAAGTGTAAAATAATAAAAAGTAAATGCAGAAAAACACCTACCATAGATATATACAGCGGAAATAATTAGTTGGTAATAAATGATGTAGTACATAGACCGTTACTTGTCTAATAAATCATTTTCGTTCATGCAGACTCTCATAAAATTATAGGAATTAAATTACAAATAATTATTAATACTTTACAATTGTTTCTAATAATTATAATGGTTATTTTATTAATTAACAGTAATTAAATATCTACTGCAATAATTTATCTTTAGGCATAAAAATCACTTCTTATTATCAATTATAAATAAATAGAATTTTTTTTTTTTAATTGTGATTTTTAAATTAGAGCAGATCAGGGGCAAAATTAAAATTCAATTTGTTACGGAAACAAATTTAATTAGAATGGGGCAAGTTGGCCACGCGAAGTAAATTAGCTAATTAAAAATTTTGAAAAAAAATTTCTAGTTTGAATTTTTAGAGATCAATTTTTGGATGTCAATTTTTTCCATAAAAAAAAAAATTTCTATTTTAAAAAAAGTCAAATTTTGAATAGGGGCCAATAGATAAATTTTTTATTGATTGAAAATATTGATGTGTTCAGTAAAATTTCGAGTAAATGAATATTTTTTAACCAAAAAAAAAAACGATACTGCACTTAGCCGCCGTTTATTAATTTTTGAACTGTTTTTTCGAAGCAATAACTTAAAAAAAAAAATATTTTAAAAAATTGCACTTATAGCTTTTTAAATTTTCTACATGTGCATATTTTTAGTTTATTTTTTTTTGTAACTCATTCGTTAAAAAAATAAATCCGAAAACTGTCGACTGTCTGCTAACTGCAGGATCATAAAAAAAACAATGTTTTATCGTGTGTTTTACTTGCTCTCTCTAGTAAAAATGAAGTTTAATTGGCGATTATTTATTTTTGCAATAAAAAATAGTTATTAAAGTGTCTTGATATAAATAATCTCAGCGCACATCAGCAGTCGACAGTAGTCGGCGTACTTCCAAAGGCACCACACAATCTCATTGTAATAATATACAGACAGACAATGTGTTTTGTCTGATGATGTTTCTGTTGCACTTTCGCTTATTCCAGACTACCGAGTTTTGACCACACAGTGGCTGCTTTGTGGTCACGCGATTACAGTCAACTTCATTTTCTTTACTGGCAATTGGGTTCAACTCAATGCCACCCAAAGACCTTGAAAATCTAACAGTTGTTTTTAAATTTACTACTAATTATGCTGATAATAATAATTAAAAATTACCAAAATAGGATCAGAGAAACAATTTTCGAGTTGTTAATTAAAAATAACAATAAAATTTAATTTTTTTCGGCTCAGTACGAATACAATAATTTTAATTCTACAATCGTAAAAACGGCCTCCTGCTGTATTTAAATTTAAAACCGTAATAAAGAACAACTAGCGCTACACCAGTCGTTTTTTCATTGCATTAAAATAAACCGAGTAAGTTTTAAAATAAATAATAAAAATAATGACACTACGAAACAAGTGTTATGCATTATATAGCTCGTGCCTCAGGTAATCGGTGTGTCGCAGCACGTTCACACGAATATGCCGGGGAGTAAAAGTGCTCTGGGAAATTATATCATACTCCACCTTTCTTCTCTTTCTCTCTTTCATACGTGTTTTAACTACGTAATACGCATATTTAATTTTACTTACATTACTTGTTCATAAATTTTACAAAGAAGATCCGTTTTGCTATTAAAACAATTAAAAAGATAATAACAATAATCATAAATTTATTATTTTATTTAATTAATATAAATACACTTGCATTTCTTATCGGTATTTCATGTTATTTTTATTTCTTATCTAATTTTCAATCGATAAATTATTTTTTTTTTAAATTTCCAACTGTATGCTTTAACAATTTCCTGTTTCATTTATTTATTTGCATTAAATACATAAAAAATTTTTATTTAAATTCTATCCTACGACAGGACACAGAGTGCTGAAACTAGCAGACAATAATTTTCGAATTTTTTTTCAACCATTTAATTTAAAAAAACAGAAAAACTAAAAAAATGCACATGTAGAAAATTAAAAAAACTATAAGTGTAATTTTTTGAAATATTTTTTTTTTTTAAATTTATCGCTTTAAAAAAAATCCAAACTTAGACGTCAGATAATTTCAGTATCATCATACAGAGAAGGCATTACTTCTTAATAGAAAATATTGGGGCAAAATGAAACACAATTTTTTTGTTTCGTGTATGTTCTACATATATATCCTAGGAAATGTATGGCGTAAGACAGTCACTTCGATTAGGGCAACGATTTTTGAATTTTTATCGAAAAAAAAATTTTTGCGTTTACTAAAATTGAAAACAGTAATAGTAATGCTCGTACAAAAAATATGAAAAACTGAAATTCTGTATGAATATTCATTAAATATCAGTATTCAAGTCATATATCTTTTGAAAACTTTCAAAAAAATTAAATAACGAAAGAATTTTTTTTTAAGTTCATTTTACCCTCAAGTAAACTTTTTTGTCAATTTCTAATAAAAATAGCAAATTATTAAGACGCAAAATTTTTTTTTTGGTCAAAATTTTGAAAGTCATACTATTTGTGCCCCATTTTTTTTATAGATTGAAGATAAATATTATTAACAAAAAAAATTTTTTATCAAATGGTGGCCTATTTCACCCCACAGTCTCATTTAGTCCGATTCTCCTCTGATTTATTATAGTAATCAATCATTTTAAATGAAAAAAAAAAAACTAATTTAATAGAAACTACAGATTATAGTATGCATAACTTATGATAAATATTATTTTGCAAATAAAGTAAAATAATAAACACCTTCAAGATCACATCATATTCAATACCCTCGTCAAGCATGTGACGATTACAAAATTCATTAAAAAAATACTTCATACGGAGCTAATAATATAAACCGTAACATACATCAGAGTTTATACTTGCATAATTACATTTACACCAAGTATCTGTATATTATTGCACATTAAATATTCCGTTAAATCGTTATAACGCGTCTACTTATTCAAGGTCTCATACCGTAAGCTAGATGCCACTATATATATATATATCTATATATAGCACGGCATAATCTATACCACAACTAATCAACCAACCAACTGGAAAGAAAGTTAATTAATCGATTCTTGTTGAGACACAACGTGATCCGTCTCATAATCGATCTCGTCTTTCATCTTTTTTTTTCTTCACTTCTGTTTAATTTAAACAACAATAATTAAACATGTCATATTTTTTTTTAAAATTAGTTTAAAATTTTTAAATTTTCATATAATTATTTTTAAATCCCTGCGTCTTGACTTCTACATTAACAAAGATTTTTTTATTCGAAGAATAATTTAAATAAAAAGATTGTTACTGAGTAGACACATCATGTTGATATATATATGTGGATATATTTTATATACATTTTTAAGTTGTCGGCAATTGCTGTAAGGTGTATAATATACTTATATATATATGTATATAATTGAATATCCTACTTCTTTTTACGTGAATTCTCTCACGATCCCGTGACTTGACCGAGAGACTCGTCGCGTTATACATTAACGTCACTGCGTAGGTATATCTTAGCTACCTCATCGTGACAACGACATCCAGACACACTGTTCATCGTACCTTTGTCCTACAACGTGTTATTTTTAATATTTTTTGTTCCTCGAGCATTAAATGAAAATGTTTGTGTAAATCATGTGAAGAATGGCTAGTAGTCCTCGCAAGGACAATGTCGTACAGTCTTTCTTGTCTCCAACAAAATTAAGTATAAAGACTCTGTCAGGCCTCGGCTAATTAGATTCAATTAAATTTTTTTTCTGATTAATTTTGACGTATCAGTAACAATTACTGAGAACTCAATGATGTGTTGGGTTTAGATTAAATGTTTTTTTATTTCAACTTAAGATTATATCTTTATGATTATCAAGTTGATTAAGTGTTGAAGATAAACCTGTTTAGGTATTTTGAATAAGATGTTTTTGCTTTGTTTTAATTTTGGATTTGAATTTTTTAATTAAATTGAATTTGGTTGATTAGAAGTTCAATATTTTTTTTTTAAAGTATATATTTAATTGTTGATTTCGGATGATGAGTAATGCGAAAATAAAGTGTTGAAAAAATTTTTTTTTAACGTCAAATAATAATGAATAATTACATTTTGTTGTTAGCCTCACCTTTGTGTTATTTAAGAATATATTTCATTTCCTATATATGTGGCGTTCGAATCTCAATTCGTCTTTAATTTTCGTCGGCATTTCTGTTCTCCGAATGAGTAATTACTACCGCGGACTATGTATCATAGAGGCATTCACGACAAATCAAAAGTCTCGAATCGTGTTAATCGTTTTGACTTCTGCTGCTCTCACGGTAATTCCTTTCTCACCTTTTTTTGCGCACATTCTTCTACAATAGATTATTCTCTTATTAACCATCACCGAAATAAAATTTTAAGCTGACACAGTAATTACAGTATTTTATTTAATGATTATTAAATCTGATATTTTCATCCATGCTATAAAATATATTTCTCAATTAAATTATGTCCTATTTAAATCAAATACAGTTTAAAAATTATTAATCAATTTAAAGTTATTTCATTTCCGACTCATATTTCTCATAATTAAATTTAAAAATAATTTGTCAACCGGAAAATTATAATTTCCGGGCATATGCATTTTTAAAAGTTAATCCGTTATGGGCTAAAAATCACAGCGTGCCCCCACAAAACATATCGATACTCAACGTTGTTTAGTTTTCAAAACCATCATCGTACATATATATGTACATATGTATATATATGTAAGGGTAGTCGGTGTTGACCACCTGCTCGCGGTCACCCCAGTCTATACTTCTAATATAATACTAAAAAAGACTATGGGTATACGCAGTAATCCCCGAATACACCGGACATTTCTTGGCCCTTAGCCGCCCCTTCGTCCCTTCCTCGTCGTATCTCTTTTTTTTCATATCTCTTACGCTCTCTTAAATCAAGGGGATGTAAATCCCGGCATGGGAAAAACTGTAAAAGTATGTTATACATATACATGTATATATGTATATATAAATAATATATATGGACAGCTAGATACTAAGTAGCACCGTTTTTCGTCTACTAAGTTGATCTTGTCCCCGAGAATTTGTCACGTTTTCGTTGCCTAAAATATTACATACTAAGATACTCATATTACTTAGTATTATATATATAACTTCGTCCCTTGACTAATATCCGTGCGAGCTCTCATATCTGAACAGTATATATATATATATATATATATATATATATATATATATATGTATGTATATATAAGTAATACCAAAAATTATTGGGGAAAAATGCATCTGCATATGCTCATATGTGTATTTTTTTTTCTTTGAATCGATGTTCGTTATGAAATCAAAGATATAGTGTTTGAAATTTAAAGTTACGGTTTCAGCCTTTCAGAGGGATTTATTTTAAAATTTATCACTTTAACATGTTTCAAATAAATTTTATAGATATTTTTTTAACGAGATATTTTTCTATAATGTTCGTTTCGTTTAAATTTTGAAAATTTGAAGAGAATTTATTATAAAAAAAAGAATGTGAATTTGATAATATCAATAATATATAATAAAAACAGAGTTAATAAATATTATTGTGGCTATAAATAAAGCGCAAAAGGTCAGAACAAAATTTATATATCTCAAAACGTTGATAAATTCCTCTCAGCTTTCGATGACCGCGATAGAGTATGTGGCGCCAAGTTATCTTTTTTTTATCAGTTTTTGAAGGTAGTGTAGGTGCGCGGTTGAAAGGTATAGTAGCAATTCACAACATACAGAACACTAGGAAAAGACCTCAATGTTTTAACAGAAGAGCAATCCGAGGACAACCCTTGAGAAACGAATAAGAAGCAAATAGAATGAGTAAACTGTAAAACGGAGTTAAGATGGTAGGGGCAGATGGCGCGAAGATCGTGCCATTGTTTGCCCGCTGACAGCGATAAGTTCACAATAAAGTTACATTCGCTTCCAACGAAAAGATATCCTTTACAATAACCTCTCTTCTATATTCTCTCTTTTCCTCTTATATCGCATCCACTTGCAACCCCTGGAGCACACACATGCTTGTTCGCATTTCTCGTTGTTACTGTTGTTGTTGTTGTATAGGTACTCGCGATAACCATAACTCTTTTGGCACCCGCGTTTTAGATTTTTCTCTCTTAAACTTTTTTTTGCTTATTTTATTGTAACAATACAATATCTACTTTGATCGGTCTATACTCTCTCTTTATATTCATTCGTTCATATATATAGAGATATTTTGTATTATTTTTCGTTTTTTTTGGGTTAGGTTTCAAATTGTTTTTTTAGCATTGAATGCAGTTATTTCATGGTTTTTTTTTCAAGTAACATTGGTTATATTGAACCTCGATGAGAGACTGCTGGAGAAGTTAAAACGACTTGGTATATATTGAAACTCAAGATTGTATTACTACATGCCTATAGGTCAACATATCGTGCACAAGAAATTCATAAAATAAATAAAATTCATGATTACGATGTATACAATCGTGTTTTAAATATAAATATAGAAAAGGCATAAAAACGAATTTTATATTTATTATTCAAATTTGGAAGAGGAGAAAGTAGTGATTCATGATTCTAAATTTAACAGACAATCAGCGATTTTCGGATTTTTTTTTTCAACAAGTCGATTACAAAAAAAAAAAAATATGCACATGTAGAAAATTTAAAATACTACAAGTGTAATTATTTAGAATATTTTTTTTATGATTTACCGATTTAAAAAAACCAAAAATTAGACGTCGGCTGACTTCAGTATCACAGTGGTTCAATAATATAAGAAAACAAATTCAAAATAATGTTCAATTTTATTGACAACAGTGATTTTGGAATGTTTGGAAAACATTAATAAAAGAAGTTTTTTATAAAATTTGGGGGTACCCATTTTACCCCCTAAATAAAAACAGTAAAGTAAAAGCATTGCTTAGAACAATAAGAATGCAGAGAATTTCGCTACAAAATTCTACACACGGATAGAAATATTTTTCATACTTGAAAGATAACCTGCATACAAAATCATCTAGTCTTATTTCACGTGCACCTCACATACTGTACAGAATTTCTACAAATGTGTGATCTAGTGTAGGGAACTTCAAACAACCCGGAACTCACTTACTACTGTCTCAGCATTGATCTAATAAAGACAATATAATATTTTACATGTGTGTAATCCACACATGCAATAGTGTAAGAGATTAAGGATATGGTACGTAAAAAAAAACTCGAGACATATCAATAGAATATTTACCAATTCTTCAATCCGAAGGTTTTCGTGATTGCGGTAAATCTTGTTATCTGAACACATGTGTGAATAATTTCATATTTAAATCACTCATGGTACAGCATGAAAAATATTGTGAAGTAAATTTCATTAAAAAATTTTTTTAAAGCTCAACAAATTTATGTGTGACTATAAAATAATTAATTATTTTTAAAGGCTGATTATAAAAATAAAAAGCAAGAACAATAAGTAGATCTTCATATAATAATGTTTGGTATTATATCGCGATGTTCACTTGCTGGCGCACGCGTCGATAAATTTCATGGGTGATCGAGCGTGCCATCAAGCGCGCCGTTGTAAATAATAATTATTACGGTACGTTTAATGCTGTGCTCGTGGATGAGTATCAGGAATATGATTTTTGCCCCGCAAACTTAACTTTTTACGGGATACTTTGAGAAGACTAGTAAATACTATAAAGGCAGTGCCCAAGTGTCGCCATCGTGCGGCATATGGCAGACAGGCAATATTCTTACAACAAAAATATATAAAGGCATAAATATCAGTGTGTTACTTTTTGCTGGATATTGATAATGAAAATATTAAATTCCTCTGTACGAAGTGCATATAAATTTTACTGTATTAACAGTTTATAGCTACTGTTTAAAGTTACTAAAGTTTGCTTGCACTTCGCTCGCTGCCGCCGTCGGCCTTTGTTCATGTTAATTTATCATTTACATAAAATCATTAATTTATTGCAACTATTTTCCTTCAGAACATTGTTTTTTTTTCGAAGCTTTATTGAAAGTTCGTTAGCGTAAATAAAAAATTTGAATTAAGTTAAATTTATGACTTTAATAAATTTTTAATCAGTGAAGAAATTTATAGCTAAGTATTTCATATAACTCAACTATTATAAAGTAAATTTTTTTTATGGAATGAGAATCTGATTTACTGAGATTAGAGACTATTTACGTACGCTAGCCAACTTCTGTATGACAAAACATATTTTTAGACACACTGAAAAAAAAATATTTTTCCTCCCGGAATCCAAAGTATTATCGATCCAGTATTCCTATAGTAAGTAAACGTATTGCTACTGTAAGAAACCTGGTATAATTCCCACAGCAATACCGAGTTTTCTTGTGGGACTAAAACTTTATACTATTTTACTATAGCAAATGCAGTGGTGTCTCCAGCGCTTACATAATTATCCTATAGCAATTTTTGTTTCCCGCACTTTTACCTCATATTATCATGAGATAGAAATAAGAGGGCAAGTGACAACAAATATTATAATAATGCGTGCAATATTCCTTTTTATAATTATAAAATTATTAATTAGTATTTATGCGTTTTTTGTCTCAATTGTTGACAGTACGTCTGTTATAATAAAAAATTCTTCTATTTACATACATTCAAGCATGTCAATAAAGTAGGGTTAAGTTTATTTTATTTTAATTGTGGTTTTACGCATACAGCAATACCGAGTTTTCTTACAGTCAGAATACGTATTGCCCCGTAAAATAAACTTTGGTATTCTTACCACAAGAATACTAATATTGCTACCAGAACAAAACATTTACCGGGAGGAAAAAAACTTTTTTTTCAGTGCACGATTCACAACTCCCACTATTAAGTATCTTCATTATACGCTGTGTCGCATCTCTTATATTTTAAATCACTCACTGTGGGCGCCAAATGTATATTTTAAAAAAAGGCGGGAAAACAATATGCTTATAGTACTCTTTTCGATACTTTTTGTAATGTACATATATTACCAAATTAATTTAATCTTCGACGGAAATGAAGAGAATATATAGTATATTACACACCAAGGAAGGGAAGTAAGACATTCCAACCTACGCGTATACTTGCCTTATTTTCATCATTCCCGCGATGAAAGTTTAAACTCCTGCCCTATTTAGAGGAAAGAAAGTCGGTCTTTCCTTTCATAATAAAAATTAGCGCATGCGCCATTCTTCCCAGGAATAGAGGCTAAAATTTAAACTTTCAGGCGCAGGTCTGCTAAAAAATTGTAAACACACCACAAAGAAAGGAAAACGTCCCAACTCCTATGATTGCCAGCCTTAATTTCGGTTTGGGTAGGCTATTATGTACTAGCATTGAAATGTTCTACTTTCCTCCCAGGGTGTGCAATGTACTATTTATTTTTTTTTCTATTTTTGGCTCGATTTACTCTGGATAGTAAGCTAAGTTTTTTCAAAAAATTTCATCGTGTAGCTATGTCAGATACGATAATAATTTTCATACTTTTTCCGAGTATTAAAGTCAATAAATAGTAAATAAAAAAAAAAATTAATGATTCTTGCGGCAACAATAAAACATACGTGTGTGTGTACATAATCAGTAATGCTTTTTCCACACCCATTGCGTATGGCTCTAGCGCGAGTTTAATATCAGACCATTAAGCTCAATTAAATGGATGGATGACCGACGTACATTCCATTAGACATGCTGTCATAACGGCGACATATTAGTCTCTGTTTCTATCTCTATCTCTAATTCAACACGAATATATTAAGCTCATCCACACATCTATCATGTTATATCGAATGTGTACTTTCTCTTACATTAGTAAAGTGTACCAATAAGTATATATTATACGAATGAGTACTCTACACTAAAACTGTACCTCGCTGATGGCGAGATCATCTACACTGTTAAAAAAATTGTTTGAATTTTCAAAACATTGTATATAACGCAATAAACACATACATTTGTGCTTGAAATTTCATTACTAATTTCATATAGAATTTAAAATACATGCTTTTGAATTTTCAAATCAACACTTTGGATTTTTAAATACTTCGTTTTGAATTTTCAAATACAATTTTTTTAATATTCAAATATCTTTCATTTAATTTTCAAATACTCTCTTTTTAATTTCCATATAGATGTATATGAAAATCTGAAGCGTTTATTTGAAAATTCAAAAGCGAGTATTTTAAATTCTATACGATCGTTACAATGAAATTTCAAACACAATTGTATGTGTTTATTGCGTTATATACAATGTTTTGAAAATTCAAACAATTTTTTTAACAGTGTATGGTTACATGAAAATTAAAGACTATTAGGTATGTTAAGTAACAAAATGTTTATTGATAAAACTTCAAAATTTTGTAAGCTGTCATCAATTTCTTATGAACAACGTTATAGATTTTTTTTTTTTTTATTAACCATTGTTATAATATAATTTAATATAGCGGGTAATTATATTTTTTTTCTTAAACATTTAAAAAAGTAGAAGTTAAATAAATATTTTAGAGTTAAATCACATTTTAATATTTAAATCACTATCAAACTATATTATGTTTATTAGCATTATGCTATATCACATTTAATACTGTATACAGTACATATACTGTCAATGATGTTCAGTTCAATCACAAGAGTTTTATTTACTTTATATTATCGAGGAAATAAAAACTTTACAACAATAAAGTCTGATGTACACCGCTCACATTACTCAAATTTATTATATATTTAACTAATTAGTATTAAAACACAATCTTTGATTACTGAACGCGCAGTACGTCACGCGCAGCAATTTCATATACAAGTATTTGAATTTTCAAATAAATATTATGAAATTTCAAATGGAATTATTAAAATTCAATGTGTCTTAGAATTTTCAATGCTTGCTTTGAAAATTTAAAGAATAAGTATAAATTTTAAGTACGTCTATTAAAATTCATATTTTTTTTCTTAATTTTAAATACCAGCTTGATTATTAAATTACGTACATTAAATTTGAAGCTTTTTTTTATTGAAAATACAATTCAAATATCTAGTTATGAAAATTCAATACCTTTTGTATTGTAATTTTCAAATTATTTTTTACAGTGTAGTATTATTGTCATATTGTCAATAACGTTGACGCTGAATGTCATACCGTGATAAATTGACGGTTTGATAGACAGACTAAGGCATAGATAGAATGCGATACAGCCAAGACGATGACAATTTACTCAAATTTTGTATTTAAAACAGTTGCGTGTTTTTATTCTGGCATGCGAATTTCATTTGTATTTTACTGTTTTTGTTGGGATGGTTATTTAAAAATAAAATTTAATTAATTCGAGAAATTTATCCTTAGCCGTTTCATCGGTAAATATTCATCTCTATCAAACCCATAATTGTATACAGATGTATAGTTGCAATATCAGCAGGCCAGCTCATCCGGTGCAGGTGAATTCAGCCAATCGTGATTCTATATGCATCACATCGGCAATTAAATCGACGACCCGCCGAGCTTGCGGTCTCGTTAGTCGTGTTTACTGTTTAACACTCGTTTCGTTCGATTATTGCGGCTAGATTTATACGCCAGGAAATTACTATTTAACTTGTTAAATGCTAAATACGTTGAGATTCTGATTTTTATTTTTTTTTTATTAATTAAAGCTTGATAATTTTTTTTATATTATAAAAAGTTATTATAATATATGAAAAAATGCCGTTGCTGAAAAATTTATTTTAACTATCAGTACACTGATAGAAGGATTTAGTTGTATTTAACAAGATTTGGTTGTATGTACCAAATGATTTAGTAACGAATTTGTAATACTAAATATTTGGTTACAGGAACCAAATCATTTAGTAAAGCTCATTTATTTCCACCAAATAAATATTTTGTAGCATTTAAGAAATGATTTATTGGGGCACAATAAATCATTTATTAGGATTAAAGAACTAATTTTTTTAACTTATTTTAGCGCATAACCTAATTGTTCTACTTAAAATAAATTAAAATAATAATAATAAATAATTTTAAGTAAAAATATATAGTATTATAAAGAAAATAACCTCATTTTATTATAATTTTTTATTTTAGATAAATAATAAATGTTTCGTCAAATAAATTTTTGAAATTAAAATACATTAAAATGATAATAACAAATAATTTTAAGTAAAAATATATAGTATTATAAAGAAAATAGCCTCATTTTATTGTAATTTTATATTTTAGATAAATAAAAAATTTTTCGTCAAATAAATTTTTGAAATTAAAATAAATTGAAATGATAACATTAAATAATTTTAAATAAAAATATAGAGCATTGTAAAGAAAATAACCTCATTTTATTATAATTTTTTATTTAAGATAAATAACAAATCTTTCGTCAAATGAATTTTTGAAATTAAAATAGATTAAAATGAGAATAATAAATAATTTTAAGTAAAAATATATAGTAGTATAAAGAAAATAGCCTCATTTTATTATAATTTTTTATTTTAGATAAATAACAAATTTTTCGTCAAATAAATTTTTGAAATTGAAATAAATTGAAATGATAACAATAAATAATTTTAAATAAAAATATAGAGCATTATAAAGAAAATAACCTCATTTTATTATAATTTTTTATTTAAAATAAATAACAAATTTTTCGTCAAATGAATTTTTGAAATTAAAATAGATTAAAATAAGAATAATAAATAATTTTAAGTAAAAATATATAGTATTATTATAAAGAAAATAACCTCATTTTATTATAATTTTTTATTTAAGATAAATAACTAATTTTTAGTTAAATAAGATTTTAAGAGCTCCTCCATAATTTGAAATAATTCATTTTAATCAATTGAAAATAATTGTTTTTAAAATCAATAAATTGATTTGGAAATCACAATAGTAACTCCGATTGAGACGAAACGCACTATACTGTGAAAGCGGCAATATATTCACACACACACGCTACACTGATATTTCCCCACAAATACATACGTAGTTTTTATTCCTAAACAAGCCATCTACCGACAAAACTTACCAAAAAAATATTTAGTACCGATTACCAAATATTTTTTTGATGGAAATAAATATTTATTTTACCATAATAAGATTTAATTGAGATAAAAAAATAATTTATTAAATTATAATAAATTATGGTAATGGGTACAAAATATTTTTTTCTCCCAAATAAGTGACTAAAAATTTGGTTACTAAATCCATTTAGTACTCTGTAATAAATCCTTCTATCAGTGTAACGAATTCAATTTATACTACAGAAGGGTAGAATTAACATATTAAAATTTTTTTCAATTTAAATAAATATCGGCATTTGAAATCAGAGAAAATAATTTACATTTGCCGAGACCTAAATTTTGAATTCTATTTAAGATTTTTAGATCGAATTTTTTTAGTTTAGATCTACAGAGATTAAAGCTTGGAAGGATAAGTAGAAGAATCTTAAAATTCAAAATTTTTATTTCCGGAGTAAAATTCACTCCAAAGGGGAGTTCCTGGGTAAGAAATAATAGTTGGTTCAGACTTGGTTTATCCTAAGAGCCGATTTTCACAAGATAAAGTCGACTTTTTTTACGGAGATATGAAATACATTGAGTTTGAGCCTTGGTTTAGACTTAACTGGCTTACTTTACGATTTAAAACGAAAAAGTCGAAATTTACTTGGTTTAGACTCATTCGACTTAAATCATAAGGCGGAAAAGTCAAAACTAAGATGAAATGCGAAAAACAAATTTTACACTAAAAAATACAGCTTGTTTTTGAGTTGGTTGATCAAGTCTAAAGTAAGGCGAATAAATAACTTTTTGGATTTGGTCAGCAAGTCAAAAGTAGGGTGAATGACTGTCGTCCTCGAAGTAAAGATGAATAAGTTCAAACTAAGATGAAAAAAGTTCTAAAAGTTGAAAAAAATTGAACTTAAGTCGAAAAAGTAGAGATCTTATCGGAAAATCGTCTGCAAATCGATAACTCCAAAAGAAAATGCGGTGAAGTGAGCCTGTATCGTTTTATTTTTGACCCTGGTATATTTTTATTTTCTTAGCATCGTAATTTATATCCATGACAATGTTGACCGTAGCATCAACAGCGGCAGAATGTAGAAGCAATGACGTCAGAAAAATTTCTTGAGCTCGTTCAATACTCACAAAAGTTCATCAAGTTCAGACAGATGCTAAAAGACCACTAACAAGAACAATTAGGCGTTCCACTTTGCTCTTCGAGTATATTGCTAAAAATAAACGCAACCGACCACTTAATACTACATGTTCTCTTACTGCTATGTTGATGCCGTTATAAAACTTACGCGCAGATGTACCACTGCACCAGCATCATCACCCAGGCTTTATAATACCTATTATCATTTGTCCTCGGACTTTCTTAGTAATCTTTACACAATTTATTACTTCTCTTCCTGCTTCATTTGATGACCAGGAAAAAATAAATATTGCTTTATTATTATTATTATTTTTTTTTAAGCAGAATATAAATTGGTGTTTAGATTAATTAGAAAATTTATTGGTAATAAAATGTTAGCTGCGAAGAAGCAATGATTTGTCAAATAAGTCTAAACCCAGTCAATTTCGACTTTTCCGTCTTAAATCGTGAGTGTAAGCCAGTTAAGTCTAAACCAAGGCTCAAACTCAAAAAAAGTCGAGTTTGTCTTGTGAAAAACGGCTCTAAATTTAAACTTGGTGAACCAAGTCTAAATCAAGTTTTATTTTTGACCAGGGTAATAATAAAAATAAAAAAGTATTTATATTTTAAAATATCTATACTACAGGTTTTATAGCTCGATGAACGTTGTGATATACCTAAACGCCTAACCATTGGAAACAGATGTCCAGAAGATTTGCATAAATGAGGCTAAGCCGAAAGTTAATGTCGCACGTAACGAGCCCATGTGGTTTTGCGGTCCTTTGCTTTATTGTTATTCATTGGAATCTCGTCCCAAACGAGCCATGGAAATTATTTATCAAATGTGCATATATAATATATATTTATATTTACAAACATATATACATATATAGATAGGTAAAGTATGCACTCTTATATACAGGCATATGTATAAGTATATATATTTACTGGTGGGAAGTTGGATATACTCACTAATATAACATGCAGATGAGTTTCTTCGCCTATGTTCCATTGTATCAATCCTATATACCACCATGTAGGTGGAGATGTTTATGTACAGATAAATCGACTCGCTTTGTCACGCACTCTGCTTATTATTTTATTTATTATCAAAATTTTTATGAAACATAACATGTTTCAACTTAATTAATTTTTATGATTCTTTATCACTTATTTTATGTCTATTAAAAATTTAATACTAATTAAAATTTTTATTGTAGAGCAGAATGAGAATTTTAAAAACGTTAATTAATTAATATTCTTATTGTTTAAATGCTTGCTTATATTTTATATATGAAGTAAATTTGATAAATATTAAATTAAATTAATTTTTTTAGACTCGGATAATTTTTTGGTATTTTTTTACATAAAAAATTAATAGAACTATTAGAGACCTTTTTTCTAAAATAGAATTGTCTTTCATCAACATTAAAACTAAGTAGTAAATTGTTTTGATAAACAATTAATGCTTATATTTCTATTTTTTTGTACTAGTTCAGTATGAGTGTAAAGTTTTCAAATTTGAGCCCAAAAAAAGAAAAAAAAATTCTTATTCAAAGAAATTTAATCATAACTAGAGGAAGGTGGGGGAAAATGGCCCCCTTAAGAATTAAGGGCTTATATGTAATATAAATGTCAGCCCCCCCCCCTCCCCTATACTTTTTTGTAAGATATCCATTTTACCCCAATCTGCTTCAACAATAGACTTTTAATTCAAATCGATTTTCAAATTTTATTAAATTCATTAGAAAAAATTGAATAGAATTTTTTGACGAATTTAAAGTATTATATTTTATTTGATATCGTGGTGTTGGATGAAAAGAATCTATTGAATAATTTAATAATGCGGCCGTAAAAAAAGAAAAGTCGTGGATATTCTGGTGTATTTACGATGACCATTTGGATTTGGTTATATTCAACTCTTCGGTAAAAATGATAGGCCCTTTAGGGGAAAGAGAGACTGTTGGTTACAGTTCTGGCTTTACGGGAGAGATTTCGGGAATAAAAGAAAGACTGACACCCCTCTGGTTTATGTTATTATTACGTATGCGTGGATTCTCTTTTTTCCCCCGTCAGACTATTTTTTCCCCTGATTTTTTGGATATATCTATATATGCAGAATGGTGAAATATTCCGTTATCCCGTTGCTTGACGTGGTCACTCTATATATATGTATGTATATACACATTATTATATACATACATATGTATACCTGAATAAGCCAAAAACTCGCATTATCTATACATCTCTTCCAATCCCTTTACTTCCATTTACAGCTTTACCCCTCGTAATAATTTCAATATGTTCGCGACTTTTTTTTATATTTTTACGTGGATCGTGAATAAACGAAAGGGAGGAGCTGTAGCTACATCGATAAGTGACTTTTTATCATCATTAATGCTCTTCTTTCCATTCATATTTTTTTCGTCAAAAAAAATTGTCTGTCAATTTCAAATAATTAATGTCATACTTAACAATATTTTATTTACGATTTCAAACTTAAAAGTACATTGTTTTTATTTTTAATTATTTATTTATACAGAGACTGGAAAACGACTAATCTGTCATAGTTTCAAGTTCACTAAAAAATATTTCCAGTCTACAATCGAACAGAATCTCAAAAAATTATTTTATTATTTTTAAGGCTGGTTGTTGCTCTGAAATTTTGAATAATCACAAAATTCTTCGATCATTCTTGATAAAATTTTGATTTTTTTCATGTCTAGGCGAAGGGGGAAGGGTAAATGGAGTATTTAAGGAATTACTTTTTGGAGGTACCCCCCCCTCCCCTTTCCATATTTCTAAACTTCTTGTGTCCTGTTGTTTCGAGGACCGAGTAAAGCTCAAAAATTTTGAATAAATTTTCTTTAAATTTGGCAATAAAAGAATCTCGTGTTTTTTTTTCTTTTTACAAAATTATAAGGAACTTTTGTCGTGTTCCAGACTTCCATTTTTTTTTTTTTCAAAAACATACATGTAGATACTTTTGTTGACCACTGTATAGTAATTACAGTTAACATGCGCATGGTTAAACATATGGGACCGTGACGAAAAATTTTCCGATGCCCCGGTGGGTCTTGAAAAAATGAACGGGTCTTGATGTTCCCGACAGCCCTAGGACTAGAACTAGAAAATAGCCGAGAGACTAATAGAATTTACCCTATAACTATTGTAATAAAGTATGAGGAATAAATATATGTACATATATATACAACTATGTCGTAGTATTTTGGGCGTGCAATGATCCACGTTGACATGTGCCTTCCCATTGAAATACTCATCTCTATATTGCCGGACATTTTCGTACTCCTTACACTTAACAACAAGCAAAAATAATCGCTCGTGCGACCGTTGCTCGAGCTCTATACCAGCTGGTGCATTTAACCAAAAATAATAATGTGTAAAAACAATTTTTCTAAATTTATTATTTTATTTACTAATAAATGTACGATATAATTTATACTAATTTTATATTTCGTGCATTTAAAATCACATTTAAATTCTGAAAGACGGTTTTTTTTTTTTAAATTTAGACTAGGTGATATTTGTTTTATTGTTTCTGAAAATGTCCGTTCAAATCAAACGGTTCGATCTTTATGGCTATCGGTAGTACTTGAAAGAGGCGGTGATCCTTTGTACTTGTAATTACCTTATTATTGATGACGTAATGATCATTATAAAAATTCTTTGGATTTTCCATTAATAAAAAATACTTTTTATAATTAATTTTATTTAGGGATTCGGTTATTTTCCAAGAAAAGAAATACATGTATATTCCTTTCCTTTAATTTATTAAATTTTTTTTTTATTAAAATATTCGATTTTCAAATTTCTTTTTGTCAAAACGGATAAACTGGACTTGAATAAAAATTTATTATACTTTTCCATGTATAAAAGCTCTTGTTTGATGAAAAATTTGATGTACGCCAGTAATTATTTTTTCAAAATTCAACATGACCCACAAAAAGACAAATGATGCGTAGACACTTTAACAAACAGATAGTTATACTGAATGACAATGTGTACAAATCAAGTTTACATAATGCATAGGAACTTTAAATATTATTTAAATAAATAAATATATATATAATACAGTGTGTGAGAATTGAATGGTTCTTATCGTATTACAAAAGACTTGATCTCAGCTCTCGGAAATATTACAGCCTCAAACGATTGACACGGATGAAGATAGCCCATCTTGTGGTTGTCGGTCGTCGATGAAATTGACACGTTCATCTATCATTCGCGATTGCCACATGGGGTCTTGAGCGACTCCCATTACTATTATATATACATATACATATGTATACATAAAGTTATACGCATATGAAATACGTTACACACCGTGCAGTAGAGGTACTCATACAACTAAAAATATATACGTCACGCAATATGCATGGGAAAAAGAACTCATCCCTGTTTTGTGTCGTACCGACTGACCATGCATAATTCACCGTATCTTGGTTGAACAGCCTGAAATCCTGAATAATAAAGAGTGTCCTTTTGCCATTTCACCATCGAATCGTCATCGTCCCTATATTATATATATATAGATATATATTTTCTATGCATACACATATTTGAATCAGCTCAAATTTCTTTTTTCTTGCCCCTATCCTCGTTTTCCACTTCTATGATTTTAATTCACTATTTCTAGTTTTCTTGTGTCCTGCCGAACTTTTACGCTTATCTTCATCAATTGATTTTTATTGGAAGAATAAAAATAGGTTTTAAATAATAAATCAACTTGTTTGAAAATTTAAATAACTGGTTTATTCAAATTTATTAAAATTGAATTTTTTTTTTTCAATTTTTAATAATTGTTATATCAATTTCTTAAGAGCAAAAATTCTCGAATTAGCAAAAATAAATTTTTGAATGAATGCAATTATTCGTATAAAATTACATATCAGTAAATGTGTCATATTTAGTAATATATTTCAATTTATCTACAAGATAACGTATGGATTTATAATTGAGTCTTCTATTTTATAAAAATTGTATACTTGGTAAATTTTTTTATCATGCGAGTCTAAATTTAATATGATTGCGTTATCCTTAGTAACTATGAACTGCAGCCATTATATTTGAGATAATTTTCTATTTTTACGACAAATAGGTTATGAGATCCACTTAAGTGTTTTATTCTTTGTCTAAAATATCATTATCATTTTTTAATTACTCTTAAGTAGGTAATTATTTTTATAAAATGACATAAAAAATTTGAAATACTTTGAAGTGATTAAAAAATAATTTAGATAAATAATATAGAGTAATCGAAAAATTTTTGGATTATGTAAGGGAAGGGGGTCAAAAGGAGGTGGGGTAAGCAAAACGAGGTATCTCCAAAATTGTATAAAAAAAAAATTTTATATTTTTATAAAAAATTTTTTTTTTACGGTAACTGAGAGTTTTTTCAATTTGCATTGAATATCATTAAAAAAAAAAAAGATTCAGTGTATTTGAGTCCTCTAATACTTTTGGTATTTCCTTAAATACCTCGTTTCGCCCCTCCCTCCCCTATATATGTAATTACTAATGGCCAGCCCTTATTTATAAGAAAAGGAAAATAATCATGTTTCCAAGTATCGGAAAAGAAAAAAAGTTTTATTTAATTTTTGAATTCAAATTTTCTATAATTAGTACAGAATATTATTTTTTTATTCAATTAATTTATTATAAAATCTCAGCCAATACCATTGTAATAAAGATCATTAGTAGATTCTTCACATTTTCCATCTTCTGTTAGTCTTTGACCAAAACCGCAAGGTCCACAAGCATGCGTTAATGATAGAACACAAAGTAACACAACAATTACTATTAAAAGAACTAAATTTGGAGTCTTCATTATGAAATTGTTTCTGTAAAGTAGAAAAAGAAAAATTGAATCTAAAACACCTCGTTTTTTTGCTGAAAGGTATAATGAATATTAAATCAGTTCACAAAATATTACTTACTTATAAAAATATTTTTTGAATTCAAATCTTTTATACAAGTAGTGTTTTTAAAATTTAGCTCAACAATTGATTTGTGATATGCCTGCTTGCGACAATCGGCGACTGAATTTATTTTTATAAAATTTTGAAACTGTCGTCAATCAATGGATGATATAATTAAAATCCAATTAAAACTAACGAAGTAGAGCCACGTTGTTTTATGTATTTTTAGGACGTTTCTAGAATTCTATAATTAATGATAAGTGATTAGAACATAATGACAACTACATTAGATTTTATATAATGTGTTGTTAAAATTTTTTTAATTTATAAAATTAATATAAAAAAAAATTTTCACTATTATTCAATTTATTGAAATGATCTAAAAAATTAAAATTTATTTATCTGTATATGTGTCTAGATTTGGGAAATTGGGGATTCACTTCATTTTCTCAAATTAAATTTTTAAAGTAAAAAATATATAAATAATTTGAAAAATAGTTCTTATTAAAAAAGTTCATTCTAAAATTAAAATTGAATTATATTTTTTGCCCAAAAGTAAATAAACCAAAATTTTTAATCAAGTATTTTCAGAGTAAAATTACTGCCTCTTAAAAAAATTTTTAAAGTCATTTACTATCATGAGCTTAATTTAAAAAAATAATATATTAGTAGAGAAAAGGCATTATATAGATAAGTAAAGGAGAACGCGAGTCATCCAATATGCAATAAACATACTGAGTTTGACGTATTTAATAGTAACGTGATGGTCGTATAACGTTTGACACGCATGGAAGATCTTTATGGCCAATGGCTATCACTGCCAAACTCATTCAGTGGTTCTCATTTTAAATAAATAACCTAATAACCATCGGCCATGCTATTTATTTTCTGCCCTTATCTTATGTCGGATCAGAGGCAAAACGGAGTACCCCAAAAATTAAGAAAAAAAAAAAATTGTTGTTTCAAACGTTTTCCCATTATTCCAAAATCACCTTTGTAAATATAATTGAGCCTTATTTTGGATTTTTTTTGTTACACTTTTTCAAATTCAAGTCAGTCGAAAAATATTAATGATTTTTGTTTCATGATAAAAACTATTCAAAAATTTTTTTCTTTATATCTAGAAATGATACAAAATGTCATTGTTTTTTATCTAAATTATTTAATATCCAGAAATTTTTTTTTTACCTTCTTTAGACGGTACCCCATTTTGCCGGCAAAAATGAAATTTTTCTAATGGCAACTAGAAATTTTTTCTAATTACTATATCATTAAAAAAAAGATTTAGGTTATTTGAATCTTCGAAGACAGTATTTCCTTAAGTATCCCGTTTACCCCCTCCCCCCCTGTATTAAAATATTACATAAATACAGAAGATTGGATTGGTCAAGTGTGTTATAAGTATTAACGGTCGTTGAGAGGTTAAATTTCCGAGGGCATTGAAGAAAAACTGCTGTACAGTATCGAACATAACAACGACCCTAGGTCCATCCGTAGCCTACGGTTAATTACACGTCCGCGCCCAAAGAAAGATTCTTCAGCATAATGCTACGTGATCGCGAGAGAGTACCATCAGGAGTTGACTCAACTCTATAACTTATAATAGTAGTCGTAGTGTTGGTACTAGTAGTAGTAGAGTCTGGTCTTCGGCTGATGATATTCTCTATTTTTTTTTTTATTTCTACTTAACTTTATACTCGTATTGCTGTTATGATCACGATCACGACGCGTCTCGTTAGTTACTATACTTAACTGAAGAGTCAAGCTTTACTTACTAACATACACTGTACTTGGACACTACAAACTTCTTAACTTATACTGAGTTTCTTTTTTAGAGTCTTTGCAAAGGAGTATGCTTGTTAAAGCGACGAGAAAATAATCATGATTATCGTAAAACAAATTTTTAAACATTAAGAATACGAATTGATGTTAAAATCTCCAGATATATCTCAAGTCTTGAGACTTTATGTTAACATGCCATTAAAAGACTAAAAAATTATTTACTGATGTTCGCTGAGATAGTTTGCTATTTAATTACTGTCTAGGTACTTGATGGAAAAATTATTTATCGAGATTATTTTATCACTTAAAGTTTTAATAGTTGCGGTAAAACTTGCGATTATTTATTATTTTATCATAAATTTAATTTTAGACAATTTATACATATCAAAAAAGGTTGAAAAGTCTTACAAATTTTTTTCTATTAAAGTACCGGAAATTATTTAATTCCACTTTAAAAAAATTTGGTTACGATGCCTCAAAAATTTGGCAGAATTTGGTCAAAAAAAAAAGTATTTATCAAAAATTCATTATAATTACTGTGAGTTAATGGTCAACTTAGAAGTAATACAAAGTACTGGAGTAGTACGAAGTACCTAAAAAATTAAGAAAAACTTTTACACTGAAAAATTCCCACTAAATTTTACTATGGGTATATATTTTTTAACACCGGACAATAAGAAAACTGGTACAAAATTTACAAGTGTCCCATAGTAAACTTATGCGCAGACGACAAGATTAAGGCCTATGCGCATACGTTTACTATGGGACACTTGTAAATTTTGTACCAGTTTTCTTATGGTCTGGTTTACAATACACCCATAGTAAAATTTAATGGGAATTTTTCACCGTGTATTATATCCCAACAAAAATTTATGAACAAATTTTCCCTATTTAAAAAAAAATATTTTTTTTTACAAAGTAGGACACTGCGAATAAAATTTTCTTATTAAATTTTTTACGTGCCCCATTTTACCCCAGATGCCTAGCTTTCTCTCTCATTTCCTCAGTAATTACTGTACAATTTTGTAATAACAAATAATTGTTTAGTAAATATATTCAACAGATAATTTTTTCTTATACAAAAATATAGTCGTAAGAACTAACGACGAAATACTTTTATCACATAATCCATATAGTCAAGATCGTTTGCGTTAAAACATGGTAACAATGCATGAAAGTAACATGTCACCAGATAATCCACCGCAAAACATTTCAATCTCCATAATGACCGCACTGAGCCAGTAAATTTTTTTTGCTCTCACTCCGCAACTCTACAAGTACAGCATACTCATCAAAGTGTACGACATACCTCCACTGTCTGAAAATCAACACACATTTTTTTTACCTACACATACGAAAAATATATGTACACAAGATGTGAAAAATTCTAATAACGGAGAAAGTCCAACAGAATATGTATACACGGTCTTCTTCATCTATTTGCAGATGCAAACTTCTACTTCCTTTAAATGTTTGCCTACACTGCCTACTCGTGGTTGACAGAAGCGATTTTTCAATAGACGTACTCTGCAAACACGCGTTAAGACAAACAGAAAGTTTACTAATAACTTCTTTTTGTGAATTATAATTTTGAAAATGAACTTTAGTAGCAAAAGTAAGGAGACTTAGCAGTATCTGCTTTTTAAAAAAGTTTAAAAGTTCAAGGTACATCAGCGTGAACATTTTAAGACAATAGTACAAGGAAAGGGTGATGCTTAAAGCCAGATGACAATTACATAGAGTGCACGTTGGAAGAACGAGCCCTTAAATTTCTTTTTTTGTACCTTTCTTTGTTTATTTCTCTTGAAATTTTTTTGTTGGAATTTTTCTTTCTCTTTCGCAAGTCAAAGAGTCAGTAAGAATAGTCTCCAAGTGAATTGGGATGTATTTGTCTTGTCCTCAAGTATTTTGAGGGCTGTGGCCTTGTTTATAGGTTTGTCTTATCTTTTTTTCTATTTTTATTATCCTCTTCTATCCACTTTCATTCACTGTCTTACCCCGTACAATAAAAGGGGTTGTTTTGTCTATTGGTTGAGAAACTTAAGCGACTGGAATGAATCTGATGCTGATGAATTGGCTAGAAACAATAAAATTACCCAAGTATTTGAGAGCTGGAATTTTTATATTGAGTGGAATTTATTGAGCTCATTAATTATGTTATGAAAAAGTACATGGCGAATTTAAAAATTTATTAATGTAAGAATAAAAAAATAAAGATAAATATTTAAGTTATAAAATAAAAAATGGTTCAAAAGAACGTCGTGGCATTAACGAAAATATGCCCAGGGAATTTACGATACAAGCGCGATATTTTATTACGTTCGACAGAGTACCTACCGGGTTTAAATTTATGTGGCTGGCTCAAGAAGAAAAGGATAGTGTAGAGCTGGTGGACGAAAAGAGAGACCGGAGAAAATGAATGGGAAAGAAGCAAACCAAAGTCGCGAAATACCGATGAGAAACCAACAAAAAAAGTACTTTAAAGTGAGAGAAAAAAAATAGTTGAAGTTTCGGTGTGTTCGAAGTCTTGTTAAAAAAAAAATTAGGGATTTAGAGCAGTGAGTGAAAGACTTGTCTATACAACATATGAACTAAATGCTGAATATATATATATATATTAAAGGATAAATGAAAATAAAATGTTATATAGTCTATATCTGCAAGTTATTTTGTCTGAAACGTAAACTTTTTTAAACGTAAAGCCTTTTGAGTGCTTGCAGCATTCCCTGTTACACTTGTAGTTGCACATATGCACTTCGAGTATGTATATATATACTTTTTTTTTTTTATTATACGTAGAACTTTATTTCGGGCTTTTACTAAAAATAAAATTGCTACCAAAAGCGGTCAGTTTTGTTTAACGTTCTCTCTATAACTCTGTCGACGTCAATTTTTTTTCACATTTTTTTTATGCTCATCGTTTAATACTCGTGCGTAAAAATTTTCAGACCGTAAAAAAGACACCATGTGAAACCTTTTGAATTTGTCAAACAAAAAATTTACAAAAAATAATTTTACATGTTAATTTTTTTTGTTTAAGGTTTTCATTATTCTTAGAAAAAGTTTTAGCCCTTTTTATTACAACTCAGTTAATTTTTTTCTGTTAATTACTTTAATAAGGTAAAAGCCCCCATTATTGACAGGACCCCTACTATTGACATATTGTTTTAATTTATTAAGTTTTTAATTAACTGTATGAATAATCACATTGCTCAAAACTTCTTATCAATTTTTTGATATTTTGAAATGAAAAAATAGTTCAATTTTATTTCTGGGTACAAACTATTCGCTGTAAAAAAAATTTATTTTCCCGACTAGGCCACCTTCGCTAGAATGTTTGAAATTTCTTAACAATTTCGTTTAGAGAGATCGTATTTTTAGAAACGAATTCCCCTATATAGTTCTAATGTAAGTGTATTATTAAAAATTGTTTCAGGTTATTTATAGTCTAAACAACCCCAGAATCATTGATTAAGATTGATAAATCTTAATCATCATTTAAAAATAGCGGGCGTCAATAGTCGGTACATAAAAATTCACGTGTGTCAACTAGCGACAGGCCACAAACTCAAGTAATTTAACCTCCTTAACATACATATCGATAAATTTATGTTAACACGCTGTCTAGTAATTTCATAATAAATAAAACATTGAATAAAAAATTGTCGAATCAAGAATAGTGTCATCGAATTTATAAAAAATAAAAGTGTGTCCTAGATGAATTTTTAATTGTAATTATCGTATTTTGTCGTTTTGAATTAAAATATTTATTATTAATTTGAACCTAATTGACGGTGGTCTTTAATCATTTTTTATAAACTGCCGCGCATGCGCATTAGACCTGTCAATAATGGGGTCCATGGTATGTCAATAGTTGGCTCTGACACGATTTTACCCCGTCAATAATACCTGCACTCGACTCGTTGATTTTTAATTAATATATTTTTTATTTGATTCATTGCTATTTAAGTAAATTTATTTAAGTATACAAGTAGAGACACCAATTAAAACGTCCAATGCAAAAAAAGTTGATTATATTAATTTTAAATACGATAAAAAAATTCAAACAATCACAGACATTCTTATAGTGTCAATAATGGGGGCTTTTACCTTATATTTAAAACTAAAAATGACATCAAACAAAAGCTCACTATTTTCCGTTTTTTGAAAAAAATATTAAAAATAAAATCATTTAAATTTATAAATTATTTCGAGTCCAAACCGAAGCTTCAACTTTTTTACTTGATAAAAAAAATGATGTTAGATTAGATGACCATAAATTTAAATAAAATCTTGGAATCGTGGTACTCATTATCGTATGGCAATTAATCACCGCAGATAATTTGCGAGCAATAAATTATTTAATCACGTTAAAAATTGAAAAAAGTACTTAGTACGTGATTTATTCTCCCGGTAAAGTAAATTCTTACTATTTAAGAGGTAAAGTTCACCTTGTTGCGTATTGCATTAATTGGATTCAAATAAAAAATAATATTGATGATTAGTTCCGAGCTTATAAATAAATAAATCGAATATTTATAAATAATAAAATATATGTATATGTAGACATAATACAGTATTTATATTTTTTTTTTCTTCGGAGCTGCTAAGACGATGGTGTGTCTGGGGTCAGGCTCTGAGATACACCGGGGCTGGGTGAAGCCACGGGGTAAGACCTCAATGCCCTGCGGAGGTCCAGATCCCCGATTAAGAGGTTCTCTTCCTTATAGTCGTCGGCCACGCTTATTCTCAGTACGAATACATGGGGAAGGAGAACGACCGCCGACACGCTTGTGGTAGACAGTGTGGCTCGCATTATGCCGAGATATCAAATCTCTCCTATTGAACTTAAACGTAATATTCGCATTTAAAACGCAAGAAAGAAATCGGGATTATAAATGAAATATATGATATACATTAAAGTCATAAGATATATGAAAATATAAAACCAATAATTAAAATTCAGTGGAGAAAATATTAAAAGTGAGGGACAAAAATATTGATATATTAATGCTACACAGTAAGCATACGAAGATAAAGAGCAGAAGAACTGAAGTAAAAACGTCCAAGTTGCCCGACTGCATGGAAGCAGCAGTCATCCTGGCAGATAGATGGCGGACCTTTGTGGTTGCAGAGACCAAGTCAATGCAACGACGATGAGAAGGCAGGCATACACATAGCAGCGATGTAAGTCATGTTTCTTTATGGCATAACCTATGGCCTTGCTACTTGTAAACTCGCTAAAGATTCGGAAATAGCTTAGAACATTCTTATATACTGATGCGTGCTCTCTGACAAAAGAATTAAGGATACTGAAGATGGAAGTATTCCTTTAGAAGTTTTTAAAATTTAATATACGGCTGACTTTACATTTTTATGCGTTTTGATTATTCATTTTTTATGTTTATAGATTCTTAAGTTGAATAATATTTGATTGATCTAATGTCAATAGTTTAGTTTCAAGAGTTGAGTTGTTCTTTCCTTCCTTAGCGATATTTATACGACTTTTTACAAAATCTGCGCCTAAAAGTTTAAATTTCTGCCTCTGTTTATGAGAAGAATGACTTATGTGCTAATTTTTATTCTTTGTTTTCTTATAAAAGTAAAGAATGACCTTCTTCTCTCTAAACAGGACAAGAATTCAAACCTGGCACAGGTATGAAGAAAATGTCGCTTTTCATCAATTCTTCTTTAATTTATGAATGATTTCTAAATGAAGAGCTTACTTGATAAATTTTTTGAAAAAAGTTGAATTTTTAATATCATACATTACATATGTTTTAAAACAATAAGTCTATGTTCAAAATTTATCAGTTGGTATTTGATATTTGCTGTAAAGTCATTTGATTAAAATCTGTAGTTTATTGAGAATAGAAATTTAAACAAATCAAATCGCATACATGAAACTTTTTACAATAGATTTATTATTACAATAACAATGAAAAACAGATAATAATAATAATAATAACAATAATATATGTTGCAACGATGTAGAAATAGTCGCAAGGAAAATGAAAAGCTGTCATGATATGATATAATCAATAGACAATTGTTGATATGATATAAAGTATCGAAATATATACAAATATTAACTTTGAATTTCTATTGGCATCTATCCTCTATCAAAATAAACAGAATTATTGTTGTCTATTAGAGTATTAATTTTGAGATGACCATTTTTTTTGTTTTGCAAAAAAATGTTTTATTTCTAAAGAGTTTGAAAAAAAATGGATTCCCGGTTTTTTTTCAATCGAAAAAAAATTTTTTTTGCACTCAAGTCAAGACCGGTTGAAAAAACGCCAGGTGAGCATCGCGCCGAGGGCATTGTTGGTGATCCGCGTGATCAGCAGGTTCAAGTGGTTGCCTCGTTGCCAGAGAGCAGCCGTGATTGTGTATAGTGGTCCATATATATGTATATTATATAGTATTATATATATGTAGCGTATAGTGGAATAGTGAGCTAAAGAGAAATGAGGGAGATGAGAGAAGAGAATGGAAGTTAAAAGAGAAAAGGCCAGCCACGTGTCCCGTGTCACGGATAGGAGGAACCCCCTATCGAATATCTTGTTGAGGCACTCTTTTAATCTCGATTCACACTCGAACGCGGCGAATCAACTCTTTAAACATATCGTATAATATGTAATACCGAGATTATGAGAAAAAAAAAGTAAGAAGAAATAAAATATTTTAAGTGACGATAAAAACGTAATACAATCAATAATACATCTTATTTTTTATTTTTGAATTTCGATAGTAAAATATTACACTTTTAATCTCTGATAAATACAAACGGAATTTAGTTTAGAGGTCGTAGGTCTTAATGATAAAGATTAAGAAGAAAAAAAAGTTAATATAACTTTATCAACTTTATAAATATTATAATTTATTAATGAAAATAATGAACAGAGTAGAGGAACCGTTTTTGGGCACTTTAAGGCAAGTTTTGAATACTTGAAAAATTCAAGTAAAATAATTTTTAACAGACACTATCACATAATTTATTTTTTAAACCTGTTCAAAAATACTTTTACCCCATTATTAAAATGGAAAGTGTATTTTATACTTGTTTATTAATTAAAATAAAGTATTAAATGTCAAAAAATGGAGCAGTGGCCACAATTGGTACTTCTACCCTTTACTTAGAGAAAAATTAATATTATGGAAAAAATCCATTCGTGAAAATTCGCTAATAAATAGAATATGTATTTGAAAAAAATAATTCCAAATTCTATCAAAATTTTGAATGCCTGTTGACAAAAAAATTTTCATTTATCTTCATGTCTTATGGAATTCAATTATATAATTTTTCGTAGAATTTGTTGATTTCTCTTTCAAATTTTTTTCCGTAACAAGTGAACCTTTTTTTAAAAAAAAATTACTATACAAATTTTTATAATTTCTTCAGTGAAGAACTTCATTATAAATTTACAGAAAATTCATCTCTTCGATCGAAAATGAATTTTTTTTATAAAAGTATTTTTGTCTCTTAGTGCAGATTTTTAAATTTCTTTAGTTTTAAAAATAGAAGAGTTTTTGACCGATTGAATCAATAAAAATGCATTATATAGTTCTTGATAGATCTGAATAAAAATAAAAAAAAAATAATAATAATGAATAAATAAATAATAAATTCATTTGAATAGTAACAGAGAAGTCTTACGGTATATACGGATAATCCGCGAATTCGGCACGCTCCGTGTCTGAGAAGAGAGAAGAGCGAACCGATGACACGGTGCCTCAGGCACAAAAATTTATTTTTCCATTCTTGCATCTCTTCTCTCATCGCCGCCGTTTATACTCGCTCTCATCGTCTTTGCACCCTTACACTTTTACGAGAGTCTCGATGTAATTGCCTCTTTAGCTGTGCCCTTTACTACAGATATGGTGTCTTATTCTTATTCTTCGTCTTCATCTTCTTCTTCTTCTTTATCGTCTTTGCTATAGAAATTCTTTAACGCTTTTCGTTCGAGGGAATAGAAAAGACAGTCAGTCGTTTTTTTTCAGTTAGTTCTGCACTTTATCCTTAAAATCCTTCTACTCGTTTTGTATTTTTTTGCTTTTTAAATTTTATTTTCATCCCATTTAATTTTATTTTTAATCTCACGTCAGTGAGACAAAAAATCAAAGGTAGTAAAATGGAATAGGAAATCTGTGATATAATATCTTGATATAATGTAGTGTATAATGTTTTGCGTCATAGTAGTTTAGTGCATTCATGGATTTATTGCAGTAGATCGACTTATCAGATGCGTTTCAAGATCGACTAAACGTACCGACTCAGATCAAAGTGAACTGAAAAATTTTTTTTTCAATATATTTATATGAAGATAAGAGCTTTTCTATAAAGCAATATCGATTAGATAGAAAATGATAATGGAATTTTTTCAAATAAATAAAGTTTTTTAAATATGCAGTTTGCAAAAATTTAATAGTTTCCAATAATAATGCTCTATTACTTTTATATTTTTCTTCAAGTGTCGTTTAAAAGCATTCTAATAAAAAAAAAAATAGTACTACTCTATAGCATGTAAATGAAGTACAATTTCTACTAAGAACAGTAAAAATTTAGTTACTTAGATGTCCTTACAACACCAAACTATGGATAATTTTTACTCAAAAATCTGCGTGTGTAAATTTAGTGGATTTGAATTTTTTTTTTATTGGTTTTCATATGATACCGAAATTAGTAATTTATGTATGTACATATAAAGTCCAATAATTTGTTGTTTTTTTAGTTAGATCATACGCTTATTTTACTATTAATCAGAATCATTATTTATGAGTAATACAGAATTTTGTGCCGACCAATGATCTCATTTTTTAAATTCAATTTTACAGAATTGAATTTTTTACAGAAACAAAAAATACATAATTTCGTTAGTTCCAAAATTAGGATCAATTGAAGATTAAAATTTTATGAGGTTTCCAACTTTGGTTCCATTGCAAAATTTGAATTTTCCCTCTCTTAAAACTATTATGTATATGCTTTTTTTTACCACAAAATTAGTCGAATTTGTATTCTAGATTCTATTAATTACGAACATGTAGAAAACAAAAATTTTTTTTTCAAGTGTTGAAAGTTAATCAAAAAATTTGAAAAAAAAAATCAGATAGAAAGACTAAAAACAAGAGACCCAAGGGAAAATCGAGGGTGAATTCCAATATAGTCTGTTAGAGGTGACCAGGGTAGTGAATAGCCTCGAGTCGATTGATCGTGTTCGTAAAACTGTCGATTTTTTTACCTGATTTCTACACGGCTCTTTTACACTTAGCAGTAACACATCCCACTTCATTACAACCAGCATTATCCAACTTACAGTACACATTGTAACCACACGATACTCATCGTAAGCAAAAGTGAAATCCTCAACATCAATCTCACTAACGACACCGGATTAGTGGCAATTTGTTGAAACGATATTACCAAATTTGTAAGATACTTCTGTTTTCCCTCATACATTTATTCTCTTCTCTCATCCTCTACTTACATCACCAGTGGTCAAGTCAGCGGAGAATTAAATGAAAAAGAGATGATGATTTGACATAGGGAGTGATTCCAAGGGGACAATGATTAGACCTACGCTATATAACATTAATAAGATTCTTCCCTACTTTATATATCCACAGTCTATAGTCTATAGATTAATTGAGAGCAGAAAATTGGAAACTACAAGAAAATCTTATTTATAAGCTAATATATTTCTTTTTTCAATTATTACTCCATATATTCAATTAATAGTTCCCAATTTATTTATATACCGCATTCATTCATTCTATTAACTTACTAGACTACTCTTATTTTAATTAATTATACTAGTGAGAAAAGTCGGGCCGTAAAAATAGGGACGTAGCAAAATTATTTTACTTATAACCTATAAGTAATGAGGAAAGTAATTAATCAAAATTGAACACCATTGCAAAAAAAAATTTTCGATGCTCCACTTTTCCAACTTTTTTTTTATTGTACAAAGCAATGATAAATATTTAAATAGTGATAAATAAATCATGAAAAATAATTATAAAAAAGTACAGGGTTGTAAAGGAAATTGAAATGAAGTCAATCGGTACTAGTAATCAATGAGCATTAAATGGAATAGAGGTATATGTTGACAGAAATGGGTTGGACGTTAGCCATCATGTGGATGATTGCAGTCAAACATTCACCAAGTGAAGCCACTGGCTGTATAATATACCATCAGACACACACAAACACGCACACACTATACTGCTGTAGTTTGTACAAATTATTAGTACGAATTAATGGACTTTGGCCCACCACGCGATGGTATTCATGAATCAATGAATGTGACTCCAGTATTACTATACACATGCAAAAGTATATGTATGTATATATGAAGATACATGTATAAGGATGTATATTCTGTGCAATATACACAAGTTAGATAGTCGTAGGATGCGGAATGGAAGATTATTTCAGTGATGAGACACATCATCCAATCGAGTAGTTTATCCCTTGCTTATCCGTCTGGTTTCGATTAATCGATTGGCTTCACTTAGCCTCCTCGCAATGTTATACTTTGATATATTATCATTCTTTTTTTCTTATAATACTATTATTTACTTAAATTAGTCATGGATTATGTACTACTAAATTCATTAATCATTGTCCGTTTAATTTCCTCATCGAATCGCCAACAATAAAAAATAATTAAATATTTACACTAAGTTATTTTAATAGAGGATTAAAGAAGGGGCATGACAGCCAACCCTCGAAAATTTTGTAAAAAATTTTTTTTATTTGTCGACAGTTCTTTCGTGTATTAGAATTTGATTGCAAAGTTAGAAACAACACAAAGTAATCGAGGTAAAATGGGGCATTTGGAATAAAAAAATTTTTTTTTTTACCTCCGGGTGTGCCGTCATGCTCAGAAAAGATAAAAATTTTCAAATCAAAATTGAAAAATTATAAAATGATATCGAATTTTTTGAAAACTCTGTGATCAGAAGTCAAAAGAAATAATTACTTGCTTAGATGGCCCATCGTGCTCCAGTATCCTATATATTTAGAGACATATTTTTGTGGCTAGTTCAAAACAGACATTTACGATTCTAACGTCACTTTGGCTGGAATGTCTGTGGTACCCAGAATAAGGGATGTCGAATGGGTTAAAAAAAATGTATATATTTGGCCTGCTACCGAGAACACATATAGTATATTATATTTATATATTTATATGTATATATAATATTGTGATGTGTGCATATGTAAGTAGACATGTATATAGGCTTTGTGTGGACTGTAGATAGATAAATATGTGGATATAAAAGGCGCGACCGTCAAAGAAATATACTGGGAAGTGACGTTACGACCAAGATGAGACCGAGTCATAGACATAGAGCTGTGTAGTATCATATGAACTTTTTAAGACCCAGCAGTTCAACTGTGACGTTGTTAAAAAAGATCACAGATGTTCGACGAATAGTTTAGCTATCAATAGAATTTTTTTTTGCAGAAATTTACTTAAGCCACCGCTTTTTTTTTAATACTTTTTTTTAATTGAACAAATATTTTTAGTTGTAAAGTGATTTGATTCATTATCAAGTGAATCAATTACCTTGATTATAAATCGATTTTTATTGTTATTTAATTAATTAATCAATTGAATTAATTGGCGGCCATAAACTAATGTAATTAAAAAATATTGTTATTATAAATAATATTTATTCAGTACTTGAATGATTAAAATTATAGATTAAAAATTTTTAAAAAATATTTTCATATATATGTATACATATATATATAACCCGCACCCTATTGGTGGCCATGACGAATATCAATGTCGAAACGGGGCATGAAAATTTATTCTCTCCGATAATCCGGGTGGATAAGCGATGCCAGCGACAATACCGCGGGTATCTCTCTGCGGGTCCACTCCTGGCTCGGCATACAACTAAACCATCACCACGACCGCAATGTCAACCATCACGAGTTAAAAGAGAGTAAGAGAAAGAGAGAGACTGAGATAAAATATATACCGTGAAAGGGGATGAGAAGAATAAAAAGTGAATAAGAGAGAAAGAGGAGACGTAACAAAACTAAAGGAGAATAAAGTGGAGTACTAAAATACGAGTGAGACGGTATTTGATCGAGACGAAGATATCGAAGGGCGAATATGCTAAATACCCTTTTCCTGGTCCTCGTACTCGAGGATATGGTATAGGTTCTAACTCAAAGTCTCTGGGGCAAAGAAAAGGGAGCGGAGAGAATGGCTTAGTCTCCATTGGCAAGAGACAACAGTTCTCAAGATTCTCCTTATCATTTATATGTATATATATGTATATATATTTTATATATATGTATATATGTATGCTGTCTTGGTCTTTGCTTTGCTACACTTGAAATCAGTTTACGAGAAGGCTCGTTAAAATATTACTCAACCGTTATATAACTTGGTGGTGACACGCGGCGCACTTTACTTTAAATATATATAGATAGATAGTAACACTGATATATACATATATAGATATAGTGTAGTATAGATATGAAAATGAGGCATGATTTCTCTCGTTCGTGACGTTCTATGCAAAATAATCGTTTCTTAATTGCAGAGTAATTTTGAATTCGCTAGCGTAGTCTTTATACCACAGTCTGGCGCCTAGCATTAGCCAAGAGTTTTGGAAATAATTTAACCCCTCAAACAATTCTTAACTATCATAAAAAAAAAAAATAATAATAATGTTTTGTCAGCTCCAGAGCCAAAAATAAAACTTGATTTAGGCTCGCTTCTCCTTATATTCTTTTGAAGTTATCGACGATTTTTTGATAAGATCTCCTAAAAAATCCTAGAGATATCCTAGAGAAATCTTGGAGAAATTTTTTTCCTTTACTGCTCAGCGTTATTATAGAAGACTTGTTAATAAAGCTCGAAATTAGTGGGAAGTTTTTGGGCTGGCCCGCAGGGTCAACCGATAGATTTTTTTATTTTACATATATATATTTAAAAGCAGAAAGATTTTTAGAAATAACGTAATATCAAGGAAATGTATGAAAACAGCTGGGTTCAGTAGATTGTAAAGTAAAAATATGTGAACGAACTAAACGAAACTAGTATACTTATAATATATAATACAAGTGCGAAGAACCAAGTGGTAAGAATAATGCAAGTCGCTCTCTTTAGTATAAGATAATATATATGCCAAGAGAAACTTAACTTCAATGCCGACAAACGGTCCTTATCGCTCAGACCCTTTAATGTATTTAACCCAGCAAAGATAGTCCGAAATTTATTGCTCCCTATTTTGGGTCCTCGTTCTGATGCAGAAGAGAGAACTCTCCTACACTCTTATTTTTCTTCTTCTTCATCTTCTTCTTCTTCTCTTTATTCCGGCCTCTTCTCATCGTCGTTTTATACTGATAGATCTGCACTCACCAGCATCCACGGTAACTTTTCTCGGGCAATACTAACCAGACCACCGTTGAGTTTCTCGAGTTCTCTTTTAAAGGAGGCTTTCCTTCTTACTAAGCCCAGCTGGCTACTCAGCTATTCTTTCTCTTTTTCTTCTCTCTTATTTTTAAATATACATATATACATATATAATACCGTTA